>BSBN01001652.1:10059763-11374526 GCA_027924645.1 Cunninghamia lanceolata
AGCAACCTAACTTCTTGCTTATTGTCTATGCCTAGGTATTCTTGGGCAAACTGTAGGGTAGGAGTTTTTAAGTTTACAGGGAGGATGGGATCCACCCCATATACTAGTTGGAAAGGTGAGTTTCCTAATGCAATTTTCACTCTAGTTCTGTCAACCCATAAGGCATACTTTAGAAATGAGTTCCATTCTCTAGGGTTTTTCTCTATCAGTTTTCTTATGATATTCAGTAAATTTTTATTGGTGGATTCTGCTAATCCATTCCTTGGGGATAATAGTTGGATGAAAATTTAAGTATAATCCCATGATCAAAAGCCCAAATTGACAATTTGGTTGAAGTGAAAGCAGAACCATTATCACTTACCAACGCATAAGGAATTCCATACCTGGTGACAATGTTACTCTCCAGAAATTTATTGACATCATCTGCAGTACAAGTCTTGCTGCTAACAATTTCAGTCCATCTAGTACAATAGTTAGTAATTGTTAAGACATACCTATGACCTGAGGAGGATGGAGGATTAATGGTCCTATGAAGTCCATGCCCCACTATGCAAATGGGCACTCTTCCATCACTGGCTGCAAGGGTTGTGTAGCATATTTCTCTCTGTTGGTAGCAACCTAGCATACATGACAATATTTAACATGATCAACTGTGTCTTTAAAAATTGTAGGCCAGTAATATCCTGCTCTGAGGATTGCATGTGTTGTGGCCAATGCTGATCCATGTGCCATTCCAAACTTGTCATGTAACTCTGATAGGACTTTATTTGCTTCTGGCTTTTCTAAGCATCTCAGGTATATTCCTTCATAATTCTTCTTGAATAGGGTTCCTCCATTCATCATATACTTTTGGGATCTTATCTTTAAGGCTCTTCTCTGTGAAGCTTGCATTCTTGATGGACATCTTCCAGTGATCAGGATGTGCTTGATATCTGAATACCATTCTGTATTGTCTTTCTCATTAATCACATATTGCTAACTAGTGATGTTTGGGTCAATTTCAGATATCATCTGGCTAAGAGCTTGTCCTCTTACCAGCTTCATTGGTGTAATTTCCATATCATATTCTTGTAATACCGTAATCCATTTGGCTCTTTTCTCACCAGGTTCACTTTGCATCAGTAGCATCTTCACTGCTGCATCTGGTACTATAGCAATCACTTTGCTTCTTAGTATGTAATGTTTGAATTTCTTCACTACTCTGACTAATGCAAGTGCCTATCTCTCAACATCTACATATCTCAATTCAGTGTCCCTGAAAGGACAGCTCATGAAAGCAATTGGTTTCTCTTCTTTCTCTTCATTTCTTTGAGTCAACACTGCTGCAGAGGTATGTTCTAAAGCAAATGAATAGATGTAGAAGTCTTTTGTGTAGTCTGGACTAATGAGGACAGGAGCATCTAAAATTCTTTATATCTTCAAATGTAGCCTTAGCCTCTGGTGTCCACTCAATTTGTGCATCTTTTTTCAACATAGCATTTAGTGGTCTGACAATCTCAGCAAAGCCAGTGATGAACTTCCTCACAAAGTTTATCTTACCAAAGTAAGACTTGAGTTCCTTTTTGCTTCCTAGAAGTTGTAACTTCATGATAGACTCCACCCTATCAGGATCAATGATAATTCCATCTTCTGTGATCAAGTGGCCTAGTAACTTTCTTGTTGTCACCCCAAATATGCACTTCTTGGGATTCAAAGATATTCCATACTCTTCACATTTCTTCAATACACTTCTGAGATCAGTGACATGATTTCCCCTTTCCTTGGAGAATACTGTCAAGTCATCCATGTAGATGACTATACATTTTCCTATTAAGCCTCTGAAGGCTATGTCCATTGCTCGATGGAATGTAGCTCCAGTATTTATGAGGCTGAATGGCATACGTCTATATGCAAATATCCCCCACTTTGTGGTGAAGGTAGTTTTCAATCTGTCAATTTTATCAACCATTACTTGGTTATATCCTGAAAAGCCATCCAGGAAGGACATCATTTTAGCTCCATTTACAATCTGTAGAACTTCATCCAATGAGGGTAAAGGATAATTATCCTTTTCTGATGCTCTTTTCAGGTTTCTGAAATCTAAGCATAACCTAATGTCTCCATTCTTCTTTTTGACTGGCACGAGATTTGCCACCCAAGTGGAGTGCCTCACAGGAAATATTATCCTGGTGTTTAACAATTTCTTGACTTCTTCGAGAATTATTAGTTCGAGCAAGGCATTGACTGGCCTTTGCTTCTGTCTGAAAGGTTTAGCATCTGGCTTGAGAGGTATAGTGTGAGTTATGACAAAGGTGTCATATGTCTTCAGCTCATCATAAGTCCATGCAATTACATGTATGTAGTCCTTGAGTGCCTGAGTTATTCCTTCTAACTCTTCTGATGTGCAAACCTTTCCTATCAGTACATTTTTCTTGTCCTCATCCTGTCCGATATTCACTTGTGAATACTGACCTCCATTTGCCTTGGGCAGATCCTTCTGTTTAAGCATATTATCCAAATCAAAGGCTCTTTCTAACTCAATCATACCTTTGGGGATCATGTTGCTAGGCAATTCTAATATCTCATCTTCTTCCCAGACATGATCTTCCATACCATTCTCATCTATAATCTAAGCTTCAAATATGTCTCTATTTGAAATGAAGTCCAGAATATGCTGATCATCATCAAACACTTGGAGGTTGGTCACATTATCAGGTACTGAAGGTATTGACACCAGTTCTACTGAAAATCTTTTCAAACCAGATATAGACAGTGGCTCCAATGTACTGGCAGCTTGGGCAAGTGCGTCTGCCCTATGGTTTTGTTCTCTGGGTACGTGGGTGATGTTAAAGGCATCAAAATCCTCAATCAGGTCCCACACTTGATGTCTATAGTTGGACAGCTTTCTGTAGTTATAGGAGTAAATTCCTCTTACTTGCCTCATGACTAGTTCTGAATCTCCGAAGACATGCAGAATCTTTACTTTCTTCTTATGAGCAAACAATATCCCGTGAATCAGAGCCTCATACTCTGTTACATTGTTAGTGCAGGGGAACTATAATCTGTAAGCTACTAAGTAGGATTTTCCAGTTGGATCAATCAAATCAATTCCTACCCCAGTGCCTTGCTTGGACTTGGATCCATCAAACCTTAGGATCCAAGGTTTATCCTTAGTAGGATATTTAGCTGAACTTTCTTTCTTCTTTGCAGCTCTGGCTACTGCTCTGCCTGATATCCATTTTAACTTAGGGATGTCATCATTCTCAAGTTTCTTCTTTCCTTTTTCTCATGAGCATGATGGTTTTTCTACTTTCTCTTTCACTTCAGCAAGAGGATGATCTTCTGGATCTGCAGCTGCATGCTTTTTCAAAATGTGTAAACATAGTGAGCAAGTTGTTTCTGAGTGAGGTGCCTTGTGCAACCTACACCAACCTTTAATTAAAACCTCCTGGGGAGATTTATGCTTTCGTGTCATCTTCTCTATTTCTTTTACTAGAAATTCTTCGAACTTAGTCAAGTCACTACCTTTGTCTTCATCGGACAATTCATAATCGGGTTCCATAAAGCAATCACTACCAGGAGTGATCTTTTCTTTCCTCACATCATTTATCTGATCAGACACCAGAACTTCTTCTATTTTTAGGATATGATCTTCATCATGATCTGTCAGCTCCTCTGCCCCTGCAGAAGACAGATAAGAATTAGTATCATCATCATCATCAGATGTAGCATTTACCTCAGAATATGATGATGATGCCTCACTGCATGTCTGCTCCAGCATCATCATATCTAAGCAAGTTTCACAAGTCTTTTCTGAGTGTGCTTCATCGTGTAATCTACACCATCCATCAATCAAAATATCATTAGCAGGTATATTTAACAATTGATAACGTTTTACTTGATTAGACAGATGCATCTCAAAGTTTCTGAAGCGATCTATTTCATTCTCATTATCAGGATTATTATCAGGTTCTACGATTGACATATCCTCCTGAGGATCATCATCATGATGATGATGAAGATCAAGCATCAGGATCTCTTCTATTTTGACAGTCTGTGGCCTGATGCAGTAAACTCCAGGCTCTACGTCCACGTACATGATCTCATTCATTCTATTGTACTCAGTGATCATATGTTTCATTCTAGGCTCAGCATCAATCCTGATCTGATTAGGTATACCCTTCCATGGTAACCACATGTGACTGAAATCTATGGACATATATCCATTAAGCATTTTAGACCAATCTCAGCTAAGCAACATCCCATAAGTATCAGGTATGTCAACTACCTGAATGTCAATGTAATACTGGATCCTAGGATCAGATGCTAGTTGCATGTGGATATGAGTTAACTCTCCTACTACACTTACTTTGGTTTTGTCTAGCTGTGTCACCTTTTTTAGAGATTTAGCAGGATGTAATCCTAATGCATTACATATTGACAAGGGCATAACATTAGTGGAAGCTCTTGAATCAACCAGACAGTTGTGCAGGTTCTTGCTGAACATTCTTATGGTGAGGAGGAACGGAGGTGATTCAGTTTTATCCCTATACAAGGTCATGTGGGAGATTTCTGCAGCTTGGACCATAGCTGACACTTTAGGCTTGATAGTATTATCCTTGGTAGCATGATCTTTGCCACTGGATTGACTTGAAAGATGGCCATCCTCTTTAGGATCAGAATCATCTAGTGACTTCATGAGTGCTTTTTTGATGGCAGGAGTTTTTAGTAACTCAGATAGGGACAGGCTGATCTTAATTTTATTCATTTCATTGGCCAGATAGGTGACTAACTTGTTGGATTCATGAGGTGCATTTACAACCTTTGATCCTGTGTTCTGGGGCAACAAGTATTGAGCATTTACCTTGGGGAACCTAGGGTTGTTGCTAGCTTTCGGATCAGGAGGTGTATTGAAGTTATTTGGAGGTAGAGATGATGTCAATGGACCAGCAGGTCTGTTAGCATTACTCCTCAAGTTATAATTATGCTTACCAGGATATTGTTGCTGATATGCATGTACTTCCTCATGTTCTCTTGCAGGTTCATTTTCATCCTCAAAGGGGAAAACATAATTTGTTTCAAAAGTTAAGGCAGATTCTTCACATACCTGGTTGTAACTCTCATGAGGTTGATTGGTATAGGCTTCTAGTACAAAAGTTGAGTTATATCCACAAGGAACAATCTCATTTCCTTCTGCCTGAGGTGGATTTCCAGAAGTGTTAGACACTTCAGTCTGAAAGATGCTAGCAGCAATTCTAAATTGTGGACAGTCTAATTCTGCATGTGCATTTGTATTGTGGATCCTACACCAATTAGTAAGAGCTGCCTCAACGAGATTGACTCTAGTAGTCTGTTTGGCTTCACCAGGAGGCTGATTGTCCAGGGGTGATGGTAATGAGCCATTATTTGGCCTAGAGTTCCATACTCTAGGCTATCTTTGGGGATTATTGTTATTTCCACCACCATTATTGAAATTTTTGGTGTTATATCCTCTATCAGGATAATTTGGTCTATTATTGGAATAATTTCTATTCTGGTTTGACTGGGAATAGAAACTTTGATTTCTCAAATGTGTTACTTTTGTGGTGAGTTTCCTCAATTGAGTAGAAATTTCTTTAATCTCCTCTTTTTCTTCTTGAGCTTTGGCCACCACATTTTCATTCTGGGGCTTGAAGAAAGAGGATCCATGGTTATTATTAGACAAGTCAGTACCCTGAGGTGTCTGACCTTGTGCAGGATATTGTGGCAATTGGCCATTTCCATTAGGAGGGAGCATAATGCTTAGTGGAGGTACTTGCAAAGGTGCAGGCATGACTGCTGGGGGTATCATTGCTCCATTAGGATATTGTGTAGGATACTGTGTAGAATATGATGCAGGGTATTGTGAATGCATGCCAAGCAAGGTAGGAAATACCATATTTGGAGTAGGAGCAGGTATTAACTGCTGATTTACCTGTATAGCTTCTTGAAAAGCTAAGGCTAAAGTTGTGATTCGGGGATGTGTCCTCCTTATGAACATGGAAGTCAAAGGATCTAAAGCTGAATAATAAATGCTCCTGCAGCTTCGTCAGACACCATATAAGGAGTGACCACTCTGGACAACATTTTTTGAAACCTAGCATTGAAATTGGCGATAGGCTCATTCTCAAATCTCTTGATAGTAGCAAATAAGTGATAGTTTATTGAGGGATCGACCGGAAGCTTAAACCTATCAAGAAAAGCTTTCTCTAGTAAGGCCCAGGAATTAACAGAACCCTGACCAAGATTGATGAACCAATTATAAGCTTCTTCCCCCAAGGAGAAGGGAAATAATCTGCACACCACATCTTGATGTTCTATTCTAGCTCTGCAGCAAGCTTCTTTAAAGGTCCTGATATGATCTTCAGCATCTTGGTAAGGATGATATTTTGGACAAAGTTTGTCTAGATTCTTTGGTAACTCATGATATGTAGTAAAGGTCAAAGGTGACTCTGCTGCGAAGAAAGACATTGTAACCAGAGGAGGTTGAGCTGGTGGTGCAGCTGGCTGAGGTTGAACTAAAGGCACACCCTGAGGCTGAATAGGAGGTGTCACAAATATCCCAAAAGGTATTTGTAAACCAACAGGAGTTACAGGAGGAGGTTCTAGTGAAGCCCCTAATGCACTAGACCCAGGAGTATGATGAATGTCTACAGTCCTAGGTCTGAAACCTCTAACAGGCAATTCTTCAAAGATTCTGCTAGGTCTAGACCTGGTATTTATCCTGTGAGCTAGGATTTCTTAATTTTGAGGCAAATTGGCTGAAACTTTGCAAATATTGGCTAGATTTCACCGGATGAGGTGATATTTGCGGTCAGATGGCTGATCAGACTGGATATTTACGAAATATTTGCAAAGATACTGCAAATATGATAGGATATTTGAGGTATAATGACCCCTAGCACGAGATCTCAAGTTTCTAAGGCCTAAATTCTTCAAAGCTTGAACAAATTTATGTATCTTTAGCTGTTATTAGTGAATTCAGAATGATCTACTGTAAAGCTTGCAATATTTATGTGAGATCGGGAAATCTTTACATAGAATGAGCAGATACGAGCCTTTTACAGTAGATATTTGCATAATATTTGAAATTCACAGATGGTTCGAGGTTACCCTACTCTCTGCATCATCAAACCTTGAGAATAATGATGATGAGCGTGGTCTTCTAGATCAGTGCCCTCCTTCTAGTACCAATTTATGTTGGTTATGATGTTAGTCACAAACAAGCATAGAATAAAAGTACACATTAACCTTTATTCATCTTGAAAGATACTATGAATTCAAAGAATTCATGATCCCAAGTCTCCAGTGATTAGGTCTTAATCGTCTGAAGTTACTCAGAGGTTAATGTGAGTTGTTGTTTCCATTTTGGGGCATTACGTGGAAGTTTATCATCATCATGATTCTCCTACAGAAATTCTTTATAGAGAAGTCATATTATGTAGTTATTTGGTGAAAAGATGAGGAAATACCTCAATCTTTGCATGATATTTTCAATTGTGCATGCTTCGTATTCAAATATGCTAAATATTTGCAATTATCTACGAGATGTCTGCATATCTGTATTATTTGCTTAAGATCATCAATTATTTGCAATTATGGAGATGAAATGCTCTGAAATTTAAAAGAAATTGAAGAAATGCTTCTAATTAAAGTTGAACCTTTAGCTTTTGAACCACATGTATATTAGATACTATCGTGAAGAGAAGAAAACCAAACCATATTTTCACCAGGACATTCCACAGCTAGATATAGTTGATGCTAACTTCAAAGGAATTTGTATGAAGACAACACATGTAAGTAGACATGCACTCCAAGGGACGCAGCAAATCACCACATATATCCAGAAATCATACACTGATTACTCAAGATTTACTATGAATTGTAATCGACACAGTCTTCTCATTCATTAAGCATACAAAAATATAAATGTATACAAAAAACTTTGAAATGAGCTCTGAATGTTTCAGCAGACGGATTTCAATTAAGTTTTGAATGTTTACAATAAGGCATTCCACCACCTTTTATAGAATAAGGTGAGGAATCCGTTACAAAAGATCTACGATCCTGATTTATCAATGCCAATCTACGGTCATCATTTTCTTGACTTTGTCAATCTTTACAAAAATGGCACAAGTTGCTAGCTGGCAACTATCTATATTACTTATGCTTATATCCCCTTTATGATGTATCTTCATCATGCTCCTCTGCTAATTCATGTGGATCATCATCATGTGCATCACTTCCTGAACTTTCGCTATCCTGATGATGATGATGCCGCATATGGGGCTGCATGCTACTCCGGATCTGCTCATATGAATGCACAACTTGATCTATTCCTCCACCATCTGGAGTTTTTGCTTTGATGATGGCGTGCTTATGTGCTTCATACTTATCTCTGTTGTTATCCAGCTTATTTTTCCTGTCCTGCAGTGTTTCATTATATTTCTCCATCTTGACCTTGATCCTCATTATTTTATCTATAAGTTCCTCTATCAAGTGGACAGGTGGACCATCTGCCTCTGATTGGAAGTTACTGTGTAGAGCTTTGATGGCAGACTCTTCATCTTGATTTTCTATTTTCCCTTCCACCTTGCCTTCCAATATTTCTAATATCTCTGCCTCTTCGGCCATTAAATCGTGTAGCCTCATGTTGATATCTCTCAGCTTATTATTGCATCTTTTGAGGACTCCGCATTCAAACTGAATGTCTTTGTACCAGATATCTACCAATAATGCGGTATTACTACTTAGTACCTGCTTACTGATAAGCAGTTGAGGATTTATCCTCTTTATTTCTCCCAAAAGGCTTAGGACCTTTTCCCAGTCTGCATTTGCAATTTATCCACCTTGGTCCTAGAGTCACTCAAAATGCTCCACCTCTTCAAAGAGGTCTTCACTATTTCTACAGCATCATCCAATGTGGATGACATCCATTTTCTTATTACAGACGCCTCATGTTTCATGAGGTCTAACTTATTTACCTCTTCCTGAGAAATAGTAGTCAATGGGACTGCATGTTCAGTTGTAGTATCATCAGGACTGGTCAGCCCCCTTATGTAGGCATGCAACTGAGCAATGTGCTCTTTATGTTGCTTATTCTTCTCCCTCTCTCTTTTCACCTTTTGAATTAGAGAGTCAATAATGTCCTTGCCCTCTTGACCTTCTTGGTCCTCATTGGCAAAACCCAAATCCACTGTGCTGATTTGAAATTCATCTACAGTAATTTTACCTTTTTCTTTCTCCACCGCAGGTATGGCAATTTGTGCGGTCCTTCTCCCAGTTGCCGGATCTCTCTTGATGGCTAATGTCATTTTGGCCTTCCTCCTAGGCTTCATTATATCCGCGGAGAACAAGGTGGAGACATCAAATTCCTGAATTTTAAGTTCTTCCTCCATATTTACTTCCTTCGCCAACCACGGAGGCACCTGATCATGTTTTTCAGCATCATCATGATGTTCACCCATATCTCCCGTTTCTATTAGCAGATGTGGTGGAGATGGTGATTTTCTCATTTCCTCTTCTTGATGCTCACTTTGTTGTTGATCTTGCGGCACCTCCTCCTATTGAGGAATTTCTTTCTCCAGAGGAGCATCCTCTTGGTGTGGGGAATCCTGTGGTGCATCTTTATGTTGATCATGATGATCATGATCTTTCTCCATCATTACTTCATCTATTTTTATTTCTTCCCCTTGTTGTTTATCCACTGCACTAGATACTGTGGATTCTGCCTGAAGTGCTGGCGGTTTTTCTGTAGACATTATTTGTTCCGGGCCTGCACTGTCAACCTCTTGTGTTTTGGCAGCAGGATCCTCTATTATTTTCTCTTTTTCATCAGCCTTTGCTTCCTTAACCTCTATTATAGCAGGTTCTGTCGAGGTATCCTGTGGGCTTTGTTGGCCTAATTCAAGAGCATGGCCTTCTGATTCTGCCATCTCTATTTCTTCTTCTGGGTGCTCCTTATCAGGTGATCCTGCTGGCTGTTCAGGACTTGCATCCTATTTCTCTGTCAGGTCTACCACTGCAGGACTTGTCACGTCTATAATTAATGCTTCCAAGCCTATTTCTTGAGCTACCTGCTCTGGGCTCTTTTCTTGTTCTTCTTCTACTTGCCTCATCTCCTCAAGTACAGTTTGAACTGATGGAGGCTTGTGAGGGGTCATGGTTGTACTAGCAGCAAGTGTTTCCATCTTCTATGTAGCCACATCCTACACCACCTCATCATCAGACAAGTTTATTGTCTCGTCTAGTGAGACATGACCTTCTACTTGTGTTTGGGTAGTTTCTTTCGTTTGTTCTTCTGCAAGTTCAGTTTGAACTTGATGATGGTAGGAAGTGGAACATTATGTTGAAGTTCCTTAGGCACTTCACTACCTGCCCCTTGTAATAGTGTAGGGGTTTGTTTTATTTCACCTCTCATAGAGGTTCTTTGTTTCTTAGGTGGGGTGGTCACCAGCACCTGTGGAGCTTTTCTCTTCCTCTTTATTATTAATGGAGCCTCTTCTTCTTCAGGCTTTTCCTGCATGAGGACATCCTCTTCTCCAAGTTTTCTTGAGGATTGACCCACTTCTAGGGTCTCAGTGATTCCAGCCTCTGCTGTCTTACTCTTCTTGGGCTTTTCTTTCTTTGGAGGGGATGCTGATTCTGATTCTGATCCTGATCCTGCTACCTCCTCAGCTACAAATACTGCCCTGTCAATTATAACCCCTTTGGGTTCTTTATCCACCTTCTTGCCCCTTGGAGATCTTTTGCTCTGTTGTTGTGGTGGAGGGATTCTATCTCCCTTGGTCTTCCTCTTCTCATTCAGGAAGTCATCATATTCATCTCTAGGAATATCCTGTCCCTTCTTCTTGTTGTCCATTGTAATGGCAACACCTTTCTTTTTCAATGCCTCCACCTACTCATCAACCCAAGCTTGAGTTACCTGCATGGTCCTGGCAATGAAGGGGTCCAAAGATATGTCTTCCTGTATGGTGAGGTCAGGTGCAGAGATGGTGTCATTATATATCTTCTTTTGTTCATATTCATCTGCAATTATCCTGCCATCATCCTTTTTCAATTGTTGGGGAAGAGGGATGCAATCAAAAGTTCTAATTTGGTTTAGAGTTAACCTCTGATACCTTCTTCTTCTAGCCTCTGCCTCATCTTTGCAATCGGCCCAAAAATCCTCTAGGTGCCTCTGATGAATAAGCTTTCCTAGTATCTTTTGCATCCTACCGTAAGGATCATATGGTCTTGTTAGTGGGAAAGGCTACAGATTCATTTTATTTAGGGTGACCATCACCTTCTTTATATTGTTAGAATCATGGCACATATAGCAGCCAATGCTGACTAAAAACAAAATTGGTGGCAGCTTCTTGGTGTCCTTGTACCTTTTTATCATTGTGGAGCCCTGCCAAATAAATTCCATTAGTATTACTGCATCAATAGGATACCTAGGCAGCATCAGGGGATGTCCCTCAAAACCTTCAACCCTTATGTATGAAAAGGTTGCAAACTGTATGTACCATGCCCCATGCTTGTAAACTACCTCTTGAGCTTCCATGCTCAATCTCTTTGTTCTGTCTTCTTCCATGGTCCTCACCAGATGCATGAAGAATGCATCATTGATCAATTTGTAATCTTTGAGGTAATTGATTCTTTGCAGCTGGGGATGATGATCCCAGATATATGCAGCATTTGTGCCTGTAAGCTTTCCATTTGTAACTAAGGCATCAAAGTGCCTTTGTAAGCACAAGAATAAACAATGTAAGATGACATATAAAATGCACAATTTGAACCTCCCAGGTTCATCAGCTGCTCATGTAGAGTATCACTTATTATCTGGCCCCATAGTGGCTTGATGTCTGAATATAGACACATCATTATTATTCCATACATCCAATCTCTGAAACTACCAGCATCAGGCTGGCCTGTTACTCTATTCAGGAGTGCAATCATGTATTGGTATTCCTCACTAAAATCATATTTGAACATGTGCATAGGAAGTTTGGCTGCTGCAGGGTATGTGCTGTTCTCAGCCCGCCATTGATACATGTTCTTCCTAGCAGATTTCTTGTTGGCTTCATATTCCTTTTTGGACTTCTTCAGGTCTACGCTCTTAACTTTACTTCCCAGTGGCAATCCAAATGTCCAGGAGAGACCCTTGATGGAGAGGTCTGCATATATCCTCCCATGCTTCACCACTTGCCTTGTCTGAGGATTATAATTCCGAGCGCACTCTATGACTAGCTCCGGAGACTCCATAGAATATGGAAAACTGACAGCGTTCCACATTCCTGATACGAACACTGCATCTAGCACCGAACTTTTATCATTCCCATCATTCAGCCTAGCTGACCAGGCTTCCAGATTGGTGCTTCCCTGATGGGTATCTGTAATTGCTCCATATTTAAATAGGACCCCCCTCTGAGAGGAGAACATGGGCCTACTGAATTCCTCTTGACACTTAACAAACCGCTTGTCAGCCATGAGTACCTGCAATTAACAAAATCCTATCTCACAACGGGTATACACATGCATGCATATTGCAATTAAAATCACCATGCCTACTGTATCTTTTCAATATTACTTAATCATATGGATGCATAAACTGAAACTTACATCATCATACCTGAGCAACAATAACATGATGAGGGTTTCATTTACTTACCTGGTTATGCAGACCTTTTCTTTTATACCAGTAGACTGTTAACAATGCTCTTAATTCAGCTGATGATCACTTCCTTTCTTCTGTCTGTGGGCGCAAATCGTGCAACAATCGCTTGTATGCGGATATGGAAGCTAGTGCTCTGTAAAACAATTTTATCGCAAGGTAAATGTAAAAATGACAGTTGAATTACCTTTTAACCTTGCAATTAGGGTAAATTTAGGGCAACTCTGACAAATTAGATTGTATTCCTTGATTATTCGTGTGAAAACGCAAGATCTCGCCAGGTGTTTCATTGGGTTCCGGGGTCGGCAGGAACCACCTACCATGTCTGCGCGCATTAAATGATAATGGCGGCAATGGGAGCGGGGGATATCCATATGACAGGATATCATGAAGGCAGGATGATATTCACAAATATCAGGTCGAGTTTCAATGTCATCCTCCTCCCTCATATTGGAATTGTTATCGCGACAAGATTCGGGCGACAAAAGCACCTTTTGGTTATATTTAGTACATCAGGAGGATATTTCAATGTATCGGGTGATGTTTCAAATATGATGATGACGAGACAAACTTACATGTCTCTTTTTTGGAATATCAGGATGATGTCATCATGATATTCGTTCTTTGTATCGGAAAGGCATCATGATGCCATTGTCATATTAGGCGAACATGATCATGTTTGAAAAATATCCTGTCGAAATGTAAATGTGATGATGATGTCATCGTCATGTTTGTTTCTTTGTTTATCAGATTTGGATGATGTCATCAGGATATTGGCTTAGGGTGATATTTTGCGGCAGGAGGATATTAAGAAATATCGAGTTACATTCGAAAACATGATGCTCACGATATATAAGACCGTTTGACGGGGAAGATTTACTATCACTTAAAGTTGACGTCCGAATATTTGGGCCACATGACTTATTGGGTGATGCACCAAGATCAGGATGATCTTTGACAACATGACTGAGGTTATAAAATGTGATCCTCCTCTTGAGAATATCAGGTTTGACCAAAACTTTGACTGTTCATAACTTTTGCATCCTGAGAAATATCAGGGTGATGTAAAAGGCAAACCTGCATGGAATTCAACACTTTTTCCAAATATAAAGTCACAGAAATGAAATGCGAATTTTGACAAACTAACCTCATAATGATGACCTACCTCATCCTGGTTCTACATGATGATGCACATGACTTACTTTTACCAAACCACTACAAAGCATACAACACAAGCCAAGCTGAAAAGTTGGGTCCCTATTTTGCCAAGTCAAAATGGGGCGTGTTGTGTAACCACACAACAGTTCATTAATTGATGATGATTATGTGACATTAGATAGAAAATGCAGTTTAATCTTGAATTATGTTGTAAAAAATTAATGTTGTATGCAATGGTATGAATTTAATTTCAGTTGCTTCGGCTATGGTTATTCATGATATGATTAGCACTTGATCTAGTTGTGTAGGATTATATTCCCAGGCCACGGGAAATCAGAGGTAGTGTTCACACATATGTTATTCCCTGTGAAACTGATCCATTCCCAATAGGGATGAGGATCACATTTGATTCAGATGTTGTTTAAGTACTTGTTTGTTTTATTATTTTGGCCTAGTACCCCTTTTGTTTAATTAATTTATATCATGTGTTGTATATTTTTATTGTTTTACACCACTTGGTATTGTTTTCATTTTTGGGCTATTTAAAGTGAATTTATGACTCCCTAGGTGTACCTTAGTGTCCCAAAACTTACCCTGGGTGGTTACCCATGGGTCTAGGGTCAATTTTGACTAACTAAACCTTGGGGTAACTCACTTTTGGTCACTCTAAACTAAGGTTTAGTCAAAGTGACGAATTTTGAAATGGCTAAGGGTGGGAGATGAGTCATCTCCCTTCCCAAAGTTTGGGGATCCCTTCAAAAAGAAGACTTCAGAGGTCTCCAAGACTCCCAAGTGTGTAGGATCTCCCTCCAAGACTCTCACACACGTGTGAGAGCATCTTGGAGGGAGTTGGCTCTCTTAGAGAATAAGAGGATGCCATATGGCATCCCTTATCCTCATGGGGGCTTGAAGGGAATTGCCACCTCACCACTTGGTCTCTCACACATGTGTGAGAGCACAAGTGGATAAGGTGAGGATTTAGATGGAATTGGAGGGTGACACTTATCACCCTCACACTTCCTCTCCCTTGCAAGTGACATAGGATGAGGAAGGAGAAGGTGACAAGTGTCACCTTCTCATTCCTCAAGGCCAAATTGGAAGGCCTATGTTATCTCCTCTTGAAGAGAAGTGTGGGGTTCTTGCATTTTGCATTTTTTTTATTTCTATTCTTGGAGTTCTTTTTGGGGAGTTAGAGGAATTTGGAGATTGGAAGACTTAGAGAAGCTTGGAGCTCTTCACTAAACGCGCTTCCATTTTTAGGGCTTTTGAAGTTAAGCTCCATGGCTATGGTCATTTTCCCTTATAAATTTCATTTAAGTTTAGTTTTTTGTTTTATGTTGTTTGTTGTTTTCATTTTTGTGTGGGTTGGGAGTTTGGTGAGAGCACCTCCATTTGGAGGTAAGGCTCAACTTGTATGGGGTAGGGGAGAGTGAACCTCCTCGAGGTCACCTCCTTATTTTTTTTTGTTACTTATAGCCTTGAGAGCCTTTCTATGGTGTGAGAGCATTTTGATGGCAAGAGTGCCATGATAGTTCTTTTTGAGTTATTTGGAGATGTGGATTTGGTGGTTGTGGCTTGAGGCCTTGAGACTCGGTGATTTTGAGATCATGGAGTGACCTCTTGAGTTGAGGGGTCCACTCCCTTACCCCCATCAAACTCATTTTCATGAGTTTAGTTTTGTGTAAACCTTTGGGAAACTTTTATGTGTGTTTGGAAAAATTTCCTTGTTGTGGTGTGTGTGTCCAACTGTGTGATCCCTACCTCCCTAGCTCGGGGGTGACCCACTAGCGGGTCTATGGTAGGGAGGAGGGCATCCCTCCATGGCTTGGTTCCCCACTTTTGTGTTGTAATATTGTAAGTTTTTAGTTGAAGAAAATGGAGCTTAGAGAAGTCCATTTTTAGTATTTTGGCACTATCTTTAGTTGGTTGAATGTAAGCCATGGCCTTAGAGGCCCTTTTGTAATTTTTGTCAAATTTGTACACCTTGTTGTATTGGGTGTGGAAGGAAATTTAAATGTGATTTACTTTGTTAATGTATACTCAAAAATATGATCATTAAGTTATGTTATAGAGTCTATGTGATTTTAGAAGGTTGCCAAGAAAATATACTTTTGATGTAATGTATGCAATGGAAATACATGTTTATCATTTTGTTGTTGTTCATATTTGATTTTGAAAGTTGGACATAAATGATTTTGTACTTATTGTAATTCTATATTGGAAAAGAAAAGAAGTTAAATGTTGAAGTAGTCCCCTTGAATTGAGTTTTAGAAACAGAAGAAATTCTTGCGTAAACTATATTGTATGTTCATAGAGAATGAAAAAAAGGGAATGTATATTTACTATTATAAACAAAAAAAAGAGTTAAGAAATAGTATTATGCTCCATTTTATATGCTATCAAAAGGCAGGAAGAAAATAGTTAGTTTGTAGTGTTTATTTTTTTGTAAAAGAAAAATATATATTAACTCTAGGGTCTTCATTTCTAGAAAAATGTTATATTTTGTTTTTTTATATATTCTTTTTAAAATCTAGCCAAATCCATCCTTGAAAGCTTGCACATGTATATATATATATATATATATATATATATATATATATATATATATATATATGAAAATGTATCCTTATCTGAATTATAAACATATTTTAAAACTATTGTTGAGTGCAAATAGAGTATATATATATAAACATGTATATACACATATGTGTTGTTATTAACTGAACTATTTAAAATAAAATAGGGAAGATATATATTAAGAGATGAATTTTGGCCTGTGTTAAATTTGGGTCGACCCCATTCCTTTTAGGGTTAGGTTTTTTTTTTTTTTAAATGAAGCAGGGGATCTGTGACTGTGTGGACGGAGGCCCAAAAGCAACCACACACATAGCCATGGTATTGTAGTTTTCTTAGGGTGTGGGTGGGGGTTCGGTCCCCCCTCCCCACACCTTTCAGCATCCTTATAATTTGAAACCTATAGCTCCTTGACGGCAGCGGTGGCGGTGCCGTGAACTCCCTTTGCCCCCTCTACACTATTCATTCCCCTCTATGATTGAATCCTTCAAATAATCTACGATTTGCAAATAACCTACTGTATATATATATCAATCAAACACAATTTTATTTACAACTTCATATTTGAAATACATGTATATTTTTATGTATATACACATAAATAGATATACATATATATAAATATTTTTATACATTAAAGGAAATAAAAAGAAAACAAAATAATAAAAGGGGGGGGAATAAACGAAAACCCAGGTAAGCATATACAATAAATATACCTCTGGTTTAATTCCATGGCAGGCATGGAGGGTAAAACTTCAACCTACAACAACAAAACCCAAGAGAAACAATGGAGGCAAAACAATAGAGAAGAAAAGATGAAATGAGAAAGATAAAGAAAAGATAGAGTTGCCATAAGGAAATGATAAAATAAGATTAGGGCTTCCATTCGAAAGAATAATAAAATATGGAGATAGGGCTCACTTGGAGGTTGTGTAGGAAATTAGGAGTTTTTATTTTATTTACTCCATTATTTTTCCTTCCATGTGCACGGGAATCCAAGTTCCCTCCACTTTTGATTTTTAAGCCTTTTGAAATTATTATGACTTTTCTTGTGCTTCATTTTAGTTGTTTTAATTTTATTTTAGATTTTTTGATTTTAATTCCTTTTGGAGATACAATTAGTGGGAATGGGTTGTTTTCATTTTAAATGGGAAGCTTTATCCCTTTGTAGGTTAATTATTATTGGGGTTTTTGTTTATTTTAATTTCTAGTGCATTTTTAATTAATGTGATGGGAAACCTCCTTATGGAATTTAATTTTTGTTTGATCGATTTTATACTAGAGGGTATATTTATATCTATCCTCCTTTTAATTACTTTATTAATTTTAACTTAAGTTAATTAATAAATTTAATTATCGAGATTATATTTATTAATGGACTTAAGTATTGAATTTTAATTTGGTCGTTTATTTTAATTTAATTTTTATGGTCTTGTTGAGTGGTCAAATTTATTTGACTTTGGAAATTTATTTAATTTTCCTTATGATTAATTATTTTAATTTTTGAATTAATTTCTTCTTGCAGATTTTTCTTTTAAATTTTTTTTTCAATTATTGAAAACGCGTTATGCTGTCAAATTTTTCCTAGATTTTAGGGTTTCATTTTTATGGCATTTTCGAGACATCATTTAATCACTCCATCTTATCATGCGTCCATCATGCCATTGATTTTCATATTTTATTTATTTGATTTTATTTATGCATTGGAGTTAGGTTTTATTTTTGAATCTGATGAAATCACCCCTTCACCTAGGAAACTTAGGGTTTGGATTAAAACCGTCCTAACCCTGGAAGCAGCGCATATTGTGACGCATACCCCCTAGACGAATTTCATCATGCAGGGGATGGTGTAGGAAGACGTACTTCTCTAAATTTGTATTACATGTTTACGCCTCATGCATATTGCCACCGAGCACGCAGACACATGTGAAGGGGTTCCTTAAGACATGTGGAAAAGTTTTTCGCATTTCGTGTGATGATGACATGTCAAATGTGGACATGACACATGTGTTATGTGTCATGACCGCATGGGAAATGTGGGCATGACATTTGGTATCAAAGCCCATGTTTAAACACTGGGCCTATTTAGGGCACATTTTTATTCCGCAACTTTGATTAATTTGTGGTTACCTCATTTTTGTAGGATGCCTCCCCAATGAGTTTGGCAAGCGCGATCCTGCCACACTACGTCCGTCGAGGTGCACAGTGATTCTTCAGCTGAGGGTCAGGCACTGTCGACCCCACAGATACCGTATGCACCACCAGCCCTACCTATACCAAATATTGGGCCACAGATATTATAGGCACTATAGGCAGTGTTAGATAGGCTACCATCGGTCATAGTTGAGCCGCACATAGAGCCACGTGTTGAGCCCCACATTGATCCACAAGAGGAGCCACGTGTGGAGCCACGAGAAGAGTCATGTGTTGAGCCATGTGTGGAGCCTCGCATTGAGCCGCAAGAGGCACCATGTGTGGAGCCATATGTTGAGGTACCAGATACAACAACAAAGGAGGTTGGATCAGCTGAC
Organism: Cunninghamia lanceolata; assembly: GCA_027924645.1. Lineage (NCBI taxonomy): Eukaryota > Viridiplantae > Streptophyta > Pinopsida > Cupressales > Cupressaceae > Cunninghamia > Cunninghamia lanceolata. The sequence continues at coordinate 10,078,679 of BSBN01001652.1, forward strand.
ATGGCCAGTAGCAGGAGCCCTCCACGTCATGCTAGGTGTGAGGAGGCAATACGAGTGGAGTAGATTATTCACAGGCCTTATGATTACTATGCAGATGAGACTATCAAAGGGCACAGAGATCGAGGAGACCCCATCAGGAATTTGTTGAGGTTAAATCCTCCTACATTCATCAAGACCACAGAGGGAGCTGAGGTAGAGGCCTGGCTCATCAGCTTAGATAGATGCTTCACGTTGCGTCCTTACGAGGGCAATACGAAGGCATGTGTGGCAGTCCACCTATTGTGAGATGCAACAGCTACTTGGTGGCACACTAAGGAGTGTAAGCGTCATCTATCATTAGACACACTCACATGGGAGACTTTCATTGAGTGCTTCAATGCATAATATTTATTAGATCACTATAGGCAGTGTCACATAGACGATTTTCATGACCTTCAGTAGAGAGGACTTACGGTTGCTCAGTATGAGGGTAGATTAACCAAGTTGTCTCGATATGTGGAGTATCTCCATGATGAGAAACTCCTGGTTCATAAGTTTATTAGAGGATTGAACCATAGCATAGTAGGGCATGTATGCATGGCAGACCCCCAGACATTGAGTGATGTTACTGAGAAGGCACACATAGCTAAGGAGATATAGGGACAAGGCCAGAGTTCACGCCCTTAGTTTCAAGATCATGGGTAGCAGCAACATCAACAAAGTTACCACAGACCACCACCACCACCTTAGAGAGGAGGATTTAGTTCCGCATCCCTACCCCTTAGGCCCCCACAACAGTAACCGCAACAGCAGCAGAGATCTAGGCCACAACAAAGGGCACATGGGGGGCATAATCAAGGTTGGCAGTAGCAGGGCCGACGCAGAGATTAGAGGTAGTAGGAACCACCTACGGGACCTGCGAGGTTAGAGTAGTCATACAAGGATTCACAGGGGTCCACAGGTAGATCTGGACAACAACAGTCGAGTAGGACTCAGATTGGACAGGTACAGGCTAGGGGCCCATGTTATGTGTGTGGTGGTGCAGGACATCTAGCCAGAGAGTGTCCACAGGGCTTCACAACAAGGGGTAGCCTCATTCAGGAGGATCAAAGCAGACGGTTGGAGATGTGGGTAGGTCCCACCATATGTTCGTAGCAGTTGATAACCGCCAAGCTAATTTTTAGGTATTAGTGATTGAGACATCAAGTATGATAGGGGTGTCCCCATTTCTATTCTTTTTGAATCTGGTGCTACTAACTCTTTCATATCTCCATCGTTAGTGGAGCATTGCAGGCTGGTGGCCTCTAGGCAAGGTGATAGGTGGGTGGTTGAGTTGGCCTCAGGGGCCAAGATGATAGTAGATGCTTTAGTCCACGACTGTGAGATATCTTTGGGACCCTTTACCATAGTATGTGACCTTAGAGTTATGACATTAGGATCCTATGATGTGGTTTAGGGTATGGACTGACTTGTGGCTCATCGAGCCAAGCTATATTATCACCGAAAGGTAATTAGCTGCTTAGACGATCATGGTACATCAGTCGAGATAGTGGGCATTCAGAAGCCCACGCTAGTGTGTATGATATCTGCTCAGCAGCTTACGTGTTGCATACAGAAGGGATGCCAGATGTTTGCTATTACAGTGAGTGATAGATCAGATGATGAGCCTGAAGCATCTTTGGATGACCATCCCATCTTGAGAGAGTTGTCAGGGATGCCACCCCGTTGTGAGGTGGACTTTCATATTGACTTAGTGCCAGGTGCCGAGCCTGTGTCTCGTGCACCCAAGAGGATGACCACTCATGAGCTCACAGAGCTCAAGTTACAGCTTAAGGACTTGCTCAAGAACATCCAACCGAGCGTTTCACCTTGGGGTGCTCATGTCATCTTCGTGAAGAAGAAGGATAAGTCTGTTCTATTATGCATGGATTATAGGAAGTTGAATAAGGTGATGGTGAAGAACCATTGTCCTCTATCCAAGATTAGCAATCTCTTCGATCAGATGCAGGGAGCTAGGGTGTTCTCTAAGATTGACCTGAAGTCTGGTTACCATTAGTTGCATATCACAGAGGTGGACATCCATAAGACCACCTTTTGGACTCAATATGGCCACTATGAGTTCACCATGGTACCCTTCAGTTTGACAAACGCCCCTGCAGTGTTCATGAGTCTCATGAACGGGGTGTTCCGTACCTACTTGGATCAGTTTGTGATTATTTTCCTCGATGACATTTTGATCTATTCGTGGATCGAGGAGGAGCATGAGGAGCACCTACGTTAGGTTCTACAATGTTTGAGGGAGCAGAACCTTTATGGGAACTTGGCGAAGTGTGCATTTTTTAGGATAGAGGTATAGTACTTGGGGCACATCCTATCTGGCGATGGAATCTTAGTAGATCCATCGACGATTAGGGCTATCAGAGATTGGCCAGCACCCACCAATGTGACAGAGGTTAGTAGTTTTATGGGGTTAGCTAGTTATTACCATAGATTTGTTGAGGGTTTTTCTCAGATAGCACACCCCATCATTTCCCTTCAGTAGAAAGGGAAGAGTTTTCTATGGACTAAGCAGTGTGAGAGGGTCATTGGGGTCCTCAAGGAGCATCTTACCAGCGCTCCCATTTTAGCAGTTCCTAATCTAGCAGTAGATTTTATGGTTTACATGGATGCATCACTTGAGGGTTTGAGAGCCGTACTTATGCAGGGTAGTAGAGCTATCATGTATGAGTCGCGAAAGCTCAAGACCCATGAGTTGAACTACCCCACTCATGATTTAGAGCTTGCAGTAGTGGTTCATGCTCTAGTTCATTGTAGACATTTCTTATTGGGTCATCACTTTGAGCTTCATTCAGATCACCATAGCCTTCAACATATATTTACACAGCCGAATCTGAATGCCCGTCAGTGGCGTTGGATGGAGTTTCTTTGTGAGTATGACTTTGATGTCCACTACATCAAAGGGAAGGAGAATGTGGTTGTTGACGCATTGAGTTGGAGGTGCCATGAGATCTTGACCTTGACTCTGGGTGTGGACTTGAGAGGACACATTATTCAACATATGCTTGAGGATGAGTGGTTTCTTGAGGTGCAGCAGGAGATCCATTCACAGAGGGCCCTTGTGGGCAAGTTTGTAGGGTACTCACTTGAGGTAGATGGGTTACTTCATCATCGACAACGCATCTATGTACCCCACGTAGGTGACCTACATACTATAGTGTTATCAGAGGCTCACAGAGCACCATATGCGGCACATCCAAGGGTGAAGAAGATGCATGCCGACCTACGACAACTATACCATTGGGCGTGTATGAGATGGGATATTGCAGAGTTTGTTGCTCAATACCTTGAGTTCCAGAGGGTCAAGGCTAAGCATCAGCATCCAACGGGTCTTTTATACCCCCATGAGATACCTGAGTGGAAATGGGACACCATTTCCATGGATTTCATTATTGATCTTCCTATGTCTTCATGTTGCCATGATGCCATCATGGTGATAGTCGACAAGTTGACCAAGGTGGCACATTTCTCACCTATATGCACGATGTACAATGCACCAGGAGTGGCGAGAGTATTCTTAGATGATATTGTGAGATTACATGGAGTACCTCGCTGCATCATTTCTGACAGGGATTCAGTGTTCACTTTAGCCTTTTGGAGAGCTTTGCAGTAGGCATTGGGCACACAGCTCAACTTTAGCTCTGCTTATCATCCTGAGATAGATGGGCAGATAGAGCAGGTGAATTAGGTGTTGGAGGACATGCTTTGTATGTATGTTATGGACCATCAGTCTAGATGGGAGGAGTATATGTATCTGGTTGAGTTTGGCTACAATAATGGACATCACAGCTTGTTGGGTATGCCTCTGTTTCAAGCTTTATAGAGCAGACCATGTAGGACACCATTGAGTTGGGATCAAATAAAGGACATGGTTGCTGTTGGTCTAGAGTTAGTTTAGGATATGGAGTAGTAGGTCACACTAATTAGGTAGAGAATTTAGGAGGCATAGGATAGACAGAAGAAGTACCTCGATGCTAAGAGACTTGATCAGAGCTTCTCGGTTGGGGAGAGAGTATTCCTTAGAGTGTGGCCACACAAGAGTCCAATCCATTATGGAAAGGGATCTAAGCTTGTACCATGGTTTGTAGGACCTTTTAAGATCTTGGAGCAGATAGGACCTGTTGCCTACCGTCTAGCATTGCCACCTAGCCTGTCGCGTATCCACGATGTCTTTCATATTTTTGTATTGAGGCGATATATATCTGATTTATCTCATGTATTGGACTGAAGTGCTCTATAGGTAGAGGTGGACGTGGAGTTGGCTTTGGAGCCAATTCACATATTGGTTCATTGGATGTTGGGCCTTCGAGGTTGAGACGAGGACCAGGTTAGGGTCCAGTGGGATCGTTATGACGAGGTCATAGCTACTTGGGAGGATGCAGCTAGTTTGAGGGCACTCTATCACCACCTTTTTGATGACTTCCAGGAGGAAGTTTAGTCTTAGGGGGGAGGATGTGAGGCCGATTATTTTCCTTATTTTGATTGTTTTAAATTATAGTTGGTGACATTATTAGACTTTTAGAGACTATTGTTCCTTTATGCAAAGTTGATTATATCTCATGATCCTGGTTTGACATTATTTAGACATGTGGTGATTTTATTTAAATCATATTTTGATGCTATGATGAGATTAGACATGCGAGATATATTAGACGATGATTATTTATGTGAATTTTAGTTCATTATGTGGGTTCATTAATTGATGATGATAATGTGACATTAGATAAAAAATGTAGTTTAATCTTGAATTATGTTGTCAAAAAGTAATGTTGTATGCAATTGCATGAATTTAATTTCAGTTGCTTCGGCTATGGTTATTTCTGATATGATTGACACTTGATCTAGTTGTGCAGGATTATACTCCCAGGCCACGTGATATCAGAGGTAGTGTTCACACATATGTTATTCCCTATGAAACCGATCCATTCCTAGTAGGGATGAGGATCACGTTTGATTCGGATGTTGTTTAAGTACTTGTCTATTTTATTATTTTGGCCTAGTACCCCTTTTTTTTAATTAATTTATATCATGTGTTGTATATTTTTATTGTTTTACACCACTTGGTATTGTTTTCATTTTTGGGCTATTTAAAGTGAATTTATGACTCCCTAGGTGTACCTTACTGTCCCAAAACTTACCCTGGGTGGTTACCCATGGGTCTAGGGTCAATTTTGACTAACTAAACCTTGGGGTAACTCACTTTTGGTCACTCTAAACTAAGGTTTAGTCAAAGTGACGAATTTTGAAATGGCTAAGGGTGGGAGATGAGTCATGCTTTGGGAAAGACTCATCTCCCTTCCCAAAGTTTGGGGATCCCTTCACCAAGAAGACTTGGGAGGTCTCCAAGACTCCTAATTGTGTGGAATCTCCCTCCAAGACTCTGACACATGTGTGAGAGCATCTTGGAGGGAGTTGGTTCTCTTAGAGAATAAGAGGATACCATATGGCATCCCTTATCCTCATGCGGGCTTGAAGGGAATTGCCACCTCACTACTTGGTCTCTCACACATGTGTGAAAGCAGAAGTGGATAAGGTCAGGAGTTATATGGAATTGGAGGGTGACACTTGTCACCCTCACACTTCCTCTCCCTTGCAAGTGGTACAGGATGAGGAAGGAGAAAGTGACAAGTGTCACCTTCTCATTCCTCAAGGCCAAATTGGAAGGCCTATATTATCTCCTCTTGAAGAGGAGTGTGGGGTTCTTACATTTTGCATTTTTTTCTTTCTATTCTTGGAGTTCTTTCTAAGGAGTTAGAGGAATTTGGAGATTGGAAGACTTGGAGAATCTTGGAGCTTTTCACTAAACGTGCTTTCATTTTTAGGGCTTTGGAAGGTAAGCTCCATGGCTATGGCCATTTTCCCTTGTAAATTTCATTTAAGTTTAGTTTTTGGTTTTATGTTGTTTGTTGTTTTCATTTTTGTGTGGGTTGGGATTTTGGTGAGAGCACCTCCATTTGGAGGTAAGGCTCAACTTGTATGGGGTAGGGGAGAGTGAACCTCCTCGAGGTCACCTCCTTATTTTTCTGTGTTACTTATAGCCTTGAGGGCCTTTGTATGGTGTGAGAGCATTTTGATGGCAAGAGTGCCATGATAGTTCTTTTTGAGTTATTTGGAGATATGCATTTGGTGGTTGTGGCTTGAGGCCTTGAGACTTGGTGATTTTGAGATCATGGAGTGACCTCTTGAGTTGAGGGGTCCACTTCCCTACCCCCATCAAACTCATTTTCATGAGTTTAGTTTTGTGCAAACCTTTGGGAAACTTTTATGTGTGTTTGGAAAAATTGCCTTGTTGTGGTGTGTGTGTGCAACCGTGTGATCCCTACCTCCCTAGCTCGGGGGTGACCCACTGGCGGGTCTATGGTAGGGAGGAGGGTATTCCTCTATGGCTTGGTTCCCCACTCTTGTGTTGTAATCTTGCAGGGTTTTAGTTGAAGAAAATGGAGCTTGGAGAAGTCCATTTTTAGTATTTTGGCACTATCTTTAGTTGGCTAAATGTAAGCCATGGCCTTAGAGGCCCTTTTGTAATTTTTGTCAAATGTGTACTCCTTATTGTATTAGATGTGGAAGGAAATTTAAATGTGATTTACTTTGTTAATGTATACTCAAAAATATGATCATTAAGTTATGTTATAGAGTCTGTGTGATTTTAGAAGGTTGCCAAGAAAATATACTCTGATGTAATGTATATGGAAATACATGTTTATCATTTTGCTGTTGTTCATATTTGATTTTGAAAGTTGGACAGAAATGATTTTGTACTTACTGTCATTTTATGTTGGAAATGAAATGAAGTTAAATGCTGAAGTAGTCCCCTTGAATTGAGTTTTAGAAACAGAAGAAATTGTTGTGTAAACTGTATTGTATGCTCATAGAGAATGAAAAAAAGGGAATGTATATTTACTATTATAAACAAAAAAAAGACAAGAAACAATATTATGTTCCATTTTATATGCTGTCAAAAGGCAAGAAGAAAATAGTTAGTTTGTAGTGTTTGTTTTTTTGCAAAAGAAAAATATATATTAAGTCTGGGGTCTTCATTTCTAGAAAAATGTTATATTCTATTTTTTTATATATTCTTTTTAAAATCTGGCCAAATCCATCCTTTAAAGCTTGCACATGTATAGAAATATAATATATATATATATGAAAATATATCCTTATCTAAATTATAAACATATTTTAAAACTATTGTTGAAACTGTGCAAATAGAGTATATATATATATATATATATATATATATATATATATAAATAAACATGTATATACATGTGTTATTATTAACTGAACTGTTTAAAATAAAATAGGGAAGATATATATTAAGTAATGAATTTTGGCATGTGTTAAATTTGGGCCGACCCCATTCCTTTTAGGGTTAGGTGTGTTTTTCTATTTTTTTTTTAAATGAAGCAGGGGAGTCATGACTGTGTGGATGGCAGCTCAAAAGCCACTGCCCACACAGCCACGGTATTGTAGTTTTTTTAGGGTGTGGGGAGGGGGGGTCGAACCCCCTCCCCACACCTTTCGGCCTCCTTATAATTCGAAACCTACAGCACCTTGATGGTGGTGGCATTGGTGCCGTGAACTCCCTTCACCCCCTCTACACTGTTCATTCCCCTCTATGATTTAAGCCTACAAATAATTTACAATCTGCATATAACCTACTGTGTATATATATATATATCAATCAAACATGGTTTTATTTACAACTTGATGTTTGAAATACATGTATATTTTTATGTATATAAATATGTATATACACATAAATGGATATACATATATATAAATATTTATATACATTAAAGGAAATAAAAAGAAAACAAAATAATAAAAGGGGGGGGAATAAACGAAAACCCAGGTAAGCATATACAATAAATATACCTCTAGTTTAATCCCATGGCAGCCATGGAGGGTAAAACTTCAACCTGCAACAACAAAACCCAGGAGAAACAATGGAGGCAAAACAATAGAGAAGAAAAAATGAAATGAGAAAGCTAAAGAAAAGATAGGGTCACCATAAGGAAATGATAAAATAAGATTAGGGCTTCCATTTGAGAGTATAATAAAATATGGAGATAGGGCTCATTTGGAGGTTGTGTAGGAAATTAGGAATTTTTATTTTATTTACTCCATTATTTTTCCTTCCATGTGCATGGGAATCCAAGTTCCCTCCACTTTCAATTTTTAAGCCTTTTGAAATTATTTAACTTTTCTTATGCTTCATTTTAGTTGTTTTAATTTTATTTTAGATTTTTTGATTTTAATTCCTTTTAGAGATACAATTAGTGGGAATGGGTTGTCTTCATTTTAAATGGGAAGCTTTATCCCTTTGTAGGTTAATTATTATTGGGGTTTCTATTTATTTTAATTTCTAGTGTGTTTTTAATTAATGTGGTGGGAAACCTCCTTATGGAATTTAATTTTAGTTTGATCAATTTTATCCTAGAGCGGATATTTGTATCTATCCTCCTTTTAATTACTTTATTAATTTTAACTTAAGTTAATTAATAAATGTAATCATCGAGATTATATTTATTAATGGACTTAAGTATTAAATTTTAATTTGGTCATTTATTTTAATTTATTTTTATGGTTTTGTTGAGTGATCAAATTTATTTGACTTTGGAAATTTATTTAATTTTCCTTATGATTAATTATTTTAATTTTTGCATTAATTTCTTCTTGGAGATTTTTCTTTTTAATTTTTTTTTTCAATTATTGAAAACACATTATGCTGTCGAATTTTTCTCAGATTTTAGGGTTTCATTTTAATGGCATTTTCATGACATCATTTAATCACTCCATCTTATCATGCATCCATCATGCCATTGATTTTCATATTTTATTTATTCGATTTCATTTATGCATTGGAGTTAGGTTTTGTTTTTGAATATGACGAAATCACCCCTTCACCTAGGAAACTTAGGGTTCAGATTAAAACCGTCCTAACCCTGGAAGTGGCACACATTATGATGCATACCCCCTAGACTGATTTCATCACGTAGGGGATGGCGTAGGAAGATGCACTTCCTCAAATTTGTATTACATGTTTACGCCTCATGCATAATGCCACCGAGCACACAGACATGTGTGAAGGGGTTCCTTGAGACATGCGAAAAAAATTTTCATATTTCATTTCATGACCACATGTCAAATGTGGACATGACATGTGTGTTGTGTGTCGTGACCGCATGGGAAATGTGGGCATGACACTAATCTAACCTAGATAGTGTTGATGCCACTAAGGAAATCCACACACAACTTTTCGGTTAGGGTAGTGTATATGATGAGTACTACAATGCTTTATCGACAATAGATGACCATTTTGAAACCAAGGATGCCAACTTTTCTAGTGATAAAGCTATGTTAATCATTGAAAACAATAGAGTATTAAAATTAGAATTTTAAAATATTTGTGATCAAGTGGGTGAATTTTTTTTAATTAATTAAACCTAATGATGATTAATTCAGTTTTAGTGATACAATCATGCTAGATTTCAAAGATGATATTAATAGAAAAGATTTTCCAACAAACACTCTTTTGGTAGAAAGAATTGTTATGTCAGAAAATGTCTCCCTAGGACTTTTTCCCTCGTATGATTAGCTTCTGGGTCCATAGAATTAATCATGCATGTTTATTTTAACTCCTGATAGAAAATCCCTTAAAACCCATGTTAAATGGGGCCTAGGTGACTCTTGTGAGCTTAACCCTGACCTAAATAAGGGTCAAGGACTTGGTCACTTGTGCCCTAGTCCTGCCTTATTTAGTGGGGTCCCAATTTTTAAATGTTAGTTATGTGACCGTTATAAGTATCTGTTGTTGACATCTCAAGTTTGAATTACAAAATTAAAGTGGGAATGTGTTTAGTTGCATATATAAGCATGTTTAGGGATTCATTTGTAAACTAGAAGATGATTATGAACCTTTGGCACACTTATGATTTGAGAGAATTCAAAGTATTCATTATTACATAGTAGACTTGTCTTGTTATTGTGTTTGTTATGCAGATTTGGCTTCATCTTCTCATGTGATTAAAGGATTTTCATCTATATGTGAGCTACACCTCTAAGGTGACATTTATTTTTGTTTTCAATCATTTATCAATTGGTTTTTACCACTATCCCTTAGGGATACGCACTCTTTATCTGACAACGGTGTTTGGTAGACTTGAATGTCCTTCCGGGGCTTGACTAAGGTAAGCTCCTAGACACCACAACCCCCAACCTCCTTTTTTGTGATTGTAGGTTATAGGTACAAAAGCAGAAGAAGTGGAGTTATAGGGAGACATAATAGAGTGTCAAAATTATAGATCTAAGAAGAAAAATAGGACCTAGACTTGGGCACCTGCACAAGTGTCCTTTGGATCCTGAAACATAGAAATGTTCAGAGATCTTGACAGAAAATGGCAACTTGGACTTGGGTGCCCACTCGTTAGTCCCCAACTTTCCTGCATCTAGAATCTCAAAGTTTGGTATGTATTTACTCTGAATATTATATCTCTGTTTGTGAACATTTGTAGTGTTTCGTCCGTTTATTTACAATTTTTCAAAATTAGGTAATTAAGCATAAGCAGGCATTAATTAATTAATTAATCAGCAAATTCAATGTTTCCTCTTTGTTCCAAGTGACACTAAATCTGTAGTAGATCCCTCTTGCAAAGATTTGTGGCTTCACTCAATTTATGTCCTTGAATGTAAGGTGTGAAAGGAGGATTTACCTACATATTCATTGAAATTGAAAACCCCTCTTTTTACGCTAAACATTTTTGTGAACCTATGTTTTATTTGAATTTTCCACCTTGCTGAGTGTTTTACATCAGATTTGCATTAATTTCATTCATCATTTTCATATTACATTTGAAAATTTACAAAAAAAATTGAAAAATTTAAAAAAATTTAAAAAAATGGCATTTTAGGCTTGTATTTTGACGTAATTTTTATTTAAATTCATTTAATTTCTAATTTTTAAATTAGATATGATATAAAGTACAGAAATTCATCATATTATAATCCTTTGCATTGTATTTTTCATATTAAAATTGCTAGGGTTTACTTGAAATTTTGAATTTTTCTTATAACCTAGTGATTTCAAAAACTAGTGTTTGTAGTTAAAATCTTGTTTTAGATTTTACTACTCATTTTAGGCACTTATTCAAATTTGATTTTGTTTGTAGTGTTGCATTTTTGTTTGTTTTTGCATTCATATTTTAAAATTTTGCATTTACACATAGATAATTTCAACAAAAACTAGCATTTTCATTCATCATCCTTAAAATTGAACCTGCAATGAGCATTATAAGACTTTTAAAAGAATTTTAAGATCTTAGCTAGGTTGTTTTGAATCAAAAAATCTTATTAGAATTCCTTTGCATATCATTTTGCACATATTCATGTCTTAATTTGGCAACTAGGGTTTGAAAAACTTGCATTTTTCATTAAATTTTGACTTATTTTGCATATAGAATTGCATCATAGGTGTGTTGTGAAAGATATTTCTGCATGATTGGACTAATATATAGATTATTATTCACTAAACCTCTTTAATTTCCTCACAACACCTTTTATTTTAGGCATGTGCATTGAAAAAAGTGAAAAAATCAAGCGTTTTAGGTTATAAACTTACATAATTTTGCACTTGTTCCTTGCATAATGGTGCAATCACGGTTAGGAGGGTCCACAAAGTGAATAGTCCAAGATGTGCAACAAGAGTAAACACAATGGAAACAACTCAAAGATAGAATGCAAATGTAGATTCAGTCATTCAGTATATCATAGATTAAAAATACAAACTGGTCAGCATCATGCAGGCTTACAATTAGGGCTCACAGGCTTGATTTAGATCATGCACAAGGTATAGCTTTGAAGCACCTTTGCAAAGAATTCAAGTATCTATCTATATCTATGTGATTCCTATAAAAATGACTACTTTCCTATGCATCTATTACATGAATATATATCATCTCCAAGAAAATAAGATCCCTCCGCGTCGGCTAAGGATGATTACAAACTCTAGTGAAAAAGATGTAACGTGTGTACATGGATAGGTCAGACCTAATCATATAGAACTCCTCCATAAATGAATGGAATATCATGTGGTTCTCAGGTAAGGTTGGCCATGATCCAAACAACATTGAATGATGTGTCATTTAGCTCCATAAGTCCTGAAAATGCTCTGCAGGTCTTCTCCTTTAGCTAATTATTTGAGGCTGCCAGGATGCTTTGTTCTGAGAAAATAGTCAATCTTCTAATAGTGATATCTTTCTAGTACCTGATCCAAATGATGTGAAATTTGGCTATGATGTGCATGAATGTGTCTAGAAGCTAAGTCTAGCTCTGCAAGGTTTGAAATGAAACTACGATCGAATGCAGACCAAAATACTGAAAAAACTATTGGATGAACTGACTGAACTGAACTGGAAAATGAAAGAAAATAAACTAAAATGCAAGTGTTTTTGGTTGATGCAAGATTACTCTTGAACCAGGGATACTCCTACATCATACATTCAAGGTTGTTGAAAAAAATTGAGTCCCTCACTTTGCTAGGGCTAGAGGGAAACCAAGACGGTCTACCTTAGCTTGAGAAATCCAAGATGAGTCTTCTTCTGGTCTACCTTTCCACTTTACCAAATATTCCTTGTATTGCCTACCTCTAGTGTTGCATCCAACTATATTATCCAAGATGTCCTCAATCTGCTCTAGTGCTTGTTGTGGTAACTACTTCTTCAAATCTTCTTCAATGATGTCACTAAACTCTATTTCATGATACTGATGTAGGTCTGCAATGTTGAAAATATGTGATATACCCAATGTCTCTCGTAGCTCCACTTCATATGCATTTCCTGAATCAAACTTTTTGAGTATCCTACACGGTCTAAACTTCTTCATATTCAACTTGCTATATGTCCCAATTGGAAATCTTTCTTTTCTCAAGTACACCATTACTTCATCGCCCACTAAAAATTCTTTGTGTCTCCTCTTCTCATCTACTTACTCTTTATTGTATGGAAATGTGAACAATAGCATACAGAACTAAAACCCAATAACACAATAGAAAATGATGTAAAACACAAGTAAACAAGGAATATACTTTTGAAGACCATTTTACCTCTATGCTTCCATTGTTCGCCTAGTCTCGATTGATCTTTTGTGATGAAAGTTCCTCTCAGGAAGCACACTTCCTTGATTCATTCTTCAAGATGGCAATGGAGAAATGGCTATGATACTTTATTGCTATGAGGACGAGCTTCAAAGCAATGGTGGTGATCTCAAGAAAATAGGTGATAGTGAGGGTGCTAAAGGTGCACTGGTAATTCAACAGAGTAATTTTACTTAAAGCTTGGATGATAGAAATGGAAGAATAAGGTTCAATTTATAGACTCAGAAGAGAAGAGATCAACAATTGAGAAGAAATGAGAAGATCAACGGTTGAGAATGGTTGAGGAATGTGCGCGAATAGAAAGAGGACAAGTGTCCAAGCTCCATCATGCGACAGGGGAGTTAACAAAATAGATTGAAGAGGTAATAGAATAGACCAATCAGTTAAGTGAATTGATTGGGGAGTTGACTGAATTGACTAATCAGTTAATAGATTTGATTGATTAGTGAACTCGAATGACTAATTAGTTAATAGATTTGATTGATGAGTTAAATAATTTTGACTAGAGGATAAATAGGACATGTGGGTGAGGGAATATTAGCTAATTAAATATTTAAAATATTTAATTACATGTGCAACATGGTGAGGTGGATTGGTGACATGGATTTGTGAGGTGGAAAGGTGAGGTGGATTTATGGAATTAGGACTTAGGATAGAGGAATTTGGATTAATTAAATAATGTAGGATTATTTAATTATGTGAGACATTAGAAGAATTTAGGGAATTTAATTAATTATGGGATAATGAATTAATCAAATAAACTTAAAATATTTATTTAATTGATAGAAGAAAATAAGAATTAAGATAAATATTAAAATATTTACTTAATTCAACATGAGCCAATTTTAGGTGTATACATTTTGCCCCTCTTTGAAGCAATGTGTTTTATCACATTGTTTCAAAGAAAAAAATTGTCTAAAAATGATACATACCCCAATTTGCCCCTGGTACAAGCTTAACGATAGGATGCCCCCTTGGGAGATTGGACGGGAAGAAGGAAGAAGGCATGAGATAGACAATCTCATGATGAAGAAGGTTAGGTTTGAAGAAAATAGGTGAAGAAAGAGCCGAATGATACGTGGTGCAAGTATGCATAAATGATACAAGAACAAACAAGGTATTGCCCCTGTCAAGCTATAAACCAACTGATTAATTGATAACGATATACAACAGTGTTGTCATGGTGGGGAACGATATATCCCTAGAGTAACATGAAGGATAATGTCTAGTTTCAGGAAATGAAGCATGTCATGTAAGACGCATGTATTGGTCTGATTTTTACAATGCAACATCCTGTATAAGACAATTGATTGATTATAATTGATTGAGTTGAGTTACGACTAGACAAGGATCAAGACCACTGATTCTGATTGGATCATTTGACAAGATTGACTTGACTTGATCGGTATAGATTAAGGATAGATTTTCAATTGGATCATTGCTTGGACTAATAGCTAGAACTATTGACGAGAGATATGATGATAGATAGAAAGTTGATTGATAGAAGAATGGCTCACAAGCTTTGTTTGTAAACATTGATACTCTACATAGAAATTTTATTGCATGGGATATGGATGCTTTGTGGATGCTTTTTGGATGCAAATGGTTTTGCCATCTTGATATTGCAAGTATTTTGAAGTGCTTAATTCATCACCAGGCTATCTTTTTTTGGTACTTTTTTCCAAATGTTGTAAGTTAATACAAGCATCTAGGTATAATTGAACCGAGATGACCTGAGTATTGCTTACATGGATTTTGATTTAGCAAGTTAATATAAGCATCGAGGTATAATTGAACCGAGATGACCTGAGTATTTCTTGCATTTTAACATACAAGGATTGCCCCTTTTCATGTTTAGACTTCTGAAGTCCTCGATGATCTTTTTCTGATCATGCCTTTAGACAAAAGTCATCACATTACTAGAGATTAATCCACAAACAACAGATAGAGAAAAGTGATTATGCCCCTCATAGTATCTCTAGTTTTTGGCATCCTTGAGTAGCATAGAAAGACATAATAACCAAAAATCAAGACCTTCTAACTTAATCCTTTTCACAAAACATTCTTGGATTAGATGTTCTTTCTTGCTATAGTATAGATAAAATTGCTTTGATATGTTTTTGGTCTTCATTTGCTTTGGATAAGGTTGATGTTTTTACGTCAAGATTTTGGTTTGGAGCATGCTTTGATACATGTGCGCTTGTCTTAGTGAAAGGTGTCCTCTTAGAATATGTGGCATTAAAGAATCCTATTCCGCAACTAAGTCAAGGGCTTGCCCCCAGTCAGATAAAGAATCAACTTATTATGGATGACTAGACAAACAGAGATGAAGAGACGGGCCCTAAAGGATTGACCTAGTGCCTCGGGGGCTCATTGCTAAATGGCCTTGCCTACGTGGCAATGCAGAGGCAACGTAGTTTGGGGTAAACTTGGTGGACCTAAGACCTAGGCAATGGACAATGTTGAGGATCTGAAGGACAAAAGGATAGGTGAGAGAGGATAGCATGGATGGGAAAGGAGCCTCGGGGGCAAATCAATGATGGCCTTGCCTATGTGATAGCTCATAGGCGATGTAGTTTGACAACGGTTCAAATGGATCGCAAGATAGGGGACATGAGGGGCGCAAGTCTGGATAGGCAAAAAGTGATAAGGACGAGTGAGGAACAAGCCATGGTAGGTACACTGAGGCGATCAGATGGACACTTGTTGTTTTGGAGGTATGAACAAAGGACAAGGTTGAAAAAGATGGAGAAGGTGGTTCATCACAAGGAGTGCTTGTTTACCAGGTTTTCACCACTTGCTTTTATTTGTATGAAAGCTAGAAGTACACATGACACCTGTTTGCCAGGTTTTCACCATGGTACCTATCCAAGGCGCTTGTTTGCCAAGTTTTCACCAGAGGACGATTTTTTTTTGTTTTTCCAAGTTTTTTGATTTTTTTGTTATTTTTGCCATTTTTCTAATTTTTTTGTTATTTTTGCCATTTTTTTATTTTTTTTGTTATTTTTGCCATTTTTATGATTTTTTTTGTTATTTTTGACTCCCTTGCATTGGGGTTTAAGTGTAGAACTTGTGAAGATGCATGTTGTTGATGGGATTAGAAAATAGTTCACCTTTTGATGTAGCCAATTAATAAGCACCTGACCCATAGGCAGTAATGATGACATAGGGACCCAACCAGTTGGGTTCAAACTTGCCTTTTTTCTCTCTATTTTGCTAATTTTTAGGATTTTCTCTAAGTACTAGGTCACCAACTTGAAATACCCAGGGTTTTACTCTGTGGTTGTAACTTCTCAACATCCTTTGTTGATAAGCCTTGAGGTGGTTAAAGGCCTATTGCCTTCTCTCTTCTAGCAGCTGCAACTCTTGAAGTCTGGATATTCAGTACTCTTCATCTATTATGAGGCCTTTTAATGATACTCACAAGGATGGGATCTCAACTTCAATGGGCAAGATGGCTTCAGATCCGTAGACTAGGGAGTATGGTGTTGCACCTGTGGGTGTGCAGAGACTTGTGCGGTAGGCCCACAATGCAGGATTCAACTGGACGTGTCAGTCACGACCAGCATCATTGACAGTCTTTTTTAGGATTTTTAAAATGGTTTTATTTGATGCCTCCACCTAGCCATTTCCTTGGGGGTAATATGGGGTGGAAAAGAGGTGTTGGATATGGAATTTGTTGCATAGTTCTTTGACATCTTAGTTTTTGAATGGTCATCCATTATCAGTGATAATGGATAAAGGGATACCATAGCAACAAATTATATAGTTCAGGATAAAGGAGGTAATCTATTTGCCCATGATATTAGCGAGGTGTACTACTTCAATCCACTTCGTGAAGTACTCAGTGGCGGTGATTATGAGTTTATGGCCAGTAGATGATGGAGTGTGTATCTTGCCCACTAAGTCAAGTCCCCACTAACAGAAAGGCCAAGGAGTCGATAAAGGCTGCAACTCTTATGCCGGTGCATGTATAAGGTTCCCATGGACTTGGCATTCATGCACTTCTTTACAAAATGATAAGAATCCTTTTCCATTGTTGGGTAGTAGTATCCCATGCATATGAGTTTCTTGGCTAGGGTAGGACCACTAGAGTGGGTCCTGCATATACCATTGTGCACTTTGCTCAGGGCAGTTTGATGTTCCTTGCTATCAAGACACCTAAGGAGAGTACCATTGAGACTGCGTCAGTATAAGGTATTGGCAATAATGGCATAACGGGATGCTTGACGAATGAATGTACATTTTTGGTTACTTGAGAGACCAGACAAAAGGATATTGTCTTTGAGATAGGCAAATACTTGTCCATAAAGGGGAGAGTCAGGGCCTACAATGTGGCAAATGATATGGGAGTTAGGAGAGTCGTATGCAGGATGGGAGACTGGCTCTACCAAGAACTCATAATGTTATTGGTTGTTAGGGATGTCGAGGAGAGATGTGATCGTTGCCATGGCATTGACTACTTTGTTTTCAATCCTTGGTATTTATTCAAAAGAGATCTCAACAAAGTATTCCTTGAAGTCATCTACCATTCATTTGTAGGGTATTAACTTCTCATCCTTTGTTTGGTAGTCATTGTTCACTTGGTTGATAACTAACTGTGAGTCACCATATACTTGAAGCTCTGTGATGTTCCATTCAACTACCTACTTGATGCCAATGACCAGGGCTTCATACTCTGCCACATTGTTGGTACAAGGAAAGAGCAGTCTATATGACTTTGGGATGGTGTTACCATGAGGTGTGACCAACAAGAACCTGCCCCTGATTCGTGCTGAGTGTAGGAGCCATCAAAGTATAGTTTCCAGGTTGTCATTGTTATATGAAAGATGGAGTCATCTAAAAATTTGAAATTCAAAGGATTATCATCTATTAGAGGTGCCTCTACTAGTTGATTTGCAAGCACTTGACCCTTTATTGCGTGCCAGTCTACATATTCAATGTCAAACTCACTGAGAAGCATAACCCATTTGGACAATCTACCTGTAAGGGCAGCTTTGTTGAGGAAATATTTGAGTGGATCAATTTTTGCTACTAGCTTGATGGAATGTGATAGCATGTAATGTCTCCATTTCTGTGAAGAGAAGACTACCACAAGGCATGCTCTTTTAATTGGCATGTATTGCAACTTATAGCCAACTAATGTTCTGCTGATGTAATATATTGCTTGTTCTTTCCCTTCATGATTTTGTTGTGCAAGGAGAGCTCCCAGAGCTGTTGGTGTGGTAGATATATAAAGTAACAGAGGTTTACCCTAGATGGGTGGCATCAATACTGGAGGGTTCATGAGATACTCTTTCAGCTGTTGAAATGCCTGTTCGCATGAATCAGTCCATTTGAAAGGAATATTCTTATGTAGGAGGTGCATGAATGGGTGGCACTTGTCTTCCAATTGAGAAATGAACCTTCTGATAGATTGCAGTTTACCCTGTAAAGACCTTAGTTGACTAATATTTTTGGGTGGTGGCATTTCCATGATAGCCTTCACCTTAGATGGGTCTACTTCAATTCCATTTCCTGATACGATGTACCCTAGAATCTTGCTAGATGTGACTCTGAATACGCATTTCTTTGGATTGAGGCACACATTGAACTACTCCAATCTTGTAAAGATTTTATCTAACACTGTTAGGTGTCCTTCTCTCATGAGTGATTTGGCCAATATGTCATCCACATAATCTTCCATTATGGTGTGCATCATGTCGTGAAAGATTGTGGTCATAGCTCTCTGATATGTTTCCCCTACATTTTTCAATCCAAATGGCATGACACACTAACAATCGGTGCCCCATGGACATGTGAATGCAGTCTTGTGTTGGTCCTAAGGTGCAATTTTGATCTGGTCGTATCCTGAGAAACTGTCTATTAGTGACAACATAGAGTGTCCTGCCGTGAGATCTACAATGATGTCAATGTTTGGCAGTGGGAAATCATCTTTTGGGCAATCTTTATTGAGGTCCTTGAAGTCATTACACAATTGAACTCTCCCATCTGGTTTGGCGATAGGCAAGATGTTGGAGATCCACTCAGGATAGTCTATTGGTCTGATGAATCCAACATCTAGTAGCTTCTTCAGTTCTTCCTTTACCGTGAGGGAAACTTGCGGGTGTATCTTTATGAGTTTCTACTTAACTGGTTTAGCCCCTAGAGCTAAGGATAAGTATGCATTATGAGATTCGGATCTACCCCCGGCATATCCACATATGACCAAGCAAAGTTTATTTGTTTCCTTTTGAAGAGTTTAGTGAACTCTAGTTTCTCCTGTGTAGTTAAAGATTGTGCCATGTGGATCATCCTTGGATTGTCACCCATGCTGACGTTGATTTTCTCTGTTGGTTCTATCAAGATCGATGATCTCTCTTGTTGTGTTAGATTGGGGAGAGGGTCAAGCCTTCCATCCTTCGGCGCCTCAGAGAGGTTTTCATCGGTGGATACGTATTTCATATTTTTACTATTTTCATGATTTAATACTATTGTAGAGCAGTTTTCACAATTAGATCTATTTTTCATTTTTATATTTTTGAGACTGAAAGGATTGGCACTCTCTCCAAAATAGGCCTTGTCATTAAGTTCTATGGCATAGCCAGCCCAGTGATCCCCTACGGGTATATGTTCCCTAAGCTCTAGAAAGTCTATGATGGCTTCATTATTTTGGAAGGTATCTAGATTGGGGCTAGTATCTTGGAGGTCCCAATCTATGAGTTCTGGATATACCAGTGGTAGAGGGTCATTTGGTTCGTCAGGTTCTAGGACATTGATGGTCAAGATTGAGGAGTTAAGATGATCGTTATAAGCATTGACAGTGCCTGCAATGGTACTCTCCACTAGTTGATCTGTCAAGTTCGGTATCATTCCTTCCTCATGAATTTCACTATCATTATTGTGCAGGTCGAACTCTAATGGTCTAGCCCTTGAACTTTGTCCCTCATTAGTTACATGGGTAGGGACATACTCATGGACCACATCAATATCTTTTTCATCACAAGATAGTTCGGAGAGACTATCCCATTCATACTCATTGGAGTCTGTCTCACTCCATCCTTGTAGTTGGTGAATAACATATACTATGTTAGTAGCAGATGTTTCTGGTTGTTTGTTTTTATGCTTGTCTGATCCCTTGGTCTTTGCTTTGCTATTGTAGCCTAGCCCTGTAGTATCACGAGCTATTAATGTAAGAGGTTGGATAGGTTCAGTGATACCTACCTTTCTCAATCTGATGGGACCATGACCTTCATACCCCATTCTTTGTAGTATTGAGAATCCTTGACCATACTGTGCAGTTTGTACTATGGAGTGATGGTCTTGTTGCTAGGATAGATGGTCTTCATCTTTGTATAACCATTACAGAATATCTTTTTCATCACTCTCATCTTCGAGGCTTCCCCATTTGACAAATGGACCTGTGGTAGTTGCTAATTCTTTGGGCTTGCTCATGGAAGGCTTTCTATAGGATCTGGGGGAGATAGGGAGCTGTGACAAACAAAAGGATTGTGAAATTGTATACTCGTCTAGGCCTTTGTCTTTGACTTTGAAGTTGGTTTGTGGTGCCTTCGATGTAGAAGGAGGTGAAGTGGGGTTGACACGGGATGAAGATGAAGTAGAGGCATGGTTATGGGGAATCACAACTTTAGGTTTAGAATGCATAGTGTTACAATACTAAAACGAATTAGAATCACCTTGGATGGTGATTTCTTGACCTTCAAAGGGGAATTTTATACACTGGTGGTAGGTGGAAGGTACTACCTTCATAGCATGTATCCAAGGTCTCCCAAGGAGAATGTTATATGTTAGCTCCATATCCAAGACTTGACACATGACATCTTTTATGACAGGTCCCACTGGTGTAGGAGCACCTAGGAAATCATGTTTTCTTTTGTAATAAGGTCTATTGGACCAATGCATTTTCATTTTCAATTTGTTTATAGGTTCATTTTGTAAGTCCCAAGTGACTTAGGGGACATTTGTCAAATTGTAATTGAATAATGCTAAAATAGCAATAATGCCAAAAATAGGTAGTAGTATTTTCCAACCTCTTGGAGTCAGTTTGGTACTACTCTGGGCTAGTTTATAAACCCAGAGGATTGAACCAAATGTAGATATCATCATCTAATGTAATCAGATTGAAGAAGTGATCGAATGTGATTGCATTGTGCTCAAAAGAAATAAAGAAATTGTGTTCTATCCATTTGATTTCCATTTTTATAACTACGAATCACGCAACTGTAGATTTCCATTTATTTTGCATTTTCCATTGTTGCCGTATGTCACCATGAAGCATTCCACTGGTGAGATTTCTATCAAAATCACTGTAATGGCTTCGATGTACCAGTATTCATTTTGTTCTTTGTTTTGTTTTG
Organism: Cunninghamia lanceolata; assembly: GCA_027924645.1. NCBI lineage: Eukaryota > Viridiplantae > Streptophyta > Pinopsida > Cupressales > Cupressaceae > Cunninghamia > Cunninghamia lanceolata. The sequence goes on from BSBN01001652.1 coordinate 10,100,225, forward strand.
TGTCGACAATGCAGGCGTTCCAGACTGAGGTGTGTGCACAGTAGCATGCCCTAGCATCTCTATGTGCTAGGCATAGAGGAGAGATCAGACTGTGTGAGGGTTGAAAACCCTAATGGCATATCATTGTGTTGATTCATCAGCATGTTGGCCAAAGGTTGCAAGTGTTCAATGATAGAGCAAGTCACGCCGAAGGAAGTCAATTACCGATGAAGCAAGCCTCACCAACGATAGATGCCATCAGGGTATTTGCAGAAGGATGGGAGACTTAGCTGATGGAGTTGAATCAGTGGCTCATTAGTTAGTTCATTGACTATGGGAAATTAGGGCATTGGTCTATGGTATCTGTTGTGCGCTTCCCATCATATTGGTATCAGAGCTAGGTTAAGATTTGGATGGCAAATCAAATTAAGGATTTGTAGAAGTATTGGCATTTGGGTGTTGTCTATGAATGTTTATGTCAGACAAAGAAAGTGAGACAGAGGTAGAGAGGATGCCTCCCAAAAGTATGTCACAGGATGCCATTAAGAATATGATCGAGGAGATGCTTGCATCCAAGTTGGGAGAGTTCAAGCAGTCCAAAGGCAAAGATAGGAAAGATGAAAGTGACATCGATGAAGGTGATACAAAAATTGGGGAAACCAATAAAAAGATAGAGGAGATACTGGCAGACCAGAGGGCATTTTTAAATGCATTAAAGTTAGTCAATAGGGACACCATAGATGGGTTACCTATGTATAGTGGAAGTATGGAAGCTGAAGAGGTGATTGATTGGATTGAGGCATTGAACAATCATTTCGAATACAAAGAAGTCCCTAATGATAAGAGGGTTAAGTTGGTAAAGGCAAGATTGTAGGGATCTGCTCTTGCATGGTGGAATTATGAACAAGGAGAGAGGGTCAAGGAGGGGAAGAATATGATAACCTCCTAGGAAAGGATGAAGACCAAACTCAAGGCACAGTTCTTACCCCTAGACTATGATGTGCAGATGTATAAGAAATTGCAGAACCTTAGACAAAGAGACCTTGATGTGAATGCATACACACAAGAGTTTCATAAACTTAGTCTCAGATCAAAGAGACACAAAGAAGAGTCAGAGAAGGTGGCCAGGAACTTGAATGGCCTAAGGATGAACATCCAAGATGAGATCAACATTTTAGCACCAGAAACAGTAAACAAGTGTTTCCAAATGGCCTTAAGGGCTGAAGAGAAGATAAAGAGAATGAGTGAGCAGAACAATAAAGGCAAAGGTGGAAGGAATTGAGACAGAGGCAATTTTGGAGGAAGAAGTCCTAACCAGAGGCCTAGTGGTGAGTCTAGCCAAGAAGAGCAAGTTGGGGACTCAAGTAGCAGAGGAGGCTACTGAGGAAGAAGGCCTAATGGAAGAGGTGGGACAAATGGATCAGGTAGAGGATCCAAATTATCCAATATGAGATGTTATAACTGCAATAAGATAGGGCACCTAGCATATAATTGTCTAGAGAAGGCCTCAACTTCTCATGGTGGTGAGAAGAGAACCACTTTGATTCAAGAAGATGCAAGGAGTGTGACATCTCCTAAAGTGAATCTAGAATCAAAAATGAGAGAGAATCTGATGATCAAGAGGACAGTGCTTAATGAACCAGTGCAGGCAGAACCATCACAAAGAAGGGCTTTGTTTAGAATCAACTGCAAGATCCAAGGTAAGGTTTGTAAAGTCATTATTGACTCTGGTTCTACTGATAACATTATATCTTTGGAAGCAGTGAATAAGTTGAAGTTAGAAAAGATACCCCATAGCAGTCCATATAAAGTTAGTTGGTTGATCAAGGGGCAACACATACCCATCAATGAACAAGCATGGGTAGAATTTAGTATTAAGGGGTATAGAGACAAGATTTTGTGTGACATCCTTCCAATGGATGCTTGCCATCTTTTGTTAGGAAGACCATGGCAGTTTGACAGGAAGGCTCATCATGATGGAGAAAAGAATGCTTACTCATTCCAAAAGGATGGTATGACTTATAGGCTACAGGCATTGGTAGAAGAGGATCCACAACAGGTAGAGTCTAGTGTAATGGTGGTAGGAGAAAAAGAATTCATGGACATATTAAAGGAAGGTGATGGAGTAGGTTTTTCTTTGATTGTGAAGCCTAAGGGGGAAAAGAAGGAAGGTGTGAGAGAAGTAGGACCTAAAGAGGTCAGAGATTTTCTTGAGAGTTACAAAGGAGTGATTGCAAGGGATATACCTGATTCCCTACCACCAATCAAAGACATTAGCCATCAGATAGATCTCATAGTAGGAGCAGTACTTCCTAATAAGGCAACATATACGATGACACCTCAACAGAATGAAGAGATAGCAAAATAGATTCAAAAACTCCTAAACAAAGGGCTGATAAGGAAGAGTCTTAGTCCATGTGCAGTACCTACTATTTTAGCCCCAAAGAAAGATGGGAAATGGAGACTGTGTACTGATTCTAGGGCAATAAATAGGATAACCATCAGGTATAGGTTTCCTATTCCTAGAATAGAGGATCTAGTGGATTGTTTGGGAGGAGCTATCTATTTCTCTAAGATAGACTTGAAGAGTGGGTACCATCAGATAAGGATAAGAGAAGGGGATGAGTGGAAGATAGCTTTCAAAACCAATGAAGGGTTGTACGAGTGGCTTGTGATGCTGTTTGGTCTTTCAAATGCCCCTAGCACCTTTATGAGGCTGATGAATGAGGTGTTGCAGGAATTCATAGGTAAATTTGTGGTAGTCTACCTTGATAATATCTTGGTATTCAGTAAGAGCAAGGAAGAGCACTTGAAACATTTGGAGATAGTCTTGAAGAGGCTGCAAGATCAGAAGTTACTAATAAACTTGGAAAAGTGTGACTTCATGAAACAAGAATTGGTGTACCTAGGTTTTGTCATCTCTAAGGATGATTTGAAAATGGATCCTTCCAAGGTAGAAGCTATTTTAAATTGGCCTACACCCAAGACAACAGGAGAGCTCAGAAGTTTCCATGGTTTGGCCACATTTTACAGGAAATTCATTAAGAATTATAGTGACATCTGTGCACCTATGTTGGAGACCATCAAGGGTGGAGGTAAGATGAAGTTTGTGTGGATGAGAGAAGCAGATAGGAGTTTTGAAAGTCTAAAATAGAAAGTTGCTAAATTCCCTGTTTTAGTGGTACCTAATTTCAATAAGGTCTTCACAATTGAATGTGATGCAAGTGGACTAGCCATTAGAGTAATGTTGAGCCAAGAAGGTAGACTAGTAGCCTTCTTCAGTGAAAAGTTAGATGAAGCCAAGAGGAAATACTCCTCTTATGATCTAGAGTTGTATGCTATGGTACAAGCTCTAAAAAAATGGAGGCACTACTTGCTTCCTAAGGAATTTATTGTATACACTAACAATCATGCTCTCAATTTTTTGAATGGACAGGAATAGTTTAGCCATAGACACATGAAATGGGTGGAAATTCTTCAAGCCTACACCTTCATCATCAAACATAAGAAGGGAATAACCAATAAGGTTGTTGATGCTCTAAGTAGAAGGGTATTGACAGTGCAATAAGTGTAGCTACAAAGCATGGGTGTTGAGTCACTCAAAGGGTTGTATGAAGAGGACCATGATTTTAAGGAGATTTACAGGGTATGCAATGAGTTTGCCAATGCTTTCCATAGTGAATTCTTAGATTATACATTGCAGGATGGACTTTTCTTTAAAGGTAGTCAACTATGTATCCCTAAGTGTTCAATGAGGGATAATATAGTGAAGGAAAAACATAGTGGTGGTTTAGGAGAACATTTTGGGCTCAATAAGACCTTAGATCTTGTACGAAGGTTTTACTTTTGGCCAAGGATGCAATCTAATATTAGAAGGTCTGTTGAGAGTTGTATGATTTGCCAGAAAGCAAAGGGAGTCTCAACCAATGCAGGACTATACCAACCTTTGCCCATACCAAACAAACCTTGGGAAAGTTTGAGTATGGATTTTGTGATGGGATTGCCCAAGACAAGGACAAGTTATGACAATGTGTTTGTTGTGGTAGATAGATTCAGCAAGATGGTGCACTTTATTCCTTGTAAGACCACCAATGATGCTAGTTACATTGCAGGTTTGTTCTTTAAAGAAATTGTCAGGATTCATGGATTACCTTTGAGTATTGTATCTGACAGAGACAGCAAATTTGTGGGACATTTCTGGCAAACCTTGTGGAAAAGATTGGGTACAAATTTGTATTTTAGTTCAGCCTATCATCCTCAGACTAATGGTCAAACTGAGGTTGTGAATAGGTCATTAGGCAATCTATTGAGATGTTTGACAAGAGAACATGGTAGTAGTTGGGATGTGGTACTCCCACAAGTAGAGTATGCCTATAATGATTCTACAAACAGAAGTATAGGTCTAAGTCCTTTTGAAGTTATCTATGGTAGTCATCCTAGAGGTATTTTTGAATTGTGAGATGTTCAAGGGTTGGACCAAAGGAGTGGACATGCTGATACATTTGCAGAGGCTATGACAGAGATCCATCAACAAGTTAGAGATACTCTACACCAGAACAGTCAGAAGATCAAAGCTAGAGTGGATCAAAGATGAAGGGATGTGCAGTACCAAATAGGAGATATGGTCATGGTTCATCTCAACAAGAACAGACTACCCACAAGAAAACATAGCAAGTTGATGATGAGAAAAATTGGACCTTGTCAGATTCTGGAGAAATATGGTTCTAATGCTTACAAAATTGAACTCCCTGATGATATTGCTATTTCACCTATATTCAATGTTGCTGATCTGACATTATATAGGAGTCCTGATATAGGAGAAGGTACAACAGATTCTGTCCAAGACAATACAAAGTGGGTGCAGCATTTACCACCTAAGGAACCACCGAAGATGGAGTGTATCTTGGATAGTAGGATAGAAAAGAAGACCATAAATTAGACCTATTTTGAGCACCTCATCAAATGGCAAGGACTTCCAGATTTAGAAGCCACATGGATGTTGGAAGCAGACATCAAAAAGCAGGGTGGTGATTTGCAGCAGTTAGTCTCTAAGAGGACTTGAGACAATTTTCACCTGGGGATTATGGTGCAGGAGCACCTAGGAAATCATGTTTTCTTTTGTAATAAGGTCTATTGGACCAATGCATTTTCATTTTTAGTTTTTTTGTAGGTTCATTTGTAAGTCCCAAGTGACTTAGGGGACATTTGTCAAATTTTAATCGAATAATGCTAAAAATAGCAATAATGCCAAAAATAGGTAGTAGTGTTTCCCAGCCACTTGGATTGATCTCCCAGCCCCTTGGAGTCAGTTTGGTACTACTCTGGGTGAGTTTATAAACCCAGAGGATTGAACCAAATGTAGATATCATCATCAAATGTAATCAGATTGAAGAAGTGATCGAATGTGATTATATTGTGCTCAAGAGAAATAAAGAAATTAAGTTCTATCCATTTGATTTCCATTTTTATAACTACGAAGCGTGCAACTATAGATTTCCATTTATTTTGCATTTTCCATTGTTGCCGTATGTCACCGTGAAATATTCCACTGGTGAGATTTTTGTCGAAATCAGTGGAATGGCTTCGATGTACCAGTATTTGTTTTGTTCTTTGTTTTGTTTTGTGTCGATAGTGCAGGTGTTCCAGACTGAGGTGCGTGCATAGTAGCGTGCCCTAGCATCTCTATGTGCTAGGTGTAGAGGAGAGATCAGACTATGTGAGGGTCAAAAACCTTAATGATGTATCGTTGTGTTGATTCATCGATGCATCGGCCAAAGGTTAAAAGTGTTCACCAATAGAGCAAGTCACACTGAAGGAAGTTAGTTACTGACGAAGCAAACCTCACCAATGGCAGACACCATTGGAGTATTTGTAGAAGGATGAGAGACTTGGCCGATGGAGTTGAATCGGTGGCTCATCAGTTAGTTTGTTGACTGCGAGAAATTAGGGCATCTGTCTATGGTATCCATTGTGCGCTCCCCATCACCCACTCTGATAGGTAAAACAACCACTCCTTTTGAAGTTCTTTCCTCTTCATCATAGGCTTTGATGGTGATTTTCATCTTTGGATCAATAGCTTTCTCTGAAAACCCCAATGCAAGGATTAGCTTTAAAGTACAAATATTCAAACCGGCCCCTCCATAAATTAGAACCCTCTTGATTTTGTGTTTGTGGATGAAGGCTTCAATGTGTAGAGAGGCATTATGAGGTTGAGTGGGAGACATATCATCCTTTTCAATGAATTATAGGGAGTGAGGTGTGGTAATATTACCTACCATGGTCTGGAATTTCTCTTCAGCGAGGTTTGTTGGCATGGTGGCTTCAGAAAGAGCTTGATCCAGTATGGCTCTATGAGATGGGGACAAACACAAAAGTTCCAAGATGGAGATATGTGTAGGAGTTTTGTTGAGTTGATCTAGGACACTATATTGATTGGACGAAGAGGACGGCTTGGATGCGACCCCCTTAAGAGTAACTTTTCCACTGCGAGTGATCACTTTACAATCAGGAGTATTATTTAGGGTATTGATGTGTGACTCACTTTTAGAAATGTGGTTAACCACATAGTCAAATCCTACGTTCATATAATTGGTGTTATTATTGCCACTGTTGGTTTGTATAGAACCTCCGTCCTGCTCATAATTGGGAAGTGGATCCTTGAATGCCAAGTGATCAGCGTTAGAGGCATGTCTGTCGAGTCACACCTTTTTCTATTCCAATAGGTCTTGAATGGTATGCTTGAGTGCTATGCAATTGTTTGTTTTGTGTCCCTTGTTTCGGTGAAACTCGCAGAAGTCATTGTCATTCCACCAAGGAGGTTTGACCTTTGGTTCATAATCTTGTGCTGCCGGAAGCATTATGAGTTGATTTGCTAGAAGCTTCCATAGGTTGGTTTCCAATGATTCTCCTAGAGGTGTGAATTTTCTCTAGGTTGATAGTTTGTAAACTGTGATTCAGTGTTTCACAGTTTATTTTGTTGGGGATTGTTTTGTGGGCTTGTTAAAGTGAAAATTGGTTGTTTTTGCACCACAGTTTTGGCATCCACCACCCCATCATTCACAACATTTTTGTTCTTAGTCTAGAAGCATGGTTTTTCTGTGTTGGTACTTGTACTTGGAGTGTCTTTGTATAGTTTGATTTGTCCTTTCGCTACCAACGCCTTCTCAATGATCAAGCCCATCTCAATGACCTTACTAAGGAAGAAGAGCACTGTATATGGATTTGGTAACTAAAGTCAGCATGGAGGTTATGAATGAACATTTCTAGTATTTTCTTTTCAAGTATTTGGTGCAGACATTTGCTCACCAACTGTCTCCATCTTTGTAGAAATGCAGCAAATGATTCTCCACCTTTTTACTTGGTGTTACAAAGATCTAAAATTGAGATGTCATGCTCAATATTATAGGAGAAGTGTAGGATGAACTTGTCCATGAGTTCATTGAATGTTTGAATACTAGGGGTAGTCTAGAGAACTGCTCCAATGCTTGTACTCCCAAGCTTCTAGGAAATAGTAGCAGTAGGTATGTATCATTGTGGGCAACTTCTATGCATGTTGCACTAAACTCTCTAATGTGGTCTCTTGGATCACCTTTTCCTTGATACTTGTCAAATTTGGGTACCTCAAATTTAGAGGGAAAAGGTATCATGACCAATGATTTATCAAAATGATATGGTGAAATATCCTCTAGAGAGTAATGTTTTGTTGATGTGCCAGTTTGCATGTCTATGAACTGTTGTTGTAAGGCTTGGATTTGTTGCATTATTAAGCCTAAAGCATTGGTGGAGTCAATGGTTGCTTTCTCTTTGTCTGTAGTTTGTTCTTCTCTTGAACTATCATTAGGGATTCTTTCATATTCAGTTTCTTCTAAGGCACTAACATTGAAGTCCTTGGGTAGTTTTGCTCCTTGACTTGCTAGGGAAAGCAAGAATCTAGTAGGGTCTTGGGTGAGAACCTTATCCATTAGTCGTTAGAACTTTTGGTCTTGTTGCATTTGTAGAAGCTCTTCTTGAGTAATCTCTTCATCACTATCATGAGGGGTGGCAACAAATTTTTCAAAGGTGCCTGCCATTTCTAATTATTTTTGGTGTTGAGATCATGTTAGGACCATGCAAAGGTGAGTTTTTGATGGGATGACATTGAAGTGAAAACTTGTAGTGGCAAGGTTTGAACAAGGGAACTCATGAACCAATTACGTCAAACAAGATGGTAGATACAAAAAGATAGTCGAAGTAGGGATGTTGATATCCGATTAGTTGATGTTGACTAGTCTTGCACAAGCTCCTAGAGAAGTTCTGAAGGATGACTGATCCTTGTTTGCAGAGATTTTCTAGGTTTGTTTGAAATTGAATTGATCTAGAATTTGTTTGTCCTAACCTAATTTTTTATACTTGGTACACTTGTTGAATTTGGGAACCTTTGCGAATTGCTATGAAAGTGGACAGAAAAAGCGCTTGCACGGTAAAAACAAATCTCAGAAATTGGAATACAGTTGAAATGGGTACTCAAAATTTTTTTGAAATGTTTTTCAATTTTGTTTAGATTTTTGGGTGTAGGTTGGTCTTGTGATTGTGATTTTATCAATTATAGCAAGAAAACATAGCAAACACATAGAATGATTTCATGGTCTTTTTAAATTTCTTTTTTTAAAAAAAAATTTGGACTCTTTTTTACTAAAAAACAAGTACAATCCTAGGCTAGTAAAAGATAGTATTTGTCAGATCCCCTAGCTATGCATATTCAAAGTGGATAGCTTCAAGATCTTGGTAGCACTGGCTCCTCTCCATGGCACATACTTCTCACGCATACCAAGATCTGAGTTTCCCAAGGCTCGTACCCCCACTGAACCTTAGGATTGTCTCTACTATCTCTACTAAGAACCACTTGAATCGAGGCGGCTTCAAAGGTTCCACCTTTTGCACCAAAAAATAGAAGGATTTTGGTCTATTAAATAGAGGATATGTAATGAGGGCAGCTATTTGAGTGGTTACCCATGCAGCAGCACTACTCTCTATTGTGGAGTCTCCCAGCCTGCAAGGGTTATGCCTTGGAGGGTTTTGGGGGAGGTTGGCTATTAGTGTAACACAACTTCACTCATTGTTTGAAGCTTTTGCTCCAAACACAATTTATTTTGAGTGGCTTGGTAGGGCTTGGCTTTAGTCTAATACCACTTAGGGTCGTTCCCACTAGGACAGGCGGGCATCCAAGGGCAGACCCCTCTAAAGGTTATACACGCAAAATGACAAGTCTGGTATTCTGGTCACCCAATAAAGGGGAGAGCATAAGCCTATTGTCATTCTAAAGACACAGTAAATAGTGGTTTATCTAATCCTAATTAAAATGAGAAAAACTATATGTGTTAGTCTACTTGGCACACATAGTTCTTTGAAGTGATTAGGAGATAGCAATGAGTCTTTCCTTTGCAAGATAGCAATATTCTTAACTTAAAGAGATAGCAATATGGCAAAGATGGCAATGATTTCGTTACTACCCTCCTAGTTAAAAACTATGTGAGATTTGCATGCATATTTTTACTTTCCTAATTAGAGCTAGATTAAAATTGTATGCAAGTTGCATGAACAATGGTTTACTCCTTCCTAATTAAAACTAGATGAAAATTGTATGCAAGGTGTATGAACAATGGTTTACTCCTTCCTAATTAGAACTAGATGGAAATTGTATGCAAGTTGCATGATAATGCTTAAATCAATCCTATCCAACACTTAGTAAAAAAAATGATTGTCTTCAGTGGATGTTTTGCACCAAAAATGGGTTAGTATTCTCCTGATGTTCACCTATAGTCCATAAAAAAAAAAGGGAATCAAGAAGTTTACAAATCAAATGTTTAGGTGAAAAACACATAATCTGGAAAATTTCATGAAAATATGATTTTTGACAGAAAAATAGATTGCAGACATGATTTTTCCACAGTCCATGTTGATAATTGAATTGTTTCTAGAAAAATTGTGTTGCTTTATTAAAATCAGAATCTACATGAAATTCTATGCTGTTTTAAAAAAAATTCATGAAAATTCATCAAAATATGCAAAAGTTATGGTCATTTGAAGTTCCCAAGGTAAGGTTGACTTTGACTGATAAATACCTGATGATTGTGACCTAGTGGGCTGAAAATACCTATACCGTTGGGAAGTTTGTCAAAAGTTAGGCCCAACAAAAAAAAATGCCTATTTGGGTATGCAAGAGCAAGTCTAACAGTCACTTAACCTTTAGTGGTCAGTGCAATTTGGTCACATATAACAATTTTTGCTGCTGACATTTAAATTTACTACTAAGGGCTAAACATGCCCCTGGTCTTCCATGTGACCAGGGGCTGAGTGTTTTTTTTTGGTTTAATGATTTATTTTATGATTTTTTATTTTGTTTATGTTTTTAGGGTTTTGCTTTTTTTATACTTATTTATTGTTTTTGTTTTTATATATTTTTTATTTACTTGTGCTATGTGTGCAGGAGTGGGTGGACTATGCAGGGGCGAAGGGTTGGCAGAGGTAGAGCAGAGGAAGTAGCAGAGGGCGGCAGTGGCTAAGTGGAAATGTGAATAATAGCATACAAAACTAAAATCCAATAACACAATAGAAAATGATGTAGAACACAAGTAAAAAAGGAATATACCTTTGAAGACCATTTTACCTCTATGCTTCCATTGTTCGCCTAGTCTTGATCAATCTTTTGTGATGAAAGTTGCCCTCAAGAAGCACACTTCCTTGCTTTGTTCTTCAAGATGGTGATGGAGAAATGGCTATGATACTTTATTGATATGAAGATGACCTTCAAAGCAATGGTGGTGATCTCAAGCAAATAGGTGATAGTGGGGGTGCCAAAGGTGCACTGGTAATTTGACAGAGTAATTTTACTTAAAGCTTGGATGATGGAAATGGAAGAATAAGGTTCAATTTATAGACTCATAAGAGAAGAGATGGGTGCCAAAAATGTTGTATGGAAATGTGAACAATAGCATATAGAACTAAAATCCAATAACACAATAGAAAATGATGTAAAACACAAGTAAACAAGGAATATACCTTTGAAGACCATTTTACCTCTGTGCTTCCATTGTTCGCCTAGTCTTGATCAATCTTTTGTGATGAAAGTTTCCCTTGGGAAGCACACTTCCTTGCTTCATTCTTCAAGATGGCGATGGAGAAATGGCTATGATACTTTATTGCTATGAAGATGAGCTTCAAAGCAATGGTGGTGATCTCAAGAAAATAGGTGATAGTGGGGGTGCCAAAGGTGCACTGGTAATTCGATAGAGTAGTTTTACTTAAAGCTTGGATGATAGAAATGGAAGAAAAAGGTTTAATTTATAGACTCATAAGAGAAGAGATCAACAGTTGAGAAGAAATGAGAAGATCAATGGTTGAGAATGGTTGAGGAATGTGCATGAATAGAAAGAGGACAAGTGTCCAAGCTCCATCATGCAATAGGGGAGTTACCAGAATAGATTAAAGAGTTAAGAGAATAGACCAATTAGTTAATAGAATAGATTGAAAAGTAGGTCAGCCACATGCACTGCATTAGTTGTCTTCTTACAAGATATGAAATGTGCCATCTTTGAAAATCTCTCAACTACTATAAATATTGAATCATGTCCTCTCTGTGCCTTTGGCAATCTGATTATGAAATCCATGCTTATGTCTTCCCAAGGTCTCTCTGGTACTGTCAAAGTCTTGTATAATCTAGTATTCTGACTACTTCCTTTTGCAACTTGGAAAACTCTACAACTCTACATAAATTTCTTAACATCCTTATGTATCTGAGGCCAAAAGTAATTTTCACTTACCAAAGCCACTGTCTTATCAATGCCAAAATGTCCTGCCAATCCACCAATGTGCTTCTCTTTGATCAAATTATCTCTCACTGAACTCCTAGGTATGGATAACTAGTTTCCTTTGAACAACATATCCTCTTGAATGAAATAATCCAACCACTTACTCCTATCTATCACAACAGGCTCCTTACATGCTTTCCAAGGTTCTGCAAAATCAAGATCTTCTTCATACATGTTGTTCAATTCTTGAAATCCTAACACTTCCACTTTCATCTCTGTCAACAAATTCCTTCTTCTACTCAGGGCATCTGTAACTTTGTTTGATTTTCAACTCTTGTGCTTCAATACAAAAGTATAACTCTGCATGAACTCTACCCGTCTCATATGTCTTTGTCTTTCTGATTCAACATTCCTTGACTATTCAAATACTGTAAAGCTTGATGATCTATATACAACATAAACTCCTTAGGCAACAAATAATGTCTCCACTTCTTCAAGGCTTGAATTATGGCATATAAATCTTGATCATAAACTAAATATCTTTTCCTTGCATCATCCAACTTCTCACTAAACTATGCTACAGGTCTACCTTAACTTAACACTACTCCTATGGTATTCCCACTTGCACCACAATCTACTTGAAATACCTTATTGAAATCTGGTAATGCTAACACAGGTTGCTTTGTCACTTTCTCCTTCAACAATTGAAAACTTCTATCTACTCCTGATGTCCACTTAAAGTCTTTTCTATCACCTCTCATTGTCTCTATCATAGGGTTACATACTAAACTAAAATTTCTGATGAACTTCTAGTAGAAACTAGCTAATCCATGAAATGATCTGATTTCTCCAATGCTCTCAGGTGTAGGCCATTCCACAATTGCCCTTACTTTCTCAAGGTCTATCTTCAATCCTTTTGTAAAAATCACAAATCCCAAATATGCCAATTCTTCCTTCATGAAACTACACTTCCTGATGTTTATCAACAATTTCTCTTCTCTCAATCTCTGCAATACTTGTCTCAGGTGCCATTAATGTTCCTCTTTTGTCTTACTAAAAATCATAATATCATCCAAATATACAATAACAAACTTACCCAAGAATTTCTTCAAGATTTCATTCATCAATCTTACGAAAGTACTCAGTGCATTTGTCAATCCAAAAGGCATCACTTACCACTCATACAATCCTTCATTTGTCTTAAAAGCAGTCTTCCATTCATCTCCTTCTCTTATTCTGATCTGATGGTATCCACTCTTCAAGTCTTATCTTTGTAAAATATTTTTCTCCACTCAAACAATCCATAATATCATCCATCCTATGTAAAGGAAATCTATACTTAACTGTGATCTTGTTGATTTCTCTAGAGTCTATATACATTCTCCATTCTCCATCCTTCTTTGGTGCTAACACTGCAGGTACTACACAAGGGCTCAAACTTTCTTTGATCAAACCTTTTCTTAATAACTCATGTATTTGTCTATTCAATTCTTCATTCTATGTTGGTGTCATTCTATGTGCTTCTTTATTAGGCAAACTAGCTCCAGGTATAAGATCCATGTGATGACTGATACTCCTGATTGGTGGCAATCCTTCAGGTACATTCTTTGATATGATGTCTTCATACTCTATCAACAACTCAGTTATCTCCTCCGGTTGTGATTCCTCAGTCTCTTTGTTTAGGTTTTCAGGCTTCTTAGGAATCAAAGCATAACACATAGTCTCATGTCTCAAACCATCTAGAAATTCCCTTCCATCTACCAAACAGATTCTAGCATTTCCACATACTTCACTCTTAGGATCATCTTCCAAAGGGATTAAAGTAATTCTCTTTCCATTTGATGTTATACTGTATGTATTCTTTCTCCCATCATGTATAGCTTTTCTATCATACTGCCATGTTCTACCCAACAACATATGGCATACATCCATAGGCATAATATCACACAATACTTCATCATGATAAGATCTAATATGAAATTTCACCAAACATTGTTCACTCACCAATACCCTATGATCATCCTCAATCCATGTTATCTAATATGGCTTAGGGTGTTTCAATCTTTCCAACTTTAGCTTAGTCACCATCTCCTTTGAAACCAAATTTTTTGAACTACCACTATCACTTACAACTTTACAACATTTACCTCCTTATTTGCATCTGGTTCTAAACAAATGTTTCCTCTACGGTGGTTCCTCATTTGTCTCTACTTGAAATAGTGCTCTCCTAATGACAAGTGATTCTCCCTTCTTAGGTTTACCAACTGAACTCGGTGATCCAATAGGTTCTTCTTCCACATAGGTTGCTCATCTGCTGTTCTTTGTCTTCTTGCTTGTACTCCCTTGATTACATTCAAATGCTCTATGTCCTTCACCTCCACACTTAAAATAGGTTCCTCTAAATGTTCTCTTATCAGGTCCTCCTCCTTCTCTTTTGTATCCTTCACTCCGATATGGACTAGGGTTTCCTCTGTAGTAGAAAGTTCATCATCTCTCTGGTATGCATTATTATCTTTGTCCTCCTTGAATGTGCTATCTTGTCTATTCTGCTCTGCATATGATATCTCTCCTCCAGAAAATATTCTACCTCTTTAAAATTTACCTCCTCTACCTCTCTATCTCTAATCATGCTTCTTGTTCAACTTTTCTTCAACTTGCAAGGAAAACTGATATACTTCTTCCAATGTTGTCATCCTCACCAAACATAGTTCTTCCTTAATGTTCAATCTCAATCCATTGATGTATCTTGCCACTTTCTCCTTGCTTGCTTCAATGTGTCCTATCCTTATGATCATCATATGAAATTCTTCAGTGTATTCCTTCACAGATTTCTCCTTTTGCCTTAGGTTCTTCAATCTCTTCAACAGTTCCAGTTCATAGTCAGTAGGTATAAACTTATTCTTCAATTTTGTCACCATTCTTTCCCACTTTGTAATCTTCTCTTTTCCTCTTCTATTTCTATCCAACTGAACTTCTTTCCACCATATAGCAGCATGTCCTTTCAGTTTTGTCTTTGCAAATTTCACCCTTTCTAGATCTTCAACTTCTTCATACTCAAAGTATTCTTCTAGGTCATTTATCCAATCAATCAGCTCCTAAGGATTCAAATTGCCAGTATAGTTTGGTACATCAACTCTAGGTCTTTTCCCAATCTTTGAAATAGATCACAACATCTTTACTTGATTTGATTCTTCTTCTTCATCTCCTAGGGTTACTTCATTTTGATCAATGGATTGAAATTCTTCATCATCATCACTTTCAACATTAGGCCGATGTGTAAGTCCTCTTCTCTGATCTTCTTCGACAACATCCAAGTGAACTCAAATTATTTTCATCATTTCCATCATCTCATCCATTCATCTAGCCATAGTACTAATAGCAGGTATTCTCCTCGGTGGCATCTCTTACTAGGATCAAGTGTAACTACCTCAAATTTAGCGATCAGGCTACAAGGTGACAACTACCTCACAATCAGTGATTGGTTGATGACACAAGTAGTCTGCCTTGGATTCAGTGATTTGTTCATAGCAAGATCTTACAGAATTCCCTTGCCAACTTTGCTCAATTTGCTCCCAAAAGATTCAAACTTCACTCTGATACCACTTGGTGTAGTCACGGTTAGGAGGGTCCACTAAGTGAACAGTGCAGGCTGTGCAACAAGAGTACACACAACGGAAACAACTCAAAGATAGAATACAAATGTAGATTCAGTCATTCAATATATCATAGGTTTAAAATACAAACTAGTCGAGATCACACGGGCTTACAATTAGGTCTCACATGCCTGATTCAGATCGTGCACAAGGTATAGCTTTGAAGCGCCTTCGTAAAGAATTCAACTATCTATCTATGTCTATCTGATTCCTATAAAAAATGACTACTTTCCTATGCATCTATTACATGAATATATATCATCTCTAGAACATAAGATCCCTCCATGTCGGCCTAGGATGATTACAAACTCCAATGAAAGAGATGTAACGTGTGTACACGGATAGGTCAGACCTAATCATATAGAACTTTTTCACAAATGAATAGATTATCATGCAGTTCTCAGGGAAGGTTGGCCATGATCCAAACAACATTGAATGATTTGTCATTTAGCTCCACAAGTCATGAAAATTCTCCATAGGTCTTCTCCTTTAGCTAATTATCTGAGATTGTCAGGATGCTCTATTCTAAGAAAACAATCGATCTTATGATAGCGATATCTTTCTAATACCTGATCCAAATGATCTAAAATTTAGATATGATGTGCATGAATGTATCTAGAAGCTAAGTCCAACTCTACAAGGTTTGAAATTAAATTGGGGTAGAATGTGGACCAAAATATTGAAACAACTACTTATTGAACTAACTGAACTAAACTGGAAAATGAAAGAAAACAAACTGAAATGCAAATTTTTTTGGTTGATGCAAGATTGCTCTTGAACCAAGGATGATTCTACATCACATAAATTTTGCAAATCTTTTAAAATCTAATTTTACATTGATTTAAAAACATATACACATGGCTTCTAATCATAACAATAACACTAGGTTCCCTTCTAGGCCTTATATGAAAAGAAAGGTCCCTGAACCTGAAAGTGTGTTTAAACCTCATGATAGAACAATTGGAGAAACTGAAGGACCTCTTTATATCACTATGAAGATAATGGAAAATCCTGTGGATGGAACACTTGTAGATCCTAATTGCATGACTAATGTGGCAACAAAAGAGTTCCTTTATTCACATGGTTTGGTGCAAGACTTCTATGACCCTTTTGACATGATGATTAAGACACATAATGGAGCTTTTATAAACACTTCTGGGAAGATATCTTTATTGGTCACGGTATTTGAAAAATCTGTAGAACAACTTTTTGGTGTCATCCCTCTATCTGACCTTTTTCACATAAAATTAGGACACCCATGGTTAAAGGCTATGAAAGTTGTCTGTTTAATGATTCATAACTATCTAAAATTTCCTTTGAATGGACAAGTGCATACTATTCCTCGCAATAGATATAAACCTTTGGTTACAAGACAACACTTTAACCTTGATTACTTTTGGCCATGATTTGATCAAGAACCAGAGCCATGAATGGATTTTAACTTCTTGCAATATAGAAAATATAAAGCAAAATTACTACATCAAGTGGCCAGTCCTTCTATTCAAAAAATAGTAAGAGACAAACAACCTAAATTAGAAGAAATTCCTAGAGCAAAAGGAAAAGGACCCTATACTGAGATTCCTCTCATGTCATCCTTACAAGGATCGAGAGGTATTCATCAAGAACAAAACAATTCATCAAGACAAATGAGATTTGAACATGGTTCTTCCTCCTCTAACATGTGAAAACCTATGGAAAAACATGAGAGTACTTTTGAAGATATAAGCAATAAGACAAAAAGAAATAGACAAATAAGAGAAAGGTGAAGGAGAAGACAAGCTCTTGTCCAACGAATGCTCATCAACAAGAAAACATTCCACCTAACATTGAATCAAACCAAGAAGAGCTTAAGAATGAACAACTTGAAGACAAGAACAAAAGTTGGGATATGGTACCTTATGTACCTCTTTCCTCTAATATTCAAGATTGGGAAGACAATGATTTACTCGACAATGACTACTAGCCCAATTATCTCTACAGGTAAGTATTTCTAACCCTTTTACCTCTGTATTGTGTTTCCCCTGTGATGTGTTATGTGTTGTTTAGGCATCCTTGGATGACCCTTGATACTCTTGTAAGGTCAAGGATACCAAGATACTGCCTCTGTTGTGACCCTTCTATTCATATCGACATTCTTCTACATTGCTTCTCCTCTATTTTCATTGTTGTGTTTTGTGACTTATGGGCATACCATTGCTGTTGGTGACATGGGGGCACCTTCCTACATGACAACTCTAAGGCACTTGTTCTCCTCTCTAGATTTATTGTTTACCTTCCTCTAGTGGTTCTATCTAGCTGGTGGATGACGAAAAACAAATAATACTGATATGGACCACATGTCCCTTCAGCGAGTAATAAAAAATGGACCTAGTCCATACATGAAGATGGGGTTGATATATATTATCCAACGCTTGGCTAGTAGAATCACTCTATGTGATATTTTGATGTTGTCTTATCATACTAACAAACTATAACAATACATCTACTCCATGCACCTTTTTTACCTTTGAATCTTGCCTTGGTTACGCTCAGTCTTGAGATCTCTGCGGTATAGCCCCATGGTTATACTCGGATTCTAGACCCATAGTATAGCCCCGACTCTTTATGTGAATGATTACATGCATTGTTTTATCATGTGATGTGGTTGTTATCTTAGAGAAAGATTTCTAACCTCTCTTCTTGCAGGAAATTGTGTGTTTGTGGGAACATTCGGTGATTGTAAAGTATAGGTCACCTCTGGGGGCATGGGCTTTGCGAAAGCTCTTGTCCCCTTGTGTGTTTTCTTCCTACCTTAACATTCTTGATATTAGTACACAATATCAACCACCTTAAGTTGGAGGCATATAAGGTAAGTCATCTGATGATTTTGGTACTAGCAAAGCATGTTCGTAAGAGATTTGCGGAGGTGGGATGTTGTATCTTTATGTGAGTACACATCTTTATTCTATAATGCAATCATTAATCCCTCTACAGAGGCGGGATATCACACATATCCTTTTATTTTAAGCCCTCTATGGAGATGGGATATCATGCATATCCTTTTATTCAAATCCCTCTATGGAGGCGGGGATGGTGTATCTCTTGAGCTAGTGCACATCTTTTTTATTCTAAAAGTCCTCTGAGCAAGCAAGGTTGATGTATCCACCCGTAAACGTGTCTTTGGTGGTTGTTGTGGCATAAGACCAACTATTAGGTGTGCCTGTAATGTGCCTAATATGGTGGTGAACCTAGCAATAGGCTCCTTCCATCACTTATTTGTCATGTTTTAGATGTATAGTATGTCTTTGGCATACTATACGGTGCTCGTGTTTTCCATGTGTCTTTCGTGTGTTTTCCCCCTTGTGTAGTTTAAAGATGTGTGGTGATGAGTCCCTCCTACTCTTAGGTTTTGTATGGCATGTATGTTCCCAATCATAGTCTAAAGATGTGTGGCGATGAGTCGTTCCTATGCTTTGTGATTTGTATGGCGTGTTTGTTCTCAAGTGTAGTCTAAAGATGTGTGGTGATGAGTCCCTCCTAAACTCTAAGATTTTTATTGCATGGATGTTTCCCCTTATGTGGTCTAAAGACCTGTGGTGATGAGTCCCTCCTACATTTTGGGTTGTATGTTTATTTTCCATGCACTTGCATTTGCATTCATATATATGAAAATGAAAAAGAAATAATCATTGTATTCATTGTGTTTTGCATGTCTTCAATGTTGTCTTCTCCATGTTTTATATGCCTATTACTATCTTCATTGTGTTTGGTGTGTCTACAATGTGTCTTCTCTAATGTCTACCTAAGATTGGGGGCTAGAAATAGCTCTCAATCTTCGTGTATACATTAGCTCTAAGTGACCGGCGTGTTTTCTATTTTTGTTGATTGTACTTTAATGCATGTATGAGCCTCATGTTCATGCATACATTAAAGTGGGGGCTAAATGTTACGTCAGAAAATGTCTCCCTAGGACTTTTTCCCTCCTATGTTTAGCTCCCGAGTCCTTAGAATTAATCATGCATGTTTATTTTAACTCTTAATGGAAAATCCTTGAAAACCCATGTTAAATGGAGCCTAGGGGAATCTTGTGAGCTTAAACCTAACCTAAATAGGGGCTAAGGACTTGGGCACCCATGCCCTAGTTCTTCCCTATTTAGTGGGGTCCCAAATTTTAAATTATGTTGGTTATGTGACCATTATAAGAGTCCGTTACCGAAATCTCAAGTTTGAATTATGAAATTAAAGCAGGAATGTGTTTAGTTGCATATATAAGCATGTTTAGGGATTCATTTGTAAACTAGAAGATGATTATGAACTTTTGGCACACTTATGATTTAAGAGCATTCATAGTATTCATTATTGCAGACCAGACTTATCTTGTTATTGTGTTTGTTATGAAGATTTGGCTTCATCTTCTCATGTGATTAAAGGATTTTCATCTATATGAGAGCTACACCTCCTAGGTGACATTTATTTATGTTTTCAATCATTTATGAATTGGTATTTTCCTCTATCTCATACGAATACACAATCTTTATTTGACAATGGTGTTTGGAAGACTTGAATGTCCTTCCGAGAATTGATTGAGGCAAGCTCCTAGACACCACAACCCGCAACCCCCTTGTCTATGATTGTAGGTTATAGGTGTAGAAGTGAAAGAAGTGGAGTTGTAGGGAGGCATAATAGAGTGTCAAAATTACATATCTAAGAAGAAAAGTAGGACCTAGACTTGGGTGCCCGCACAAGTGTCCTTCGGATCCTGAAACACAAAAATCTTTGGAACAACAGGGAAAGGTTACAGACAACTTTTAGAGATCTTGATAGAAAATGACACCTTGGACTTGGGTACCCGCTCATTAGTCCCTGACTTTCCCGCATCTGGAATCTTGAAGTTTGGTATGTATTTACTCTAAATATTATATCTTTATCTACGAACATTTGTCGTGTTTTGTCCGTTTATTTATGATTTTATGAAATTAGGTTTTTAAGAATAATCGGGCCTTAATTAATTAATTAATCAACAAATTCCAAGTTTCTTGTTCATTCCAAGTAACACTAAATCTATAGCAGATCCCTCTTAAAAAGATTTGTGGTTTGACTTGATTTATGTCCTTGAATGTAAGGTGTGAAAGGAGGATTTACCTACATATTCATTGAAATTGAAAACCCCTATTTTTCCACTAAACAAGAACATGCAAGCATATGTATATCTATGGTTTTTTCTCTACTATGCATCTCTATAAACATTTTATATTTATATTATTATCAATATAATAGTTTAGGTGCTTGCACATTTTTATTAAAAATAAAAAATATTTTCTAACTAATCTGAATTGGTGGGATAAGCTACTAACTAATCATCTTGTGTGATATGCATGTATGTGAGGACCTTTAGAAAATTCAAGAGGATGTGTAAGTAGTTGGTAAAGGCACATTGATGAATAATGGATACATACTTGGGGCTTATGACATAACAGATCAAGATATTTCTATATCCCCACATAATTTTTGTTTTGTTCATTACTTAAATTATGATGGCCATAGTACAAATAAATGTAAATGGATTGAGCATTATAGTGAGAAATTATCCCAATTCCTACTTTTATGCAACTATGTAGAATGTGAACCAAAATTGTGTAAGCTCTTGATTTTAAATTTTAAAGATGTATATGTGAGATAAGGTCTTAGAAAAGTAGGTTGTTATTTGTGAAGATCCTTCCTACAATAGATTAGCCAGAACATGAAACATAAAAATAAGTGCTAAAATAGAAACATTATCATTATTATTGTATTGACTTTAATAGAATTTCATTATAGAATATAGCTAGCCTCTTGGAGGGGGCAACCTCATTTGAGCAATATTGAATACAATATAATTTCTTGAAAAATACCTTTTATAGTCTCAAAACCCTTTATATATAGTAATTCTACTAAATAAAACTATTATCTCCCAAGCATGTGGGATAAACAAACTTAGCATAAGGGATGACTTAAAAAGCATATGTGTCCATTGCCCTTATTATTTATACCTAAAAAAAGTAATTAACTAAGAAAATAGTTAGGAATGGGGGCCCTAAAATGACATCCCCTTTAAAAATTGTTGTCATTAAATCTGAAGATGAGGAAATTGTTGTTACAATTGGAGGATCAGATCTAATGTGGCATATTTTGGTTGCATACCATGCCAATAGATGAGGATTTTGGTGATGATGTGGTTGTAGAGTTGGCATTAATATTGGCAATGATAGACTCTGGTGTGAAAATGATGGATCCCTCCATATCTAACTCAGGTAATACTAACTAAGAATGAATGTGTTGGCCAAGATCTTTCTTCAAACAATAAAAATGGAAGAATGGGTGGAGCATGGAGGATGGAGGATCTCCATCTTGTAGGTAATGACACTAATCTACTACAAAGCTTTATAGGCCCCATAAAAATTGGGTTCTAACTTATGACAAGTCTTTTGTTGAACTACACTGAACAACTGAGAGGGAGGGGTGAATTAGTTGTCGTAAATATTTTCACAAAATATGATCATCAACTTATCAATTACTTATATTTAGATATAACCATGAAAGCATCAAATGAGAAGCTTAATACAAAAGCATAAAAGACACAGGTGACACCAGATTTTTACATGGAAAACCCTAAAAGGGAAAAACCACAGTGGGTGTTAGCCCATAGAAATATATAAGTTATATCAGTATAGAAAAATAGAGGCTCACTTCCCAAATTGCTCACTACAAAGAAAGGCTCACTGCCTATGGATGGCTCACTACCAATGGAAGGCTCACTGCCAAAAGAAGGTTCACTACCAAAGGGTTGAACTAAGATAACAACATCTACTCCATGCCAAGGTTCAGTTCCATTAAAGCATAAACACCTCTACTCTGCTCTGCTACCTTACTTCACTTTATCTTTGCATCTTCACTCTTAGATCCATTTTCATGACTCAATTACAAGTATTTATACACCATCAACCTTAGAATGATCATCAAGGTCGGCATTGCAATCATCAACCATTGGAACAATCTCCAAGGTTGATATTACAAACATACATAAAATAGGTCTGGACCTAATACAAATTTAGATAAGGAAAAGATGTAAAAATGTATGTTGATCATGCCATGCCTTAGCTGGGACTCAAACACAATCTTCCACGCTACAACACACTATCACAATCTTCAATGCATCTCCGTAGATGATGAATTCAACTAGGTTGGCCAAGACTGATATTAACACAAGTATTGTCAAGAACATGCTTCATGCATGATCTAAATTACACCTTGCAGGCCAATTTGAATGTAGGAGAATGATTAGGAGATATCCACAAGCACATTGTAATTACTAGGAACAACCGCATGATCTCTAACCACTCTATCAATAAGATTCTTCAAACCGGAGCACAAGAACAACACTGTCAACCACTGTCATAAGTAAAAGATAGCTCGTGGACCACCAAATCACAAACCATTGAATTTGAAGGCACTTAACATCATCAAAGACTTAATTCCAAAACCATAGACCAAAATACTTCAATGCAGAGGAATACGGAGCAAAACACTTTCTCCCTGTCACCACTAAACACACTAAAAAGGCTGTTTTCACTATGGTGAACATAACTCAGTCAATTCTTCATACCGGAGGCTCAAACTAAGACTATAAAATCTTCAGACAGGCTTCTAAATAACTTCCAATCCACAAACAAAGATATTTATTCTATAGGAAATGCAGAGCATTCTTCCGGATTGTTCTTCTACATGTAATGCACTGTTTCTACTACAACACATTGTTATCATCGGAGGGGCTAATTTTCTCAATATCCTCAACAAAGTAAGAGCACTATTGACACCAATGACAACATAGATATGTTGACATCAATGACAACACTAATTAGGCACATACTTGCAACAATCTCCCCCTTTGTCATTGATGGAAACATATGGTGTGAAAAACTAAAAAGACTATCAAGACAAGATTGTCCCCCTTTCTCTTTACACATCTTCGTTATTTCTCCCCCTAAGTTTTTCACATAATTTCTCTCCTCCCTTTGATATCGATGGCAAAGGGCACATACTTGCATGTTGCTTCTCTGATCCATTTACTTTATTAGAAACATTTTAGCTACTCCCCTGAGAGGTAGCCTTTAGAACATCAATCCAAATCAAAGAATGACACTTTGAGCTCCACTAGATTGATGCATTCCAATGCATCTTAGTTTAGGATAGGAGAGGTAATGACCCCTAAATTTTCTTTGAGATACTCAAAGTTATCTTTAGGCAGAGGCTTAGTGAAAATGCTACAATCTGATCCTTTGTGGACACATATTCCAACTTTACTTCATTCTCTGTCACCTTCTCTCTCAAAAAGTGATACCTTATTGATATGTGCTTATTCTTGAGTGCATCACTAGATTCTTTGAAATGTTTATGGAACTTGTATTGTCATAAAAGATTGTAATTGGATCCTCATACACAACTCTTATATCCTTCAGAGTCTACTTCATCCATAATACTTGAGTGCAACAACATGCTGCTACAATAAACTCTGCTTATAAAGTTGACAAAGATATTGAATCTTCTTTCTTGCTCAACCATGAGACCAATCTATTATCCAAGAAGGCACCTCCACTTGTACTCTTTTTGTCATCAACATCTCTAGCCCAATCTACATCTGTATAATCACTAAGAGTGAAATAATTATCCTTTGGATACCATAATCCATAATCTAGAGTACCTTTTAAATACCTCAGGATTCTTTTAACTACCATCACATGTGATTCTCTTAGATCAGATTGAAACCTTGCAACAAGAAAAACTACATGCATAATATTAGGTCTGGTTTGAGTTAGATAAAGCAATCCTCCAATCATGGATCTGTAATTTTTCTGATCAGCCTTAGGTGATTCATAAGTTTTTCTCAACTTGCAACCAGTCACCATAGGGGCACATACCGGTTTAGAGTCTTCCGTCCCAAACTCCTTCAACAACTCTTTCACATACTTAGACTAAGATATGAAGATTCCTTTATCTAATTAATTCGCAGACCCAAAAAGAAATTTATTTGACCAAACATGGACATTTAAAATTCACTTTTCATCTCACTGGCAAACCTTATACACATATCTTGATTTCCTCTGAAGATAATGTCATCAACAAAGACCTCATAAATCAAGATCTGATCATGATTGATTTTTAAGTACAGATTGCTATTTGCAGTACCTTTACTAGACCTTTTTCTTCTAGATTTTCTTCCATGAGCTTCTTCATATTTGATTTCATAACACATCTTTGTTCCGGATTCCTACACTAACTAACTGGCTGAGGGTTTTTGATTTTCAACTCAGATCCCCCTGAGCCATAACTCTCAATTTACTTCTCGGAGGAAGTATCTACACTAGATGCTAGTACAAATCCATCCTTGATCTCATTGACATCCTTCCTGATCTAGATCTTGCTCATCTCCTTCTTGGTTTCTACTGGATCAACCTTGTTCTTGCCTTTGTCATCTCTCTACTCTGTTTTCCTTTTCACTGTGGGATAGTCTCTCTCTTCATTTCTGCTTCTGTAGAATGTAGCAGTGTCTGGACTTGTTACAATTGAGACAAACAATATTTCTCTGACCTTGATTTCTCCTGTTGTTTGAATTTGGCCTTGATCTGGACTGATTACCGTATGCCCAAATCTATTGCATGCAAAAAACTTTCCATTGAAAGATTGTACATTTCTTGGATTGATTTGATTGTTTCTTGACACACTTCTGCACTCATTTGCTTTATGACCAATTTTCTTGCAATTGAAACATTGACCAGAAAAAGATGGAACATTTGGATTCATTCTACTCCAACATTGAGTACCCCTATGACCATACTTATTACATTAAAACAATAACCATTGAAAGATGGGTACCTTTGAGCATTTGGTTGTCTGACCGGAGGTCTTCTAGGTCTTCTTCTTTGATTTCTTACCAGATGGTTTCTGCCTCTTCCTTTCTCAAATCTGACCTGTCCTAAAAGTGAACTTTCTCCCTTTTCAAATCCCAAACCTTGCTTATCATCTGGACTCTTCTGGCTGGCAAGCAACTCATCAAGCTTTGTAGAGCTTATTTTGAGCTTTTCTTTATAGCTATTAGCTGCCTCTAGATTAGACTTCAAAAGAACAATTTATTTTGCCAATTTCTCGCATTCTTCTGACTAATCCTTCACAACTTGACTTAGATGATCCTCTATTCTTGTTTTCTCTTCATTTGCCAGATTCAATTCTTCACTTTTCCTTTTAAGACTTTGTTGGAGTTCCTTGATTTCCTTACTTAGCTCTTGGATGCAACCATTCTCTTCTACCATATTTTCTTTTGCATCCATATTTTCTTCCTCAAATTTCTTAATATCTTCTAGAGCAATTTGGTTCCCTTTACTATTAGTATCAGCTGCTTCAGATTCAACATTGGCAATTGAGCATAGATTCATTTGATTCAAAATAATGTTCTATCCTTTCACATCACATTTTGTTTTATCACTGATGGTCTAGTAACCTTCTTGTGCTTCATTTTGTAGTTCCTCATTGATTGAGTCAGAGTACCTTTGAATGTTCTCATTAACCTTGATATTTGTACTTTAAACAATCTTTCCCAATCTATTGTTGTAGCAATGGTAGGATTTGTAATAGGATGAATATCCAAGGAAAATGCCTTCCTCATACTTAGCATCATCCTTTTCCATTTTGATAAGGCATTTGTTTCCAAAGATTTTGAAGTATTCCATAGGGGGTATTGTTCCATACGGTCCGATCAGCCCTCACCCACTGTTGAGCTCTATTCTCTATGGGGTCCTCGAGCTTCAACTATAGGTAGGAAGGCTCCACCTGACTTCCTTCCATCCAGTTCTTTATGATAGGAATCTTTTGACCAGGTGATAGTGATGTTGCTTTCTTCTCTTTGTTTCCTGTCCTACTTCTCTTCTCAGAACTGGACTTCCTGAGGAGATTGAATTCAAAGGAAGTCTTTTCATTTTTGACTTTTACCTGAACTCTGTTTAGTGTGTAGACAGTAGTTTGAATTACCTCCTTCCAAAATGCTTATGATAGATTTGCTTCTTCCATCATTGATTTTGCAGTTTCCTGAATAGTCTTGCTTGTTGCTTCCATTATCTTATTCTTTGCAGAGAGCTTTTTTTCTATCCCATGAGTCTCACAGAACATATTGAAATTGTTGGAGGTAAACTCTTCTTCTTTTCTAGTCCTCAAATACTTGATTTTTATATTTAGCTCATTTTCATCCATTGCTTTAAAAGCTTTGAGTCCATCTAGAGCTTCTAATTTTTCTTTGAAAAAGCTAACCCAAGTCATTCTAGAATAATCATCAATGAAAAACATAAAGTACCTATCATCATGGAAGCTTCATAATCTTGTAGGACCACAAAGACTTGTATGGATCAATTCCAGTCGTTCAATGGAAGATTTTTCTTCACACTGTAGGAATCTTCTTGACTACTTTTTATCTTGACATTTCCTGTAGATGATGTTATTTGAGTAATCAATTTCTGGTAGATCTTTCACAATTTGGATTGAGCCTATCTTTACTAAATCATCAAGATTGATATGACATAGTATTCTATACCAAAGGCAACTTTCGTTGGTCTGAGTTGTAAGCCCAAGAATGTCACTTTTTTTCTGAGATGATAAAGATTCTTTTCTATCCTTTTTCCAATGGCCATTGTAGCTGTAGATTTCTCTTTAATTTCAAAAGTATCATTCTCAAATACAAGACTAAATCCCTTTTTGCATAACTGTCCAACACTTAAGAGACTTTACTTTAGATTCTCAACATAAAGAACATTATCAGTAATTTGTCTGTTACCAAGATTGATTATCCTTTTCCACATATTTTAGTAGTGTAGTCATCTCCAAATCTAAATAGCCCTCCATCATATCTTTCCAAACTCACAAACTTACTCTTGTCACCAATCATGTGATTTGAACAACTACTATCAATAATCCAATAGTTCTTTTCTTGAAACATAACTTCATTTCTGGTACTTACCTCTTGATCAGAACACCTTTGATTGTTGACACTCTTTGTTTTAGAGAGGAAGTAGTCATCATCTTCAAAAACACTTTCTTGGACAATCTAGTTTTATCTTTTTCTTCATCTTTTAGTGAACATTCCAGTGCATAGTGATTAGTTTCACCACATCTAAAATTACTGTGTAGTTGTTCATCTTTTAGCTCCATTTAGGATCTCCGTTGAGTTGTTAGACTCTTTATGGAGGAACTTGGCTCTAATACCAATTGTTGAACTGCACTAGACAACTAAGAGGGGGGGAGTGAATCAATTGTCCTAATACTTTTAACAAAATATGATCATAAACTTATCAATTATTTATATTCAGATATAACCATGAAAGCATCAAATGAGAAGCTGAACACAAAAGCATAAACAACACAGGAGACACCATATTTTTACGTGGAAAACCCTAAAAGGGAAAAACCAAGGTAGGTGTTAGCCCACATAAATATATAAGTTATATCAATACCAAAAAATAGAGGCTAACTACCTACAGGGCTCACTGCCCAAATTGCTCACTGCAAAGAAATGCTCACTACTTATGGATGGCTCACTGTCAAAGGGAGGCTCATTGCCAAAAGAAGGCTCACTGCCAAAGGGTTGAACTATGATAACAACATCTACTTCATGCCAAGGTTTAGTTCCATTAAAGGACAAACACCTCTACTCTACTCTGCTACCTTACTTCACTTTGTCTTCACATCTTCGCTCTTGGATCCATTTTCATGACTCAATTACAAGTATTTACACACTTCATCAACCTTGGAATGATCATCAAGGTTGGCATTACAACCATCAACCGTTGGAACAATCTCCAAGGTGGGCATTACAAACATACATAAAATAGTTCTAGACCTAATACAAATTTAGCTAAGGAAAAGATGTAAGAATGTATGTGGATCACACCATGCCTTAGTTGGGACTCAAACACAATCTTCCACACTACAACATGCTATCACAATCTTCTATGCATCTCCGCAGATGATGAATTCAACCAAGTCAGCCAAGACTGATATTAACACAAGTATTCTCAAGAACACGCTTCATGCACGGTCTAAATTACACCTTCTAGAACAATCTAAATGTAAGAGCATGATCAAGAGATATCCACAAGCACATTGCAATTGCCAAGAACAACCGCACGATCTCTAACCACTCTATCAATAAGATTCTTCAAACCGGAGCACAAGAACAACACTATCAACCACTGTCATAAGTAAAAGATAGCTTGCGGACCACCAAATCATAAACCATTGCATTTGAAGGCACTTAACATCATCATAGACTTAATTCTAGAACCGCAGACCAAAATACTTCAATGCGAAGGAATGTGGAGCAAACACTTTCTCCATGTCACCACTAAACACACAGAAAAAGTTGTTTTCACTCTGGTGAACATAACTCACTCAATTTTTCATATCAGAGGCTCAAACTTAGAATATAACATCTTCAGACAGGCTTCTAAATAACTTCAAATCTGTAGACAAAGATATTTATTCTATAGGAAATGCAGAGCATTCTTTTGGATTATTCTTCTACATGTAATGCACTGTTTCTACTACAACACATTGTTATCATTAGAGGGGCTAATTTTCTCAATATCCTCAACAAAGTAAGAGCATAGTTGACACCAATGACAACATAGATATGTTGACATCAATGACAAAACTGATTAGGCACATACTTGCAACATCTTTATCTTCAAGGATAGCTACTTATAGGATTGGACATAAAGGAAGACCATGTAAATAATGACAAAAGTGCATTTGGAGAAGTCTTTCTCAACCTATTGCTTCTTCTGGTTAAGTGTGATATGAAAATTATCCTTAAATGTGTAGAGAATGATGTCACATGTGTGAAGGGTTAAATCCATTACATGTACTTTGAAATTCCTAGTATATATGTTTGGAGAGGTCCTAGTGATTGACCATACATTGCTTCATATGGTGTCATCTTAGTTATTTTTGATATATTAAGCAGCAAAACAAGGGTGCCAAACCCATTACAGATTGGCCCCAAGGGCACCACATCGAGTTAACCAAAAAGGATCAACATAGCAAAAAGGAACCAAAGTCTAGAACTAGAGACAATAGATAAACAAATGATAAATAGAACACAAAAATAAAGAAAACACAAAAATCCCCAAGGGCTAGTTGAAGAGTTGTTCCCAATCCTCTATAAGGAATTGGTATGTGTCCTCATACTCCTTGAGTTCTTTGTCCTTTAGACCATGCTTGGTGAGTTCAATATCCTGAAGCACTGCCAAAGTGGTTGTAGACTTGTGCATGACTTTCGAAGTAAACTTGGCCAGAGTCATAAACTTTTTCTCTAGCACTATCATTCTGGCATTGATGTCCTCTGAAACTTTGCCTTTGCTTTTGCTTTTGCTGAAAGTCTTTTTACCCTTTTTGTTTTTGTCAATTTCATGTATGGTTTTCTATGAGATGTTGATCTTTGAAATCTGAGCATTAAATTCAAGGAAGTTGTTGGGTCCTTCATCCATGGTCTCCAAAACCACACTGTCTTCCTTCTTAACATTCTTGGTTTCCCCATCCAGGTTCTCCTCAGCCTCTTCATGTTCAACAATGTAATCCTGCTTCTTGCACACCAGGGTGGGCTTGGCAACCAATCTAGTTGGTCTCCTTGTAGATGGGACCCTCCCCTTACTCTTTGAGGTAACATACTCCTCATCTCTCTTGCCATCACTACTATCCCCACTTTCCACAAAGTCCTCATCCCCTTCCTCCAGATTATGGATTTCCACTCTAGGGTTATCCTTAGAATTCACAGAGGTGCTTCCCCTTTCTTTGCCCACCCTACCCTTCTTGAGGGGAGTAGCACCTTTCACATCACTAATAGTCATCTTTCTTTTGGTTTTGGGGTTATCTACCTTCAGTTCACTTTGTTCCTTAGGGAAAGCCAGAATAGGGGTTTTCTTCTTCGCTAAAGAGGACTTGGCAGTTTTGCGATACTAAGAGTAGTGCTTGGGGGAGATTTCTGTGATAATCACGGGATTTCTATGGGTGGGTTTCAGATTAGTTTTGAGGTAGTGGGGTTATCAACCTGAGTCGCAAGGATTTGCTTAGGCAGGCAGAGGACAAGGAGAAAATTGTAGAGCCTATAAATTAACCCCTGGTGAAGTGGTATGGGAGGCTTCTTAGGATCATTCTTGTGTTGTTCTATGGTAGTCTCTATAGAAGTTTCTAGAGAAGAGAGCAAGTAAAAAATGAAATTTGATGTATTTACTACACCTAAAGTGATTCAGTAATGCAAAATGGTAGTGGAAGAACTGGCAGAACCTACCTTCAAGCGTGATGTATTTGATAATTATTTAGCATACATTATCCTAGGGTTTTGGTAGCTGTACCCTATCAAACCCTCCTTGCAGGCTGTGCAAAACTTCATCTTTCCTTAGAAACAAGGCCATACCATCCAAGTTGGAGACCTTGTTGGTTCTCTTGTGTTTCATGGCATCCATAGTCATCCCAGTAGCTATCCCAATAACTTATTTTGTAACTTCAAACCCAACACCACCCACTTGAACATGTCTATTGTTCTAAGAATGCGTGAACTACAAAGATAAGTTTTCATCATGCCCTTGAAGGCATTCTAAAAATGGCGCCACCCCACCCTCCTAGAAAATGTGCCAAAGGGTCTCATTGTTTCTAAATTCTTCATAGGATTCCAGTTCACTCTTGGTCCTATCCCCCCCATTTGTAGAATGTAAACCCTCTTAGAAGAATTATTTGATAGAAAAGAAACTCTTTGCAAGCATCTCTCTTCACCACCCTTAGCAAACCCAAATGAATTGAAAGCAATCTGCAGTGATAAAATATAATTGTTGTTGATATGATCCTGCGGATGGCTCAAGGCATGCAAATTCATGATGAACTTGACACCTCCCCCATTCGAAAAGACATTAATCCATAACTTCACCTCATGCAAATTAACAATCCATCCCATCAAATAATTACTATCCCTGAGCTAGATGTTATAGAGATTAGGAGTATTAAACTGGTCACTAGGCACATGATTGATCATGTGATTAACCCCTTGTCTCATCCCTGTCATCTTATTGCTTTTGTGGCATGTCATCCTTTTGCACTTAGAACTTTTCTCCAATTTGATTTGTTAGTGTTCCATACTATCCCTAAAACTTTTAGTAACTTTCCTCATATAATAATCATTATTATTATAATCATTTCTCCTATAGTTCATAAGGCAATCTTTAGCCCGCAATATTATAATATCACTCTACAAGTGGAAATCATTTGGTCTAATGATTCTAATTGTTGATGTGTGTTTTTGCACACAACTTAGATGAAATACTAAGTATCTCACCTCTCTTGAAAGGAATCTAATCCTAGTAACCTAGAAAAAGACTAACCAAAGGTTTATATGGTTAGGTCTTGACTTGTGAGATAACTCAATTGGATGATGTGTATTGTTGTTCCAATCAAGGGGCCTTACACAAGAACTAGGGACTTATAGGGTTTGCAAATAATATATTTCACCAATCTATACATAACCCCTTAGCATTTTTCGATTTAAAATTTGAAAACTTATTATTTCATCAATTTTTGATGACTATGGTGATGCTTTTACCCTAAACTAGCAATTTGTTTTAGAAAAATCAAAAGATAGGGATAAGAGAAAGGGGAAAATAATTCCTAAGGATAGTTATAGACATAAAGAAACCCTTATTCTAGATAAACATATCTTCAAACCAAATTTATGCTAAACTAGGATAACAATAATGTCACAGAAAAGGTGAAATCTTTAGAGGATATAGAAGATTTTCAAAGCATACACATTTATCAAAAACCCATGTAATGGTGCAGCTTAATAAACATTCATAATCAAACTAATTCACCAAAATGATGTTCAGACTAACCACACATAATAATCTACAATCAACAAGTTGCCAATGGTATGAACATAAGATCTATCACATATCATAAATAAATCTCCATGACAATAACTGAACTTGATCTAATCGTGAAAGAAGAACCATGAATAACCAAATTATAAATCAATAACACAACACAAGTTGGCAAGAACCTGAACTTTTTTTTGTATGCATTCAAAATTTTGGCAGTCTCAACAATACTTTCTTCAACACTTAGAAAAACAAAAGGAGTGACTGGCTTTATAAAGAAGAGGCAAGTACACTGAGTTTATAATGGAAGGTGAGGATTCATCCATCACTAAGTCTTAGATTCATTTGGCATTTAATATTGGTAGTTGGGTTGTTACAAACTTATTTTCTTTTTGTCCTTTAGGAAAAAGACAAAAATATAGCTTTTGGCTTCTATAGATAAGACAAAATAGCACCCTTTTTCATAAATTACATCAAGACAAAGTTTTTCAAAGAGTTAACATAGCAAAAGAGGATAGGTGGCATGTTTTGTGGGAGTATTCTAGTTGGAGTTGGCATTTGATGACCACTAGAGGTAACCAGATAGTTGATTTTGGTTCAAAACTGCTCTTTAGTGAGTTGGCTAGTTATCATCAAAAGAGATTGGAATCTTTTTCCCCTTTAGTTTGATGTAATCCATGTAAGCAGCTAAGACTAGGTTAATTTCATCAGAAGGTAGAGCTTTGGTAAACCTCATCCTATACATATGAGTGTCATAATTTTGTACAAAAAAATTATAAGAAAACTCACGCTTATGAGTTCCCTTCTTGAACTGTTGAATATGATTTGAAAATGTGGAGGCAACCTTCATACTTGTCTTTTCCAAAATTACAAGGAGATTCCTATAAACCTCCCATAAGAAGAGCCTACCAACATGATTTGAATTGATCATCCTCCTTGAATTTTCCATAATCTAAGTCCTCTCTATCACCAATGAGTTTTCTTGTCAGCTCACCTACAATGTTAGAGCACTCATTCAATATGTCATCTGCATATCTCCTCATATTAGAAGCTTCTAATTTTTCTTTATGTACCACTTCCATTTTATGGTTCATAGATTCCATCCAAAAGAAAGTACCATTCAAGGTTTCTTGTGTCAAAATCTTAGCTTCTATTAAAGTTGCCGAAGGCAAATTACTAATAACTTATATCCTTGGATAAATTTGGCCATGATTCTCATCATTAGTATCACATTCATCTATAAATTTCCCAAAATATCTCTAAATTGAAGAAAAAGCTTTCCAAACCTGAATGGCTTCATCCAAGGCCTGGAATCCTTCATCATACACTTCAATAAGCTAATCTTGTATTGCTTGTGTAATTTGTTTGATTCTGTCAAATTCATTGACTTTTCTTCTAGATAGGATGGTGGGCTACATGATAGTGCCATCAATTTTATGAATTGGATTCAACATTTATTGTATGAAATCCCAAATCTCATCATTATGTTTCTTCATCTGTTATTTTTTCAGTTCATCTTTATCCAAACATTGTACAATGGTGTTTAAAGCCCCTTTGAATTCCTCTATTTCTTGTATCCTACTAGTAGGACCAAGATTTACTATGGATATGCTATATTCATCTAGCCTTACGTCACCCTTATCTTGGTGAACCAAGGGTGTTGCAACTTTTACAATTTGGGACCCTGAGGCACCTTTGAAGACTCATGATTGAATATTTTATTTCTTTTACTTCTTTGGCTTCTCAAGACAAGTGAGAAAGATATTTAAATCTGACTCAAAATATTTAATCTCAGGTTGCTTCTCTTGTAATATGACTTGTAACCATTCAAGTGTTGTAGAAGCAACAGTGCTTGGTGGTTGGAAAGAGGAGATAGGTCATTCTTGTTGGTTTCCCTCCTTATTTTCTAC
Source organism: Cunninghamia lanceolata (assembly GCA_027924645.1). Lineage (NCBI taxonomy): Eukaryota > Viridiplantae > Streptophyta > Pinopsida > Cupressales > Cupressaceae > Cunninghamia > Cunninghamia lanceolata. Next base: position 10,134,472 of record BSBN01001652.1, read on the forward strand.
AACCTCCTCTTGTTGATCATTCTATAGAATAACATCTGAATTCACATTATCTCCCTCCTTGAGATATCATCTTTCAGTTCATAATTAATATGTACTTGGAGGTTTTCTTACAGAGTTTCAGAGTGGCTTCCACCTTGAAATTTTTCTGCTCCTAACTCCTTGGGTGGGTCATCAATGGAATTATCTTTAGGAGCCCTTACTTGTTTCAATTCATTCCCAAATTCCTGTTCTAATTCCTAAAATATCACCTCATGTTACTCCTACTGATACTCAGGAGGATTGTTCTCAATCTACATAATTTCTATCACTCCTATATTTATTGGGGTGATGTTAGGTGCATCCTGAATATCTATAGTACTTCTTTCAATGGCCATCTCTGCACAAACTCTTTCAATTCCTTTTGATGTTGGCATCTTGGAGGAAGGGGTCTCTGATGGAGTGTGGAATGGTCTAACCAAATTTTTGTTGATATCAGAGAACACACTAGTATCACTTGTGGTAATTTGGACCTTAGTCAAGTTTGAAAAGGGGGCAAATCCCAAAGATAGTGGCATGGAGGGAAAGAGGAAATGAAAGGGATAACAATGGGAATGGATAGGTTCAACTATGGCAGAGGAAAAGGTGGACTTGAAAGGAAGGGTGAAATGGGTGGCAAGGAAAGAGGTGCTAGTGATAAAAGAGTGAGTGAGGTTAAAAGTGAAGATTCCATGGGAATTGATATGGATAGAATGGTGGAGACATCAATTGATTATAATGGAGAGGAGGAGAGAGGCAAAGATCGCAATGGTAGAGGACTAGGAGAAGAAACAACAATTGAAGTTGTAGGAGGGGAAGCAATGGTGGTGGGTGTAATTTGAGTGGAAGAGATGACAAGGATGGATATGGTGATGGAAATAGATGTGGTGGAAGAGATGGAAGAAATGGGTGGAGAGGAAGAAAAAATAGTGGAAGATACCATAGAAGAGGGATAGTTGTGGGAATAGGGGTTGTAGAGGAAGCACATGGGAGGGCTTCAAACACAAGAGGAGCCTGTGAAACTAGAGGGATTTGATGTTTATGATTATTCCTTGCCCTCTTAGGCTTGGATGTATCCACTCCTTCAGTTTGGGTAGGTTCTCTTGGATGCCCTTGTTTTTGTAGGTGATATACTACCCCTCATAACTATTTTCTTCTTCTCTTTCACCTTTTCTTTTCCTTTGATAGTCATAGGTGCTTCATCCTTTTTTGCCTCTTTGTCTATGTCTATACCCTTACCTTTTGGATCTATGTCCACTTCTTCTGAAGGCTTTACATTCTCCTCATCAATAGTCATGTCTTTCCTTTGTTCTAAAGGAGTGTAGGTCAAAGGGACCCCTTGAGACATTAGTTGGGCAACTTGGGCATTAACCCAATTCTTGTTGTATTTGAGGTTTCTTTCTATTATTTCATCTAAGGAGCTAACCTTAGCTTCCACCCAATTTGGGAGAGGGAGTGGATGATCAAACACTGCTATCCATTTTGCCTCTTGAACTAAGACACCATTATCCACTACTTGATCAGGAACAACAGTAATTTGAAATTTCATTTAATAAAGTCCAAGGGTAACCTAGAATACTACTTCCAGTTGACTTCATGATCATCATTGAAATTTTCTCAAAAATCCTCCAACTGTTCCTCATGAAAATTCTTTCTCACATTTCTCTCTAGCACATACAATTAATCAAAATGAGGCCTAGGCCTATACGAATGAAAATGAAATTGTTGCAATTCCACATATGACTCCTCAGTGACATTCAAGGTAATGCAAGTGAACATACCTTTCCCCATGATGCTAGGGAATTGAGAGGCTTCCCTATGTAAACCTCTCAATAATTGATGGCATATAACTGAGAGGGGGGGGTGAATCAGTTATCTCAAAACTTTCTTAATTTTACTTTCTTTTCTTATCTTATCATTTAGTGATATATCAAAACATGAAAGCATGAGCAATCATAAGAGCTGAAATGAAATCAACACACATAACAAAAGGATTTTTACGTGGAAACCATGTTAAGGGAAAAACCACGGGGTGATTAGCCCAAGATTGTATTCTCTGTTAAAAGAATAAAGTACAAAATGGAACTTGCCAGTTAGGGCTCACTGCCTTAGCACACTGCTCACAAAAGGCTCACTGCCTACAAGAGACTCACTATCTAAAAAAGATTACAAATGATAATAAAGTGTTTAAACTAATGAGCAGCATCCGCATATGCAAGAATTCAGTTTCAGTTAGGCACAGTATACCGATCTAGCACATTTCTGTTGATAACTGAGAGGGGGGGTGAATCAGTTATCCTAATTATTTCTTCTTTTGAACTTTCTTATTAATCAATGCAGCATTGAATCAAACAAACAAACATTGCCATGAAATGAAAAACACATGACACAGTATTTTTGACGTGGAAACCCTATTAAGGGAGAAAACCATGGGGTGATTAACCCAAAGATTATTCTCTGTTAGAAGAATAAGGAATTACAAAATGGCACTTGCCAATTAGGGCTCACTGCCCGAGCACACTGCTCACAAAGAGGCCCACTGCCTACAAGGAGACACACTGTCTACAAAGTGATAAGAATCATAGTCTTGAACTGATTGGAAGCATCTACATATGCTGGAGTTCAGTTCCAGTTAGGCTCAGTACACTGATCTGCTGCACTTCATCTTTCCTTTGTTCTTTATTCTACTATCTTTTCACATACTAGATCTTTCTTACTACTTCTGCTCTGCTCTGTATTTATTTGCATACACCTTCACACCATTACTCCTTTCACAACTAAATCCATCCTCTATATATATCCGCACTAGTGATTTCATTATCTTTCTAGTCGGCACCCGGAATAATCTATCTTCTCACAAACTCTGTTCTGTCGGCTGAATCCTTGCATATCAAGTAATACGGATCAAGCATATACTCGTACATATCATTAATCATGTCGGCCAAACATGATTCATGCCTTCACAACCTTTACCATCAACAGTAACACATCCAGAAAATAGTCTGATACTCTGTCAGTCAGTTCTTCCTCTGTTCTCACTGTCTCTCAGGAATCCAGTACTCAACTATTCATATCTTTTTCTTTGTTCATCACCGGAGGCTAAATCCTTGGAATATACTACTCAAGGTAGTCCTCTTGACTTCCCCAAATCTGCACTGCACCAAGACACTTCCTCTGAGAGATCCGGACTAATCTGTCAGACCTTGCCACATGCTATGTTCTTGTTCACCAGACCACAACAATCTTCATTCTGACTTCCGGTAGAGACACACCATGACTTACGGATATGTGGGATGACCTTTGTTGCCATCAATGACAACAACCATGAATCCATATAGTGTCTCTTGCCAACAATCTCCCCCTTTGGCATTGATGGCAACACTTAGTGAAAAATGACTAAGTGTTTACACTATGCTCCCCCTTGGCTGATGCTCTATCTTTATATACAATTTTCGGAACTCCCCCTTAGTTGGATTCCTCATTTTTCACTGCTCCTCACTCCCCCTTTGACATCAATGGAAAAGGGTAGGGTCTGCACACCAAAATTTTCAAAAATTTTCTATACATAGCCGCATATTTACATGCTCACATATACTGAAGAATGTCTGCAAAAGATGTCTTCAGTTGGATCAGTTCTGTAGCCCAACTTTGCTTCATTCTATCCAAAATTGAAATGTGACCACTCAACAAAAATGCAAATGCATCTGCCCTTTTTAGATCTTTCGGATCACTTGTCTGGGATGTGATTTGAGCTTCTGCTATGGCCTCATGCATGGCCTCTAGCTTAGGGACAATTAACCCCCTGAGCTCACTCAACCTGCTTATTCTATTTTTCCTTTCCTTCTCCAATTTCTTGATTTCACTCAAGACTGCAATAGTCTGACATTCTTGATTTGTTATAGAGGAAGAAAGAGGATCAAAACTTTGAGACAAGCTGAGTAGTGTGTCCTCTTGCTCTTTTATTTTCTTCTCAATGTCCACTGTTACCTTGGACCAGGAGATACAAAATTTGTATATTTCACCGCCATCCTTAAGAGCATTTTCTAAGCTCTTTATCTGAATGTTCATGTTTCTCCTATCATTAATGATCAGACCCTGAACCTCGGAGAACCTTTTATCCAAAAACTCCTTCTGGACCTTTTCTTTAGCTGATTTTTCTAGAGATTCAAAATGTGTACTAACACTGCTGACTAAGGTTTTGAGATTACTGGAAGAGGAGGCTGTGGGATCCTTCTGAAAAGATGGCATGATCTTTTCCAGCACTCCAGATGCTACCTCCATAAGCTCACAGTCTTCCATGTGAGATTTTAGTAGTTTCTCTTTGACTTTCTCATTTGCAAATGAGGCTATTTTCATTGTTTGTACCGGTGACAAAGAGTCAAAATCTAATGGTCCTTTTAGCAGGTCCGGTTCATCAATTTCTATAGTGGCTTTTGTCAAGAATTCTTGAACAGTTTGTGCAGTGTCTCTTGCCGGAGACAGATGTTTCTTCTCTTCTGTAGTTTTGTCCTTTGGAATCTTTTCTCCTTCCTTACTCTTACCACTTTCAGTTGTGATTTTCTCTGTTGGGGTCTTCTCTTTCTCTGCATCCTTGGTGCTGTCAACCTCTTTTTCTTTAACTGCTGCTTCTTTCTCCTGTAGTTTCTCTTCTTCTTGGGATCCGGAGACTGTAGGGGAAATCGGAGGAGAGATGTTAGTCTGTTCAAGGGCCACTTCTTCCAGAGCAGATGATTCCAAGTCCACAGCTGTTTCTGCACCTAAGTCCTCTACAACAGGAAGATTAAACCTTTTGAAGGTTTTCCGGAGAATCTCTTTAGTGTCCTTGGCTACCTTGTTGGTCTCACCAAGCATAAGCTGATTCATCCTTGCTTTGCTCCTGAATTCATCCTTGCAGTCTTTGAATACCATGTTCATTGTTTTGTGATCAATTGAAGGATATAGCTGAATAGCTATATGTTCCCTGATCTCAAGGTCTTTTGCCATGGCATTGTTCTTTCTTATCTCTAATTCCATCTCTAGGCTCTTTGGGATTTCAGAGATAATCTCAATAAAAGCTTTATTGTAGATGTTCAAGTACCTTATTATAGCTTCTTGTAGGATCTTTTGATCTGCCTCATTGTAGTCATCATAGAATTCAGCCACTGGTTGAAGGTTCCCATCCATAGTGACTGATTTGACTACACTGTCTAGAGACAGAGTGGGCTTTTCAGCAAATTCCTCTGCCATTTCTTCCTTGTCTTGGCCTGTGGAGGGTTTCCCGGATCCTTTCTTCTTTTGCTTCTTTATTTCTTTTACTCCCTCATCTGACTCAGTTTCCTCTTCATCCTTTTGGCTTTCATAAGCCCTTGTGGCTTTTGTCTTAGATCTTTTACCAGATGCCTGGACTTCCGGTTTTGAACTTTTGGTTGTGGGAGGAGCAGATCTTTTTGATGATCTGGTCGAGGTGGAAGTTTCAACCAGAACACTTTCTTTACTTTTCTTTTCTTCCTCAGCCTTTCTCCTCTTTTCCCGGCTGGCATCAAGTGCCTCTTTTGAGATGCCTAGGCCTTGAGCAATATGCTCTACTTCTTTTCTCACCTTCCTCTTTATCTCAGGTTCCCTGAGTTCTACATGGATCTTTACACTCAGCTCCTCAAAGGTTCCAAACCTTTTTGCCTTTGGATCTTTGGGCTGACTTAGCATGTGTTGAACATGCAGCTCCACTATCTGTTCATCCACTTCATACCCCATGGGCATGATCCAGACAGTCCTTGGTTCTACTGCCTCCATTAGACACTGATCAGTGTCCACCATAAAGCACACTGAGTCTTTGTATTTTTCAACAAGAGATTGGGGAATTCTTTCTCTTGCTTGCATCATGCTTTGGAAGTTTTTGAAGTATCCCCATAGGGCTGTATTTCTTGCTTTAGCATCCCCAAGTCCATGCAAATAGTCTCTGATTTGGATGGCAACCGGTCTGTCATTCTGCCATATCCATCCACTGGATCCGGGAAGCTCATTCATGTAGTAAAAGAAGAGACAAAGGATCAGATTGCCATACTTGAAGGAGTTTTTCTTGTCCTTCTTAATCTTCTGCAGATTTTCAAAAAGTTGGTTTACAAGAAGCTCACACAAGTCATAGTCTGCATTCTCCTTTAACATTTGATAAGCTGTGTAGATTGCAGTTCCCGGTACTGAATTTTCCCTACTAGAGTGATAGATTTTGTAACCAATTATCATAGATGCAAATTTGACATCCGTTTCAGTGATGTCATCAACTGTCATAGCTCTCTTGTCAAACTTGGATCCGGTTGCATCACTAACTGTCTGATTTTTGACAGACTTGAGAACAGGTAATCCACCGGATGAGTGCAGACCAGTTATAGCCCTAATTGCATCTTTGGTAATCTTGAAGGGCTTGTTCAACCATAGGAAGTTGTCATGTACTCTACTTAGTACATACTGGACCCATTCATCTTCTTCAAAATAGGGGAAATGAATGCATTATGCAAAGTGTTTGTCCCGGATGGCTTTGTACTGAGGTTTGATCTCGAAGGAGTCATCTATCAATTGTTTGTGATAGATATCCATCAGTTTTGATTCTCCAAAGTCTTCAAAATTCGCATGGATGTAAACCCTAATGTCTTCCGTATGCAATACACCATGTGGAACACTAGAGAAGGCTCCTAGTGGATCTACCTCCAAGGATTTGTAAGGATGTTTCTTGAATGTGGGATGAGGTCTATCAGAGATCTTAACTATATTCGGAGTAGCCATTTTTCAAAGATTTGCAGGGAGATATTGAAAACAAAAAATACCTTATGCGCCTTCAGTTATTTGGATTGATTTCTGTATGTAGTAACTTCTGTAAGTGATCTTTAGTGAACTTGATGAATTTTGTCGCAGAGCTCCGCTTTTCGCTTCTTCTTGGGTGTGGAATGATCAAATGATTATTGAGAAATCCCTTATATCGTTTCGTAAACCCTAATATCTATTTGCAATAAATGCTCCACCTATATTGTTCCAGTTTGCCTTATCCAGATAGCTTGGAGTATCCTGGATCAGTTCTGATCTATGAACATCATGCGGATCTTTCAATCATGAATAAATTGAGATGACACATTACAAGAACATCCCAAACATTCTATCCAGTCCGCAGAGCAAAATAATGTACTTCCGGATCTCTCCGGACCCTTTTGTAGTCCTCTGTCATTCCGAAGCATCTCTCGGAATAGGTCTTACTTGATCGATCACAACTTCTTTACATCTTCATGCGGACCTCTGAAATCTTGTCTGGATCATCTCAGGACTTATATCTTCAAACCCTTTACTCCGCATCTTGTATCACATCCAGCACCACTTGATTGGCTGGGGGAACAGGATTTTCTTTGAGTCTCCCCCTGAGCCAGAGCTCATTTTTAATTTCTGGAAGAAATATCAGCACCAGAGTCTGGTGCGGATCCAACCTCTACATTCTCTGAACTTTTCTTCACCCAAATCTTGTTCATCTGATTCCTAACTTCATCCGCATTCATCTTTTGTTTACCCTTGTCTTGATTCTGATTATACACCGGACCTCTTTTGTCCTGATTCTTGCTTCTGCAGACTTTAGCATTATGACTGGACCTATTACAGATTTGGCAAATAACATTTCTTTGCATATTTGACTGATAACCTCTTGATCTGCATTGATTAGCCATATGACCTACTCTATTGCATGTAAAACATCTACCATTGAATGATTTGTTTACTTGCATATTTCTGCATTCATGAGACTTGTGTCCATACCTTTTGCAGTTAAAGCACTGTCCGGAGAAGGATGGATTAGTTTGATTCATCCTTTTTCTACACTGATTAGCTTTGTGACCAAAGTGATTGCAGTTGTGGCAGTATCCATTGAAAGATGGATATTTTTGAGCATTGGGCTATCTTACCGGAGGTCTTCTAGGCCTATTCCTTGGATTTTCTGATCCAAAATTCTTTTGACCGGATTCGGAGCTTTCTCCTTTCTCATATCCCAAACCATACTTGTCATCTGTCCTCTTTTGACTTCCAAGAAGTACTTCAAGTTGGGCAGAACTTATCTTGAATTTTTCTTTATATTCATTTGCTATTTGAAGATCTCTTTTGAGAGAGACAATTTGATCCTCAAGTTTTTCTTCATTAGCTTTGGCATCTTCAAGATCAGATTCAAGATGTTTGATAATCCTATCCATCTGGTGGCATTCTTCTGATTTCTCTTTAAGAGATTGTCTTAGATTGTCTTCAGCTTTTCTTTTTTCTTCAATCTCTTGAGTAAACTTTATAGTTCCTAATTCCATTTCATGTCTTAACATAATGACTTCTTTTGATAATTTTTCACATAACTTGGTTTTCTCAGTCAATTCTTCATCTGTATTGCTTTCTTCACTTTGTCTTGCCAATTGTTGGAGCAGCTCCTTTCTCTTTTTCATAGAGAGACTTAATTTGTCCTTTAATTCTCTCATGAATTCATCAGCCTATTTGAGTCTTTCCTTTAATTCATTGACTTCAGAATTTGACTGTTCAAGATCCTCAAGGGCAGTCTTGAGTTGCTCCCTTAAACCATATGCATCCATTTGAACTCCCAGATCTTCCTCAAGCTGTTAGGCTCTATTAGGAGGAACCTTGCTCTGATACCAATTGTTGATAACTGAGAGGGGGGGTGAATCAGTTATCCTAATTATTTCTTCTTTTGAACTTTCTTATTAATCAATGCAGCATTGAATCAAACAAACAAACATTACCATGAAATGAAAAACACATGACACAGTATTTTTGACGTGGAAACCCTGTTAAGGGAGAAAACCACGGGGTGATTAACCCAAAGATTATTCTCTGTTAGAAGAATAAGGAATTACAAAATGGCACTTGCCAATTAGGGCTCACTACCCGAGCACACTGCTCACAAAGAGGCCCACTGCCTACAAGAAGACACACTGTCTACAAAGTGATAAGAATCATAGTCTTGAACTGATTGGAAGCATCTACATATGCTGGAGTTCAGTTCTGGTTAGGCTCAGTACACTGATCTGCTGCACTTCATCTTTCCTCTGTTCTTTATTCTGCTATCTTTTCACATACCAGATCTTTCTTACTGCTTCTGCTCTGCTCTGTATTTATTTGCATACACCTTCACACCATTACTCCTTTCACAACTAAATCCATCCTCTATATATATCCGCACTAGTGATTTCATTATCTTTCTAGTCGGCACCCGGAATAATCTATCTTCTCACAAACTCTGTTCTGTCGGCTGAATCCTTGCATATCAAGTAATGCGGATCAAGCATATACTCGTAGATATCATTAATCATGTCGGCCAAATATGATTCATGCCTTCACAACCTTTACCATCAACAGTAACACATCCAGAAAATAGTCTGATACTCTGTCAGTCAGTTCTTCCTCTGTTCTCACTGTCTCTCAGGAATCCGGTACTCAACTATTCATATCTTTTTCTTTGTTCATCACCGGAGGCTAAATCCTTGGAATATACTACTCAAGGTAGTCCTCTTGACTTCCCCAAATCCGCACTGCACCAAGACACTTCCTCTGAGAGATCCGGACCAATCTGTCGGACCTTGCCACATGCTCTGTTCTTGTTCACTGGACCACAACAATCTTTATTCTGACTTCCGGTAGAGACACACCATGACTTGCGGATATGTGGGATGACCTTTGTTGCCATCAATGACAACAACCATGAATCCATATAGTGTCTCTTGCCAACAATTTCATCCTTCCTCTGCTCAGTATTACTCTTCTGTCACATTTGGAGCTTGGATTACTACCTTTGTACTTGTCTCTACTTTTCTTTACACTTAATCAATCATTCTATCACTTCCACACACTCACGAGCTTGAATCCATCGAGTATATATATATCTGCATCAAGGATTTCCAACAAATTTCTAGTCGACAACAAGAACACTTAGGATATTTGCAAGTTACTGTTCTGTCAGCTGAATCCATACTTGATTGATGATGTGCACCAAAAACTTAGGTATAGAAATCATTACCTATGTCAGCCAAAATCATATAACACTTCAAGTTACTTGATCAACACCTTCTGCACATCTAGATTGAGGTCTGATACCATGTTGGCCAGTTCTTCCTCTGTCTGCACTGTCTAACTGGAGTCCAATACTTAGATGCTCATATCTTTCACATGCCTTTTCACTGGAGGCTAAATATCTAGAATACAATAGTTCAAATACTCCTTATTACTCATCCAAATCTGCAACATGTTGGGTTTCACCATTAAAGAGTTCCAGACCCAACTATCGGACCCTATCATATGCTCTGTTCTTGACTACCGGACCAACCTATCTTCAATTTAACTTCCGGTATGAGTAATTTATGTACTACAGATGTGTGGGATATACTTTGTTACCATCAATGACAACACTTATGAATCCTAGCAGTGTCTCTTTCCAACAATCTCTCCCTTTCGCATTGATGGCAACACTTAGTGAAAAATGACTAAGTGTCACTGAAACTCCCCCTTTGCTTGTCCTCCATCTCTCCACACTGCTTACCAGTGCTCCCTTAATGCTGGATTCCACATTTTTCATGGCTCTTCACTCCCCCTTTGACATCAATGGCAAAGGCTGGGATCCACAAAATAAAAATGTGCAAAAATTATTATATAAGACCGCATATGTACATACAATTCATAAGATAAACTTACATATATTTAAGTATATCTGCAAATGTAGTCTTCAACTATACAAGCTCTGTGTCCCAACTTCTCTTCATCCTATCTAAAATGGAGATGTGTCCTCTCAACAAAATCACATATGCTTCCACCCTCTTCAAATCTATTGGATCACTAGTCTAGGCTATACTTAGAGCATCTGCCAAGGCATCATGCATTAACTCTAACTTAAGGATGATTATCCCTCTGAGTTCACCCATTCTATCCATTAAATTCTTCTTCTCTTTAACTAGTTTCTTTATTTCATTTGTTATAACAACTGCTTGGCATTCTTGTCTTACCAAAGAGATAGTAAGAGGATCAAAATTCTGAGATAGATTTGTTAATTTTCTTTCTTGTTATTTCATTTTCTTCTCAATGTCCTCTGCAACTTTAGGCTAGGATAAACAAAATTTATATATGTCTCCACCATCCTTAAGAGCATTTTCAATTCTCTTTATACCAATGTCTAGGGTTTTTCTATCATTATCGATTAGCCCTTGTACCTCACTGAATCTTTTTCCCAAGAACTCTTTCCAGACCTTAGTTTCTACTGATTTTTCTAAAGACTCAAAATGTGTATTGACAGAATTAACTAAGTTCAAACTACTGGATGGAGAGGCAGATGGATCCTTCTGATATGTGGGCATGATCTTCTCTAGCACTTGGGATGCAATACTCATCAGCTCATAGTCCTCCATATGAGATTTTAGGAGTTTTTCTTTGGCTTTGGCCTGAGAAAAAGATGCTATCTTCATTATCTGAACCATAGAGAGAGAGTCCAGATTCAAAGGCCCTTGAATTAATTCTGGTTCATCTAATTCCAAAACTTCCTTGTCCAAGAAACTTTGCACTACTTTTGCAGTGTCTCTTGAAGTCTCACCTTCCTTTCCTTTGGGGGCATCCAGATCGATTTGTTTATTTCCATCAACAGTATTTGTCTCTTCTTTTTGCACTTCCTCTTGTGGAACAGAGCAATCAAAGGCCTCAGATTTCTCTTCATCAATTTTCTTTAATCCTTCAACATCCATGTCAGATGGCTCTTCATTTGCTTCCTCTACAATGGGAAGATTGAACCTTTTCAAGGCACTCTAGAGAATTTCTTTTGTCTCATCAGCTATGTGGTCAGTTTCTCCAAGCATGAGCTTTTTCATTCTGGACTTGCTTTGGAATTCTTCTTTGGCATCCTTGAAAACCATGTCCATTTGTTTTTGAGTGATAGTTGGACATAACTGTATCACTATCTATTCCCGGATCTCCAAGTCTTTTGCTTTTGCAGTTTCTTTTCTTAACTCCAAAACTTCTTCTAAGCTCTTAGGAATCAAGGAAATTATTTCAATGAAATCTTTGTTATAGATGTTTAGGTACCTTATGTTGATAACTGAGAGGGGGGGTGAATCAGTTATCCTTAATTCGCTTCTAGTTCAAACACTTAAATCCACTTTGTTAATCAATAGCATAGCAATTAATCATTCATGAAAGCATAAGGCATAAACATCAGAGAAGATATACATCAACACATAAGACACCAAGATTTTGACATGGAAAACCTGGATAAGGGAAAAACCACAGGGTGATTAACCCAAGGATTATTCTCTGTTAGAAGAATAAGAAAAATGGATGGTACATGCCAATTAGGGCTCACTGCCCGAGCACACTGCTCACAAAGAGGCACACTACCTACAAGAGACACACTATCTACAAAGTGATAAGAATCACAAACTTGAACTAGAGATTGACATCTTTACCATGCCTGGATCAGTTCTGTTTAAGCCTGAGAAACTTCTGCTCTGCCCTTTGCTCTTTTGCTAATCAACACTCATTCGCTGCTCAACACACACTTTGAAATGAACTCACAAACCTTTATTTATACAAGGCATCGACTTAGGAACTATCATCTAAGTCAGCAATCATCCATAAGAGTATTCGCAAGTCGGTAATCATCCACAAGAACATTCACAAGATGAATAACTCATCCGGTCGGCTAGTTTGAATAAGAACATCTTCATCCGGAAGAATATCTTCAATTCCGGGCTCTAACACTCATGCAGACTGACAACACAACCTCAACATGATCCAAGAACCTTAACAAGCTTGCCTGAATGACCAAGTACATCCGCACTTCCTTTTCCTACTGGAATCTCTTCTCCTCTTCTTCCGAAACTTCAAGAACACAGTCTATCGCGACCGTCAAACTAAAATAGGTTCTTCCGGACCTCCAAACTACATATAAACTGAGATGACACATCACAAGGACATCTCAAGCACTCCTTCCAATCCGTAGAATCTGACAATGCACTTCCGGATCTCACCGGACCTTTTTGTAACACTCTATCACTCCGGAGCATCTCCCGGAACCGGTTCTACTTGATCGATCACAACTTCTTCATATCTTCATGTGGACCTCTGAAATCTTAACTGGAACATCTCAAGACTCACATCTACAAACCCTTTAATCCACATCCTCTGATCCTCAACCTATTAATTATTTTTGCCTTCTTCTCATCACTGTTCTTCACTGTTCCTGATTGAGACTAATTTTCTCAATATCCTCAGCACACAGCTCATCCAATCCTTCTTATCAATGCAATATGAGTATGTTGACATCAATGACAACACTGGTTAACCTCATACTTGCAACAATCTCCTCCTTTGTCATTGATGGCAACAAATGATGTGAAAAACCATCAAGACAAGAACTTCTCCTTTTTGTCATAGCTCCCCCTATCAACAACAACTCTTCACATGTCTTCTCTTTCTTTTACTGCTCCTCCTTTGATCAACAATTTGTTTTTCACATGTCTTCTCTCCCCCTTTGACATCAATGGCAAAGGGCTCATACTTGCAATTCTAACACATCAGAATCATACCAGCTGCTCCCCCTTAGTAGCAGCTCCCCATCATCAATCCGGATCACAAGATATGACTGTGATATCCACCGGACTGATGCACATCAGTGCATCCTAGTTCATCACCGAAGGGGCCATGACCCCTAACTTCTCCTGGAGATACTCAAAAGAGTCCTTGGGAAGAGGTTTAGTAAAAATATCTGCAATCTGATCCTTGGAGGGTACATAGTCCAGTCTGACTTCATCCTTGTTCACTTGTTCTCTCAGAAAGTGAAACTTGATAGATATGTGCTTGGTCTTAGAATGCAACACCGGATTCTTAGAAATATTTATTGCACTTGAATTATCATAGAAAATTGTGATAGGCTCCTCATATTCTACTTTAATGTCTCTTAACATTTGTTTCATCCACAAAATTTGAGTGCAACTACCTGCTGCTGCAATATATTCTGCTTCAGTTGTAGACAGAGAAATTGCCTCTTGTTTCTTGCTTAGCCAAGAAACCAATCTTTTTCCCAAAAAGAAAGCTCCTCCACTTGTACTCTTCCTATCATCCACATCTCCTACCCAATCTGCATCTGTATATGCATGAAGAGAAAAATCCTGATCTCTAGGATACCATAGACCATACTCAACTGTTCCTTTCAAGTATCTAAAAATTCTTTTGATTGCCATAACATGAGATTCTCTAGGATCAGCCTGAAATCTTGCCACAAGACCAATAACCTGCATTATATCTGGTATAGTTTGAGTTAGATACAATAAACCTCCAATCATTGATCTGTACTTTGTCTGATCTATTTTAGGAGAATCATCATCTTTGCTCAACTTACATCCGGTTGCCATAGGAGTGTTCATTGGCTTTGAATCTTCCATTCCAAATTTCCTCAATAATTCTTTCACATATTTGGTCTGAGAGATAAATATACCTTTCTTTGTCTAAGTAATTTGTAGACCGAAGAAGAAATTCATTTCACCAAGCATTGACATTTCAAACTCACTTTTCATTTGATTTGCAAAGGTTTTACACATACTATCTCTTCATCCAAAAATGATATCATCAACAAATACTTCAACAATCAAGATGTTTTCATTATCTATTTGGAAATATAGATTACTATCAGTAGTACCTTTGTTGAAACCAATCTGCACAAGATGTTTATCCAACCTTTCATACCAAGCTCTTGGGGCTTGCTTCAATCCATACAGTGCCTTCTTTAATTTGCAGACCATATCACCATGCTCAGATAATTGGAATCCATCCAGTTGTTTAATGTACACCTCTTCTTCTAAGTCACCATTCAAGAAGGTAGATTTGACATCCATCTGATATACTTTAAAATCTTTGAAGGCAACGAATGCAAGAAATAGTCTGACTGCTTCAATTCTTACTACCGGAGCAAAGGTTTCCTCAAAATCAATCCCTTCTATTTGAGAGTATCCTTTACAGACTAATCTAGCCTTATTTCTGATTACTTCACCAACTTCATTTAGTTTGTTCCGGAAGACCCATTTGGTTCCAATCACATTCTTGTTACTAGGTCTGGAAACAAGATCCCAAGTGTGATTTTTCTCAATTTACATCAACTCTTCCTCCATTGCTTTTGTCCAATTTTCATCATTGCATGCTTCATTTATTGTCTTAGGTTCAATCTTTGAAATCAGACAACATTCATCTAAATTTTGAGCAACATTCCTTCTAGTTTGCACACCTTTGCTTTTTTCCCCTATGATATGATCTTCAAAGTGGTTCAGTCTTACATACCTTGGAACTTTGGGAGTTTCTTGCACTTCTGCCTCTTGATCAGGCTCATCCGGACCTATCTCTTCTTCCTAATTTATCGGATCAGTCTGAATCTGACCTTCAGGAGAGGATGGAGCTCCTTGAACCAAAACGTCATTCTGATCATCTTCATCATACTCATAAAATCTTGAGGGCTTCTCAATACCTTCATCAACCTTCACATTTGTACTTTCTATCATCTTTCTCAGTCTCTTATTATAACACCAGTATGCTTTGCTTTGAGTGGAGTAACCCAAGAAAATTCCTTGATCACTTCTAGCATCAAACTTTCCTAGATCTTCATCTCTTTTGATGTAACACTTGCTACTGAATACTCTGAAATATCTCACAGTAGGAGTTATACCAAACCAAAGTTCATAAGGAGTCTTACCGGTGTTGCTTCTGATTTGAACTCAATTGAGAGTATAGACTGCAGTGCTGACAGCTTCTCTCCAAAACATCTGAGGAACATTTGCTTCCATCATCATTGTCTTGGATGCTTCCTGGATGGTCCGGTTCTTTCTCTCAACTACTCCATTCTGCTATGGAGTCCTAGGAGCAGACAACTGTCTCTTTATGCCATGCTTCTCACAAAAGTCTATGAATTCACCGGATGTGAATTCACCACCTCTATCAGACCTTAGACACTTTGGTTTCAATCCAGTTTGATTCTCTACCATAGCTTTGAAGATTTTGAATTTCTCAAAGGCTTCTAATTTCTCTTTTATAAAGGTAACCCACATCATCCGAGAATGGTCATCAATCAGCAACATGAAATATCTATCACCTTGCATACTTTTGATTCTTGTCGGACCACATAGATTAGTATGAACTAATTCCAATAATTTAGTAGAGGACTGATCCTTTCTTTTGAAAGAGATTCTACTCTATTTACCTAGCTAACATTCTTTGGACAAACTATTTGTAGGTTTCACCAACTTTGGAAGATCTCTTATAGCCTGAGTATTGCTTCTTTTGATGATGTTATCAAAATTTACATGACACATCCTTCTATGCCATAACCAACTCTGATCCACTTGAACAAACAAATAACTTTTATTAGAACCAACCAGATGGAAGATATTACCTTTTGTTTGAGTACCGGATGCAATCTCAGTTTCGGAGCTTTCAAAGATCCTACATCTTCCATTTTTGAACCGGAGATCATAACCTTTGTCTACTAACTGTCCAACACTGAGAAGATTGTGCTTCAATCCTTCAACATACAGTACATTACCAGTTTTTCTTTTTCTATCAAAAGAAATGGTTCCCCTACCTCTGATTCTACTAGCAGAATTATCAACAAACTTCACCATTCCTCCTTCATACCTTTCCAAATCTAAGAACTTGTTCTTGTCACCTATCATATGGTGAGAGCATCCACTGTCAATAACCCAATCATCCTTTTCTTCAACTTGGGCAGCCAAAGCTCTTTCTACAACCTTATGATTGATAGATTCAGAGGATATTGGTTCTTCTTCCTTGATGGCAATAAACACCCATTCATTTCCGGATTTGTCTCCTATCTCTGATTCATCAGCTGTTACTCCTTCATTATCATCTTCTTCATGAACATAATAACAGTTCTTTTGGAACCTTTGTCTGTTAGAGTTTGACCTTGCAGATCTTTCTGGACATCTTGAAGCAAAATGACCAATCTTATTGCAGTTGAAGCACTTAAAAGGTAACTTTCCTTCATACTTACCAGATCCTCTTGGCAATCTCTTTGCAATGAGGGCTTCAAGATGAGTTGTTTCTGCTTCTTCCTCTTCCATGTCTTTCCTTGCTTGATCATACCATGATAGCTTCCTTGAAGAGTTTTCTCCCAGATCAAATCTTTTTTTGCCTTTCACATAGGCATTGGCTTTGAATGCAGATTCAGTCTTGGGGGGATCATCTCCAAACTCGGTCATTTCAAATACAACCAGTTTGCCAACCAATTGCTCTCTTGTGACAGTTGCATGGGCTCTGAATTCATCAATGACAGCAACCTTGGTCTTGTAGGCAGTAGGAAGGGATCTGAGAATTTTGCACACAATCTCATTTTCATCCAAAGCTCCACCAACATTCTTGATTCCACACACTGGCTCATTTACTCTTGGCATAAAAGTAGTGATGTTTTCATCATCTCTCATCTTCAATCTTTTAAATTTTCCTTTGAGACTTTGCAACCTTGCACTCTTAACAAACTCATCTCCTTCATGCAAAAGTTCCAGTTTAACCCAGATCTCATAGGCAGTTGGTAGATCAATAAAATTTGAGAGTTCTGAGTCAGTCAATGCACTTAGAAGAGCCTCTTTAGTCCGTAGATTGTTTTCAGCATCTATGATTTCATTTAGATTTGTCAAACCACCCTGTGGAGGTTTGTATGCTTTTTCGACCATGGACAAGTATGCCTTTCCCATACACTCCAAGTGACATTTCATGCGGCCTTTCCAAAGAGTGAAGTTGGTTCTATCAAATTTCAGACTATCCTTCTTGTATGACGACATCCTGGATCTCCTCAAGCGGTTAAGCTCCTTTTAGAGGAACTTAGCTCTGATACCAAT
Source organism: Cunninghamia lanceolata (assembly GCA_027924645.1). Classification (NCBI taxonomy): domain Eukaryota; kingdom Viridiplantae; phylum Streptophyta; class Pinopsida; order Cupressales; family Cupressaceae; genus Cunninghamia; species Cunninghamia lanceolata. Next base: position 10,152,363 of record BSBN01001652.1, read on the forward strand.
TGTTGATAACTGAGAGGGGGGGTGAATCAGTTATCCTTAATTCACTTCTAGTTCAAACACTTAAATCCACTTTGTTAATCAATAGCATAGCAATTAATCATTCATGAAAGCATAAGGCATAAACATCAGAGCAGATATACATCAACACATAAGACACCAAGATTTTGACGTGGAAAACCTGGTTAAGGGAAAAACCACGGGGTGATTAACCCAAGGATTATTCTTTGTTAGAAGAATAAGAAAAATGGATGGCACATGCCAATTAGTGCTCACTGCCCGAGCACACTGCTCACAAAGAGGCACACTGCCTACAAGAGACACACTATCTACAAAGTGATAAGAATCACAAACTTGAACTAGAGGTTGACATCTTTACCATGCCTGGATTAGTTCCATTTAAGCCCGAGAAACTTCTGCTCTGCCCTTCGCTCTTTCTCTATTCAACACTCATCCGCTACTCAACACACACTTCGAAATGAACTCACAAACCTTTATTTATACAAGGCATCGACTTAGGAACTATCATCTAAGTCGGCAATCATCCATAAGAGTATTCGCAAGTCGGCAATCATCCACAAGAACATTCACAAGATGAATAACTCATCTGGTCGGCCAATCTGAATAAGAACATCTTCATCTGGAAGAATATCTTCAATTCTGGGCTCTAACACTCATGCGGACCAACAACACAACCTCAACATGATCCAAGAACCTTAACAAGCTTGCCTGAATGACCAGGTACATCTGCACTTCCTTTTCCTACTGGAATCTCTTCTCCTCTTCTTTCGAAACTTCAAGAACACAGTCTGTCACGACTATCAAACTAAAATAGGTTCTTTCAGACCTCCAAACTATGTACAAACTGAGATGACACATCACAAGGACATCTCAAGCACTCCTTCTAGTCCACTGAATCTAACAATGCACTTCTGGATCTCACTGGACCTTTTTGTAACACTCTATCACTCCGGAGCATCTCCCAGAACCAGTTCTACTTGATCGATCACAACTTCTTCATATCTTCATACGAACCTCTGAAATCTTAACTGGAACATCTCAAGACTCATATCTACAAACCCTTTAATCCACATCCTCTGATCCTCAACCTATTGAGTATTTTTTCCTTCTTCTCATCACTATTCTTCACTGTTCCTAATTGAGACTAATTTTCTCAATATCCTTAGCACACAGCTCATCCAATCCTTCTTATCAATGCAATATGTGTATGTTGACATCAATGACAACATTGGTTAACCTCATACTTGCAACACCTTACTATTTCTTCCTCAAGAATTCTCTTGTCTATATCATTGTACTCATCATAGAATTATGTTACCGGATGTAGGTTTCCATCCACAGTGATTACTTTAAGGATGTCTTCAATGGAGAGAGTGGCTCTCTCAACAAACTCTTTTGTCTTATGCTCCTCATCAATCCTTTCATTCTTGGAAGGTTTGTTCTTGTCTTTCTTGAATTCTTTGACCTCCACACCTGATTATATCTCTTCATCATCCTTAAGGCTCACATATATTCTTGTGGCCTTAGACTTCTTTCTCTTTTCTCCTTTAACAAATGGTTTGACTTCCAATTTACCAATTTTTTGAGCTTTCAAGAGTGATAGGGGCAAAACTCCTGGTAGATCTTGTCCGAGTAGAGGCTTCCACTTGAACACTTTCTTTTTTTTCTCCTTCCCTTTCCTTTTCAATTTTCTCTATTCTTTCTCTATTTGTATCTACTTCCTCCTTTGTTATGCCAAACTTCTTAGCAAGTTCTTCAACCTCCCTCCTCACTTTTTTTTTTGACTCAGGCTTCCTTAATTCAACATGTATTTTTATGTTTAGCTCATCAAAGGTGCCAAACCTCTCTACTTCAGTGTCCTTGGGTTGGCTTAGCAAGTGTTGAACATGTACCTCCAATATGTTTTCATCAACTTCATAACCCATGGGCATTACCCATACAGTTCTTGGCTCAACTGCCTCCATTATGCATTGATCTGTGTCAACCATGAAGCAAACTATGTCTTTGTATTTCTCCACTATTGATTTTGGTATTCTTTCTCTTGCATGCATCATTCTCTAGAAATTCTTGAAGTAACCCTAGAGAGCTATCTTTTGGGCTTGTGCATCACCAAGTTCATACAAATAATCTTTGATTTGAATTGCAATAGGTCTATCATTTGCCCAGATCAGACCTTTTGATCCTGGTAACTCATTCATGTAATAGAAGAATAGACACAACACTAGATTGCCATACTTGAAGGAATTTTTCTTATCTTTCTTAATCTTTTGCATATTCTCCATTAGTTGATTCAATAGAAGCTCACACAGATCATAATATGCATTTTCTTTTAGCATCTGATATGCAGTATAGATTATTGTACCAGATATAGAATTTTCCCTACTTGAGTGGTAAATCTTGTAACCAATTACAATTGATGCAAACTTGACATTTGGATCAGTGATATCATCTATAGTCATTGCCCTCTTGTCATATTTTGATCTGGTAGCTTCTGTTACGGTTTGATTTTTCACAGATTTGAGTGCAGGCAACCCACCAGTTGTGTGCAATCTGGTTATAGCCTTGATGGCATCTTTGGTTATCTTAAATGGACTAATTAACCACATAAAGTTATCATGTAACCTACTCAAGACATACTAGACCCATTCATCCTCTGCAAAAGATGGGAAATGTATGCAATGTACAAAGTGCTTGTCTTTTAGAGCCTTGAATTCTAGTTTGAGATCAAAATTCTCACTTTTTAACTGCTTATGATATATTTCCATTAATTCTAAGTCTCCAAGGTTTTCAATGTTTGCATGAATGTAAACCCTAATATCTTCTACATGCAGAACATCATATGGGATACGGGAAAACACACCCAAGGGATCAACTTATATAGATTTCTGAGGATGTTTCTTGAATTTCAGTCTCGGCCTCTCATTGACATTCACAACCATGGGAGTAGCCATTCTAGCAACGAAATTTAGAGAGATTTTGCAGAAAAGAAATACCTATTTATGCCTTAGGGTTTGATGCAACTGCTAGAGTAAATTTCTACTTGATTTCGATCTTCAACTTTAACTTGAATATTCTATAGGATCTCTTCTCAGAGCTCTTCTCTCTTCTTCATGAATGCAAATTGTTGTAAATGATGAATGAAGAACCTTTTATCCTTGCACAAAAACCGAATTCCCCATTGTAATAAATGCACACTTTAAGTCATCCGATTACCCTATTTTGAGTGAATTTCTCATGAATCAATGTGTGGATCTTCAAATCATTATCCAAGTAAGTTGACAACATAACTTTAGCCTTTCAAAACATGCCTCTAAATTTACAGACCATAAAATTGCATTTTCAGATCATACTGGGTCTATTTGTGTAATTTTGTTTTTACTGGATAGCTATCAGAACTGGATCTACTCATAACTTCTTCAAATCTATATGCAGATTTCTCAACTTTTAACTGAATGGTTTTTAGATGAACCTCTAAAATCCCTTTAATCTAAAACCTCTAATTCTTACTTAATGTGCCGAATTCAGGCACTTACTAGCTAGCTGGGGGAATTTGATCTTCTTTGTAGATGCCCTTAAGCTAAAGCTCACTTTTAATTTCTAGAAGAATTATCAGCACTGAATTCTAGTGCGGACCCATCACCAATGTTCATCACACTCTTCTTTACCCAATTCTTGCTCATCTCCTTCTGAATCTCATCCACATTCACTTTACCTTTGCCTTTGTCTTGTTTCTGATCATGTTTCACCGGACCTTTTCTATCATGATTTCTGCTCCTACAGAATCTAGCTATATGACCAAATTTATTGCAATTGTAACACACAACATTTCCTTGCTTATTTGATTGATATCCTCTTGATCTGCATTGATTAGTCATATGCCCCATTCTATTGCATGTAAAGCATCTACCATTGAAAGAATTATTCATTTGCATATTTCTACATTCATGAGATTTGTGACCATACCTTTTGCAATTAAAACATTGACTGAAGAAGGATGGATTATTCTGATTCATTCTGCTCCTGCACTGAGTTGCTTTATGACCAAATTTGTTGCAATTGAAGCAACTTCCATTGAAGGATGGATATCTTTGAGCATTAGGTTGTCTTACCGGAGGTCTTCTAGGCCTATTTCCTAACCCAAAGTTCTTTTGATCAGATCCAGAGATTTCACCTTTCTCATATCCCAAGCCATGCTAATCATCTACCCTCTTTTGACTTTCAAGTAGTACTTCAAGTTTGGCTGAGCTTATCTTGAATTTTTCTTTGTATTCATTTGCAGTTTCAAGATCTTGTTTAAGAGTGTCAATCTATCTCTCAAGTTGTTCTTCATTGTATCTAGATTCTCCAAGATCAGACTCAAGATGTCTAATTATTCTATCCATTTTGTAGGAATCTTTTGTTTTCTCCTTAAGGGATTGTTTTAAGTTATCTTCATTCTTTCTCTTCTCTTCAATTTCTTGGGTAAATTTCATAACCCTTGATTCCATTTGATGTCTTAGCATAACAACTTCTTTTGACAACTTTTCACATAGCTTTGTTTTCTCATTTAGGTCCTTATCAGTATTATTGGCTTCAGTATGATTAACTAACTTCTGAAGTAGTTCCTTTCTCTTTTTCATGGAATTATTGAGTTTTTCTTTCAGTTCATTGATGAAATCATCAACCTCCTTAAGTCACTCTCTCAAATTATTGACTTTAGACTGGGATTGATCAAGATCTTCTAAGGTAGACTGTAGTTGTTCTTTCATACCATATGCATCCATTGAGAATCCTAGATCCTCCTCAAGCTGTTAGGCTTTTCCTAAGGAACTTAGCTCTGATACCAATTGTTGGAAACAAGGCAGATAACTGAGAGGGGAGGTGAATCAATTATCTCAAAACTTTCTTACTTTTACTTTCTTTTCTTATCTTATCATTCAGTGATATATCAAAACATGAAAGCATAAGCAATCATAAGAGCTGAAATGAAATCAACACACATGACACAAGGATTTTTACGTGGAAACCCTGTTAAGGGAAAAACCATAGGGTGATTAACCCAAGATTGTATCTCTATTAAAAGAATAAAGAAGTACAAAATGGCACTTGCCAGTTAGGGCTCACTGCCCGAGCACACTGCTCACAAAAGGGTCACTGCCTACAAGAGACTCACTATCTACAAAATCTTATAGATGATAACAAAGTGTTTGAACTAATGAACAACATCCGCATATGCAAAAATTTAGTTCCGGTTAGGCACAATATACTAATCTAGCACATTTCATCCTTCCATTGCTCAGTATTACTCTTCTGTCACATTCTAAACTTGGATTACTACCTTCGCACTTGTCTCTACTTTTCTTCACACTTAATCAATCATTCTATCACTTCCACACACTCACAAGCTTGAATCCATCAGGTATATATATCCATATCAAGGATTTCCAACAACTTTCTTGTCGACAACAAGAACATTTAGAATATTTACAAGATACTATTCTGTCAGCTAAATCCATACTTGATTGATGATGCACACCAAAAACATAGGCATAGAAATCATTACCTATGTCAGACAGAATCATATAACACTTCAATTTACTTGATCAACACCTCTTGCACATTTGGATTGAGGTCTAATACCCTGTTGGCCAGTTCTTCCTCTGTCTGCACTATCTAACTAGAGTCTGATACTTGGATGCTCATATCTTTCACATGCTTTGTCACGGTAGGCTAAATATCTGGAATACAATAGTTTAGATACTCCTTATTACTCATCCAAATCTACAACATGCTAGGTTTAACCATCAGAGATTTCCAGACCCAACTATCGAACCCTATCATATGCTCTGTTCTTGACTACCAGACCAACCTATCTTCAATCTGACTTCCGGTATGAGTAATTTATGTACTACATATGTGTGGGATGTACTTTGTAACCATCAATGACAACACTTATGAATCCTAGCAGTGTCTCTTGCCAACACAACTACATTGGGAGCTCCAATAACACCATTTTATCTGTTGGATAATTTGGCAATTTGTAAGGTGTCCCCTTGAAACCTTGGATTCTCAAATAGGTGAATTTGGAAAATTTGATAAACCAATACCCTTACTTTTACACTACATTAGCAGCTTCAAGTGACAATCTCCTAGAAAAATCACCTTGCAACACTCTAGTGATGTGCATTGTGAAGGCATCATTTACCCTCTTATAATGAGACAAATATTTATCCTTTTGCAGCTATGGGTAAAAATCAAACACCTTGAACTCATTTTCTGCATTTCCCATATCTCTCAACCTTGTGACTCCTAAGTACGAGAAGTTTCTAGCCAACATATAAATTATGTAGGAGGACATATAAAAGGTATTGGTTTTTGGAAAATCCATGAATTCCTTATGAATGTTATCACTGATTAGCCTTGCCCAATATATCTTCTCTGTACCTTTGAGTACTTCTTCAATATATCCAACCATCTAAGTCTCAAAGGTGGAGGCACTTGATAGCCCCATGATTATGCTTAACATAGTTAATATATCACCTACATCTACCCTAAAATCACTCTTGTACAATGTCCCAGGGAGTTTGACTAGAGCAGTCCTATGCTCCTTCATCCACGTATCATTAATGATTTTCCTGCACCTTTTAGGATCCTAGTTATACAAGGCTTGGTTCTCATCCTTTGCTATGTAGGAAACCCTAGGATTTACTAGGATGTCAAAAGCTTCAATAATGGCTTGTAGAGTCAAGTTGGCAATCACTCTCCCATCCATAGCAACTATTTTCCCTAACTCTACATTGTACCTTTCTTTGCATTCTATAATAAACTCAACAAATTGCACTACTCTTGGAAACCATGTAGCCTAAGAAATTCCATTCTCAACCATCTTTCTATCTCACCTAGTTGGATTTGTACAGAAGACTCTTTTCTTGAAATCTTCTATGTTCACCTATTCCAAATCTATATCTAAAACATTATTCCAATTGTATGTGGTCTTAGAGGTTGGGGAGATACCTTTTAACTCATACTTCATGTTAGCCAACCTTAAAGATATTTATCCTATAAAAACAACCCAAATGAACAACACAAACTAATAGCTCCAATGCATTCATACATCAATACTAGATGCTCATCTATCTTCCTTAGAATTAGCCAATTCCGGTAATAAATGCATTGAATTCATGACTAATTCTAAGGAGTAATCATTAAATCATATCAATGTCCGTAATTACGAAAACTTAATACTTCATCTGGATATGAATAAATAACATGATTAATTGTAATAAAAAACAAATCATAGTGCAAGCTCAATTATTCCATTATTCTCAATTTGCAAGTGTGAGCGTTCTAACAAGATATGTGGGGATTCTATTGACAATAGGACATGGAAGCAATTTCATCAAAAGTGTCCAAGAAGGTCAAGTGGATTTCTGAGGATGATGCACCCTATTGGATTTGTCAGGAATTGATCACTTACTGGATATGTAGGAAGAAGACCTCCAACATGATAGGAGGGGTCTTATTAATGTCTGGATATGGAGGTAATTTTGTAAAAACCAGGTCCTAGGTGATCAACAGGATAGGCAGGGGTTTTGGCTTCATCAAGATATAGCGAGAGTTTAATCATTCACTGAATATACAAGATTCTAAGAGACTACTAGATACATCTTTCCTTTGGTAAAGTTATGCAGTGGCTATGAGAGTGGTGTTTAGAAGGTGTTTAATGATTAACAGGATTTGTGGAGACATCTTGCCCTACAGGATATATCCAGTATCCTAACAAAACCCTGCATAGACTCTAAGATTTTGACAAAGCGAGACTTTTGTACCCTATGGCATATATCCTAGTGCCCTCAAAATTTTTGCAAGGCATGATTGAAGGAAAAAATGGAAGAAAAGAGCACATTTTTGACACAAAAAACTACGTAGATAAATTCCCCTTTTACCCCTATTTCATTTTAAAATTCATCGTAAGTTTTTAGGGGTACAAAACTAAATTTTCAAGATGAACCCTAACGTATTCACACTAAAACCTCCCTCATTAAGCTAGATAAATGTAAACTTAGTTTTCACACATCATGATAGCTAAGTCTTCAATTTCCAAAGTTTGAATGAAAAAATAACATGAAGAAAGAGGGGAAGTCCAGTTCTAATTTCTTGAACATTTGTAAAATACTTGATTTCTATACCAAAATCATGAGCCGGGGGGAGGGGGGAAATTCATTAACTAACATGTAAGTAGAGTGCCTCAAACCCTAGCTCCTATTGAGATGCAGATTGATCTTCTTTCCACTAGGCTCAACAAGTGCAAGGGATCATAGTATGTTGAGGCACTCTTGGAATTACAATTACTTCAATCAATCCAGAATGACGAAAAGGATTCCAAACAAGACCTAATATCTCCCAAAAGATTGTGATAAATGCTGGTTCATAAAGTGATAGCATGGTGACTACTCAACCATTAATGCAAGCAAAAATTGTGAGGTCATCAGGAGATGCGAGTAAATGACTACAAAGTGGACATATCTTGTTGGGTGTCAATTTTCCACAATATCCACTTGGTTGTTGGAGCTCCACTTTTAGGTTTTAGACATAGATCATAATGAGTGGGTCAGCACAGGAGGCAGGACTTTTGTTGCAAACATGATATAACCCGAGGCTTAGTAGAACTTCACAATATCTAGTTGGGGCTTGAAGTACCGGTTTAATATACAACAGGACACACTTTTCAAACTTTAGATGAATGCGGGATTTTAAGGTGTATCGAGATAAATCTTGATGACTAATAAACCTCTACAATATGTAGTAAGAGTGAAAACTCCCACAAAAGAATATAAATAGGCATTTCATTCTGACTTAATGGGAGACTCCATATGAAAATGAGGTCAAAAGCTCTATGATTTCACCAATGGAGTCAAAATGAAGATTTTGAAAAGGTAATAGTATTGAAAGCTATATAAAGACCAAACCATCAAAAGACCTCAAATTCAAAATACTCACATTTGAAAATCTATCAAAGGCTCAAGGTAGTATGCCAAGACTCATACCAAAAAGACCTAGGTAGAAGAGGGGGTCCACATTTACCAAAATGGGGCATGTGTGCAGGGCATAACATTAATGATCTAAAGAGAAGTAACACAAATAGGTCTCCAAGAAATTAGTAACAATTTTAGTTTGTTAATCATTCTAAGGATGATATGCATATCTTATCTAATTTAGATACCATGACGTTGGAAGAGTTCTTTCCAAAAGTGGTTAGTGAAAATGGGACCACAATCACTAATAATGGAAGAAGGAATGCCATGGAGACAAAAGATCTTATCCATGAATATTTAGATAATGGCGGAGCTAGTGTAGGGGTAGGTTAAGGCATAGAAATGGGCATATTTGGAGAGGTTATCTACCATCACTAGAATGAATAATTTCCCCATAGACTTTGGTAGTGGTGGTCTGTGCTAAAATTTTAGGGACTTGTTCTCAAATTCTAAGGTTTGTTGTGTTCACTAATGCTTATTTTTATGCCCTAGGATAAAAACCTAAGTCATGAGGTCACCTAGTTGTTTTATGTTATGTTTCACTATTGACCCTTTGGTCCTAGTTGTTGGTCTTTTAAGTTATAACTTGAGCCTTTATGTGCCATGGTTTATCAGCCCCATTTTTCCTAAGCTACTGATTCACAGTGCCTGTGAATAATTGAAATATAAAAATGCTTAAGTCTATAGTGTGAAGGATTAAGCATGGTAAAGACACTTGGTAGCCTAGTGCACACCCACAAGCCTCAGAGACTTGTACTTTGTTAGGGCCACACTACTACAAGATAGTGCCATCTGTCTAATGGGTCTACAATCTTACTAAAGCTGAAGCTAAAGGAGGTCTCGCTATGAGGTCTTTGATTGGTTACACACTACCATGGAGGACATGTTGTCAGGTATGAGTTGTCTTCACTCTATTATGGTTTGATGCCATGTGTATGTTGCATGTGAGTACATACAAATCTTGAAAGATAGTGTGTTCCACTTGGTAGGAAAGTCCCAGCCCGCAGTGTTAGGAATTTGGGACCCGATGGGAGATGTGAGATGGTGACATATGGTAAAATTTTAAAAGTTGACATGGAAATTTCTCTCGCATGGCACAAGATGATTGATTAAATACTATTCAATGTGCATGATAGATTTTTCAATTCTCCCAGACTATTCTAAGCTATCGATCTTGCCGTGATGAGCCTTCCATAACTGACCTACATTCAAATTTTTGAATTTGTCTATTACAGACACCCTGCTCAAGCAAACAAGTAGTAATGGTGGATATGACTGATACCAATCAATTACAAGATCGTCTGAGGAAAATAAATAGTGCATTTGAGTTGTTATGATGATTACTTCCTGTTGCATAAAGATTTTTTTGGCAATTCAAGCTTTCTTCTTCTCTCCGGTAAAAAATAGGGTTTACAGGCAGAATCCAAGTAAGTAAATTTTTTGAGTTTGAAATTAATTCAGTTGTTCAGTCTTGAATGCTTTCAAGTATTTCTCTACTCATATAAAGGAAAATGTATTAGAATTAGGTAGTTGTTAGAAACCCTAGCTTTTAGCAGACACTCTAAAATCCTGTAATTCGATAAAATGAGTCATTCAACAGGTTAGCTATCTACTTTAAAGAGGACATTGGATGAAGATTTGATGGTACAACTACATGGGTCATCAAGAAGACCTTTAAATGTCTATGGTCCAGGCGGCATTGATGACAGATTGTTAGATAATGCCCGGGCATGTAGAGATGCAAAAATTCCTATGACTAGATGGATGTTGTTTGATCACTGGTATAGGAAGAGATATTCTAGGGCTCCTTTGTCACATGTGTTGGTCTCTTACAATGATTTAACAATTGAGCTCTTAAAACTGTAACTGAGAGATTAGACATCTGAACTGAGTAGCTATCTTAATCACTATGGAGATGCATTTCACTTGTCAACCCAGGGATGTGAACTTGAAATGGGTCAGTACAATATGTGCACTAAGAACTTCAAAGTAGCCATGCTCATCCTATAGCTAAAAAGACACAATGTTGAAGATAAACTGCTAAAAAGGAAATAACAGGAATGCTGAATATTAACCAACAACTATTTTGGAATCAAGTACATAACACAAAGTAACAATCTAGGCAAACAAATAGGAAACTACTCTGTCTGCTTTGGCTGCAGGAATAGACACAGAATAGAATTCTAGTGGCTGCAGGAACATTCAATGCTAGATTTACTAAACACTTAACAGAAAATGCAATTAAACTAAAGGGTGGAATTCTCACCAAGTGGGCCCCCTTGGATGAGTATTCCCTAAAACAAATGTAAACCTAGAAATGTGAACTCACAACTTTATTTTATTCATTCAAAAGGATGAGTACAACTGAACATGATAACTGTATTATTGAAAACTAGATAGTGCAAGTACAATCTTCAAATAATCAACAACACAACCCCTCAAAAGGAGTATCCAAGTCTTATTTATAGAAGAAAGACTACTAACTAACTAGCAGGGTAGTCAACTCCAACAAAATAGGAGGATGACACATTATGGAAAACATAGAAAGTGGAAGGAAGTTACACATGCAAGGGAATCTGGTCAAGCGAGTTGCTTCAATGTAGATTTAGCATAACTATAACTCCTCAATTTGCTCAACAGATATTTAAGACCAGTTACAAATGGTTGCTTTCCCTCCATTTGATATTTGAATGACCACCACCTTTGACTTTTATGGTAAATGACCTTCCAGCAGAACCTTCCTCACTTTATGGATGCCAATTATATCTACAAAATAATGTTAGTGCACACAAATAACTACTCATTCAAAACCACCTTGGAGTAATATTTATTAACCATAAGCAACATTAACATAGATAGTTCAAATAGCATGTCTTTGCCACCAAAGGATATAAGAAATGACCTATGCTCAACAAGTTATAGTTTTGGGGGTAATGACATAGAAAGACCAAGAGTAAAGTATCAAAGTCCAAGATAAATACAACAAATAGACAATAAAGTTTAACAAAATATGAGTAATAAACTAGACTCATCAACATGCATGAACTTTAGATTTGGAAATACTTTTAGTGCCAAATATATTTGTTAATGTCAATTTTTTAGGGTTGTAGCTAGGTGATATGACCCACAGAGAGAACGGTGTTGGCAAGAAATGGTGTGGGGATGATCATCCTAACAAATGAATTTATTTGCAAGGTCTTTGGACTGAATCCTACATCCAACAAGGTCATAGATTTTGAGGCCTTAATGAGAAGTATAGGAAGAACAAGAGTAGCTATAGGATTGTGTTGCTTCCTAGTCATAAGGTGAGAAGAATAGATAATAGGCCCATCAAGATTTCTCCTAATGAGAAGGAGCCTCTAGCCATTGACTTCTTCTATGACTATTTCATTAAGACTTACTACACATTGTGCCAAGTATTGGAGCATGATGCAAAGGGTAACATGCATGTTTCTCTCATGCTTATGGTAGTAGACATTTAGGATCAAATGGTAAACACTGAATATGATTATGATTCTTATATTTCAGAGAAGAGGCATAAACATCTGATAGCCATCAGGAAGAATTAAGACAAGATGAAATTTAAGATGGAATTCAATTGGTACTCTTTGATGTGCCATATGTTCTTATATGTAGGGAAAGGGTTGTGGCATGGAGCCTTGCAAATAAAAGAGGTAGATGACAGAGGTTCTCTCTTTCCTATTCATTGCTAGACTCACATGCTAGATAAGCATTGTAATAATGCTAGTTATGTAATTTTTGAGGAGCAATTTATTAGAAGACTCTTGAATTTTATTGAGCCACTACAAGGCAGAGTGCCAAGAGAAGTTATGGATCTCTTGAGGCCAATGAAGAGAACCTTTGAATTGGGAATTCAACATAACTGGGGTGATTGGTTTTTACACACCTACACCACTACAATCAAGGTATATGGATGCATGGTAAGCCCTCTTGTATTACCCAAATATTTTCTAAAGAGGCTAGCTTATTTGGAAGTGTTGTGGCAGTTGAATGAGTCAGATAAGACTTAGGGGGCAGAAGAAAGGTTATTTCTTCCCCACTTTCACAAAGTTTAGTGACTTTTGTGCAACAAATAAAGAAGGTTTGGATGAGATTTGTTTTATTTTGTAGTCATACAAGATGGGGAAGGAGCCCGCAAGAAATTTTTATCTAGAGGGATTCATCAATAAGATAAGATTGAGTATAAAGAGGCTTGCATTTGCACATAAGCTCTTATTTGATGAGGACATAGTGAGAAATTGCCTTTCTATGGAGGAAGTGAAGGACAAAAGGGTTAGATTGTTGAAATTCATGGATGCAAAGGATCAAAGGAGAAAAATGCATGCAAATTATCTTGGTGCTTTTGTAGAGGAGAAGGACTCTATTCTCAGAATATAGAGAATATTGGATAATGCTAAAACATTGATTGGGAAAGCTCCTGCAATAAAGGAAAGGCCTACATATCAAAGGGACACTAATGTTCCACTCTAGCTTTATGTCTCTACAACAAGTGAGTCTGTTGTTCCTTAACAATCTCATGGTGCTAATGCTCCTCCATAGTCTCCTACTAAGAAGAGAAAAATAATTGATCTTAAGGGAGGGAGATAGAAATTGAAGTGGTTGATTTGGAGGGTACTAGAGAGAGTACACCTAAAGAAGAACATGAAGTTAATCAACCCATGGCTTCACCTGCAAGGGTTATAATTAACCCTCCACCTGAGAATAGGATGGATATAAGTCTCAGATAGGGTAAGGATGAAACAAATGGTATACGAGCTCTGGCTTGTACACAATTTTTGTCTGATGATGGGTTTGTCAAAACCCAAGAGTTCAAGGGTTTTGTGTTAAGGATGAAAAGTGTAGAGTTCCAGAAGAGAGTTGAGGAGGCTAAAATTAATGCACACCCTGATCAATATGAGGAAATGACTCAAAAGGTGTTGCATGAGGTAAGTCAGGATATCAGCCAAATCACTCTAGAGGAGGGAAGACACATGGCTATAAATAGTGGTTTGTTGTTGTTGCCACATTAGGATATAGTCACTACACTTGCCCTAGATATTATAAGGAGAGAAGATGAAGAGGTATTTGCTATAGATGAGTAGGCCAATCAAGCTTTCTTTGGGTCACGTTTTAAGACTAAGTTTGAAACCTTGGCTATATGGGCAATGACCCCAAATACAAATAAGCCTAATGTAGTGGACAATGTTCATGATCTGATAGGAAATGTTACTCTCAAGAGACTATGAGATACACTTGCTCCACAAGTTACATCCTTGAGCATACACACAACTCTATTTACTGAGGCAACAACTATGAAATTACAGAAAGAGCACGATCAGTTGAATGAGAAGTATACACAGGCTATGACAGAGTTGAATCACTATAGGTCTCTTCATCTTGGATCCCCAATTCCAGTAGTTTCTACTCCTTCCATTTCTATAGAGTCGTTTCCATCAGACAGAGTCTTTACTTGCAGAGATAAAGGAGCTCAAGGATCAATTAAAAGGAGCTACAAAGAATAAAATGGAAATAATTGGCAAACTGGTCAATGATTTGATTAATCATAGAGTTGCCAAGCTGATGAATAAGGCTGATGATGCATGGAAAGCCTATTCAGATTTGATGACAACATTTGATAAGCATGTATAGGAAAAAGAAAGTTTGAAAGGAATAATTGATAAATGGTTGTCAAAGACTGCAACAATAAGGAAAATTTATAAGTGTGCCAAATTTGACCTAGTAGCTTGTGCTGAGATCTTGCCAGCATATGAAATGATTTTGATGTTGGAGGAAATTTTTGCATACATGCTAAGATTTGATAAGAAAGTTCGAGACAAGTCATATATATTGGAGCACATTGACAAGAAGATCATGCCAGATATTTTAAATGATGATAAACAAGTGAAACCTCTTGATCAATGGAAGGGGTAGTTCAAAACTTTAGTACCTAATCTTTCATCTCCTATATGTTCCAATAATATGTTCAGCATGGATCTATTGAATAGTATATTAGATGAACTATTTTTCCTAGAAGTGAGCCTTGATGGTTTTAACAAGGAAACTAGGGTAATTTTGGATGCCAACTATGTTTCTAATAATGACAAAATAATGAAGGTGATTCCTTTCCAATGGCCTACATAGAAGATGTGTGTTGCATGGATTGACAAATATAATGATTAGAGCACAAACAATTGAAGTTCAAGGCAACAAGAAGTCTAATTTTAGCAAAGCTAGCTTCAAAGTTCTTCATCAACATCAAGATTGGTTCCCTTCAATGGTTACAATTACTCAAATGATTTTCTTCTAGTTAGAATCTTTTATTGTAAAGTGGGATTTGGTTATTTTGCCCCATTCATTAAATGTAAAAGACAAAATTGTAACCAAACATGTCAAATTAGGTCTTAGGCCGACAAGATTCTTACCTTTTATATAAAAACATGTCTTTTCATTAGTAAAGGATTCTGGAATACAATTTTTGGGTAGATATACTTTGAAAGAAAAATATTTTGGGTTGCAAATATAAATCTTGCTTGTGGAAATCTTTGTATGATATTTTTCAATTGAAAATGAATCATATGAAAAATTCTTCTAGCATGTATCGTTTACATTTGTCTCCTTGAATGTATGCATTTCTCTTATAAATAAAGGAACCAAGGGTTTCTATGTTTATTAGTGCACATTCTCTGCATTGTGTATCTCGTTTGCTACTTCTATTCAAGTAATAGATTAAAATGATTTGAATGGGAAATAGGGAGTTATGTATTGTATTAAGGATCAGTAAGAAGAAATGTGCGAGATACCCTTTCTTGGATGTGTCATTGTAAGGTAGTGATATAATTTATCCTCTATTTTTTAAGTTTGGATATCAAAAAAGGCACTTGCAGGAAATAGTTTGATTTTGTACCCTTGATAGGCACCAATCTAAAGTTCATCCTGAACAAAACCTAGAACCAAAACCATAAAAGATAAATCATTTGAATCATTTTTTTTTGTTTTGCATTAATATAGGTTATTTTAATATATATTCTCAAGGCTAGAAATGAGTTAATCTCGAAGGACTTAGCCAATTTTGAATTAATCTCATAGTCTTGGTGTATATTTATGAGAACATTTTTGCTTTTGCAATATCCTGTAGTGATTAGGGTTTGATCTGTTGATATTTTTTTAAGGGGATACCCCTAGGTCTATCAGAACCTAAAGTACAGAGGAGATCACTTCATTGACTCTTGTTCATTGGCCACTAATCTAAAAGTATTAAGCATTAAAGATGGCTACTTTATAGAGATAATCAGGAAATCAATTGGTAACACAAACAAATTGGTGAATATGTTGGGGATTAAGGAAAGATTTATTAAAATCCCCAATTAGATTATTTGATCACTTGACTATTTTTTGGTGGACATTCTTGATTCCCCAAAAAAATGGGTGGCAACTCTGACATCTCCAAACAGGCTAAATATAAATACTAATTGCACAATTTTAGAATGGATGGAAGAAGATCTTTGTACAAGACTAATATTGGCAATAAGCTGATTATTGGAGATCAAATAAACATAAGGAAAGAATGGAAAACAAAGGACACTAGTAAGTCACATAATACTCCTTATAATCCTTTTCCACATCAACAGATTCTAGAGGTGATGAAATCCCTACTAGGGATGTACCAAGAGTCAAATATGTTAGCCCTAGAGTTCCATAATTGACTGTTGAAAATATCAAAAATAAGGAACTTTGGAAGAACTCATAATACCAAGCCAGGATAGAGAGGGAGATTGATTTAATCCACCATGCTAATGTCCAAATCCTACCTAAGTCTCAAACATTTTCCAACCCTATGTATACATATTCTGTAAGTGGAATTACAATAGCGAATACATAAAGTGTCCATGTTTCTTGTAAAGCCTCAACATTTGTGACAAAAGTGCAAACTGAGGAATAGTTATTATAGGAAGTGAATGATTTAAGTGTTTAATTAGATTTATTAAAGTCAAGGACAATTCAAGATGATATGAAAAATAGAATTGATGCAATGAAAGCTTCTTATGGTTCTGTTCCTCAAACTTCTGATGCTAATAATGTTTGACAAGGTTTTTTTGCTTCATGTTCTGGTCAAAGGGCACCATTAACAAGCGTAAATACTTTTGCATCACAATAGAGGAATGTTGTAACTTCTATAGTTGTTATGTCTATCCCTATGCATTTCTAACAACAATTTGTGCCAAATCCACAAACACAGCAGTACCCCAAGTTCAGAATGCTAATACTAGATGGGTAGGTCAACATTAGATGCATTATCCACATGGAGATGGTCATATGCATAACATGCAAGTAGGTAATAATCCTCTTGATCTTGAAAAAACCCTCAAGAAAATCCACAACAGAATGTTCATGGATAGAAAATGTACTCAGAAATCAAAATATGTAGGCTAGATGACCATTACAACTTGAAAGGTACAAGCAGCTTGATTTCACACGTATCACTGGTTACCCAAATCCAATTCCAAATGATATAAGGAAAGATTTAATAAAGTCTTCTAGAAATAATGATCTATCTGGTGAGGATCATTTGAAAGCATTTTCAAATCTTATGGATGATTTTGAAGTAGAAGATGAAGATGTAATAATGAAATTATTTATGCAATCATTAGCTGATGAAGCTAGGGATTGGTATTAGAAATTGCCTGATGCAAGTATTAATTCTTGGGATGAATTTAAGAGAGCTTTA
This sequence comes from Cunninghamia lanceolata, assembly GCA_027924645.1. NCBI lineage: Eukaryota > Viridiplantae > Streptophyta > Pinopsida > Cupressales > Cupressaceae > Cunninghamia > Cunninghamia lanceolata. Next base: position 10,170,120 of record BSBN01001652.1, read on the forward strand.
GGAGAATAATATGGTGATAAGATTGATCCAGGATTTGTTATTAATGAGTTTACTAAAATCACTAAGGGCTATAATGAACCTGTTGAAAATTTCAATGCTAGGTTTACTAGGGTTTTTATTAAGATCCCACCATATATGAGGCCAAATGAGTCCATGTGTTTAGTCCTGTATTGTAATGTATATGATGCTAAGATGGGTCATGAGTTGAGAGATAAGAACCCTCAGTCTTTGAGAGATGCTTTAAGAATGGCAACACATATTGAAAGTAATATGAAAGCATTAGGGAAAATGAGTAAAAGGGATGATGTTACAATATTGCAAAATCCTAATCTTAAAGTACAACAAGGTAGAGCACCTTCATCTGAAGATGAGTTGGATAAAGTAATAAGTGCACTAAAATATTTGAGTTACAGAGTAGAAAAAAATGGAAAGGGTCTACTTATTAACAAACAAAATTATCCCAAGGAGGATAGAATGCCTAAGTTGTCAGACCAGCCTTATAATACTACTTGGCACAATGGTAAACTAGTACTTAACAATCAGAGAGATCCTTCCAATAGAGAAACTCCAGATCCTATCAAGAAAAGTAATATCAATATGGTTGATGAGACTCCCCGGTGTGTCATTTTTCAGATGCCACATTCACCAATACAATGTATGGTTGCTCAGTCTTTTCTAGATTCTATCAGTCCTTGTGATTAGTACAATGATTCCCATTACAATGAGGATAACCAGATAACCATGTTATCCACTAGCTTGAATATAGATGATAGAGGACATCAGAAAGAAAGTCATTCTCAACAAGTTTTGTTTGATGATGAGGAAAATGATTTTATTGTGTATGCTTTTGAGTCCTACAATTCTCATACAAGATTAAGAAGACCTTCAGATGAAGAGATTAAATCACTAATAGTAGCTACAATTGCACAAGTAAAAAATAATTATAATTTGAAGACCAGACCTCAGGATCATGATCAAGGCAATTTGGGTAGCTTACTTATGAAACAAACTCAAGATCCTATTAAAATTCAAAGTGTTGCTAAGAATATAGATGAAAGTGTTAGGTGTGAAAAGGGAGATCTAGCCTAAGAGGTTAAACCAGGTCAAACTCTCTTCCATAAACATTGGGGCACAAACCGAGCTTGGCTTCTACCCAAGAAGGAGAGCCAAACCACATGGGTTCTGCCCTTTTGTTGTATAGATGAGAATAAACGAAATATAACCAAGATCAAGAAAGAAAACTAGGGAAAATAGTCAAACCCTAGATGACAAAGATCAGATTATAACTAATTGTTAAAACATATATCAGAAAACTAAAAACATGGTAGAGATCAGGGAGCATATCAGAACCTGGATCTGGAAGCAAAAAAAACAAAGATCAAGGTGCTTGGTTACCCTAGACCCCAATTAGGGTTTAGAAGAAACTATAAACATCACCAGACCTATACATGTAACTTATTTCTTGTTCCTAGAAATTATCTTTAGAAACCTGTTTCTCTAACCTATACATAAGGTGTTATGGAGTAAAAAGTTTCCCTATGCCTTTTTACCACCTAGTTTAGCTCCTAGGTCCCCGTGTTTACTCTTTGCAAGCTTAATACTCATCCTAGAGCAACTTCCCCCAAAACCCATGACAAATGGGACTTAGGGGCCTATTCTAAATCTTAATCAGGATCAAATTAGGGCCTTGAGACTTGGGCACCTGCGCCCAAGTCCAACCTAATTTGCTAAGATGAAAATATAAATTGTGTCAGCTTGGGCCCTTTCAAAAGGTTTCCCTCTATTGACCTCTTCAATTTAAATTATGAATGTTAGTAGGTTTTACACCTAGATGGAAAATGTGAACTTGTGATATTGAGTAAAGAGATTTCAAGGCCTTCATTGTGTTTCAGAGCAAAATTGTGTTGTTATTGTGTTTGTTTGTTGCAGATTTGGCTTCATCAATCCATCTCCGCATGATTTGAAGGATCTTCATCTCCATGAGGGATTCACCTCTAAGGTGACATCAATTTATGTTTCAATCATTTCATTTCATCATTGGATTTAGCCTCTACCCTCCTTGGGCACACACTCTATCTAAAAATAGTGTTGGAAGACTTGAATGTCCTTCTAGGGCTTGACTGAGCCAAGCTCTTAAACACCACAACCCCCAAACCCCTTTCTTTGTGATTGCAGGTTACAGGTGTGGGAGTTAGAAAAGTGTAGGTGTAGAGAATCAATTTGAAGGATAAGGATTCAAGATTTGGAAGAAATTTTTTGATATTCATCCCTCCTAGACTAGGGCACCTGTCATGTAGTCCTCCTGACAATATTGACCCTGAACTCAGGAGCTGGATACAGTCTGACACATCTTTTTGCTTCAGATCTATAGAAAAACTACCCTATTGTACTTGGGCACCTGCCTCATAGTCCACAAATTTTTTATTTCCAAAAACTTAACTTTTGGTATGTTTTTTATCATCCTTAAGTATCTTCCTGTATGGTGTCCTATAGCATTCTATCTGTTTGTACCTGATTGCATTGTAATTAGGGTTTGAGGCTTATTCAATCTAGGGTTTGATAAATCTCTCAATCTAATCTATCTTTCGGTATCATTCCTAATCACAAAAACCTATAGTTGAGTCCTCATTCATCTGTAGTGACTTGGCTCGGTATTTGTCCTCAAATGTTATTGTGAAAGAAGGGTTTGATTTGATAGACTTTAACACTATCCACCATCTTCCCACTTTTCATACATAACATTTTGGTGAACCAAGAACAACAAGAATTTTGCATCTTTCTGAGTGTTGTAATCAGTCCTTGCATTCATTCATGTCATATTAATCATCTTGCATTGAAAAAGCTAGCATACATTTAAAACAAATCTGAAAAAACAAGCATTTTAGGCTTGCATTAAGGCATAGTTTTGCATAATTTTGTGTTGCATATGATAAAAAGATTTGGTTTTCTAATTTTTCAATTATATCTGATCCTTATTATAGTAATTCATCATTGCTTCATATGAAACATTGCATTTAAAAGTTTCATTTGCTAGGGTTTTTCTTAAAAAGTTGTATTTTTCATATAACCTAGTCTTTGCAAAAACTAGTGTTTGTAGTCAAAATTTCATTATCAGATTTTGCTACTCCTTTTCATCATTCATTCAAATCTAATTTTGAAGGGTAGTGTTGGATCATATTGCATACTTTTGCATCCTAGATTTGAAACTTTCACCTTTTGCAATTACACATTGTGTATTTCAACAAACATAACTAACTTACTCCTTTTGGTTGTTCTATTAATTTGTGCACTAAGTGTTGTATGCCTTTGCATGAGTTGTATAATCCGCTGCCCTAATAGAAACTTCCTTGTAAGGAGAAGCTGTAGACTAATGGGTTCTAGTGCTTTGAATAGCACTGATATGCAAACATTGGAAAATCCATTGAACACTTAATTTACAAAGGGTGAATCACAATCTTTACAAGATATCATAACTACCACCACAATGGAAGAACAAACATTTCATGATTCTAAAGATGCACTTGATGTGATAACACATATACCTAATGATCAAATCCACAAACTTGATAGAGAACTAGCTAATTTTCAAGCATTTGTGGAAAAAGAAAGGATAGCTGAAGAAGTTGTACCTTTTGTTCATAGTCTCAGAGAGTTATTAAAAGGACACGATGGTGTTAACATGCTTAATGGAATACCTCACATAGTGGATAACAACATAATGAAAATGAATGACTATGCAAAAATCACTAACAATATGTCATCATCAAATCATACACAGATATTGACACCTATACCAACTACTAGAATGTCCACTTTAACATCATCAATCCTCACTACTAGTGCACAAGCTTTTAGTAATGCTACCACTAGCATGGGAATATCTAAAGGCATTAATTCATAGAATTATAAGGCTATGGGATTTAATTATCAAAACCTAGCACCTAAGGTGTCTTCCTATATGAATAACCATTCTCAACGACCTCTCCATTCCACTTATTCTCAAGAACCTTTCAATTCCAATTGCTCTCAACCACCTTTCATTACCACTCACAACCAATCACCTTTAAATTTCATGATACAACTTCCAATTCTTCTAACCTGCAAACCGCATCACCTAGTGATACCATTTTAAACCAACTCTTGTAAAGCATGACCTCCCTACAATAGATAGTGACAAACTTGACCAATGCTTCCTCTCAACCTAATATAACAACATACCATGCTTGTAGTCCTTTATCTTTTACAATCCTAAGATCTTAAATGCTTGATAAGTTTGAGACTCTCTGTTTTGAAAAATACAGTGGTAAAGGTGATCCCAATACTCATGTGGCAACATCCACGACTATGTGTAGTGATTTCTTCTTTGAAAAGGACTTGCTAGCAAAACTCTTCCCATGATCCCTCAAAGATAGCATTTTGGAATGGTTTTACTCATTACCTCTAAATTCAATAGACTCTTTCTCACTGCTTGTTGATCAATTCTTGCAACATTTCCAAGCAAATATTAGACCTTCGCTCTCATTGATTAATTTATTTCATTGTAAACAAGGTCAAAAAGAAAAGTTAATTGAGTTTATCAATCAATATCAAGATCTTTTCACACATATACAATATCTAATTATAGATGAGGATGTTTAGAAGATGTTCATTACGAATCTACAACCTAACATCCATGGTAAAATCCTCTTGAAGAAGTATAGCTCTTTTCAACATCTATGCATAGCTCTTTGCAATTACCAAATTTTGTCTAGTCAGTATCAGAATCAAAACTCATCAGCTCAAGTTGGTCAATCCACAACTAGAACATCTCAAAACAACTTTAAGAGGAATAACAAGAGTTTCATCAGGATCAATAAATAGCATTAGAACAATTTTCAATCACAAGTGTCTGCTATCAATAATCCTAAACATGCATCGTTTCAATTCAAAAAACAACAAAGACAATTTACTCCATTATCTGACTCTCTTCAATCAATTATGAATGAAGCAGTAAGCAACAATCTTTTGAAGCTTCCTCCTATTAAACCTTTTGATAGCAATGGGATACAAGGACCTTCATTTGACGCCAATTCTTACTGTCACTATCACTGCTCACAAGGACATGACACCAAACAATGTATGCATCGAAAACATGAAATTCAAGACCTCATTAATTCTATCATAATATAGGTAACTAGTGTGAATGACAATGGAAATAAGTTGGTTGCCCTTCTGAATCAAAATTTACAGATCTTTACAAATCCTTTACCTAAGTATAATGACAACAATATGGTAGAGTTGTTGAACTGCACTAGACAACTGAGAGGGGGGTGAATCATTTGTCCTAAAACTTTTAATAAAATATGATCATCAACTTATCAATTACTTATATTTAGATATAACCATGAAGCATCAAATGAGGATCTCAACACAAAAACATAAACAACATAGGAGACACTAGATTTTTACATGGAAAACCCTAAAAGGGAAAAACCATGGTGGGTGTTAGACCACATAAATATATATGTTTTATCAATACTGAAAAAATAGAGGCTCACTACCTACATGGCTCACTGCCCATGGGTGGCTCACTGCCAAAGGAAGGCTCACTACCAAAAGAAGGCTCACTGCCAAAGGGTTGAATTGAGATAACAAAATCTACTTCATGCCAAGGTTTAGTTCCATTGAAGCACAAACACCTCTGCTCTGCTACCTTACTTCACTTTATCTTCTCATCTTCCCACTTGGATACATTTTCATGACTCAATTACAAGTATTTATACAATTCATCAACCTTGGAATGATCATCAAGGTCGGCATTACAATTATCAAATGTTTGAACAATCTCCAAGGTCGGCATTACAAACATACATAAAATAGGCCTGGACCTAATACAAATTTAGCTAAGGAAAGGATGTAAGAATGTATGTAGATCACACCACACCTTAGCTAGGAATCAAACACAATCTTCCATGCTACAACATGCTATCAGAATCTTCGATGCATCTCCTCAGATGATGAATTCAACTAGGTCGGCCAAGACTAATATTAACACAAGTATTCTTAAGAACACACTTCATGCATGATCTAAATTACACCTTGTGGACCAATCCAAATGTAGGAGCATGATTAGGAGATATTCATAAGCACATTGTAATTACCAAGAACAACTGCACGATCTCTAACCACTCTATCAATAAGATTCTTCAAACTGGAGCACAAGAACAACACTGTCAACCACTGTCATAAGTAAAAGATAGCTTGCAAACCACCAAATCATGAACCATTGCATTTGAAGGTACTTAACATCATCACAGACTTAATTCCAGAACTGTAAACCAAAATACTTCAATGTAGAGGAATACAGAGCAAAACACTTTCTCCCTATCACCACTAGACACAAAGAAAAAGCCATTTTCACTTTGGTGAACATAACTCACTCAATTCTTCATACTGGAGGCTCAAACTTAGAATATAAAATATTTAGATAGGATTCTAAATAACTTCCAATTCACAGAAAAAGATATTTATTCCATAGGAAATGCAGAGCATTCTTCTGGAATGTTCTTTTGCATGTAATGCACTGTTTCTACTACAACACATTGTTATCACTGGAGGGGCTAATTTTCTTAATATCCTTAACAAAGTAAGAGAACAGTTGACACTAATGACAATACATATATGTTGACATCAATGATAACACTAATTAGGCACATACTTGCAACAATCTCCCCATTTGTCATTGATGGCAACATATGATGTGAAAAACTAAAAAGACCATCAAGACAAGATTCTCCCCCTTTTTCTTTACACATCTACATTCTTTCTCCCCCTGAGTTTTTCACATGATTTCTCTCCCCCCTTTGACATCAATGGAAAAGGGCACATACTTGCATGCTACTGCTCTGATCCATTTACTTTATTAGAAACATTTTAGCTACTCCCCCTGAGAGGTAGCCTTCAGAACATCAATCCGAATCAAAGAATGACACTTTGAGCTCCACTGGATTGATGCATTCCTATGCATTTTAGTTCAGGACAAGAGGGGTAATGACCCCTAACTTTTCTCTGAGATACTCAAAGGTATCTTTAGGCAGAGGCTTAGTGAAAATGTCTACAATCTGATCATTTGTGGACACATTCCAACTTTACTTCATTTTCTGTCACCTTCTCTCTCAAAAAGTGATACCTTATTGATATGTTCTTTGTTCTTGAGTGCATTACTAGATTCTTTGAAATGTTTATGGCATTTGTATTGTCACAAAAGATTGCAATTGGATATTCATACACAACTCTTATGTCCTTCAGAGTCTTCTTCATCCATAATACTTGAGTGCAACAACATGCTGCTGCAATATACTTTGCTTCTGCAGTTGACAAAGATATTGAATCTTGTTTCTTGCTCAACCATGAGACCAATCTATTACCCAAGAAGAAGGGGCCTCCACTTGTACTCTTTCTGTCATCAACATCTCTGGCCCAATCTGCATCTATATAAGCACTAAGAGTGAAATCATTATCATTTGGATACCATACGCCATAATCCAGAGTACCTTTCAAATACCCCAGGATTCTCTTAACTGCCATCACATGTGATTCTCTTGGATAAGATTGAAACCTTGCAACAAGACAAGCTGAATGCATAATATGAGGTCTAGTTTGAGTTAGATAAAACAATTATCCAATCACGGATCTGTATTTTTTTATTAGCCTTAGGTGATTCATCAATTTTTCTCAATTTCCAACCACTCACCATGGGAGTACATACCAGTTTAGAGTCTTCCATCCCAAACTTCTTCAACAATTCTTTCACATACTTAGACTAAGATATGAAGATTCCTTTCTCTGATTGATTAATTTGCAGACCCAAAAAGAAATTCATTTCACCAAACATAGACATTTCAAATTAACTTTTCATCTCACCGACAAACCTTATGCACATACCTTCATTTCCTTCGAAGATAATGTCATCAACAAAGACCTCAACAATCAAGATCTGATCATCATTGATTTTGAAGTATAGATTGCTATCTGCAATACGTTTATTGGAACTTTTTCTTCGAGATTTTCTTCCATGATCTTCTTCATATATGATTTCATAACACATCTTTGTTTCAGATTCCTGCACTAACTAACTGGTTGAGGGTTTTTATTTTTAACACAGCTCCCCCTGAGTCATAGCTCTCAATTTACTTCCTAAAGGAAGTATTTGCACCAGATGCTAGTGTGAATCCATCCTTGATCTCATTGACATCCTTCCTAATCTTGATCTTGCTCATCTCCTCGGTTTCTACTAGATCAACCTTGTTCTTTCCTTTGTCATCTCTCTACTCTATTTTCCTCTTCATTATGGGATAGTCTCTTTCTGCATTTATGCTTCTGCAAAATCTAGTAGAGTGTCTAGACTTGTTGTAATTGAGACAAACAATATTTCTCAAACCTTGATTTCTCCTATTATTTGAATTTAGCCTTGATCTGCACTGATTAGCCATATGCCCAAATCTATTGCATGCAAAACACTTTCCATTGAAAGATTGAACATTTCTTGGATTGATTTGATTGTTTCTTGATACACATCTACACTCATTTCCTTTATGAGCAATTTTCTTGCAATTGAAACATTGACCAGAAAACGATGTAACATTCTAATTCATTCTACTCCTACACTAAGTAGCCCTATGACCATACTTATTACATTTAAAACAATAACCATTGAAATATGGGTACCTTTGAGCATTTGGTTGTCTGACCAGAGGTCTTCTAGGTCTTCTTCTTTGATTTCTTACCAGATGGTTTCTGCCTCTTCCTTTCTCAGATCTGACCTGTCCTAAAAGTGAACTTTCTCCCTTTTCAAATCCCAAATCTTGCTTATCATCTGGACTCTTCTGGCTGGCAAGCAACTCATCAAGCTTTGCAGAGCTTATTTTGAGATTTTCTTTATAGCTATTAGCTGCCTCTAGATCAGACTTGAGAAGCACAATTTCTTTTTCTAATTTCTCACATTCTTCTAACTGATTCTTCACATCTTGACTCAGATGATCCTCTATTCTTGTTTTCTCTTCATTTTCTAGACTCAATTCTTCACTTTTCCTTTTAAGACTTTGTTGGAGTCCTTGATTTCCTTACTTAGCTCTTGGATGCAACCATTCACTTCTACCATATTTTCTTTTGAGTCTATATTTTCTTCCTAAGATTTCTTAATGTTTTCCAAAGCAATTTGGTGCCCTTTACTGTTAGTATCAGCTGCTTTAGATTCAACACTGGCAATTAAGCATAGATTCATTTGATTCACAGCAGCTCCGTGTCCTTTCAAATCACATTTTGTTTTATCATTGATGGTCTAGGAACCTTCATGTCCTTTATTCTACAGTTCCTCATTGATTGAGTTAGAGTACCTTTGAATGTTCTCATTAACCTTGATATTTGTACTTTCAACAATATTTCCCAATCTATTGTTGTAGCAATAATAGGCTTTATTCTAGGATGAATATCTAAGGAAAATGCCTTCCTCATACTTAGCATCATCCTTTTCCATTTTGATAAGGCATTTTCTTCCAAAGATCTTGAAGTATTTCATAGTGGGTATTGTTCCATACCATAATTCAAAGGGATTCTTTTCATTTTTATCTTTTACCTGAACTCTGTTTAGTGTGTAGGCAGTAGTTTGAATTGCCTCCTTCCAAAATGCTTCAGACATATTTGCTTCTTCCATCATTGATTTTGCAATTTCCTAAATAGTCCTGCTTGTTTCTTCCATTATCTTATTCTTTGCAGAGAGTTGTTTTTCTATCCCATGAGTCTCACAGAACATATTAAAATTGTTGGAGGTAAACTCTTCTTCTCTTCCAGTCCTCAAACACTTGATTTTCATATTTAGCTCATTTTAAGACATTGCTTTAAAAGCTTTGAGTCAATCTAGAGCTTCTGATTTTTCTTTGAAAAAGCTAACCCAAGTCATTCTAGAATAATCATCAATGAAAAACATAAAGTACCTATCATCATGGAAGCTTTGTATTCTTATAGGACCACAAAGGCTTGTATGGATCAATTCCAATCATCTAGTGGAAGAGTTTTCTTCACACTGTAGGATTCTTCTTGACTGCATTTAATCTTGACATTTCCTGCAGATGATGTTATTTGAGTAATCAATTTTTGGTAGATCTTTTACAATTTGGACTGAGGCTATCTTTATTAAATCATCAAGATTGATATGACACAGTCTTCTATACCAAAGCCAACTTTCATTGGTCTGAGTTGTAAGCCCAAGAATGTCACTTTTTCTGAGATGATAAAGATTCTTTTCTGTCCTTTTTCCAATGGCCATTGTAGCTCCAGATTTCTCTTTAATTTTAAAAGTATCATTCTCAAATACAAGACTAAATCCCTTTTTGCATAATTGTCCAATGCTTAAGAGACTTTTCTTTAGATTCTCAACATAAAGAACATCATCATTAATTTATCTATTACCAAGATTGATTTATCTGTTTCCACATATTTTAGCAGTGCAGTCATCTCCAAATCAAACTAGCCCTCCATCATATCTTTCCAAACTTACAAACTTACTCTTGTCACCAGTCATGTGATTTGAACAACTACTATCAATAATCTAATAGTTCTTTTCTTGAAACATAACTTCATTATTGGTACTTACCTCTAGATCAGAACACCTTTGATTGATGACACTCTTTGTTTTGGAGAGGAAGTAGTCATCATCTTCATAAAATGCTTTCTTGGACAATCCGCTTTTATCTTTTTCATCATCTTTTAGTGAACATTCAGGTGCATAGTGATTAGTTTCACCACATCTAAAATCATTGTGTAGCTATTCATCTTTTAGCTCCATTTAGGATCTCTCTCGAGTTGTTAGACTCTTTACGGAGGAACTTGGCTCTGATACCAATTGTTGAACTACATTGGACAATTGAGAGGGGGTGAATTAGTTGTCCTAAAACTTTTAACAAAATATGATCATCAACTTATCAATAACTTATATTCAGATATAACCATGAAAGCATCAAATGAGAAGCTCAACACAAAAGCATAAACAACACAGGAGACACCATATTTTTACATGAAAAACCCTAAAAGGGAAAAACCATGGTGGGTGTTAGCCCATGTAGAAATATATAAGTTATATCAATACTGAAAAATAGAGGCTCATCGCCTACAAGGGTCACTGCCTATGGGTTGTTCACTGTCGAAGGAAGGCTCACTACCAAAAGAAGGCTCACTGCCAAAGGGTTAAACTGAGATAACAACATCTACTTCATGCCAAGGTTTAGTTCCATTAAAGCACAAACACCTCTACTCTGTTCTGCTACCTTACTTCACTTTATATTTGCATCTTCACACTTGGATACATTTTCGCAACTCAATTACAAGTATTTATACACTTCATCAACCTTGGAATGATCATCAAGGTCGGCATTACAATCATCAACTATTGGAACAATCTCCAAGGTTAGCATTACAAACATACATAAAATAGGTCTAGACCTAATACAAATTTAGTTAAGGAAAGGATGTAAGAATGTATGCGGATCATGCCACACCTTAGCTAGGACTCAAACACAATCCTCCATACTACAACACGCTATCACAATCTTTGATGCATCTCCGCAGATGATGAATTCAACCAGGTTGGCCAAGACTAATATTAAAACAAGTATTCTCAAGAACACACTTCATGTACGATCTAAATTACACCTTGCAGACCAATCTAAATATAGGGGCATGATCAGGAGATATCCACAAGCACATTGTAATTACCAGGAACAACTGCACGATCTCTAACCACTCTATCAATAAGATTCTTCAAACCAGAGCACAAGAACAACACTATCAACCACTGTCATAAGTAAAAGATAGCTTGCGGACTACCAAATCAAAAACCATAGCATTTGAAGGAACTTAACATCATCATAGACTTAATTCCAAAACTACAGACCAAAATACTTCAATGTGGAGGAATGAGAAGCAAAACACTTTCTCCTTGTCACCAGTAGACACACAGTAAAATCCATTTTCACTCTGGTGAAAGTAACTCACTCATTTCTTCATACCATAGGCTCAAAATCATAATATAAGATCTTCAAATAGGCTTGTAAATAACTTCTAATCCATAGACAAAGATATTTATTCTACAGGAAATGTAGAGCATTCTTCCAGACTATTCTTCTGCATGTAATGCACTATTTCTACTGCAACACGTTGTTATCACCAGATGGACTAATTTTCTCAATATCTTAAAAAAAGTAAGAGCATAGTTGACACCAATGACAATACAAATATGTTGACATCAATGACAACACCAATTAGGCACATACTTGCAACAAGAGCAAAATACAATAGAGCAAGAAGATGACTACCTCGACTATGATGAAATAATTGGCATGATATAAGTGGATAAGGAGATGACTGATAACTCATCTCGTCCATGTGGGAAAGGTATCTATGTTGAGGTTCTTCTACCTTTATCCTTTCAAGGATTAGGAGTCAACCAGAATGCACTAGATATGCAAATTGAGCAACCTTGATAGGATAACATTAAGTATGAAAAAGTTTTCACGATGGAAAGAATCCCATTTCATCACGAAAGACTCCATCAAGAAAATCAAAAAAAGAAAGGAAAGGACCAAAAATGAACAAGGCAAATTTCATCAGTGAGAAATAGTAATTATTCCCCTCCTCATAAGCAACAAAAGATTTTAAACATACAGGGTGTTGGGAAGAATACACTGCATAACTATTTCAACAATGACAATTGAACATGTATGATCTACTCACACTTTTTTACCACACTTGATGGAGAACCTATCTAAGATGCTCACAAGCTTGAACTCCTCTTAGATAAAATATATATGTGTGTCATGTTGTGTTCCACCCATGGTGTGCGAAGTGTTGTTTAGGTCTGATAGGATGACCCTTGATACTCTTGTAAGGTCAAGGATACCAAGAGACTATCTCTATTGAGACCATTATTCTATGTGTTTCTACATTTTTCTACTCTTCTCTCCTCTACTTTATTGTTGTGTTTTGTGCCTTGGGTGAATACCGTTGTAGAAGATGTCTTAGGGGCATCCTCCTATGTGGTGTTCCTAAGGCACTTGGTTCTCCTCTCTCATTTTTATTGTTTACATTCTTCAGTGATCCTACCTAGATGATAGATGATGAAAATAAACAAATACTGATAAGGACCATGTGTCCCTTCAACAAGAAACCAAAAATGGATGTAGTCCATATATGAAGATGGGGTTGATATATATATCCGATGCTTGACTAGTAGAATCACTTCATGTGAAGTATCATGTTGTCATATCTCGTGTAAAAAGCATTTGCAATACACTCAATCTGCTTCAATGCACTTTGGTTGGTTTTGTATCTCACCTTGTTGTTACACTTGGTTCCATGATATTTGTAGTATAGCCCAATGGCTATATTTAGTTCCGAACCCACAAGTGAAGCATTGGTTTTTGATGTGATCTAATATATGATTTATGCATAGCTTTCATGATTTGATTTGGTTATTATCTTAGAGTAAGATTTTCTAACCTTATCTCTTGTTGATCATCTTAGCAATCTTAATATCGATGTGTTTGTGGGAACATTCGGCGAACATGGAACATGTCACCTTTGGGGGCATGGGCTTGACGAAAGCTCTTGTTCCCTTGTGTTTTTTCACTCTACCTTAATGTGCTTGATACCAGCAAGAAGGATCAACCACCTTAAGGTGGAGGCATATATAGTGGTATTTGTCTGATTACTTTTACACTAACAAAGCGTGTTTGTAAGCTCTCATCACAAGGAAGGATGGTGTATCTCTTGATCTAGTGCACATCCTATTAAAGAAAAAATCCCTCATCACGAGGTGGGATGGCGTATCTCTTGAGCTAGTGTGCACCCTTTTAAACTAAGCACTTCTATAGAAGGCGAGATGGTGTATCTCTTGAGCTAGTGCACATTCTTTTATACAAAGTCCTCTGCAGAGGCAGGGCTGGATCTTGATTCATCCACCCTTAAGCATGTCTTTGGTGGTTGTGGTAGCATAGCTCAACCGTCATGTGTGTTTGGTGTGTTTTAGATCATGGGACTTAGAAATAAGCTCCTTCCCATCACTCATGTTTGTCATGTATAAAACATATAGTGTGTCAATGACATACTATGCAGCACTCATGTATTCCGTGTGTCTTTGTTATGTGTTTGTCACACATCTTCCCCCGAGTGTGGTCTAAAGGTGCATAGTGATGAGCTCACTCTACACTTTGGGTTTTGTTTTGTGTTCTTTTGCAGTCTAAAGGCACATAGCAATGAGCTCCCTCCGCCCCCTAGTTTAGGATTTATTTTAGTTGTTAAATCAATGTAAACTTCATGTATTGTGTGACTGCTCTCATGTCTTCTTTGTGTATTGCATGCTTCCATTGTATTTTCCATGTTTTGCATTCTTCTATTGTCTTCCTTATGTCTTGTGTCTTTTGTGTGTTTTCTAGTGCTTACTTGAGATTGGGGGCTAGAAATAGTCCTCCAACCTTTTGGGTATGTCTTAGCTCTATGTTTTTGGCATGTTTGATGTGTTTGATGTGCTTCAACAGTACATTAATGCATGTATAGAATTGTAAGATCATGCATACATTAAAGTGTGGGCTAAATTTTATGGAGTAGAAAGTTTTCCTATGCCTTTTTACCTCCTAGTTTACCTCCTAGGTCCCCGTGTTTACACTTTGTAAGCATAATACTCATCCTAGAGCAATTTCTGCCAAAACCCATGACAAATGAGACTTAGGGTCCTATTCTAAATCTTAATCAAGACAAAATTAGGGCCTTTAGACTTGGGAACTAGTGCCCAAGTCCAGCCTAATTTGCTAGGATGAAAATTTAAAGTGTGTCAGCTTGGGCCCTTTCAAAAGATTTCCCTCTGTCGACCTCTTCAATTTAAATTACAAATGTTAGCAGGAAAGCATATATAAGTGAGTTTATGACTTCATTTTACACATAGATGGATAATATGAACTTGTGATATTGAGGAAAGATATTTCAAGGCTTTCATTATTTTTTAGAGTAGAATTGTGTTGTTATTATGTTTGTTTGTTGTAGATTTGGCTTCATCAATCCATCTCCTTATGATTTGAAGAGTCTTCATCTCTCTGAGGGCTTCACCTCTGAGGTGACATCAATTTGTGTTTCAATCATTTCATTTCAGCATTAGATTTGGCCTCTGCCCTCCTTGGGAATGCACTCTATCTAGCAACGGTATTGGAAGACTTGAATGTCCTTTTGGGGCTTGACTGAGGCAAGCTCCTAAACACCATAACCCCTAACCCCGTTTCTTTGTGATTGCAGGTTACAAGTGCAGGAGTTTGAAAAGTGTAGGTGTAGAGAAGTAATTTGAAAGATAAGGATTTAGGACCTAGATGAAATTTGTTGATATTCCTCCCTCTTGGACTAGGGTGCCTACCCCATAGTCCTCCTGACAGGCTTGACCCAAACTCAAGAGATAGATATAGTCTCACACATCTCTCTACTCCAGATCTACATAAAATCTGCCCTATTGGACTTGGGCACCCACTTCATAGTCTGCAAGGTTTCTATTTCTGAAAACTTAATTTTTGGTATGTTTTTATCATCCCCAAGTATCTTCCTGTATAGTTTCCTTTAGCATTCTATCTATCTGTGCCCCATTGCATTATAGTTAGGGTTTTACAAATCTCTCAATCTAATCTATCTTTCCATATGATTCATGAGCACATAAACCTGTAGTTGAGGCCTCATTCATCTGTAGTGACATGGTTCAATTTTTTTCCTCGAATGTTATTATGAAAGGAGGGTTTGATTTGATAGACTTTAACACTATTCATCTCTCTTCTACATTTTCATATTTAACACAAGGAATGATGCAGGAGCATCCTAGGTTGTAGGGTAATCTTGCATCAACCAAAAACATTTACATTCTTTCTTTCTTTCATTTTTAGTTCAGTTCAGTCAGTTGCAGTTCCAACATTTTGTACTGCATTTTTCTGCATCTTCATTTTAGAGCTCATAGAGAAGGACTTAGCATCTACATATCATCATCTACATCATATCAAAATTTCATCTCATTTGGACTTGTCTACTAAAAATTATCGCTCTCAAAATATCACCTATTTTTAGAGAGCAGAGCATACTGGTAGTCAGTTGAAGGAAAAGGTTTGCGGATCAATTTCGTGACTTGTGGAGCCAAATGAAACATGTCACATGGCAAATAAGGATTAGATAGACCTTCCTTGAGGTTCATACCTTGATTCATGTATTTGTGGAGCATTACCAGATGTTTAGGGCCAATCTATTTGTTTCTACACATTACATTCCTTCATTGGAGTTTGTAACCTTTCTTGGCTGATGCGAAGGATTTCTTAAGCTTGGAGATGATATATATAGATCTCTATGATGTATTATGAACTCATTTATTGATAGTTATTTTATTTTCATAAGAAAGAGAGTTAGATTCTTTTCAGAGAGGTGCTTAAACACCATATCTTGCATATTTGTTGTAACTGGAAATTAGGCCTATGAGCCCTTATGATTGTATCCTGCATGTTACCGACATATAAGAATTTTGGATATATGATATATTAAGAATTTTGAATCTTCCATTGCATTCTATATTTGTGTTGTTTCCATTGTGTTTACTCTGGTTGTACAGCCTACATAGTTCACTTTATGGACCCTCCAACCGTGACTACACGAAGGAAAGAGGAAAAGGTTGTGCTATGTATAAGGTCTTACCTTAGTCAAATCCTATGTTGGTGTTTCCACCTCCATTACAGTGATGATTAGATCCAAGAGTGTGTGTCCTAGGAGAGTAGAGACCAAATCTATAATAGATGATAAAAGTATGAATGAAAATGATGATGATTACCACAAGAGATAAAACCTTAGTTGATGAAGATAACTCAAGATCCTACAACAACAAGGAGAGAGATGATGAAGGCTTGAAAATTCCTTCAAGACCTGTAAACAAAATTCAATAGAATCCACAAGTAGATAACACTTCTAAGCATGAAGAACACTTTAGCATCAAAACATGAGAGCAAACTTGCAATTATCCATCTAGGTGTAAAATAAATTACAAAACTCCTTTATATATACACTCCCACTCACAAATGATGAATAAAACAAAATGGAGCTGACATATACAAACTAGGGAGGTGTCTTAAGATGACATCACAAGAGAGGGGCTAAAATACTAACTGGGACCAGGGCACTCGGGTGCCTTGAGCCTTTAGCCCCATAAACTCTAGGGAGTGTCAAATGTTGTGGGCTTAGTCCAGTCCTAAGTTTATTCTATCAGTTTTATTCATCAGGATCAAGATTTTATCATTTTATTCTAAAAAAAGGTGTTAAAATAGGTCCTAATTAACAAAGATGACATTTTAGGCCCAACCAGGTGCTAAACTAAGTGTAAAATGCTAGTGTACTCATTTTACGATGTTACATTTAGCCCCCACTTTCGCTTGATTATGAACTTACGTTTGAACTCACACTGAAGGTTGGAGAAGACAAACTTCAAACATGCAAACATAGAAGCCTAAATAATTCCATGAAGTTGTGGACTATAGGTAGCCCCCAATCTTAGGATAGGTTACAAAACACATAAGAAAAGAGATTTCAAACACACACGACATCGCAACATAACTCACACATACATGGAGTACTAAAATAATACTTAAGAATACACATGGAAGATATGTAATACACAAAGGTAATACATGCCATACACAATGCATACACACTCAACACAAAGCATACACATAAGACACAAAGAATACATAGAGAACACCTGGAAAACATGATGAAGACACATAAGACACAAGTTAAAACATAATTTATCAACACATCATGGGGGAAAACAATCACATGTACTCATAACATAAACATAAAAAGACCTCACTTGCAAGTCAACCTAAAGAAAATCCTCCTCCTCCCAATCTTTCTCATCACCAATTTGGAAAGGTGGACAAGATGCAAGAGGACCTATAGCACATGAGGTATAGAGAACAAGAGCCACACTTGTATCATCCTTGTCTTCAGATTCATTGTTGGAATATAACACAATAGGTTCTACTACAGTTGGTAAAATATCCTCCTCTAAAGGAGATAAAGCATCAATAGATATCTCTTTCGCATCTGTTGGTGATAAATGCTTGCAAGGAGGGATATTCTCCTCTCCTACGGCAAGGCAAGCCATAGAACAATGACACTTCTTTCTTTCTCTCACAATCTTATTTCACTTAGATTTATTAATGATGTTCATTAAGGGGACCTATTATCTTCCAATGTGGGTTTCTTTTCTTCCTTTGCTTCAGGAGCATTAGAAAACACAAGAGGAACCATCGAAGGTTGGGAGACTATGGGAGAAGGGTTCCTCAATGTAGAATGCTCTTCCTTCTCAAAGGTGGAAGTACATGACCATCCTCAAGTGGTTGAGAAACTTGAGGAAATAGAACACGTGCAACTAATTGCTTTCCACTAGTCTTTGTAGAGGCATGTGGTACTAAAGTAAAATTACAATTGTGGGGAGGTCTATTTTGTGCTCGAAGGTTGCCTCATTATCCTTGAAGGGATGGTGGAGGGGGAACCTTAGCATATCTACCAAATACTCGAGGATGGGGAAGAACCTTCAATTTGGGCTTAGCTTCATTCACCACCTATGAGATAGGAGGAACTACTATCGTAGCCTCAAAAGATTGAGGAGGTTCAGGGACATCACAAGGAGGAATATTACTAAGTGATAACTCTACTATTTTATTTACTTTAAACTTTTGATATGATAAGAAGAATAAATCCTCTCTAGCTCAAGTGACTCCAACTGGTTGTGGCTAGAAGTAGTCAAGTGTAAAATGTCCATTTTGAGCAATGGGTCAGTACTTACTATGATGTACAATGTGCACACATCCCTCAAATGGAGATTTTAAGCACTTGTGAACCATAGAGGGGATTACCTTCATGGAGCAGAGCCATGGGTGACCTAACTTCACATGAAATAAGTTTGATGTAGGAATGATGACAAAATTAACATCCAAGGCTCTTGGCCCAACCTTAACTTCAAGAGTTTAGGTACCAAGAGTTGGAAGGATAGACCTATCATGTGTTATAATCGCCATCTCTGATACCTCATAGGTATCTCGATGTAAACCATGCATGTAGAGAAACTCTTCAGTTACTACATTTACCATGCATATAGGATCAATCATAGCACCTCGAATAGGTTTATCATTGATTCAAATAGTATTGTAAAGAGGCCCATCGAGAGCTTCAATAGTAGCATCATGTGGAGTAAAAGATATAGCGGGTTCTAATTCCACTCACTCTTTGTGAGGGCGAGCATCCACCATGCAAATATAAACAACGTTAGATTTGTCATGAGGTTTTAAGGATCATTATATATTTGAAGATTTTGATTAGGAGTAGCCATTGAATTATTCCCTTTATCATTCACACCAACAACCTGGATGACATTAGAGTCGATGAGGTCTTGAACTTCATCCTTAAGACACATACATATTTTAGTGTCATGGCCAAGAAAGTAGTGAAATTCACAAAAGGCCTTTGAATCAAAGGAAGATAATTGTATCTTTCTTGGATCGAGAGGTCTAATGGGTGGAAGCTTGATCATATTGTTTTGCAAAAGTTATGTCATGATAGCATAGAGAGTCTCTGATAATGGTGTGAAGTTTGTTGTTTTTGGTTATAATTTATATGCGGCGGGACCAGGAGATGACGCTGCCACCACATGTTTTCTTATGTTACTTGCTGAAATTTCATTTATCTTGATGAAGTTTTTATTTTTTCTTTTGAAATAATGGTTGTGAGAGGCCTTGGATTGACCAACTAGAGCCAATGAGGGATTATGCTCATACTAACTAACCGAAAGTTGATAATCGTGAAGAGCCTTGTAAAGATGAGTAAGAGAATCATATCACATCAAAATATATTATCACGGATGTGAGGTTGCAAGTTTCCTATAAATAGTTTTTGTACATCAACATCCAGATTAGAATATTCAAGTTGCGAGAAGAGGGCTTTATAAAAGTCCATAAAATTTATTATTTTCTCTTTCATTCCTTGTTTGCAATGAACCAAGTCTATCAAAGAGACTTGAGGTCCAATGTTCACTTCAAAATGCTCGAGGAACTTATTGACTAATTGTGAGAAAGAAGTTATAGAATTAGGAGGTAGCAAGCAAAACAAATCCAAGGTTGTGTCCTTAAGTGACCTAGGAAAGAGTTTTGCCAATATCACATCCTTAAAGAAGAAGTCACCACACATAGCGGTAAAGGCTACCACATGGTTGTTAGGGTCTCCCTTCCCATTATATTTCTCAAAGAGAGGGGTCTCAAACTTCTCAGGAATTTGAGTTATTAGTATGGAATAGGACAAAGGAATATGGATATAATATGTTGTCATAGATGGTTTAGGTGGACCATTACTTATGTTGGCTAATTGTTGTTGGATGGATGTCATATTGTGCAACAATTGGTTTATGACAGGGTTGAAAGCTAAATCAAGTAAAGATTGGAATGAATTGGAAGGACTAGGTGATGGTGTATGAGTATCTTTTTTGAAAGTGATAGGAGGTTTATATGTGGGTGGAGTAACATTAGGTATGGAATTTATGTAACTATATGGAATGGTTCTATAATGGCAAACAAGATACCTAGAAGACAACCCAACACATATGGTAGCGCTATTACTTGGCTATGTAGTAGTGGTGAGAATAGTAGAAGTATAAGTAGGAATAGGGAGTGTTGGTATGGATTCTGAAACTTGAGTCCCTATTTAATTAGAAGAAGTGATATTAGAAATGGTTTTAGCACAACTAGATGCAGATAGAATGTTGTTATGCACTATATGAGCAAGGCCACCCAAGACTTCCAATCCATCTTAACCTTCAAGCAAAAGACTTCGTAGACTCTCAACAATAGGGACATCCTCTTCATCTATGTGTTTTAAGATTACAAATTTCTAGAATTTAGCGAACTCCATGTCTAATCTCTGAATTTGAGATTCAAGAACATGAGCCACAAGGTCATCAATGTTGATGGATTCATTGAAGTTTGATGCTTCTAGAAGGTGTGAAGTAGGGATATCAGGAAGAAGTGTTTGACCTTCTTGTGTGATAAGACTAGGAATTAGGGGTTCCAATGTATTGGTATAATCATTATACAAAGCATTAGAACCCATAATTTGAATACTTCTTTGCATAAGAATGTTAGAATCGGGGCACTAGGTCACAAAGCTCATAAAGTGGCTACAAGCTTTAGTAACACACAAGATAGATGAATAGAAGAAATGAATGATGTAGCAAAATAAGGAGTTGAGTTTTTGTTTAAGTGAAGCAATGTTTTATTCAAATGTAAATAAACATAATGCACATAATATATCCTTGATCAAATTCAACTACACTCAAATTCACTTAGATATCAATAATGCTCAAATCAAACTCAAATTTCAATGCTTTTTTCAAAATGCAACAATTCAAAATTGTTCCTATCTTCAATATTCAATGCAAAATGACACTTATAATGTTGTAGAACAATTTAAAATTAGATCTGGAATACAAATTACAGTAGAAAAATCTGAACTTAAATAACAATCACAAACCCTAGATTGCAAAATTAACTAGGTTTTCACAAAATGCAACTTTTTTCACAAGTTCTAGCAATTAAAAGATTAAAATGCACAATGTAACACTATGAAATGAATAACTACTGTAATACAAGTTATGTTGTAAAATGTCCCCATAGGACTTTTACCTCCTAAGTTTAGCTCCTAGGTCCTTTGGATTTTATCATGCATCTTAGAAATGAATCCTGGAGCAAAATCCCTTGAAACCCATGTCAAATGGGAGTTAGGGGACATCTCTAAGCTTAATCTAGCCCTAAAATAGGTGTATGGACAAGGGCACCCACACCCTTGTCCTGCCTTATTTTGTCGGGACTCAAATTTTAAATGTCGGTAAAGTGATTGTTAAAATGTTTCCCTTTGTCAGCCTATTCAATTTGAATTATGAATGTTTAGTAGGAATGCATGTATATAAACATGTTTAGGACTTCATTTTACAACTAGATGGATAATGCAAACTTGTGATCTTATGCTAAGGATATTCAAGGCTTTCTTTGTGTTGTAGAGTAGTATTGTGTTGTGTTTGTTGATGTTTGTTGCAGATTTGTCTTCATCAATCCATCTCTTGATGGTGTGAAAGATCTTCATCTCCCCGTGAGAGCTTCACCTCCAAGATGACATTTACTTTGTGTTTTAATCATTTATCATATCATTTCTTTTGCTTCTATCCACCAAGGACACACACTCTCTATCTAACAATGGTGTTGGAAGGCTTGAATGCAATTTCGGGGCTTGACCGACGCAAGCTCCTAAACAACACAACCCTGAACCCCTCTCTTGTGATTGCAGGTTACAGGTGTCAGATTCTACAGAGAGGAGTTGCAAGAGGTTAGTACAGAATAGGAAGAATACAGATCTGAAAAAATACTATATCTAATTGGACAAGGGCGCACACTCTTTTGTCCCTCAATTTAGCACTGTCAGGAATCTCTGAAGTGGTTGTACTCTATAGCAGAAAATATCATGAACCCTTAGAAAAAAACACTACACTAGACAAGGGTACCCTCTCATTTGTCCCAAAAGTTTCTGCCTTTTAAAACTCGAAATCTAGTATGAATATAATTTGCATTTAGTGTCTTCCTATGCGAGCATTTGTCAGGTTTCATCTGTTTGTTTACTATTTTGCATAATTAGGGTTTTAGGCTTAATCAGACTAAAGTTAACACATTAATCAACAAATTTCAAATTTCCTTGTCATTCAAAGTGACACCAAACCTGTATCTGATCCCTCTTGCAAAATTTGTGATTCAACTCAGTTTAATGTCCTTGAATGTATGTAGTGAAAGGAGGATCTAATATAACCATCAATCTCAATCAACAAACCCTCTTTTTCTACATAACATTTTGGTTAACCCATGTTTTTTCTAAATTTTGTACCTTTCTGAGTGTTGTACATCATATATGCATCCATACATTTCATTTTCACCATCATACATTTGAAAATCTTGCATAAAATTGAAAAATTTGAAAAAAAAAAGGCATTTTTGGCTTGCATTTAGACATAATTTGCACTATTTTCATTGCATATCATCCAAATCATTTAAAAGTCTAATATTTACATCAGATCTAAGATAAATTGTAGCATTCATATTTTCATGATCATTTACCTTGCATTTGCATCTCTCATTTCATAGGGTTTTCCTCGAAATTTTACATTTTCATATAACCTAGTAAATTTCAAAAGATAGGGTTTGTAATTAAAATATTATTTCAGATTTTTTTACTCATTTTTCACACTCTTTCAAATCTTATTTTTGAATATAGTGTGGCTGCATTGTACATCTTTGCATTTACATTGAAAAAAGTGAAAAAAATTGAGCATTTTAGGTGCATAAATAAGCATAGTTTTTCTTTGTTTCATTGCATTTGTCATTAATATCATTCATTTTAGATCTTGCATTAATTTTCAAACATATATTCATCCATCATTTGAAAATTTGGCATCATTTAATGCTTTAGATTGAAAATTGGCATATTTGTTAAATTACACATTGTGTGTATTTCAACAAGCATATCTTGCTCCTTTGGTTTGTTCTATTAGTTTGTGCATTGAGTTTTGTATGCTTTTGCATGAGTCTTATAACCCACTATCTTAATAGAGATATCCCTTTAAGGAGAAGTATTAGATTAATGGGTTCTAGTGCTCCCAATAGCAACAGTGTTCCTACGTCAGAAAATGCATTGAACACCTTCTTTACAAAAGGAGAAACACAAACTTTGCAAAATATCATACCTCCTACAAATATCTTTTTTTGCTATGTCATGTTTGGTTGTCATGTTATATTGTTCTCCCTAAGGCTTTGAAAGCCATTTTCATGGGTTGTAATAAGGAATTTTCATGGGTTGTAATAAGGACTTGGTCCATTTGGTCGACTTGTCCAATATAGACCTTGATATGGTCGATTTGAATGTAATTACACTTAAGAAACATGTGATTTCTTGTGAAGGAAGTAGTTTCCAACGGTGAAGTGCTCTTGGATAGAAGTTGCATGGTTGGAGGAGGAGGAAAAACATCCCTCAAGCCTTCTATAGGCTGTTGAATGTAATTACATGCCAAGAAAATGAAAATTGGAAGTTTTGGAGTGCAAAAAATTGTAATTTTTTGCATTTTTCTAGAAACAGTCTTTCAGTACGGCTCTATACGGATAGTCAGGGATCTGAAACTTGTGAAATGTGTTAGTACTTTGAAATACCTTTCATTTGAATGTAGTTAGGCCTCTTGAAACCTCCTGTGTTGTGAGAACCAAGTCAATTTGTGCAAATTGGTTTGAAAACCCTCAAAACTAGGGTTTTGTGGCAAAATGAGTGATTTCTCCTCTATCCTCTAAAAAGCATCAACCATTTTCAGTAGGATGGAGAGAGATAGTGTACATTGCATGTTTTTGTTGTTTGTAAGGTCTGTACTCCTCACTCCAAGGCACTTGGCATGATTCTAACTAATCTGCATAGTGACTAGTTGGTGTGCAAATAGTGGAAATCGGTGTGATTTCAAAGAACAGTCAAGAGAATGACCAAATGGATGATGTATTTGGTATTTATGGATGCAAATAGACCTATGAATGTGGTTGTCTAATCCTGAGTAGGAGATTTTGATGCACTTCCTTTGTAAGGGTCCCAAATTAGGCCTATTCCCTAAGAAATAGGGTTCACTGTCATTGGACACCTGAAATAGGGTACTGCCCTGTAACTTGGTAGATTGTTGTATGTCCATAGTGGGTATCTAAATGTGAAAAGAGATTGGTCTATCCTTTGGAGGTTTGTGGAGTTATTCTTTTATTACCCGATCTCTAGGGCTACAAGGAATAGGTCATTTTAACCATTGTCATAGTGCAGTCATACTCTAGATTGTTGTTCACTATCCTTGAAGGTACAGAATAGTGTTATTGGGTCAGAGACCATATGTTGGTCATGTCTTTGACAAATATGTGTTGGTTGTAGTATGAGATCCTATTGGTAGGGATATTGGTAGTTTGGTTGTTGATCTAGAAGGTGTATGTGTGTGTTAGTTGGGTTGAGTAGAGACTTCCCAAAAGAGAGTTGAGTAGTCTATGTGGGTGGACACTAGGGTGTGGTCCTAGACTAGATCAGTCTCTTGAATAGCCTTGTATAGGTTTGTGTTGCATAGGGTTTAAAGAAAACCTTGTGAAGGAAACCTAGAAGTCTAGGTTTATTGTGTGAATAAAACCAAACAATATCAATACCTCTGCATCATATTGGTATCAGAGCCAATATCTAATTAGAGTAGTGTATGTCAGATGAGGAGATTGAAAATGAGGCTAGGACAATGCCTCCCAAGACAATGAGTCAAGAAGCCATCAAGAAGTTGGTGGAAGAGATGGTTGAGGCAAGATTGCAAGAAGAAAGAAGGGCTAAGGGCAAGACCAAAGAAGATGGAAGTTCTTCTGACATAGATGATGAAGAAGAGGCAGAAGAGAGTCCTCAAGGGTAGGACATGTTTGCAGATCAGAAAGTTTTCTTGAATGCACTTAAGGGTGCTCATGGAGACAGTGGTGATCCCAAGATGGATGTGCCTACATTTCATGGCAAATTCGATGGGGATGTTCTCACCGATTGGATAGAAGCCATGTGTAACTAATTTGATTACAAGGAGTTCAATGATAGCAAGAAGGTTAAATTTGCCAAGACAAGGCTAAGAGGTTCCACACTTGTGTGGTGGAACTACATGCAAAGTGAGAGGGAGAAGATTGGGAAGAGTCCTATCACTAAATGGAGTAGAATGGTGGCTATGCTCAGAAGCAAGTTCATGCCACCTGACTATGAGAATCAAACCATTAGGAGATTCCATAATTTGAGACAAAAAGATATGGATGTGGCTGCCTACACAGAAGAATTTCACAGACTAAGTATGAGAGCCAACCATAATGAAGAGGAAAAGGAGATGGTGGCTAGGTACCTAAATGGTCTGAAATACAATCTGTAAGATGAGATCAGTTTAGTGATTCCTAGAATAGTGGATGAATGTTTCTTATTGGCCTCTAGAGCAGAGGAAAAGTTGAGAAGGAAGGGTGAACAAAGTGCCAGAGGAAGAGGTGGCAGAAACCAAAGAGGAAGAGGCAGTTTTGGCCATGGACAGTCCAACAAAACTGAAAATAACAGTCAGCAAGAATCACAGACTGAGACAAAGCATAGAGGAGGCTTCAGAGGTTGGAGAAAACCTAATGGTAGGGGCAGAAATGGTGGAGGAGGTAGAGGACTAGGAGTCTTCACTGGAAGGTGTTATGGCTGCAACCAAGTTGGCCATACAATGAACAAATGCCCAGAGAAAGCCAGCAGTTCTCATGACAGTGGAAGGAGAAATTAGTTAGTGAAGGATGATGATTGTGAGAGTGTGAGTTCACCTATGGGAAGTGCTACACCTGTCCTAGAAGGAGAGAGTATGATGATTAAGAGGTCTATGCTGAAATGCCTTTGAAATAAAGCCCCCTCAGAGAAAGAATCTTTTTAGAACCCAAGGCCTAGGCTATGGGAAACTTTGTAAGATCATAGTAGATTCAAGATCTACTAAGAATGTGGTATCTACTGAGATGGTTGAGAAGTGCAAGTTGAAGAGGCTGCCTCATATCAGTCCTCACAAAATCTTTTGGTTGAACAAGAACCAAAGTTTCATGGTGGAAGAGCAAACTTGGGTTGAATTTGTAGTGGGTGACTACAAGGACAAAGTGTTATGTGAAATCATCCCTATGGATGCATGTCATCTGCTTCTTGGCTGCCCATGGCAATATGATGTCAAAGCATAGCATGATGGTGAGAAGAACACATATATCATTACCAAGAATGGAAGACCATACAAGATGGATCCTATGTTAGAGCAGACTGGGGGGAAGAATAATGACAGCAGTGTAATGTTGGTGAATGGCAAAGAGTTTGTGAACCTCTTGAAGGAGAAGGATACCCAAGGGTATGCCTTGGTCATGAAGCCCAAGAGTGGATCAGATCAACAAGATAAAAAACAGAAGGAGATTCCATTGGAAGTACAACAACTTCTAGACAAGCATCAAGATCTTGTGGTAGAGGAAGTTCCCAACTCCTTACCACCCATGAGGGACATAAGTCATCAAATTGACTTAATACCTAGTGATACATTGCTTAACAAGGCTGCCTATATGCTGACCCCACAGCAAAATGAAGAGTTGGCAAGGCAAATTCAAGATCTCTTGGAGAAAGGGCTGATTAGGAAGAGTTTAAGTCCTTGTGCAGTCCCAAGTGTACTTGCTCCTAAGAAGGATGGAAAATGGAGGCTATGTATGGACTCAAGGGCCATAAACAAGATCACCATAAGGTACAGGTTCCTAATGCCAAGGATTGAAGATCTTTTGGATTATCTTGGAGGATCATGCTATTACTCAAAGATAGATTTAAAATCTGGTTACCATCAAATCCAGATTAGACAGGGAGATGAATGGAAGACTACCTTCAAGACTAATGAGGGTCTTTATGAATGGCTTGTTATGACATTTGGTCTTAGCAATGCTCCAAGTACATTTATGCACTTGATGAATGAGGTATTAGTTGAATTCATTCGTAAATTTGTTATTGTTTATCTTGATGACATACTAATCTTTAGCAGGACAAAAGAAGAGCATGTGAAGCATGTTGGTCAGGTGTTGGAGAAGCTACATGAAAACAAGTTGATGATCAACTTAGACAAGTGTGAGTTCATGAAAAATGAACTTGTATACCTTGGATTTGTGATTTCCAATGGCCGTTTGAAGATGGATCCCTCTAAGGTTGATATTATTCTCAGTTGACCTACTCCTAAGACAGTGGGAGATGTGAGAAGTTTCCATGGATTAGTGACTTTTTATAGAAGTTTATCAGAGGTTTCAGTCACATTAGTGCTCCCATCCTCAACACCATCAAGGGTGGAGTCAAATGTAGATTCCAATTGACAAAGGAAGCTGATGTTAGTTTTGAGTTGTTGAAAACAAAAGTGGTTGAGTTGCCTACTTTAGTACTTCCTAATTTTGATAAGGTGTTTTTTGTTGAGTGTGATGCAAGCAAGAAAGATATTGGTGCTGTTCTCATCCAAGAAGGACATCATGTGGCATTCTTCTCAGAGAAGTTGAATGAAGCCAAGCAAAGGTACTCTACTAATGACCTAGAGCTCTATGCAATGGTGCAAGCTCTTAAGAAATGGAGACATTATTTATTACCCAAAGAATTTATTGTGTTTACTGATAATCATGCTTTAAGCTTTCTAAATAGTCAATAAAAATTGAACCATAGACATGTTAAATGGATGGAATAGTTACAAGCTTATACCTTCACAATTAAGCACAAAAAAGGTGTTTCTAACAAGGTGGCTGATGCTTTAAGTAGGAGGTTGCTTATTGTTCATGAAATTCGGTTAGAAAGCATGGGCATTGACTATTTGAAGGAGTTGTATAAAGAGGATTCAAATTTCAAGGAGGCTTATGATGTTTGTGTAAACTTGGCTAACACATTCCATGGAGAATATGTAGATTTTGTATTGCAGGAAGGCCTTTTGTTTAAGGGCAATTTGTTGTGTATCCCTAAGTGTTCCATGAGGGACAATATCGTTAAGGAGAAGCATAATGGCTCTTTGGGAGGACATTTTGGCTTAGACAAGACACTAGAACAAGTTACAAGGTTCTATTTTTGGCCAAGGGTGCAATCCGATGTGAGAAGGTAGTTGCTAGTTGTGCAATTTGCCAAAGGGCCAAGGGTGTGTCTTCAAATGCAGGTCTATACCAGCCCCTTCCCATTCCCAACAGGCCTTGGGAAAGTATAAGTATGGATTTTGTACTTGGGTTACCTAGGACAGCCAGAGGGGTGGACAGTGTGTTTGTTATTGTTGATAGATTTAGTAAGATGGCTCATTTTGTGCCATGTAAATGCACAAATGATGCATCTCATGTTGCAGGTCTATTTTTCAGAGAGGTGGTGAGGATACATGGTTTTCCATTGTCAATTGTAACAGACAGAGATTCTAAGTTTGTGGGTCACTTTTGGAGGACCTTGTGGAGAAAGTTGGGCACACAGTTGTCCTTTTCATCAGCCTACCATCCACAAACTAATGGTCAGACTGAAGTGGTTAATAGATCACTTGGAAACCTTCTAAGATGCCTTACAAAACAGCATGGTTTGGCATGGGATTTGGTTATCAGTCAGGCTGAATATGCCTACAATGATTCAGTGAATAGGAGCAATGGTAAAAGTCCTTTTGAGGTAGTTTATGGCTTTCACCCAAGAGGGCCACTTGAACTGAAGGATCTCCAATGATGGGATAAAAGGAGTGCACTTGGTGAA
Organism: Cunninghamia lanceolata; assembly: GCA_027924645.1. NCBI lineage: Eukaryota > Viridiplantae > Streptophyta > Pinopsida > Cupressales > Cupressaceae > Cunninghamia > Cunninghamia lanceolata. The sequence continues at coordinate 10,199,547 of BSBN01001652.1, forward strand.
GATTTTGTTGCCTCCATGAAAACAGTCCATGATCAAGTCAAATTGCAATTGGAAAAAATAGTCACAAAGTACAAAGAAAGGGCAGATTTGAAGAAAAGAGAGGTGCAGTTCAAAGTTGGAGATTTAGTTATGGCATATCTAAGGAAAGAAAGGTTGCCAAAAGGCCAGCCAACCAAACTCTTGATGAAGAAGATTGGGCCATGCAAAATAGTGCACAAATTCAGTCCAAATGCATATGAGATTGAGTTACCATCCGGTCTTGGTATCTCTCCAATTTTCAATCTTTGTGATATTTTTCCTTTCAAATCCCCATTGCATGGTGAAAGTGGAACAGATGTGGTGGATAAAGATGCTGATTGGATCAAGGATTTGCCTCCAACAAGCAAACCTTTGTAGTTGGAATGTATTCTAGATTCCAAAATTGTCAAGAAGACTAGGAGAGGTGTCTACAAAGACTACTTGGTGAAATGGAAGGCTCTTCCTAACTTAGAGGCCACTTAGATGACTAACACAGATATTTTGAAGCATGGAATGACACTTCAACAATTGGCAACTCAAGGGACTTGAGTTCTTCTTGCAGGGGGAGTATGGTGCAGGAGCTCCCTATTCTAGTCATCCATTTTTGCTATGTCATGTTTGGTTGTCATGTTATATTGTTCTCCCTAAGGCTTTGAAAGTCATTTTCATGGGTTGTAATAAGGACTTGGTCCATTTGGTCGGCTTGTCCAATATAGACCTTGATATGGTCGATTTGAATGTAATTACACTTAAGAAACATGTGGTTTCTTGTGAAGGAAGTAGTTTCCAATGGCTAACTGCTCTTGGATGGCAGTTGTATGGTTGGAGGAGGAAGAAAAACATCCCTCAAGCCTTCTATAGGCCATTGAATGTAATTACATGCCAAGAAAATGAAAATTGGAAGTTTTGGAGTGCAAAAAACTGTAATTTTCTGCATTTTTCTGGAAACAGTCATTCAGTATGGCTCTGTACGGATAGTCAGGGATCTGAAACTTGTGAAATGTGTTAGTACTTTGAAATAATTTTCATTTGAATGTAGTTAGGCCTCTTGAAACCTCCTGTGGTGTGAGAACCAAGTTGATTTGTGCAAACTGGTTTGAAAACCCTCAAAACTAGGGTTTTGTGGCAAAATGACTGATTTCTCCTCTATCCTCTAAAAAGCATCAACCATTTTCAGTAGGATGGAAAGAAATAGTGTACATTGCATGTTTTTGTTGTTTGTCAGGTCTGCACTCCTCACTCCAAGGCACTTGGCATGATTCTAACTAGTCTGCATAGTGACTAGTTGGTGTGCAAATAGTGGAAATCGGTGTGATTTCAAAGAACAGTCAAGAGAATGACCAAATGGATGATGTATTTGGTGTTTATGGATGCAAATAGACCTATGATTGTGGTTGTCTAATCTTGAGTAGGATATTTTGATGCACTTCCTTTGTAAGGGTCCCAAATTAGGCCTATTCCCTAAGAAATAGGGTTCACTGTCATTGGACGCCTGAAATAGGGTACTACCTTCTAACTTGGTAGATTGTTGTATGTCCATAGTGGGTATCTAAATGTCTAAAGAGATTGGTCTGTCCTTTGGAGGTTTGTGGAGTTATTCTTTGATTACCCGATCTCTAGGACTATAAGGAATAGGTTGTTTTAAGCACTGTCATAGTGCAATCATACTCTAGATTGTTGTTCACTATCCTTGAAGGTACAAAATAGTGTTATTGGGTCAGAGACCATATGTTGATCATGTCTTTGAAAAATATGTGTTGGTTGTAGTATGAGATCCTATTGGTAGGGATATTGGTAGTTTGGTTGTTGATCTAGAAGGTGTATGTGTGTGTTAGTTAGGTTGAGTAGAGACTTCCCAAAACTTAGTTGAGTAGTCTATGTGGGTGGACACCAGGGTGTGGTCCCAGACTAGGTCAGACTCTTGAATAGCCTTGTATAGGTTTGTGTTGCATAGGGTTTAAAGAAAACCTTGTGAAGGAAACCTAGAAGTCTAGGTTTATTGTGTGAATAAAACCAAATAGTATCAATACCTCTGCATCAAAGGAGTTGCAAGAGGTCAGTGCAGAATAGCAAGAATACAGATCTGAAAAAAATGACAGAAACTATCTCTAATTGGACAAGGGCGCACACTCTTTTGTCCCTCAATTTAGCACTGTTAGGAATCTCTGAAGTGGTTGTAGTCTATAGCAGAAAATATCTTGAACCCTTAGAAAAAAACACTACACTAGACAAGGGCGCCCTCTCTTTTGTCCCCGAAGTTTCTGCCTTTTGAAACCCAAAATTTGGTATGAATATAATTTGCATTTAGTGTCTTCCTATGCGAGCATTTGTCAGGTTTCATCTGCTTGTTTACGATTTTGCATAATTAGGGTTTTAGGCTTAATCAGACTAAAGTTAACACATTAATCAACAAATTTCAAATTTCCTTGTCATTCGAAGTGACACCAAACCTGTATTTGAGCCCTCTTGCAAAAATTGTGATTCAACTCGGTTTAATGTCCTTGAATGTATGTAGTGAAAAGAGGATCTAATAAAACCATCAATCTCAATCAACAAACCCTCTTTTTCTACATAACATTTTGGTTAACCCATGTTTTTTTCTAAATTTTGTACCTTTCTGAGTGTTGTACATCATATATGCATCCATACATTTCATTTTCACCATCATACATTTGAAAATCTTGCATAAAATTAAAAAATTTGAAAAAAAAAGGCATTTTTGGCTTGCATTTAGACATAATTTGCACTATTTTCATTGCATCTCATCTAAATCATTTAAATTCTGATATTTACATCAGATCTAAGATAAATTGTAGCATTCATATTTTCATGATCATTTACCTTGCATTTACATCTCTCATTTCATAGGGTTTTCCTGGAAATTTTACATTTTCATATAACCTAGTAAATTTCAAAAGATAGGGTTTTTAATTAAAATTTTATTTCAGATTTTATTACTCATTTTTCACACTCTTTCAAATCTTATTTTTGAATATAGTGTGGCTGCATTGTACATCTTTGCATTTACATTGAAAAAAGTGAAAAAAATTTAGCATTTTAGGTGCATAAATAGCCATAGTTTTTCTTTGTTTCATTGCATTTGTCATTAATATCATTCATTTCAGATCTTGCATTAATTTTCAAACACATATTCATCCATCATTTAATGCTTTAGATTGAAAATTGGCATATTTGTTAAATTACACATTGTGTATTTCAACAAGCATATCTTGCTCCTTTGGTTTGTTCTATTAGTTTGTGCATTGAGTTTTGTATGCTTTTGCATGAGTCTTATAACCCATTGTCCTAATAGAGATATCCCTTTAAGGAGAAGTATTAGATTAATGGGTTCTAGTGCTCCCAATAGCAATGGTGTTCCTACGTCAGAAAATGCATTGAACACCTTCTTTACAAAAGGAGAAACATAAACTTTGCAAAATATCATGCCTCCTACAACTACAATGGAAGAACAAACATTTTGAAGATCCTATTGATGTGATAACACATGTAGCTGATGAGCAAATAAACAAACTTGATAAGGAACTAGCTAGTTTTCAAGTATTTGTGGAGAAAGAAAGGATAGCTGAAGAGGTTGTACCTGTTATTCATAATCTAAGAAAGTTGTTAAAATAAGGACAATATGGTGTTAATACACTATGTGGACTAGCCCATATAGTTCATAACAACATTATGATGGTGACTGAATGTGCAAATGCTATTAATATGTCATCACCGACTCACACACAAGTATCAGCACCTATATGGACTACTGGAATGTTTACTTTTACATCACCAATTATCACTACTAATGCACAAGCTTGTAGTAATGTTAGCACTAGTATTGGAGTATCTAATGGAATTAATTCACAAAATTACAAGGTTGTGGGATTCAATTATTAAAACCTAGCACCTAGGGTGACTTCTTATATGAATATGCACTTTCAACCACCTCTCCATTCCACATATTCTCAACCACCTCCCACTTACAATTACACTCAACCACCTTCCACTCACAATTATTCCCAACCACCTTTTGTTACCACCCACAACCAATCACCTCAAAATTTCATGACCATGGCTTCTAATTCTCAAACTGCATCTCCTAATCATGCCCTCCTAAACCAACTCTTGCAAAGCATGACTTCCTTACAAAAAAATATGACAAGCTTGACAAATTCTTCTCAACCTAATATACCAACTTACCATGCTCGCAATCCTCTATCTTTTGCAATCTTAAGAATTCCTACGCCTGACAAATTTGAGACTCCTTGCTTTGAAAAATATGGTGGTAAAGGTGATCCTAATACTCATGTGGTAGCGTTCACAACTATGTGTAGTGATTTCTTCTTTGAAGAGGACTTGCTAGCAAAGCTCTTTCCGTGCTCTCTCAAAGATATTTCTTTGGAATGGTTTTGCTCTTTGCCTCTAAATTCAATACATTCTTTCTCACAACTAGTTGATCAATTCTTACAACATTTTCAAGAAAACATTGGACCTCAAGTCTCTTTGATTGATTTAGTTCATTGTAAGCAAGGTTTGAAAGAGAAGTTAACTAAGTTTATCAATCGATATCAAGCTCTCTATGAACAAATCTAATACCACATGACTGATGAGGATGTTCAGAAGGTGTTTATTACAAATCTACAACCTAACATCCATTATAAGATCCTCTTGATGAAATACAAGTCTTTTCAACATTTATCCACAACTCATTATGATTATTAGCTTTTAGCTAGTCTGTATGAGAACCAAAACTCATCGGCTCAAGGTGATCAAGCTCAAACCAAAACATCTCAAAACAATTTTAAGAGGAAGAACAAGAATTTCAATAAAGTAAATGAGAAAAATTCAAATAATTTTTCACAAGTGTCTGCTATCAATAATCCAAAGAGGGCACCGTTTCAGTTTTGACAAAAACAAAGATGGTTTACTCCAATATCTGATTCACTACATTCTATCATGAACCAAGCAGTGAGTAATAATCCCTTGAAGCTCCCTCCCATCAAACCATTGGATAGTAATAGAATGCAGGGACCTCACTCTAATTCTAATTCTTTTTGTCATTATCATTGACAACAAGGGCATGACATTGAATGATGTATGCGTCTTAAGCATGAAATTCAAGACCTCATCGACTCAAATGTAATACAGGTAACTAGTGTGAATGATAATGGAAATAAGTTAGTTGCCCCTCTAAATCAAAATTTAAAGATCTTTACTAATCCATTTCCTAAACATAGTGACAACAATATGGTAGAATATAACACAATTGAGCAAGAAGATGATTATCTAGATTATGATGCAATAGTTGGTATGATAGAAGTGGATAAGGAGAAGATCAAAGACTCTCCTCATCCATGAGGAAAAGGTATCTATGATGAGGTTCCTCCACTGTTATCCCTTCATGGATCAGGAATCAACCAAGATGCACCAGATTTACAAATTGAACAACCGCAACATGATGTTATAACACAAGGAAAGGTTGCCACGGTGGAAAATACACCATTCCACTACAAAAATCTTAACAAGAAATCAAAGGATTGGAAAAGAACAAGGTGGTTATCATCAGTGGGAAATAGAAATGATTCCCCTCCTCACAAGAAACAAAAGATTTCAAATATACATGGATTTGAGAAACAAGCACCGCATGGCCATCTTGGAAATAACAAGCAATCACGTACAAACTACTCACACTTTATACAAAACTTGGTGGAGCACCTTTCTAAGATGCTCACAAGTTTAGACTCCTCTTAGATAAAATGAATATGTGTGTGTGTGTGTTGTGTTCCCCCGTGATGTTTTATGTGTTGTTTAGGCCTCCTTGGATGACCCTTGATACTCTTGTAAGGTCAAGGATACCGGGAGATTGCCTTTGTTGTGACCATTCTTCTATTTGTTTCATCATTCTTTTATTTTTCCTCTCCTCTATTTTATTGTTGTGTGTCATGCCTTAGGGGCATAGCATTGTGGTTGATCATGACCTGGGGGTATCCTCCTACATGGTGTTCCTAAGGCACTTGTTCTTATCTCTCATTTTATTGTTTACCTTCTTCTAGTGATTCTACCTAGTTGGCGGATGATGAAAACAAACAAATACTAATACGAACCATGTGTCCCTTTAGCGAGTAAGCAAAAATGGACCTAGTCCATAGATGAAGATGGGGTTGATCTATATATATTTCCACCACTTGACTAGTAGAATCACTCTGTGTGATGTATTATCTTGTGGCATTTCTTGTGACTAACATTTTTATAATCCACTCAATCTTCTCTTGTACACTTTGATTGGTATCTCACTTTATTGCTACACTCAGTTTCAAGGTATCTACAGTATAGCCCAACGATTATACTTGGCTATGAACTCGTAGTATAGCTTTGATCCTTGATGTGACTATTTTCATGCATAGCTTTCATGATGTGATATGGTTGTTATCTTAGACTAAGATTTTCTAACCATCTTGTTATCTTATCTTAGCATATCTTATCAATGTGTTTGTTGGAACATTCAACGATCGTGAGCACATCTCACCTTGGGGGCATGGGCTTTGCAAAAGCTCTTGTTCCCTTGCATGTCTTCTCTCTACCTTAATGTGCTTGATATTGGTACACAACATCAACCACCTTAAGGTAGGGGCATATATAATGATATATTTCTAATGATTTTGGTACTAACGAAGCATGTTTGTAAGCCCTCCCCATGAGGCAAGATGTTGTATCTTCGGCATGAGTACACATCTTTATTTATATTACAAGAAAAAATCCCTCTCCATGAGGTAGGATAGCATATCCTTTATCAAAGGATCCCTCTGCGCAAGGCGAGATAATGTATCTCTTGAGCTAGTGTGTATCCTTTTATTCAAAAACCCTTCTGTGAAAGGTGGGATGGTGTATCTCTTGAGCTAGTGCACATCCTTTTATTACAAAAGTCCTCCGCAGAGGTGGGGTTGGATCTTGAGACTATCCTCCCTTAAGCATGTTTTTGGTAGTTGTTGTGGAATAAGCCCAACCATCAGGTGTGTCTGCAGCGTGTTTGAGATGGTGGGACTTAGCAATAAGCTCCTTCCATCACTCATGTTTTCTGTGTTTAACACGTACAGTATGTCTATGGCATGTTATATGTCTCTCATGTTTTCTGTGTGTCTTCCATGTGTTTTCCCCCATGTGTAGTGTAAAGGGTGCGGTGATGAGTCCCCCCTACACTCATGTTTTGTATGGCATGTTTTCTCCCTAGTGTAGTGTAAAGGGTGTGGCAATGAGTCCCCCTTACACTCAAGTTTTGTATGGTGTTTTTTCCCCCTTATGTAGTGTAAAGGGTGTGGTGATGAGTCCCCCCTACATGTGGGTTTTGTATGGTGTGTTTTCCCCCTGGTGTAGTGTAAAGGGTGTGGCAATGAATCCCCCCTACATTTTGGGGTTTTGTGTTACAATTTTATTTCCATGCATATATATGATAATGAAAATTTTATATCAATGTATTCATCATGTATTGCATGACTATTCTCATGTCTTCATCATGTTTTGCATGTCTTCAATACTGCCTTTTCTATGTCTTGTGTGCCTATTACTATCTTCATTGCGTTTTATGTGTTTACGATGTGTCTTCTAGTACTTACCTAAGATTAGGGGCTAGAAATAGTTCCTTAATCTTGGCGTAGGCCTTAGCTTCAAGTGCCTAGCATGTTTTATATGTTTTCAACCATACTTTAATTCATGTATGGGTTGTAAGATCATACATACATTAAAGTGGGGGTTAAATGTTATGTCATAAAATATCTCACTAGGACTTTCACCTCCTAAGTTTAGCTCTTGGGTCCTTTAGATTTAATCATGCATCTTAGAAATGAATCTTGAAGGAGAATCCCCTGAAACCCATGTCAAATGGCACTTAGGGGACATCTTTGAGCTTAATCCAACCCTAAAATAGGTGACTAGACAAGGGCACCCACACCCTTGTCCTGCCCTATTTTACCGGGACCCAAATTTTAAATGTCAGTGAAGTGACCATTAAAAGGTTTCCCTTTGTCCACCTATTCAATTTGCATTGTGAATGTTTAGCGAGAATGCATATATAAACATGTTTAGGACTTCATTTTACAACTAGATGGATAATGTGAACTTGTGACCTTATGCTAAGGATATTAAAGACTTTCATTGTGTTGTAGAGTAGTATTGTGTTGTGTTTGTTCATGTTTATTGCAAATTAGTCTTCATCAATCCATCTCCTCATGGCATGAAAGATCTTCATCTCCATGTGATAGCTTCACCTTTGAGGTGACACTTACTTTGTGTTTCAATCATTTATCATATCATTGATTTTGCCTCTGTCCATCAAGGACACGCATGAAATTCTCTATCTAACAGCAGTGTTGGAAGGCTTGAATGCCATTCTGGGACTTGACTGAGGAAAGCTCCTAAACACCACAACCCCCAACCCCTCTCTTTTGATTGTAGGTTACAGGTGTCAAATTCTATGGAGAGTGTTACCAAGACGATTGTCATTGCATGAAAAGATCGACCTTTTAATGCCTGATACAACTGTTAGAGTTAATGAATCCATGGGAGGTGATTAAGTCTTGTCACAAACCCAAGTGTTGCACTACACAACACAATGAGACCAAGGGTGCACACCTTGTAACAATCCCCTTGAGCACATGCAAGGGTTTCAAACCTGTGACCTAGGCTCTAATACCAATTGTTAGCAAGATAATTGTTGTTGCGCCAAAAGATCAACCTGTTAATGCTTGATACAACTACCAAAGTCAATGAATCTATAGGGGCGATTAAGCCTTGTCACGAACCCAAGCACTACACTGCACAGCACAAGGAGACCAAGGGCGCACACCTTGCAAAAGAGAGGAGTTACAGGAGGCTAGTGCAAGATAGGAAGAATCTAGATTTGAAGAAAACAATAGAAAAGATCTTTAATTGGACAAGGGCGCCCGCTCTTTTGTCCCTCAATTTAGCACTGTCGAGAATCTCTGAAGTTGTTGCAGTCTATAGCAAAAAATATCCTGAACCCCTCAGAAAATGCACTGCACTGGATAATGGCACCATCTCTTTTGTCCCTAAATTTTTCACCTTCCAAAACCCAAAATCTAGTATGTATCTAATCTGCATTTAGTGTCTTCATGTGTGAGCATTTGTCATGTTTCATCCATTTGTTTATGATTTTGCATAATTAGGGTGTTAGGCTTAATCAGACTAAAGGTAACACATTAATCAATAAATTTCAAATCTCCTTATCATTCCAAGTGACACCAAACCTGTAGCTGAGTCCTCTTGCAAAAGTTGTGATTCAACTCGGTTTAATGTCCTTGAATGTATGTACTGAAAGGAGGATCTAATTAAAACATCAATCTCAATCAATAAACCCTCTTTTTCTACTTAACAATACCAATCAGATCTCATGTAAAAATTAGAAATTTAATTCATTCTATGATGATCTATCTTTATGATATGCAAACAAAGTGATAAATATGTGTTATTCCAAATCTAGAATGAAGTATTTCTTTTCCAAATTTGAAATGGAAGGATACAAGAATGTTTTAATCAACAAGAACGACAAGGTACATCAAATGTAAATACTTTAAACAAGCTAACAATGCAAGAAGATCTAAAACAACCCTCAAATATATAAACCCTAGGTTCAAAACAAGCTAGATTTTCCAAAAAAGCAAGGTTTTTACAAACCCTAGTTTTGAAACAATGCAAAACATAACTACATATGAATGAAAAAATGATTAATGAAATCAATCCCAATCAGATATAGGGTAGAAAGCAACTCAGATCTAAAAGAAGAAGTATGTAAAAGTGCAAGACACATCGGGTTCACCAAAATGTTCAGTGTGAAAAGGGAGATCTGTTGGCAAGAGACACTATGTGGCTTCATAAGTGTTGTCATTGATGGCAACAAAGTCTATCCCATACATCCACAATACATAATATGCCTTTACTAGAAGTCAGATTGAAGATTATTTTGGTCCGGTGAACAAGAACAGAGTATGTAGCTAGGTCTGACAATCAGGTTCGGATCTCTCAGATGGTGTAACTTAGTAAGTTGCAGACTTGGACAAGTCAAGAGGGGTATCATGACTACTGTATTCCAGAGTTTTAGCCTCTAGTGGTAAAGCATAGAAAAGATATGAGCATTTGAGTGTTGGGTTCTAGTCAGGCATAGTAGACAGAGGAAGAACTGATCGGCAGAGTATCAGACCTCAATATAGATGTGCAAAAGGTGTTGATCAAGCAATTTGTGGCATTATACATTGTTGGCCGAACATGGTTAAAGACTTATATGCCTATGTTTTTTATGCACATCACTAATCAAGCATGGATTCAACCGAAGGATCAATAACTTGCAAATATTTCAGGTGTTCTTGTTGCCGACTAAGAAGTTGTTGGAAATCCTTGATGTGGATATATATACCTGATGGATTCAAGCTTTTGACGAGGTGTCCAAGTGAAAGTATAAATGATTAAGTATGAAGAAAAGTAGAGACAAGTGCGAAGGCAGTAATTCAAGCCCAAAATGTGACAGGAAAGTAATATTGAGTAGAGGAAGAATGAAATGTGCCAAATCAGTATACTGTACCTAACTAGAACTGAATTCATGCATGTATAGATGATGTTCATCAGTTCAAACACCTTGGTATCATCTATAAGTATTTGTAGAATGTAAGTCACTTGTAGGTAGTGGGCCTTTTGTGAGCAGTGTGCTCGAGCAGTGAGCCCTAATTAGCAAGTGCCAAATTTGTATTCTTTATTCTTTTAATAGAGAATACAATCTTGGGTTAGTCACCCCATTCTTTTTCCCTTAACAAGGTTTCCACATAAAAATATTTGTGTTATGTGTTAATTTCTTTTCAATTCTGATGATTTCCTTTCCTTGATATAACATTTAATGATAAGATAAGAAAAGAAAGTAAAAATAGAAAAGTTATAAGATAACTGATTGAACCCCCCTCTCAGTTATCTACATTGTTCCAACAATTGGTATCAGAGCTAAGTTCCTCTGAACAAAGTCTAACATCTTGAGGAAGATCTAGGAATCTCAATGGATGCATATGGTATGAAATAACAACTTCAGTCTGCCCTAGATGATCTTGAACAATCACACTCTGAAGTCAATAATTTGAGAGAAAGACTCAAACAAGCTAATGATTTCATAAATGAGCTGAAAGTAAAACTTAGTAATTCTATGAAAAAGAGAAAGGAACTACTCCAGAAATTAGCAAATCAGATTGAAGTCAATAATACTGATGAGGATTTGAATGAGAAAAATAAGCTATGTGAGAAGATGTCAAAAGAAGTCATTATGATAAGGCATGAAATGGAATCAGGGGTTATGAGATTCACCCAAGAAATTGAAGAAAAGAGAAAGATTGAAGATAATCTAAAACAATCCCTCAAGGAGAAAATAGAGGACTGCCACAAAATGGACAGAATAATCAGGCATCTTGAATCTGATCTTGAAGAAGCCAAAGACAATGAAGAACAACTTGAGAATTAGATAGACACTCTTAAACAAGATCTTCAAACTGCAAATGAATACAAAGAAAAATTCAAGATATGCTCAGTCAAACTTGAAGTTCTTCTTGAAAGTCAAAAGAGGGTAGATGATAAGCGTGGCTTGGGATATGAGAAAGGTGAAAGCTCTGGATCCGGTTAGAAGAACTTTGGATCAAGAAATCAAAGAAACAGGCCTAGAAGACCTCTGGTAAGGCAACCAAATGCTCAAAGATATCCATCCTTCAATGGATACTGCTTCAACTGCAACAAGTTTGGTCATAAAGCAATCCAGTGCAAAAATAGAATGAACCAAATCAAACCATCCTTCTCCAATCAATGTTTCAGTTGCAAAAGGTATGGTAACAAATCTCATGAATGCAAAAATATGCAAATGAACAATTCTTTCAATGGTAAATGCTTTGTATGCAATAGAATTGGACATATGGCTAATGAATACAGATCAAGAGGATATTATTCAAATAAGCAAACAAATGTTGTGTGTTACAATTGCAATAGATCTGGTCATATCACCAAATTCTGGAGAGGCAAAAATCAAGATAGAAAAGGTCTGGTGGAACATGATCAGACTCAAGATAAAGGCAAAGGTAAAGTAAATGTGGATGAAGTTTAAAAGGAGATGAGAAAGATTTGGGTAAAAAGGAGTACAATGAATATTGGGGATGGATCCGCACCAGAATCCAGTGCTGACATTCCTTCTAGAAACTAAAAAGTAAGCTCTGGCTTAGGGGGAGCTACAGAGAAGATCCTTTCCCCTAGCCAGTTGGTGAGTGCTTGAATTCAGCACATTGAGTCAGAATAAGAGGTTGCAGTTTAAAGGGTTTGAGGAGATCCACTTGAAAGTCATCCAGTCTAAATTTGACAAATCCACATGCAGATTTGAGCAAGTTATGAGGAGATCCTGTATCGGCAGCTATCTGGTATGATCTAGAATTGAAATGTTTTAATCTGCAGACCTATGGCATGTTTGAAAAAGGTGAAGATATGTTGTCAACCCTCTTAGACAATGATTTTAAGATACGCGTAGTGATTCAAGAAAATCTCTCTCAATACAAGCTAACTGGATGACTTAAGTTGTGCATTTATTACAAAGGGAAATTAGGTTTTTGGGCAAGATTAAAAGGTCTCTCATCCATCAATTGTGACACTTTGCACTCTCAAAGAAGGAAGAAGAGATCTGAGAAGAAATCCAGCAAAACACTCAAATCAGTTGAAGATCGAATCCAAGTGCAATCTGTTCCGGTAGTCGCTCCAAACCCTAAGGCGTGAAAAGGTATTTCTTTTGTAAATCTCTCCAATCTTCATTGATTAGAATGGCTACTCCTATGGTCGTAAATGTTTCTGAAAGACCAAGGCTAGTTTTCAAGAAACATCCTCACAAATCTATTGAGATTGATCCTTTGGGTGTGTTTTCCCATATCCCGTATGGCATTCTCCATGTAGAAGACATTAGGGTTTATATACATGCAAACATTGAGGACTTTGGAGACCTAAAATTGATGAATCTATATCGCAATCAGTTAATCAATGATAACTTTGATTTGAAACCAGAATTCTAGACCCTAATATATAAGCATTTTGCACATTGCATACATTTTTCGTCTTTTGGAGAGGACGAATGGGTCCAGTATATCTTAAGTAGGATCCATGATAACTTCATGTGGTTAATGAGGCCTTTCAAAATAACCAAGGATGCCATCAAAGTTGTAACTGGTTTGCACTCCATTAGTGGGTTGCTTACTCTTAAGTCTGTGAAGAATCAAACAGTATCTAAAGCCACAGGTTCAAAATATGATAAGAGGGCAATGACCATTGATGACATCACTGATCTAGATATCAAGTTTGCCTCAATTGTGATTAGATACAAGATTTACCATTCAAGTAAAGAAAACTCTATATCTGGTACTGCCATCTACACTACATACTAGATGCTAAGAGAGAATGTAGATTACAACCTGTGTGAACTCCTGTTGAATCAGTTGCTAGAGAACCTACAAAAGATCAAGAAAGATAAAAAGAACTCTTTCAAATATGGTGATTTGGTGTTATGCTTGTTTTTCTACTTCATGAATGAGTTATCAGTCTCAAAAGGTTTGATCTGGGAAAATGACAAATTGATTGCTATACAGATCAGGGATTACTTGTATGAATTTGGTGACACTCAAACCTAGAAGATAGATCTCTAGGGTTACTTCAAAAACTTCCAGAGCATGATGCAAGCAAGAGAAAGAATTCCCAAAATAATAGTGGAAAAGTACAAAGACAGAGTTTGCTTTATGGTAGATATTGATCAGTGCTTAATAGAGGCAGTTGAGCCAAGGATAATATGGATATTGCCCATGGGCTATGAGATTGATGAAAATATACTAGAGACCCATATTCAACATTTACTGAGTCAACCCAAAGACCCCAAAGTAGAGAGGTTTCGCATTTTTGAATGATTAAACATAAAACTACATGTTGAACTAAGAAGGCCTGAGACAAAAAGAAAAGTGAGAAGAGAAGTTGAAGAACTAGCTGAGAAATTTGGCATCACTAGAGAAGCTATTATTGCAAATAGAGAAAGAATAGAGAAATTTGAGAAAGAAAAAGAGGAAGCAAAGAAAGAATAGGTTCTGGTAGAAGCCTCCACCCAAACTAGAACTACCAGGAGTTCTGCATCTGGGAGCTCTAAAGCTGCATATCTAGAAGCCCATTCATCTAAAAAAGAAAAGAGAGAAATCCATGGCTAAATAGCCTATGTAAGTCTCAAGGATGATGATGAGACCGAGTCAGATGTAGAGATTAGAGAATTGGAGAAAACAATAGTAAAATCCCCCAAGGTTGATGAGGAGCAGAAGTCAACAGAGTATGTTGAGAAGCCTACTCTATCTATTAATGATATCATCAAGGCAGTTACTGTGGATGGGAACCTACAGCCGATGACAGAGTTCTATGATGAATACAATGATGCTGACAAGAGAATTCTAGAGGAATCTATTGTAAGATATTTGAATATCTATAACAAAGCATTCATTGAAATAATTTCATTAATTCCAAAGAGCCTAGAAGATGTATTGGAGCAAAGAAAAGAAAATGCAAAGGAAAAAGACTTGGAGATCTGGAAGTAGATAGTGATATAGCTATGTCCCTCTATCACTCCAAAACAAATCGACATGGTTTTTAAGGATTGTAAAGATGACTTCTGAAGCAAGTCCCGGATGAACAAACTCATGATTGGAGAAACTGACCAAATAGCAAATGAAACAAAAGAAATTCTCTAGAATGCCTTGAAGAGATTTAATCTTCCTATTATAGAGGAAATAGATGAAGAGCCTTCTAACATGGATGTTGAAGGATTAAAGAAAAATTATGAAGAGTCATCTAAGGCATTAGATTCCTCTATTCTAAAAGAGGAAGGACAGAAAGAAGAAATATTTTCTAACAAGGATGTCGAAGGATTAAAAAAAAATGCTGAAGAGCCATCTGAGGCATTAGACTCCTCTGTTCCGGAAGAGGAAGGATAGGTAGAAGAAAAAAATATCAATAAGTAAGTCAGTCCAGATGCCCCCAAAAGGAAGGAAGTAGAGTCAGCAAGAGACACTACAGAGACAGTACAAAATTTCCTGGACAAAGAAATAATGGAGCTGGATGAACTTGAGTTAATTCAAGGGCCACTAAACTTTGACTCTCTCTCTCTAGTTCAGATAATGAAAGTAGCATCTTTTTCTCAAGCCAAAGCAAAAGAGAAACTTCTAAAATCACACATGGAGGATTGTGAGCTATTGGAAATTGCATCTGGGATGCTGGAGAAGATTATGCCAACTTATCAAAAGGATCCTTCTGCCTCTCCATCCCATAATCTGAAAAACTTAGTCAATTCTGTTAACACTCATTTTGAATCCTTAGATAAATTAGTAGAAACTAAGGTCTGGAAGGAGTTCTTGGGAAAGAGGTTTAGTGAAGTACAAGGGCTAATTGCTAATGATAGAAGAACCTTAGGGATTGGCATAAAGAGCCTTGAAAATGCTCTTAAGGATGGTGGGGACATATACAAATTTTGTTTAACTTGGCCCAAAGTGATAGAGGACATGGAGAAGAAAGTGAAAGAACAAGAAGGAAAACTGTCAAGCTTATCTCAGAATTTTGATCCCCTTACTACCTCTCTAGTGAATCATGAATGTCAAGCTATTGCTATAATAAATGAAATTAAAGACCTGGTTAAGGAGAAAAAGAAAATAATGGATAGAATGGGTGAGCTCAGAGGGATAATCATCCCTAAGTTAGAGGCAATGCATGATGCCTTGACAGAGGCACAAAATACAGTCCAGACCAATGATCCAATAGACTTAAAGAGGGCAGAAGCATATGCATTTTTGTAAGTGGACACATCTCCATTTTGGATAGAATGAAGAGGAGTTGGGCCATAGAAATCATACAGTTGAAGACAACCTTTGCAGATATACTTAAGTATATGTAAGTATAACATATGATTTGTATATACTTATGCAGCCATGTATAGAATTTTTTTGCAAAATTTTGATATGCGGATTCCACCCTTTGCCATTGACGTCAAAGGGGGAGTGAAGAGTAGTGAAAAATGAGGAATCCAACAAAGGGGAGCTACAGTAAAATAGTGCAAGAGACAGAGCACAAGCTAAGGGGGAGTTACTACGACACTTAGCCATTTTTCACTAAGTGTTGCCATCAATGCCAAAGGGGGAGACTGTTGGCAAGAGACACTATGTGGCTTCATAATGTTGTTATTGATTGCAACAAAGTCTATCCCATACATCCGCAGTACATAATATGCCTTTACCGGAAGTCAGATTAAAGATTGTTTTGGTCTGATGAACAAGAATAGAGTATGTAACAAGGTCTGACAATTAGGTCTGGATCTCTCAGATGGTGTAACTTAGTAAGTTGCAGACTTGGACAAGTCAAGAGGGGTATCATGACTACTATATTCTAGAGTTTTAGCCTCCAGTGGTAAAGCATGGAAATGATATGAGCATCTGAGTGTCGGGTTCTAGTCAGGCAGAGCAAACAAAGGAAGAATTGACCGACAGAGTATCAGACCTCAATCTAGATGTGCAAAAGGTGTTGATCAAGCAATTTGCGGCATTATACATTGTTGGCCAACATGATTAAAGACTTATATGCCTATGTTTTTTATGCACATCACTAATCAAGCATGGATTCAGCCGACAGATCAATAACTTGCAAATATTTCAGGTGTTCTTGTTGCTGACTAAGAAGTTGCTGGAAATCCTTGATGTGGATATATATATACCCAATGGATTCAATCTTTTGAGGGGGTGTGCAAGTGAAATTATAAATGATTAAGTGCAAAGAAAAGTAGAGACAAGTGCGAAGGTAGTAATTCAAGCCTGAAATGTGACAGAAAAGTAATATTGAGCAGAGGAAGAATGAAATGTGCCAGATCAGTATATTGTACCTGACCAAAACTAAATTCCTGCATGTATAGATGATGTTCATTAGTTCAAACACCTTGGTATCATCTGTAAGCATTTGTAGACTGTAAGTCTCTTGTAGGTAGTGGGCCTTTTGTGAGCAGTGTGCTCAGGCAGTGAGCCCTAATTGGCAAATGCCAAATTTGTACTCTTTATTCTTTTAATAGAGAATACAATCTTGGGTTAGTCACCTTGAGCTTTTTCCCTTAACAGGGTTTCCACATAAAAATATTTGTGTTATGTGTTAATTTCTTTTCAGTTCTTATGATTTCCTTGCCTTGATATAACATTTAATGATAAGATAAGAAAAGAAAGTAAAAATAGAAAAGTTATAAGATAACTGATTCGCCCCCCCTCTCAGTTATCTGCATTGTTCCAACAGATCTAGCCTAAGAGGTTAAACTAGGTGAAACCATCTTCCAGAAACATTGGGGCACAAACTGAGCTTGGCTTCTACCCAAGAAGGAGATCCAAACTACAAGGGTTCTACTCTTTTGTTGTATAGATGAGAATCAACCAAATCCAACCAAGATAAAGCAAGAAAACTAGGGCAAATCATCAAACCCTAGATGCTAAAGATAGGATTATAACTAACTGTCAAAAACATATATCAAAATACCAAAAGCACAATAGAGATCAAGGAGTAGATCAAAACCTAGATCTATAAGTAGAAAAACCAAGGACTGGGGTGCTTAGGTGCCCTAGACCCTAATTAGGGTTTGGTAGAAACTCTAAACATCATGAGACCTATAAATGTAACTTATGTCTTCTTCTTGAAAATTATCTTTAGAAACCTGTTTCTCTAACCTGAACACAAGGAAAGAGGAAAATGTAGTTCTATGTATAAGGGCTTGCCTTAGTCAAACCCTATGTTGGTGTTTCCACCTTCACTACAACTATGATTAGATCCAAGAGTGCATGCCCTAGGAGGGCAGAGGCTAGATCTATAATAAATGATGAAAGTATGAATGAAAATGATGATGATTATGACAAGAGATAAAACCCTAGTTCATGAAGATAACTCAAGATCCTACACCAATAAGGAGAGAGATGGAGAAGACTTGAAACTTCCTTCAAGACCTGGAAACAAACTTCAATAGCACCCACAAGTAGATAACACTTCCAAGAATGAACACTTTAGCATTAAAACATGAGAGTAAACTTGTAATTATTGATCTAGGTGTAAAATGAATTACAAAACTTCTTTATATATGCACTCCCACTCACAAACAACAAATAAAACAAAATGGAGACAACATATACAAACTAGGGAAGTGTCCTAAGCTGACACCACAAGAGAGGGGCTAAAAGCCTAATTAGGACTAGGGCTCTTGGTGCATTGGGCCTTTAGCACCACAAAATCTGGGGAGTATTAAATGTCTTGGGCTTACTCCAGTCCTAAGTTTATTCTATTAGGTTTTATTCATTAGGATCAAGATTTTATTGTTTTATTCTCAAAAAGGTCTTAAAATAGTTCTTGATTAACAAATACAGCATTTTAGGCCCAACCAAGAGCTAAACTAAGTGTAAAATGCTAGTGTACACATTTTACCATGTAACAAAAAGAGGTAAGAATTCTAAGAATAGAAAAATCACAAGAAGATAGTGATAAGCAAGTAGTGAAGAATCCCCAAGATAATATTGGCATTCCCACAAATACTGCCAATACTAAGATAACACATACTCAAGAAAAAGGTAAGAATGTGTTTTTAGGTGTAGTTGAACCTCTTGCTCCTACACAACTATCAATATCATATCTCCTTCTTCCTTGATGTAAAGATTGCTATCTGTAGTACCTTTATTGAAGCCCCTTTGAAGTAAGTACTTGTCCAACCTAGCATACCCAGCCCTAGGTGCTTGTTTGAGACCATACAAAGCCTTTTTGAGTCTGCACACCTTGTCTGGATCTTTTACTATCTGAAAACCATCTAGTTTCTCAATGTAGACTTCTTCCTCTAGATCACCATTCAAAAATGTTGACTTGACATCCATCTAATATACCTTGAAGTTCTTATGAGCAACAAGGGCAAGGAAGATTCTAATTGCCTCCATTTTGGCTACCAAAGCAAAAGTCTCCTCAAAATCAATGCCTTCAACTTGAGAGTAGCCCTTACAGACCAATATTGCTTTGTTCCTCACAACTTCACCTTCTTCATTCAGCTTGTTCCAGAACACCCACTTTGTTCCTATGACGTTCTTATTGGATGGTCTAGGAACCAATTCCCATGTCTAATTTTTCTATTTCTGATCCAATTCTTCTTCAATTGCTTTTATCCATCCATCATCTTTATTAGCATCAGTAAATGTTTTGGGCTCTACTTTTGATAACAAACACAAGTTTACTTGCTCATGTGTCTTAGCAAACCTTATCCTAGTCTATACACCTTCATTCTTATCTCCAATGATCTAATCTGCTGAGTGGTTCTTCTAAACATACTTTGCTAGAGTCTTAGGAATCTTCTCCAGTTCTTGTTCCTTTTCTTCTTTCTCTTCTTCTTATTCATCTTCAATGCATAGAAAGATATTAGATCTAGAGTCCTCTAAATCTTGTGAGATTTGATACAAGTCTTCATCTACTTTGACATTTGTCCTTTCAGTCATCTTTCCTAATCTTTTGTTGTAGCATTTATAGGCCTTGCTTCTGGTTGAGTAACAAAGAAATATCCCTTCATCACTTCTTGAATCAAACTTTCCTAGGTCTTCTTCATCTCTTCTTATATAACATTTGTTGCCAAAGGTCCTGAAGTATCTGATAGTAGGAGTCTTCCATACCATAGCCGTAATACCCACTTAGGAAATTAATAATAATTTACTAAATTAGTTTGTAATAATGAAAATATAATATGATTACAAGAGAAAATTTTCTTATTTTAAATAATTAACATCCAAAATTCTTGGTAAATAAGTACAATAAACAAGGGTCTTTCTATACAAATATACACTTTTAGAATAATTGTCCAAAGATCATCCTTTCACAAAGTAGTAAATACTTCCTCAGCTCTGGGATCCTACAGGGTTATTAGAGCTAAATCTGCACACTGTTTGAAAAACATTAGTTCTGCATGTTTGCTAAACTCACAACAATCGAATATCAATAACATTAAATAACAGGCCTAAGGCCCTAAGAGGGATGACCTAATGTCTCAGGGGCCCATCCATGATGGCCTTGCCTACATACGCATAGCATAGAGACTTCATAGTTTGGGATAACTTGTCTTACATTCATAATGCAATTAACATACTTTTCCTCAAAGTAACATGCTTGATTATATCATTATTCATTAAGATAATCAAATTCTAAAGTAGACTATCTTTGAACTAGTTCAGTTTAATAAGTATAATATAATATGTTTAACGAGACTAAATAAATTATAATCTATAATGGATTTATAAAACAAGAATGATCAACCCAATGATGTCGCCATCAATGAAACACTCAAAGATAAGTATGATCAAGCCAAGCTAGAAAACAATTCATTACTAACATTTCTAACAACAAAATTATTACTCCTCTTATCAATGTCCTTAATGTAGATAACTAGAATTAACAAATGTGAGTAAATATTCTAAGAAGAAGTTAATGCCACTAACCCACGAATACATCCATAAGCATATTGTCGAGAAAATACAATGCTACAACAGCACAATTTCAATTCATATATGTACTCATGAACAAGTGAAATTTACTTAACACAACGCATTACATTTATACATACAGATACTACCAAGCTTAAACCCTACTACAAAAGCAATCTTATACTTACGATCTAGCATCTTTTCAAATTTGATCTACGACAATATCAACTCGAACATTCAATATTAATGTAAAGTCTGGAGGAGAAATAACTAAAATTAATCAACACCTACCTTTTTCAGAAACTTACTACAAAGCGTAAATAGAAGGAAAACAAGGTTATATATACCCGTTGCCTAAATCATCTATCTTTATAATCTTCCAAAGATGATTTTATATCACACTAATATAGTTGCTATTATTCTACTACTACAAAAGATGAATCAGTCTTCTCATAAATGTAGATGTAAGATTACATAATCTTCTAAATATAAGTCGAAGCCACTACAATCTGCAATAGATTAACATCATAACTAAAATAGATTATTAAATACGCTTTAGAAATTTTCAAGTAGATGCAATGGGTGGGTATATAACTAGATTTGGAATGACATGCATGTAAGATGCGAAAGAATAGACAAGGTACCTGAACTGCTTGATAGGATGCATCAAGAGAACACATCTCATGGAATGTAATGATTGCACAGGTGAATGGAGAAAGTATAAGGACCAAGCATTCAGATTTGGGCAGTTTATAAACAACAACACCCTACCTTCGAAAGGAAAAGAAAAGGGATAGACAAGAACTTCACTTTAAATTAATGTGCTCCAATAGCAGGAAAATAAGAGGGACAAAAATGACCCTTTAATTTAAATTTCATTTACTGCTGAAGAAAGAAAGGAAAAGAAGAGAGATATGAATTTACTTCAAATGAGTGTGTTCGTGGTTATTATGCACTGGATCGATTGCAAGAGAATCTTTAGGGAATCCTGATGATGGATGGCAAGAGAAGGTTGACGGTCTGAAGGCCATTTACACACTCAAAT
Organism: Cunninghamia lanceolata; assembly: GCA_027924645.1. Taxonomy (NCBI): domain Eukaryota; kingdom Viridiplantae; phylum Streptophyta; class Pinopsida; order Cupressales; family Cupressaceae; genus Cunninghamia; species Cunninghamia lanceolata. Next base: position 10,221,165 of record BSBN01001652.1, read on the forward strand.
GATAGCAAAATAGACAATAACTTTATTTGAAACTAGTGAATTCAAAAAGAACTACAAGTTAATGGATTACTTGATGGCGGGCTCTCTATTCAAGATATTAATTTCCCTCGACATCCACAAATAGTAAATTCTACTTTAATTTAAGCCAGAATTAATGACGGCCACATTGTTTTTATTACAATTTGTCCCCCGTATTGATAAATAATAAATTCGCGACTTCAACAAAGGTCTCTCCAACAATAGGCATAGCAGAATTTTCGTGTGCTCTTTCTCTTTAAAGAAACCACAATTCAGGGTTTCGACAAAGGTCAATTTAGTTTAATAAGGATATGAATTTATACTTACATGATAAGAAGTAGGCAAGACTAATAACACAGATATTCCATACGAGGATTCTGACTTTGGCTTCCTCTTTCAGATCATTTATTTTCTCTATTCGCCATGCCATAGCTCAATACAAAGTCTTGGGCTTTGTACCTAAATCTACCCTTCTGTAGATTGTGAACCAATGAATAGATTGCTTCTTTTATACAAATTTCTTGTTCCTATTTCCCAATGATAATCTTCAGCACTGTGTAAGCTTGAATGCATTTACGCTGTCCATGGCCTTCACGCAAATACTCATGAATTTCCCTCTAGAGATACTTGTCCCTCATTCACTAAAGTTTTGGAGTATATAAAATTGATAGTATTGCAACACATAAATACATGAAACACTTTTTGACAAATCGTGTATTCTTTATGGCGATAGTTACACACGAAGCGTCTTTTGCAATCTATTGGATGAAACAACCAACTAAATACTATCACACCTTTCATGTCACTGCATACATGAATTTTCATACTGGGCGGCTAGTATTAATTTGCTAATAATGAATTTAATCATAAATATGGAATCAAATCACCCTTTCCCTAATACAAATGACACATTCCTAAGTTGTGTTGGGTATAATCCTCATACTCCCATTTCTTCTTCCCATGACCAAAAATAACCACCGATTTAAATAAAGATAGTATATTTGTTTCAGCATCCAGTGCATAATAATAGTACATGAAATATATGTAGAAAATAATACATCAAATTCCACATGAAGTGGCAATCCATCAATGTATTACAATGTTTCCATTGCATACAAATCGACTATCCCACATATATTGTAGATAACATTCCCGTATCTCCACAATGCTAATAAAGCTCCTAATTATGTATTTTTCTTGACACCTCCTCAGTTACCATTACATCTACTAAATAAAAACTGACAATTACTAAATAAAACTTGTTGTAAAGAAACAAAAATCTTTAAAATCTCAATTATGAATCTACGTTCATAATAGAAATCATTATGATCCTTTAATATGTAACCTCCCCACTACTATGCAAAAGGAAATCATTTCAACCACATGTGTAAACCATACCATGACTTAACATATAATGATGGAATATACATATAAATACAACAAGTGTATTTTTGACATCAGAGCCCAAAATTCACGAGATAAAACATTACATATTATTGACATCAGATCTAGAACAATTATATCATTAAATAATATTAAATTATCAAAGTAATTATTTCAAAATGAAACATCATATGTAATAAATAGGGTTAGGTTCCCTTACAAACCTTCTCCTAGTTTGCACACCTTCATTCTTATCTCCAATGATCTGATCTATTGGGTGCTTCTTCTAAACATACTTTGCTAGAGTCTTAGGCATCTTCTCTAGTTCTTGTTCCTTTTCTTCTTTCTCTTCTTCTTATTCATCTTCAATGCATGGAAAGATATCAGATCTGGAGTCCTCTGAATCTTGTGAGATCTAATACAAGTATTCATCTACTTTGACATTTGTACTTTCAATAATCTTTCCTAATCTTTTGTTGTAGCATCTATAGGCCTTGCTTCTGGTTGAGTAACAAAAAAAGATCCCTTCATCACTTCTTGAATCAAACTTTCCTAGGTCTTCTTCATCTCTTCTTATATAGCATTTTCTGCCAAAGATCCTGAAGTATCTAATAGTAGGAGGTCTTCCATACCATAGCCCATAAGGGGTCTTCGTTCTATCTGATCCAATTCTTCTTCCATTGCTTTTATCCATCCATCATCTTTGCTAGCATCAGTAAATGTTTTGGGCTCTACTTTTGATAACAAACACAAGTTTACTTTTTCATGTGTCTTAGTAAACCTTCTCTTGGTCTAGACACCTTCATTCTTATCTCCAATGATCTGATTTGCTGAGTGGTTCTTCTAAACATACTTTTCTGGAATCTTAGGCATTTGCTCTAGCTCTTGTTCATTTTCTTCTTTCTCTTCTTCTTATTCATCTTCAATGCATGGAAAGATATCAGATCCCGAGTCCTCTAAATCTTGTGAGATCTGATACAAGTCTTTATCTGCTTTGACATTTTTGCTTTTAATCATCTTTCCTAATCTTTTATTGTAGCATCTATAGGCCTTGCTTCTGGTTGAGTAACAAAGAAAGATCCCTTCATCACTTCTTGAATCAAACTTTCCTAGGTCTTCTTCATCTCTTCTTATATAGCATTTTCTACCAAAGATCTTGAAGTATCTGATAGTAGGAGGTCTTCCATACCATATGTCATAAGGGGTCTTGGTTCTATTGACCTTAACTATACTCTATTAGTCAGATAGACAATAGTGTGAACTGATTCCTTCCATTACATGTTAGGCAGATTTGCATCCTTCAACATTGCCCTAACCATCTCTTGCACAGTCTTATTCTTCCTTTCCACTACCCCATTTTGCTGAGGGGTCCTAGGAGCTGACAGATGTCTCCTAATACCATGATCTGTACAAAACTTATAAAATTCATTTCAAGTGAACTCACCCCCTCTATCAAACCTTAAACATTTGATCTTAGTATCCATTTCATTCTCAACCATAGCTTTGATAACCTTGAACTTATTAAAGGCATCTGATTTTTCTCTTAAGAAAGTAATCCAAGTCATTCTAGAATAATCATCAATAAGTAACATGGAATACCTTTCACTTTGTTGAATCTTTACTCTTGTAGGACCACAAAGGTTAGTATGGATCAGCTCCAATGGTATTGAAGAAGAGTATTCCTTGCTTTTGAAAATTTTCTTTTTCTCCTTTCCCATTTGACATTCTTTGCATATTGTTTTTGCAGGCTTGGTTGTCTTGGCCATATCTCTCACTACATGAATAGAGCTGATCTTTAACATATTGTTAAAGTTGGTGTGTCTCATTCTCTTGTGCCATAGCCATCACTCATTGGATTGAGTCAATAATCATGTTCTTCCATTTACCTCCTTTAGATGATAGCTGTTACCATATGACTTGATGCCTTCAACAACTAATTTTCCAAACCCTACCTTCCTGGTCTAACAACCTTTGGCATGAAAGGTAAGATTGTATCTTTTACTACACATCTAATTGACCTAAGAAGATTATATTTTAGTCCTTTGACATAGAGAACATTCTCAGTCCTATTCTTTCCATCAATAGTTATAGCACCCTTTCCACAGATTTCTGCTGACTCATTACCACCAAACTTGACAGTTAGACCATTCCACTTCTCAAGGCTAACAAACTTATCTCTGTCACCAGTCAATTGATTAGAACAACCACTATCAATTACCCAAGCTTTAGCTTCTTCTCTTGCATGAAAAGTAGTCCATACAACCATTGGTCTATCATTGTTTTGGTCTGTTTGCAAGTCATCAGTCTTCTCACATTTTCCAACATCTTTTTTATCACCAACATTCAAGGCCATGAAAAGTGTTTCATCATTTGAATCATCATGATCCTCATCTTCTAAAGAACAACTACTCTCTATAGAATACAGGCTTCTTTTGAACTTGTCTCTCTTGTTACCACCCCTTGATTCTTTAAAAGGACATTTAGAAGGAAAATGACCAATTTTTCCAAAATTAAAACGTTTGAAAGGTAACGTACCTCTGTATTTTCCTATGTCTTTCTTCAAGGTTCTTACAAAGTTTACTTATACCTCATCAAGGTCATCATCTTGATCAGCTACTTTATTTTATGTCTTCTTACCGGCTTTCAATGTTTCTTCCTTCTTGGGGGTGAAAGGAAGCTAGGTGTGTGGAAATTGCTTCCTAAACTAATCTAATGAGGGGAGAGGTATGCAAATTCATTTTAACCTTTACAGTGGCAGCAATGTGAAACATATATCAGAGATATTATAGCAGCAAACACAAAACAAGAATGTAGATAGAGAGAAGTAGACACAAGATGTACGTGGGGAAAACCTTTTCAAGTTAAAAACCCCACACTCTAAAACCTACACAATGTATTATCTGAAATAGTTATAGTTTACAATACACTTGCAATGCAAGTTCTTCCAAGAGTCTTCAAATGTTAATTCTAGAGTTATTTTGGCAGCATAACAGTACCTATAAAAATACTATATAACTACAACTCCAAACTATGCAATATATAGAGATTACAAGGCAAATATTGGGAGCATCTTGGAATAGGCATCCACCTTGGCTACATGGTCATTATCCCTCATGAAAGGAAATTTGTCCTTTCTACAAATACATCCCTTACATCTGTCATACATGGCAGATTTGACTTTCCCAATATGGAGCGCTCTAGGCTAAAATAGACTATGACAAATGGTCTTACGCATCTTACAGGTGTCATAAATTTTACCAAGATAACAACCTTTAATGTTGTAAGAGAATCCGTCATACAATGCTAAATATAGCATATTCCTCTTACAACATGTCATAGCCCAATTTGGGTGCCCAAAGATGCCTTTCCCTCATGCAAAGATCCTTACCAACACTTGTCATCACTTTGTTGCAAGTATGAGGTTATCCAGTGTTGTCATTGATGTCAACATACTCATATTGCATTGACAAGAAGGATTTGATGAGCTGTGTGCTGAGGATATTGAGAAAATTAGTCTCAGTCAGGAACAGTGAAGAACAGTGATGAGAAGAAGGTAAATGTACTGTATAGGATGAGAACCGGAGGATGCGGATTAAAGGGTTAGTAGATATGAGTCTTGAGATGCTACAGTTAAGATTTCAGAGGTCCGCATGAAGATCGGAAGGAGTTGTGGCTGCCGGTATAGAACCGGGTCCGGCAAGTATCCGGAGGTGACAGAGGATCACAAAAAGGTCCGGTGAGGTCCGGAATTGTATTATCATAATCTGCGGATTGGAAGGAGTGTTTGAGATGTCCTTGTGATGTGTCATCCTGATTTGTGTGTGATTTGGAGGTCCGGAAGTACCTCTTGCATTATGACAGTGGCGACAGACTGTGTTCTTGAAGTTCCGGATGAGGAAGACAAGAGATCCCAGTAAGCAGAGGAAGTGTGGATGTATCCGGACATTCAGACAGGCTTGTGAAGGTTCTTGGATCATGTTTAGGTTGTGTTGTTGGTCCGCATTGATGGTAGAGCCCGGAATTGAAGTTATTCTTCCGGATGAAGTTCTTGCTCTGTGTAGCCGACCGGATGAGTTGTTCATCCTGCGAATGTTCTTGTGATGACCGACCGGATGTGTTATTCATCTTGCGGATACTCCTATGGTTGTTTGCCGACTTAGATGCTTGTTCCTAAGTCGATGTCTTGTATAAATAATGATTTGTGAGTTCATTTCAGTGTGTGGTGTGAGGATGAGTATGATCTAGTGAAGAAAGGTGCGAAAGGCAGAGCAGAGATTGTTGGGCTTAATTGGAACTGATCCAGACATGGTAGAGATGTCATTCTCCAGTTCAAGACTGTGATTTTCATCACTTTGTAGACAGTGTGTCTCCTTGTAGGTAGTGGGCCTCTTTGTGAGCAGTGTGCTCGGGCAGTGAGCCCTTATTGGCATGTGCCATTCATTTTTCTTTATTCTTCTAACAGAGAATAATTCTTGGGTTAATCACCCCGTGGTTTTTCCCTTAACCGGGTTTTCCACGTCAAAATCTTGGTGTTCAATGTGGTGATGCTTATCTGCTCTTGTGTTTATGTATTATGCTTCCATGGATGATTATTTGATGTGCTGCTAACTAACAACAGTGAGTTAAGTGTTTGAATGACAAGAAGTTTTATACAACTGATTCACCCCCCCCCTCTCAGTTGTATGCCCTAGATCCAACAATTGGTATCAGAGCCAAGTTCCTCTGACAAGAGCTTAACCGCTTGAGGAGATCCAGGATGTCGTCATACAAGAAGGATAGTCCGAAGTTCGATGGAACCAACTTCACTCTCTGGAAAGGTCGCATGAAGTGTCACTTGGAATGCATGGGAAAAGCATACCTGGGTATGATTTCAAAACCATATGTACCTCCACAAGGTGGTCCGACTACTCTGAATGAAATCACAGAAGCTGAAAACAATCTGCGGACCAAGGAAGCTCTTCTAAGCGCATTGAATGACTCAGATCTCTCGAATGTCATTGACCTACCCACTGCATATGAGATCCTAACTAAACTGGAACTTCTGTATGAAGGAGATGAGTTTGTCAAAAGTGCAAGATTGCAAAGTCTGAAAGGGAAATTTGAAAGATTGAAAATGAGAGATGATGAAAACATCACTACCTTTATGCCAAGAGTAAATGAGCTGGTATGTGGAATCAGAAATGCTGGTGGAACTTTAGATGAAAATGAGATTGTCTGCAAAATCCTAAGATCCCTTCCTGCTGCCTACAAAATCAAAGTTGCTGCCATTGATGAATTCAGAGCCCACACAACTGTCACAAGAGAACAACTGGCTGGCAAACTAGCTGCATTTGAAATGACCGAGTTTGGAGATGATCCTCCCAAGACTGAATCTGCTTTCAAAGCCAGTGCCTATGTGAAAGGCAAACAGAGATTTGATCCGGGTGAAAACTCATCAAGGAAAATGTCATGGTATGATCAAGCAAGAAGAGACATGGAAGAAGAAGAAGCAGAAACAGCTCAACTTGAAGCCCTCATTGCAAAAAGACTGCCAAGAGGATCCGGTAAGTATGAAGGAAAACTACCCTTTAAGTGTTTCAACTGCAATAAGATTGGTCATTTTGCCTCAAGATGTCCGGAGAGATCTGCAAGATCTAATACTCACAGACAAAGGTTTCAAAAGAATTGCTATTATGTTCATGAAGAAGATGACAATGAAGGAGTAACAGATGATGAATCAGAACCAGGAGGCAAATCCGGAAATGAGTGGGTGTTTATAGCCATCAAGGAAGAAGATTCCTTGCTCTCCGAATCTGTCAATCACAAAGTTGTTGAAAAAGCCTTGGCTGCTTAAGTGGAAGAAAAGGATGATTGGGTTATTGACAGTGGATGTTCTCACCATATGACTGGTGACAAGAATAAGTTCTTGGACTTGGAAAGATATGAAGGAGGAATGGTAAAGTTTGGTGACAATTCTGCTGGTAGAATCAGAGGTAGAGGAACTATTTCCTTTGATGGTAAGAGCAAAACAGGAAATGTACTGTATGTTGAAGGATTGAAGCACAATCTTCTCAGTGTTGGTCAGTTAGTGGACAAAGGCTATGATCTCCGGTTCAAGAATGGAAAATGTAGAATCTTTACAAGCTCCGGAACTGAAATTGCATCCGGTACTCAGACAAGAGGTAACATCTTTCATCTGGTTGGTTCAAATAAAAGTTGTTTGTTTGTTCAAATTGATCAGAGTTGGTTATGGCATAGAAGAATGTGTCATGTAAATTTTGATAACATCATCAAAATAAGCAATACTCATGCTGTGAGAGATCTTCCAAAGTTGATAAAACCTACAAATAGTGTGTGTAAAGAATGTCAGTTAGGCAAACAAAGCAGAGTCTCTTTTAAAAGCAAAGATCAGTCTTCTACCGGATTGTTGGAATTAGTACATACTGATCTATGTGGACCAACAAGAATCAAGAGTCTGCAAGGTGATAGATATTTCATGTTGTTAATAGATGATCATTCCCGGATGATGTGGGTTACCTTTCTAAAAGAAAAATCAGAAGCTTTTGAGAAGTTCAAAATCTTCAAAGCTATGGTGGAGAATCAAACCGGATTGAAACTAAAGTGTCTAAGGTCTGATAGAGGTGGTGAATTTACATCTGGTGAATTCATTGACTTTTGTGAGAAACAGGGTATAAGGAGACAGTTGTCTGCTCCTAAGACTCCACAGCAGAATGGAGTAGTTGAGAGAAAGAACCGGACCATCCAGGAAGCTGCTAGGACAATGATGTTGGAAGCAAATGTTCCTCAAATGTTTTGGAAAGAAGCTATCAGCACTGCAGTCTACACTCTCAATCGAGTTCAAATCAGAAACAACACCGGTAAGACCCCCTATGAACTCTGGTTTGGCATCACTCCTACTGTGAAATATTTCAGAGTATTTGGTAGCAAGTGTTATATTAAAAGAGATGAAGATCTAGGAAAGTTTGATGCTAGAAGTGATGAAGGAATTTTCTTGGGCTACTCCACTCAAAGCAAAGCATACCGGTGTTACAATAAGAGATTGAGGAAGATGATAGAAAGCACCAATGTGAAGGTTGATGAAGGAATTGAGAAGCCTTCAAGATTTTATGAGTTTGATGAAGATGACCAAGACAGTGTTCAAGGACCTCAATCCTCTCCGGTGAGACAGAGTCAGCCTGATCCGGTAAATCAGGAAGAAGAGTTAGATTTGAATGAGGTTGATCAAGAAACAACAGTGCTGGATACTCCCAAAATTCCAAGGTATGTAAGACTGAATCACTCTGAAGATCAGATCATAGGTGACAGAAGCAAAGGTGTACAAACTAGAAGGAATATTGCTCAAGATCAGAATGAATGTTGTCTGATTTCAAAGATTGAACCTAAAACAATAAATGAAGCCTGCAATGATGAAAACTGGACCAAAGCAATGGAAGATGAACTGATGCAAATTGAGAAAAATCATACTTGGGATCTTGTTCCCAGACCTAGAGACAGGAATGTAATTGGAACCAAGTGGGTCTTCCGGAACAAACTAAATGAAGCTGGTGAAGTAATCAGAAACAAAGCTAGATTGGTTTGCAAAGGCTACTCTCAAATAGAAGGAATTGACTTTGAAGAGACTTTTGCTCCGGTAGCAAGAATTGAAGCAGTCAGATTGCTTCTTGCATTTGCTGCCTTCAAAGACTTCAAGGTATATCAGATGGATGTCAAGTCTGCCTTCCTAAATGGTGATCTAGAAGAAGAAGTCTACATTGAACAACCGGATGGATTTCAATTGTCTGATAATAATGATATGGTCTGCAAGTTGAAGAAAGCTTTATATGGATTGAAGCAAGCCCCAAGAGCATGGTATGAAAGGCTGGATAAGCATCTTGTGCAGATTGGATTCAACAAAGGTACTGCTGACAGTAACTTATATTTCAAAATTGATCATGAAAACATTCTAATTGTTGAAGTGTTTGTGGATGATATCATTTTTGGAGGAAGAGATAGTATGTGCAAAACCTTTGCAAATCAGATGAAAAGTGAGTTTGAAATGTCTATGCTTGGTGAAATGAATTTCTTCTTGGGTCTGCAAATTACTCAAACAAAAGAAGGGATCTTCATTTCTCAGACCAAATATGTGAAAGAATTGTTAAAGAAATTTGGTATGGAAGACTCAAAGCCTATGAACACTCCTATGGCAACCGGATGTAAGTTAAGCAAAGATGATGATTCTCCAAAGGCAGATCAGACAAAGTATAGATCAATGATTGGTGGATTGTTGTATCTCACTCAAACTAGACCAGATATAATGCAAGCTGTTGGTCTTGTGGCAAGATTCCAGGCTGATCCTAGAGAATCTCATGTTATGGCAATCAAAAGAATTTTTAGATACTTGAAAGGGACAGTTGAGTATGGTCTATGGTATCCTAGAGATCCGGATTTCTCTCTTCATGCTTACACAGATGCAGATTGGGCAGGAGATGTGGATGACCGGAAGAGCACTAGTGGTGGAGCATTCTTTTTGGGGAAGAGATTGGTTTCTTGGCTAAGCAAGAAACAAGATGCAATATCTCTGTCTACAACTGAAGCAGAATACATTGCAGCAGCAGGTAGTTGCACTCAAATCTTATGGATGAAGCAGATGCTAAGAGACATCAAAGTTGAATATGAGGAGCCTATCACAATTTTCTGTGATAATTCAAGTGCAATTAATATTTCCAAGAATCCGGTATTGCATTCTAAGACTAAGCACATATCTATCAAATTTCATTTTTTGAGAGAACAAGTAAACAAGGAAGAAGTCAGATTGGAGTATGTTCCCTCCAAGGATCAGATTGCAGATATCTTTACAAAACCTCTTCCCAAGGACTCTTTTGAATATCTCCGGGAGAAGTTAGGGGTCATGGCCCCTCCGGTGATGAACTAAGATGCACTGATGTGCATCAGTCCGGTAGCTATCACAGTCATATCTTGTGATCCGGACTAATGGGGAGCTGCAACTAAGGGGGAGCAGCTGGTATGATTCTGATGTATGAGAATTGCAAGTATGAGCCCTTTGCCATTGATGTCAAAGGGGGAGAGAAGACATGTGAAAAACAAATGGTTGATGATCAAAGGGGGAGCAGTAAAGGAAGAGAAGACATATGAAAAGATGAAGTTCTTGTCTTAATGGTTTTTCACATCATATGTTGCCATCAATGATAAAGAGGGAGATTGTTGCAAGTATGAGGTTATCCAGTGTTGTCATTGATGTCAACATACTCATATTGCATTGACAAGAAGGATTTGATGAGCTGTGTGCTGAGGATATTGAGAAAATTAGTCTCAGTCAGGAACAGTGAAGAACAGTGATGAGAAGAAGGTAAATGTACTGTATAGGATGAGAACCGGAGGATGCGGATTAAAGGGTTAGTAGATATGAGTCTTGAGATGATACAGTTAAGATTTTAGAGGTCCGCATGAAGATCGGAAGGAGTTGTGGCTGCCGGTATAGAACCGGGTCCGGCAAGTATCCGGAGGTGACAGAGGATCACAAAAAGGTCTGGTGAGGTCTGGAATTGTATTATCATAATCTGCGGATTGGAAGGAGTGTTTGAGATGTCCTTGTGATGTGTCATCCTGATTTGTGTGTGATTTGGAGGTCCGGAAGTACCTCTTGCATTATGACAGTGGCGACAGACTGTGTTCTTGAAGTTCCGGATGAGGAAGACAAGAGATCCCAGTAAGCAGAGGAAGTGCGGATGTATCCAGACATTCAGACAGGCTTGTGAAGGTTCTTGGATCATGTTTAGGTTGTGTTGTTGGTCCGCATTGATGGTAGAGCCCAGAATTGAAGTTATTCTTCCGGATGAAGTTCTTGCTCTGTGTAGCCGACCGGATGAGTTGTTCATCCTGCGAATGTTCTTGTGATGGCCGACCGGATGTGTTATTCATCTTGCGGATACTCCTATGGTTGTTTGCCGACTTAGATGCTTGTTCCTAAGTCGATGTCTTGTATAAATAATGATTTGTGAGTTCATTTCAGTGTGTGGTGTGAGGATGAGTATGATCTAGTGAAGAAAGGTGCGAAAGGCAGAGCAGAGATTGTTGGGCTTAATTGGAACTGATCCGGACATGGTAGAGATGTCATTCTCCAGTTCAAGACTGTGATTTTCATCACTTTGTAGACAGTGTGTCTCCTTGTAGGCAGTGGGCCTCTTTGTGAGCAGTGTGCTCGGGCAGTGAGCCCTTATTGGCATGTGCCATTCATTTTTCTTTATTCTTCTAACAGAGAATAATTCTTGGGTTAATCACCCCGTGGTTTTTCCCTTAACCAGGTTTTCCACGTCAAAATCTTGGTGTTCAATGTGGTGATGCTTATCTGCTCTTGTGTTTATGTATTATTCTTCCATGGATGATTATTTGATGTGCTGCTAACTAACAACAGTGAGTTAAGTGTTTGAATGACAAGAAGTTTTATACAACTGATTCACCCCCCCCCTCTCAGTTGTATGCCCTAGATCCAACACACTTGTCATAGGAATCTCCAAACTTGGCTCTTACAAGTCATAGATTCTGTCATATGGAATATTGTCTTCCACATACCACAAGATGGTGACACATGGCATATTAGTGCCACCTCAAATGGGACATCCAAATCCATGTAGGTTTGACTTGACCATCCAAGTCACATTCCAAGTAAGATGACATGTCACCATGCCACCTCAACTAAGTGACCAAACTGAATGTGCAAGTAAATATAACATTAGGTAATAAATTAATATACAAATAAATAAATAATGCTAGGAATTTGCAAAGGTTGAGACATCTTAATTCCCAACATTCTCCTACTTGTCGAACACCTTGTAAGATCCAAAAGAAATGACAAGATATAACTGCTAGGGGCCAAGAGGCCCATAGACTCCGAACACCATCTGAACTTCTCTATGCCCACTGGTTTCGTTAATGAATCTGTAACATTTTTCAAAGTGTCTACTTTCTGCAATATCACCTTCCCATCCTCTACCATGTCTTACACAAAATGAAATTGTACATCAATATGCTTTGTTCTGGCATGGAAAGTTAGATTCTTTGCTAAGCAAATCACACTCTGACTGTCACAACAAATAGTAATATGTCATGCATCAACACCAACATTTGAACACAACCTCTTAAGCCAAATGGATTCCTTACAAGCATGAGTTGCTACCATATACTCAGCTTCTGTCATGGACAAAGCAACCACAGGTTGTTGCTTACTCATCCAACTAATTGCACCACTGAACATAGTAAACACATAAGCACTGGTGGATCTCCTGCTATCAATGTCACCTATCCAATCAGAATCCACAAAATCATGAATACATACAGAATGCGGAGGTCCTGTAGGATGACCATAATAACATAGGGAATACTTGAAGTACCCCATAAATATCTGAACACTCACTTTACTGCATCCTAATGTACCCATCCAGGATTATCCATAAACCGACTAAGGACTCCCACTGCTTGGGCAATGTCTGGTCTTGTACAGACCATAGCATACATCAAGCTGCCAACAACACTAGCATAAGGTACTCTACTCATATCCTTTGTCTCAAAAGGAGACTTTGGACAATCATTCATAGATAACTTTGCCCCAATGAAAATGGAACACACAATGGTCTGCAATCTGCCATGTTGAATCTATCCAACACGGTCTTCACATACTTACTCTAGCTTAACCAAAGTTTTCTGTTTGCTCTGTCCCTTCTGATTTCCATTCCTAGAATGTAGCTATCTACCCCTAAGTTTTTCATCTCAAACTATTCTAACAACTGAGATTTCAAATTAGAAATCATATTCTTACCATTCCCAATTAGCAACATATCATCAAAATATAGTACAATAATAAGAATATGATCATTGTCAAACTTATAATACACATAATGATCTGATTTTGATCTCAGATATCTAATCAACAACACAAAGGCATCAAATTTCATGTACCACATCCTAGTAGATTTCTTTAAACCATACAAAGATTTATTTAACTTGCAAACCAAATTTTCTTTACCTTTTTCTATGTAATGCTCTAGCTGTGACATATAAATCTCTTCCTCCAAGTCACCATGAAGGAAAGTTGTCTTCACATCCCTTTGTTTCACTTCTAAATCATAAGCAACTATAAGGGATAATAGGAACTAAATAGATGTCAGCTTTGTAACGAGAAAGAAAATCTCACCATAATCAATTCCCTCCACTTGTGAATACCCCTTCACAACCAATCTGGCTTTATACTTTTCAACACTACCATCTGAACCAAATTTCTTCTTGAAAACCCATTTGCATCCAATAGGTTTCTGACCAATAGGAAAAGGCACCAAGTCCCAATCTTTATTCTTTTCCAACGAAGCCATCTCATTTTCCATGGCCTCCTTCCAGGAACCTGCATCTTTCATGCCCATAGCCTTTGTCACAATTTTAGGCTCATCAGCATTAGTAAGCAAAGTAAAAGCACAACTAGAATCAAGCAATGTATAACCAAACCTCTCAGGTTGCTTCCTCACTCATGTGGACCTCCTCAAAGGCTGAGGTGGAGGTTCTACTTCATCTTCTAAACTTTCAGAGCTGCTAGAACTCTCCTCATCATCAAGTCCAATAGGGTCTTTCAATTCAGTCTTCTTAGGGGTAGAAGGAAACTGAACCACATCCTCTTTCTTTTCTTTCTCTTCTGGCTGTAGAACAGTGGAAGAAGGTGTTAGCTCTCTGAAAACAACACCTCTTCTATACAACACTTTTTCAGCCATAAGATCCCAAAGCTTATATTCTTTCACATTGACACCATAACCAATGAAGATACACTTAATAGCCTTGTTCTCTAATTTTGACCTCTTCTGCCTAGGCACATGAGCATATGCCTCACAACCAAAAACACGAAGATGTCTTATTGAAGGCTTCTTACCAGACCACACCTCTATGGGTATCTTACCAACAAGAGCTGATGTGGGAGACCTATTTACCAGGTAGCAAGCAATGGCAATAGCTTTAGCCCAAAACGTCTATTCGAGGCCAAATCCACTAAGCATACTCCTAGCCTTCTCCATCAATGTCCTATTCATCCTCTTTGCAACTCCATTTTTCTGCATGGTGTATGGATTTGTCTTATGTCTTTTAATCCCATGTTATTTGTAGAACTTATTGAATTTTGTGGAACATAACTCACCACCATTGTCAGTTCTCAAACACTTAATCTTTTTACTAGTCTAATTTTTAGCAAAAGCTTTAAACTCTTTGAACTGACTAAAGACTTCAGATTTGCTTCTGACAAAATAAATCCATGTCCTTCTACTGTAATCATCTATGAAAGATACAAAATATACAAATTTAGAGATCGAAGGAACATTAATAGGACCAAACACATCAGAATAAATAAGATCCAATACACCAGAAGACTTATGAGAACTCAAGTAAAACTTAACATGATTTTGCTTTCAATATATACAATGTTCACAAAAGTTGAAATCGAGATTACAATCATCTAACCCCTCAATGAGGGTTTTATTTTTTAGGGTTCTAAGACCCTTCTCACCAATGTGGTCAAGTCTCTTATGCCATAACATTGTCTTCTCAGCAGGAAGCTTAACTTCCAAAGCATGAGCACCCTTAGGTACCTAAAATGCACTACCATCAAAATTTGATACAACAGATCTTTTAGTTGTTGGTTCCAATGGTGGGGATGAAGTGACTGCAGCTCTTTTCTTCGAGTCAAAAGAACTATTGCATTGTGAAATGCATGCCTCTAGCTGAAACAGAGTACCTCTCTGAGTACCCTTCACAAGCACCATAGCTCCTCTAGTCATCTTGCATCCTTCTTTTGAGAAGACAACTTGCACACCTGCATCATTCAATTTTCTTACAAAAAGTAGGTTCCGTGCCAAGCCTGGGATGTACATAACCCTAGAGATCCCCTTCACTCATCCATCTAGGAATCACATTGTGACTCTTCCACATCCAACTATCTTTAGATGAGAGTCGCCACCCAAATACACTCTTCCACCATCTAACTCTTCATACTTTGTAAACCAGTCTCGATGTGAGGTCATGTGGAAAGATGCACCAGAATCAATCAGCCACACATCATCAGATGCATGGGTGGCCAAGGCTACAATGAAGGCATCACCATCATCTTGTGACTTGTCAAAATCTGAATCTGGGACATTCTTCTTTTTCGTCTTTTTCTCCTCTTTGCATTCCTTTCAGAAATGCCCAGTTTTCCCACAGTTCCAACATAGCACCTTGGATTTTCTAGGAGATTTGGATCTCCCACGAGATTTGGATCCACCCTTTTCAGCTTTCTTGTCTTTCTTTTTCTATTTCTCCTTGGGTCTTCCACAAACAGTAAGAGCTTCTTTGGGCAACTCGGATGACTTTCTTCGCATCTCTTCAGATAACAGCGAAGACACCACTTCATCCATTTTGAAAGTGGATGTGGTACTTCCGATGGCCATAACAAGATGATCCCATGAATCTGGTAAAGAACAAAGCAAGGTCATACGCCGATCCTCCTCTTCCATCTTCACACCAACAAATGTCAATTGTGCAACTAACATGTAAAATGTATTTATGTGATTAGAAACAGATCCTCCATCTTCCATCCTCAGAGAATATAGTTTCTTCCATTGGAATAACTTGTTTATCAAGGACTTAGCCTAATAAACATCACCAAGTTTCTTCCACAGCTCCTTCGTAATCTTCTCTTCATGAACATTTAATAGGACAGAATCATCCAAACAAAGTCTCACAAGACCCTTGGCTTTACGATCTTTGAGATCTGAATCATCTTGGGACATTGCTACTAGTTTTACACTGAAAATTGCTTCCCATAGGTCTCTATCAATGAGCATGTCTTCCATTTTGAGTTTCCACAATTCAAAATTGCTGCCATTAAACTTTTCAACCTCTATTCTTCTAGATGTGCCTGCCATCTCCTTCCTATAACAAGATTTCAGAATACTCTACACAGATTCCCACTCAATCTAAGATTAGTACAAAAAACCCCTACCTAATAGCTAAGACCAAAAATGGTAGGCTCTGATACCAACTGAAAGGAAGCTAGGTGTGCAGAAATCGCTTCCTAAACTAATCTAATGATGGGAGAGGTATGCAAATTCATTTTAACCTTTACAGTTGTAGCAATATAAAACATATATAAGAGATATTACAACAGAAAACACAAAACAAGAATGCAAATAGAGAGAAGTAGACACAAGATGAACGTGGGGAAAACCCTTTCAAGTGAAAAATTGCACACTCTAAAACCTACACAATGTATTAGCTGAAACAGTTACAGTTTACAATACACTTGCAATGCAAGTTCTTCCAAGAGTCTTCAAATGTTGATTTTGGAGTTATTTTAGAAGCATATCAGTACCTATAAAAACACTATATAACTACAACTCCAAACTATGCAGTATATAGAGATTATAAGGCAAATATTGGGAGCATCTTGGGATAAGCATCCACCTTGGCCACATGGCCATTATCCCTCATCAAAGGACTCTTGTCCTTGCTACAAATACATCCCTTACATCTTTCATACATGGCAGATTTGACTTTCCCAATATGGAGCGCTCCAGGCTAAAAATAGACTATAATGGATGCTCTTATGCATCTTACAGTTGGCATAGATTTTCCCAAGATAACAACCTTTAATGTTGTAAGAGAATCTATCATACAATGCTAAATATAGCATATTCCTCTTACAACATGTCATAGCCCAACTTGGGTCCCCAAAGATACCTTTCCCTCATGCAAAGATACTCATAGACACTTGTCATCAATTGTCATAGGAATCTCCAAACTTGGCTCTTTGGTGCAGTCACAATAGGAGGGTTCATAGAATGGACTATCCAGACCATGCAACTAGAGTAAACACAACAGAAACAACTCAAAGATATAGAACAAATGCAAATCTAGTCATTTAGTATATCATAGAATTCAAATACAGATCAACTGACAACATGTGGGCTTACAATTAGGGCTCAAATGTCTGATTTCAGAATATCAGAATATGCACAAGATATAGCTTTGAAGTCCCTCGCAAAAGAGCTAACTATCAACTATCTCTATTATCTTGAACTTGATAACTTGATCACTTACTTCCTAAGGATCTATTACATATATATATATATATATATATATATATATATATATATATATATATATATATATATATATATATATATATATATATATATATATATATATCATCTTTGAATCATAGGATTCCTCCGTGTTGGCCAAGGAAGTTCACAAACTCCAATGAAGAGCTGTAACGTGTGTACATGGATAGGTTAGACCTAATCATGTAGAACACCTCCACAAATGAATGGAATGATGTACAAATCTTAGGGAAGGTTGGCCATGAACCAAAGATCATTAAATGATGTGTCATTAGGCTCCACAAGTCAAGGAATTCTCTACAAGCCTTCTCCTTTAGCTGATTATCAGAGACTGTCAGGGTACTTTGTTTTGAGAAAATACTCAATCTTCTGATAGAGATAACTTTCCAGTAACTAATCCAAATTCCCTAAATCTTGGATATGATGTAGATGAATGAATCTAGATGCTAATTCTATCTCTACAACATTTGAAATGCAACTGTGGTAGAATGCGGACCAAAATATAGAAATTGCTACTAACTGAACTACTAAACTAAACTAGAAAATGAAAAGAAACAAATTAAACTGCAAACAAACTAAAATGCAAATGTTTTTGGTTGATGCAAGATTGCTCTTGAACTAGGGATGCTCTTGTATCAGACATCCAAGGTTATTGAAAAAAGTGAATCCCTCACTTTGCTGGGGCTCGGGGAGAACCAAGGTGGTCCACCTTAGCCTAAGAAATCCAAGATGAATCTTCTTCTAGTCTGCCTTTCCACTTCACAAGGTATTCTTTGTATTGTCTTCCTCTAGTGTTTTATCCAACTCTACTATCCAAAATGTCTTCAATCTTCTCTGGTGCTTGTTGTGGTAACTACTTTTTCAAGTCTTCTTCAATGCTGGCACTGAACTCTGCTTCATGATACTAGTATAGGTCTGCAATATTGAAAATAGGTGATATACCCAATGTCTCTGGTTGTCCAATGTCTATGGTAACTCCACTTCATATGCATTTCCTGAATCAAATTTCCTAAGTATCCTACAAGGTCCAAACTTCTTCATCTTCAACTTGTTATATGTTCCAACTGGAAATATTTCTTTTCTCAAGTATACCATCACTTCATCTCCAACTACAAATTCTTTGTGTCTTCTCTTCCCATCTTCTTTCTCCTTATACTTGTTTTTCATATCTTCCAAATTCTTCTTCACCTAATTATGCATTGCTTCCATATGCTTTACAAATTCTTCTACTTCTACACTTCTCTTATCTGTCATATTGATATCTCTCAACTCTGCAACTCCTCTAGGGTTTACTCTAGTAACAATCTCAAAAGGTATTCTTCCGGTACTCCTATTTACTAAATTATTGTATGCAAACTCTGCTTGTGAAAGAATCAAATCCCAACTTCCTACTTTCTCTCCAACCAAACATCTTGACAAGTTTTGCAAACTCCTATTCACTACCTCTGTCTGTCCATCAGTCTGTGGATGAAAAGATGAACTAAACTTCAAATTTGTCTTCATTTTCTTCAAAAGTGTCTTCCAAAAATGGTAAAGAAACTTTGTATCTCTATCTAAAATTATGCTCTTAGGTAATCCATGCAATCTCACAATCTCCTTGAAAAATAGGTCAGCTACATGCACTGCATCAATTGTCTTCTTAGAAGGTATGAAATGAGCCATCTTTCAAAATCTGTCTACACTACAAATATCGAATCATGTCCTCTCTATGTCTTTGAAAATCTGTCTACCACTCAATGCATCTGCAACTTTGTTTGATTTACCACTCCTATGCTTCAACATAAAAGTATAACTCTACAAGAACTCTACCCATCTCATATGTCTCTAGCTCAACTTACCTTGACTATTCAAATACTACAAAGCATGATGATCTATATACAACATAAACTCCTTACGTAACAAATAATGTCTCCACTTCTTCAAGGCTTGAATTATAGCATATAACTCTTGATCATAAACTAAATATCTTCTCCTTGCATCATTCAACTTCTCACTGAAATATGCTACAGGTCTACCTTCTTGACTTAACACAGCTCTAATTGTACTCCCACTTGCATCACAATCAACTTGAAATACCTTATTAAAATCTGGTAATGCTAAAATAGGTTGCTCTATTACTTTCTACTTCAACAATTCAAAAATTTTATCTGCTCCTGATGTCCACTTGAAATCGTTTCTATCACCTCTCATTGTCTCTGTCATAGGGTTACATATTGAACTAAAATTTTTGATGAACTTCCAGTAGAAACTAGCCAATCCATGAAATTATCTAACCTCTCCAATGCTCTTCGGTGTAGGCCATTCAACAATTACTCTTACTTTCTAAGGGTCCATCTTCAATCCTTCCGTAGAAGTCACAAATCCCAGATATACCAATTCTTCCTTCATGAAACTACACTTCTTGATGTTTATCAGCAATTTATCTCCTCTCAGTATCTGTAAAACTTGTCTAATATGTCACAAATGTTCTTCTTTTGTTCTACTGAAAATTAGAATATCATCCAAGTATACAATCATAAACTTACCCAAGAATTTCTTCAAGACCTCATTCATCAATCTCATGAAAGTACTCAGTACATTTATCAATCCAAAAGGCATCACTAACCACTTATACAACCCTTCATTTGTCTTAAAAGTAGTCTTCCATTAATCTCCTTCTCTGATTATGATCTGATGGTATCCACTCTTCAAGTCTATCTTTGTGAAATATCTTTCTGCACTCAAACAATACATAATATCATCCATCCTAGGTAAAGGAAATCTATACTTAACTGTGATCTTGTTTATTGCTCTAGAGTTAGTACACATTCTCCACTCCATCTTTCTTTGGTACTAATACTGTAAGTACTATACAAGGACTCAAACTTTTTCTAATCAAACCTTTCCTCAACAATTCTTATATCTATCTATTCAGTTCTTCATTCTCTACTGGTGTCATTCTATGTGCTACTTTGTTAGGCAAACTAGCTCCTAGTATAAGATCCATGTGATGACTAATACTTCTGATAGGTGGCAATCCGTTAGGTACATTATCTGATATGACGTCTTCATATTCTAGCAACATCTCTCTTATCTCCTTTGGTTTTGATTTTTCAGTCTCCTTCAACATTTCAGGCTTCTTAGGAATCAAAGCATAACACATATTCTCATGTCTCAAACCATCCAGAAATTTCCTTCCATCTACCAAACAAATTCTAGCATTCCCACATACTTCATTCTTAGGATCATCTTCCAAAGGAATCAAATTAGTTCTTTTCCCATTTGATGTTATAGTGTATGTATTCTTTCTCCCATCATGTATAGCTTTTCTATCATACTACCAAGGTCTACCCAACAAAATATGACAAACATCCATAGGCATAATATCACACAAGACTTCATCATGATAAGATCTAATATGAAATTTCACCAAACATTGTTCAGTCACCAGTACCTTATGATCATCCTGAATCCATACGATCTAATAGGGCTTTGGGTGTTTCAATCTTTCCAACTTCAGCTTAGTCACCATCTCCTCTGAAACTAGGTTATCAAAACTACCACTATCAATTACAACTTTACAACATTTACCTACTGATTTGCATATTCTCCTGGACAAACTTTTCCTCTGTGGTAGTTTTTCATTTGTCTCTACTTGAAATAGTGCTCTCCTCATCACAAGTGATTCTCCTTTCTCAGGTTTACCAACCAAACTTGGTGATCCAACAGGTTCTTCAACATAGGTTGCTCTTCCACTATTCTCTATTCTCTTTCTTGTACTCCCTTGATTATATTCAAATGCTCTATGTCCACCTCCACACTTGAAATAAGTGCCTCTTAATGTTCTCTTATCAAATCCTCTTCCTTCTCTTCAGTATCCTTCATTCTGATATGCACTAGGGTTTCCTCTCCTATAAAAAATTATGTCATCCTTCTTAAATTGGCTGTCAAGCTTGTTATGCTCTGGATGTGACTTGTCTCCTTCAGAAAATGTTCTTCCTCTTTGAAATCTACCTCCTCTACCTCTCTGTCTCTATTCATGTCTCTTATTCATCTTTTCTTCAACTTTCAAGGTGAACTGATATGCTTCTTTAAGAGATGTCATTCTCACTAGACTTTGTTTTTCTTGAATGTTCAATCTCAGTCCATTGATGTATCTAGCCACTTTTTCCTTGCTTGCTTCACTATGTCCTATCCTTATAATCATCTTATGAATTTATTTAGTATACTCCTTCACAGATTTCTCCTTTTGTCTTAGGTTTTGTAATCTTTTCAACAGTTTTAACTCATAGTCAGTAGGTATAAACTGATTCTTCAATTTTGTCACCATCCTATCCCACTTTGTAATCTTTTCTTTTCCTCTATCCAACTGAACTTCTTTCCACCATATAGAAACATGTCCTTTCAACTTTGTCTTTGCAAATTTTACCTTCTCCAGATCTTCAACTTCTTCATATTCAAAGTATTCTTCCATGTCATTTATCCAGTCAATCAACTCTTTAGGGTTCAAATTACCAGTATAGTTTAGCACATCAACTCTAGGTTTCTTTCCAATTTTTGAAATAGCTTGCAACATCTTTACTTGATTTGATTCTTCTTCTTCATCACCTCCTAGGGTTTTGCCAGTTTGTTCAACAGATTGAAATTCCTCTTCATCATCACTTTCAACATTAGGTCTCAGTGTCAATCCTCTTTGCCTATCTTCTTCAGTAACATCCAATTGAATTCTCATCGTTTTCATCATTTCCATCATCTCATCCATTCTACTAGCCATTGTTCCAATAGGCAGCAACTCTCCTCAGCAGCATTCTTCCTAGGATCAAGTGCAAACTTCCTCAAGTTTGATGCTCGGGCTACAAGGTGACAACTGCATCGCAATCAGTGATCAGTTGCAACACAAGTAACCTGCCTCAATTCGTCGATCTATCCACAACAAGATCTTAAGGAATTCCTTTGCCAACTTCACTCAATTCACTCCCAAAGATTCAAACTTTGGTTCTGATACCACTTGGTGCAGTAATGGTAGGAGAGTTCACAGAATGAACTGTCCAAACCATGCAGCTAGCGTAAACACAACAAAAACAAGTTAAAGATATAGAACAAATGTAGATCCAGTCATTCAGTATATCATAGAATTCAAATACAGATTAGTTGGTAACATGCATGCTTACAATTAGGGCTTAAAGGCCCAACTTCAGAATATCAGAATATGCACAAGATAAAGCTTTAAAGTCCCTCGTGAAAGAGCTAACTATCAACTATCTCTATTATCCTAAACTTGCTAACTTGATCACTTACTCCCTAAGGATCTATTACATATATATATCATCTCCAGATCATAGGATTCCTCTGCGTCGGCCAAGGAAGTTCACAAACTCCAATGAAGAGTTGTAACATGTGTACACAAATAGGTTGGACCTAATCATGTAGAACACCTCTGCAAATGATTGGAATGATGTACATATGTCAGGAAAGGTCAGCCACAAACCAAAGATTATTGAATGATGTGTCATTAGGCTCCACAAGTCAAGGAATGCTCCGCAAGCCTTCTCCTTTAGCTGATTATCAGAGACTGTTAGGGTGCTCTGTTATGAGAAAATAGTCAATCTTTTAATAGCGATAACTTTCCAGTAACTAATCCAAATGCTCTAAATCCTAGATATGATGTAGATGATTGAATATAGATACTAGGTCCAGCTCCACAAGATCTGAAATACAACCATGGTAGAACGCAGACCAAAATACAGAAACTACTACTGATTGAACTGCTTGAACTGAACTAGAAAATGAAAAGAAACAAATAGAACTGCAAACAAACTGAAATGCAAATATTTTTGGTTGATGCAAGATTTCTCTTGAACTAGGGATGCTCCTGCATCACTCTTACATGTCATAGATTCTATCATATGGAATATTTTCTTCCACACACCACAAGATGCCGACACATGGCATATTAGTGCCACCTCAAATGGGACACCCAAATCCATGTAGGTTTGACTTGACCATCCAAGTCACATTCCAAGTAAGATGACATGTCACCGTGCCACCTCAACTAAGTGACCAAACTAAATGTGCAAGTAAATACAACATTAGGCAATAAATTAATATACAAATAAATAAATAATGCTAGGAATTCACAAAGGTTGAGACACCTTAAAATTCCCAACAAGGGGCACCTTTGTCAAATTCTCTCATTTCAAAGGTTGTGAGAGAGCCAAACAACTGA
The DNA here is from genome assembly GCA_027924645.1 of Cunninghamia lanceolata. Taxonomy (NCBI): domain Eukaryota; kingdom Viridiplantae; phylum Streptophyta; class Pinopsida; order Cupressales; family Cupressaceae; genus Cunninghamia; species Cunninghamia lanceolata. The sequence continues at coordinate 10,244,898 of BSBN01001652.1, forward strand.
TCTATTGTGTATGTATTCAAATCCTAATTTTCTTCAATGGCAGACACCATATGACTAAGATTTAGGAAGAGATCTCAAGACCTTTTTCACAATCACATCTTCTTTCACTTCTCCACCAAGACCTCTAATTCCATTGACTATCTCATCCACCTGAAGCATGTAACCAGCAATGTCTTCATCTTCTATCATCTTCAGGGTTTCAAAAATTCTCTTGAAAATTTGCATCTTGGCTTGTTTCACTTTACTATCTACTTCATAAATACTTTGAAGTTTGTTCCAAACATCCTGAGTAGATGTACAACTCATTATCTTCACAAGTTTAGAATCAACTAGTCCACTTATAATAGCACTCTTAGCCAAGGCATTATTCTTATACAACTTACTCTCATTTGCATCCTTAGGTTCACTACTAGGAACAGTGTAGCCCTTCTAAACTGATTGCCAGATGCCATACCCTAGAGAGGTCAGATAGTTTTCCATCCTTAGCTTCCAAAAGGAATGTTAGGATTAAGGTTTCATCAACCTTGTAAATCCGATGTAATTTATTCCTATTATTGTTTGTAAATCACACATAAGGGATGAAAGATTTCACTAGCAGCAATCTTGTTTCAGCTTCTTGTTTATATCTGGTCCTTGATGCTAATTTGTCTATGAAGGGGGGTCATAGGGGGGGTTATCAGTGTAAATCTAGATCGTTCGTCATTAGGTCACAGATTTGATCGTTGATATTATGTTAGTTTTCTTTGTTGGCAAGAGACACTATATGGATTCATGGTTGTTGTCATTGATGGCAACAAAGGTCATCCCACATATCCGCAAGTCATGGTGTGTCTCTACCGGAAGTCAGAATAAAGATTGTTGTGGTCCGGTGAACAAGAACAGAGCATGTGGCAAGGTCCGACAGATTGGTCCGGATCTCTCAGAGGAAGTGTCTTGGTGCAGTGCGGATTTGGGGAAGTCAAGAGGACTACCTTGAGTGGTATATTCCAAGGATTTAGCCTCCGGTGATGGACAAGGAAAAAGATATGAATAGTTGAGTACCGGATTCCTGAGAGACAGTGAAAATAGAGGAAGAACTGACTGACAGAGTATCAGACTACTTTCCGGATGTGTTACTGTTGATGATAAAGGTTGTGAAGGCATGAATCATGTTTGGCTGACATGATTAATGATATCTACAAGTATATGCTTGATCCGCATTGCTTGGTGAGCAAGGATTCAGCCGACAGAACAGAGTTTGTAAGAAACTAGACTGTTCCGGATGCCAACTAGAAAGGTGATGAAATTACTTGTGCGGATATATATAGAGGATGGATTTAGTTGTGAAGGGTGTGACTATGTCAAGATATATGCGAAGAAGTGCAGAACAGAGCAGAAGTACCAAGACAGATCCGGTATGTGAAAGGATAGCAGAATAAAGAACAGAGAAAAGATGAAGTGCAGCAGATCAGTGTACTGAGCCTAACCAGAACTGAACTCCAGCATATGCAGATGCTTCCAATCAGTTCAAGACTGTGATTCTTATCACTTTGTAGACAGTGTGTCTTCTTGTAGGCAGTGGGCCTCTTGTGAGCAGTGTGCACGGGCAGTGAGCCCTAATTGGCAAGTGCCATTTTGTAATTTCCTATTCTTCTAACAGAGAATAATTTTGGGTTAATCACCCCGTGGTTTTCTCCCTTAACAGGGTTTCCACATCAAAAATACTGTGTCATGTGTTTCTTATTTCATGGTAATGTTTTGTGTTTGATTCAATGCTGCATCAATTAATAAGAAAGTTCAATAAGGGAAATAATTAGGATAACTGATTCACCCCCCCTCTCAGTTATCAACAATTGGTATCAGAGCTAAGTTCCTCCTAATAGAGCCTAACAGCTTGAGGAAGATCTGGGAGTTCAAATGGATGCATATGGTTTAAGGGAGCAACTCAAGACTGCCCTTGAGGATCTTGAACAGTCAAATTCTGAAGTCAATGAATTAAAGGAAAGACTCAAACAGGCTTATGAATTCATGAGAGAATTAAAAGACAAATTAAGTCTCTCTATGAAAAAGAGAAAGGAGCTGCTCCAACAGTTGGCAAGACAAAGTGAAGAAAGCAATACAAATGAAGAATTGACTGAGCAAACCAAGTTATGTGAAAAGTTATGAAAAGAAGTCATTATGTTAAGACATGAAATGGAATCAGGAACTATAAAGTTTACTCAAGAGATTGAAGAAAAAAGAAAGGCTGAAGACAATCTAAAACAATCTCTTAAAGAAAAATCAGAAGAATGCCACCAGATGGACAGGATTATCAGACATCTTGAATCTGATCTTGAAGATGCCAAAGATAATGAAGAAAAACTTGAGGATCAAATTGCCTCTCTCAAAAGAGACCTTCAAACAGCAAATGAATATAAAGAGAAATTCAAGATAAGCTCTGCTCAACTTGAAGTTCTTCTTGGAAGTCAAAAAGGGACAGATGACAAGTATGGTTTGGGATATGAGAAAGGAGAAAGCTCCGGATCCGGTCAAAAGAATTTTGCATCAGAAAATCCAAGAAACAGGCCTAGAAGACCTCCGGTAAGACAGCCCAATGCTCAAAGATATTCATCTTTCAATGGATACTGCCACAGCTGCAACCACTTTGGTCACAAAGCTAATCAGTACAGAAAGAGAATGAATCAGATTAATTCATCCTTCTCCGGACAGTGCTTCAACTGCAAAAGGTATGGACACAAATCCCATGAATGCAGAAATATGCAAGTAAACAAATCATTCAAAGGTAGATGCTTTACATGCAATAGAGTAGGTCATATGGCTAATCAATGCAGATCAAGAGGATATCAGTCAATTATGCAAAGAAATGTTATTTGCCAAATATGTAATAGGTCCGGTCATAATGCTAAAGTCTGCAGAAGCAAGAATCAGGACAAAAGAGGTCTGGTGTATAATCAGAATCAAGACAAGGGTAAACAAAAGATGAATGCGGATGAAGTTAGAAATCAGATGAGCAAGATTTGGGTGAAGAAAAGTTCAGAGAATGTAGAGGTTGGATCCGCACCAGACCCTGGTGTTGATATTTCTTCCGGAAATTAAAAAGTTAGCTCTGGCTCAGGGGGAGACTCAAAGAAAATCCTGTTCCCCTAGCCAATCAAGTGGTGCCTGCTGTGGCACAAGATGCGGAGTAAAAGGTTTAAAGATATAAGTCTTGAGACTATCCAAATAAGATTTCAGAGGTCCGCATGGAGTTATGAAGAAGCTGTGATCGATCAAGTAAGACCTGTTCCGGGAGATGCTTCAGTATGACAGAGGATTACAAAAAGGTCTGGAGAGATCCGGAAGTGCACTATCTTATTCTGCGGATTGGACAGAGTGTTTGGGATGTTCTTGTAATGTGTCACCTTGATTTATTCATGATTGAAAGATCCGGATGATGTTCACAGATCAGGACTGATCCGGGATACTCCAAGCTATCCGGACAAGGCAAACCGGAATAATATAGGTGAAGCATTTATTGCAAACAGATATTAGGGTTTGCGGAGCAATATAAGGGATTTATCAAAAATCATTTGCTCATTCTGCACTCAAGAAGAAGTGAAAAGTGGAGCTCTGCAACAAGATTCATCAAGCACACCAAAGATCTCCTGTCGAAGTCATTGCATAAAGAAATCAATCCCACCACTCCGTGCAAACTGAAGGCACATAAGGTATTCTCTGTTTTTCATTATCTCACTGCAAATCTTTGAAGAATGGCTACTCCAAATATAGTTAAGATCTCTGATAGACCTCGCCCCACATTCAAGAAACATCCTTACAAATCATTGGAGGTAGATCCACTAGGAGCCTTCTCTAGTGTTCCTCATGGTGTATTGCATACGGAAGATATTAGGGTTTACATCCATGCGAATCTTGAAGACTTTGGAGAATCAAAGCTGATGGATATCTATCACAAACAATTGATAGATGACTCCTTTGAGATCAAACCTCAGTACAAAGCCATCCGGGACAAACACTTTGCACAGTGCATTCATTTCCCCTATTTTGAAGAAGATGAATGGGTCCGGTATGTACTAAGTAGAGTACATGACAACTTCCTATGGTTGAACCAACCCTTCAAGATCACCAAAGATGCAATTAGGGCTGTAACCGGTTTGCACTCATCCGGTGGATTACCTGTTCTCAAGTCTGTCAAAAATCAGACAGTTAGTGATGCAACTGGATCCAAGTTTGACAAGAGAGCTATGACAGTTGATGACATCACTGAACCGGATGTCAAATTTGCAGCTATGATAATTGGTTACAAAATCTATCATTCCAGTAGGGAAAATTCAGTACCGGGAACTGCAATCTACACAGCTTATCAAATGTTAAAGGAGAATGCAGACTATGACTTGTGTGAGCTTCTTGTGAACCAACTCTTTGAAAATCTGCAGAAGATCAAGAAGGACAAGAAAAACTCCTTCAAGTATGGCAATCTGATCCTTTGTCTCTTCTTTTACTACATGAATGAGCTTCCCGGATCCAGTGGATGGATATGGCAGAATGACAGACCGGTTGCCATCCAAATCAGAGACTATTTGCATGGACTTGGGGATGCTAAAGCAAGAAATACAGCTCTATGGGGATACTTCAAGAACTTCCAAAGCATGATGCATGCAAGAGAAAGAATACCCCAATCCCTTGTTGAAAAGTACAAAGACACAGTATGCTTCATGGTAGAAATAGATCAGTGTCTAATGGAGGCAGTGGAGCCAAGGACTGTTTGGATCATGCCCATGGGGTATGAAGTGGATGAATAGATAGTAGAGCTACATGTTCAACACATGCTAAGCCAGCCCAAAGATCCTAAGGCAGAAAGGTTTGGAACCTTTGAGGAACTGAGTGTAAAGATACATGTAGAACTCAGGGAACCGGAGATAAAGAGGAAGGTAAGAAAAGAAGTTGAGCATATTGCTCAAGGCCTAGGCATCTCAAAAGAGGCACTTGATGCCAGCCGGGAAAAGAGGAGGAAGGCTGAGGAAGAAGAGAAAAGTAAAGAAAGTGTTCCGGTTGAAACTCCCACCCGGACCAGATCATCAAAAAAATCTGCACCTCCCACAACCAAAAGTTCAAAACCGAAAGTCCAGGCATCCGGTAAAAGATCCAAGACAAAAGCCACAAGGGCTTATGAAAGCCAAAAGGATGAAGAGGAAACAGAGTCAGATGAGGGAGTAAAAGAAATAAAGAAGCAGAAGAAGAAAGGATCCGGTAAACCCTCCACAGGCCAAGACAAGGATGAAATGGCAGAGGTATCTATTGAAAAGTCCACTCTGTCTCTAGAGAGTGTAATCAAGTCGGTTACGGTAGATGGAAACCTTCAACCAATGACTGAATTTTATGATGACTACAATGAGGCTGACCAAAAGATTCTGCAGGAAGCCACAGTCAAATATCTGAACATATACAATAAGGCTTTCATTGAGATCATATCTCTTATTCCTAAAAGCCTAGAAAAGGAATTAGAAATAAGAAAGAATAATGCTCATGCAAAAGATCTTGAGATCCGGGAGCAGATAGCTATTCAGCTATATCCTCAAATTGATCCCAAGACAATGAACATAATCTTCAAAGACTGCAAAGATGAGTTCAGAAGTAAAGCCAGGATGAATCAACTCATGCTTGGTGAGACTGACAAAGTGGCCCAAGAGACAGAAGAGATCCTCCGGAAGGCCTTCAAAAGGTTCAATCTTCCTGTTGTAGAGGACTTAGGTGCAGAAACAGCTGCGGATTTGGAATCATCTGTTCTGGAAGAAGTGGGCCCTGAACAGACAAACATCTCTCCTCTGGTTTCCCCTACAGTCTCCGGATCCAAAGAAGAAGAGAAATTACAGGAGAAGGAAGCAGGGGTGAAAGATAAAGAGGTTGACAGTTCCAAGACTGCAGAAGAAAAGAAACATCTGTCTCCGGCAAGAGACACTGCACAAATTGTTCAACAATTTTTGAGCAAAGCCACTATAGAAATTGATGAACCGGACCTACTAAAAGGACCATTAGATTTTGACTCTTTATCACCAGTGCAAACAATGAAAATAGCCTCATTTGCAAATGAGAAAGTCAAAGAGAAGCTGCTGAAATCTCACATGGAAGACTGTGAGCTTATGGAGGTAGCATCTGGAGTGCTAGAAAAGATCATGCCATCCTTTCAAAAGGATCTCACAGCCTCCTCTTCCGGTAATCTCAAAACCTTAGTCAGCAGTGTTAGTACACATTTTGAATCTCTAGAAAAATCTGCTGAAGAAAAGGTCCGGAAGGAATTTTTGGATAAAAGATTTTCAGAAGTATTAGAATTAATCTCTAAAGATAGGAAGATTGTGAGTATTGGAATAAAGAGCTTAGAGAATGCTCTTAAGGATGGTGGTGACATTTACAAATTTTGTATATCCTGGTCAAAGGCAACAGCAGCAATTGATAAGAAAATAAAAGAGGAACAGGACAAGCTACAAAGCTTATCTCAAAGTTTTGATCCTCTCTCTTCCTCCATAATAAATCAAGAATGTCAGACTATTGCAGTCTTGAATGAAATAAAGAATCTTGAGAAGGAAAGGAAGAATATCACTAACCGGATGGGAGAACTTAGAAGGATTATAATCCCTAAGTTGGAAACTATGCATGAGGCCATCAGTGATGCTTAGACCACCGCCCAAACAAATGATCCGACAGATCTCAAGCGGGCAGAAGCTTTTGCATTTTTGTTGAGTGGTCACATTTCAATTTTGGATAGAATGAAGCAAAGTTGGGCTACAGAAATGATCCAATTGCAGACATCCTTTGCAGACATTCTTCAGTATATGTGAGTATGTAAATATGCGGCTATGTATAGAAAATTTTTGAAAATTTTGATGTGCGGACCCTACCCTTTGCCATTGATGTCAAAGGGGGAGTGAGGAGCAGTGAAAAATGAGGAATCCAATTAAGGGGGAGTTCCGGAAATTGTATATAAAGACAGAGTATCAGCAAAGGGGGAGCATAGTGTAAACACTTAGTCATTTTTCACTAAGTGTTGCCATCAATGCCAAAGGGGGAGATTGTTGGCAAGAGACACTATATGGATTCATGGTTGTTGTCATTGATGGCAACAAAGGTCATCCCACATATCCGCAAGTCATGGTGTGTCTCTACCGGAAGTCAAAATAAAGATTGTTGTGGTCCGGTGAACAAGAACAAAGCATGTGGCAAGGTCCGACAGATTGGTCCGGATCTCTCAGAGGAAGTGTCTTGGTGCAGTGCGGATTTGGGGAAGTCAAGAGGACTACCTTGAGTGGTATATTCCAAGGATTTAGCCTCCGGTGATGGACAAGGAAAAAGATATGAATAGTTGAGTACCGAATTCCTGAGAGACAGTGAAAACAGAGGAAGAACTAACTGACAGAGTATCAGACTACTTTCCGGATGTGTTACTGTTGATGATAAAGGTTGTGAAGGCATGAATCATGTTTGGCCAACATGATTAATGATATCTACAAGTATATGCTTGATCCGCATTGCTTGGTGAGCAAGGATTCAGCCGACAGAACAGAGTTTGTAAGAAACTAGACTGTTCCGGATGCCGACTAGAAAGGTGATGAAATTACTTGTGCGGATATATATAGAGGATGGATTTAGTTGTGAAGGGTGTGACTATGTCAAGATATATGCGAAGAAGTGCAGAACAGAGCAGAAGTACCAAGACAGATCCGGTATGTGAAAGGATAGCAGAATAAAGAACAGAGAAAAGATGAAGTGCAGCAGATCAGTGTACTGAGCCTAACCGGAACTAAACTCCAGCATATGCAGATGCTTCCAATCAGTTCAAGACTGTGATTCTTATCACTTTGTAGACAGTGTGTCTTCTTGTAGGCGGTGGGCCTCTTGTGAGCAGTGTGCTCGGGCAGTGAGCCCTAATTGGCAAGTGCCATTTTGTAATTTCCTATTCTTCTAACAGAGAATAATTTTGGGTTAATCACCCCGTGGTTTTCTCCCTTAACAGGGTTTCCACGTCAAAAATACTGTGTCATGTGTTTCTTATTTCATGGTAATGTTTTGTGTTTGATTCAATGCTGCATCAATTAATAAGAAAGTTCAATAAGGGAAATAATTAGGATAACTTATTCACCCCCCCCCCCCCTCTCAGTTATCAACATTCTTGCCCTAGAAGGCAACCCCCCTTTATAAGGATTTTTGTACTATGTTTTTAGTAGAGTTGAGAGTAACAGGCACCGCTAGATTGAATACTGGAGAAGGAGAGGAAGTGCATGTATTGTAATCTTATAGTTGAAGATAATACAACTTGGAGCCTCTTTTCTTGGTGGAGTTTTTTTACCTAAAATGGGTTTTCTCCACGTTACATACTGTGTTATGCGTTTAGTTCTTAATGCATATTATTTCTATGTAGTGAGTTTTATTTCTGTTGCAATCTCCATTGATTCTACATTGTTTAGAGGACATAAATAAGGTTTGAATCAAATTTCTATTGTGTGGTTTGCACCTTCATTTATAACATTTGGTATTAGAGCCTGGCCAGTTTTTATTCTTGGGTGGTAGTGTGAAGGTTTTTTAGTTGCATTGGGAGATTTAGTTGTTTGTTTGCAGATCTTGTGAAGATATCATGGCTTCATCCATTGTTGCTTCTACCTCTCGGTTGGACATTGAAAAGTTCAATGGCATAGGGTACGAATTGTGGAAGATAAAAATGGAGGATTTTCTAGAAGAAAGAAACCAATGGTTGGCTATTATGAAAGAGAAAAAGCTTGATGATGTTTCTCCTGATGAGTGGGAAAGATTGGATAAAAAGGCACGAGGTACAATCCAGCTATGTCTTGCAGATTCTGTTCTACTGAATGTTGCAAGTAAGAAGTCGGCACATAGCTTGTGGAAGTGTTTGGGTGAGATCTACCAAGCCAAGAGTATGGTAAATAAGATTTATGTAAAGCATAAGTTATTTTCCATGAAATTGAAAGAGGGTGAATCAATTGCAGAGCATTTGAATTTGTTTAATTTATTATTTAGTCAACTAGCATCTGTAGACGTTGGGGTGAATGAGGAAGATAAATGTATATTGCTTCTTTGTTCTTTGCTTGAGTCATAGGAGAATGTTATTTTGGCTATCACTGCTAAACTCACAGATCCAAAGTTGGATGCTCTTGTTTTAGTTTTGTTGTCACAAGAATTGAGGAAGAAAAGTTTAGATAGTTTAAGGGATGCTCTTAGTGTCAGGGGAAGGTCTATGGAAAGATGACCAAAAGGATATTAGAAGGGGTCTAAAGACAAGTCTAAGGGTTGTTTTAAGACTCCTATAAAGAAGAACAGAGTCAAGTGTTAGAACTGCAGAAAGAGAGGACATGTAAAAAAGGAATGTAGAAACCCAAAGAAGCAATGGGATTCTACTACTAACAAGTCTTCGAATGTAGGTGATGAGATTTTACTTTCTGCATGTAATGTTGTTTCTCATGATCATCAGTTGGTTGACTCAGGATGCTCATACCACATGACCCCGCATAAAGAATGGTTTTCCACATATGAAGAGTATCATGGAGGAAATGTGTACCTCAGAGACAACTCTACATATCCTATTGTTGGATGAGGGAAGGTAATATTGTGTTTCAATAATGGGAGAATTAAAACCCTCCCTAGTGTTTTACATGTTCTTGGATTGGTTAGAAATTTGATTTATGTTTCAAAGTTGAATGATTTGGGAATGCATGTGACATTTGATAAGCATTGTTATGGATTGGTGAGAGGAAACTTGGTGGTAGCAAAGGGGAAAAGATTGGGAAATCTGTTTAAGCTAGAAGCCACTACTATTTGTAATGCCTCTTGTGCATCTAAGGCTAATACTAAAAATACATGTATGTTGTGGCACCATAGATTAGGCCACATAAGTCAATTTGGTTTAAAGACTATCTTAAATAAAAAATTGTTAGATGGTTTATCCTATTCTAATGAGAGTTTCAAATTTTTTGAACATTGTGTGTTTGGAAAATAGAATAGATCTTCATTTCCTTCAGCAGGTAATAAATCTAATGATAAATTGGAACTTATTCATTCGGATGTTTTTGGTCTAGTGGATGTTGAATAAATTGGAAAATCTAGATATTTTGTTTCCTTCATTGATGATGTCTCAAGGTTTACATAGATTTATTTTATGTGTCACAAATCTGAAGTTTTCACTAAGTTTAAGGAATTTAAAACTTTAGTTGAAAAACAATCATATTATAAGATAAAGGTTTTGAAATCTGATAATGGAGGGGAATATTGTTCTAAGGAATTTGATGAATTCTATAAGCATGTAGGTATTGTTAGACATAAATCTACTCTATATACTCCACAACATAATGGAATGGTAGAAAAGATGAATCAAACAATAATGGAAAGAGCCAGAAGTATGTTGAGTGAATCATAGTTGAATAAATGCTTTTGGGCAGAAGTTGTGTGTATTACAAACTACTTGATTAGTAGATCTTTGTGTAAGCCTCTAGTTTCAACTCCTTATGAAATGTGGACAAGCAAGAAACCTTTTGTTTCACATTTAAGGGTATTTGGCTATGAGGCTTATGTTCATGTGCCTAAATAAAAACATACTAAGTTGGATCCAAAAGATGAAAAGTGAATTTTTGTTAGATTTGGTAATAATGTAAAAGGTTATAATCTCTGGAATCCACTAACCCAAAATATTATCTATTCTAGAGATGTTATTTCTAGGGAACTTAGTGTTATTTTAGAACTTGAACAACCAAAAGAAAAAGAAGAAAATGTGAAAAGAGTGCACTTTGAATTAGAGCATGAAGATGCACCTCAAGAAGGACAAAATGATGGATTGGGGGGTGAAGAAGCAGAAGAAGACTCGAGTGAAAGTTCTAATGAGGAAGAATCTATTGTAATAGAAGAAGTTAGTACAGATGAGCATGTAGAAGAACCTGAAGAGTCTCTTACTCAACCTCTAAGAAGATCCACAAGACAATGGAACCCAGTTGATAGGTATAGCCCACCAGATTTCCATTGTGTATTTGATTTATTAAGTACTAACGATGAGCCTAGATCCTACAGGGAAGCTATTCATGTAGATAATAGTGAGTCTTGGTAGTTATCCATGTAGGAGGAGATGATGGCTTTAGACTCTGGCAACACCTGAGATCTTGTTTATTTTCCCAAAGGAAGAAAGGCCATAGGTTGCAAGTGGGTCTTCAAGAACAAGTTTAGAGTAGACGATTCATTGGAGAAGTACAAGGCTAGACTGGTAGCCAAGGGCTACTCCCAGAGAGAGAGTTGATTTGGTGAAATTTTCTCTCATGTTGTTAAATTAACTTCTATTAGGTTTGTCTTATCCATTGTTGCAGCTCTTGACTGGGAAATAGAGCAAATGGATGTTAAGAATGCATTCAAGCATGGAGATCTTGAGGAATAAATTTACATGCAGTAACCTATAGGTTTTGAGGTAAAAGGGAAAGAACATTGAGTTTCTAGATTGAAGAGGTCTCTTTATGGTCTAAAATAGTCCCCTAGAATGTGCTACCAAAAATTTGATTCATTTGTGTTGAAATTGGGTTTTCTTAGAAATGAGGAGGATCATTGTGTGTACATTCATTGTATTGATGATTCTATTATGATCTTTGCATTGTATGTTGATGACATGTTATTTTTCAACAATACTAAGGGTATGACTAGTGAGTTGAAAGCCCAACTTTCAAGTGCAATTAAAATGAAGGATCTTGGAACTGCTAGGTATATTTTGGGGTTAGAGATCAAAAGGGATAGAGGTAACATAAAACTTTGGTTATCTCAAAGTAAGTATGTGAACACCATTTTGTAGAGACTTAGTATGTAGGATTGTAACCCAGTTAGAGTTCCTTTACCCATTGGTACTAAGATTTGATTAGATATGTGTCCAAAGAATGAGGATGATTTAGATGATATGTCTAATGTGCCATATGCTAGTGTTGTAGGGAGTTTGATGTATGCAATGATTTGCACTAGACCAGATATTGCCCAAGCAGTGGGAGTTTTGAGCAGATTTATGTCTAACCTTGGTAGATAACATTGGAATTATGCAAAGATGGTGTTTAGATATCTATCAGGCACTCCTAATTACTATTTGGTTTATTTTGTTACTGACAATGCTGACAAAACTTTAGAAATATAGGTATTTTTTGATGTAGATTGGGCAAGTGACTTGGATAGTTGAAGTTCCGCTAGTGGCTATGTTTTTACTTTGTTTGGCGGAGCAGTGAGTTGGATGAGCAAAAGGCAACCCACAATTGCTTTTTCTACCACCAAAGCAGAGTATATAGCTTCTACCCATGTCTCTAAGGAGGTAGTTTGGTTGAGGAGGTTGTGTACAGGTATTGGTTTTGATTCCAGGATCATTCAGATTGGTTGTGATAGCTAGAGTGCTATTTGTTTAGCCAAAAATCCTATGTATCATGACTGAACTAAGCATGTTGATGTGCAATATCACTTTGTTCAAGAATTGGTTGCAAATGGATAGATTGAGGTGAAGAAGATAGACAATCAAGAGAATGTTGCAGATGCTTTGACCAAGCCTGTGAGCACAGAGAAATTTGTATGGTGTAGAGAGGCCATGGGCCTTGCTTCTAATGCTTGATTATTTTATGGTTTTTCTATGGGTGTTTACAATGTATGATGTCAAGTGGGAGGACCTTAGGATTAAGGTGCCATCAACCTTGTAAATACTATGTAATCTATTGCTTTTATTTCTTGTAAATCAACCATAAGGGATGAAAGGTTTCACCAGCAGTGACCTTGTTTTAGCCACATGTATATATCTGGTCCTCGATGCTAATCCACTTGCAAAGGGGGGTCACAGGGGGGTTTCCCCCTTGCGAGGGGTCTGGGGTATCATCCCCCTGATGGGGAGTCTGGGGGCCACACACCTCGGTGGGGGTTCAGGGGCAGTGCCCTCAAAACCTCATTTTATTTATATTTTATCATTATAAATCTAGACCGTTCGTCATTAGGTCATAGATCTCATGGTCGATATTATGTCAGTTTTCTTTCCCTAGAAGGCAACCCCCCTCTATAAGGATATTTGTACTACATTTTTAGTAGAGTTGAGAGTAACAGGTGCCGCTGGATTGAAGACTGGAGAAGGAGAGGAAGAGCATGTATTGTAATCTCATATTTGAAGATAATATAACTTGGAGCCTCTTTTCTTGGTGGAGTTTTTTACTAGAAAGGGCTTTCTCCATGTTACATACTGTGTTATGTGTTCAATTCTTAATGCATGTTATTTCTATGTAGTGGGTTTTATTTATGTTGCAATGTCCATTGAATCTACATTGTTTAGAGGACATAAATAAGGTTTGAATCAGACACACGTTGTGTGCTTTGTACTTTCATTTCTAACAAGGAATAATTTATCCCATCAAACTTGGGTACCTTGAGAGAACTATTTCGAGCCATCCTCGACCTTCCTTAAGTAGTTAAGCTTCTTTTGAGTATCTTCACTCTGATACCAATTATTGAACACACCATGATATAGAGAGTAGGGGTGAATCAGTATCTAAACAAACTTCAACTTCTTTGGAGTAGATTAAAACTTAAGCATTATAGCATTAACATAAACATGAAAGATCAACACAATACACATTAACATATAACACCAGATATATGTGGAAAACCCAAGAAGGAAAAAACTATGGTGATGATTAGCTCACAATATATGAAGCTCAAAATAAAAACTTTGTTTTAGGGCTACAACCCAAGGAAGCAACTACTCATTGAAAAACTTTTCTTTAGGGTCACTCCCAAGAAAGCTACAACTCCATGAAGACTTTGTTTTAGGGTCACTCCCAAGGAAGTAACTACTCCTTGAATAGAGAACAAACTCAGAAAAGATTACAGTATGACAATCTTTCTACTGCCTGAAAACTGACATTGAAGTTCACACCTTTGATGATTGCAATTATTCTTCTTTTGATAATTGGATAAATTAGGCACACTCTCCACTTCCTTCCTGTCACACAAATGTCTTCAAGATGAATTAGGATAGCATCTATAACTTCTGCTCTTTCTCCTGTAGTCATACATCATAATGCATTCATTTAGCTCCTTTTCTTGCTTGCGAACCTTATCAATCACATTGCAATCATACCTCACCTAACTCAATTTGATTTAAAATTTATACATGATATTACATTGATTACATTTCTTGTCAACCAGAGACAACATGAAAAATACATTTACAAGTTGGGCGGACTACATACAACATGAAATGTGTAGAGGACAAGTTGTAAACAAGACTACATGCTACACTAGCAGAAGACCCATGCTTTGCAAACATCAACACTTACTTAAATAGGTCCAAAAAATTCTTCATAGCATCAAACATCAAGGGATTACATCTGCACACTTTGCTCGTTTGAAAAGAGGACAGCCTTAAGCAAAGACATATGAAACTTGAAGCATAACGGCCATAGCAACTTGAAAACCTTGTGCGGTACTGGAAACAAGAAAGATCTTCATGAAACTCTTCTAGATGAGTCTATAGGACTCATACAACATCTCCAAACACTCATTTACCTATGCACATCAAATCTATTTTGTGCCACACATCTTCAACCATGAACTTTGAGAACAACAAGTCATCTGGAACACTCTGCAACATACTGTCATTGAAAAATTGAGCTTGCAGATCACCAAGAAACTTGAAACTGCAAGAAAGCATGTAATGCACATCCATAAACATGTCCACAAAACTAAAAAGGAAAACATTCACATCCAGAGGAATGTGGAACATTCCAACAGGCCTTCAACACCACCATACTCTGTCAGAACACATGTCGGTACTCTATCATGCATAACTTTTATAGCAGAAGGAAAGATGATCTAAGACTTTTGAATTATCACCTTCACAACACCTTGGACATAGTTCCAAAACCGCATAGCCATAACTGCAAATGTGGAGGAATGTGAAGCATTCCATTACTGTATAGTAAATATCTCCTTTAAAACCAACACTATGTTCAAACTGTCAACTGCAAAATACCCTTCCAATAATCCAAACACCATGAAACTTGGAACATACATGCTTTGACACTATATGAATTTATATTCCAATCTATAAAGGTACAACATCAAAAGAATGAAAATGCGGAGCAATCTCCCAGAAATTCTTCAAAGGTAGTCATCCTGTAGCAGAAACATTCACCAACTTCCGGAGGCCAAACCTTCATTGTATCAACACATGCATTCTTAGGAACAATAGAAAAGATCATACAATATGCTTCAAGCTACTAGTGACCTCTTCTCAATATCAACAACACATCATAGTGCTTATAATTTCCATATTAATGTATCTTCTTGTGCTTCTAGTTCCCATCTTAATATGCCTTCTTGATGCTTCTAATTCCCATCTTAATATAACTTTATACTCAACTTTGCATTGATCAAGGCATGACATCCAACAATAAACTTCAGTAACCATATTATATTCAACATGACATCCAACCATGAACTATATCTTTTCTATTGGATAGGACATGACATCCAACCATGAACACCATTACACATCTGATAGTGTTGACATCAATGACAACCTTGTGATAGTGTTGACATCAATGAGAACCTTAGGAACCATATGTGTAACATAAAGATGTTGTGAAGTTAAGGGTCCAAGTAGTTAAGGTAAGTTTATAGTTTTTATATTTTTTGGGTTGGTAGAACAAGATAGTATTGTAAAATATAGGTTGTTTTATAGTAATAGGATCAAGTGAGTTCCACTCCTTTAAAACCTCAAATGTAGGTTCATGGACTATTTATGCAAGGTAGATGGTATGATAATGTTCTTCATGTTTGGATTTTTGTTGGAATGGTTGTGTTAAAAGAATGGGTTGATGAATGGTATTGCAGACCTTTAAGTCCACTTAAGACATATCAAACTACATGAGCACTAAAACTCATGGAAATGAAATCATCAATTGGCTTTGACCATATATTAGATCTAGTGCAACCAAGTATTATAGATGTATTATTTAATTAAAATTAATATTGAAGCACCTTATATAGTATTTTTGTATTATTTATTAAGATTAATTTTTTTGTACAATACAAGGTAGGTCATGTTTGTGTAGTTATTAAAGAAGGTAATGAAAAAGGAATAAATTATTATTTGTATCATTGTGTTGTGGAAAAAATAAATCGAAAGCATTTATTATAGATGGAGAAGACATTAATTATCCTATATGATTTGTAGTATAACTACTAGAATATGGCTTAGAAGGTACCTAATGAAGAAGTTTGATGTGTGGTTGTTTGAAGACATTGATGCACATAGAAAAATTCTTCATTATTTTAACCTTGTTCTTACATTAAACATTCGATTTATCAAATATGGGGTAGACCAAAGAATAAGAACTTATGGAAAGTTCATAAGTCTAACCATGAAGTTGTTATGTCAGAAAAAGTAACCTTGGGGACTTTTTCCTCTTAAGGTTTAGCTCTAGGGTCCTGTAGAGAGCATTTAGAGCATCTTGCATGATTTTGATGACTCCTGATAAGAAAACCCTAAAATTTCATGGAAAATGGGACTCAGCGGATGCACTTAACATAAATCCTACCTGAAATAGGGGGGACTTGGGCTCCCATGCCCTAGTCTTGTCCTATTTTAGGTCAGGACCAATTTCAAAGTGTTGGTTTATGACTGTTATTTATGTCCTATGCCGACACAGTAAGTTTGAATTACAAAATTCTTAGTGGGAATGTTTGTAGTTGCATATATAAGCATGATTAGTGATTAATTTATAAACTAGATGGAAACTAGATGGACATTTTGATTGACAAGCTTATGTTAAGGTGATTCAATGCATTAATTGTGTGTTGTAGAGTAGAATTTGTGTTGTTCTTGTGTTTGTATTTGCAGATTTGGCATCCATCTCCTCATGGCATGAAGAGCATCTTACTTCCATGAGATCTTCACTACAAGGTGATATCAATTGTGTTTTCTATCATTTATCATTTGGATTTTGCCTCTATCTCGCAGGGATACACACTCTTTATCTAACAATGGTGTTCGAAAGACTTGAATGTCTCTCTGGGGCTTGATTGAGGCAAGCCTCTAAACACCACAACCCCCAACCCACTTTTTTGTGATTGCAGGTTATAGGTTGCGAAAGCCAAAGAAGTGGAGTTGCAAGAGAGTAGTGCAAGCTGTCAAAATTGTAGATCAGAGAAGAAAACAGGGACCTGGACTCGAGCGCCCCCTCATTAGTCCTCTGGATCCCACAACTAGAAAATCTCTGGAACAATAGGAATAGGTTGCAGACAAGATTCCCAAATCCTGAAGAAAACTGTGGCACTGGACTCGGGTGACCACTCATTAGTCCCCAACTTTTCCACACACTAAACTTTGAAAACTAGTACACAGTTGGTTGTCATTTGATATCTCTGTGTGTGATCATTTTTTGTAATTTGTCCATTTGCTTATGATTTCATGAAATTATGGTTTTGAACATAATTGGGCTTAATTGAACAATAAAATTATACAATTACAATTGTCCCCTATGTTCCAAGTGATGAAAAGCCTGTAATAGACCTCTCTACTCAGCTAGAAGTCCTTGAATGTTTAGTGGTGAAAGTAGGATCAAAACAAACCATCAAAATCAAACCCTAAACATTTTTCACACTAAACAAAAGCAATACTTTAAACTATAAAGATTAGAGCTAACCCAATTAGTTCATTGGAATGAATTGGTACAATGGTGCATAAGCATTATAGTTTTAAGTATATTGTCAAAGTATTAAGTTTCTTGATTTGAATATATTTTTACTTTATTTTATTTATTTATTGCTATTGATGATATTAATGTAGGTCAGTGGTTCCAAACATGATTCCACCTTCACATAGTTGGTGTCATTAGTAGAAAATTTCATATTCTTGATTTCAAGAGAAGAGCATTCTCCTCACTCTCTTTCTCTCTCTATCGATCTCCCCTGATATCTCGCTATATCCCTATATCTATATATCTCTATCCCTCCCCCCTCTCTATATCTCTATCTCTTTCTCCCTCCCTCTATATATCAATCTTTCCCCCCTTCCTGTCTCTCTATTTGTCCCTCTCTCTCCCTCTCTATCTCTATATAGAGAGATAGAGAGCAAGAGAGCAGGAGAAAGAGATAGAGAGAGGAAGATAGAGATATAGAGGAGAGAGAGAGAGAGATGAGAGAGGGAGAAGGAGAGAGGGAGAGGAGAATAGGAGATAAAAAGGAAGAGAGAGAGGAATAGAGAGAGAGGCCTCATTTTGAGAGAGGATGAGAGAAAGAGATATAGAGGAGGTGAGAGAGATGAGAGATGGAGAGGGAGAGAGGGAGAGGGGAACATGAGGTAAAAGGAAGAGAGAGAGAGAGAGGAATAGAGAGAGGCCTCATTTTTCTATAAAGAGAGACAAAGGAAGAGATGGGAAGTGAGAGAAAAAGGTAGAGAGAGAGGGACGAAGAGAGAGACAGAGAGGGAGAGAAAGGGGGACAAATGGAAAGATAGATAAAGATAGAGAGAAGTGAAGAAATAGAGAGGCCTTACTTCACTACTGAGAGAGAGGTAGAGAGATAAAGAAAGATAGGGATAAAGAGAGGGATAAGAAGAGAGAGAGAAAGAGAGAAAGTGGAAGAGGAAGAGATATATAGGCCTCATTTTACTATAAAGAGAAAAAGAGAGGTTGAGAGAAAGAGAGAGAGAAAGAGGCATCATTTTTCTATTGAGAGACAGTGGGGAGGGAGGGACAAAGGGATACAGGAAGAGAGAGAAATACAGGAAGAGAGAGAGGAAGAGAAACAAAGAAAGAGGGATAGAGAAAGAGGCCCCGTTTTGTTCCCAATAAAGAAAGATAGAGAGGAACAAAGAGAGAAAGAGAAAGAGAGAAAGAGAAAGAGAGAAAGAAGAAGAGAGAGAGGAAGAGAAAGAGGGAAGGACGAATGGAGAAAGATAGAGAGATATAGAAATGAAAGAGGGAGAGAGAGAGGAAGAGAGAAAGAGTGACATGGAGAGGAAGAGAGAAAGAGTAACACAGAGAGGAAGAAAGAGAGAGGGAATAGAGAAAGGCTTAATTTCACTATTGAGAGAGAGAGAGAGAAAGAATAAGATATTAATAGATAGAGGAAAAGAGATGCCATATTTCACTACCCATGTATTTTGTTCCTTTTAGGCTACAACAATTTTATAAAATCTTAAGAGCCATGAGACTAAAAAGTACAAAAATTTAATGTGATTATTATCTCAAACCATTGTACCCATCAATGTTATATCTAAATATACAAATTGGTACTCAACCAATCTACAAAAGCCTCTCTCAGTTTCACCCAACTCTTGATAATTTTCTTGTGGTGGTAGCAAGGACAATGTTACAAAAAGTGTTAGTTTTGTTTAGTATAAGGGTGATAAGAGAAATATTTTATATTTTCAAACCTTGTGGGACAAAATAATCAATGCCAACATGTTTAGGTGATCTAGTTAATGCTACTAGGGGTGTTATTTCACTACCTATGCATCTTCGTCATTCTAGACTACATTGGTAAAAAAAAGTCCCTTAAGAGCCCAAAGACCAAAATAGTGCCAAAATTTGATGTGGTTGTTCTCTCAAAACATCGAACCTATGAATGTTTTAAATAAGTGGAGGTGTGGAATACACTATATATACTAATCTATGAGATGAATCATGTGCAAAAATTAAATTGATCATAAAGTTAATAGTAAATAAACACAAAGTAATATAGCATAATGTAGTGATTTACCTGGGAAAAACCCTTTTGGTAGAAATACCTCACACTACAATCTAATTCAATCTATTATTCAATAATCAAAAGGTTAAAATACACTTTCAAGTCTAATCCTTTATAGGAGTATCACCAACAAGTGATCTAGAGCAATTCCGGTAGCATAACAATCCCTACAAAACTCACTATGAAATTTCCATCTAAGGAACCCATTAAATAGGTAAAGAAATACATGAAAAAACAAAATGGTAATTACAAAACCATGAGATAAAGCTACCCAAAATTTTACATGCAAATCCTTAGTCCCAACCCATCACTCAAATCCTAACAGGAGTCCATAGGCTAAAAATAACATTTTCCTTCCACTTGAAGTAAGATCATCATAATTTGCTCACCAATTTGGGTGCTTCATTTTTTATCCATTATCTACAATCAAAGGTGCCTAATGACATGTCCTAACATGTTTCATAAGTTGGTCAACAATTTTAACTCCCTCTTATAGTCCTCTTATGCACTGGTCACATATGCTCTTATATTTTTAGTGAAGCACAACTTCTGGAGGCCATAACTTTTGATCTAAGAAGTTGATTGAGCCCATTTTTTTAACTAAATTTCTTGACGAGATCCTTGTTTTTGTAACTATATTTCTCTAGATAAGGCCCATTTTGATATTTTTAATGAAAAAAATTAATGTCTAGAGCCTTGAAAATTATATTTTTGTGGTTTGTAGCCTATAATTTGTTTTTTATTCTTAAGACTAGGATGAAAGTTGAGACACTTTTCGTAAAATTCTCTCCATTTTCAAACACCTTCCAAGAGAAAAGATAATTACATTGCTATAAACTATCTACTAGGGTGTGAGAGGCCCATACACTTACTGCACCACCTGAACTTCTAAATTTGTTGACTGGATTTGTCAATGCATTTGCAACATTCTACAATGTGTCAACTTTTTCTAGCATCACCCTCCAATTCTCTACCACGTCTTGAATAAAATGGTATTGGATATCTCTATTCTCATCCTCACATTAAAGGTTGAGTTTTTTACTAGATATGTGGTACTCTGACTATCAAAAAGAATTTTGATAGCTCCATAACTCAACTCCATGCCTAAGCACAATATCTTAAGCTAGATGGCCTCCATACATGAAAGAGTACCTATCATGTACTCAACCTCTATAATGGACAAAGAAACCACACCTTTCCACTTACTCATCCAACTAAAAGCACCACCAAATAAATTGAACACATATCCACTAGTGACTTTTTTGCTATTAAAATCATCTGCCCAATCTGCATTCATAAACCCACAAATATCCACTAAGTGTTGGTCCCCTAAAGAATTTCCATTATACTAAATAGCGTACTTGGAGATACGCTACAAATATCTAAATATACTCTTAATTGTATCCAAATGATCGTATCTAGGATTAGCCATAAAGTAACTGAAGACTCCCATTACTTGGGTAATGCTTGTTCTAGTATAGACCATAGCATGCATCAAATTCTCAACCACATTAGCACAAGGAACAAAATCTATATTCTCCATCTATGTGGGTGCCATAGGACACTACTCAATTAAAAGCTTAGTTCCCACATAAATAGGAACACTTAATGGCCTTCTATATTCCATGATAAAACATTATAGTACAAAGTTCACATATGCATTGTAGCCTAACTTATGTATTCTATTCACTCTATCTCTTCTAATCTCCATACCCAATATATACTTGGTAGGCCCCATGTCCTTCATGTCAAACTATGTTGAAATTTGAGACTTCAAATCATAGATCACATCCATACAAATACCAAAAATAACATTTCATCTATGTACAATGTTATAACAAGGAATCTATCACCACCCATTTTATAATAAACACAATGATCTAGTTTGGATCTTACAAATCCCAAGCTCAACACAAATGAATCATTTTTTTAGTACGACATTCTAGGAGACGATTTGAGTTCATATAACAGTTTTTCAATCTACAAATAAAAGGCTCCTCATCTTTAACAACATAGTGCTCTATTTGTGTCATGTAGATTTCTTTCTCTAATTCTCTATGTAGGAATGTTATCTTCACATCCATTTGTTCTATTTATAAACCAAAAGTTGTCATTACAAATAACAAAAAAATGATATCTATATTAATTTAGCAATTGGTAAAAAAATATCACCAGTGTCTATCCCCTCAACTTGAAAATATCCTTTTGCATCCAATCTTGCCTTGTATTTTTTAGCACCACCATTTGAATGATCTTCTTGAAAACCCATTTACATGCAATAGACTTTTTTCCTTTTCTACCAAGTCCCATGTGTAATTATTTTTTGGCACAACCATCTCCTCATCCGTAGCCACTCCCTAGGACTCAAAATCACCCATATCCATTGCCTCCTTCGTAGTTCATTCTCATAATATTAGTAATTAAAGGAAAAAATACATCCCCAATTAGGATTAGTATAGTTGACTGGTTGTTGTCTTTGCTAAGTGGACATCCTCAAGAGCTGAGGTGGATGTTCACTTTCAAAATTTATTTCCACCACAAATTTAGAGATGTTCCTTTTCCGTCCCAAATTATTCTTATTGTATACATTGTAAAAATAAAAATAAAAAAGTTATTTTGAGAAAGAAAAAAAATATATTGGGGAAAGAAAAATAAAAAGCTAACAAATATTTATTTATATTTTAGAGAAAGAAAAAAAAAGCTATTGTAAAATATTCTTTCTTATTTTATATATACATACTCAAAAAATTATATTTAAACTACTTTCAACTATAATCTTTTTACTTTCTATACCTTAAAAATTAAGTTTAAAGTATGAAGTGTTTGTTTTATAATTAGAAAGGTTATCTTTTAGAAACATAAGTTTAAGATAACAAATTTTTTAAAGAGAAAATAAATCATGAAAATAAATATTTAATATAAAAATAAAAGTGAACTGGAGTTTTTTTAAGGATTTATAATAGAAATATGTGTCTTCCTTAATTCATATAGTTGACTACTTTATATTTAAGTAATTTGTATTATATGAGACATGTTTTTCTTTTTAGAGTTTCTTAAGGGGCCCATTTTATATGTTAATTTAATCTAATGTATAGGGTTAGTTGAACCACATCTTTCTTTCCATCCTCTTCTAGTTGCAACACTACAAAATAAGGCTTAATCTCTTTGAAAATACCACTTTTGTTGTATCACGCTCTCAACCACAAGGTCCCAAATCTTGTATTCTTTCACACCAACACCATGGTCAATGAAGATATATTTCATTGCCTTGTTTTCCAACTTTGTTTGCTTCTCATGCATATGCCTTGCAACCAAAAACATGAAGATAATGTAATTAGGCATTTTTACCTATCCATGCCTCCATAAGGGTCTTGTCAACAAGAGATAATGTAGGAGACCTATTAATCAAGTAACAACTACAACAACCACTTATTCCCAAAATTTTTTCTCTAAGATAGCTCCACTAAGCATACTCCTATCCCTCTCTATCAATGTCCTATTAATTCTTTCTACAACTCCATTATGCTAAGAGGTATATGAATCTATCTTATGTCTCTTAATCTCATGCTCTTTACAAAATCTATAAAAATTGATAGAACAAAACTTGTTGCTATTCTCAATCCTCAAAACCTTAATCTTACTATTATTTTGATTTTCCAAAAGATCCTTAAGCTACATAAACTAATTCAGGACTTTATATGTAATCCTAATAAAATACACCCATGTCCTTCTAGAATAATCATCTATAAAAGACATATTACAAAGACTTACAATTGAAGAAACATTAAAAGTACTAAAAAATCTAAATGAATTAAATCCAATACTTTTAAAGATTTGTGAGGACTAGAATAAACTTAAATGTGGTTTTGTTTTCCATATATACAATGTTCACATTAATTAAATTCAAGAGTACAATAATTAATCCCCTCAACAAGATTTTTAGTTTCCAAGATCTTTAGACCCTTCTCACATATATGGACCATTCTTTTTTCCATAGAATTGTTTTCTATATAGGTAACTTTCTCTTTGAAGCAAGAGCTTACTTAGGTACATAGAAAGTACAACCATCAAATGTAGACAAACTACTCCTTGTGGATGGAAATTCTAATGGTAAATGTGTAGATTATATAGATCTTTTCACTATAGGAATATAAGAACTGTTAAACTAGATAGTGCAAGAATCTATCTAAAATAGAGTGCTCATAAAAACACCCTTACCAAGAACCATAGCTTCTCACACCATCTTACACCCTCCACTAGAGAAAATAACCTACATGCCCACATTATTGAGTTTGCTAATTGATAATATGTTTTGTGCTAAACCAAGGATATGCAAAACACCATTGATTCCCTCTACTCATCCATTAGGGAATCAAATATAGACTCTACCATGACCAACTATGCTCAAATGAGAGTCGTCACCAAGGCACACTTTTCCACCATCATATTCTTCATACCTTGAAAATCACCCCCTAATGGGAGGTCATATGGAAGGAAACTCTATACTCTATCAACCATGGATGTTTTGATGCAGGATTTGCCAAGTCTATGACAATAACATCTACATCACCTTGAAATGACATTTCAGACTCATCATCTAAATCATTTTTCTCTATTTTTCTCCTCTTTACAATCTCTACAAAAGCTCCTAGTCTTGTTGCAGTTCTAACACTCAGCCTTGGAACTTCCAAGAGATTTAGATCTCCCACAAGATTTAAATATAGAATTTTATTTGTTCTTTTCTTTATTTTTTCCTTTATCCTTCAATTTTCCATGAATAGCTAGGGCCTCCTTAGTAAATTTAGAAACCCTCCACCAGATCTCTTCTGAGAGTAAAGTAGACACCACCTCATCTATTTTTAGATTCAATGTACTATCAATTGTCATTACCATGTGATCCCACAAGCCTAAAAAATAACATAAAAGTGTCATTCAATGATCCTCCTCCTCCATTTTCACTCTATAGAGTGCAATTAGGTCTCAATCATATTGAATGCATTCAAATGTTCAACCATAGAACCACCATCATCCATTCTCAAGGTGCACAACTTCTTTCTTAGGAAAGGTTTGTTAACTAAGATTTTTCTTAGGAAATGTTCAAAGAAAAACTTAGACCAGAGTCCAAGATTTTATACTTTATTATGTTAAGGGAAAATTGGATCTAAATGAATAATTAATATAATAAATATCAATGATACCCAAAACTCAATGAAATAATGAACAAAAGAGATCAATCAAACAAAAGAACTTCCAAAAACTTTGCAAACCTCAAAGCTTCATAGCTTCCATTGGTTGCCTATCTCAATAGATCTTGCATGTATGAATAAGGCCCTCAGAGAGTGCACTTCCTTGCTATGATTTCAAGATTGTCAATGGAGAACGGCTATGATAATTTTGCCATAAAGAGGAGCTTCACAACAATGACAGTAGTGCATAGTAACGAGTGTGATCGCAAGCAATGAAGGAATTGGTGCCAAAGGCGCACTGTAATTCCTGCATAGTAACAATACTGAAGGCTTAGATGAATGAAATGGAATAACAAGGTTCAATTTATAGACTTGAGAGGGATGAGATCAATGGTATAGAAAGAATGAGAAGATCAACAATATAGAATGGTTGAGGAACGTGCATGAATAAGAAGAAGACAAGTGTCTTGCTCTATTTTGCATGAGACGAATTAATAAAATAGAAGAATGAGTTAACTGAAGAGATTAATTAATTAAAAGAATAGATCAATCAGTTAAGAGAATAGAACTAGAGAATAGAAACTGCATGAGGATGAGAAGATATTTTAGCTCAATTAAATATTTAGAATATTCAATTGCATGTGCACAAAGATTGAATTATATTTAGAGATAACTCAATTTAGAAGAAATGGACAACTTAAATAAATATTTGATTTATTTAAATTTAGAGAAGATATTATTTGAAGAAACAATTAAATAATTGGAATTATTTAATTTAGGAAGATTTTGAAAGCAAATTAAATATTTAAATAAATTTATTTAATTATTTGTGCATGATTTGGAAGAATAAATAAAATATTTTATTATATTTTATTTTTAGAGATTGAGAGGATTTAAATAAATTTGATTGAATTTATTTAAATTTGGAAGAATGATTTTGACTTAATTAAATAATTGAGAATTATTTAATTGTTTGGAAGAATTTAATTAAATAAAGGATTTTATTTAATTTTGACTTTAGAAGAGGTAATTAAATATTTTGATATTTAATTAATTTAGAGGAATGTGAATCAAATAAATAAATTGGTTTATTTATTTTATTGATAGAATAATTAGAATGAAATAAATATTTAAGAATATTTATTTAGACTGAGTCGTGTCATTTTTAGGCGTAAACATTTTGCCCCTCTTTGATGTAATGCAGTTTACGACATTGCTTCAAAGAATAAATAGTCTGATAATGATACATGCCCCAGTTTGCCCCTGGTACAGGTTATGACGATAGGATGCCCCCTCAGGAGATTGTACGGGAAGAAGACAGAAGGCGTAAGACGGACAATCTCACAAAGAAGAAGGTGAGAGGAGAAGAAATTTGTTGGAGAATGAGCTGAATGATATGTGATGCAAGATAGAATGAAAACACACACAAGCAAGTAAGAAAGTATGTACAAATGATACAAGAACAAATAAGGTATTGCCCCTGTCCAGCTATAAACCAATGATATACTGATAACGATATACGAAAGTGTTGTCATGACGGGGAACGATAGATCCCTAGAGCAACATGAAGGATAGTGTCTGGTTTCAAGAAATGAAGCATGTCGTGTAAGACACGTGTGTTGGTCTGATTTTGACAATGCAACATTTGTATAAGACAATTGATTGATTAACTAATCGAGTTGGTTTACGACTAGACAAGGATCAAGACCACTAATTGTGATTGGATCATTTGATAAGATTGACTTGACTTGATTGGCATGGATTAAGGATGGACTTGCATTTGGATCATTGTTTAGATTGATTGGATTGGGATAAGAGATATTATGATAGACAGAAAGTTGATCGATAGAAAGAATCACAAGCTTTTACTTGATACTTTGTGGTTTGGATCTTTTATTGTATGGGATATGGATGCTTTAGAATTTTTATTGCATGGGATATGGTATGGATTCTTTGTGGATGCGAATGGATGTGAGTGGATGCAAATGGGTTTTTCATCTTGATATTGCAAGTATTTTGAAGTGCTTATTTCATCATTGGTCTTTTTAAAATGTTGTAAGAAAATACAAGCATTGAGGTATAATTGAACCGAGATGACCTAAGTATTGCTTACATAGATTTTGATTTAGCAAGTTTAATACAAGCATCTAGGTATAATTGAACAGAGATGACCTGAGTATTTCTTGTGTATCAACAGACAAGGATTGCCACTATTCATGTTAGACCTTTGAAGTCCTCGATGATCTTTTGCTGATCATGTCATTAGACAAGGCTTCACATTACTAAAGTTTAATCCATAAATAGCAAAACAAAGAAAATAATCATGTCCCCATTGATGTAGAGCACACAGTGGAAGCGAACACTTATCAACTTTTAAACCTTAGCCAATGTACCAATACACCAACTTAGCACATGCTTGGTGTGACTTGCTAATACCGGTGGCAATACTCTGATTCATCGTTATGACTGGTCACCATTTGTATCTGCCCAAATGTACGTTCTCCACATGCATTCGCAACATGTTTTTGCGATATGCATTTGCAACATACATTTGAAACTTATGCCAAGGCTAGTTTCTTCTATGGGACTCTTGTCATCAGTGAATGCTCATACATTTAGGCCAATGTGCTTTGTCACCCCAATCTGAATCTTGGGCCGTGACTTCTGTTCAATGCCCTGAACTCCTCTTTGGCTAGATTGCCCTTAACGCTCCGAAAGGGAAACTGTTCATCAATGGTCTTTGTCTCACCAACAGCGTCTCAACTCCTCTGATCCAAACCCTAGCACATGGAGATGCTAGGTGATCTACTATGCACAACCAAATTTGGTCCTCTATGCCGCCGAATCATGAAACAAAATAGAAAACAAACAAATATGATATAATGAAGCCATTCCACTAATTTTGATAGAAATCTTATCAGTGGAATTCTTCATATTGACATATTGCAGCAATGGAAAGCACAGAACAGAAAGGAAATCTATAGCTAACAAACTTGCAATTATAGAGAACAGGAATTAAAATGATGGAATAGAATATCTTTATTTCTCTTTGAAACAATGTTCAATCACACTCAACCTCCTCTCTGTGATCTGATTACATTCGATCACAATATCATATGACTGATTACAACCGCAAACCCTAATACCTAATCTTGTTCATTTCCCTGGTTTTTATAGATTCGCCCAAAGTAGTACCAACCTAACTCCAAGCGGCTGGGAGATCGATTCCAAGTGGCTGGGAAACACTACTGCCTATTTTTGGCATTATTTCTATTTTTAGCATTATGCGATTACAATTGACAAATGTCACTTGGGACTTAGAAAATGAACCTAGATTTATTCTACTCAAACTCACACATGGCACTAGGCCTTACAATTGGTTACTTAGACCTTATACAACACCAAAACATCAAAATGAACATGAAATTAATTAAAGTATCTAGGTGCCCCTGCACCATACTCCCGGGGTTAACAGAACTCAAGTCCCTTGAGGAACCAAGTCTAAAATATTAACCCCATGCTTGATGATGTCTTCCTCGCTCATCCAGGTAGCATCTTCATTAGGCAAACCGTGCCATTTGACCAGATACTGCTTGTAGGTTTTATGTCTGGTCTTCTTCTAAACTTTGGTGTCAAAAATACATTCCAGTTGTACTGACTGACTCGGTGGAAAATCAAAAATCCATTCTGCATCCCCTGCTCCTATCACATTTGAATATGTAACATTGTCTCCCCTGAATGGAAATAGTTTTGACACATTGAAAATGGGTGATATTACTAAACCTAGAGGAAGTTCAATTTCGTATGCATTAGGCCCAAATTTGTGTACAATCTTGCATGGACCTATCTTCTTCATAAGAAGCTTCATGGGCTACCCCTTCAGGAGTCTTTCCTTCTTTAGATATGCCATTACTAGATCCCCAACTTTGTATTGGACATCCCTTTTCTTCTGATCAGCTCTCTCTTTGTATTTCCCTGTGTTCTTCTGGATAGTTTCCCTTACAGCATCATGGATATCCTTCATACTGACTGCAAAATCTTCTCCTTGTACACTCCTTTTCTCCATATTCTGGAGATCCTTGAGCTCCAAAATTCCCCTGGGATGAATCCCATATACAACTTCAAAAGGGCTCTTTCTTGTGCTCCTATTAACAGAATCGTTATACGTAAACTCTGCTTGTGGGATGATCATATCCCATGCTTCTCCATGTTGTTTAGTCAAACAGCTCAAAAGATTACCTAGTGATCTATTCACGACCTTAGTTTGTCCATCCGTTTGAGGGTGATAGGCTGACGTGAAAGATAACTGAATGCCCAATTTCTTCCACAATGTGTGCCAAAAATGTCCCACAAACTTGGGATCTCTGTTAGTGACAATATTCAATGGCAAACCATGAATTCGAACAATCTCCTTAAAGAACAGACCAACAATGTGTGAAGCATCATTGGTACATTTGCATGGCACAAAATGAGCCATTTTACTAAATCTATCAAATACAACAAATACACTATCAAAATCTCTTTGAGTCTGGGGAAGACCCGAAACAAAATCCATACTGATGCACTCCCATGGCCTTTGTGGAATTGGAAGTGGTTGATAGAGACCTACATTGGATGAAGTTCCTTTTGCTCTCTGACAAATGCTACAAGTTTCTACAAATTTCCTGACATCTGTTTGCATCTTAGGCCAGAAGTAAAGCCTTCTCACTTGTTCCAACATCTTGTCTAGTCCAAAATGAGCTCCAAGACTACCGCAATGTTTCTCTTTTATGATGTTCTCCCTCATGGAACACCTAGGTACACACAACTAGTTGCCTTTAAATAGTAACCCCTGCAGTAGAAAAAATTTAGAAAAATCAAAATGATAGGAATCTAAAAATTGTCAACAAACTCCATATATCTCCTTGAAGTCCTCATCATCTTGGTACATATTCTTGAGAGAATCCACTCCCACACTTTGTAACTAGATTTCCTGTGTAGTGCACACTCTTCTACTCAGAGCATCTGCCACCTTGTTGGATTGTCCCTTCTTATGTTTGATGGAGAAAGTATACACCTGGAGTTGTTCGACCCACTTCATATGCCTATGATTTAGCTTCTCCTGCGAATTCAAAAAACTCAAAGCATGGTTGTCAGTATAAACAATGAATTCCTTGGGCAAGAGATAATGTCTCCATTTTTTCAATGCTTGAACCATTGCATACAATTCTAGATCATATGTGGAATACTTTCATTTAGCATCATTCATCTTTTCACTAAAGAAAGCAACAGGTCTGCCTTCCTAACTCAAGACAGCACCAATGGCAAGGTTACTGGAATCACATTCCACAGTAAACAACTTATTAAAATTAGGCAAAACCAAAATGGGTTTCTCTGCTATTTTCTGTTTGAGAATCTCAAAAGATTCGTCTGCTGCTTTATTCCAAACAAACTTACATTTCTATCCTCCTTTTATGGTATCCAGAATGGGTGCACAAATATGACTGAATCCTCTTATAAATTTCTTATAAAAAATTGCAAACCTATGAAAACTCTGTACATCACTTACTGTTTTAGGTGTTGGCCAAGACAGAATAGCATACACCTTCTCTGGATCCATTTTCAAGTTGCCCTAGAATATCACAAATCCAAGGTATGTGAGTTCTTCCTTCATGAAGACACTCTTCTCCATATTGATCATCAGTTTCTCCTCATGCAGCTTCTTCAACACATATTCCAAATGCTGCAAATGTTCTTCTTTTGTCCTGCTGAAAATTAGAATATCGTCAAGATAGACAACAATAAATTTGCCAATAAAATCTCTCAATACCTCATTCATTAGACGCATGAAAGTATTGGGAGCATTGGACAGACCAAATGGCATCACTAGCCACTCATAAAGACCTTCATTAGTCTTAAAGGGTTGTCTTCCATTTATCCCCTTGTCTAATCCTAATTTGATGGTATCTACTCTTGAGATCAATTTTAGAAAAATACCGAGCTCCACCCAAACAATCCATGAGGTCCTCTATTCTGGGCATAGGAAACCTATATCTGATGGTGATCTTATTTATGGCTCTCGAATCAGTGCATAACCTCCATTTGCCATCCTTCTTGGGAGCTAAAACTGTGGGTATAACACATGGACTAACTTTTCCTCACTAGGCCTTTATCCAACAGTTCTTGCACTTGTTTAACAATTTCCCCATTCTGAGCAGGTGTCATTTTATAGGCTAGTTTATTTGGCAATGTGGATCCTGGGATGAAGTCAATTTGATGACTTATGTCTCTCACAGGGGGTAGTGTATTGGGCATATCCTCCACCATGATACCCTTATCTTTGTCTAACAATTCCTGTACTTCCTTAGGGACTTTTTCCTTGCTATTTTTAGACAAATTAGAATTGTCTTTAGGTTTCAAAATCAGAGCATACCACTGGGTTCCCTCTTCTTTCAGAGTATGGAGAAATTCTTTCCCACTCATTAACATGATACTTGAGCCTACATTCTTGTCTACACCTTCTTCTGGTAAAGGATCCATCTTATATTGTCTACCATTTCTAATGATCACAAAGGAATTTGACTTACCATCATGCTGGGCTTGTACATCATACTGCCAAGGTCTACCTAACAGTAAATGGCATGCGTCCATGTGAATTATATCACACAAAAGTTTATCCCCATATTCCCCTATCTAAAATTCTACCCAAGCTTGTTCATCAACCAAGACTTGTTGCCCTTTGTTCAGCCATGACACTTTGTATGGACTCACACATGGTAATCTTTTCAAATTCAATTTCTCTACCATTTCTATTGAAACTAAATTTTTAGTTGAACCAGAATCAACAATTACCTTACACCTTTTTCCATAAACTTTACACAGAGTTCTGAATAGTGTCTTCCTCTGTGGTGGTTCTTTGTTCTATGGTACCTTCAACATCATCCTTCTCATCATGAGATTCTCTCCATCTTGTGCTGGAGCTACACTTCCCATAGGTGAGTTCACACTCTAACAATCTTCTTCTTGAATCAGTTGGCTCCTTCTCTCTCCACCATGAGAGCTTGAGGCTTTCTCTGGACACTTGCCTGCTATGTGCCCAATTTGGTTACAATTATAACATCTTCTCGTGAAGACGTTAGGACCTCTGCCTGGTTGACCAAATCTACCTCTCCCATTGGGTCTCCTTCCTCTAAAACCCTCTCTGGAACCAGATTCTCCACTATGTTCTTGCTGACTGGACTCCCCTTGAGTGTTCTGTAACTAATTTCTGCCACCAAAGCTATTTCTGCCCTAAAATTTCTTCCACCTCTGCCTCTGTTCTGTTGTTCTCCTTTTATTTTCTTCTTCTCTTCTACTCTTAGTGCCACTTGGAAACACTTGTCCACAGTTTCTAGTGTCAAGATGGTAATCTCATCTTGTATACTATACTTCAGGCCATTAATATACCTGGCAACTCTTCCTTTCTCATCCTTAGCATGTCCACACCTTAGAGACAATTTGTGAAATTCCTCTATATAGGTGGATACATCCATATCCTTTTGCCTGAGGTTCTGCATTTTCCTGTATATCTACACCTCATAATCCATTGGTAGGAACTGAGCCTTGATCCTCTCTACCATCCGACTCTAGGATGAGATTATGCTCTTGCCACTCTTCACCCTTTCTCCCTGGGTGTAGTTCCACCACGTGAGTGCAACGCCCTTCAATTTCATCTTTGCAAACTTGACTCTTCTAGTCTCTGGTACCTCCTTGTACTTGAAATAATTGTTCCATGCCTCGACCCATTCGATGACTTCATCTACATCCATCTTTCCACTGAACATTAGAATCTCCATTCTTTCCTCGGATGAATCCTTACCAAGTGATTTTATGGCCTCTAGAAATTGTTTCTAGTTTGCAGATATACTTGTCTATTCTGGGGTTGTTTCCTCTTCCCCATCTTCTTCTACTTCATCAAACTCCTCATCTGATTTCCTGTCTTTTCCTAAGGTCTTCAACTCAACCTGGAGTGCTTCCTTGACTCCAATCTTGATCATCTCCTCTATCTCCTTGAATTTCTTAACCACTTCAGTGGTCATTCCCTTTGGAGGCATATCACTAGCCCCTTCTTCACTTTCTCTATCTGACATAAACATTCACAGATAACGCTAACACTTCTGCAGACCTTTTGCTAGCTCTGATACCAAAATGATGTAGAGCACACAGTGGAAGTGAACACTTATCAACTTTTAAACCTTAGCTGATGTGTCGATACATCAACTTAGCACATGCTTGGTGTGACTTGCTAATACCGGTGGCAATACTCTGATTCACCGTTACGACCAATCACCATTTGTATCTGCCAAAATGTACATTCTCCACATACATTTGCAACATGCTTTTGTGATATGCATTCACAACATACATTCAAAACTTATGCCAATGCTAGTGTCTTTGGTGAGACTCTTGTCATCGATGAACACTCATACATTTAGGTCGATGCGCTTTGTCACCCCGATCTGAATCTTGGGCCGCAACATTCGTTCAATGCACTGAACTCATCTTCGGCCAGATTGCCCTTAACGCTCTGAAAGGGAAACAGTTCATCAATGGTCTCTGTCTCACTGACAGCATCTCAACTCCTCCGATCCAAACCCTGGCACATGGAGATGCTAGGCGATCTACTATGCACAACCAAATTTGGTCCTCTGCGCCGCCGAATCATGAAACAAAATAGAAAACAAATAAATATGATACAACAAAGCCATTCCATTGATTTCGATAGAAATCTTATCAGTGGAATTCTTCATATCGACATATTGCAGCAATGGAAAGCACAGAATGGAAAGGAAATCTACAGCTAACAAACTTGTAATTACAAAGAACAGAAATTGAAATGACAGAACAGAATATCTTTATTTCTCTTTGAAATAATGTTTAATCACACTCAACCTCCTCTCTGTGATCTGATCACATTCGATCACAATATCATGACTGATTACAACCGTAAACCCTAATACCTAATCTTGTTCATTTCCTTGGTTTTTATAGATTTGCCTAGAGTAGTACCAAACTAAATCCAAGCGGCTGGGAGATCGATTCCAAGTGGTTGGGGAACACTACTGCCTATTTTTGGCATTATTGCTATTTTTAGCATTATGTGATTACAATTCACAAATGTCACTTGGGACTTACAAAATGAACCTAGATTTCTTCCACTCGGACTCACACATGGCACTAGGCCTTACAATTGGTCACTTGGACCTTATACAACACCAAAACATCAAAATGAACATGAAATTAAATAAAGTATCTAGGTGCCCACCACCCATCATAGCATCTCTAGCTTTTGGCATCCTCAAGTAGCATAGAAAGGCATGATAGCAAAAATCAAGACTCTGTAAGTTAACCTGATCAACACAAAACATTCTTGCATTTAGATGTGTGTTTCTTGCCATAATTTAGATAGAATGAAATAATGAACAAAAGAGATCAATCAAATAAAAGAACTTAAAAAAACTTTGCAAACCTCAAAGCTTCATAGCTTTCGTTGGTTTCCTATCTCAATCGATCTTGCATGTATGAATAAGGCCCTCAGAGAGTGTACTTCCTTGCTATGATTCTAAGATTGTCAATGGAGAACGGCTATGATAATTTCACCATGAAGAGGAGCTTCACAACAATGACAGTAGTGCGTAGTAATGAGTGTGATCGCAAGCAATGAAGGAATTGGTGCCAAAGGCACGCTGTAATTCCTGCAGAGTAACAATATTGAAGGCTTAGATGAATGAAATGGAAGAACAAGGTTCAATTTATAGAGTTGAGAGGGACGAGATCAATGGTATAGAAAGAATGAGAAGATCAACGGTATAGAATGGTTGATGAACGTGTGCGAATAAGAAGAAGACAAGTGTCTTGCTCTATTTTGCATGAGAGGAATTAATAAAATAGAAGAATGAGTTAACTGGAGAGATTAATCAATTAAAAGAATAGATCAATCAGTTAAGAGAATAGAACTAGAGAATAGAAATTGCATGAGGATGAGAAGATATTTTAGCTCAATTAAATATTTAGAATATTCAATTGCATGTGCACAAAGATTGAATTATATTTAGAGATAACTAAATTTAGAAGAAATAGACAACTTAAATAAATATTTGATTTATTTAAATTTAAAGAAGATATTATTGGAAGAAACAATTAAATAATTGGAATTATTTAATTTAGAATGATTTTGAAAGCAAATTAAATAAATAAATTTATTTAATTGTTTGTGCATGATTTGGAAGAATAAATAAAATATTTGATTATATTTTATTTTTAGAGATTGAGATGATTTAAATAAATTTGATTGAATTTATTTAAATTTGGAAGAATGATTTTGACTTAATTAAATAATTGAGAATTATTTAATTGTTTGGAAGAATTTAATTAAATAAAGGATTTTATTTAATTTTGACTTTAGAAGAGGTAATTAAATATTTTGATATTTAATTAATTTAGAGGAATGTGATTCAAATAAATAAATTGGTTTATTTATTTTATTGATAGAAGAATTAGAATGAAATAAATATTTAAGTATATTTATTTAGACTGAGTCGTGTCATTTTTAGGCGTATACATATCATATGTAGTAAACCCTAGTGTGATGTAGTGAAAAGAGAGAAGTTAGATATGCAATAAGTACAAACTAGTTTTAAATAAATTATATACATTCATATATACATTAGTATACATATGGTCATAAATTAATATACATCAATGTCTTATACATGTCTTATAATTCATTCTAGATGTTTTACACTCACATTATCTTATTTTATTCTCCCACATATGTAATTCATATTATTCATGCTTTTATCTCCCACTTTTCTCTTCCTTATATAGCCTCTTAATGCCTTGTCATAATTCTTTTCCATCATATTCTTTCATAATAAAATTTAGTTATCTTCTTCCAATGAATTTACTTTTTCTTTTATGATATTTTACTTTTTTATAGCGTATTGGACCATATTAGAGGTGTTTTAGGGCTAGTTAAGTGGTATATAATCGATATATGGGTCTAGAAATTACTCAAATTACATGTGTGGTACTATAAAACCTTGAGTATGTTGTAAACATAAACCATTTAAGCCACAATTATATACAAAATATTTATGTATTGATCTCAACAAGGCCATGAAGGTATCCATAATGTCATGAAAATGACATATAACTCATTAGAAAGCCTATAATGCCATATATAGGTGTACAATGAATGTCTAAACAAAGCCATTTATATACAATGATTTATAAATTAATAAAATACAAATCTATGCCTACAAAGCCATAAAACGTACAATGATATACATTGACAAACACAAATCTATGCCTATATGTAATGAAGGCATACAACGAAATCTCTATACATAAAGATTATAGTCTTATTTAAAAATTGACCTCTCTTGGCCTACTAGGAAGGTGAAGAACCAATCTCTTAATCGACAATGAGCCTTTGCTAATGAAACCTCCTATGGTCAAGGCTAGATTGTATCTCCACCTATTATTATAAATAAACAATATACACATTAGTATACAAACATGACATGAAATGACATA
Source organism: Cunninghamia lanceolata (assembly GCA_027924645.1). NCBI lineage: Eukaryota > Viridiplantae > Streptophyta > Pinopsida > Cupressales > Cupressaceae > Cunninghamia > Cunninghamia lanceolata. Next base: position 10,281,362 of record BSBN01001652.1, read on the forward strand.
AGTACATAATTACTTACTACAAGCTGATAATCTTTCTCAATCATGTTGAATCCTTTCCTTGTTGTGGTTAGATATCCACTATAGAATTTTAGCTTCAGGGTCTTTGATACCTATTCACAAGTATTCAAAAAGCACATTTTTCTTCCTTTATAGTAGTCAGACCCGAATGTTGACTTAATAAGAGTGAAATAGAGAAGACATTGTGTATTAGATGTTGATTTTCCTATGATTGATCTAAGACTGAATTGTGAATAAGTGTGAATGCAATATACTTTTGTACAAATAATCATCGATAATGAAAATGATCAATAACGATGTTCTTAAATACAAGTCCCAAACACATAATTCGAAACCTTGCATGCAAGTCAACAACAAGAAAAATTGAGAGATTCAAATTTAATATTAAGAGGACTAGACCATGAGCGCAATTCCATGCAATGGATATGAACACAAATGGGATCCATTCCATGAAGCCAAAAGTACAAAAAAAAAAAAGACTAATTCTAACTTGAAGCGATGAACATACTCTGCCAAAAGAAGACAAATTGAATTCTAATACAATTATGAGATCCAATGTGAATACCAAACCTACAACTCTCCTTTTGACCGCGTGTCATATGACCATAGGCCTCGAAGTGGGTGGGATAATCCTTAATTGACGTTCGGTTATTTAGTGGTGGAGGGGGCTTAATCATATCCTTGAGTACCTCCACGTGCGGGCTAGATTCTTGTTTATCCAGTGACGACTTAGCAGGCAACTTTACTTATTTCTTTTTACCTTAACATTAAGGAATCCATACAATTCAACACCGACAGTTTTGTCTGCTACTGCTGTCCAATCCTTCTCAATTATACAAAATCAACCTTTGTGAATCAGTGTCAAGTTCGGCCTGCAATAGATGAGAGTACCTTCAGAAATTTCACTACAGATTGCGTCACCAATGTTTAACTCATTCGTTATTGACCCCATCAGATCTTTTCTACAGTGGATTTCAATTGTGGAATAAATTCCAATGATACCAAAATCTGTCGACTGGATTTGTCATTTAGGATAAATTCAATGTATGGTAGCTTCAATTTAAGCAAGAGTAAGAAGTCATGTTTGACATTTGGATGTAGTGTTGGGACAACGCCATCTCCAACAATAGTGAATTAGATCTAATTGGAATAATGAAATCTAATATTCAAGGGGGAGAATAAAATCCTTCAAGTAAATAATTTTAGGATTAAGAGTTGGGGGAGAAAAAAATCCTTTTAAGTAAATAATTTTTAGGATTAAGAGTTTAGATAGTGATTATTTAGAATAATATGTTAATACAATTAGAATTTGATTAGTGGAAAATATAGTGTAAGGTATTTGTATATGATTTGTTAGTGTGTAAATGAAAGTTTGGCACAATCAAATGAATGTTTCAAAATTTTAAACTGAAGCATCTATTGTTTAGGATTTGCAACTACAAAAGTTGTACAAACTTGGATCTAATCTTGGCATCTGGATTTGAACTTTGGTGCATAGATCTAATATTTGGTGATTTCTAATAGCTATTTTTTTTCACCTTGATGTTTGTGACCTATTTTAGATATTTGGTGGTGTTTAGGAACACCTTTGGGGAGTTTGCTAGGCAAGGATTATTTCTCCTTTGGTCAAACCGTTGTATGGAATGATTTAATGGCTAGGAACAAAGGTCGAAGACAACATGTAGTCATGTAAAAATGCCCTAGATGTTGACGCAAGCAAGTAATATAGTAACAAATGCTTTAATCACACAAATGAATATTCCGAATATGTGCTAGATGTCTAGGTACTAGGTGGTCAAATATGTAAAAATAAAATTAGGATTAGACCTTAAATACAACTCCAAAGTTGGCAAGTGAAATGTTTCATGATTTGAGTTAGTACATAAAAATGAGTAGGAAGGATTGGGGTGACCCCAAATTTAAATTTAAACTTTAAAAGTTCAGAGTTCATTCCCACTTATAGTGGAATAGACATGGGTCAATTCTATAAAGTACGGATCTAAGCATACATAGGAAATGGAAAAAGTGAGGATCAAAATTGGTTCCTAGGAATGATTGTAGATGGAATCAAGCAATGTTTATTTTGTGTGCCAACTTTTAGCATAAATCATGCTACTTGTACAATTTTCATTATATAAATGATAAAGAAAGGGGAAAAGTGTAAGGTATACAATTCTCACCATTACATTTTGCCCCCCACTTTATCATTAATGTGAACTACTATGAGGATGCATGTTAATGTAGAATCAAGTATTCAACATGAAAGTAAAGATATTTAGATACTCATAAATAGGATAAGGATAAGGATGTCACTTTTGTGCATGCTCCCTTGTAATGAGTGTTTTGTCTTCAAAACATGTGAAAAAAGAGATTGACCGAGTAATATCTAATAGGAATTTAAAGAAAATATGAGAGGGAGAGAGATATTCCACTTATTTGGAACAAGGATACTACCTATAGGTAGCAACATTAATAGGCACTATTTTGGAGTAGTAAAAATATTGTGGTACAATGTAAAAATGCCATAGGAATGTAAGGTAGCCACTACAAAACATTCATGTCCTTGTATGCCACTCTACAGTTACTTGCATCCAAAGAATGCCATAAAATTGGAGTAGAGTAGAGAATATATGTAAATTGATGTAAATATTAGAAAGCTCAATAATCATGTAACTATATAAGGATAGGATCATGTCACACCATAAAAATATAGTAAGGTATAACCATGAAAGGATATACAATGGTAGGAAGAAAGATGTCCCATGGTTGCACTAGAGCGATTCATTGATTAAACTTATCTTACATCACCTTTGATCATGGAATATTACATAGTAGACCCCTAATAATTATTTGTAGCCTAATATGATCTTCAATTTTTTATACCCCTCATACCTTCAATTGAAAATTTTATTTCAACCACTATCACACCCAATTCTAAATGAAAAAGGATTCAATGAATATTGATAGGATATTATGAAAATAAAATACATTAAAAATATTTTTATACTATAATAATTAAACATTGGCACTAAAAGAAAAGAAAATAGGTGTTACATTTCCTTCTATGCATGTAAGTAAATATAGTGCAAATTAAAGAAAATGGATCTTGATCTAGCAACTTAATATGTAATTAAATAACCTACACGAGAGCTAAGAATAACAAATAGACTATATGCAAGATACATAAAATAAGATAAGGAAACAATCTATGGTTAAGAAAAGGGAAAGAAGTAATACACAGGGTTAAGATGAACCAAGAATCATACTATATAGTTATGAATATTGCTCAAAATATTGTTAAGAAAATTTGGTTAAAATATGGAATCAATTCGATAAAAGGTCACTAGTGCCTTCCTTAGTCATATTACATAGATGACATCATCACCAGTGTGCCCCTTAAAGAAATTACACTAATGACCTTGTATTCTCTGAAACATGACTCATGCACAACGTGAATGAGTTAGCCTTGATATCACACATGAACCCCTCTCCTTACTACGAGTGACCTCCAAGTCACTATCACTCTTGTGGTAGAAGACAGTTGAGCGGAGCCAAAACTCAGGGGTGGTTTTGTTCGTGTGAAAGAAAAACTTTGTAGAGGGCGATTAAACGGCCTACGGGTCTAGAATGGATTGATATTTGATGAGCTTGTTATAAGATTGTTTTGGTGGAGATAATTATATGGCCCGAAGGGTCACTAATCTTATGTCTCTTGTTAGAATTTCTCAAGTTCCAACACCTAATGGGTAGAATGTTTTTCTTGTTAATCAATCTAGAGCATTGTAACCCATTCTTGTTGTTTAAATGCATTGTGACATGATGTCTCTTTGTTGGAAGACCCTAAGAGTGTGTTCTTGCTCTTCTATGTTTCGTTGTGTGTGCGTTATGGTCTTGGGTGGATTTCGTCTATCTCTTTGAGAATAGCCTTGGTTCAATTTCCTCTAATCCCTAGGCACATAAAATTCATGGTAGAGAGTTTGTTGACTAAGTGTTGACCTAGTTTGAATTTTGTTGACTTTGACTTGAAGTCAAAGGTTTGTTTTTCTATTTTGAAATGTGAAATGTACCTTGTGATGGAGTCAAGGGTTTGATCTTGTTTGACTTGACGTGTACCTCGTGATGGGATCAAGGGTTTTTATCTAAGTTTACTAATATTTTTTTGTTCTTGTATGAATGCAAAACACTTTTGGTTCATTTTTCCAAATTGAATAATAATAGTGATCAAAATAGCTACAAATTTAAATATGAAATGCAATTAATCCTATGTTTTTTGGTATTTTGTGCAATGATTTTTGAATCTAATCTATAAATTGATATTACATGAATGAAATTTAATCTATGAATTGAAATAAATTTAATCTAAATAATGCTAATCTAACTAAATTAAAGAAAATCCTATCAAGAAAATAGAAATGCAAAGATCACTTCTCCAAGAGCAAAAGTGTGATTTAATTAACTATAAAAGCATGAAAAACTTGGATTCTCTTTGGTGCATGAGCCTAGCATATTTTCAAAAGCCCTTGTGTGGCAACCTCCTTTCCTTTGTAGTAGCAAGGATCTCCTCTTGGTAGAAGGGACAAAGAAGTAATTGACTGTGGTGCAGTCATGGCAAGGGAGTTCACAGAATGAACTGTCCAAACCATGCAACTAGAGTAAACACAAAGGAAACAACACAAATATAGAATGCAATGGAAGATTCATATATTTAGAATATCAAAGAAATACAATACTCATATGCTGGCAACATGCAGGCTACAATCAAAGGGCTCACATGCCTACTTTCTGGGTTACAACAGATATAAAAGATATGGCATTGAAGTGCCATTCCGAAATAAATCTAACTATTTATCTTATGAAATCAACTCATTGACTTCCTAGTGCATCTACGATATATATATATATATATATATATATATATATATATATATATATATATATATATATATATATATATATATATATATATATATATATATATATATATATATATATATATATATATATATCTTCAAGCTCATAGAATCCTCCGCATTGGCCACAAGAAGTTACAAACTCCAATGAAGGATGTAACGTGTATAAACAGGTAGGTCAGCCTACAACATATGGTATTGCTCCGAAAATGAATGAAACTTGGTGCAAACCTCAAATAAGGTCTTTCTAATCTTTATGTGTCATATATGATGCTCCATTAGGCTTCGCAAGTTACGGAAGTGCTCTGCAAACCTCCTCCTTCAACTAACTATCTGGATGCCTTGTTCTATGAAATTTGATGATCTTCTGATAGTGATAACTCTTAGGAAACAAATCCAAATCACTTGGAATCTGAATATGATGTAGATGACACTATGTAGATGCTAAGTCCTACTCTGCGAGCTCTGATATGAAGGTGTGAAAAAATTTGGTACAAAATGCTGAAACTGCAAATGACTCAACTGAACTGAAAATGAAAGAAAACAAAAGAATGCAAATATTTTTGGTTGATGCAAGATTGCTCTGCAACCTGGAATGCTCCTGCATCAGACACCTAGGGTTGTTGAAAAAAATGAGTCCCTCACTTTATTGGGGCTAGAGGAAAACCAAGACAGTCTACCTCAACCTAAGAAATCCATGATGAATCTTTTGTTAGTCTTCCTTTCCACTTTACCAAATACTCTTTATACTACTTGCCTCTGGTACTGCATCCAACTCTTCTATCCAATATGCTCTCTATTTGTTCTGGTGGTTGTTGTGGTAATTGATCCTTTAATCCTTCTCCAAGTCTATCACTTGACTCTCCTTCATGATACTAATATAGGTCTGTAATGTTGAATATAGATAATATACCAAATGTCTTTAGTAGCTCCACTTCATATGCATTTCCTGAATCAATCTTCCTAAGAATATTACATGGTCCAAACTTCTTCATCTTCAACTTGTTGTATGTCCCTACTAGAAATCTATCTTCTCTTAGATATACCATAACTTCATCTACCATTGAAAATTCATTATGTCTCCTCTTCTCATTTGCTTGCGCCTTATACTTACTATTCATCTCCTCCAAATGTTTCTTGACTTGATTATGTATTGTCTCCATATATCCTGCAAATTCTTCTGTCTTTGCACTTCTCTTATTCTCTATACTAATGTCTCAACTTTGCTACTCCTCTAGGTTCCACTCCGGTCACAATCTCAAATGGTGTCTTCCCTGTACTCCTATTTGCTAAATTATTGTATGTAAACTTTGCTTGTGGTAGAATTAGATCCCAATTTCCTACCTTATCTCCTACTAAACATCTCAACAAGTTACCCAATCTCCTATTTATCACTTCTGTTTGTCCATCTATCTATGGATGAAATGTTGAACTAAACTTTAGGTTTGTCTTCATCTTCTTCCACAATGTCTTCCAAAAATATCCAATGAATCTTGTATCCATGTTTGAAACTATACTCTTAGGTAATCCATACAATCTCATAATATCCTTGAAAAATAGATCATCAACATGCACTGCATCATTTGCCTTCTTGCAAGGAATGAAATGTGACATCTTTAAAAATTTGTCCACTACTACAAATATCAAATCATATCCCCTTGTGTTCTTGAAAAACCTAATATAAAATCCATGCTTATAACTTCCCAAGGTCTCTCTAGTACTATCAAAGATTTATACAATCCAGTATTCTGACTAGTTCCTTTTGTAACTTGACAAACAATACAACTCTAAACAAATTTCATTATATCTTTATGTATCTAAGGCCAAAAGTAATGTTCACTTACCAAAGCTACTATCTTGTCAATCCAAAAATGTTTGTCCAATCCACCACTATGTCTCTCATTGAACTCCTAGGTATACACAATTGATTTACCTTAAACAACATATCTTCCTGAATGAAATAATCCAACCACTTACTTGTATCTGTCACAACAAGTTCCTTACATGATTTCCATGGTTATGCAAAATCAAGATCCTCTTCATACATATGCTTCAGTTCTTCAAATCCTAATACTTCTATTCTCATCTCTGTCAACAAATTCCTTCTTCTGCTCAATGTATCTACAACTTTGTTTGACTTCCCACTCATATGCTTCAATACAAATGTGTAACCCTGCATGAACTCTACCCATCTCATATGTCTCTAATTCAACTTTCCTTGACTATTCAAATACTGCAAAGATTGATGATCAGTGTACAATACAAATTCCTTAGGCAATAAATAATGTCTCCACCTCTTCAAAGCTTGAATTATAGCATAGAACTCTTGATCATAAACTGAATATCTTCTCCTTACATCATTCAACTTCTCACTAAAATATGCTATTGGTCTCCTTTTTTGACTTAACACTGCTCCTATTGCACTTCCACTAGCATCACAATCAACTTGAAATACTTATTCAAAGTCTAGTAATGCTAACACTGGTCGCTCTGTCACCTTCTATTTCAACAATTCAAAACTTTTATTTGCTCCTGATGTCCACTTAAAATCCTTTTTGTCACCTTTCATTGTCTTTGTCATAGGTGCGCATACTGAATTGAAATTTTTTATGAACTTCTAGTAGAAACTTTCTAATCCATGAAATGATCTTACTTCTCTAATGTTCACAGGTGTTGGCCACTCAACAATTGCTCTAACTTTCTTAGGGTCCATATTCAATCCTTCCATAGAAATCACAAATCCCAAATATACCAACTCTTCCTTCATTAAACTACATTTCTTAATGTTTATTAGCATTTTCTCTTCTCTCAACCTCTACAATACTTGTCTAATATGCCATAAATGTTCTTCTTTGGTCTTACTAAAAATTAAAATATCATCCAAGTATACAATAACAAACTTACCTAAGAATTTCTTCAAAAACCCCATTCATCAACCTCATGAGAGTACTCAGTACATTAGTCAATCTAAAAGGAATCACTAACCATTCATACAATCCCTCATTTGTTTTGAATCTAGTCTTCCACTCATCTCCTTCTCTAATCCTGATATGATGGTATCCACTCTTCAAGTCTATCTTTGTGAAATACTTTGCTCCACTCAAACATTCCATGATGTCATCCACCCTTGGAAATGGAAATCTATACTTAATTGTGATCTTATTGATTTCTCTAGAGTCTATACACATCCTCCATTCTCCATCTTTGTTCAGTGCTAGTACTGTAGGTACAACACATGGGCTTAAACTTTCTCTGATCAATTCTTTCCTTAACAGTTCTTGTATTTGTCTATTCAACTCCACATTCTTTGCTAGTGTCATTTGGTGTGCTACTTTGTTAGGTAAACTAGTTCCAGGTATAATGTCCATATGATGACTAATACTCTGGATTGGTGGCAATCCTTTAAGCACATTATCTGATATGATATCTTCATACTTTGTCAACAATTCAATTATCTCTTATGGTGGTGTTTCTTCTTCTTTTGCTGTGGTGTTCTATGTACTTAGGGTTCCACACTTCCTAGGAATCAAAGAAAAACACATATTCTCATGTCTCAATCCATCCACAAATTTCCTTCCATTGACCAAACAGATTCTAGCATTCCCACACATTTCACTTTTAGGTTTAAACATCTTCCAAAGGTATCAAGATATGTTTCTTCCCATTTGATGTTATAGTATACATATTCTTTCTCCCATCATGTATATCCTTTCTATCATACTACCATGGTCTCCCCAACAAGATATGACATTCATCCATCAGTATAATATCACACAATACTTCATCATTATAAGATCCTATATGAAATTTCACCAAACATTATTCACTCACCAGTACCTAATTGTGTTCATCTTGAATCCATGCTATCTTGTAGGGCTTAGGGTGTTTCAATCTCTCTAGGTTCATCTTAGTCATCGTCTCCTTTGAAACCAAATTATCAATACTACCACTATCAATGATAACCTTACAACATTTACCTCTTGATTTGCATCTGGTTCAGAACAAACTTTTCCTTTGCGGTGGTTCCTTAGTTGTCTCTGCTTGAAATAATGCTCTCCTCATGACTAATGATTCTCCCTTCTCTGGTTTTCCAACTAAACTAGGTGATCCAACAGGTTCTTCCTCTGCATAAGCTGCTCTTGCACTATTCTCTATTCTCTTGCTTATACTTCCCTGATGACATTCAAATGCTCTGTGTCCTTCACTTCCACACTTAAAACAAGTTCTCCTGAATGCTCTTTTATCAAACCCTCTTTCATCTCTCATGTATCCTTCATTGTGGTAAGAATTATGATTCCCTCTATTGTTACGGTAGAAACTTCTGTCATCTCTCCCTGTGTAGTATGAATTATTGTCCTTTTCTTCCTTCTAGTATGGGCTACTCTCCTTGTTTTTCTCTCCATAAGGTCTTTCTCCTCCAAAATATGTTCTACCTCTTTGAAATTTACCTCCTCTACCTCTCTGTATCTTCTCATGCTTCTTATTCAACTTGTCTTTAACTTTCAATGCAAACTGATATGCTTTTTCTATGGTTATCATTCTCACCAAGCGTACTTTTTCTTGATTATTCATCCTCAATCCATTTATGTATCTTGCCACTTTCTCCTTTCTTGCTTCACTATGTCAAGTCCTTATGATCATCTTATGAAATTCTTTAGTATACTCCTTCACATATTTCTCCTTTTGCCTTAGGTTTTGCAATCTCTTCAACTATTCCAATTCATAGTTAGTACGTATGAACTGATTTTTCAATTCTGTCACCATCCTATCCCACTTTATGATATTTTATTTTCCTCTCTTATTCATATCCAATTGAACTTCTTTCCACCAAATAGAAGCATGTCCTTTCAATTTAGTCTTTGCAAATCTTACTCTCTCCGGATTTTCAATTTCTTCATATTCAAAGTATTCCTCCAAGTCATTTATCCAGTCAATCAATCCCTCCAAATTTAAATTTCCAATATAATTTGGTACGTTCACTCTAGGTTTCTTACCAATCTTAGAAATAGCTTTCAACATCTTCACCTGATCAGATTCTTCTTCTTCTAGGGCTTTTCCATTTTGTTCAGTTGACCGAAATTCTTCATGATCACTTTCATCTTCATGTCTAGGATTTAGTCCTCTTCTTCTACCTTCTTCTACAACATCTAATCACATTTTCATTGTCCTCATCATTTGAATCATTTCTTCCATTCTTCTAGAAACATTGGCCATAGTAGGGATCCTCTTTGGCGGCATCTCTTCCTAGGATCTGGTACAACTGCCTCAATTCGGTGATCTGACTACAGGGTTGCAACTACCTCACAATTGGTGCTCTGTTGACAAACACATGTAGAATACCTCAGGCCAGTGCTCTGTTCACCACAAGATCTTCTAGAATGCCTTCACTTCCTAAAGGATTCAAAACTTTGCTCTAATACCACTTGGTGTTGTCATGGCAGGAGGGTTCACATAATGATCTATCCAAACCATGCAACTAGAGTATACACAACGGAAACAACACAAATATAGAATGTAATGGAAGATTCATATATTTAGAATATCAAAGAAATATAATGCTCATATGTTAGCAACATGCGTGCTACAATCAAAGGGCTCACAGGCCTATTTTCTGGGTTATAACAGATATCTAAAAGATATGGCATTGAAGTACCTTTCCAGAAAGAATCTAACTATCTATCTTATGAAATCAACTAACTAACTTCCTAGTGCATCTAAGAGATCTATATATATCATCTTCAAGCTCATAGAATCCTCTGCATCAGCCACAAGAAGTCAAAAACTCCAATGAAGGATGTAATGTGTAGAAACAAGTAGGTCAGTCTACGACATATGGTATTGCTTCAGAAATGAATGAAAATTGGCGCAGACCTCAAGGAAGGTCTATCGTATCCTTATGTGCCATCTTTGATCCTCCATTAGGCTCCACAAGTCATGGAAGTGTTCTACAAACCTTCTCCTTCAACTGACTGTTTGGATGCTCTATTCTGTGAAAGTTGATGATCTTCTGATAGCGATAATGCTTAGGAAACATATCTAAATCACTTGGAATCTGAATATGATGTAGATACTAAGTCCTACTCCATGATCTCTGATATGAAGATACAGAAAAATCCAGTACAAAATGCTGAAACTGCAAATGACTGAACTAAACTAAAAATGAAAGAAAACAAAAGAATGCAAATATTTTTGGTTGATGCAAGATTGCTTTGCAACCTAGGATGCTCCTGCATCAGATTGAAAATGGGATTGAGATTTGAAATCTATGATGAATGAATTGAGTTATTGAAGTTATTGAAGCACTATGGCTTGGCTTTTTCAAAATAAAGTTGCAAGCATAACAATGCTATTAAAGCTTTTGAAATCTTGGCAACTAAACTATGAAATCAAAAGGCTCATAAGTACTGTAGAGTAAAATACTCTACATTGTTGATTTTGACTTTCAGTAATGCGGGTCCAGTTTTGTTTCCGAGTGTTTCAGTTTTGCAGCAACATTTTGACACACAGCGCGGGCACGAGGGTTTTCTTTTTTTGAAAATTTTGCTAAGTCCCGAAGTTCAGCGGAAGTTGCCATGTGTCAGTACCGGAGATATGTTATACAATTGCTGAGGGTTCCGCGGAAGCTGCCACGCGTTCCTTTTGAGTCCCGTAGAAGTCGCCAAGTGTCGGCATCCGAAGATCTGTTTTATAAGTTGCAAGCCCTTTTGTAAAGGAAGTCTGGCGGGCCCCTTTTAAGTTCCTCTCGGTGCAGCGGAAACCACCACATGTCAGCAGCCGTGGTTCTTTCTAAAAGTTTCCTGAAGTTTCACGGAGAATGCCATGTATTTTTTGCAGTGAGGCGGAAGCCGCCAGGTGTCGGTACCCGTTCAAGTTTCGTCAAAGTTTCAAACATTCATGTTGAATGTTTCTCTTAATGAAGCGGGCCCCTTTTAGAGTTTTGGTGAGCGCGGAAGGCGCTAAGTGGCAGAAGTGGAGAGTGTTTCTAAAGTTTCCTGAAGTTTCACGGAAGGTGCCACGTGTCCCATGAAGTTGCAGCGGAAAGCTCCAAGTGTCGTCTTCCGCAGATTCCTTTTGTTTTCGGCGCCAAGTGAAAAACACATGGCGGGCCCCGCTAGTATTCCTATAGCTTCAGCGGAGTGTGCCATCTGTCACCATCCGCGTGATCCTTATAAAGCTGTAATGTTTCTATTAAGTCCCATGAAGTTGTAACAGAGAGCGCCAAGTGGCAACGTCCGTGGAGGTTTTGTAAAGTTTCTAAAGTTTCTCAGATAGCAGCGGAAGCCGCCACGTCCACAGTCTCTTGTAGAAGCGGAAGGCACCATGTGTCTCTTTTCTTTTTGAAGCTGCTCAAGCGTAGACTGTATGGTGGGTCCCATTTTTTAATGTCTCTTAAGTCTCAAAGTTCACCGGACCACGACAGATGGCGAAGCCCGAGCACTCTTGATATAAGCCACAGTAAAGACTCAGAATAAAGTGGAAAGTGCCATGTGTTTTTGGAAGAGCCGCGGACGCTGCCAAGTGTCAGAATCTGGTATTTCCTGAGGAAGATGTAGTTTCTTAAGTAAGTCACGCAGAGGATGCCAGGTGTTTATTTCTAATTGATTTGGAAAGATGAAGGAGTTTCAGGAAAGAGGCGCGCATGAGTGCCAGCCGTTTCAAGGGTTTATAATTGCAAAGACTATCAGAAAGCAGCCACGCATCTCTCTCTGATTCAAATATGTGGGGTTACATGTATCTGTTGCAGCCAATGAATTTGCAGAGTGGCTAACCATTTCTGATTCGCAGGAGATCCTCTGTCAGACACTTTCAGTTAACCGCCAGTTCAGTTAGGCCGTTGGGATTTGATCATGCGGGCAATCTTTGGGCCAGTTGCATGCTATAAGTATGGGTTCAGATCACCGCACCAGGGATATACAACATCGAAGAGATAGAGATTTTCTGCATCACAGATTGTTAGAGAAATTTGAGGATCTTTTGTAGTGGCCAGTAATATCATTTGCCTTTGTTCTGTTTTCTTGATTCAGAAAGTTTGTATAACTGTGCATGATTCTGTGCCATTTATGTAACTTGAACATTAATAAAGATAGAGTTCTGTGCCTTCATTGATATTTTCTGTGTTATTACAGAGCATTCTGATTTGTGAGCCTTTGATTCTATTCATTTTAATCTGTTACATTGATCATGCATTTTGCTCTTTAATGTGATTGAATCTTAAAATAGTTTCACTGTACTTAAGTGTTGAGATACAAAATTACATTCAGGCGCATCGCCATAATTTTATTTTCCTTCTTAGTTACATTTGTGAATCTGTTCATTCTTCCCCTTTTTCCCAAACACATTTTGAGATAAAGAAGAGCCAGCTTCTTTAAAATCTGGAGGTCACTCTGAAAAGCATTCACACGTTTCAGAGTTTCCCATGTTGGTTTTGGAAATAGCGCAATTCTGAGCATCAACAGTTTTTGGCACGCCCAGTGGGACCATTTCTTGAATTTCTTTCAAGACTGCATGAGCCGGAGAGTCACGAGGAGTCAGAGCTGTGGACCTGTGACAAGAGCTCAATCATCTGTGAACCCAGGTATTCTTTTATCACCATTGATAAACAATTCAAGAAGAAGGGTGAATCAGTTTACAGCAACCTCAAGTGCAATCATGGGAGCACCTGTAGCCCCAAGGAATTATGCAAATTGGAATACTGGCAGTGCCCTAATTCTCCTAGTACCTCTAGCCACTTGGGATCCTATTCCAGCAAATGCCCTGAAAGCTCTACCCAAATTTAGTGGGGAGGATTTTAAAACACCTGAAGAACATCTACAAGATGTGTCTGATGTCTGTGCGATACATGTGATCACACAGCAAAATGTGGCTATAAGACTCTTAGCAGCTTATTTTAAGGGGAAGGCTCTGGACTAGTACAGATCTTTGACCCCAAATTCAATTTCTACATGAGATCAACTTGGAGACACTTTCTTTGCAATATTCAAGGAAAAGGGTGATAAATCTTCTCTGTTACAACAACTGATCACCATCAAAAGGGCACCGCAAGAGGCAATGACTGATTTCAATTCTAGATTTCAGAAGACTTGGGAAAGGATTCCTGCTACAGCAAGACCATTACCAATTATGGCCATAGTGTTTTATCTTAAAGCCCTCAATTCAGATATAGCAGTAATGATTCAGTCACTTGGAGGTCAGACCCTGCCAGAAGCCAATGACTATGCAGTTAGAGCCGAAAATAATTTGATAGATGCTGGAAAATTGCCCCCAAGGCCTCCTATGCCTATGTTTCCAGATATTACCCTACCATTGCCTCAAGAAGCTCCTAATCCCATAACCCCACCTGTGTCCATGTATACGTTTCCCCAACAACCTACTAAACCTGCCGCCCCTACCCAGTCTTCAGAGATGGATGATGTCAAGAACATCCTGAGAACATTTTCAAATGAAATAATTAACCTAAAGAGACAACAGAATCCTTATCCGAGACCCCAATATCAAGGCTATCAAGGGAATGGACCTCCTCCACAGCCAAATCAATATCAGGGCCCCCAAAGATAAAATAACCCTCAGCCGTCAAACCAACTGGTTGCAGTCCCTACACCCTTGTAGACTGTTCCTCCCAATGCAAATAGAGAGATTGTCCCAGGGCAGAATAATTATGCAGATGGCACCAATGCCTGGTGTTTTCCTTGTAATAATGCACACATGCCCAGAGATTTTCCTAGGGGTAATCTACAGCAAAAGATAGCAGAGCAAAGAAGAGTAGATGGACAATTTGCAAATACTTCTGACACTCAGCCCTATCAATCCCCTGGCATGCAAAGTTCAGTTCTAGTGGCTCAGATGCAAGGAATGTCCTTACAGCAAGAAGAAGAAATAGCCCCTAAGCATGCTCTTTTCTCTTGGATTGAAGATGAAGAGTCAGTGTTCTTGAATGAAGCTTCAACTTCTAAGAAGCCATTGGTGCAATCAGATTACTATACTAGAGCCAAGAGGAGAATGATGGAACAACCTGGAGTTACAAATAATGAAATTATGGGAGTTCCACCATTTCAAGATCATCAAAATACAGGTACTAGGCAAGAAATACCTCATCCAGTGCAGAATCAAGTAGTTTCTGGACAAGTTCAAGAAAAAGAAAGGTACCCTTATTATCCCAGAGCACAAGCAATAGGACCTGTGAATGTGGTGGATCAGTTGAAGAGAACCCCAGCACATGTGTCAATCTGGGACATGTTAGTTATTCCTAAACAAAAGACACTGTTGCAAGAAGCTTTACAGGGCCAAGCTATGCCTAAATAGACTGTTGCCAAAGGAGGACCTACTGATAAAGAGAAGCTCAAGGACACTGTTTCTCTGCAGACAACAGCACTTCTGAACAATGCATCAGAGGTAAGTAAATCCAAGCCAGATCCCTTTTATTTGACTTTGATAGTTGGGAAGAAGCTATTACACAATGCAATGATAGATTCTGGGGCTAATACCACAGTGATGCCAAAGCAAATAGCAGATGCTTTGAAGATAACATATGAACCACTTGCAAAAGGAGTTATGCAGTTAGATGGGAAGTCTGTACAAACAATAGGGAAAATTAAACAACTTCCATTACAACTGTATACTTGCCCCAATATAATTGTTAATCAAGATGTTGTAGTCATAGATATTCCTCCTATTTTTGACTTATGCCTATCCAGAGATTTCACAGCTAAGATAGGAGGTTATATGTCACTTGATTGGTCTCATCTCATCATAAGGACCAAATATGGGACTAAGATGAAGGTACTGTCAGAACCATTGTCAAAGGACCATATCACTAATGAACCAACCCCAAAGTTAGAAGCAACCCATGCCATGTTAAATAAAGAGGAAAGGGTTTTTGTTGAAGAAATAGGGGATTGGACTGAATATGATCAGCAAAAGGAGGATAATCAGTTGTTAACCATGATGCAGAGTGATCCTTTTGGGAACTATGACTCAACAGGGTTGGGCACTTATGTTATATTTGTGGAAGACCAAGAGATCCCTAATGTCTTAAGGAAAGAGTCCTCCCAGACCCAGGAATCTATAAATGACTCAAGAATCTGGACCTTAAACTTTGACGGGGCCAGAAGCAAAAATGGAGCTGGAGCAGGGATTTGTCTTACTGTCCCTAATGGTGAAAAGATTTTGAGAGCCATTCGCTTCCATTTTGCCTGTACCAATAATGGTGCTGAGTATGAATCTTTAGTGCATGGACTTATATTGGCAAAAAAGAAAGGAGTTAAGAAACTGATAGTCAAGGGAGATTCAGAACTAGTGTTGAAACAAGTAAGAGAAAAGGCAATAGCCAAAAATGTGAGGATGAGATCTTATAGACATAGAATTTAGGATTTGATAGAAAATTTTGAAGCCTTCAATATAGAGGTAGTCCCTAGAGCCCAAAATTCTAAGGCAGATAGAATGGCACAGATTGGTTCACAGTTTGATCCAATAACTGATCTAATGGTTAATAATGAGTCAGTCAAAGTTATTGTGAGACCAACCATCCCAGACAATGATGAAAATTGGCAGGTTTTTGAGAATGATTTTCAAGTGCTCTCTTTTTTGCAACAGTCAGGGGAATTTGTTGATCAGTTACAACCAAAAATTGAAGAAGCATATGGTGATCAGATCATTCAACTGAAATCAAACAAGCTCCCTAAGGGAGTGATTACACTGGAAAACTTGTTTGATCCTGAGGATGTTAGCCTGGAAAAGAAGAGATTCCAAGCAAACAAAGAGGACTACTCTGAGATTTAGGTTAGTAAGGGAAGAAGACTAAAAGTTGGAAATTCGGCCACCCAACAGGAAAGAAAGAGATTAATTGATTTATGTGAGAAATATGACAGGGTCATGGCCTGGACCTATGAAGATCTCCATGGTTATGATAGAAGTATCATTCAACACACCATAAAGCTAACGGAAGGATCTAAACTGGTTAGACAGAAGCAGAGGCTAGTAAACCCTAGGATCGAACCTCTGATGGTCGATGAGTTACAGAAATTATTAGAATCAAAGATCATTTTCCCAATTAAACACTCAACTTGGGTGTCTAACCTGGTACCAGTCAGGAAAAAGAATGGAGATATAAGGCTCTGTGTGGATTTCAGGGATCTAAATAGGGCTTCCTTGAAGGATCATTACCCCTTGCCCTCTATGGAACAAATTTTACAGACTGTGGCTGGATCAGAGAGATTTTCTCTGCTAGATGGTTTCTCTGGGTACAACCAGATTTGGTTGGCTGATGAAGATCAGCATAAGACTGCTTTCACCACAAAATGGGGAACATTCGCCTATGCAAAGATGCCTTTCGGTCTCTCAAATGCTGGAGCCACATTTCAGAGAGCAATGGATTTAGCATTTGGAGAGATCATCAATAAAATCATTTTAATCTACCTAGATGACCTCACTGTTTTCTCTAAAAATGCTGCAGATCATTTTGACCATTTAGAAATAGTTTTTAAGAAATGTCAAGAGTTTGGAATATCTCTAAATCCCAAGAAATGCATTTTTGCAGTACCTCAAGGTAAATTATTAGGGCATATAGTTTCTAAAGAAGGGGTCTCTATAGATCCGGAAAGAGTCACTGCTATAATGAACCTATCTCTGCCTGTCAATAAGAAAGCAGTTCAGTCCTTCTTGGGAAAGATTAACTTTGTCAGTAGATTCATATCAGATTTTGCAGGCCTAATAAGACCAATTACACTGATACTGAAGAAAGATCTGGTTTTCAAATGGACTGCAGAAGGGAGACAAGCTTTTGAAGAGGTCAAGAAAGTGATTTCAATAGCCCCAGTATTGAGGAACCCTAACTTCTCTAAGTCTTTTATAATGTATGTTTATGGAGGGGAATTCAGTGTTGCTGCTATCCTGACACAGAAAGATGATAAACAAGAAGGGGAGCATCTAATAGCCTTTTTCTCAAGAACTCTTAGGGAGTACGAAGCCAGATATAACTTTGTAGAGAAACAGGCATATGCTATGGTAAAAGCCCTCAAGAAATTCAGACACATGGTCACAGGTAATAAGATTCTGATACTAGTGGCACATCCAAGTGTTAGAGAATATATTATGGAAGGAGAAATCACTGAGAAAAGAGAAAACTAGATTACAAAGATTCTTGAATATGATGTGGAGGTCAGACCAACTAAACTTGTCAGAGGCAGGGGTCTGTGTCAGTATATGGTTCAAGATATGGAACAAATGATAATTGAAGAAACAGAGGAAGAAAATGTGTTGAGGATACAAGAAGTTGATCAGAATTCTTGGGTCACAAATAGGATCCAGTTTATGAAACATGGAATATTCCCAAAGGAGCTCTCTCAGGATAAGAGGAGGTACTATAGCCAACAGGGAATTCATTTTGTTTTAATTGACCAAGTTCTTTTTAGACGAAACACTGATGGCATACTTTTAAGATGCATAGAAAAGGATGAAGCCCAAAGAATACTACATGAAATGCACCATGGAGTGTCAGGTGGACATTTGTCTGCAAGAACCACAGCTATAAAGATAAGTCAGGCAGGTTATTTCTGGCCCACCTTATTTGCAGACTGTTATCAATTGGTTAAAGAATGCCAATCTTGCCAGTACTATGTAGGGAAGAGAAGGAATGTAGCGATGCCCCTTAGTCCTATAATTGTTGATGAACCATTTGCCCAATGGGGTCTAGACTTCATTGGAATGATCAATCCAGTATCAAGTATGGGGCACAAATGGATCCTAACCGCCACAGATTATTTTACCAGATGGAGTGAGGCAATCCCACTGAAAGAAGCAACAGAGAAAGTAATTCTAGATTTTCTGGAAGGTATCACTACTCGCTTTGGGCCTCCTCGCACTGTAATTTCAGATAATGCTAAGGCATTTTTGGGGACAAAGATATCTGATTTTGCACTAAAATATGGAATCTACTTGAAGACCTCTTCCAATTATTATCCTCAGGGTAATGGTTTAGCAGAATCAACTAATAAGAATCTGATTAGACTTATTAAAAGAATTGGGGTTGACCATCACAAAGAATGGCATAAAGTGCTCAATATAGCACTGTGGGCAGACAGAATTACACCAAAGCAAGTGACAAAAATGTCCCCCTATGAATTAGTCTACGGTAAACCTGCCGTGATGCCCTTGAGTTTGGAGATTCCGGCTCTCCAGTTGTTGAAACAAATTGAGATTGAGGAAAATAGCCCCATGCAAGTCAGGCTTGCTGAGCTCCTGGAGGTTCAGGAAAAAAGGGATTCAGCCCATGAATCATTGTTGAAACACCAGAAAATAATAAAAGACTGTTTTGATAGGAAAACTTCAAACCCTCATTTCGAGGTTGGATCAGTTGTTCTGAAATGGGATGAGAGAGCTGCCAAGCCAGGTCGACACAGTAAATTTGAATCATTATGGACTGGCCCCTATAAGATTCGTTCCTATAAACAGTAGAATTCTTTCGAGCTTGAAACAATGGAGGGTGATCTTGAGGAGATTCCTGTCAATGGGATCTACTTGAAACATTTCAATTAGGCATCGCCTTTCATGTGTATTATAGTTAGATAGTTTCTTTTGTCATTGCTTTGTTTTCCTGCTTTGTTTTTCCTGCTTTTTTGTTTGAATAAGTGTTTTGTAAACACGTGGCCACAGCTTAAAGTCTCTTAAAAGTCTCGAAACTTCCACAGTTATTGAACCTCTCAAATCCCCAAAATTCCTAAAAGGTACCTAGTGCAACCACTTTTTGTGACGTGTCTGACACTCTGTCCCACTCAGATCGCTTGAGATTTTATAACTGTTTCCATTTTAAATGCCATTTATGACACTTAATGCATCATTAAGATATCCCAACAACATGACTTAAAGCTTAAACCAAGTTTCATTTGCTGCTATTTCTGCTAAGTGTCTTTCCTGTTGTTGCTTTCCATTACAAAAAACCGCTTCCTAAGTGTGTCTTCCCTATTGCAAAGATTTTGTCCTTGTTACAAGCTTTCATACTCATTCACAGCAAGTCCAACAGCTTTTGAAAGTTATACAGTTTCCAGCAAGCACAAAGATGGCGGAAGCACAGTCTTCTCAACAGGGGCTTGGGATTTACGAGTCTATGGACAGTCTCATTGCCAGTAAATCATATGCTTCGGTACCTTCGCAACCATTGAGGACCTATCCAAGGACTAGGGTTCCTGAGGTCAGTTATGCAGTTGACTCCACAAAGGTTCTAGATTTTGCAGATGGTATTGTGGAACCGGCCCTACAAAAGCCTTGCAAAGATCTGTGAGAAGGAGCACACTAGAGATGCCTCTTGAAGGCCAAAGCCAAACAATTCGAAACATTCGGCATGCGAATTTGGACCTCTCAATTGGCGAAATTCATTGTCCCAAGCGTGCATTTATGCCTGGACCTGATTGAGGTATGCGCTGAATTATTTCATGCACCTTCGAGCACCATTCAGAAGGGACCCTTCATGGTGCAAATAACACCAAAGGCCATCAGGGACATGTTGGCCCTACACTATGACAGCACAGCCACGTTTCCCACAATTGCCAAAATGCAGAAGACGTGGGCAAACGTCAAGTTTCAACTGAGGTTTCTCAATGCAGATATGCAGTTGGTAGACGACAATACCCAAATACCAACGCTGCCCACAGGAAGGGCACAATTTACACAAGCCAGCCAGGAAGCGCTATCCATGATAGCATTTATCTTCGGGTTGAAGGAGGACATAACCGTTTATGATTGGCAGCTGACCATTCTTTTCAGAATGAAGACTGTTGATAGGTCCCAAGAGTTTCGGCTAGATTTCTCTAAGCAGATTGCCTACTCCATGGCCGAACAACTCGCCAATTTCAAATCAACAGGGGTTTTCAGGTATTCCTCCTATTTGTTCCACCTTATGCTATATCAAAATTATGCCCTCTTTTCCCAATATATGCATTTAGATATGTATGACCCAAGTTTTGATCCAAACAGAACCATCCCTGTGTCTGCATGGACTCATGTTTTGTCTGAGTCATCTGACCCTTATGAGTTTTGGGAACTTTTTGTCACCCTTGCTTTTACTCACCTAAGCCCAGAGCCTGTTGAGAATAGATTGACCTTGAGTGTCAAAGGCCTTATGGCAAATTCCCCCATTCCCTGCGATTATTTCTTTGCGGCTCACCATACTATTATCAGGGTCCATGGTTTCAATGGGGAACCAATGTTACTACCTAAGGTTTTGACTCCTAGGTTAGCCTTTTTAGAGGTCACCCGGCAAGTGTCTGTGGTTGATAATGAGTATGGGGCTGGGAAGAAGAAGAAAAAGATGTATGATCTCCCCTGGGTAAAAAGGAATATGACCCTATTGGTCAGGGATGCAGAGCATTTATTGCTGAGGAAGTTAGCTGCCTTGGGTTTTCTGTTAGTTGAAGACAAATGGAGATATGACCCTATCATTTTTGTTGCCTCATGGGTCAGGAACAATAAGATTGGTGCCAACGTTGTGCACGAGGGTTGTCCTTTCTGGGAAGACAGAAGAAACCCTAAGGAGGACACCCCTGATCTATATGCAGAACTGTCAGACTTGCCTTTTTAGGGGCCCAGACCTTGGGAGGTATTTTACAAAAAGGAGAAGGCTTATGACCCTAAACTCAAAATGGGCACTAGCTTAAGGAAGAATTTATTGAGAGATAGGGAATGGAAGGCTGAGAAGGTAGAAGCCTATTGGAAGTATAGGCAGGAAATTTATGAAATAACCCATTCTTTTGGCAAAATAGATACAGATGAGAAGTGGGAATCTATTTAGGATGAATGGCATCCTTCCCCTATCTTGAGCCCTGATACAAGCAAAATCAAAGAAAGGGGTGAAGAAGCTGAAGAGGAGCCTGAATCCACCCACCCAGTGCAAGTCCCAGGACAAACATCGTCTGCACCTGCAGTAACTGCCTGGCCCCAATCCCTCAGCACTATCAAGAAACAAAAGAGTGTGGTGTCTTCACCACCTAGAGGGACCCCATCAGTTTCAGTAAGTGGGACTTCTGCTTT
Source organism: Cunninghamia lanceolata (assembly GCA_027924645.1). NCBI lineage: Eukaryota > Viridiplantae > Streptophyta > Pinopsida > Cupressales > Cupressaceae > Cunninghamia > Cunninghamia lanceolata. Next base: position 10,303,306 of record BSBN01001652.1, read on the forward strand.
TGTGCAAACACCACTGGTAACGGTGGTAAATGTTGAGGAGAAAGAAACTGAAGCAGAAGAGAGGCCAAGGAAACATAAGAGGCTAAAACTTTAGCCTAATTCAGATGAGGAGGAAGAACCTTCGTTGCAGCCACCACCAAGTGTCTCAGTTGCCCCTCAGGTATGTGCTTCTTCTCCCTCTTCTTCTCCATCTGTTTCTTCTTCAATAGGGGTGGCAATCCCAGTTGGCCAAATATTATTCCCTGCCACCTCTGCTGTGCCAATTTCTCAATTCTCCCCACCTGTCACTACAAAGGCCATGTCATTACAGGCCACTTCATTACCTCCCTTTTCCCCCACTTTTCCCAGGAGGGCACCTCCTCAGATTCCTCCTAGCCAACATTTGGCTATTCCTTATGGCCTGCCACAAGGTCATCCTTTTGCGGGCGGGCACATTGCCTCTCCCCCTACCTTCCAAGCTCAAGCAGACACTGCCAAGAAGGCTAGGGAGGCCCGAATGGACAAGAAGAAAAGGAAGGATAATAAAGCTCAGGCTGTCCCACATATGAGGTCACTATTTGACCCAATTCAGCAGCAGCTAACCGTGACTCATTTGTCACCAAATGTAGCCAAACCAAATGAGCAGATGCAACCTCAAGATTTCATAATGAGTGCAGTAGCAATGGATATGTCACTCTTCAGGCCACAAGATAGGGTCGAGCTGCTAAATGAAACCACTTCTACTGTAGCCACTAATTACTTGAAGTTATCTAGGAAGTTGCAGAAGTTGGAGGCTAGTCTGGCTCAGGAAAAGACACATAGTGAGGCTCTGGCTACTGAGCTCAAATCAAAGAATGATGAGATTGAGGATCTAAATAAATAGTTGCAAAATACTGTTTCATGCCAGATCCATCAGGCTACACAGAGCCAAAATGCTTCATTAAAGTAGGAGCTGACCCAGGTGAAGTCTATTCTGGCTGCCTTGAAGCAGGAAAAGGCCACATTGCAAAAGAAGCATCAGGATTCCTCCCAACATGCCACACAGTTGCAACATCAACTGTTAAAGGAACAAAATAATGTTGCTACAATTCAGGCTCAACTACAGGCCAAGCAACAAACAACCAAGCAATTGACCCCTGAATTGGCAAATAGGCCACAAAATGCAGGAGTGTTAAATTTGGTCAAGGAGTTATATGCATCTGTATGGGCAAGAATCTCTGAGGAGATGATCCAACTCAGACCCTCTTTAACCTTCCTGCTACACGCTCAGCAACTATGTGAAAAGGTGGAGACCTCAGTTCAGACCACTCTGTCCATTGTGTCCATGAGAGTTTCTGATTCTCAATTGCTGCTGGGAAAACTTTATGACACATCTGATGAGACTTTGTTGGTAGTAGGGATCAATGACAGAATGATTGCTGCCAAAAGGGTGAACGAGGTTCTGAGTTGTAATTCTGCTGCAATTACATGTCAGGAGCTCCTGGATGTGGTAAAGGAGGGAGTAAAGGACATGAAGAAACATATAGAAGACTTGGTGCAGTTGGGCCTTCCTTCTCCTTTTCCTAATAGCAACACAGTCCTAATGGTTGATGAAATCAAGCCTCTGTTGCTAGCCAGACAGAATGATCAATCAATTTTCCAAGGCCTAACAGATGCCTCATCCGTGACAGAAGTGGAAGCTGTTTTGATTCCTATGGCCCAGCTTGATTTCCAGTTGAAGGCAGTAGTTCATGTTTTACAAAGCTTTTCACATAAAGACATGATCAATCTGGATTTGGCCTTCCACGACTTGTAGAATAAACAAGGTTTATCTGATGCTGAGTGGTCTGTGTATCAGACGGTCCTACAGAAATTATAATTTTTAACTGTATAGATACATTTTGGGATTCTTTTTGAGCAGGCTCAAAAGTCCTCGGGGTCGCCATGAACTGTAGAGTAAAATACTCTACATTGTTGATTTTGAGTTTCAGCAATGCGGGTCCAGTTTTGTTTCTGAGTGTTTTAGTTTTGCAGCAACATTTTGACACACAGCGCGGGTGCAAGGGTTTTCTTTTTTTGAAAATTTTGCTAAGTCCCAAAGTTCAGCGGAAGTTGCCATGTGTCAGTGCCGGAGATATGTTATACAATTGCTAAGGCTTCCGCGGAAGCTGCTACGCGTTCCTTTTGAGTCCCGCGGAAGTCGCCAAGTGTCGGCATCCGAAGATCTGTTTTATAAGTTGCAAGCCCTTTTGTAAAGGAAGTCTGGCGGGCCCCTTTTAAGTTCCTCTAGGTGCAGCGGAAACCACCACGTGTCAGCAGCCGTGGTTCTTTCTAAAAGTTTCCTGAAGTTTCACGGAGAATGCCACGTATTATTTGCAGTGAGGCGGAAGCCGCTAGGTGTCGGCACCCGTTCAAGTTTCGTCAAAGTTTCAAACATTCATGTTGAATGTTTCTCTTAATGAAGCGGGCCCCTTTTAGAGTTTTGGTGAGTGCGGAAGGCGCCAAGTGGTAGAAGTGGAGAGTGTTTCTAAAGTTTCCTGAAGTTTCACGGAAGGTGCCGCATGTCCCATGAAGTTGCAACGGAAAGCTCCAAGTGTCGTCTTCTGTAGATTCCTTTTGTTTTCGGCGCCAAGTGAAAAACACATGGCGGGCCCCGCTAGTATTCCTGTAGCTTCAGCGGAGTGTGCCATCTGTCACCATCCGCATGATCCTTATAAAGCTGTAATGTTTCTATTAAGTCCCATGAAGTTGCAGCGGAGAGCGCCAAGTGGCAACGTCCGCGGAGGTTTAGTAAAGTTTCTAAAGTTTCTCAGATAGCAGCAGAAGCCGCCACGTCCATAGTCTCTTGTAGAAGCGGAAGGCGCCATGTGTCTCTTTTCTTTTTGAAGCTGCTCGAGCGCAGACTGTATGGTGGGTCTCATTTTTTAATGTCTCTTAAGTCTCAAAGTTCACCAGATCGTGACAGATGGTGGAGCTCAAGCACTCTTGATATAAGCCACAGTAAAGACTCAGAATAAAGCGGAAAGTGCCATGTGTTTTTGGAAGAGCCGCGGATGCTGCCAAGTGTCAGAATCTGGTATTTCCTGAGGAAGATGTAGTTTCTTAAGTAAGTCCCGCGGAGGATGCCAGGTGTTTATTTCTAATTGATCTGGAAAGATGAAGGAGTTTTAGGAAAGAGGCGCGCATGAGTGCCAGCCATTTCAAGGGTTTATAATCGCAAAGACTATCAAAAAGCAGCCACGCGTCTCTCTCTGATTCAAATATGTGGGGTTACATGTATCTGTTGCAGCCAATGAATTTGTAGAGTGGCTAACCATTTCTGATTTGTAGGAGATCCTCTGTCAGACACTTTCAGTTAACCGCCAGTTCGGTTAGGCCATTGGGATTTGATCATGCAGGCAATCTTTGGGCCAGTTGCATGCTATAAGTATGGGTTCAGATCACCGCACCAGGGATATACAACATCGAAGAGATAGAGATTTTCTACATCACAGATTGTTAGAGAAATTTGAGGATCTTTTGTAGTGGCCAGTAATATCATTTGCCTTTGTTCTGTTTTCTTGATTCAGAAAGTTTGTATAACTGTGCATGATTTTGTGCCTTTTATGTAACTTGAACATTAATAAAGACAGAGTTCTGTGCCTTCGCTGATATTTTCTGTGTTATTACAGAGCATTCTGATTTGTGAGCCTTTGATTCTATTCATTTTAATCTATTACATTGATCATGCATTTTGCTCTTTAATGTGATTGAATCTTAAAATAGTTTCACTGTACTTAAGTGTTGAGATACAAAATTACATTCAAGCGCATCACCATAATTTTAGTTTCCTTCTTAGTTACATTTGTGAATCTATTCATTCTTCCCCTTTTTCCCAAACACATTTTGAGATAAAGAAGAGCCAGCTTCTTTAAAATCTGGAGGTCACTCTGAAAAGCATTCCCACGTTTCAGAGTTTCCCATGTTGGTGTTGGAAACAGTGCAATTCTGAGCATCAACAAGTACTTCAAAGAGGATAAGCATGCTATGGAGAGCAAAAAGAAAAGTTGGGAATGGTTGTGAAACAATGAATTTGTGTCCCATATTGTATATACGAGGGGAGTATTCATAGGTTGGGAGAGATCACAAATGATGGAGCTAATTGAAGAGATAACTCAATTGATTGATGAGTTAACAAGATTGATTGATGAGTTAACAAGATTGCTTGAGGAGTGAACATCCCTGATTAGGGAGTGAACTAGGCATGAAATCTTATCACTCAAGGAGGAAGAAGAGTTGGTATGAGAATAAAGGAAGATAAGAATAGATTTGTGGGAGCTAAGAATAGAGTGATTGGGAGTGCATAAGGAGTTAGAAATATACTAGGCTCAATTAGGGTCAAAGAGCCATACAAAATAGAGGAAAAATAGAGCTAATTTATGCCCAAACTAAAGAGAAAGTCATGTGTTTAAACATGACTAGGTCACCTAGTTGGACAACAAAGGTCACCTAGGGGAGACCCTAGATCATCCCCAGGAGATCCAGGGTCACCCAGGGGAGTTTTAGAAGGAGAAAAGGGAGACAATGACAAATAGATTCATATGGGTGGTTTCAGGGGCTAAGAATGATCAGAGGGGGATAAACATGACCTCAAGACTCAGAGACTAATTGAAGGACCTCAAGAGGGTGGGTCACCTAGGGGAGATTCAAGGGCACCTCCTTGGGAGATTTAGGGTCATCCATGGGAGATCTAGAAATAATAGGGGGTGACCCAGAAAGGAAGAATAGATGGATGAAATTGGTGATGGGGAATGGTTTGGGAGGTCAATTAGAGGCCTCTGTAAGGTTTAAATGGATGAAAGGGGCTTAGGGAAAGTGTTTCCCATCTTGTGATATTAGGGGTTCAAGTCAACAGAGTTACAAAGAGACAAAAATGCATTTTTGACAAAGGGGGAAATGAGGAAGATGCAAGACTTTACAAGGTTATCTAGGGGACAAGGGAAGCACAAACAAGATGAATAACTTCAATCCACTTGTTTCCAAGAATAATTCTACTAAAAGGTCATTACACACTTACATGTACATGTTTAGGACTATATCTCATCATTGGATTACCATGTAGGCCTATGCACTTTTTTTGTGTTTACATATTTGCCTCTCTGAGATAATAGTCTACATGAAAGGTAGGTAGTATTCTAGAACTAGGCCTTACCTATTATCATTATCCTACAATTGTACCTAAAATAATGAGTATTAACTTTTGATTTAATGATATTCAATAACAAGTACTAAAATAGAAATGAGGGAACACACTATCGATATGTGAGTCATAAGTATACTTGAGTCGTATCACTTTTCTAAGGGGACCTACATGAATGAAAGCACACAAAACAAGGGTGCAAGAGCACTACAAATGAAAAACTACATATAAATGCAAACAAATGAAACTAAGCTAAGAGAAGAGGAAAGAGAAGAAATAGAAGAAACAAGGTCAAATGGTGAGAGAATCACACATAGAAGTAGTCGACAGAGAGATAATGATGAGGGATTCAAGAGGATGGCAGCTAACCTTCCTCTTACTAAAAATCAGGTATGAAAAATGAGAAAAAACCCTCGTTTAATGTTATCTTTTTTTTGTTGATTTTTCTCAAAAGAATTTGTTGCCACTTGTTAAATTTTAGGATTTTAATGTTTTCCCCTAAGTTAAATATTAACTCCTAAAACCCTAAACCCTTGTGTGCTCTTTTAATAATCCTATTGTTCTAATCTTTCAGTGACTTCCTTGGTTGGTCATTCAAGGACATAAGTCATAACTTATCCCTTGTGTTGTTGTAAGTTATTGGCCCCTTGTTGTTAGAGACCCGATTATTCCCCATTTACCGTTCCATTGGTTTTAGCTTTTGAAAGCCCACACTAATGGGCATCTACCAAGTTTCTTCACATAGCATGCAACGTGCCTACACTGAGGGCCTTCTTTTATTTCCTTGCACTTCTACGCTAGCTTGACACCTATTGTGATCTGATGTTCCTTAGAAATACCCAAGTCTCAAAGATTCATAAGTCATGAGATGTTAACAAATGGAAGTATCTTGTCAGTGGAGAAAGATTCACCTATGGGTCCTTAGTTCTGAGGACACCATGTGGTTTGATCATGTTGGCCTCGAGGTTTAAAGAGCACATTGCACATATAGTTTTATATCGAAGAAATTTAAGACCGCACGAGTGCGCAATGATGACACCTATTCCCCAATCTAGTTAAGATCATTGGCTACGACTTAAGCTTTTTCACTTATGCTAATCCAATGGCTCACACTTAGCACAAAGATTTGAAGCAATATACAATGTGTGGACACATGGATGTGCGGTGAGGACACATATTCTCTCTCTTCAGTTGATCGATGATGTTGTTTTATTTAAAGGATCTAATGACTTGTGCCTTTGTGCATTTCATAGTAAAGGTTTGTAGTGAGCGTTGGCGCTATTTGTTCAATGCGCATGGACCGTTGATCTCTCCCAGTGTTGATCTATGGTGTAGATTTAAATGAAGTGATAGTTCACGGCATCCATGCTAGGATGACACTCATTTGAGCCATTAATGTAGAAGATGAGGGAGTTTTAAGGGCTTTTTCTCATATGATTAAGTATCATTTGCAGAATTTCAAGCCACATAGAGCTGTGGAAGCGATTGGTGGCATGGAGTAGATAGCAATTCAAGTTGTTGACCAGAATTTGTGAAGCAAAGAATTGGTATGTAAATGTGTTCTCCCCTATCATCTGAAAAGGGCTAGTGGGTGTTCTGTGAGTGAATTTTTATGAAAATTAATCAGCTCCCTACAAATTGAAAGAGTAAATTGTTGTTTTAAGTATTTTTAGTTCAAATTTACTTTGTTCCTTAGTTTACCATGGGTCCAAAAGGGGGGCTGGGACATTCCCTCAAATGAGACCTAACCCAAGAAGCCAATGTGATGCAGGAGCATTTGAAAGCATTCAAAACAGTTGGGATAGTTGATAGTGAAGTTGTAGAGTACCAAGAGGGTGACCTTGGAGGATGCTGCATTTTACCACATTTGCATATTAGAGGCTATGGACCTAGACTTAGCATCTAGACATAGTCATATACACCATATCCAAAATTTAGATCATTTGGGTTTGATTCTGGAGAGATATCGCTATCAAAAGATTACCTATTTTTTATCTGTTTTCACAAAATAGAGCTGACAGTGTTTAGTGGAGTCTAATCGGCTTGCAGAGCAATTTTGTGACTTGCAGAGCCTAAAGGAACTTTATTCAATGAATTATAGGACCTGTCCGACCTTCATGGAGATCCACATGAAATTTTATGTACCAAAAGAGTAATACCTTATGTTTAGGCCCGACCTATCAGTGTACATATGTTTCATAACTAGCCATTGCAATTAGGCTGACTTGTTGATGTTTAGAAAGCTTGCAGAGGATATAAATAAGAGATAAAGGATTGTTTCTAGATAGTGATCAAGGGAATGAAGATATGAATCAAGATCTTAAGTTGTTTTGTCCGAATGAGTAGCAGAACAGAGTAGAAGGCAGAGTAGGAAGCAAAAGGAGTTGCAGAGCAGAGAATTGAGATGTAGAAGAAAGAAATCATGAAATAATTTTGTTGTATGAATCTTTTGTAATCCTTGGGCTATGGTCTAACATCTATAAGTCCCTTGAGGCATGTGTAACTCGATTTGAAGTTATAATATATGAGGAATGAGATTTGAAGGATGGGTTTTTCCCTGTGAGGGTTTTCCTAAGATATATCTTGCATGTCATGAGTGGATGAATGTCTCCTTCTTTTTGTTGTTAACTATTTACTTCTCTTGCATCTCTAATTGATCATGTTGTTAGTTGTTTAATGCTATAAGGTTGGATAGTCCCTCACCAAACCCTCCTACCTTGACTGCATCAAGTGGTATCAGAGCTGGTTGTGAATCTACTGGGCTGGTTACGAATCTGCTAGGTTGGTTGCGAATCTATTGGAAAGGAAGAATGTGTTGAAAGAAGTGAAAAACCCTAGACTAAAGAAGAATCATTGCTAAAGAAGATCAAGGCAAGAAAGATTTGAGTAAACTTTTAGAGTTAAGTTGTTTATCTAATTTGTTTCAATGGGGAAGATTGGAAAAGGGATGAAGAAAGAAAATGAAAACCTAATGTTTAAGAAGGATATTTTGGAAGAAGGATTGTGTGAAATCAAAAGGTGTAATTCAGAGTTGATGGAAAGGACAAAAGAACTAGGAGAAGACAAATATGATGCTCTTGAAGAAGAAATACAAAATGTAAAAAGGAGGAATGAAGATTTAAAGGTAGAGCTAAAGTTGTTTGAGGATGTTGAAAAGAGATTTGAAGAACTAGAAGAAGGATTCAAGTTGTTTGGGAAGGTGGAAAAGAGGAACAGATATCTAGAAGAAAGTTTGAAAGAATTAAAAAAGGAAAACAATCTATAGAAGAGGGAGATATCTAAATTGAAAGAGCAAATGGATTAGTTGGAACAGTCACTTGTAGCATGTAGAAGAGAGAATGAAAGTCTAGGATCTAAGACTGAGTTTTGTGATGTTTCTTGTGATACTAATGATTTGTGTGATCCTGTAGAAGTTTCTTTAGAAAGTGAGATTGAAGATGACAGTGTGACTAAACCTGTAGCTATTGGTGATGGTATTGGTTTCAAAATCTTGCAGAGAATGGGATATGAAGGACATGGATTGGTAAAGCATCAACAAGGAATTATAGAACCTATTGAACCAGTAATAAGATCAAGAAGTGAAGGCCTTGGATATGATAGAGGTAAGGATGTTATTGCAAATTCAAAGAAGTAAAATTAGGAAAGAAGAGGTATGTATTGTTCACATTGTAATAGACATGGACATGAAAAGGAATTGTGTTGGGATCTACATCCTTGTAAGTTTTGTGGATTGAGGAGTCATTCTGAGAAGATGTGTTGGAATAAAATGAGAAGAAGAAAACCTATGACAAATTGTATGCAGATGGATTATGGATGGATTGATGGAGAAAAATGGAAACATGTTACTTGTATGTTCAGAAGGTTGTACAGATGGAAGTATTCGTATGTTGGAGAGAAAAGAAGAGATGGATCAAGATGTAGAGAAAGAAGACCTTATGTGGACCAGAACAAGGACAATAATTCAAACTACAGAGGGTGTAGGATACCAGAAGAATGAAAGAGGATTTTCTAGAAGAGGAACATGTTTTCAAGTTTGGAGGAGAAAAGAATCAAGCAATAAAAGTCATCAGGTACCTATTACCAAAGAAGCTAATGAAGGAGAAGAAGTCAATAATACAGAGACAATTTGTGTAGAGGAAGAAGAGCTTGTTAATACAAAGATAATTTATGCAGAAGGAAAAGAGCCTATTGATACAAATATAGTTTATGTAGAGGAAGAGGAACCTTTTGAGACATTAGATTTGATAGAGAAACCAAGAGAAGGTGAAGCATTGATATTAAGGAGAATTGTGTTATAGACTGAACATCTGAGAAACTAGAGTAAGTTTGTGTAAAATCATCTAAGAAAGTGGTGCAAGAGAAGGTTTGTGTGAACAAGTGTGAAGCATAGCAGGGACAGGAAATTTATGTTGCAGAGAAAAGGAAATGACCTGATGTTCTACTGGAGGAGAAAGTTTATGTACTGGAGTAAAGGAAATAAGGAAAAAGGAACATAGATAAGTATAGGAGAAGTATATGCAGAAAAGAAACTGTAAGATTTTGATATGTGTGAAGGGATTGTATCTAGAACCTAGGATCAAAAAGTGTTACAGAGGAAATTAGAAAATGTATTGACTGAATCAAGGAAGTAACTAATTGTTCTGGAGGATGAAACTATGTATTGATTGACTCTTAATTGATTGAAATTGGTATTGACTTGAGGCAACTTGCAGAGAAGACTTGATTAGATCATCGATCATTGAGGCAGTACAGGGCTTGCAAGTAGACCGCTGAACCTAGACCATCATAGAAGATGAATAACTTGAGGCAACTTGTGGAGAAGACTTGCTCACATCGCCGATCATTGAGGTACTGCAGGGCTTGCAAGTAGACCACCAAACCTAGACCATCATAGAAGATGAAGAACTTGAGGTAGATTGCGGAGAAGACTTGCTTAGACTATCAATTAGAGAGGTAGTGCAAGGTTTGCAAGTAGAACACCAAACTTAGAAGAATCTGAGGAAGTTTTGTAGGGCAAACTTGAATAGACTGCCAACCTTGAGGTAGTTTCAAGTACCTATGAATAGATCGCTGAACCTTTGCAAAGAAACAACATTGAATCTAACATAATACAGACCAAAGTGAAGAGGCTCACTTTTCAATTAACCCCAAGAGTCTGATGCAGGAGCATCCAAAAGCATTCAAAATAATTGGGACAATTGACAGTGAAGTTACAGAGTACCGAGAGGGTGACCTTGGAGGATACTGCATTTTACTACATTTGCATATCAGAGGCTGCAGAGCTGGACTTAGCATCTAGACATAGTCATCTACAACATATCCAAAATTTAGATCATTTGGGTTCAATTTCGGAGAGATATCGCTATCAGAAGATTACCTATTTTTTATCTATTTTCACATAATAGAGCTGACAATGTTTAGTGGAGTCTAATCGGCTTGCGAAGTAATTCCATGACTTACGGATCCTAAAGGAACATTATTCAATGAATTATAGGACCTGGCCAACCTTCGTGGAGATCTGTGTGAAGTTTTATGTACCAATGGAGAAATACCTTATATTTAGGCCCGACCTATCCATGTACACATGTTTCATAACTAGCCGGTGCAATTAGGCCTACTTGTTGATGTTTAGAAAGCTTGTGGAGGATATAAATAAGAGATAAAGGATCGTTTCTAGAAAATGATTGAGGGCATGAAGATACAAAGAAAGATCTTAAGTTGTTTTGATTTGAATGAGTAGCAGAACATAGTAGTAGGCAAAGCAGGAAGCAGAAGGAGTTGCAGAGCAGAGAATTGAGATGTAGAAGAAAGAAATCATGAAAGAATTTTGTTGTATGAATCTTTTGTAATCGTTGGGCTATAGCCTAGCATTTGTAAAGCCCTTGAGGCATGTGTAACTCGATTTGAAGTTATAATATATGAGGAATGAACTTTGAAGGCTGAGTTTTTCCTTATAAGGGTTTTCCTAGGATATATCTTGTGTCATGAGTGGATGAATGTCTCTTTCTTTCTGTTGTTAACTATTTACTTTTGTTACATCTTTGATTGATCATGTTCTTAGTTGTTTAAGGGTGCAAGGTTGGATAGTTCCTCACTGGACCCTCCTACCTTGATTGCATCACAATGAACCTTCGTCATCACTGTCAAAGACGGGTAATTTTACTGAGGACATGGGGGAATTTACTAGTAAAATGTATGACTTCCAGGGAGACATCAGGGATGCAGTCCTACCTAGGGTAGGCTGGGAGTTATTTGAATTTGGCTACTACCACTATGATAAAGAGGGACCAGTTTCTTACCTATGGCACCTTGATTTGGCTAGGCTAGTAGTCCCAAATGTGTTTGGGAATTATGACTTGGTCAGGGCTATCAGTCAAGCACATGATTTAGTGAATTAGATACTGTCCAAAAATAAAGGTGAATTGCTATTTTAGTTGGATAGGGAGTTGATAACTAGGGTTTTTAACCTCTTCCCTATGGTAAATAAGAAAATTGATATTGAAGAGTTGAAAAGGGATTATAGTAAAAATAGATATGCCTACAAAACCTAAAAGCTCCCCCTACACAAAAAGAGGAGTTTAGGCAAGAATATGGAGTTTGGTGATAAGAATGAAGAGCCTTTAAAGATTGACCTATTTCAAGACTATTTTGTAATGATATATATGGCTCTGTGTTAGGTTATAGGGGTGGATTTTGATTATCAGATCCTTGATTACATGTTAGTCATGATTTATGACATCCAGGACAAATTTGAATTCAGGAGGTATGATTTTGCTACTTATTTAGCCTAGGAGCTTCACAATGATCTAGTATCATGCAAAAGGGTAGAGCATGCTCCCATAGTCAAAAGATATTCTTTGCTATGTCATATTTTACTGTCTTGTCGAATAAGGCATTGGGATAAGGAACTGAGAATTCAACATGTGACTAAAGATGGTGAGCCCATGCTAATTCAGGGGATGGTGCACCTGTGGGATGTCTATTGTACTAGTGCTAACTACTTAGTGTTTGAGAAGTACCTCACACGGTGCATATTAGGACTACTAGGTTGGAATATGTCTAGGTTGTCAAAGGAGATCATGGATTTTATCAAGCCATTTGAGAGGACACTTGATAGTAGATGGGACCATAATTGGGGAGTTTGGATTCTTTGTCTTGATGTCATTGTCATTAGAGTGTATGGGGCAAATGTAAAACCCCATTTGTTGCCATCAAAGGTGCCAAACAGAATTACATTTTTTGAGATTATCTGGCAACTAAATGAATTAGACAAGTACCATTTAAGGGAAAGCAAGAAGGGATCATTCTTGCCTATACCTCTTCAGTTTTTTTGGTTTTACATTTCATTCTAGAGAAGGTTTTGAAGTCTAAGGAATAAAGTTGTCAATTTATAGGTTGCCTTATGTTGATCACAGGAATTTTGATCCTGAGCATTTTGTAGATAGGATCAGAAGAAAGAAGCAGAAGGTTGGTTTCAAACATTGCTTTGATGAATAGTATGATCTACTTAGAAATAGTGCATCCATGGAGGAATTGTTTCAAAGGAGATAGACTTATGGGCTAATTCTAATGGGAGAAAGGCAAAGGATGTTAACAGATAAGTCACATCTAGGAGCCTTCCCACAAATCACTGATCCTATTATCAAAATGAAGATGCCGCTAGACCATGTAGATCAATTAAAGGCTACCCAAAGAAGAAGCCTATTGATCCAAGGTCCCCTAAACAATAGAATGATACAGAAGAAGGGTTAGGTGAAACCCCTACCCTTGAAGTTGAAGAAAGTACAAAGGATGTGGTGTAGGAGCACCTTACTAGCTTTAAGCCTCCATGAGGCAACTTTTGGTTTTAATCTAGTTTTGGTGTTTTAATGATGTAATAAGGTCATGAATTGACCATTGGAAATGTATTAGAAGCATTTGATTAGGTTCTAGTGGGATTTGGAGTTATTTTTTTAAAGGATTGCAAAAATTGTAAAATTTGTCAATATTGCAAAAAATGCAAAAAAAAAGGCAAACAAAAGAAGAATATGAAGGGTCATAGGGAGTTTAATATGTAGTTTCTCACATTGGAGGAGTTTTATTTCATTATTGTTGTAATAAAGGTCTATGTAAGACCACTCTTATGTATTTAGAGGTCATTAGGTAGTGGAGCTTAAAGTTTGCTTAAGTTTAGCACTTTCTAAGTTGAGTAGTGTTAGTGGTTTGGCTATTTTTAGCCTCTTCTTTTTGCATGTAAAAGAGAGTGGAGTGATGGAACAATGAAGATGGATGTAAAGACAATATTTATGCCTTGAAATTTTATGCAAGAGGCAGAGAGGAATGAGAGATGAAGTTTAGAGAAGAGAAATGAAATAAAAGTTTAATTTTCTGCATTTTTTTTACTATTTTGTTTTGATGTTCCCAAGGCTGGTACGGCCCTATATGGAATCTCAAATGGTATAAAATTATATTTTTTGGAAATATCTCAGAGTCTTCTTTCTTTTGGCATTGGTTGCATCAATTTTTATTATGTTTTGTGAAACTATGACAAATTTAGTGATTGATACTTCCAGTTCTCTTTACTGTAACAGTCATCTTGTTTGGAATGGTACGGATTGTATGGATCAAGTACAGGTTTGAAACCAATGGAAAAATATGGGGATATGAGTCTAGTTTCATATTATTTTGGTTTGAGAAATTTTCATTAAAAATTAAGTGAGTTATGCCATTTTTGGTGAGGTCGGGTCTGCAATCTACTAGGGTCTCCATCTCCATAACAGTCCATTTTTGAAGAAAAATTTTAAAAACAACCTATGTTGCATGTGAGATATGTTGTGTAAGAGGATAATGGGTATCCAAATTAGTTTTTAGATCATGGGTTTGAGTTGTATTATAAAAATTATGTCAAATTTACCTTATTTGCTGCTCTTATCAAAGCATAGTGGAGGTTTGTGAGTTTTAGGTGAATCTTCCATGCCTCTGCATCTTGTGAGTTTTGAGTGAATCCTTCATGCCTTTGCATTAGGATGCTTGGGAACCCCTCATTCTCCTTGTAGATATTGTTATGAAAGAGACATTGGTTGACTATGTTTTATCATAGGAGATGGGAGATAACTAGAATGACTTGGAAGATATCCAATAGGTGATAAGTCTATCCAAGAGAGATGAGATTTCAATTCCACATCTAACCATAACTTTGATGAGAAAGCAGGAGATAAATGTTGCAATTAAGGATGTTAGAGCCTTCGATTGTCAAGAATTCTTGTTTGATGACAATTTCATCAAGACCAAAGAATTCAGAGCCTTCCTACTGTAGAAGAAGTTTGGTGCCTTTATGGCCAAGATGAATGAAGAACAAGGCAAGATAGATGACACCGACAAGAGTGAAATAGCTAAGAAGGTTACGGAAGAGGTGGATATGGATATGAGAAAAATCACCCCTAATGAAGCTAGAAAGATGGTAAAGGATACTGGGATCTTGTTGCTAGAAGGTTGGGATATCTCCTCTATTGTGGTAATGGACACAATTAGAAGGCAAGAGGATTTTGATGAAGATGATTTGATAATGGAGTAGGTTGAGTGGGTTTTTGGGGTAGGTTTTAGTACAAATCATGAGGCCTTAGCAATTTGGGCCATGGGCCCCTGTGATAACAAGCCAAGGGTTGCAAAATATGTCAATAAGCTCACTAGTCAGCTCATTGTGAGGAGATTGATAGATACAACTACCCCACAAGATGCATCATTGGTAGTAGACACAACAAAATTTAGTGAGGCAGAAACAAAGAAGCTCCATGTAGAGGTGAAGCAATTAAGAGAGGATAATTTGAAATTAATGCAGGAGTGCAACATATTCAAAATCCTTGTGCCACCAATGGGGATTGAAGTGTCTTCCCCTATCTCTGTACCTAGCCCCATGAGCTCATCAAGTCATGGAAATGATGCAGCAATTGTCAGTGATCTCAAGGAAAAATTAGAGTAGAGTACTAGAAGAGAAAATCAATTGAGAAATGAATTATAAACTAAGAAAATTGCATTGGTTAAAGGTTTCTTGGAGTATCAGATAAATAAGGTTTTGATGCATGTAGATGATGTATGGGTATGTTATGGAAATTTGAAGAGAGCATTTGATTTTTGCTTGCAAAATAAATACAAGCTAAAGGAGATTCTAAATGATTGGTTCCCATGGATCACATTGATGACCCACGTCCACAATAGAGCTATCATGGAAACATATGTATCAGCTGATGCAGTTAGCACTTTTCATGTCATGAACCTGTTGAATGATGTTTCAACTTTTCATAGTAAAGTGGAGGTGACTTTTGTTACCCTATATCTAAAATTTTACTAAAGTATTCATGCCTTAGAAAATTTTTCCATTCTTCACTTACCACTTCCTTTTTCTTGAGCTTTACTTAGTCATTTCATGTGTCCTTGGAAATCCTTTGTGTTTTTGAACCAAAGTCAGTGGGTTCAAGAGTTCATGAACCACTCGACTTCCTGACTTGTCTTTGAGTCCAGTTTCTATGTTCTCCCTTGTGTCGGTCTTAGTCATTTGTGTTATGAAGGTTATATGTTGTTGGGAGGAATTCTCAATGTTATGGTTCAAACGTTCCAAAAGTCCCTGACTTGCCGACTTCAAGTGCTTACTTTTCCTGTAGTGCCTTTTTCTAAGCTGGCATGTAGTACAATGAAATGACACTTGTCATTCTACATTTAATTCAAAATACATGCGAATATATTGACACATTTTTTGGAGGGAAACTCGAGGTAGATGTTTACGAAATTCAAAGATTAATCTGCCACCAGAATTTAATGTTCTTTATGAACATGTTTATGAGAAGTGACATGAAGTTTCATTAAATTGCCCACCTTACTTGAAGTTTTATCATTTTACTAAGGGAATGCATTGTAGAGTGAAGATAGCTAATCTACTATGTAAGAAATATCAACGGAATTCCATACTTATAGGTTAGCACGATTGGTCGTTTCTATCTTTTTCTTGCTTTCCTCTACTATAAGAACACATCATTTCTCTCTAGTGGTAGAAATTTCCTATTTTCATGTATCTACATAGAGAATCCCCTATAAGTGCACTACATTTTCTTGCCTTGTCTGTGAATGCTTCAGATTTTCTAGCCGCTTGGTTTCTCAAATTGGTGAAGATGAAGTTTAAAGTTCAAGGGGCCCCTATGGTTCCTATTGTGGAGAATGGTTTATCTAGTATGAGGGATACAGAATTGGGTCATGTCAACTTTGTGGATTTTTGGAAGAGGATGCAGTCGAAAGGCTAAACTACCCTGGCCAACAAAATTGTTAGCAGTGGGTTAGATAGAGATGGGGGTTTTCCACTTGCAGTACATTGTCCTAAATTAGTAGTAGTCTATGCCAATAATTACTTTCCAGAGTCTCAAGAGATTAGAGCCACAGATGACTCTATTGTTGCTAAAATTGATTCTAAATTGGTTGCCCTAGCCTTGAATTTGGATGCGTATGAAGAAAATGTTGATGTCTCTATGTCTTTTACATGGACATACTATAATGAAAGGAAGGATTGGTGCCAAAATTGTATTGCCAAAACTTGGCTAGAAGTTGAGAAAAAGGGGAAGTCATGACTCCCTATCAATTTAAAGAGGAGTCATTTCAAAGAGGAGATTTCAGACATGATAACTCTGCTAAACTATGTAGTTGGTAGCTCAAAATTGGATACTTTCACCTTTTGGATGTGTAGATTTATTTTGCTAATCTGTGGAGACCATCATATTGATTGGTCAAGAATAATTAGCAAAAGTATGCATGAACAACTGATAAATTTTCCACGAGATGTAAGGTTTTACATGTGTGTTGGAGTTGATGATTAACTCGAAACACTAGGATCACCTACAAAACCTAAGATTGACCTTCTATAAGAGAAAAAAGCAAAGAGGAATAATTTGCACAATAATGATGCAATTAATAAAATGGATTAATGAATTACATGAGAGAACTTGCTTTTATATTTGCAAGTTAGAAAAACCCTAGTATGAATTAAGAATAACCTAAGACTAAAATTAGCCCTAAGTGAATTTAATAAAGTATAATTAAATATTTAATTACACCAACACCCCCCCTTAAGTGCAACTTAGGGAGATATGAAAAACATTTAACTAATGCAAGAATGAGTCTTGTCTACAAGGCCATGTTAGGTACCTATGAACAACAAGAATCTCACATAAAGTGGAGAGAAAGGAGAAAAACCCAGTGGGAGAAAACTCCTCTCCAAAAGAGAGAAATAACAACAAGTACATGAACATGTGATGGAAGAAGGACTAACACTAAGACCTTCCAAGAGCTGAATCTATCACAAAAGTACAATCATGAATGCCCCGTATAAGAGAGGAAGAAGAGAGAAGGTCTAGTGACCCCTCCAGAAATGAGAAGGATGAAACCCCATGTGAGGAAATGCTTCCTCCCAAAATAGAGATGAGAAGAGAGACCATGCAACTGCTCCTCAAGATGACTCCTATAGTGCTCGAAGATGCTCAACATAGAATAAAGATAAAGACCCATGAACATCAAACAACATTCCTCCCCTTAGGAAGAAATGGAATTGCAGATGTGTGCATAATGTCTTCCTATTCTGGATAGGAATATACAAGAAGAAGGATAAATGTCTCTGAACTCTACACATGATCCAAAGACAACAATGATGCTCCTAAAAACTACTCAAATGTCTCCAATCCATTGCCAAACTATGACTGAAGAAGAGGAGGATGAAGAACAATCTTTGAAGCAGATGATGGTGAGGCAACTCCATCAAAGCTGTCATCAAATAAAAGACAAATGTCCTCAATGTGGTCCTCCAAATCTACAAGGTGGGACTCTACAAACAACAATGATATGTCTTGTAGATATGTGTCCCGATGAGTTATCTCTAGAAGACTGATAATGTCATGTTGCAAAGAATCTGAGGTAGCAACAAGTAATAAAGATGTGATCTTGATAAGAGGAGAAGGAGAAGCAAGTGAAGTCTCTTTGTCATCTAAACTAGTAAGACTTGTCAAATATGCAAGCTCCTCAACTGTATCATCATCAAAAGGAATGCAATTTGCATCATCAAGGGGTATGTGGCAATCCATAGCAAGATCATCTAGGAATGGAGAGATATATAGGTTTCTATAGATCTCTCAAATGCTAGTCCAAAGAGTGTGTGGGCACTCAATATGTGAGATAGAACACATAGTGTCAAAATCAATACTAGAACCAATCAATCTTATAATGTGATCAATATAATTTCCCCATGCAGATTTCCTCCCAGGTGTATCTAGTTCAGGTATGAGTCCATAAAGATAAGGCAAAATATTAAGCCACCTGAGATGTGTCAAGATGCCCTTTCACCATGACTCATAATTATCCTTACCCAATGTTACCACATAAGAGTGAACAGAAAAACCCATGACATCTCCTCAAATAAATCAGATCAAAGATCAACAATCTGAATATGTATCAATGATGATAAATGAAGCCCAAAAAAAAACATAACTTCTCCAGGTGCCAAAAATGTCAAAAATATCAAACATAAGCCATAAAACTAACAAACTGAATAAATAATACCTGGTGTAGAATCTAAAAGAATTTCATAGATAGATGTGTAGAACTCCTCAATACCTTTCCAATGCCTATTCATTTGCCTGATTTTGATACTGTATGCAAAAGATATGCCTAAAATATTGAAGGTTTCTCTGAAAAAGAAGACCTAACTTCTAGTGAAAACAATAGGCTACTGAGAAAAAATTAGAAAAAAGTACCTAAACCACTAGATAGTGCATAGAGTCATCTTTCCAGCAATATCATGTTTTCTTGATTTCGACGCCGTATGCAAAAGATATGCCCAATTTCGTGAAATTGCTTTGCAAAAACTAAAAAAAAGCAAGCAAAGGCTAAAAATAGGGATGCAGATTAGCAATCTATTTTTGCCAAAATCCATGCACTTTCTAAAAAAAATAAGAGATACCCAGATAGGAATTCGACACTATGGACAAAACCTAGAAATCTTTTGAGCTAAGGCTACACAATTTGAATTTTCAACACCTATTCTCTCAAACTAGTGAACAAGAATCTTTAGATTTGGAGCTCTGAATCCAATGGAATACTCTATTTTACACAAAAAATACACCCAGCAAATGACTCTTGCTCAAATTTTTCTCTGAATCTGAGAAGGGGCTTGTAGATCTGGAGCTCTGATACCATGAGAGAGTTTATGATTAACTCGAAACACCAAGATCACCTGCAAAAACTAAGATTTACCTTCCATAAGAGAAAAAAGAAAATAGGAATAATTTGCACAATAAGGATGCAATTAATGAAATGGATTAATGAATTACATGATAGAACTTGCTTTTATATTTGCAAGTTAAAAAAACTCTAATATGACTTAAGAATAACCTAAGACTAAAATTAGCCCTAAGTTAACTTAATAAAGTTTAATTAAATATTTAATTACACCAACATTGTGTTCCCAACTGATTTATGTGTTAGCTCATAAAGAGGCTTCTTGGCCTGGCTTAAGGATTCAAGGAACTCCCACCACCGGTAAGCCTGTGTATCATACTTTTCCTCAGTTACAAAATAATGAAGGTATAAAAGATTTTTAGAGAGTGAATGATGGCTTTTCCATGTGGTTGGCTAAGAAAATTGATGGCTCATTGGAATGAAGGTTTTCTACAGAAGCGACTGCATTGGTTATGAATTTTTGAAGTTTTTATGTCTAGTTTGATCACTGCTCTTATTTGAGAATTGGGGGTTATGAAAACACCCTATTGAAATTGCCATGGTACCCATCAGATTATCTCGTGTTTCTGGAGGTATGTCATCAAATGGTGGCTATGAATACAAGGTACCATGCTATGAAAAAGAAAGGTTACTCTTTTCCTGTGACTCTTTCATTTTATTCTTGTAAAAGTAATGATAGTGTCAAAAGTGTGGATAAATTGCTATTTGAGTTTAGTCTCTATAGTGTTTTAGCTCGTGTAGCCTTTGATAGTAAAAATTATGTGAAAGAAAACATGTATGGAGGAGGTTCATATCTACACAAACCATAGCTTGAGGAATTCTGGGAGGATTGTTTGGATGAGAGGGAAGTGCAGAGAAGGAGTTGGATGAGATTGAACATTGACTAGATTCGTGCCTTTGAGTTGCATATTCACATTCCTGAAATGGTTGACAACAACTCCAATATTATAGATGAAGGCTATCATGATGCTTCACTATGGCCTTTACCTCCTATGAAGTGGTCTGAGAAGGAGATCACTGATGTGAATTTTTGTTCTTTCTAAGTGATAAGAAGAATAGAGAGGTGGTTGAAAGGAAAGATGAAATAACATGTTGGCTCAGCAGCACCTAAAGAATCAGCATCTCAGGGTCAAAATAGATCCCAGGTTGCACACTCTCAACGAAGATCATCTAGTTTGGATCCAACTCTCCAGAAAGTTGGCTAACAATCGAATGGAGATAGTGATTGCCCCCTAAAGAGGTCAGTAAAATAAAGACAACATGTGAGCAATATAGTCAACCAATGAAGAGAAACACTAGATTGGATGCTTCCCCATCAAAAGTAGACCATGTGCCATTTATCAATAACCTCATAAGTGATAGTGATTCATTCATTTTTACTCAACTAGGACAAGATAGTGTGCTACAGTCTTTGCTGAGTACTCCAAATTCCCCCAATCTAAACAAACCTCTAGAGCACAATTCTTCACCTGTGTGTATGGATGGTACAATGAGTGTTGTCAATGCTGCTAATATTCCCTCCTCGTCTCCCACCTAGTTAAAGAAAGCAATTGAGAAGAAAAATGATATACACCAATGGTGGATACCTATATAGATATTGTGGCTAAATTGCTACAAGACACTCCTAAGCCTAAACGTGATAGGAGGATGTTGAGAATGGTGACTGATCCTGCCTTAAGGAATTAATTTTTGGAAATTGTAGACCCAGTGGGGAGTGAGAATGAAGATGAAGTGACTGAAGCTAAATTCAGAATGAGTAGAGTGGACTTGGGACCTTCTACTATGGAAGGTGATATCTATCATGTTAAATATTTGGTCAGCAATATATCAAGAAGGGTCAAGAGACAGCAAGAGGAGAACTCTAAGTTGCAAGCACAAGTAAGTTCTCTGTCATTATTTGTTCAATCAATTGTTAAGATAACAACACCCTTGACTGAAGCCCCTCCTGATATGAGTATAAGTGCCCTTGATCCTAATCTATTACAACAAATAAAAAGATCATTATCTCTGAGTAATGCCATGGACCAATGGGTAGAAAAGGTCATGTTTGATGGTCTTTTGTTCATTGAAGAGGCTATTAAATTGGTTGATTCTATTTCTGAAAAAAGGGAGGCTTTAATAGTAGAATTCCAAACGGCTAGGAGTGACCATAATAGCCTATGTTTAGCAGCTAAAGAGATACATGAAATGGCCAATATAGATGTCGGTATGCTAGTGGCTGAGAAAGTCTTGAATGATCCTGGGGAATTGAACACACATGTATGGGCTGATGTAGTCGAATGGAAGTTGTGTCTCATAATATCTGTTGAGGATAAGATGAGAAAAATAGTTGCAACTTATTTTTCAAAAATGATGAGGATCAAAACAAATTTTGTTGTTATAGAAATTGAAGCTAATGGGAACAATGATTTAAAGTTGTTAGATATTAAGGAAATCAAATAGAATTTCAAGCAATTAGTAATTGATGAAGTGATGAACTACAACACTATAACAAGGGAATCAGTTAGCAAGCTTGCAAGGATGGTTGCCTATATCAAATCTATCAGAAATGGATTTGATGATGTACATCAAAAGGTGGCTGATGCAGATAGAGTAGTGAGTAAAAGGAAATGTCAGATTAGCATGACTAGGATTCTATCTAGAATGTCTTTGTCACCTGTGATCAATAAGTACAGGGCATACAAGGTGAAACTACAGGCACAGGCATCTCAAATGGCACAAAGAAACATGGAGAATGAAGATGAATAGGTGAAGGAAAAGGAAGCAACATATGAAGTTGATATTAGAGAGGAGGTTGTGGCAATCCTCAATTGATTTTCTTTTCTTATGCTTTAGTTATATTTCAATATTTGCTCAAAAACTATTGGCTCTGGAGGGCCCTTTAAATTATTATTTAAACTTCTTTTAATCGACTGTCTTCAAGAAGCCGTTAGGGTTTAAAAATGGTTATGGTGTGACTTAGCTATAAATTTAATTAGCTAGTCAATGTATAGATCTTTTGGCAAACTGTGTGTTGGTGATAGATCAATTTTGGCTTTCTGTTCAATTACTTTTTATACATGAAATAGAAATCAATGTAGTGGAGTTTTGGATGATTGTAAACTTTGTGTTATGGTTATTTGAATTCATATTCTTCCTATGTTGTATGTGTTTCTACTGATGTTGATGATATTTGTGTATTGAAGTGGTTGGATATATTTAATTCTTGCTCACTACTAGGTATTATTTATCTTTTGATATATGGTTCATGTTGGTGATTGTGTGATATATGGTATTTGTTTTCTTGATTTGTAGATGTTAGCTTGGTGGAAGTCTTTGAGCTTCTAATTATTTGGATGTACTTTTCCTTGACTACTTTCTGGTTAAAAGCACCATCTTTGTTTTTCTTTTTGTTTAAAAGCAATACCAATTTTTCATTCATACAATATCAATCGAAGGTAGCTGCACCTTGTAAAAGAAGCATAGAGCCTTTATAAAATACCATTATAATACGTTTAACTATTGTTACATTTGTCATTTCTCTGGGTGAGAGAATATAGAGTTAGGTAACAAATCTGTTTACAAACAAATTTTTTGTGACTCTATTGGGGACACTTATCCAAATCTTTTTATATTTTTTGTGAGTTTCTCTATTGTTGGACTTTATGGTTCTTCATGGAAGACATGCACTAGTTCTGCAACCTAATGTAGACTAGCTAGTAGGTGATCAAGAAGATATTATTACTAGTCTTCAGCTTGTTGCCTAGAAAACAAGAAGAACAAACCAACAGTATCATCAAGTTGATTAGGTTCTTGAAAAAGAACTTCATGAGATTATAAGAGAAAATGCACAACATTTTGGTGACACTCAAGAGATTATTTTTCTTGGAATTGTTCCTGTGCCCAAAAGAGAAAGGCCCTTATGAATTCAAGCAATCCCTAATAATAAGCAAAGAAATCCTGCTATCAGAGCAATGAATCAAGTTCATGACCATCTAGCTCACCCTCACAATAACTAGTAAGTGGTTTGGTGACTCTTCTTTGTTGTTCTTGTTATATACATGTAATTGTGAGAGTTGGCTATGAAAAGATATACCTGAGGTGATAGACAAAAGGGTATTGCTGATATTGACTTTGATTTTCTCTAGTCTTTAAATTTTGCCCCTTTTCCTCCCACAAGAAGAGTCAAGTCTTTAAGTAGACCATCTTCCCCTCCACCTACAAGAGAATCCACCAGTTCCTCTTGTAAAGTCTTAACCCTTGATGGTACTACTTTACCACTTCAAGCTAATTTCCCTCCTCACATCCCTTTTAATATGGCTCAACCTCTGACTGTTCCATGGGGAGCTGCTATTGGACCTCTGAGACTTGGGGCTAACTTGCATGATTTACGAAGGGGGTCTAGTAAAATCATACCTAAATTTAGAGGTGATGGGAAGGATACTCTAGAGGAGCACATAAATGCCTTCTTTGTTGCTTGTTCCATTTTAGGAATTCAACATGAAGATGTGTCTATTAGATTATTTGTTGAGTCTCTCACTGATGCTACTACCAAGTGGTTCTACCACCTCCCTAATGCTTCTATTAGAGACTGAGTCTCTATGAGACGTCAGTTTGAAGATAGGTACAAGAATGCCGATAATGAACATATATTGGTAGCCCAACTCTCCTCCATGAAGAAGGAAGTCCATGAACAAATGAGGGAGTATGTGGCTAAGTTTAATAAGCTCACAAATAGAATTTAGAATGATGTTATGCCTGGTGATGGGCTATTGAAATGTTTCTTTATTAATTCACTTCCCCCTCATGTCAGTTACGCAATAAAGAGACAAGGAGCCGCTAACTTAGCTGCAACTTAAACACTGGCCATTATAGTAGAGGATGACCTAATAACAACTGGAAATGGAAGAAAGAATTATAGAGAGGCAAACCTTCAGCAATTAACTCTACTGACCCTATTATACAAAGACTGGCAAATGACATTATCACTCTGAAGTGGCAGATGCCTAAAGGCCCATAATAGTCTTTTCAGGGAAATTATAATAGAACATTGCAATTACTCAGTCCAACCCAGAGATTGGCAATAGAAGGGGGACCCTCTACTAGCAAGAACAATCATATGCTGTGTAACTTTCATCTCACTTATGACCATGATGGAGCATCTTGTTCAGAGATGGTGAGATTCATGTGGATGCTTGTTGATCATGATGTTGATCATTCACAAACATAGAACCGGCCCTCCTTCTAGCGCCAATTTATGTTGATCATGATGAGGATCATTCACAAACATAGAACCGGCCCTCCTTCTAGCGCCAATTTATGTTGATCATGATGTTCGTCACTCAAAACATAGAATAAAAGTTACACAACAACCTTTACTCATCTTGAAAGATACGATGAATTCAGAGAATTCATGATCCCAAGTCTCCGTTGATTAGGTCTTAATCTACTGACGTTACTCAGTGGTTGATGTGTGTTGCTATTTTCCATTCAGGGGCCTTACGTATTTCTGCAAAGTTCATCATTATTTCTTCAAATATCCTGCTCTATATGCCTGCTCTGCATAAATCTCCAACAATTCTACCTCTGTACTATGAATTTAGTCAAATAATGTGCCTACAGGCTGATATTTGCATGATTTCTACCATTATTTATGATTCTTTGCATGATATTTTCAATACTACATGCATTTAACTCAAATATGCTAATGATTTTCAGTTACCTACGGGATTTCAGCATATTTCTCTGTTGTTTGCTTAAGATTATCAGTTTATTTGCAATTGTGATAGTGAGATGCTCTGAAATTGAATGAAATTAAAGGAAATGCTTCTAATTAAGTTGAACCTTTAGCTTTTGATCCACATACATGCTTGATACTGTCATGAGGAGAAGAAATCAAACCATATGTTCACCAGGACATTCCACAGCTAGATACAGTTGATGCAAACTTCAGAGGATAATGAATGAAAACAATACATGCAACATGATAAGCACTCCAAGGGATGCAGCAAATCAAAGCACATATCCAGAATTCAGACACAGATTACTCAAGATTTACGAAGATTTGTAATCAAAATACTCTTCCCTTTCATTAAGTATGCAAAAGACATGTACATATACAACAGCTTTGAAATAAGTCCTGAATACTTCAGCAATCAAATTTCAATTAAGTTTCGAATGAATATAACAAGGCATTCCACCACCTTTTATAGAATAAGGTGAGGAATCCGTTACAAAAGATCCACGAATTAGATATGTCAATACAAATCAATGGTCATCACTTCATGACTTGTCAATTTTACAAAAAGGCACAAGTTGCCAACTGGCAACTATCTATACTGCATATGCAAGATACTCCCCCCCTCATGATGTATCTTCATCATGCTCTTCATCTGATGCATGTGGGTCATCATCATGTGTATCGCTTTCTAAACTTTTGCTATCTGGATGATGACGCTGTTGCATATGGGGTTGCATGCTGCTTTGGATCTATTTGTATGCCTGCACAACCTGATCTATTCCTCCGCCATCTTGAGTCTTTGCCTTGATGATGGTGTGTTTGTGCGCTTCATACTTATCCCTACTATTGTCCAGCTTATTCTTTCTGTCCTGCAGTGTCTCATTATAGGTCTCCAGCTGGCAAACAACATATTTGACAATATCCTCCTCATTTCTGGTTCATGTTGCCTCCATGTGCAAGCATACAATGCTCAGCAACAGCTCTAACAGCATCATGACTTCCTGCAAATAAACAGACAAACATTAAGTTCATCATCATGTGGATAAACAACAGGAAGTAAAATGTTTTATTAAACAGGCCTCAAAATGTGCAGCTACAGGCAATCGGGCTTTCAAATTTCTATCGCTCTGTTTTCCTGCCCATTTTCTTGTATATCGGGCTCCAAATATGATCATGTATGTATTGGGGTGACTACACACTGTCGGAATGACAATTTTACATTAGGCCGACGGTTAAACTTATACCGACGCCAAAAAACATGATGATGTCCATCCAGCGGGAAGACATGTTCTATAGGCATGATAACTCAAGATAAGGCTGATAGCAAGACTTAAAACTTTCGTCTGCATGATATTTTGGAAATATGATGCTCCCCCTTCCGAATGTCCAGATGACGTCATCGTCATGTTTCGCTTCTATATATTGGGGAAAAGAATGACATCATCATCATCATCATGTCGAAGGAAAATAGGAGGATATGAAATATGATCCTGCTGCTGAGGAATGGAATATGATGGTGACGTCATCATCATGTCCGGGCTTCATTAAAATGCAAAAGATGATGTCACCGTCATGTTTAGTTAAGATCAGGGGATAAATGTAATATCGGGTCACCTAAGGAAGATGATCAGGTGATGAATATAATATGACCCCTTTGCGGCCAGGGTAACCCTCTCGAAAGATCAGGATGATGATGATCATCAGGATATCCAGGACCTTTGTTAAACTTAGAACATGACGTCATCGTCATATTCGCGAACCGGATCATGTTTTGGAAAATATCCTGCCGAAGGGAAATGTGATGATGATGTCATCCTGATATTTGCTTCTTCGTTTTATCAGATTAGGATGACATCATCAGGATATTTGCATAAGGTCATATTTCTCGGCAGGAGGACATTACGAAATATCAGGTGATAGATCAAGAGGATATGATGACGTCATCATCATATTAGCGAATATCAGCAAATATGACCCTCCCTTGAAAGATCAGGATGATGACCCTCCGATAGGATTTTGACGTGCGCATGCAAATTATGCAGATGGTGGATTTTCTAAGCAGGGTGATATTATAATATCAGCATGATATTATAATTACAGGTGATGTTAAAATATCATGATGCTCGTTGTTATGAAATATCGGGTTACACTCAAAACATGATGCCCACGATGCGCCTAAGGTCATTTGATGGGTAAAACACACTATCACCTAAGATTGACGTCCGGATATTTCGACTGCATGATTTTTATCAGGTGATAGACCAAGATCAGGATGACGTTGACAACATGACTGAGGATATAAAAATATGATGATCACTTGCGATTATCAGGTTTGACCAAAACTTTGACTGCTCATAACTCCCTCATATGGACGAATTTTCAGGTGATGTAAAAGGCAAACCTGCATGGAATTTCAAGCTCTTTCTAAATATGAGGTCATAGAAATAAAATATGAACTTTGACAAACTAACCTCATGATGATGACCAACCTCATCGAACATCATGATGATGATGCACCTGACTCATTTTTACCAAACCGCCAGAAAACAGACAACACAAGTCAAGCCAAAAGTTGGGTCCCTGTTTTGCCAAGTTAAAATGGGGCGTGTTGTGTAACCACACAACAACTTGCCACCAAAGAAAACAACAAAATTCAAATGATTCAAGTGATATGATCATATTCATCTATAGTATTCTAATTCTTTCTAAGTAAAATCATCATGATCTTTGAATGATAAAGTTTCATCAAGGTAACAGTGCTAACAAAGGATCATGTGTGTGCATATGATTAATTATTCTCATCTTGAAAGCAAGTTGAAAATATAAGTAACTGGTGTTAAACTACATAGTTGGAGATCATCCCTCATAGCCAACCTGGATAGAGCCTTGCTACCAGCAGGCATTCATAGCCCCGACAAGGTTATCTATACAATCTCCCTAAGTAGAGCCCCACTGCCAGCAGGCATCTATAGCCCCGGTAGAGTTACTTAGATGGCCTAAGTTTATTGTTTATATATATATATACTTTTTTTTGTATTTATATATCTGATATCATCATGTCAGCTCATTTGTACAAGGTATGGTCACTTGCAGCTTTAGGTTGGAGATTGTATTGGTAGCAAGGGAGTCCCTTTAGATTTTTCACTTAACACCTATACTCATATCTTCAACAAGCCCAAGGCTATTAGGTGTTTCATTGTGTTTGATTCACTTTGGACAAGAAAAGGCACCTGATGAAAAGATATTATAAAACCTGATCATGAATATTTATCAGAATGAATTACAATCTATATCTAAATCTGATCTCATCACTTGAATCCTAACAATTTAGTTATTTTCTTAGGTGATGAAGTGCATCATCTTGACTTACCAAAACAAAAACTCAACCAAAACAACACAAAACAGAAGAAACACTATACAAACAACTAACCTACAAAAAGGAAACAACAGAAACAGAACAAGAAAGCAAAACAAGCAGACTGTACAAACAACTAACTTACAAAATTAAATACAAACTACTACTAGGCAAACAAGAACCAGAAAATGACCTAAGTTCACCTGTATTTGCATACTTCTTTCGATTGTGCAGGAGTCTTAGGGTATCAGTTATGGTTCTCAACCTAGCAAATTTATCTTTATATTCTGAAAAATATTCTGCTATTCTGAATTCACTGTTTTCAACAGAACAACTATTGATGATCAGCAACTGAGGAAGCTCATCATGTTCATGATTAATCCATATGCATGTCTTATCTCCTAAATTTCCATAATTAAAATAGTATTCAACATCATTTACTATGGAAAGGAGAAATACAACCTGGTGTATTTCTGATTTTGCTGGACATGCTTCTTCATTGCCAGCTGATCTTCCATTTGTCATTATATTTTCACTGCTTGGCTCAGTGTCTGGTCTCACTTCAAATTGAAGGATGTATGACTCTTGATGTATTAATTCTTCATCTTTATCCAACTTTATCCCTTCATTCTGGATGTTCATTTTATCCTCCAGTTCAGGAAACTTCTCAATATTTTCTTCAATTTCCTGCACATCAGCATCTAAATAAGTATCTTTATTATCACAACCTGATATACAGAAATTTATCCCTTCTAAATCATGTGACTGTAAAAGAGAAACAACTTTCACTTGATAAGGACACTCCCCTGTTTCATTCTCAAAATATTTCTGGAGTGACATCTGATTATGCATAACAACTCCAAAGTCTTCTACATCTTCATCTTTTAGGAATTGTTCATTAAATAATTCACATCTTCTATCTAGTAAAGTGCCTGGTTCCATTAACCTGCAACATTCTTGTATTTGATCATTCAATTCAAAGAAGTCAGGTGATAAATCAGCATTTATTTTATTTTCTATGACTCCCTGAGTTACTATCATAGGAACTTCATCATCAGGAGTGCATTTAAATTGTTCTACTATCTGTTTACACTTCTCTTTACCATAGAATGACTCCAGGAAAGATGTTTCATCTTCTCTATCAAAAGTATTAGGATCAGAATCAAAAATATTATCCTGATGAGTGGTTTCTTCTCTAAAATTTTCACAAGATTCATACCTGCATACTAACTGATCCTTACTTGTATTAGGAAGTAGAGAACTCCTATCAATCTCACCATAGAATGAATCAAGGAAAGATGTTTCCTCTTCATTACCTTCTGGAACCGACTCAGCTATTGTATTTTCTAGAATCTTTTTCAACATGATCAAGCAGGCGTAACAATCCCTTTCTGAATGCTCTTCATCATGTAATCTGCACCAGCTTTCAATCAAGACATCATCAGTGGATAAACCTAATATTTGACTACACTGTATATTTCTAGACAAGTATAATTCAAAATCTTCAGAGCGATCCACTTTAGTATCTAGACAATTAATACTTTCTGGTGCTGCATCTACTTGTTGCCCCAGAATTTCCTCATTTTCTTGCCAGCCTTCTTCATTTTCCTGGCAAATTTCGGCCCTGAACACATCCGGGAAGAATATTAGTCCTTTCAAGTATAAATCAAACCTTGTAAGGAAAGTTAAACAATTTATTTCGTTGTGTTCCATAGTCTGGTGTATCCTGCAATAGGTGGATAAACCAAAGTTAGACAAACTGTGAGGGTAAAGCTGCCTACTCAAAGTTTCCTGAAATAAAGGAATGTTAACTTGACAATTGCCTTCATCTACATTCATCAAAATGAGACTCTATTTTTCAATTTTTTAGGATTTTGAAATTTTAAGGAGATCCATCATATCTCAGAATAAAACTTGACAGTCCAGAAAATCAAACTAATCTTTGATGCTTTGGGCTAGATCTTTGCAAAGGTACAACCAAAACATCTCAGATAAGAGATATTTGCAGACATTTAACTCAAATGCTGAAATATTTATGTAATATTTGCAGAAATCTAGAAATTCTCTATTTAGGCCCTCCTTCTAGCGCCAATTTATGTTGCGTTAGAAGCGAGGGGCCTGCATAAAATGAATGATGACCAAAGCAGTAGTGTCTTTTCTAGTTATGCCCTCCTTCTAGCGCCAATTTATGTTGATCATGATGAGGATCATTCACAAACATAGAACCGGCCCTCCTTCTAGCGCCAATTTATGTTGATCATGATGTTCGTCACTCACAAACATAGAATAAAAGTTACACAACAACCTTTACTCATCTTGAAAGATACAATGAATTCAGAGAATTCATGATCCCAAGTCTTCGTTGATTAGGTCTTAATCTACTGACGTTACTTAGTGGTTGAAGTGTGTTGCTGTTTTCCATTCAGGGGCCTTACGTATTTCTGCAAAGTTCATCATTATTTCTTCAAATATCCTGCTCTATATGCCTGCCCTGCATAAATCTCCAACAATTCTACCTCTGCACTGTGAATTTAGTCAAATAATGTGCCTACAGGCTGATATTTGCATGATTTCTACCATTATTTATGATTCTTTGCATGATATTTTCAATACTACATGCATTTAACTCAAATATGCTAATGATTTTCAGTTACCTACAGGATTTCAGCATATTTCTCTATTGTTTGCTTAAGATTATCAGTTTATTTGCAATTGTGATAGTGAGATGCTCTGAAATTGAAAGAAATTAAAGGAAATGCTTCTAATTAAGTTGAACCTTTAGCTTTTGATCCACATACATGCTTGATACTGTCATGAGGAGAAGAAATCAAACCATATGTTCACCAGGACATTCCACAGCTAGATACAGTTGATGCAAACTTCAGAGGATAATGAATGAAAACAATACATGCAACATGATGAGCACTCTAAGGGATGCAGCAAATCAAAGCACATATCCAGAATTCAGACACAGATTACTCAAGATTTACGAAGATTTGTAATCAAAATACTCTTCCCTTTCATTAAGTATGCAAAAGACATGTACATATACAGCAGCTTTGAAATAAGTCCTGAATACTTCAGCAATCAAATTTCAATTAAGTTTCGAATGAGTATAACAAGGCATTCCACCACCTTTTATAGAATAAGGTGAGGAATCCGTTACAAAAGATCCACGGATCAGATATGTCAATACAAATCAACGGTCATCACTTCATGACTTGTCAATTTTACAAAAAGGCACAAGTTTGCAGCTGGCAACTATCTATACTGCATATGCAAGATACTCCCCCCCTCATGATGTATCTTCATCATGCTCTTCATCTGATGCATGCGGGTCATCATCATGTGTATCGCTTTCTGAACTTTCGCTATCCGGATGATGACGCTGTTGCATATGGGGTTGCATGCTGCTTTGGATCTGTTTGTATGCCTGCACAACCTGATCTATTCCTCCGCCATCTTGAGTCTTTGCCTTGATGATGGCGTGTTTGTGCGCTTCATACTTATCCCTGCTGTTGTCTAGCTTATTCTTTCTGTCCTGCAGTGTCTCATTATAGGTCTCCAGCTGGCAAACAGCATATTTGACAATATCCTCCTCATTTTTGGTTCATATTGCCTCCATGTGCAACCATACAATGCTCAGCAGCAGCTCTAATAGCATCATGAGTTCCTGCAAATAAATAGACAAACATTAAGTTCATCATCATGTGGATAAACAACAGGAAGTAAAACGTTTTATTAAATAGGCCTCAAAATGTGCAGCTACAGGCAATCGGGCTTTCAAATTTCTATCGCTCTGTTTTCCCACCCATTTTCTTGTATATCGGGCTCCAAATATGATCATGTATGTATCGGCGTGACTACACACTGTCGGAATGACAATTTTACATTAGGCCGACGGTTAAACTTATACCGACGCCAAAAAACATGATGATGTCCATCCAGTGGGAAGACATGTTCTATCAGCATGATAACTCAAGATAAGGCCGATAGAAAGACTTAAAACTTTCGTCTGCATGATATTTTGGAAATATGATGCTCCCCCTTCCGAATGTCCAGATGATGTCATCGTCATGTTTCGCTTCTGTATATTGGGGAAAAGAATGACATCATCATCATCATCATGTCGAAGGAAAATAGGAGGATATGAAATATGATCCTGCTGCTGAGGAATGGAATATGATGGTGACGTCATCGTCATATCCGGGCTTCATTAAAATGCAAAAGATGACATCACCGTCATGTTTAGTTAAGATCAGGGGATAAATGTAATATCGGGTCACCTAAGGAAGATGATCAGGTGATGAATATAATATGACCCCTTTGCGGCTAGGGTAACCCTCTCGAAAGATTAGGATGATGATGATCATCAGGATATCCGGGACCTTTGTTAAACTTAGAACATGACATCATCGTCATATTCACAAACTGGATCATGTTTTGGAAAATATCCTGCCGAAGGGAAATGTGATGATGATGTCATCCTGATATTTGCTTCTTCGTTTTATCAGATTAGGATGATGTCATCAGGATATTTGCATAAGGTCATATTTCTCGGCAGGAGGACATTACGAAATATCAGGTGATAGATCAAGAGGATATGATGACATCATCATCATATTAGCGAATATCAGCAAATATGACCCTCCCTTGAAAGATCAGGATGATGACCCTCCGATAGGATTTTGACGTGCGCATGCAAATTATACAGATGGTGGATTTTCTAAGCAGGGTGAAATTATAATATCAGCATGATATTATAATATCAGGTGATGTTAAAATATCATGATGCTCATTGTTATGAAATATCGGGTTACACTCAAAACATGATGCCCACGATGCGCCTAAGGTCATTTGACGGGTAAAACACACTATCACCTAAGATTGACGTCTGGATATTTCAACTGCATGATTTTTATCGGGTGATAGACCAAGATCAGGATGACCTTGACAACATGACTGAGGATATAAAAATATGATGATCACTTGCGATTATCAGGTTTGACCAAAACTTTGACTGCTCATAACTCCCTCATATGGATGAATTTTCAGGTGATGTAAAAGGCAAACCTGCATGGAATTTCAAGCTCTTTCTAAATATGAGGTCATAGAAACAAAATATGAACTTTGACAAACTGACCTCATGATGATGACCAACCTCATCGAATATCATGATGATGATGCACCTGACTCATTTTTACCAAACCGCCAGAAAACAAACAACACAAGCCAAGCCAAAAGTTGGGTCCCTGTTTTGCCAAGTTAAAATGGGGCGTGTTGTGTAACCACACAACAATGCTCTCTATGAATGAGCACACAGAGGAGCCTTATGTGGAAGAGCCCCTCCCGTTTGGTGATCCTAGTGTTAATTTATTTGAATATGAGTTGGATGGTGAAAGTGGAGAAGATGTCTACACTGAGATTGATAATCCTAACTATGTAGTATTCACCAGAGGACAACAAACATAGAGAGGGAAAAATTCTCAAGGTCAGCCTGGTAGTTCTTCCCCTACTCCTAAGTATATTTTGTCAAGACATAACAATGCCAATTCTAAGAAAATAGAGAATGTCACACCCAAAGTTGCATCTGTTGAGGTACCATCTACTTCTTCTTCTAAAGCTCTTGTTTTTAGTTCATTTTATATAGTTGAGTCATGTAAAAATACAAAAATTCAAATTTCACAAGATGAATACCTAAGGCTCAATCCATCTGAACTAGATAGGCTGGTTAGATATGTCAGACAAGAGCCATCTCCCTCTCATTGTAATGCACAGGTGTCTAATGATACTAAAATTCATGCTAGAAATCAAAATTATTCAAACTCCCACTCCCATGATCTCAGTCTTCAAAATCCCTTTGAAAACTAGAGCCCTTTTATATTTCTTTATATATTGTTTGCCATAAGTTAAGTAATTGTGTCATTGATTTTGGGGCTTCAACGAATATAGTGCCAACCCAAGTTGCTAAGGCCTTAGGTTTATCCTATACTCCTTCCCATGGTTGATTCTTTTTGATGGGTGGTTCACCAGTACCTATCATAGGCCAAATCAAAGATGCATAAGTTGCTCTTGCCACCTATCCTAAAAAGAGATTGAAGTTAACCATTCTAGTGGCAAACATACCTGCAAGCTATGGGATGTTGTTGAGTCATAGCTTCTGTAAAGATTTGGGTGGGGAGATTCAAATGGACTGGTCACATGCTCTAATACGCATAGATGGGAAGAAGGTCTACCTAAATCTAGAACCCAAGGCTAAGTTTACTGTAGTGAAGTCAAGAGATCCTAGAGAAGATATTTTATATGTGGAAACTGGGCCTAATACATATATGTGCACATTGATAGCAGATGATAATGGAAATCTGATTAGCCCTAATTTATCTAATGAAGTGTGGACATTGGAATTTAATGGAAGTTGTTCCACTACTGGTTCAGGTGCTGGGGTACTCCTAATTTCTCTTGATGATTGTAAGTTTCCTTTCGCTTATAAATTGGAGTTTGACAACACGAATAATACTACAGAATATGAAGCTTTCTTGTTGGGAGTGACACTAGCTAAAGAAAAAGGGTATTAAACATCCTAGAGCCAGAGGTGATGTTGAACTGATTGTAAATCAAGTAAGAAAGTTATATATAGTGAAAAATGGAAGGTTGAAGCATTACCGAAATAGAGTATGGGACTGCATAGAGGACTTTGATGCTTTCTCAATAGAAGTTATGTATAGGGACCAGAACACTCAAGTTGATTCATTGGTTGTGTCAGCTTCTCTCTTGCTGCCTCACCTAGATTTTGAAGACAAACCTTACAAGGTGGAGATAGTCTATAGACCTAGCGTGTCTGATAATGTTAATCATTGGCAAGTATTTAATAATGGCCAAAAAATAATTTATTTTCTTTAAAAGGATAAGTCTTTTGCCAATGTGTTTTTTGAAGGAAGTTGTGATGAAAGCAATGATGTTCTGGAAGGTGAAGTAAAGTCTCATAATGGCCAAGAGTCAAAGGTAATACAATTGAAAGGAAATAAAATCCCAAGGGTTTGGTCTCATTGGAAGATCTTTTTAATCGACATTATCAGTACTTGAAGCACAAAAGCAAACTCTCAATCAGGTCATTAGTTGATTATGATCGAGTGAACATTGGTATAGAAGAAGACCTAAAGATTGTTTGCATTGGTAAGTGTTGCTCACCGAAAGAAAGAGAGCGTTTAATTTCTTTTCTTATCTGATATAGAGATGTTTTCACATGGTGCTATGTAGATCTAAAAAAGTTTAGAGATGGGAAGATGTAGCACCACATTCCTCTGAAGCCTGGTACCTTGCCCTTTAGGCATAAATAGAGGACTTGCAATTCTAAGGTATCTAAGGCTATTTTTTAGTGAGATAGACAAGATGCTGAAGGAAAAAATTATTTACCCCATTCATCACTCTACATGGGTGGCGAACATTGTTCTTGTAAGAGAGAAGAATGGGAAAATAAGGATTTGTCTTGATTTCTAAAATTTGAACCAAGTCTCTTTGAAAGATAACTATCCTCTACTTGTTATGGATCACATATTGCAAATAGTATCTAGTTCAGAGATGATGTCAATGCTTGATGGATTTTCAGGATATAATCAAATTGAAGTAGCTCCGGAAGATCAGCACAAAACTCCATTCACTACCCCTATTGGTGTTTTTTCTTACAATAGGATGTCGTTTGGCCTCATCAATGCAGGGGCCACTTTCTAAAGAGCAATGGACTTAGCATTTGGTTATTTGAAAAATAAAATAATTATTATGTACCTGGACGATCTCACAATCTTCTCCAAGAAGAGAGCTGATCATTTGCATGATCTAGATGTAGTTTTACAATATTGTAGAGAACATGGTATTTCTTTAAACCCTAAGAAGTTAATTTTTGCTATAACTGAAGAGAAGCTGTTAGGTCATATCATCTCCAATGATGGAATAAAGATTGATCCTGAAAGGGTCATAGCAATTCAACAGTTGAGTTTTCCCATGACCAGGAGTAATACAAGATCTTTCTTCAATTAGGTAAATTTTTTGAGAAGATTTGTTCTTGATTTTGATGAGTTGACTAGGCACATCACTGAGATGATGAAAAATCATCCTATTTTCAAATGGAGTGATGAAGGTAAATAAGCATTTGGAGAGATTAAAACAACCATTACCAATGCACCTATATTAGTGCATCCTAATTTTGAAAAGGATTTTATCATCTATTGCTATGCATTAGAGCACACCTTATCAGCCATTTTTTTATAAAAGAATGAACAGGCGATTGAGGCTCCAATTGCCTTCATGAGTGTGTCGCTGAAGAAACATGCATACGTAGTAGTGAAATCTTTAAAAAACTTTAGATTTTACATTTTACATTTGCATACGGTTGTCTATATTTCAGAGTCTGTTGTAAAAAGTATCCTTACACAACAAGAGATTGGGTGTAATAATAGCTCAGAGCCTGGATAGCCAAAGTTCATGAATATGACATCAAAATCAAACCCACTAATCTAGTTAGAGGCAAAGGGTATTGTAAAATGAATGATGAGAATAAGGTTGATGAAAATGAAGAATTGTTCTTTTACAAGCACTATTGATGACTGGTTTTTTGATGTCTCCTATTTTCTAACATATGGCGATTGTCCACCCCACCTCTCTACTAAAGAGAAGAGAAATTTGAAGCTTAAAGCAAACAAGTATGTTCTCTAGGAGGGCAAATTATATAAAAGGGGAGTAGATGGAACATTTTTGAGATGTGTAGACAAGGAACAACAGAAGAGATTGATGGAGACTTTTCATAGTGAAGCTTGTGTTGAAATACACTGAACAACTGAGAGGGGGGGTGAATCAGTTGTCACACAAACATAGCTTCATATGAACATCAAACCATCAACAAATTAATTGCTTATAATTAGATTTAACCATGAAAGCATGAAACCATAAACTTAATCATAAACAAACATTCAACATAGTAGACACCAGATTTTTATGTGGAAATCCCTAAAAGGGAAAAACCACAGTGGGTTTTATCCCACAGAAATAAATGAGTTATAACAATACCAAAAAATAGAGGCTCACTACCTATAGGGCTCACTATCTAAATTGCTCACTGCAAAGAACAACTCACTACCAGAGGGTGGCTCACTACCAATGGGTGGCTCACTACCAAAGGGCGGCTCACTACCAAAGTGGTGAACTGATTAAGTAGCATCTACTCCATGCCATGATTCAGTTCCATTGAAGCACAATATAACTTCTCTTCTCTGCTCGTTCATACCTTTGCACTTATCTCTCCATATTTGCACTCCCTCACACATTTTTGCTACTCTATTACATGCTTTTATACAATTCATCAAAGTTGGAATGTTCATCAAGGTCAGCATTACATTCATCAACCATTGGAACAATCTCCAAGGTCAACATTACAAAACATACACAGAAATAGGTCTAGACCTATTACAAAATTTATCTAAGGAAAGATATAGAGAAGTATGATGAACATGCCATGCCTTAGCTGGGAGTCAAATACAATCCTCCATGCCACAACACACTTCTACAATCTTTAATGCATCTCTGTAAATAGTGAAATCAACCAAGTTGGCCAAGATTGGAGTTGACACTAGGTTTTCTAAGAACATTCTTCTTTCATGATCCACATTTCTCTTTGCAGACCAATCCAAAGGTAGGAACATGATCAAGAGACATCTACAAGCACATTGTAATCACTAGGAACAACCGCATGATGTCTAACCACTCTGTCAAGAAGATTCTTCAAACGGAGCACAAGAACAACATTGTTAGCTACTGTCATAAAGAAAGGATAGCTTGCAGACCACCAAGTCACGAACCATTAGAGTTGAAGGTACTTAATGTTATCTCAGACTTATCTCTAGAACCACAAATCAAAATACTTTAATGCAGAGGAATGCGGAGCATAACACTTTCTCCCTATATTTGCCAAACATATAGAAAAAGCTGTTTTCACTCTGGTGAACATAACTCACTCGATTCTCCATATGGGAGGCTCAAACTCAAAACATAGCATCTTCAGATAGACTTCTAGATAACTTCCAATCCACAGATAAAGATCTACTCATTCTATAGAAAATGCGGAGCACTCTTCTGAACTGTTCTTTTGTATGCAATACACTATTTCCACTGCAACTCACTGTTTCTACCGGAGAGGCTAGTTTTCTCAATATCCTCAACATCAAGATTACTTACATAAGTAAATACAAAGCATCTTATTTATTACAAGAAAAAAACACAATATAGGAGCACAGTTGACACCAATGACAACATAGATATGTTGACATCAATGACAACACCTATTAGGCACATACTTGTAACAATCTCCCCCTTTGTCATTGATGGCAACATATGATGTGAAAAACTGTAAAGACCATCAGGACACAATTCTCCCCCTTTCTCTTTACACATCTACACTTCTACTTCTGAGTTTTTCACATGATTTCTCTCCCCCTTTGACATCAATGGCAAAGGGCACATACTTGCACTCTACTGCTCTGAACAAATTTGAACTTCTGCAACAAACTCTTTTTTCATCATTTACATACTACCCCTAAGAGGTAGCTCTCAGAACATCAATCTAGATCAAAGAATGAATCTTTGGGTACCACTAGACTGATGCATTCCTTTGAATCTTAGTTGAGAGCTAGAGGGGTAATAACCCCTAATTTTTCCCTGAGATACTCAAAAGTATCTTTAGGCAGAGGCTTAGTGAAAATATCTACAATCTGATCCTTTGTGGACACATATTCCAACTTAACTTCATTCTCTGTCACCTTTTCCCTCAAAAAATGATACCTTATAGATATATGCTTTGTTCTTGAGTGCATCACTAGATTCTTGGAAATATTTATGGAACTTGTATTGTCACAAAAGATTGCAATTGGATTTTCATAAACAACTCTTATATCCTTCAAAGTCTACTTCATCCATAACAATTGAGTGCAACAACATGTTGCTGCAATATACTCTGCTTCTACAGTTGACAATGAGATTGAATCTTGTTTCTTGATCAGCCATGAAACCAATCTATTTCCCAAAAATAAAGCACCTCTACATGTACTTTTTCTGTCATCAACATCTCCTGCCCAATCAGCATCTATATAAGCATTGAGAGTAAAATCATTATCCTTTGGATACCATAAGTGATGATCTGGAGTACCTTTTAAATACATTAGGATTCTCTTTACTGCCATCACATGTGATTCTCTTGGATCAACTTGAAATCTTACAACAAGAAAAACTGCATGCATAATATCAGGTCTGGTTTGAGTTAGCTAAAGTAATCCTCCAATCATGGATCTATACTTTTTCTAATCAGTTTTGGGTGATTCATCAATTTTTCTCAATTTGTAGCTAGTCACCATGGGAGTACATACTAGTTTAGAGTCTTCCATCCCAAACTTCTTTAACAACTCTTTTACATACTTAGACTGAGATATGAAGATTCCTTTATCTGATTGATTGATTTAAAAACCCAGAAAGAAATGTATCTTGCCAAACATAGACATCTCAAACTCTTTCTGCATTTCACCAGCAAATTTCATACACATACCTACATTTCGACCAAAGATGATATCATCAACAAAGACTTCAACAATCAAAATTTGATCACCATTAATCTTGAAATAAAGATTACTATCAACAGTGCCTTTACTAAATCCTAACTGCAATAAGTACTTGTCCAACTTTGCATACCATGCTCTGGGAGCTTGCTTGAGTCCATATAATGCTTTCTTCAACCTACATACCATATCACCTTGATTTGATAGTTGGAATCCTTCCAGTTTCTCAATGTAGAATTCGTCTTCTAACTCCCCATTGAGGAATGTAGACTTCAAATCCATCTGATACACTTTGAAATATTTGTGAACTGCAAATGCTAGAAACATTCTGATTGCTTCAATCCAAGCTACTAGAGCAAAAGTCTCTTCAAAATCTACCCCTTCAATTTGAGAATAGCCTTTGTACACAAGCCTTGCTTTATTCCTTACAACTTCTCCATTTTCACTCAGCTTATTCCTGAAGACCCATTTGGTTCCAATGATATTTTTGTCAGTAGGTCTAGGAACTAATTCCCAAGTTTCATTCTTCTCTATCTGCATTAGTTCTTCTTCCATTGCCTTAACCCAATTTTCATCATTGCAGGCTTCATTCACAGTTTTTGGTTCAACTGTAGTGAGCAGACAATAATTCACTTGTTCTTCTGTAGCTCTTTTCCTTGTTAGCACTCCTTTCTCTTTGTCTCCAATAATTTGATCTTTAGAGTGATTGATTCTTATATACCTGGGAGTTTTAGCAATTTCTGGAGCCTTTTATTCTTCACTTTGATTGTCTTCTTGTTCAACTTTTTCTTAATGAGTTATATCAGCAGGTTCATTTGACTCACAGCCACTCTGAACTAATGTTTTTCCTTTGCCTTCATCCACTTCCACATTTGTGCTCTCCACATTCTTCTTCAACCTTTTATTGTAACATCGGTAGGCCTTACTCTTGGTAGAGTAACCAAGGAAGATTCCTTCATCACATCTTGCATCAAATTTCCCTAGGTCTTCATCTCTTCTAATATAGCATTTGCTTCCAAAGACTTTGAAGTATATTACTATTGGAGTTCTTCCATACCACAATTCATAGGGGGTTTTAGTGCCATTACCTTTCACTTGAACTTTTTTTTGAATATAGACTATAGTATGTATAGCTTCTTTCCATAAGACTTCCAGCAGGCCTCCTTCCTTCATCATTGTTCTGACAGCTTCTTGAACTATCTAGTTCTTCCTTTCCACAACTCCATTTTGCTGAGGAGTTCTAGGTGTAGACAACTATCTTTTATTCCTTTCTGTTCACAGAAAATGTTGAATTCATTTGATGTGAACTCACCTCCTCTATCAGACCTCAAGCTTTTGATTTTTAGTTCTATTTCATTTTCAACCATAGCTTTGAAGGATTTGAGCTTCTCTAGGGCTTATGATTTGTCTCTTAGAAAAGTGACCCAAATCATTCTAAAATAATCATCAATAAGCAACATGAAGTACCTCACCTTGCGGACTTCTTATCCTTGTAGGACCACATAGATCTGTATGAACTAGATCTAGCAAACCGATAGAGAATTACTCTTTACTCTTGAAACTTGTTCTTGTCTACTTCCCCAACTCACATTCCTTGCAAATAATATTGGGGGGTTTTACAAGTTTTGGTAGATCTCTTACAGTCTATTCTAAACTTATCTTTACCAGATTATCAAAATTTACATGACCCAACCTTCCATGCCACAACCAACTTTCATCTACTTGGGCTAATAAATAGTAATCATTAGTTCCTCTTAATTGATAGATGTTGCCTCTGGTCATCTTACCAATAGCAATCATAGTTCTGGAGCATTCCATTATCTTGCATCCATTGTCTTTGAATCTCAGATCATAGCCTTTGACACACATCTAACCAACACTCAAAAGATTATGCTTTAAACCCTTCACATAGAGAACATTGTCAGTGTTATGCTTACCATCAAATAAAATAGATCCTTTTCCACAAATCTTACCGGTTGCATTATCTCCAAACCTAACCAGTCCTCCATCATATTTTTTCAAACTTAGAAACTTACTTTTATCACCGGTCATGTGATGTGAGCATCCACTATCAATAATCCATTCATCCTTATCTTTCTCAACCTAAACAACCAAAGCACTTTCTTCCACTGGTTTTTCTACCTTCACATAGCTAGTAGGATTAGTAGACATAGGTTCTTCTTTAATAGAAATAAACAAGCATTCATTTGCACTAGTACTAACATCATCAGATTCATCATCCTTCACACCTTCATCATCAAAATCTCTAACATAGTAGCATTTATTTGGAGCTCTAGGCCTGTTCTTAAATCTTTTTCTATTCCTTTCAATTCTTTCAGGACATCTAGAAGGATAATGACCTACTTTACCACATGAGAAACATTTGAAAGGTAATTTGCCTTTGAACTTATTGGAACCTCTTTGCAGTCTGTCAACAAAGTTGGCTTCAATTTCATCAAGCTCATCATCAGGTTCTACCTTGTATTTTTCTGCTCTGGAGATCTTTTCTGAAGTACTGGCTTTGAAAGTAGTTTCTACTTTTGGTAGAGCATCACCAAACTCTCTCATTTCAAAAGTAGTAATCTTACCAAGCAACTGATCCTTATTAATCTTTTTCGTAGTCATCATTTCTTCAATTGCAGCTACTTTGTGTGCATAGGATTTATGTACTGACCTAAGAATTTTCATCACTATTTTAGTTTCATCAACTGTTCCTCCCATACATTTGATTCTAGTAACAAGTTCATCAACCTTTTGCATGAAGGATGTTATGTTTTCATCTTTTCCCATTTTAAGACCTTCATATTTGGCTTTTAGTCCCTGCACTTTGGCGCTCTTTACAGAATCATCTCCTTCATACAGATTACTCAGCTTGTCTCAGACTTCTTTAGCATACTCATAATCCATGACCTTTATTAAATCAGAGTCAGTCAGTACACTCAATAGAACATCTCTAGCTTTTATATTTACCTCATATTCTTTGACTTCATCTTCAGTTGTCAGACCATTCTCCAGCATGGCATATTCAGTCCATGTTGCTTGCCACACTTTGTAACTGATACAAAGTAGATGGCTCTTCATGCAAATCTTCCAAGTTGCATAATTCATCCCATCAAACTACAGAGCTTCCTTCTTGTAAGACATCCTGGATCTACCTCAAGCGATTAAGCTTTCCACTGAGGAACCTTACTCTGATACCAATTGTTGAAATACACCAGACAACTGAGAGGGGAGTGAATCAGTTGTCACACAAACTTAGCTTTATATGAACATCAAACCATCAACAACGTAATTGCTTATAATCAGATTTAACCATGAAAGCATGAAACCATAAACTTAATCACAAACAAACATCCAACACAGTAGACACCAGATTTTTACATGGAAAACCCTAAAAGGGAAAAACCACAGTGGGTGTTAGCCCACATAAATATATGAGTTATAACAATACCAAAAAATAGAGGCTCACTACCTAAATTACTCACTGCAAAGAATGACTCACTGCCAGAGGGTGGCTCACTACTAAGGGGTGGCTTACTGCCAAAGGGTGGATCACTACCAAAGTAGTGAAATGATTAAGTAGCATCTACTCCATGCTAGGATTCAGTTCCATTGAAGCACAATATAACTTCTCTACTCTTGTCTTTCACACCTTCGCACTTATCTCTTCATATTCACACTCCCTCACACATTTTTGCTACTCTATTACATGATTTTATACAATTCATCAACCTTGGAATGTTCATCAAGGTCGCCATTACATTCATCAACCATTGGAACAATCTCTAAGGTCGGCATTACAAAACATACACAGAAATAGGTCTAGACCTATTACAAAATTTAGCTAAGGAAAGATGTAGAGAAGTATGATGAACATGCCATGCCTTAGCTAGGACTCAAATGCAATCCTCCACGCCACAACACACTTCTACAATATTCAATGCATCTCCGCAAATAGTGAAATCAACCAAGTTGGCCAAGACTAGAGTTGACACTAGGTTTTCTAATAACATTCTTCTTTCACGATCCACATTTCTCTTTGAGGACCAATCCAAAGGTAGGAACATGATCAAAAGACATCCACAAGCACATTGTAATCACTAGGAACAACTGCATGATCTCTAACCACTCTGTTAAGAAGATTCTTCAAACAAAGCACAAGAACAACACTATCAGCTACTGTCCTAAAGAAATGATAGCTTGCGGACCACCAAATCATGAACCATTGGAGTGGAAGGCACTTAACGTTATCTCATACTTATCTCTAGAACCATAGATCAAAATACTTTAATGTGAAGGAATGCAAAGCATAACACTTTCTCCTTGTCTTTGCCAAACATATAGAAAAAGCTATTTTCACTCTGGTGAACATAACTCACTCAATTCTCCATACCGGAGACTCAAAATCAGAAGACAGCATCTTTAGATGGACTTCTAAATAAATTCCAATCCACAAACAAAGATATTCATTGTACAGAAAATACGGAGCACTCTTCTGAACTATTCTTCTGTATGCAATACATTATTTCCACTGTAACTCATTATTTCTACCGGAGAGGCTAGTTTTTTCAATATCCTCAACATCAGGATTATTTACATAAGTAAATACAAAACATCTTACATATTACAAGAAAACAACAATATAGGAGCACAGTTGACACCAATGACAACACCGATTAGGCATATACTTGCAACAACTTGTGGGGGACACTTTTTAGCATAAGTAACAACTTTTAAGATATTGAGGCAATATTTTTACTGGCCAAACATGTTCAAAGATGCATACAGTTGGGTGTCAAGGTATAAGAAATTCTTGAAGTTTACTGGTAGGCCTCAATTAGTTGTAATACCTTTAAGGCTAGTGGTAATAGATGAACTATTTCAGAAATGGGGATTAGACTTCATTGG
Source organism: Cunninghamia lanceolata (assembly GCA_027924645.1). Taxonomy (NCBI): domain Eukaryota; kingdom Viridiplantae; phylum Streptophyta; class Pinopsida; order Cupressales; family Cupressaceae; genus Cunninghamia; species Cunninghamia lanceolata. Next base: position 10,348,266 of record BSBN01001652.1, read on the forward strand.
ACCTATTAACCCTAATTCCAGTGTTGGACACATTCATATCTTGAAAGCTATAGGTTAATTTACCAAATGGGTGGAAGCAATCCCTATGAAACATACCAACTCTGAGGTAGTCTGCACTTTGCTTAAGGAGAACATATTAGTCAGGTTTGGTATGCCTAAAAAAATTGTAGCTAATAATGCCTCCAGTTTCTCTTTTTCTGAATTCACTCTTTTCTATGATGATTATGGTATTAGCCTTGCCCATTCATCTGACTATTAACCACAAGGTGATGGGCGGGCTAAATCAAGCAATAAAAATCTCATTTTAGTTGTTAAGAAGTTAGTAGATGAAAATCAAAGGGGATGGCATAAAAGTTTGTATGATGCTCTTTGGGCCAATAGGATAACTTACAAGAGAGCTATTGGTATGTCTCCTTTTTAGCTGGTCTATGGAATCTATAGTACAATTCGCATTCCTTTGGAATTGTCTACATTAAATTTATAGAAGGCAATTGAAAATGAGTAGTTTTAATCAGCTTTGGAGAAGAGGATATTGTATTTGAACCATTTGGAAGAGAAAAGAGATATTGTTGTAGATAGAATTTCTAGACATCAACAAGATATTAAGATCTTTGATAAGAGGTCTAAGAAAAGGAATTTTGTTGTGGAGGATTCTGTACTTTTATGGGACAAGAGGAGAGAGCCAAAGGGGGCTCATAAGAAATTTGATTCTTTGTGGAAGGGACCTTTCCAAATCAGAAAAGTCATTAGAGAGAATGCCTTTTTACTGGCATATCCTGATGGCACACCATTGCCTCTTTCCTACAATGGGAAAGATTTGAATTTATATAATTGGTAACATCTCTGAGTTCTACTTTGTACTATAGTTTATTTCCTTGTCTTTCCTATTGTTTTTGTCTTGTTTTTGGTGTGACTCTATTGCCCTTCTAGAATAAGGTTTTGTTGCCAACATTTGTCCGGATTCTCTATGTTCTCCTTAGTCTTTATCCCTAATTAGAGCCTATTGTTATCCTATGTCTAAAATTTTACTATAGCATTCACGCCTTAGAAAATTTTTCCATTCTTCACTTACCACCTCCTTTTTCTTTCTTCCCGAGTTGAGATTTACTTAGTCATTTCGAGTGTCATTGGAAATCCTTTGTGTTTTTGAACCAAAGTTAGCGGGTTCAAGAGTTCATGAACTGTCTGACTTCCCAACTTGTCTTTCAGTCTGGTGTCTAAGTTCTCCCTTGCGTTGGTCTTAGTCATTTGTGTTATGAAGGTTCTATGTTGTTGGGAGGTCAAATGTTCTTTGAACATCCAAACTCTCAATGTTACGGTTCAAAAGTTCCAAAAGTCCCTGACTTGCCGACATCAAGTGCTTACTTTTCCTATGGCACCTTTTTCTAAGCTAGCATGTAGTACAATGAAATGATACTTGTCATTTTGCATTTAATTTGAAGTATGTGTGAATACATTGGCACATTTTTTGAAGGAAAACTCAAGGCAGATGTTTACGAATTTCAAAGATTAATCAACTGCTAGAATTTAATGTTACTTATGAACATGTTTATGAGAAGTGATGTGAAGTTTCATTAAATTGCCTACCTTACCTAAAGTTTTATCATTTCACTAAGGGAATACGTTGTAGAGTGAAGAATAGATAATCCACTATGTGTGAAATATCAATAGAATTCCATACTTATAGGTTAGCATGACTGGTCATTTCTATCTTTTTAGTGCTTTCCTCTGCTATAATAACACATCATTTCTCTCTGGTGGTAGAATTTTTTTATTTTCATGTATCTACATAGAGAATCCCCTGTAAGTGCATTACATTTTCTTGCCTTGTCTATGAATGCTTCAAAGTTTCTGGTCGCCTAGTTTCTCAAATTGGTGAAGATGAAGTTTAAATTTCAATAGGCCCCTATGGTTCCTATTGTGGAGAATGGTTTATCTAGTGTGATGGATATGGAATTGGGTCATGTCAACTTTGAGGATTTCTGGAAGAGGATGCAATCTGAAGGTTGAACTATCCTAGTGAACAAAATTGTTAGCAGTGGGCTAGACAGAGCTGGGGGTTTTCCACTTGCAATGCATTGTCCTGAATTGGTAGTAGCTTGTGAAAATAATTACTTTCTGGAGTCTCAAGAGATCAGATCCATAGATAACCCTGTTGTTGCTATTTAGGGTGAAAAGGAGGAGTTTGTTGATTTTGTTGTATGGGGGTTTTAGTTTGAATCCTCCTTTCCACTAAACATTCCAAGGGATTTTCAACCGAGTTGCTTCTCTACTCGAGAGGAGCGTCACCTATTAGGTTGGGTTGCCACAAGGAAATCTAGGAAATTTAGAAGTTATCACATAATGTCTCTAATTAATGTTTTAATTCTCTTGAAACCCTAATTTAAGCAAAATAGTAAGTAAATCTACAAATTATGACAGATGCTATTGAAATAAGACAAAGGGCAGAGAACCTTAACTTACTGTCTTTCATAGTTCAGAAAATAGAAATGTCGTGGACAATGGTGAAGGCACCCAAGTCCAAGGTGTATCTTTTTCTGTATAATCTCGATCTCCTTCTGATAATGATCTCCACTATACCTTCAATTTCTGGCAATTCAGTTATGGAGGACACTATTGATGGCACCCTAGTCCACTAAGGGATATTCTTTAGGATGCCATAAGCTATGTAGTCACTGATTGTCACTATTTAGTCTATTTCTATAGATCCAAATGCGGGGGACAAGGTTGATGGAGCCTGTGTCCTGAAATGTTGCACAATGTCTGCTTCTTTTCAGATCTTGAATCTAAACTATCCTCTAATCTTCCCTGCAACTCCACTTTCTCCAGATCTGATACCTGTAACCTGCAATCACAAGGAGATTGGGTGTGGTTGTGGTGTTTAGAGGCTTGCCTCGGTCAAGTCTCAAAGAGACATTCAAGTCTTTTGAACACCGTTGTCAAATGAGAGTGCATATCCCGTGGGATAGAGGGAAAAATCCAAATGATAATGATGAACAAACATAATAGATGTCACCTTGATGATGAAGCTCTCATGGAAGGAAGATGCTCTTCAATGCCATGAGGAGAAGATGTAATCTAACCTACAAAAACAAACACAATAACAATGCCCTACTCTACAACACAATGAAAATCACAAGTATGCCAATAGCTCACAATCATAATCTAACATAAAACATCTTCTAGCTTTTAAATGATAATCCACACATGCTTATATATATGCAACTACAAAGATTCCTGCCAAGAATTTCGTAATTAAAACTTATGACGTCAGCCTGGGACCCAAATAATAGTCACAAACCTGACATTTAAATTTAGGGCAGACCTAAAATAGGGCTGGACTAGGGCACTAGCACCCAAGTCCACCCCCTTGTCTTTGTTCTGGGATCATCAAAATAGTCCCCCTTAAGTCCCATTTGTCACAAGGCCCAAGGGTTTTCTCAGCAGGAGTCTAAATTATCATGCAAGATGCTCTAAATGCAATCTAAAGACCTAGGAGCTAAACCTTAAGAGGAAAAAGCCCCCAAGGGTGCATTTTTTTGACATAACAGTTTCTAAAATTGATTCTGAATCAGTTGCCCTAGCCTTAAATTTGGACAAGTATGAAGAAAATGTCAATGTCTCTATGTCTTCTGCATGGATGTACTATAATTAAAGGAAGGACTGGTGCCAAAATTGTATTGCTAAAACCTGACTGGAAGTTGAGAAAAGGGGAAGTCACAACTCCCTATCAATTTAAAGAGGAGTCATTTCAAAGAGGAGATTTCAGACATGATGACTCTGCTAAATCATGTAGTTGGGAGCCTAGAATTAGATACTTTCACCTTTTGGATGTGTAGATTTATTTTACTAATCTGTGGAGACCATCATATTGATTGGGTAAGAATAATTAGTGAAAGTTTGCATGAATAGATGATAAATTTCCTGTGAGATGTAAGGTTTTACATGTGTTCCTAGCTGGTTTATGTGTTAGCTCATAGAGAGGCTCCTTGGCCTAGCTTAAGGATTCAAGGAACTCCCACCACCGGTATGCATGTGTGTCAAAGTTTTCCTTAGTTACAAAAGAATGAAGGTATGAAAGATTTTTGAAGAGTGAATGATGCCTTTTCCATGTGGTTGACTAAGAAAATTGATGGCTCACTAGAACAAAGGTTTTCTGCAGAAGTAGCCGCATTGGTTATGAATTTTGGAAGTTTTATGTCTAGTTTGATCACTTCTCTTATTTGAGAACTGGGGATTATGAAAATGCCCTGTTGAAATTGCCATGGTACCCATCAGATTATCACGTGTTTCTGGAAGTATGTCATCAAATGGCAGCTATGAATACAAGGTACCATGCTATGAAAAAGAAAGCTTACTCTTTTCCTGTGACTCTTTCATTTTATTCTTGTAAAAGTAATGATAGTACCAAAAGTCTGGATAAATTGTTCTCTAAGTTCAGTCTCCATAGTTTATCGACTCGTGTAGCCTTTGATAGTAAAAATTATGTAAAAAAACATCCACGGAGGAGGTTTGTATCTACACAAACCCTAGCTTGAGGACTTCTACGAGGATTTTTTGGATGAGAGGGAAGTGCAGAGGAGTTGGATGAGATTGACCATTGAGTAGATTCTTGGATTGGAGTTGCATATTCAGGTTCTTGACATGGTTGACGACAACTCCAATATTATAGATGAAGGCTATCATGTTGCTTCACTATGGCCTCTACCTCATGTGAAGTGGTCTAAAAAGGAGATCACTAATGTGAATTTTTTTTCTTTCCAAGTGATAAGAAGAACAAAGAGGTGGTTGAAAGGAAAGATGAAAGAACATGTTGGCTCAACAGCACCTAAAGAATCAACCCCTCAGGGTCAAAATAGATCCTAGACTGTACACTCTCAATGAAGATCATCTAGTTTGGATCCAACTCTCCAGAGAGTTGGCTCACAATTGAATGGAGATGGTGATCAACCCCTTGAAGAGGTCAGTAAACTAAAGACAACATGTGAGCAAGATAGTCAACTAGTGAAGAGAAACACCAGATTGGCTACTTCCCTATCAAAAGCAGACCATGTGCCATTTATCAATAACCTCGTAAGTGATAGTGATTCATTCATTTTTACTTAATTAGGAGAAGATAGTGTGCTACAGTCTTTGCTGCGTACTCTAAATTCTCCCAATCTAAACAAACCTCCAGAGCACAATTCTCCACCTATGTGTATGGATGGTACAATAAGTGTTGTCAATGCTACTAATATTCCCTCCTTGTCTCCCACCTGTTTAAAGAAAGTGGTTGAGAAGAAAAAAAGATATACACCAAAAGTGGATACCTGTATAGATACTGTGGCTAAGTTACTATAGGACACTCATAAGCCTAAACGTGCCAAGAGGATGTCATGAATGGTGACTGATCCTATCTTAGAGAATCAATGTTTGGAAATTGTAGACCCAGTGGGGAGTAAGAACGAAGATGAAGTGATTGAAGCTGACTTTAGAATGAGCAGAGTGGACTTGGGACCTTCTACTATGGAAGGTGATATCTATCATGTTAAATATTCAGTCAGCAATCTATCAAAATGGGTCAAGAGACATCAAGAGGAGAACTCTAAGTTGCAAGCACAAGTAAGTTCCTTCTCATTATTTGTTTAGTTAATTGTTAAGATAACAACACCCTCAACTGAAGTCCCTCCTGATATGAGTATAAGTTCCCCTAATCCTAATCTATTACAACAAATAAAAGATCATTATCTCTGAGTAATGCCATGGACCAATGGGTAGAAAAGGTCATGTTTGATGGTCTTTTGTTCATTACAGAGGCTATTAAATTGTTTGATTTTGTTTCTTAAAAAAAGAGGCTTTAATATTAGAATTCTAAATGGCTAGGAGTGACCATAATAGCCTATCTTTAGTAGCTAAAGAGATAGAGGAAATGGCAAATATAGATATCAGTATCCTAGTGGTTGAGAAAGTCTTGAATGATCCTGGGGAATTGAACACACATGTGTGGGCTGATGTAGTTGAATGGAAGTTGTGATTCAAAAACATACACAGTGTAATCCAGAAGCACATGCATCTCATAATATCTACTGAGGATGAGATGATAAAAACAATTGCAACTTATTTTTTAGAAATGATGAGGATCAAAACAAATTTTTCTATTATAGAAATTGAAGCTAATGAGAATGATGATGAAAAGCTGTTAGATATTAAGGAAATCAAACAAAATTTCAAGAAATTGGTAACTGAGGAAGTGATGAACTGCGACACTATAATAGGGGAATCACTTGGCAAACTTGCAAGGATGGCTGCCTATATCAAAACTATCAGAAGTGGATTTGATGATGTACATCAAAAGGTGGCTGATGTAGATAGAGCGGTGAGTAAAAGGAAACATCAGATTAGCATGACTAGGACTCCATCTAGAATGTCTGTGTCACCTATGATCAATAAGTACAGGCATACAAGGCAAAATTGCAGGCACATGCATCTCAAATGGCACAAAGTGACACAAGGAATGAAGGTGAACAAGAAAAGGAAATGGAAGCAACATATGAAGTTGGTACTAGAGAGGAGGATGTGGCAATCCTCAATTGATTTTCATTTCTTATGCTTTAGTTATATTTCAATATTTGCTTAAAAACTATTGGCTCTGGAGGGCCCTATAAATTATTGTTTAAACTTCTTTTAATTGACTATCTTTAAGAAGCTATTAGGGTTTAAAGATGGTTATGGTGTGACTTATCTATAAATTTAATTAGCTAGTTGATGTATGGATCTTTTAGCAAACTGTGTGTTGGTGATATATCAATTTTGGCTTTCTATTCAATTACTTTTTATACATGAAATAGAAATCAATGTAGTGGAGTTTTGGATGATCATAAACTTTGTGTTATGGTTATTTGAATTCATATTCTTCCTATGTTGGATGTATTTCTACTAATGTTGATGATATTTGTGTATTGAAGTGGTTGGATATCTTTAATTCTTGCTCACTGCTAGGAATTATCTATCTTTTGATATATGGTTCATGGTGGTGATTGTGTGATATATGGTATTTGTTTTATAGATTCGTAGATGTTAGCCTAGTGGAAGTCTTTGAGCTTCTGATTATTTGGATGTACTCTGCCTTTACTACTTTCTCGTTAAAAGTGCCACCTTTGTTTTGCTTTCTAGTTAAAAGAAATACTAGTTTTTCATCCATAGAATATCAAACGAAGGTAGTTGTGCCTTGTAAAAGTAGAGAGCCTTTGTAAAATATCATTATAATATGCTCAAATATTTTTACATTTTTCATTTGCCCAGGTGAGAGAATATAGAGTTAGGTGACAAATTTGTTAACAAACAACTTTGAAAGCTAAAGTGGAGTCATTTGAATCTCTCATGAATTATTTATTACCTGCAATAAAGAATAAGGATGGAACTGAAAAAGCATTGGATGAATGGAAAGGGGAGTTTGATAATATTGTGCCTACTATAGTTAATATCATTACATATGACACCAAAATAGAGCAGTTGAGATGTAATGTTGAATTAGACAAACTTCTAAATTTGGAGAGTGGCATGGGTAATTTTGTCAAGGAAATCAAGATATTATTAGATGCTAGATATATTGCTCATGTTGATCGAGTAGGAAAAACCTTAAGTTACAAGTGGCCTACTAAGGAGGATTTTTCATTATAGGTTTAGAGGTATGTGGTTTGAATGGAGAAGAATTCAGGAATATGTGACAAATGGCTAACCACCAACACAGAGGATCAAATAGAATAATGACTCAATTACCACCCTTAGGGATGGAGAAAATAGTATAAATGGTTGTTAGCCCTTCCCCCATGGGTAATTATTTATTTTCCAAATGATGTTTTCTTCAACAGAATATAGTTTCCATTGTTTTCTGCATGCTTTTCCATGATGTAAGAGACCACTTGCAATTATAAAAGGGATGTCCTCATTTGTAAGAAGAGTTCGAGTTTTTTGAGTCTCAGGTTTTGGCAACTTGATTTGTATAGTGTCATTTCAAGGAAATAGAGAAAGTGTTATGTTATCAGATATTGTTTTGTATATCAAAGTTCTAATCAAGATGGACAAATATAATACATGAGTTCTGATTCATTTTGTCTCCATATGTTGTATTCCAACTTTTATTGGAATTAATGGAAAGTCTGATTAATTTCATTTATGTGTCAAAGATGGGGTTTGTTTCTTGTTTCTTAGCATCTACTTAAGGAGTAGATTAAATTGTTGTTAACAAGGATCAAGGATTTAAATACATTATTCTAGATTTCTAAGTAGAATTTAGATTAGAACTCAAACTAAGAATGTCTAATGTAAAGCATTGATGTTGGGAGCCTTATGATTGATTCTAATTGATATGTTTGATATATTTGATGTTTGATATGGACTCTTCACCCTAGATAGGCATTGGTCAAGAAGCCATAGCCCTTCCAGAATTTAAAATCATCATGAATACCTTTTGTTTTAGTATATCCTCTTATTTTAGAATGCATGCTCTCTAGGCCCATAATCCATGGTTATCAAGAAGCCTTGCCAAGTTATTTTGAATCTAATGAATTCTTGATCTTGAGTAGAGAGAATATCTATTAAAAAATACTCTAGTTGTAAACCGGTGGAGAACTTTGAGTATTGTAATAGGTAACCCCCCTTGATTTCGTAGAACCAAAAGTGTAGGGGAAAGTCATTGGATTGACTCACGTTCATTGGCCACTACCCTAGAACCCTCCATAATAAGTGTATGGAAAACCTTTAGAGGATTTTAGGTAATCAGTTGAAAACACTAATAGATTGGTGACTCTACTAGGGAGTTGGCTAGAATAGTGTTTTATCCTTAAATAATTCTGAATCATTTCAAGGTTTCAAGCTTACTAGTATATCTAGATTCCATGAGAGTTGATAGTTTCACTTGTTATCTTCATAACAAGTACCATTCAGTCCATTCATATCCTATTTCCCATTCTTGGGTGGTAACTCTGCATATCTCCAAGCTGGTGAAAAGTAAAGATATATCAAAAGTAGTGGGATGCACAAGAGAAGATCGATCCATCAAGGACATCCTAGCAATCCTATAAGTTCAAAACTTACAAATCAGAAGTGGATGGCTAAATAATCTGATGAGTCTACTCCTCCTCCTGTTACTAATCTTATCACTATTACTACACTTGTTTTGAGTTGGAGTAGAAATAATTCTCAAATAGAAGGAAAACAAAGTAAGGATGCTAGTGCTTTTGTTCCTCATAATGTGCATGGTTATGAGATTGATAATGAAGGAGATGAAATGTATTATTCTGAACCTCTTTGTGGTGATCAAAGTTTGACCATCCCCCTACAAAACTCTTCTCAATCAGTACCCATCCCTACTACTCAATTTGTCCCTGAGTCCCAAAACCTATCACCTTATGAGAGGTTAGGTTCCCCTTCACCTAGAAAAGATAAATTTACTAATGCAAATGTGTGTTCTATACCTAATATAGCTTCTACTTCTAACACACAACACCAAATAGATGAAGAATTAGAAAGGGCGGTGACTGATCTAGGTCTCAGATTGGCTAGGATAGAAGATTTGAAAAGAAATAAAGACTTGCTCTTAAGAATAGAAGCTATAATTAATTCTAATGCTACTAGTAGTTATTACACCCCTAGTGCATTTGTTGCTAATAGGAAACACATGTCACATCCTTTATCCACTCTCTAGCTAGTTCCCTTAATACAAACCACATCATCAACACCATAGCAAAGGACCTTTCCCACAATTCATGCAACTATGTCTATCCCTATGAATAATCTTGTTGTGTCAATACCCATATGTCGGCCCCAGAGGTAGCAATACCTACAAAATGTAAATGCAAGAATAGCTAGCTAGCAAGTAGGTTATAACCCTTATGTTGGTCAAGGAGGGGTGCAATACCCATGTCCCCAAGTATCCCAAAATCTTGTTTCACAACCTAATATCCAAAACCAAAATATACTACACCAGCAACATTTGTAAATCCCACAAAATCCTTAAGTAAACCAAAATAATCAAGGTGGGCAACCAATTACAAATCCCTTTTCTATAAGACTAATGCAAATAGAAAGATACGGGCAACTAGATTTCATTGGTATACTAGGATACCCAAATCTCATTGAGAATGACGTTAGGCATGCAATCCCTAAATTTGTAGGGAGCAATGTTGTGTCTAGTGAAGATCACTTAAAGGCATTTTTGAATGTAATTGATAATTTTGAGGTTGAAGCTGAAGATGTGGTCATGAAGTTATTCATGCAGTCATTAACAGAAGATGTGAGAGACTGTATAGAAGCTTGCTAGAAACAAGCATTGACTGTTGGAATGAATTTAAGAGAGTCTTCAAGGAGCAATATGGTGATAACATTGACCCATGGTTTGTTGTTAATGAATTCACAAATATTCAAAAGGGATATAATGAAGTTGTTCCTGACTTCAATACTAGGTTTATGAAGGTCTGTAATAAAATTCCACCCTATATGAGACCTAATGAGCATATGTGTCTTGTGATTTATCAAAATGTTTATGACCCAAAAATGGGGTATGAGTTGATAAATAGGGAGCCATAAACTCTTAGAGATGCTTTTAAGGTAGATTTACACATTGAAAATAATAGAAAAGCTTTAGGGAAAGTTCATAAGAGGAGTGACTTGAATTTCACCCCACAAGATAGAGGACAAGGAAGTGGGATCTTTGCTATAGATGAGTGAGAAGTTGTCGAAGGAAATTAAGGAAATGAAGATTTCCATGGCCAGGAGTGATAAGAGATCCCCAAATGTTAAACCTCATTTTATTAGACAAGAAAGAATGCCTAGACTATCAGATCAACCATATAATACAAATTAGAAAAATGGAAAGCCAATTCCACATAATAACAAAGCAAATTTATCTAAAGAAACCCCTGATCCTCTGAGGAAGGTAGTGAATTATGTGGATGATAGTCTCTAGTGTTTGGTGTGTTAAGCTCCTCATTCTTTTGTCTCATGTGTTGTGGATATGTCAATGACTAATCATGTTGACCCTTGTAATGAATGTAATGACATGGAGGATTGTGAAGATCATAATGCAAACATAGCTTTTTGTCATGATCTTATTAATGAAAATTATGTTACTTTTGATGAAGAAGATGCTTTGGATGAGAATGTTGCAAATAAGGGACATTTGGAAAGTTCCTGTAAACAACATCCTTTGCTTGGTATGAATGAAGATAAGGAACATGTTTTTCAATCAAACTTTAAGGATTCTAATGCCCAGTTAAGAAGTCCCTCTGATGAAGAGATAAAAGCCTTGATTTTGTTGCAAGTATGGGCCTAACCAGTGTTTTCATTGATGTCAACATACTCATGTTGCATTAATGAGAAGGATTAGATGAGCTGTGTGTTGAGGATATTGAGAAAATTAGTCTCAATCAGAAACGGTGAAGAACAGTGATGACAAGAAGGTAAAAGTCCCCAATAGGTGGAGGATCAGAGGATGCGGTTTAAAGGGTTTGTAGACATAAGTCTTGAGATGCTCCAGTCAAGTTTTTAGAGGTCTGCATGAAGATCTGAAGAAGTTATGGTTGCTCAAGTAAAACTGGTCCTGACAGGTGTTTAGAGGTGGTAGAGTGCTACAGATAGGTCCGATGAGATCCAAAATTTCATTATCCTGTTCTGCGGATTTGAGGGAGTGTTGAGGACATTCCTGTGAAGTATCAACTAGATTGGTTCATAGGTTGAAGGTCCGGAAGAGCATATTCATTTATGATAGTGATGACAGACTGTGCTCTTGAAGCTCCGGATGAAGGAGAGAAGAATTCTAGTAGGATGATGAAGTGTAGATGTTCTTGGTGATTCAGGGAAGGTTATGATGATTGTTGGATCATTTCTAGTTCATGTTGGTGGTCCGCATTGAAGTTAGAGTTTGCATTTGAAGAATAACCACGGATATTGGTGTTCTTCTTGAGACTGGCCGACCGGATGTATTACACGTCTTGTGGATGTTCTTGTAGGTGTTTGCCGACTTAGATGATTGTTCCTAAGTCAATGCCTTGTATAAATAAGGGATTGTGAAGTTATTTTGAGGAGTGTGGTTGGGGATGAGTGTGTGGTAGCAAAGAGAAGTTTGAAAGGTAAAGCAGGAGTTTTGGGCTTAAATGGAACTGATTCAAGCATGCTAATGATGCTATTCTCCAGTTCATAAAGGTGATACTTATTCTTTTATAGATAGTGTGTCTCTTGTAGGCAGTGAGCCTCTTGTGAGTAGTGTGCTTGGGAAGTGAGCCCTAATTGGCATGTGCCATTTTGTTCTTTCTATTCTTCTAATAGAGAATACATTTTTGGGTTAATCACCCCGTGGTTTTTCCCTTAACCGGGTTTTCCATGTCAAAATATTGGTGTCTTATGTGTTGATAAGTTTCTGCTTTTGATTTGAATGCATTATGGTTCATGATTAATATTATACTAATCACTAAAGAAGATTCAAGTGTTTAAATCAAGAAAGTTTCGTACAATTAATTCACCCGCCCTCTCAGCTGTATGCCCTAAGTCTAACAATTGGTATCAGAGCAAGGTTCCTCTAAAAGGAGCTTAACCTCTTGAGGAGATCCAGGATGTCATCATACAATAAGGATAGTCTGAAGTTTGATGGAACCAACTTTTCTCTTTGGAAAGGTCGCATGAAATGTCACTTGCAGTGTATGGGAATGGCGTACTGGTCCATGGTCACAAAAGCGTATGTACCTCCACAGGTGGTCTAACAACCCTAAATGAAATCACAAATGCTAAAAATAGTCTGTGGACCAAAGAGGCTCTTCTAAGCACATTAACTGACTCAGAGCTCTCAAATGTCATTGACCTACCAACTACCTATGAGATCTGGATTAAACTGGAACTTCTGCATGAAGGAGACGAGTATGTTAAATGTGCAAGGTTATAGAGTCTAAAAGGGAAATTTGAAAAACTAAAGATGAGAGATGATGAAAATATTACCACTTTTATGCCAAGAGTGAATAAGCTGGTTTGTGGAATTAGAAATTCTGGTGGAGTCTTGGATAAAAATGAGATTGTTGATAAGATTCTTAGATTCCTTCCTACCTCTTACAAAATCAAGGTTGCTGCTGTAATCAATGAAATCAAAATGAAGGTTATAATATAAATCAAATGCAAATAACACGATTTTACCTTCCTTCTGACTCACGGATCTAGGAGGGAAGGAGTTGCACCCAAGAGAGCTCCTCAGATTGTACCCATGACTAGAACGAAGATGTGGATTGCTCAAGTGCTCAACACAATGTAGATGAATGATTAGGGATTAGATGATAGATTTGAGAGACTAGATGGAAATGAGAGATGATTTAGAGTGATTTGGACATTATGGTGGCATGATAAGGGGATTGTGAAATGATTTTGGCAGAGGTTTGATGCATGAAGAGGTCTCTCTTCAATGGCTTAGAGAGGGGTCTAATTTATAGAATTTTGGAGATGAGGATGGAGGGTGAGGATTCAGTTGATGAGATCAAGGGCTAGGAATAAAAGTGAATCTTTTATTCCTAATGGATGAATTAATAATTCTCATTTTGGGAAGAGTGGAGGATAGTGGATGAATTAATAATTTATTTTTGGGAAGAGTGGAGGATAGTGGGGGACAATTGAATTTTAAATTCAGTGAGTGAAGGATAGTGGGGGACAACTGAATTTTAAATTTAGTGAGTGGAGGATAATAGGGGACAACTGAATTTTAAATTCAGTGAGTGGATGATGAGGTAAGCAAGGTTAATTAAGTATTATCTTAATTAACTTAAGCCTAGGTTAATCAGATAAGCATGATTTATCTAATTAACAGGGATTAGGGAAATGGATAAATCAACTAAATAAATATTAGGAATATTCATTCAATTAATAGGATAGGGTTGTAAGATTAAATGGATTAATTAGGTGAATTAATTGATCACTAGGGATATGCAGATGGGGAGAGTGGATTAGTGTAGAGGTACGGGAAATTAGTTTGTAGAGCAATCCAATTTTCGGTGTCTACATTTGGCCCTCTTTGAGATGGTGTTGTGGCTAAGTAACATCATTTCAAAGAAGTTAGAACATAGAGATGGATTGGATAGAAAAAAGATTTTGGTTTGGAAGAATAGGGTAAGGTTTGGGGATAATTGGTAAGGGTGATGCCCCCTCAAGAGGATAGGCAGGTTGCGAGAACACGGTTGTTCTCTCGAAATGGATCGAACATATTGGTTGAACTGGTCAGAGGATAAGTGGTGGGATGAAAGGATGATGATGTTCGGAGATGATTGGTGGATGATCATTGTGCTGAAACTGATTTAGAGCAATCCTAGGTTTGATATAGCAAAGTGGATATGTTCACCAAGGTATAGAAGACTAGGGTGATGATGTTTATCCAACATTTGCATGGACTAGACACGCAGACAAAGGGATGATCTCATGCATGCCCAAGATAGTACAACCTTGTCTAGATGAGGGAAGGGGACTCATAGCATAAGCCCTTAGTACAAAAAGGTATGATGAACCTTAGATGCATAAGGAGATCAATATGCTAGAACCGACCCTATGATCAACAAGATATGAATACTAGCTTGGAGTAATGAGACCAACCCACAAGCACATCATACAAAAGCAAGACTATGCCCCATTCTAGATGTTTTCGCCACATACCATGATTTAGTAAGATCAAGGTAGCTTTGATGTGATCTTTGAATAAAACAAAAGATAAAAATCAAAAACTAAAAGAACAACGAACCAAACAAGTAACCATTCTATCTTTAGCCAAAATGGATGATGATGTGATAGATGCTGCCTATCGTAGGAAAGATATATCCTAAGGCAGGGATTGATAGATGATTTGATGATGTTGTGATGATTGGATAGATTCTGCCTATCATAGGAATGACATATCCTAAGGTAAGAATCGATTGATGATTGGATCATGTTTTGTTGATGTAAGATTGGCTCAAGATATGATGGTGACAAGTTATGGTTGATGCTGATTTGATAGTTGATGATTTTTGATAAGGGATGATGCTTTGATAGGTGATGCGATGCTTGGATCTAGTGTAAGCTTATTGAGGATAGATGTGATGATAAAAGTGAGTGTGATGGAATTTGATTTTGTGATGGATAAATTATTTTTGGAATTTTGTGTGTTTTCTATTGTTTTGGTATATTTTGATTTTTTTGTGATGTTTTTGGACTTTTTGATTTTTTTGATGTTTTTGGATTTTTTGATTTTGTGATGTTTTTTGATGTTTTGATTTTTTTTTTTTGATGTTTTTGGATTTTTTGATTTTGTGATTTTTTTTTATGTTTTGATTTTTTTGGAAAGGGCATGATTTCTTATGATGGTTGCTTTGGATTTCATGTGGATAACCTTTGTGCTAAATACCAATGACAAGGGAACACCAAGTCTAGAGGTGAAGGTGATGGGGTTGGATAGGGGGATTGGCAATGAACGGATAATGGAAAGCAGTCTTTGATAAATGGATAGATAAATGCAGATAATGTGTAGGATGGGGGATTGTTGGTCATGATGTTAGTCACAAACAGACATAGAATAAAAGTACACATTAAGCTTTATTCATCT
This sequence comes from Cunninghamia lanceolata, assembly GCA_027924645.1. Taxonomy (NCBI): domain Eukaryota; kingdom Viridiplantae; phylum Streptophyta; class Pinopsida; order Cupressales; family Cupressaceae; genus Cunninghamia; species Cunninghamia lanceolata. The sequence continues at coordinate 10,363,846 of BSBN01001652.1, forward strand.
TGAAAGATATTATGAATTCAAAGAATTCAGGATCCCAAGTCTCTGGTGATTAGGTCTTAATCGTCTAAAGTTACTCAGAGGTCAATGTGAGTTGCTATTTCCATTTTGGGGCCTTACGTGGAATTTTATCATCATCATGACATTCCTGCAGAAATTCTTTACAAAGAAGTTATATTATGCAGTTATTTGATGAGAAGATGTGGAAATACCTCAATCTTTGCATGATATTTTTAGTTCTACATGCTTTGTATTCAAATATGCTAAATATTTATGATTATCTATGAGATATCTACATATTTGTGTTATTTGCTTAAGATTATCAATTATTTGCAATTATGGAGATGAAATGCTCTGAAATTAAAAAAAAAACTAAAAGGAATACTTCAATTTAAGGTTGAACCTTTAGCTATTGATCCACATACATACTTGATACTGTCATGAGGAGAAGAAATCAAACCATATGTTCACCAAGATATTTTACAGCTAGATACAGTTGATGCAAACTTCAGAGGATGATGAATGAAAACAATACATGCAACATGATGAACACTCCAAGGGACACAGCAAATCAAAGCACATATCTAGAATTCAGACACAGATTACTCAAGATTTACTAGGATTTGTAATCGAAATACTCTTCTCCTTTATTAAGTATGCAAAAGACATGTACATATACAATAGATTTGAAATGAGCCCTGGATATTTCAGCAAACAGATTTCAATTAAGTTTCGAATGTTTAAAATAGGGCATTCCACCACCTTTTATAGAATAAGGTGAGGAATCTATTACAAAAAGATCTACGATCCTGATTTATCAATACAGATCTACGGTCACGATTCATCTGACTTCGTCAACCTTTACAAAATGGCACAAGTTGCCAGCTGGCAACTATCTATACTACTTATGCTACTATCCCCTTCATGATGTATCTTCATCATGCTCCTCAGCTGATTCATGCAGGTCATCATCATGTGCATCGCTTCCTGAACTTTCACTATCCTGATGATGATGTTGTTGCATATGGGGCTGCATACTACTGCGGACCTGCTCATAAGAATGCACAACTTGATCTATCCCTCTGCCATCTTGAGTTTTTTCTTTGATGATGGTGTGCCTATGTGCTTCATATTTATCTCTGTTGTTATCCAGCTTATTTTTCTGGTCCTGCAGTGTTTCTCTATATTTCTCCATCTGGACCTTGATCCTCATTAATTTATCTATAAGTTGTTCGGTCAAGTGGACAGGTGGACCATCTGTCTCTAATTGGAAGTTGCTGTGTATAGCTTTGATGGCAGACTCTTCATCTTGATTTTCTATTTTACCTTCCACCTTGCCTTCCAATGCTTCCAATATCACTGCTTCTTCAGACATCAAATCCCGTAGCCTCATGCTGATATCCCTCAGCTTATTATTGCATCTTTTGAGGACTCCGCATTCGAACTGAATGTCCTTGTACTAGATATCTATCAATAATGCGGTATTACTATTTAGCACCTGCTTACTGATAAGCAGTTGAGGATTTATCCCCTTTATTTCCCCTAAAAGGCTCAGGACTCTCTCCAGTTTGTAAGACCTCTTCCTGGTCTGCATCTGCAATTTATCCACCTTAGTCTTGGAGTCGCTCAAAATGCTCCACCTCTTCAGAGAGGCCTTCATTATTTCTATAGCATCATCCAATGTGGATGACATCCATTTCCTTATCACAGACGCCTCATGCTTCATGAGGTCCAATTTATTTACCTCCTCCTGAGAAATGGCAGTCAATGGGACTACACGTTTAGTTGTGGTATCATCAGGATCGGTCAGCCCTTTGATATAGGCATGCAACTGAGCAATGTGCTCTTTATGTTGCTTATTCTTCTCCTTCTCTCTTTTCACCTTTTGAATTAGAGAGTCAATAATATCTTTGCCTTCCTGACCTTCTTGGTGCTCATTGGCAAAGCCCAAATCAACTGTGCTGATTTGAAATTCATCCACAGTGATTTTACCTTTTTCTTTCTCCACCGCAGGTATGGCAATTTGTACGGTCCTTCTCCCTGTTGCTGGATCTCTTTTGATGGCCGATGTCATTCTAGCCTTCCTCCTAGGTTTCATTATATTGGTGGAGAACAAGGTGGAGACGTTGAACTCCTCTTCAATATTCACTTCTTTAGCTAACCACGGAGGTACCTGATCATGTTTTTCAGCATCATCATCATGTTCACCCATATCTCCTGTTTCTATCAATAGATGTTGTGGAGATGGTGACTTTTCCTTTTCTTCTTCTTGATGCTCACTTTGTTGTTGATTTTGCGGCACCTCCTCCTGTTGAGGAATTTCCTTCTCTGGGGGAGCATCTTCTTGGTGTGGGGAACCCTGTGGCGCATCTATTTGCAGATCATGATGATCATGACCTTCTTCTGTCATTACTTCATCTGTTCCCAATTCTTCCCCTTGTTGCTTATCGACTTCACCAGATACTGGGGATCTTGCCTGAGGTGCTGGTGATTGTTCTGCAGCTATTACTTCTTCCGAGCCTACACTATCAACTTCTTGTATTTTGGCAGCTGGATCCTCTAGTGCTTCCTTCTTCTCATCAGCCCTTGCTTCCTGAACCTCTACTATAGCAGGTTCTTCTGATGTGTCAGGTGGACTTTGTTGGCCTAACTCAAGAGCATGGCCTCCTGACTCTGCCATCTCTATCTCTTCTGTTGGGTGGCCTTTATCAAGTGATCCTGCTGGCTGTTCAGGACTTGCATCCTGTTTCTCTGTCAGATCAACCACTACAGGACTTGTCACCTCTGTGATCAATGTTTCTAGCCCTATCTCTTGAGCCACCTGCTCTGGGCTCTTTTCTTGCTCTTCTTCTGCTTGTTTTATCTCAAGCACAGTTTGAACTGGTGGAGGCTTGTGAGGAGTCATAGTTATATCAGTAGCAAGTGTTTCCATCTTCTGTGCAGCCACATCCTGCACTACCTCATCGTCAGACAAATTTATTGTCTCATCAAGTGATACATGTCCTTCTGCTTGCGTCTGAGAGTTTTCTTTCATTTACTCTTCTGCAAGTTCAGTTTTGAACTTGACTATGGTAGGAAGTGGAACATTATGTTGAAGTTCCTTCGGCACTTCACTACCTGCCCCTTGTAATAGTGTAGGGGGTTCACTTATTCCACCTCTCATGGAGGTTCTTTGTTTCTTAGGTGTGGTAGAGACCAGCACCTGTGGAGCTCTCCTCTTTCTTTTTATTATTAATGGAGCCTCTTCCTCTTTAGGCTCCTCCTCCATGAGGATATCCTCTTCTCTAGGTTTCTTTGAGGATTGACCCACTTCCAGGGTCCCAGTTATTCCAGCCTCAGCTGTCTTACTCTTCTTGGGCTTCTCTTTCTTTGGAGGGGATTCTGACTCTGATCCTGATCCTGATCCTGATCCTGCCGCCTCCTCAGCTGTAAACACTGCCCTGTCAATTATAACCCCTTTGGGTTGTTTATCCACTTTCTTGCCCCTTGGGGGTCTTTTACTCTGTTGTTGTGGTGGAGGTAACTTGTCTCGCTTAGTCTTCCTTTTCTCAAGCAGGAAGTCATCATATACCTCCCCAGGAATATCCTGTCCCTTCTTTTTGTTGTCCACCGTAATGGCAACACCTTTCTTTTTCAATGCCTCTGCCTGATCATCAACCCAAGCTTGAGTCAGCTGTATGGTCCTAGCAATGAATGGGTCTAAAGATATATCTTCCTGCATGGTGAGGTCAGGTGCAGAGATAGTGTCATTGTATATCTTTTTCTGTTCATATTCATCTGCCATTATCCTGCCAACATCCTTCTTCAATTGTTGGGGAAGGGAGATACAATCAAAAGTCCTAATTTGGTTCAGAGTCAACCTCTGATACCTTCTTCTCCTGGCTTTTGCCTCATCTTCGCAGTCAGCCCAAAATCTTCTAGGTGCCTCTGGTGAATAGGCCTTCCTAGTATCTTCTGTATCCTGCTATAAGGATCATATGGTCTTGTTATTGGGAAAGGCTACAGATTCATTTTATTCAGGGTGACCATCACCTTCTTTATATTGTCAGAATCAGGGCACATATAGTTGCCAATGCTGACTGGGAACAAAATTGGTGGCAGCTTCTTGGCATCCTTGTACATCTTTATCATCACGGAGCCCTGCCTGATAAATTCCATTAATATCACTGCATCGGTAGGATACCTTGGCAGCATGAGGGGATGTTCCTCAAAACCTTCAACCCTTATGTAAGAAAAGGTTGCAAACTGGATATACTAGGCTCCATGCCTGTAAACTACTTCTTGAGCCTCCATGCTCAATCTTTTTGTTCTGTCCTCTTCCATGGTCCTTACTAGATGCATAGAGAATGCACCATTGACCAGTTTGTAGTCTCTGAGGTAGTTGGTACTCTGTAGCTGGGGATGATGATCCTAGATGTATGCAGCATTTGTGCCTGTGAGCCTTCCATCTGTAACTAAGGCATCAAAAGTGCCTCTATAAGCACAAGAATAAACAATGTAAGATGTCATATAAAATGCATAATTTGAACCTCCCAGGTTCATCAACTGCTCATGCAGAGCATCACTTATTATTTGGCCCCATAGTGGCTTGGTGTTCGAATACAGACACATCATTATAATTCCATACATCCAATCCTTGAAACTACCAGTATCAAGTTGGCCTGTTACTCAATTCAGGAGTGGAATCATATACTGGTACTCCTCACTAAAATCATATTTAAACATGTGCACTGGGAGTTTGGCCACTGCAGGATATGTGCTGTTCTCTACTTGCCATTGATACATGTTCTTTCTGGCTGATTTCTTGTTGGCCTCATACTCCTTTTCTGCCTTTCTCAGGTCCACACTTTTTACTTTACTACCCAACGGTAGTCCAAATGTCTGGGAGAGACCCTTGATGGAGAGGTCAGCATATATCCTCCCATGCTTTACCACTTGCCTCGTCTGAGGATTATAATTTCGGGCACATTCTATAACCAGCTCCGGAGATTCCATGGACTATGGGAAACTAGCAGCGTTCCACATTCCTGACACAAATACTGTGTCTAACACAGGACTCTTGTCATGCCCATCATTCAGTTTAGCTGACCAGGCCTCCAGATTAGTGCTCCCCTGATGGGTATCAGTAATTGCTCCATACTTGAATAGGACCCCCCTCTGAGAAGAGAACATAGGCCTACTGAATTCTTCCTGACACTTAATGTACCATTTGTCAGCCATGAGTACCTGCAATTAACAAAATCCTATCTCACAACCGATATACACACATGCACACATATTGCATTTAAGATCACTATGCATACTGAATTCTTTCAATACTACTTAATCATATGGATGCATAAACCAAAACTTACATCACCATAGCTGAACAACAATGACATGATGAGGGTTTCGTTTACTTACCTGGTTATGCAAATTTCTCTTTTATACCAGTGGATTGCCAATGACGTTCCTAATTCGGCCGATGATCATCTCCTTCCCTCTGTCTGTGAGCTCAAATCGCGCAACAGTAGCTGGTATGCGGATATGGGAGCTGGTGCTCTATAAAAACAATTTTATCGCAAGGTAAATGTGAAAATGGCAGTTGAATTACCTTTTAACCTCACAGTTAGGGTACACTTAGGGCAACTTTGACAAGTTAGATTACATTCCTTGATTATTCGTGTGAAAATGCAGGATCTCGCCAGGTGTTTCATTGGGTTCCAGGGTCGGCGGGAACTACCTACCATGTCTGCACGCATTAAATGATAATGGCGGCAACGGGAGCGGGGGGATATCCATATGACAGGATATCATGAGGGCAGGATGATATTCGCAAATATCGGGTTGAGTTTCAATATCATCCTCCTCCCTCATATTGAAATTGTTATCGCGACAGGATTCAGGTGACAAAAGCACCTTTGCTTATGTTTAGTACATCAGGAGGATATTTCGGTGTATCATGTGATGTTTCAAAATATGATGATGACGAGACAAACTTACATGTCTCTTTTCGGAATATCAGGATGACATCATCCTGATAGTCATTCTTTGTATCAGAAATATATCATGACGTCATCGTCATATTAGGCGAACATGATCATGTTTGGAAAAATATCCTGTCGAAATATGAATGTGATGATGATGTCATCATCATGTTTGCTTCTTCATTTATCCGGTTTGGATGACGTCATCAGGATATTTGCTAAGGGTGATATTTCGCGTCAAGAGGATATTAAGAAATATCGGGTTACATTCAAAAACATGATGCTCGCGATACAAAAGACCGCTTAACGGGGAAGACTTACTACCACTTAAAGTTGACGTCTGGATATTTGAGCCACATGACATATCAGGGGATGTTTCAAATATGATGATGATCTTCAAAAAGATGACAGGTTATAAAAAATATATGATCCCTCCTCTTACGAATATCAGGTTTGACCAAAACTTTGACCGTTCATGACTCTCACATCCTAAGGAATATCAGGATGATGTAAAAGACAAACCTGCGTGAATTTTAATACTCTTTCAAACTATGAGGTCATAGAAATGAAATACGAAATTTGACAAACTGACCTCATAATGGTGACTTACCTCATCCTGACTCTACATGATGATGCACCTGAATTACTTTTACCAGACCGCCAGAGAACAAACAAGCCAAGCCAAAAGTTGGGTCCCTGTTTTGCCAAGTCAAAATGGGGCGTGTTGTGTAACCACACAACAACTTGCCACCAAAGAAAACAAACAAATTCCAATGATTCAAGTGATGTGATCACATTCATCTATAGTATTTTAATTCCATCTAAGTATAAGTATCATGATACTCTAAATGATAAAATTTCATCATGGTAACAATGCTAACCAAAGATCAGGTGTGTGCATATGATTAATTATCCTCATCTTGAAAGCAAGTTGAAAACATAAGTAACTGGTGTTAAACTACATAGTTGGAGATCATCCCTCATAGCCAACCTGGATAGAGCCTTGCTGCCAGCAGGCATCTATAGCCCCGGCAAGGTTATCTATACAATCTCCCTAAGTAGAGCCCCACTGCCAGCAGGGTCTATAGCCCCTGTAGAGTTACTTAGGTGGCCTAATTTTATTTCTTTTCTGATTTTCTCTTTTAAAATTCGTATCTGGTATCATCATGTCAGCTCATTTGTACAAGGTATAGTCACTTGCAACTTTAGGTTGGAGATTGTACTGGTAGCAAGGGAGTCCCTTTAGATTTTTCACTTAACACCTATACTAGTGTGTTCAACAAACCCAAGGCTGTTAGATGCTTCATTGTGATTGATTCATTTTGACCAAGAAAAGGTACCCTGATGAAAAGATATCACAAACCTGATCATGAACACTTCTTAGAATGAATCATAACCTATGTCTAAATGTGATCTCATCACTTGAACCTTAACAATTTAGTTATTTTCTGGGGTGATGAAGTGCATCATCCTGACTTACCAGAACAAAGTTTCAACCGACACAACAAAACAAACAAACTGTACAAATAACTATACAAATATACAATATGATACACATGACTGTTATGAGGTCATTCAGGCTTGGAAATAATGTTTGAGGAATTGTCCATTGACTGGCAATGGGACATCCTCACCTGTCAGGTTCTTAAGCCTATAAGTGCTGTCTCCTAGTATCTCAGAAATTTGAAAGGGACCTATCCACAATATATCAAACTTACCATGGTCACCTTTCTTTTCATGGGCTTTATCCCACATCAGGACCAAATTAGATATCGTGAAAGCTTTAACTCTGGCTCTCTTGTGGAACCAGCGTTTGACAACAGACTGATGTTTTGCAAATTGGTCAATTGCTTGACTCCTTTTTTCTTCTAGGTGCATCAACTGAAGCAACCTGACTTCTTATTTATTGTCTATGCCTAAGTATTCTTGGGCAAACTACAAAGTAGGAATTTTCAAGTTTACAGGGAGGATAGGAGATACCCCATATACTAGTTGGAAAGGCAAGTTTCCTAATGCAGTTTTCATTCTAGTTCTGTCTACCCATAAGGCATACTTCAGAAATGAGTTCCATTCCCTAGGGTTCTTCTCTATTAACTTTCTTATGATACTCAGTAAATTCTTGTTGGTGGATTCTGCTAAACCATTCCCTTGGGGATAATAGTTGGATGAAAACTTGAGTATAATCCCATGATCAAAAGCCCAACTTGACAATTTAGTTGAAGTGAATGCGGACCCATTATCACTTACCAATGCATAAGGAGTTCCATACTTGGTGACAATGTTGCTCTCCAGAAATTTAATGACATCATCTGCAGTGCAAGTTTTGCTGCTAATAGCCTTAGTCCATCTAGCACAATAGTCAGTAATTGTTAAAACATACCTATGCCCTGAGGAGGATGGAGGATTGATTGGTCCTATGAAGTCCATGCCCCACTGTGCAAATGGGCATTCTTCCATTACTGGCTGCAATGGTTGTGCATCATATTTCTCTCTGTTGGCAGCAACCTTGCAAACATGACAACATTTAACATGATCAGCTATGTCTTTGAAAATTGTAGGCCAGTAATATCCTGCTCTAAGGATTGCATGTGTTGTGGCCAAGGATGATCCATGTGTCGTTCCAAACTTGTCATGTAGTTCTGTCAGGACTCTATTTGCTTCTGGTTTTTCTAAACATCTCAGGTACATTCCTTCATAGTTCTTCTTGAATAGGGTTCCTCCCTTCATCATATACTTTTGGGATCTTATTTTTAAGGCTCTTCTTTGTGAAGCCTACATTCTTGATGGACATCTTCTAGTAATCAGGATGTGCCTGATATCTGAATACCACTCTTTATTGTCTTTCTCATTGATCACATATTGCTGACTAGTGATGTTTGGATCAATTTCAGATATCATCTGGCTCAGAGCTTGTCCTCTTACCAGCTTCATTGGTGTAATTTCCATATCATACTCTTGTAATACAGTAATCCATTTAGCTCTTTTCTCACCAGGCTCACTTTGCATCAGCAGCATATTCACTGCTGCATCTGGTACCACAGCAATCACTTTGCTTCTTAGTATGTAATGTCTGAATTTTTTTACTGCTCTGACTAATGCAAGTGCCTATTTCTCAACATCTACATATCTCAACTTAGCATCTCTGAAAGGACAGCTCATGAAAGCAATTGGTTTCTCTTCTTTCTCCTCATTTCTTTGAGTTAACACTGCTGCAGAAGTATGTTCTGAAGCAAATGAATATATGTAAAAATATTTTGTGTAGTCTAGACTGATAAGGACAGGAGCATCTGAAATGGCTTTCTTTATATCTTCAAATGTAGCTTTGGCTTCTAGTGTCCACTCAATCTATGCATACTTTTTCAACATGGCATTTAGTGGTCTGACAATCTCAGCAAAGCCGGTAATAAACTTCCTTACAAAATTTATCTTGCCTTTTTGCTTCCTGGAAGTTGTAACTTCATGATAGACTCCAGCCTATCAGGATCAATGATAATTCCATCTTCTGTGATTAGGTGGCCTAATAACTTCCCTGTTGTCACCCCAAATATGCACTTCTTGGGATTCAAAGATATTCTGTACTCTTCACACTTCTTCAGTACACTTCTGAGATCAGCAACATGATTCCCCCTTTCCTTGGAGAATACTGTCAAGTCATCCATGTATATGACTATACATTTTCCTACATTTATGAATCTGAATGGCATACGTCTATATGCAAATATCCCCCACTTTGTGGTGAAGGCAGTTTGTAATCTGTCAATTTTGTCAACCATCATTTGGTTGTATCCTAAAAAACCGTCCAAGAAGGACATCATTTTAGCTCCATTTACAATCTGCAGAACTTCATCCAATGAGGGCAAAGGATAGTTGTCCTTTTTCGATGCTCTGTTTAGGTTCCTAAAATCTACACATATCCTAATGTCTCCATTCTTCTTTCTGACTGGCACAAGATTTGCCACCCAAGTGGAATGCCTCACAGGAAATATTATCCTGGCGTTTAACAATTTCTTGACTTCTTCGAGAATTATTGGTTCGAGCAAGGCATTGACTGGCCTTTGCTTCTATCTGAAAGGTTTAGCATCTGGCTTGAGAGGTATAGTATGAGTTATGACAGAGGTGTCATATGTCTTTAGCACATCATAAGTCCGTGCAATTACATGTATGTAATCCTTGAGGGCCTGAGTTATTCCTTCTGACTCCTCTGGTGTGCAAACCTTACCCAACAGGACATTTTTCTTGTCATCAGCTTGTCCAATATTCACTTGTGAATATTGACCTCCATCTGCCTTGGGCAGATCCTTCTGTTTAAGCATATTATCCAAATCAAAGGCCCTTTCTAATTCAATCATACCTTTGGGGATCTTGTTGCTAGGCAACTCTAATATCTCATCTTCTTCCCAGACATGATCTTCCATGCCATTCTCATCTATAATCTGACCTTCAAATATATCCCTATTTGAAATGAAATCCAGGATGTGCTGATCATGATCAAACACTTGGAGGTTAATCACATTATCAGGTACTGAAGGTACTGACACCAGTTCTACTGAAAATCTCTTCAGACAAGATATAGACAGTGGTTCTAATGTACTGGCAGCTTGGGCAAGTGCATCTGCCCTATGGTTTTGTTCCCTTGGTACATGAGTGATATTAAAGGCGTCAAAATCCTCAATCAGATCCCACACTTGATGTCTGTAATTAGACAGCTTTCTGTAATTACACGAATAAATTCCTCTTACTTGCCTTACAACCAGTTCTGAATCTCTGAAGACATGCAGAATCTTTAATTTCTTCTTATGAGCAAACAGTATCCCATGAATCAGAGCTTCATACTCCGCTACATTGTTAGTGTAGGGGAACTGTAATCTATAGGCTGCTAAGTAGGATTTTCCAGCTGGATCGATCAGATCAATTCCTACCCCAGCACCCTGCTTGGATTTGGACCCATCAAACCTCAGGGTCTAAGGTTTATCTTCAGCAGGACATTTAGTTGAACTTTCTTTTCTCCTTGCAGCTCTGGCTGCTGCTCCGCCTGATATCCATTTTAGCTTAGGGACGTCATCACCCTCAAGTTTCTTCTTTGCTTTTTCTTGTGAGCCTGATGGCTTTTCTATTTTCTCTTTCATTTCAGCAGGAGGATGATCTTCTGGGCTTATAGCTGCATGCTTCTTCAAAATGTGTAAACATAGTGAACAAGTTGTTTCTGAGTGAGGTGCCTCATGCAACCTACACCAACCCTTGATTAAAACCTCATGGGGAGATTTATGCTATCGGGTCATCTTCTCTATTTCCTTTACTAGAAATTCTTCGAACTTAGTCAGGTCACTACCTTTGTCTTCATCAGACAACTCATAATCGGGTTCCATAAAGCAATCACTACCAGGAGTGATCTTTTCTTTCCTCATATCATTTATCTGGTTAGACACCAGAACTTCTTCTATTTTCAGGATATGATCCTCATCATGATCTGTCGACTCCTCTGTTCCTGTAGAAGACAGATAAGAATTAGTATCGTAATCATCATCAGATGTAGCATTTACCTCAGAATATAATGATGATGCCTCACTACATGTCTACTCTAGCATCATCATATCTAAGCATGTTTCACAAGTCTTTTCTGAGTGTGCTTCATCGTGTAATCTACACCATCCATCAATCAAAATGTCATCAGTAGGTATATTTAATAATTGACAATGTTTTACTTGATTAGACAAATGTATCTCAAAGTTTCTGAAGCAGTCTATTTCATTCTCATTATTAGGATTATTATCAGGTTCTACGACTGGCATGTCCTCCTGATGATCATCATCATGATGATGATGCAAATCAAGCATCCGGATCTCTTCTATTTTGACAGTTTGTGGCCTGATGCAATAAACTCTAGGTTCTACGTCTACGTACAGGATCTCATTTGTTCTGTTGTACTCAGTGATCATATGTTTCATTCTAGGCTCAGCGTCAATCCTGAACTAATTAGGTATACCTTTCCATGGCAACCACATGTGACTGAAATCTGTGGACATATAGCCATTGAGCGTCTTGGACTAGTCTCGACTAAGCAACATCCCGTAAGTATCAGGAATGTCAACTATCTGAATATCAATGTAATATTGGATCCTAGGATCAGATGCTAGTTGCATGTGGATATGAGTTAACTCTCCTACTACACTTACTTCTGTTTTGTCCAGCTGTGTCACCTTCTTTAGGGATTTAGCAGGATGTAGTCCTAAAGCGTTACATATTGATAGGGGCATAACATTCGTAGAGGCCCCTGAATCACCCAGAAAGTTGTGCAAGTTCTTGCTGAACATTCTTATGGTGAGGAGGAACGGAGGCGACTTAGTTTTATCTCTATACAAGGTCATATGGGAGATTTCAGCAGCTTGGACTGTAGCTGACACTTTAGGCTTGATAATATTATCCCTAGTAGCATGATCCTTGCCACTGGACTAACTTGAAAGATGACTATCCTCTTTAGGAGTAGGATCATCTAGTGACTTCATGAATGCCCTTTTGATGGCAGGAGTTTTTAGTAACTCAGACAGGGACAGGCTGATCTTAATTTTCTTCATTTCATTAGCCAGATAGCTGACTAATTTGTCAGAGTCATGAGGTGTATTTACAACCTTTGATCTTGTGTTCTGAGGAGACAAGTACTGAGCATTTACCTTGGGGAACCCTGGGTTATTGCTAGCTTTAGGATCAGGAGGTGTGTTGAAATTATTTGGAGGTAGGGATGATGTCAATGGACCAGCAGGTCTGTTGGCATTACTCTTCAAGTTATAATTATGCTTACCAGGATATTGCTGCTGATATGCATGTACTTCCTCATGTTCTCTTCCAGGTTCATTTTCATCCTCAAAGGGGAAAACATAATTTGTTTCAAAGGTTAAGGCAGATTCCTCACATACCTGATTGTGACCCTGATGAGGTTGATTAATATAGGTTTCTAGCACAAAAGCCAAGTAATATCCACAAGGAACAATCTCGTTGCCCTCTGCATGAGGTGGATTTCCAGAAGTATTAGACACTTCAGTCTGAAAGATGCTAGCAACAATTCTAAATTGTGGACAATCTAATTTTGCATGTGCATTGGTATTGTGGATCCTGCACCAATTAGTAAGGGCTGCCTCAACAAGATTGAATCTAGTAGTCTGTTTGGCTTCACCAAGAGGCTGATTGTCTAGGGGTGATGGTAATGAGCCATTATTTGGCCTAGAGTTCCACACTCTGGGTTGTCTCTGAGGATTATTGTTGCTTCCACCATTATTGTTGAAATTATTGGTGTTATATCCTCTGTCAGGATAATTCGATCTGTCATTGGAATAATTTCTATTCTGACTTGACTGGGAATAAAACCCTTGATTTCTCAAATGTGCCACCTCTGTGGTGAGCTTTCTCAATTGAGCAGAAATCTCTTTGATTTCCTTCTTTTCTTCCTGAGCTTTGGCTACTACATTTTCAGTCTGAGGCTTGAAGAAAGAGGATCCATGGTTATTGTTATACAAATCAGTACCTTGAGGTGTCTGAGCATGTGTAGGATATTGTAGCAATTGGCCATTTCCATTAGGAGGGGGCATGATGCTCAGTGGAGGTACTTGCAAAGGTGCAGGCAGGACAACTGGGGGTATCAATGCTCCATTAGGATATTGTGCAGGATATTGTGGAGAATATGTTGTAGGATATGATGCAGGATATTGTGACTGTATGCCAGGCAAGGTAGGGAATACTATATTTGGAGTAGGAGCAGGTATCAACTATTGATTCACTTTGATAGCTTCTTGAAAAGCTCCTGTCAAGGTAGTGATCTCAGGATGTGTTCTCCTAATGAACATGGAAGTTAATGGATCCAGGGCTGAATAATAGATACTCCTGGCAGAGGCATCAGATACTACATATGGGGCAACTAACTTGGACAACATTTTTTGGAACCTAGCATTGAAATTGGCGATAGGCTCATTCTCAAATCTTTTGATTGTAGCAAACGTATGGTAATTCATAGATGGATCAATAGGGACCTTGAACCTGTCAAGAAAGGCTATCTCTAAGATAGCCCATGAACCAACAGAGGCTTGACCAAGACTAATGAACCAATTATAAGCCTCTTCCCCTAAGGAAAAAGGAAATAACCTACACACCACATCTTGATGTTCTATTCTGGATCTGCAGGAAGCTTCCTTAAATGTCCTAATATGATCATTAGCATCTTGATAAGGATGATATTTTGGACAAAGTTTGTCCGGATTCTTTGGTAGCTCATGATATGCAGTAAAGGTCAAAGGTGACTCCACTGCAAAGAAAGACATTGCAACTAGAGAAGATTGAGCTAGTGGTGCAGCTAGCTGGGGTTGGACTAAAGGCACACCCTGAAGCTGAATAGGAGGTGTCACAGATATTCCAGAAGGTATTTGTAAACCAACAGGAGTTACAGGAGGAGGTTCTGGTGAAGCTCTTGGTGCACTAGACCCTGGAGTATGATGAATGTCTACAGTTCTAGGTCTGAAACCTTTAACAGGTAGTTCTTCGAAGATTCCACTAGGTCTAGACCTGGTATTTATCCTGTGAGCTAGGATTTCTCAATTTTGAGGTGAATTGGCTGAAACTTTGCAAATATTGGCTGGATTTCACCAAATGAGGTGATATTTGCAGTCAGATGGCTGATCAAACTAGATATTTACGAGATATTTGCGAAGATACTGCACATATGATAGGATATTTGGGGTATAATGACCCCTAGCATGACATCTCAAGTGCCTAAGGCTTAAATTCTTCAAAGCTTGAACAAATTTACGTATCTTTGGCCAATATTAGTGAATTCAGGACGATCTACTGTAAAGCTTGCAATATTTATGTGAGATCTGGAAATCTTTACACAGAATCAGCACATTTACGAAACTTTTACAGTAAATATTTGCATAGTATTTAAAATTCACAGACGATCGGAGGTTACTTTTCTCTCTGCATCATCAAACTTAAAAATAATGATGACAAACACAGTATTCCAGATCAGGCCCTCCTTCTAGTGCCAATTTATGTTGGTCATGATGTTAGTCACAAACAAACATAGAATAAAGTACACATTAACCTTTATTCATCTTGAAAGATATTATGAATTCAAAGAATTCAGGATCACAAGTCTCCGGTGATTAGGTCTTAATCATTTGAAGTTACTCAGAGGTCAATGTGAGTTGCTGTTTCTATTTTGGGGCCTTACGTGGAATTTTATCATCATCATGACATTCCTGCAGAAATTCTTTACAAAGAAGTTATATTATGCAGTTATTTGATGAGAAGATGTGGAAATACCTCAATCTTTGCATGATATTTTTAGTTCTACATGCTTTGTATTCAAATATGCTAAATATTTATGATTATCTATGAGATGTCTGCATATTTGTGTTATTTGCTTAAGATTATCAATTATTTGCAATTATGGAGATGAAATGCTCTGAAATTAAAAAAATAAATAAAAGGAATACTTCAATTTAAGGTTGAACCTTTAGCTATTGATCCACATACATACTTGATACTGTCATGAGGAGAAGAAATCAAACCATATGTTCACCAGGATATTCCACAGCTAGATACAGTTGATGCAAACTTTAGAGGATGATGAATGAAAACAATACATGCAACATGATGAGCACTCCAAGGGACGCAGCAAAGCAAAGCACATATCCAAAATTCAGACATAGATTACTCAAGATTTACTAGGATTTGTAATTGAAATACTCTTCTCCTTTATTAAGTATGCAAAAGACATGTACATATACAATAGATTTGAAATGAGCCCTGAATATTTCAGCAAATAGATTTCAATTAAGTTTCGAATGTTTAAAATAGGGCATTCCACCACCTTTTATAGAATAAGGTGAGGAATCTATTACAAAAAGATCTACGATCCTGATTTATCAATACAGATCTATGGTCACAATTCATCTGACTTCGTCAACCTTTACAAAATGGCACAAGTTGCCATCTGGCAACTATCTATACTACTTATGCTACTATCCCCTTCATGATGTATCTTCATCATGCTCCTTAGCTGATTCATGCGGGTCATCATCATGTGCGTCGCTTCCTGAACTTTCACTATCCTGATGATGATGTTGTTGCATATGGGGTTGCATACTACTGCGGACCTGCTCATAAGAATGCACAACTTGATCTATCCCTCTGCCATCTTGAGTTTTTGCTTTGATGATGGCGTGCCTATGTGCTTCATATTTATCTCTGCTGTTATCCAGCTTATTTTTCTGGTCCTGCAGTGTTTCTCTATATTTCTCCATCTGGACCTTGATCCTCATTAATTTATCTATAAGTTCTTCGGTCAAGTGGACAGGTGGACCATCTGTCTCTAATTGGAAGTTGCTGTGTACAGCTTTGATGGCGGACTCTTCATCTTGATTTTCTATTTTACCTTCCACCTTGCCTTCCAATGCTTCCAATATCACTGCTTCTTTAGACATCAAATCCCGTAGCCTCATGCTGATATCCCCCAGCTTATTATTGCATTTTTTGAGGACTCTGCATTCGAACTAAATGTCCTTGTACCAGATATCTATCAATAATGTGGTATTACTATTTAGCACCTGCTTACTGATAAGCAGTTGAGGATTTATCCCCTTTATTTCCCCTAAAAGGCTCAGGACTCTCTCTAGTTTGTAAGACCTCTTCCCGGTCTGCATCTGCAATTTATCCACCTTAGTCTTGGAGTCGCTCAGAATGCTCCACCTCTTCAGAGAGGCCTTCATTATTTCTATAGTATCATCCAATGCGGATGACATCCATTTCCTTATCACAGACGCCTCATGCTTCATGAGGTCCAATTTATTTACCTCCTCCTTAGAAATGGCAGTCAATGGGACTGCATGTTCAGTTGTGGTATCATCAGGATCGGTCAGCCCTTTGATATAGGCATGCAACTGAGCAATGTGCTCTTTATGTTGCTTATTCTTCTCCTTCTCTCTTTTCACCTTTTGAATTAGAGAGTCAATAACATCTTTGCCTTCCTGAACTTCTTGGTCCTCATTGGCAAAGCCTAAATCAACTGTGCTGATTTGAAATTCATCCACAGTGATTTTACCTTTTTCTTTCTCCACCGCAGGTATGGCAATTTGTGCGGTCCTTCTCCCTGTTGTCAGATCTCTTTTGATGGCCAATGTCATTCTAGCCTTCCTCCTGGGTTTCATTATATTGGCGGAGAACAAGGTGGAGACGTCAAACTCTTGAATTTCAAACTCCTCTTCAATATTCACTTCTTTAGCTAACCATGGAGGTACCTGATCATGTTTTTCAACATCATCATCATGTTCACCCATATCTCCCATTTCTATCAATAGATGTTGTGGAGATGGTGACTTTTCCTTTTCTTCTTCTTGATGCTCGCTTTGTTGTTGATTTTGTGGCACCTCCTCCTATTGAGGAATTTCCTTCTCTGGGGGAGCATCTTCTTGGTGTGGGGAACCCTGTGGCGCATCTATTTGCTGATCATGATGATCATGACCTTCTTCTGTCATTACTTCATCTGTTCCCAATTCTTCCCCTTGTTGCTTATCCACTTCACCAGATACTGGGGATCCTGCCCAAGGTGCTGGCAATTGTTCTGTAGCTATTACTTCTTCCGAGCTTGTACTATCAACTTCTTGTATTTTGGCAGCTGGATCCTCTTGTGCTTCCTTCTTCTCATCAACCCTTGCTTCCTGAACCTCTACTATAGCAGGTTCTTCTGATGTGTCAGGTGGACTTTGTTGGCCTAACTCAAGAGCATGGCCCTCTGACTCTGCCATCTCTATCTCTTCTGTTGGGTGGCCTTTATCAGGTGATCCTGCTGGCTGTTCAGGACTTGCATCCTTTTTCTCTGTTAGATCCACCACTACAGGACTTGTCACGTCTGTGATCAATGCTTCTAGCCCTATCTCTTGAGCCACCTGCTCTGGGCTCTTTTCTTGCTCTTCTTCTGCTTGTTTCATCTCCTCAAGCACAGTTTGAACTGGTGGAGGCTTGTGAGGAGTCATAGTTATATCAGCAGCAAGTGTTTCCATCTTCTGTGCAGCCACATCCTGCACTACCTCATCGTCAGACAAATTTATTGTCTCATCAAGCGAGACATGTCCTTCTGCTTGTGTCTGAGAGGTTTATTTCATTTGCTCCTCTGCAAGTTCAGTTTTGAACTTGACTATGGTAGGAAGTGGAACATTATGTTGAAGTTCCTTCAGCACTTCACTACCTGCCCCTTGTAATAGGGTAGGGGGTTCACTTTTTCCACCTCTCATGGAGGTTCTTTGTTTCTTAGGTGTGGTAGAGAACAGCACCTGTGGAGCTCTCCTCTTTCTTTTTATTATTAACAGAACCTCTTCCTCTTTAGGCTCCTCCTCCATGAGGATATCCTCTTCTCCAAGTTTCTTTGAGGATTGACCCACTTCCAGGGTCCGAGTTATTCCAGCGTCAGTTGTCTTACTCTTCTTGGGCTTCTCTTTCTTTGGAGGGGATTCTGACTCTGATCCTGATCCTAATCCTGATCCTGCCGCCTCCTCAGCTGTAAACATTGCCCTGTCAATTATAACCCCTTTGGGTTGTTTATCCACTTTCTTGCCCCTTGGGGGTCTTTTGCTCTGTTGTTGTGGTGGAGGTAACTTGTCTCTCTTAGTCTTCCTTTTCTCAAGCAGGAAGTCATCATATACCTCCCCAGGAATATCCTATCCCTTCTTTTTGTTGTCCACCATAATGGCAACACCTTTCTTTTTCAATGCCTCTACCTGATCATCGACCCAAGCTTGAGTCAGCTGTATGGTCCTGGCAATGAATGGGTCCAAAGATATATCTTCCTGCATGGTGAGGTCAGGTGCAGAGATATTGTCATTGTATATCTTTTTCTATTCATATTCATCTACCATTATCCTGCCATCATCCTTCTTCAATTGTTGGGGAAGGGAGATACAATCAAAAGTCCTAATTTGGTTCAGAGTCAACCTCTGATACCTTCTTCTCCTAGCTTCTGCCTCATCTTTGCAATCAGTCCAAAAATCTTCTAGGTGCCTCTGGTGAATAGGCCTTCCTAGTATCTTTTGTATCCTACAGTAAGGATCATATGGTCTTGTTATTGGGAAAGGCTGCAGATTCATTTTATTTAGGGTGACCATCACCTTCTTTATATTGTCAGAATCAGGGCACATATAGTTGCCAATGCTGTTTGGGAACAAAATTGGTGGCAGCTTCTTGGTGTCCTTGTACATCTTTATCATCACAGAGCCCTGCCTGATAAATTCCATTAATATCACTGCATTGGTAGGATACCTTGGCAGCATGAGGGGATGTTCCTCAAAACCTTCAACCCTTATGTAAGAAAAGGTTGCAAACTGGATATACCAGGCTCCATGCCTGTAAACTACTTCTTGAGCCTCCGTGCTCAATCTTTTTGTTCTGTCCTCTTCCATGGTCCTTACCAGATGCATAGAGAATGCATCATTGACCATTTTGTAGTCTCTGAGGTAGTTGGTTCTCTGTAGCTGGGGATGATGATCCTAGATGTATGCAGCATTTGTGCCTGTGAGCCTTCCATCTGTAACTAAGGCATCAAAAGTGCCTCTATAAGCACAAGAATAAACAATGTAAGATGTCATATAAAATGCAAAATTTGAACCTCCTAGGTTCATCAGCTGCTCATGCAGAGCATCACTTATTATTTGGCCCCATAGTGGCTTGGTTTTCAAATACAGACACATCATTATAATTCCATACATCCAATCCCTAAAACTACCAGTATCAGGTTGGCCTGTTACTCGATTCAGGAGTGCAATCATATACTGGTACTCCTCACTGAAATCATATTTAAACATGTGCACTAGGAGTTTGGCCGCTGCAGGATATGTGCTATTCTTTGCTCGCCTACTTTACTGCCCAATGGCAGTCCAAATGTCTGGGAGAGACCCTTGATGGAGAGGTCAGCATATATCCTCCCATGCTTTACCACTTGCCTCGTCTGAGGATTATAATTCCGGGCACATTCTATAACTAGCTCTGGAGATTCCATGGAATATGGGAAACCAGCAGCGTTCCACATTCCTGACACAAATACTGCATCTAACACAGGACTCTTGTCATGTCCACCATTCAGTTTAGCTGACCAGGCCTCCAGATTAGTGCTCCCCTGATGGGTATCAGTAATTGCTCCATACTTGAACAAGACCCCCCTCTGAGAAGAGAACATAGGCCTACTGAATTCTTCCTGACACTTAATGTACCACTTGTCAGCCATGAGTACCTGCAATTAACAAAATCCTATCTCACAACGGATATACACACATGCACACATATTGCAATTAAGATCACTATGCATACTGAATTCTTTCAATACTACTTAATCATATGGATGCATAAACCAAAACTTACATCACCATACCCGAACAACAATGACATGATGAGGGTTTCATTCACTTACCTGGTTACGCAAATTTCTCTTTTATACCAGTGGATTGCTAACGACGTTCCTAATTCGGCTGATGATCACCTCCTTCCCTCTGTTTGTGAGCTCAAATCGCGCAATAGTAGCTGGTATGCAGATATGGAAGCTGGTGCTCTGTAAAAACAATTTTATCGCAAGGTAAATGTGAAAATGGCGGTTGAATTACCTTTTAACCTCACAGTTAGGGTACACTTAGGGCAACTCTGACAAGTTAGATTACATTCCTTGATTATTCGTGTGAAAACACAGGATCTCGCCAGGTGTTTCATTGGGTTCCGGGGTTGGCGGGAACTACCCACCATGTTTGCGCACACTAAATGATAATGGTGGCAACGGGAGCGGGCGGATATCCATATGACAGGATATCATGAGGGCAGGATGATATTCGCAAATATCGGGTTGAGTTTCAATATCATCCTCCTCCCTCATATTGAAATTGTTATCGTGACAAGATTCAGGTGACAAAAGCACCTTTGTTTATGTTTAGTACATCAGGAGGATATTTCAGTGTATCGGGTGATGTTTCAAAATATGATGATGACGAGACAAACTTACATGTCTCTTTTCGGAATATCGGGATGACGTCATCCTGATAGTCATTCTTTGTATCAGAAATATATCATGACGTCATCGTCATATTAGGCGAACATGATCATGTTTGGAAAAATATCCTGTCGAAATATGAATGTGATGATGATGTCATCATCATGTTTGCTTCTTCATTTATCCGTTTTGGATGACGTCATCAGGATATTTGCTAAGGGTGATATTTCACGTCAGGAGGATTTTAAGAAATATTGGGTTACATTCAAAAACATGATGCTCGCGATACAAAAGACCGCTTGACGGGGAAGACTTACTACCACTTAAAGTTGACGTCCAGATATTTGAGCCGCATGACATATCAGGGGATGTTTCAAATATAATGATGATCTTCAAAAAGATGACAGGTTATAAAAAATATATGATCCCTCCTCTTACGAATATCAGGTTTGACCGAAACTTTGACCGTTCATAACTCTCACATCCTGAGGAATATCAGGATGATGTAAAAGACAAACCTGCGTGAATTTTAATACTCTTTCAAACTATGAGGTCACAGAAATAAAATACGAAATTTGACAAACTGACCTCATAATGGTGACTTACCTCATCTTGACTCTACATGATGATGCACCTGAATTACTTTTACCAGACTGCCAGAGAACAAACAAGCCAAGCCAAAAGTTGGGTCCTTGTTTTGCCAAGTCAAAATGGGGCGTGTTGTGTAACCACACAACAGAGATGAAGGATCTAGTAGGGAGACATGATTAGTAGGTGGAGGGATTGTTAGTGGAAGGTGATAGAGAGGAGATTCGTGATAGATGGATTGCAAGATAGATGGATGGGAGATGGGGATAAGGATTTTCTCCAAGGGCTAGATTGCAAGGAATCATATGCCCCAATGCTTAGAATTTGACATGATGGGTTCATGTTTGAATGGATGGACTTTGCACTAGATGGATGGAGGATATACTGACAAAGGAAGTATGTCAAGAGGTCTCCAGAGCATGTTGTTGATATCTTGCCCCTTGTCTTTATCAAGATCTAGGGTGAGAGATGGTTGAAACAAGATATAATGGATATGATGGATGGGAAATGATAGGATACATAGGGGATGGTGGATAGGAATATGATAGGATAAAGATAAGACAGTGGATAAGATGTGCAAGGATATTATGGATGTGGATGAAGGATATGGTTTTGCCCCCAAGTGTAGGGATACAAAATGGATGGAGAAGGTATTACACATGACGCCCACAAGGGGTTTTCATCATGGTACTTGCCCAAGGCACCACAAGGAGTGGTTTTCACCATTGGACAGATTTTTTTCTCTTTACTATTTTCTTGATTTTTTAATTTTTTTTCTTTTTTTCTTTTTTGATGGAAGGCGGACTCTAGCATTTGTTTCCATAGCAAGGAGAAGATGGTCCCATGTTGGATAGCATTATGGATTATGATTGCATGGATTGTTGGAAGATAGGAGAAGATGGAATGGATGGTTGATAATGGATTATGATGTGGATTATGTGGATAATGATGTGGATTATGCAAAAGCATGGACCATAGGAATGTGATGGGGAAGATATGTAGGATAGTGAATGAAACATGGAGAGATGGGGGTATGTGGGAATGTTAAGTGGTGGAGGGGAACCAAGACCAATGGCTGCACACACCATGATGTATTTGGAAGCTTGTATTTTGGATGTGGAGTTGGGAGTAATGGGGATCAAGATGGGGGATTTTTGAATGGTCGATTTGGGGTTTTAGGAACCCAAATGGACTTAGGTGTTGGGGGATTTTTGAATGGGAAGGGGGATGTTTGGGATTTTGCAGTGGATTGGGAGGTGGATGCCTCATTTGTTTTGATTGATCTTTGTTTAGGGACCCACACCATTTTTGTTTTTGCATGTTCTTGTGATGGTGTGGGCTTGGATGGCCTGGTTGATTTTTCATTTTGATTGGAAGGGATAATATCCTTAGGCTTTTGTGCTTTATGAGTTGAGGCATTCAAATTTTTGAATCCCATGGATTTGGTGGAAGCTTCATGTTTCAAAGATGTGTGCTTTTGTTGGTCTTGATTGGTAATTTTAAGGGGTTTATGGGTGGAGGGGTAAAAAGTGGATTTTTTGATAAATGGATAATGAGATTTGAGGATGGGGATATTAGGAGTTGGGAGGATGGGAGGATAAGAGGTTTTGTGGATAGGGATGTTGGGAGTTGGTAGGATAGGAGGTAGAGTCGATTTGATAGGGATCTTTGGAGTTGGAAATAGTGGAGGTAAATTTGATGGAGGGAGATGGATGGTCACATGCTTTTGCAAATGGTAGGATGATGGAGGAGGGATGGCGACATAAGATTTGGGAGTGCGATGAGATGCACCATGCTTGGGATTGGATGAATGGAATTTGGAAGGTGGGTGGATGGTATCGACATGTGTAGATTGTGTTTCTTGGGGTGTATAGCCAAGGCCATGTGAGGATGGATGGAATGTGGTGTGGATGGGCTCCAAGATGCCTTGTTCATGAAGGCCTAAGCCTTTACCTTGAGAATTCATAAGTTGGAGCATTTGACATGCAATGGGATGTTTGGTGCTTGGGAAACAAGATGCGAGTCCATTATTTGTTAGAGAAAGATAGGTGGTGGATGGAAGTTGTTCACCTCTTACAAGGGAGTCACCACGGATGAAAGTGCTTGTGCCAAGTGGATAAGGGGATGGATTTTGGATGGGATTGGTAGATGGAGGTGAAGGATTCATGGGGGATGGTGAAGGGGTGGTAGAAGATGGGGTGAGATCAATAAGTTGATCAATAGATGGGAGGGGATCATGGATGGGATTAGATGGGATGGTTAGATCTTGATTAGGATAAGGGGTTGATGTTTCAACATGCTTTAGATTTGATTCTTGACATGGCTTGTGTGTTTGGATAGAAGTGGGATTGACTTGGATAGATGTGGGGGGTGCTTGGATGGATGTGATAGGTGCTTGACTTATGGGTTCTTGAACATGGTTGTATGATGGTTCTTGAGTTATGATAGGAGATTGTTTAAGAGGTTTGGTGGATGCTGGATTGCATGAGGGTGTTTGATTCCTTGATAATAGCCAATGGATGGCATCCTTCATGAGTGTATGGGTGGAAGAGCAATATAATGGATGGATAATGATGGTGGTTGGTGTAGGATTAGGATGGGGATTGGATAGGTGGGTGACAAGATTAGGTAATGATGGTTCTTGGGTGGTTTCAAGGATAGGTGTGGGATTAGATGGTGAAGGCCACTCTAGATTAGTATCTCCCTTGTCAAAGGTTATTAGATCTTGCCTAGGATAACTTGGACTCATTTGATTTATGTACAAGGGACCACTTGGACTTGCATGTGCTTCTTGTTGCAAAGGTGGATTTGGGCTCACTAGTGCTTGTTGGGGAGGCCATTGATAGTCTTGGTGGCTAGGTGTAATGGTAGGATATGTAGACAAAAGGTAATGGGGTTGGTATGAAGTTGAGGGCATTTGATCTTGTTTCCACGGTGGATTTGGGCTTACATGTTCTTGTTGTGATGACACTTGGTTGCCTCATGGATGGGCTTGGTGGTATGTTGGAATGTTAGAATGAGAAATTGGATAATGTTGGGGTGAAGGGTGATTTGTTGATGTGGCATTGACATGATAGGTGGATGAATTAGGTTGGTATGAAGTTGAAGATGATGACATGTAAGGTTGTTGTGGAATTTGTTGAGGTTGGGATGGTGTTTGGACTTCTTGTTGTGATATGATTTGTTGTTGATGTTGGTAAATGTGTTGATGTGATGATGATGGAGGGGTTGCATAGGATAATGATTGTTGTGATATGGATTGATATAGATAAGGGTTGTGATAAGTTGATAAAGGGTTGATATGACATGTGGATGAATTTGGTTGATATGAAGTGGGATAAGTTGATGCAGAAATGGTTTGATGTGTAGATGGATATGATGGGATAGGTGCTAGATAGAATGGTCATTGGACTTTGCAAGTGGCCAAGAGGTATTGTATGTGTGAGGATTGGTTTGTTCGACATATTTGAATTAGTTCTTGAATGCTTTGAAAGGTTTGCTACTCTAAAGGTGATTGGCTTGCATGCATGTGGTGAAGCATATGAAGGAGTTTTTGAAGGTCCTCTAAGATTGACATGATGTCACACAAGTGGTTAAATCTTAAGTCCTTTTTGGCAAGTGCTTGGTTATGATTTGATGATGATGTGGATTGTTTGGATGAAGTTGATTAGGATGAAGGTGACTAGGATGAAAGTTTATATTGATTTGTTTATGTGTTTGGTGTTTATAGCTTGATTTGGCAATGTTCAGACAAATGATTATGCATATACACACATGAATCACTCACACAAGACACGTAAGCAAGTTTTTTTTTTTAATTTTGAAAATGAAATGTGATGATTATTAAGCAAGCACTTGAGAACACATGACAAGCCTAATGTCTAGTCAAGTTGGTATGGCCAATTAGGTCTTAGACTAGATAGCATGAGGTTGACTAGAAATTTGAAAGTAAAATCTTGCCACACAACCGGGAGAAGGGGTAACCCACCCTTCACCTTCACTTCCCAAAGGTAGAAAGTTCTTTGGGGCTTAGCCAAGAGTGACAGGATTCTAATTTCAAAGAGGGTGTCTTTCGATTCAGCCTTAGATGAGGTCGTCCCTAGGGGTGATGAAATCCCCTAGCAGGCCTCCTAGGAAAGGGGTTGACAAAAGTGAATCAAGTGAGGTGTTTTTGATCTCCAAGATCACCTTGTGGTGTGAGGAGAGAGCATACACACACCCACTTGATTCACACTCACAGTTGATTAATTGACCCTTAGAAAAATGAAATGTGTGAAAGACACATCAATTAATGGTTCTTTTTAGCCCAATTTCAAGGTGTGATTGAAGACACTGGTTGATTTTATGCCCAATTTCAATGTGTGATGATCAAACAATGTTTGTTTTAGAATCCCAAATCGAAATGTGTTTGCAAGAAATGATTTGAGAGATAAAGGATAAAAATGGATGCACCTAATTAAATTGCTGTCCAGATTGATGTAGATACTGATCCTGATGTTTTTCTAGCTCTGAATGATCACCTGCAAGTCACAAGAATGAAAACAGAGCAAGTAGACTAGCCAAGGATATTGTGATGTGAAAATTGATAATCTGATAAAATCTGATAAGAAATGAATTGATATAGAAAAATAGATTGCATGAAAAGAAAATTTAGGAAATTCTATGCAATTTGAAAAAAAAATTCGCTGAAAAATGATCAAATTTGCACAAGTTATGGTGATTTGAAGTTTAAATGCAAGTTTGATTTTGACTGATAAAAGAGGTAGGAAAGATGTACAGTTTCCTAAAAATTTCTTCATAGCTTCATAGTTTGTCCTATTAGCTTTCCATTGAGTCCTCATTTGCATGATTTCGACATCGTATGGCCAAGTTATGATGAAAAGAAAAAAAAAATAGCCCAGTTAGGGCATGTGGAGGACAAGGGAGACAGTGTGGACTATAACACTAACTGCTAGCGGTTAGAGATAGATTGATCACATGCATTGTTAGACTGGTGGTTTGATCTTCAACATGACCCTCGGTTGCCCATGTGACCAAGGGATCAATAAGAGCAAAAATTAAAAGCAAAAGGGAAAGCCTTGGCCCCTTATCCCCTCTTCGCTAGTCATGGAGCGTTTGGTTATGCAGGGTCAACATATGAAACCCTAATATTAAAGGGTTATGCAGGGTCAAAACTTTTTAGGCAATGATGGAGGTAGCCAAGTGCAGGTGGTGCTAATGGGCAGAGATGGCAGGGGTCAGCTGGGGGTGTAGTGGTAGTTGGGAGATCTCGGGCGAGTCGCAGGGAAGGGCAGAGGGTTGGGGGTACCAGAGAACAGGGGTTAGAGGGAGGTGGGTGCGCAGGAATAGGGGTTGGAGGGAGTGGTGGGCGAGGAGTGGTGGCGGGGTTGGGGGACACTACAGGAGGTGGAGAGGGGGTGTGGGCGGGGGATGGGGGAGGGCAGAAGGTGGCCACAGGGGGGTGAAGCAGGGATGGCAGGGTGGATGATCGGCGACGACGGGGTGGCGCGGGGGCTGTGCGGGAGTGGTGGCGCAGTGAGGAGATGGGTGAGAGGGGAAGGTTGGAGGAGGAGGGGGAGATCTAACAAATGGTGGTGGTGGTTTGGTGAGTGGCGATAGGGTGTTGCAGACGGTGTTAGGACAGAGCGGTAGCCCAAGGGTTGAGCGGTGGATTGGCGGCAGTTAAACCCAATGACCTACAAAACCAATTGATTAACCCTGCAGAGCAAAAAACCATCGATTATAGTGTATAGACAATGCACCAATCAGTACGGCGGGGGTACGGATCCGTATGGTATGGATCCATACTATACGGACTGTACCCTAAAAATTTTTCAAAAATTTCTGTCACAAAATATAGTCGAGTTTACAGTCAAAACTCACAGAAATAGCATCCTAATCACAATAATGCAGTCCATTTTTGCCCAAGACGTAACCTGCAACACTTTGCCTCCAAAACTTGACCAAAAACTATTAGAAAAATGAAGATTTTGACAAGAAACCTTCACAAAACAACGATGAGATCCGCGACCGGGCGTGCCAATGTAATCAATGAAATCAAAACGAAGGTTATAATATAAATCAAATGCAAATAACATGATTTTACCTTCCTTCTGACTCACGGATCTAGGAGGGAAGGAGTTGCACCCAAGAGAGCTCCTCAGATTGTACCCATGACTAGAATGAAGATGTGGATTGCTCAAGTGCTCAACACAATGTAGATGAATGATTAGGGATTAGATGATAGATTTGAGAGACTAGATGGAAATAAGAGATGATTTAGAGTGATTTGGACATTATGGTGGTAGGATAAGGGGATTGTGAAATGATTTTGGCATAGGTCTGATGCATCAAGAGGTCTCTCTTCAATGGCTTAGAGAGGGGTCCAATTTATAGAATTTTAGAGATGAGGATGGAGGGTGAGGATTCAGTCAATGAGATCAAGGGCTAGGAATAAAAGTGAATCTTTTATTCATAGTGGATGAATTAATAATTCTCATTTTGGGAAGAGTGGAGGATAGTGGATGAATTAATAATTCATTTTTGGGAAGAGTGGAGGATAGTGGGGGACAACTAAATTTTAGATTCAGTGAGTAGCGGATAGTGGGGGACAACTGAATTTTAAATTTAGTGAGTGGAGGATAATGGGGGACAACTGAATTTTAAATTCAGTGAGTGGATGATGATGTTAACAAGGTTAATTAAGTATTATCTTAATTAACTTAAGCCTAGGTTAATCAGATAAGCATGATTTATCTAATTAACAGGAATTAGGGAAATAGATAAATCAACTAAATAAATATTAGGAATATTCATTCAATTAATAGGATAGGGTTGTAAGATTAAATGGATTAATTAGGTGAATTAATTGATCACCAGGGATATGCAGATGGGGAGAGTGGATTAGTGTAGAGGTACGGGAAATTGGTTTCAGAGCAATCCAATGTAATCAATGAAATCAAAACGAAGGTTATAATATAAATCAAATGCAAATAACACGATTTTACCTTCCTTCTGACTCACGAATCCAGGAGGGAAGGAGTTGCACCCAAGATAGCTCCTCAGATTGTACCCATGACCAGAATGAAGATGTGGATTGCTCAAGTGCTCAACACAATGTAGATGAATGATTAGGGATTAGATGATAGATTTGAGAGACTAGATGGAAATGAGAGATGATTTAGAGTGATTTGGACATTATGGTGGCATGATAAGGGGATTGTGAAACGATTTTGGCAGAGGTCTGATGCATCAAGAGGTCTCTCTTCAATGGCTTAGAGATGGGTCCAATTTATAGAATTTTAGAGATGAGGATGGAGGGTGAGGATTCAGTTGATGAGATCAAAGGCTAGGAATAAAAGTGAATCTTTTATTCCTAGTGGATGAATTAATAATTCTTATTTTGGGAAGAGTGGAGGATACTGGATGAATTAATAATTCATTTTTGGGAAGAGTGGAGGATAGTGGGGGACAACTGAATTTTAAATTCAGTGAGTGGAGGATAGTGGGGGACAACTGAATTTTAAATTCAGTGAGTGGAGGATAATGGGGGAGAACTGAATTTTAAATTTAGTGAGTGGATGATGAGGTAAGCAAGGTTAATTAAGTATTATCTTAATTACTTTAAGCCTAGGTTAATCAGATAAGCATGATTTATCTAATTAACAGGGATTAGGGAAATGGATAAATCAACTAAATAAATATTAGGAATATTCATTCAATTAATAGGATAGGGTTGTAAGATTAAATGGATTAATTAGGTGAATTAATTTATCACCAGGGATATGAAGATGGGGAGAGTGGATTAGTGTAGAGGTACGAGAAATTGGTTTGCAGAGCAATCTAATGTAATCAATGAAATCAAAATGAAGGTATAATATAAATCAAATGCAAATAACACGATTTTACCTTCCTTCTGACTCACGGATCTAGGAGGGAAGGAGTTGCACCCAAGATAGCTCGTTAGATTGTACCCATGACCAGAATGAATATGTGGATTGCTCAAGTGCTCAACACAATGTAGATGAATGATTACGGATTAGATGATAGATTTGAGAGACTAGATGGAAATGAGAGATGATTTAGAGTGATTTGGACATTATGGTGGCATGATAAGGGGATTGTGAAATGATTTTGGCAGAGGTCTGATGCATCAAGAGGTCTCTCTTCAATGGCTTAGAGAGGGGTCCAATTTATAGAATTTTGGAGATGAGGATGGAGGGTGAGGATTCAGTTGATGAGATCAAGGGCTAGGAATAAAAGTGAATCTTTTATTCCTAGTGGATGAATTAATAATTCTTATTTTGGGAAGAGTGGAGGATAGTGGATGAATTAATAATTCATTTTTGAGAAGAGTGGAGGATAGTGGGGGACAACTAAATTTTAAATTCAGTGAGTGGAGGATAGTGGGGGACAACTGAATTTTAAATTCAGTGAGTGGATGATGAGGTAAGCAAAGTTAATTAAGTATTATCTTAATTAACTTAAGCCTAGGTTAATCAGATAAGCATGATTTATCTAATTAACAGGGATTAGGGAAATGGATAAATCAACTAAATAAATATTAGGAATATTCATTCAATTAATAGGATAGGGTTGTAAGATTAAATGGATTAATTATGTGAATTAATTGATCACCAGGGATATGCAGATGGGGAGAGTGGATTAGTGTAGAGGTACGGAAAATTGGTTTGCAGAGCAATCCAATGTAATCAATGAAATCAAAACGAAGGTTATAATATAAATCAAATGCAAATAACACAATTTTACCTTCCTTCTGACTCACGAATCCAGGAGGGAAGGAGTTGCACCCAAGATAGCTCCTCAGATTGTACCCATGACCAGAATGAAGATGTGGATTGCTCAAGTGCTCAACACAATGTAGATGAATGATTAGGGATTAGATGATAGATTTGAGAGACTAGATGGAAATGAGAGATGATTTAGAGTGATTTGGACATTATGGTGGCATGATAAGGGGATTGTGAAATAATTTTGGCAGAGGTCTGATGCATCAAGAGGTCTCTCTTCAATGGCTTAGAGAGGGGTCCAATTTATAGAATTTTAGAGATGAGGATGGAGGGTGAGGATTCAGTTGATGAGATCAAGGGCTAGGAATAAAAGTGAATCTTTTATTCCTAGTGGATGAATTAATAATTCTTATTTTGGGAAGAGTGGAGGATAGTGGATGAATTAATAATTCATTTTTGGGAAGAGTGGAGGATAGTGGGGGACAACTAAATTTTAAATTCAGTGAGTGGAGGATAGTGGGGGACAACTGAATTTTAAATTCAGTGAGTGGAGGATAATGGGGGACAACTGAATTTTAAATTCAGTGAGTGGATGATGAGGTAAGCAAGGTTAATTAAGTATTATCTTAATTAACTTAAGCCTAGGTTAATCAGATAAGCATGATTTATCTAATTAACAGGGATTAGGGAAATGGATAAATCAACTAAATAAATATTAGGAATATTCATTCAATTAATAGGATAGGGTTGTAAGATTAAATAGATTAATTAGGTGAATTAATTGATCACCAGGGATATGCAGATGGGGAGAGTGGATTAGTGTAGAGGTATGGGAAATTGGTTTGCAGAGCAATCTAATTTTTGGTGTCTACAGCTGCCATTGATGAATTTAGATCCCATACAACTATCACAAGAGACCAATTGGCTGGCAAACTGGTTGCTTTTGAAATGACCAAATTTGGAGATGATCCCCCCAAAACTAAATTTGCATTCAAAGCCAGTGCCTCTGTGAAAGGTAAACAAGGATTTGATCCAGGAGAGAAGTCATCAAGGAAATTGTCATGGTATGAAAAAGCAAGAAAAGACCTGGAAGAAGAAGAAATAGAAACTACTCAACTTGAAGCCCTCATTGCAAAAATCCTGCCAAGAGGATCCGGTAAGTATGAAGGAAAATTACCTTTTAAATGTTTTAACTACAATAAGATTGGTCATTTTGCCTCAAGATGTCCAGAAAGATTTTCAAAGCCAAATCCTAACAGATCAATGTTCCAAAAGAATTTTACTATGTTCATGAAGAAGATGATAATGAAGGAGTAACAGATGATGAATCAGAGATAGGAAACAAATCCGGAAGTGAATGGGTGTTTATTGCAATCAAGGAAGAAGAACCAATATCCTCTTTATCTATCAATCATAAAGTTGTAGAAAGAGCTCTGGCTGCCCAAGTTGAAGAAAAGAATGATTGGGTCATTGACAGTGGTTGCTCTCACCACATGAAAGGTGACAAGAATAAGTTCATAGATTTGGAAAGGTATGAAGGAGGAGTGGTGAAGTTTGGTGATAATTCTGCTGGTAGAATCAGAGGAAGAGGAACTATTTCTTTTAATGGAAGAAATAAAAATGGGAATGTATTGTATGTTGAAGGTTTGAAGCATAATCTTCTCAGTGTTGGACAGTTGGTGGACAAAGGCTATGATCTTCGATTCAAGGATGGAAAATGCAAAATCTTTGAAAGATCTGGAATAGAGATTGCATCTGGTACTCAAACTAAAGGTAATATCTTCCACTTGGTTGGTACTGGTAAAAGCTACTTATTTGTTCAAGTTGATCAAAGTTGGTTATGGCATAGAAGGATGTGTCATGTGAATTTTGACAATATTATCAAGATAAGCAATACTCAGGCTATAAGAGACCTTCCAAAATTGGTGAAACCTACTAACAGCTTGTACAAGGAATGTCAGTTGGGTAACCTGAGTAGAGTCACATTCAAAAGCAAGGAACTGCCTTCTACCAGATTATTGGACTTAGTTCACACTGATCTTTGTGGTCCGACAAGAACCAGAAGTATTCAAGGTGATAGATACTTCATGCTTCTAATAGATGACTATTCCCAGATGATGTGGGTAACCTTTCTAAAGGAGAAATTAGAAGCTCTTGAGAAATTCAAAATATTCAAGGCTATGGTAGAGAATGAAACAGGAATAAAGTTGAAATGTCTGAGGTTTGATAGAGGTGGAGAATTCACATCCGGTGAGTTCATAGAATTCTATGAGAAACATAGAATTAAGAGACAGTTGTCTGCTCCGAGGACTCCATAGCAGAATGGAGTAGTGGAGAGAAAGAACCAGACCATCCAAGAAGCATCTAGGACTATGATGATGGAAGCAAATGTTCCTCAGATCTATTGGAGAGAAGCTGTCAGCACTGCAGTCTATACTCTTAATCAAGTTCAAATCAGAAGCAATACTGGTAAGACCCCTTATGAACTCTAGTTTGACATTACTCCTACTGTAAGTCTTTGGTAGAAAATATTACATCAAAAGAGATGAAGATTTAGGTAAGTTTGATGCTAGCAGTGATGAAGGAATATTCTTGGGTTATTCTACTCAAAGCAAAGCATACCGGTGTTATAACAAGAGACTACGAAAGATGATAGAAAGTACAAATGTGAAGGTTGATGAGGGAATAGAGAAACCCTCAAGGTTTTATGAATATGATGAAGATGATCAGAATGGTGTTATGATTCAAGGAGCTCAATCCTCTTCTAAAAGTCAGATTCAGACTGATCTGGTAAATCAGGAAGAAGAGATAGGTCTGAATGAGCCTAATCAAGAAATGGAAGTGCAAGAAACTCTCAAAGTTCCAAGGTATGTAAGACTGAACCACTTTGAAGATCAGATCATAGGTGACAAAAGCCAAGGTGTGCAAACTAGAAGAAAAATTGCTCAAAATTCAGATGAATATTATCTGATTTCAAATATTGAACCTACGACAATAAATGAAGCCTGCAATGATGAAAACTGGACCAAAGCAATGGAGGAAGAGTTGATGCAAATTGAGAAAACTCACACCTGGGATCTTGTTGCCAGACCTAGAAACAAGAATGTGATTGGAACCAAATGGGTCTTCCAAAACAAACTAAATGAAGTTGGTGAAGTAATTAGAAATAAAGCTAGATTGGTCTGCAAAGGCTACTCTCAAGTAGAAGGGATTGATTTTGAAGAAACCTTTGCTCCGGTGGCAAGAATTGAAGCAGTCAGATTATTTCTTGCATTTTCTACCTTCAAGGATTTCAAGGTGTATCAGATGGATGTCAAGTCTACCTTCTTGAATGGTGACTTAGAAGAAGAAGAAGTGTACATTGAACAATCGGATGGTTTTCAATTATCTGAGCATGATGATATGGTCTGCAAATTGAAGAAGGCACTGTATGGACTAAAGCAAGCCCCAAGAGTGTAATGTGCCGTATCTGTTTGTATCTTTTAATGATCCTTTATGTGTGATTTTTA
Source organism: Cunninghamia lanceolata (assembly GCA_027924645.1). Lineage (NCBI taxonomy): Eukaryota > Viridiplantae > Streptophyta > Pinopsida > Cupressales > Cupressaceae > Cunninghamia > Cunninghamia lanceolata. The sequence continues at coordinate 10,397,663 of BSBN01001652.1, forward strand.
TTATTATTTTTTGTGATCTTTCAGACTAGAGAGAAGAATGCAGAAGGGGTTTTCAGTTTTCCTGCAGATGTGTTGCCGGAGCATATAATATATAGCATATAACCCAAACTCATAAAATTTATAATAGATATAAAGAAACTATCGACTACCCAGATAGCAAAATGACCAATAATGAATTGCTATGACATACCCATGTTCAGATTTGCAACTTCATATTTCAGCTGTAGCCGGACCAGCAAATGGGCATAGCCAGAATCACTCCAAACTCCAAGGAATAGAAAATATTATGCCTATATTAATAGCAGCAATACAGGAGGCCCTAGACACCTCATACAATGTAAACTAGAAGCTGCCCACAAAGAGAAATGAAGCTCAAACTCCCAACTTCATGCCTGGATGTGCACGACCATGGCTGGAAGTGTATATCAGCAGCAAGGAAACTACCACAAACACTCTAAAATCTGCCTACACAGCCCTTCTTAATCAGCAAATGACAATATCATAAATAATATCACATTCAGCTCAGCAACTCTTTGAATATCTCCATTATCAGCACATTTGTGAATGCCGAATACATCCACCGTCAATGGCACCGTTGGGTGGTATTGCACACCTATGGGATACCGTCACTAATGGAGGTTTCCGTCTCTAATAGCCTGATGCAAAATCTCCAACTCCAAAACCCTAGCAGAGCTCTCATACACAATATCAAAACATAGCATGAAAACAAATGAGCTCCAAATGACCTTTTTATCTTCCTCCAAGATAAGCATTAGACAATTAGGAGGGAAAATAACAATTAATTTCACTTTATATCTCCTAGGGATGGAGAATAACAATTTACTTTCACTTTATGTCTCCATTTCATTAATTTCACTTTTTCCAGCAAAAATATAATAAAGTCCATATTAATATAAATTAATAAATCTTTGGACTTTAAAATAAGTATGAAGATGGTGTCAGAATTCACTGATCTTTAACTTGCTGGAAAGATCTCAACGAAATGTATCTGATCCAACACTGAAAATCTCAAATCGACATAGTACCCGAACTTACTAAAAATAGTAAGTAACAGCCAAGGGCCCACTAAACCAACCACGAGGATGCCAACTGGATCCACTAAATGCGAACCAAGACTCTGTCACTGCCAAGGACCTCCAGAGCCAAACTAACCACAGTTCCCTAACCAAACTGCTAGCCCACGGGAACTCCATGATGGACTAACCTTGTGTCTAGAAGGGGACATTACAAAGAGCCTAATATGAAAGACTGGACAAACATCTTTTGAAGATTGGTTTCAACAAAGGTACTGCTGATAGTAACCTATATTTCAAAATTGATCATGAAAACATCTTGATTGTTGAAGTATTTGTTGATGATATCATCTTTGGAGGAAGAGATAGTATGTGTAAAACCTTTACAAATCAAATGAAAAGTGAATTTGAGTTGTCAATGCTCGTTGAAATGAATTTCTTCTTGGGTCTGCAAATTACTCAGACCAAGAAAGGAATCTTTATTTCTTAGACCAAATATGTGAAAGAATTGTTGAGGAAATTTGAAATGGAAGATTCAAAGCCAATGAATACTCCCACGGCAACCGGATGTAAGTTGAGCAAAGATGATGACTCTCCTAAGGTAGTTCAGACAAAGTATAGATCAATGATTGGAGGTTTATTGTATCTCACTCAAACTAGACTAGATATAATGCAAGCTGTTGGTCTTGTGGCGAGATTCCAGGCTGATCCCAGAGAATCTCATGTCATGGCAATCAAAAGGATTTTTAGGTACTTAAAAGGAATAGTTGAGTATGGTCTGTGGTATCCTAGAGATCATAATTTTTCTCTTCATGCATATACAGATGCAGATTGGGCAAGAGATGTGGATGACAGGAAGAGTACCAGTGGAGGAGCATTCTTTTTGGGGAAAAGATTAGTTTCTTGGCTAAGCAAGAAACAAGAGGCAATATCCCTGTCTACAACTGAAGCAGAATACATTGCAGCAGCAGTTAGTTGTACTCAAGTTTTGTGGATGAAGCAGATGCTAAGAGATATTAAAGTAGAATAGGAGGAGCTTATCATAATTTTTTGTGATAATTCAAGTGCAATAAATATTTCTAAGAATCTGGTGTTGCATTCTAAGACTAAACATATATCTATCAAGTTTCACTTTCTGAGAGAGCAAGTGAACAAGGATGAAGTCAGATTGGAGTATGTGCCCTCCAAGGATCAGATTACAGATATCTTTACTAAATCTCTTCCCAAGGACTCTTTTGAGTATCTCAGGGAGAAGTTAGGGGTTATTGCCCCTCCGGTGATGAACTAGGATGCACTGGTGTGCATCAATCCGATGGATGTCACAGTCATATCTTGTGATCTAGATTGATGATAAAGGAGCTGCTACTCAGGGGGAGCAGCTAGTATGTTATGAAGTAATAGAGTTGCAAATATAATCCCTTTATCATTGACATCAAAGGGGGAGAGAAGACATGTGAAAAACAAGTGGTTGCTGATCAAAGGGGGAGCAATAAAAGAAGAGAAGACATGTGAATAGTTGTTGCTATTAGGGGGAGTTGTGACAGCAAGGAGAAGTTCTTGTCTTGATGGTTTTTTTCATATCATATGTTGCCATCAATGGAAAAGGGGGAGATTGTTGCAAGTATGGGCCTAACCAGTGTTGTCATTAATTTCAACATACTCATGTTACATTAATGAGAAGGATTAGATGAGCTGTGTGTTGAGAATATTGAGAAAATTAGTCTCAATCAAAAATAGTGAAGAATAGTGATGACAAGAAGGTAAAAGTCCCCAATACATGGAGGATTAGAGGATGCGGTTTAAAGGGTTTGTAGATATAAGTCTTGAGATGCTCCAGTCAAGTTTTCAGAGGTCCGCATGAAGATTTGAAGAAGTTATGGTTGCTCAAGTAAAACTGGTTCCGATAGGTGTTCAGAGGTGATAGAGTGCTATAGATAGGTCTGGTGAGATCCAAAATTTCATTAGCCCGTTCTGCAAATTTGTGACATGTGAATAGTTGTTGCTATTAGGGGGAGTTGTGATAGCAAGGAGAAGTTCTTGTTTTGATGGTTTTTTTCACATCATATGTTGCCATCAATGACAAAGGGGGAGATTGTTGCAAGTATGGTCCTAACCAGTGTTGTCATTGATTTCAACACTCATGTTGCATTAATGAGAAGGATTAGATGAGCTATTTGTTGAGGATATTGAAAAAATTAGTCTCAATCAAAAACAGTGAAGAACAGTGATGACAAGAAGGTAAAAGTCCCCAATACGTGGAGGATTAGAGGATATGATTTAAAGGGTTTGTAGATATAAGTCTTGAGATGCTCCAGTCAAGTTTTTAGAGGTCTGCATGAAGATTTGAAGAAGTTATGGTTGCTCAAGTAAAACCGGTTCCGACAGGTGTTCAGAGGTGATAGAGTGCTACAGATAGGTCCGGTGAGATCCAAAATTTCATTATCCCATTCTATGGATTTGAGGGAGTGTTGAGGACATTCTTGTGAAGTATCAACTAGATTGGTTTGTGGGTTGAAGGTCCGGAAGAGCCTATTCATTTATGATAGTGATGACAGACTGTGCTCTTGAAGCTCAGGATGAAGGAGAGAAGAATTCCAGTAGGATGATGAAGTGTGGATGTTCTTGGTGATTCAGGGAAGGTTATGATGATTGTTGGATCATGTCCAGTTCATGTTGGTGGTTCGTAATGAAGTTAGAGTTTGCATTTGAAGAATAACAATGGATATTGGTGTTCTTCTTGAGATTGGCTGACCAGATGTATTATACATCTTGTGGATGTTCTTGTATGTGTTTGCTGACTTAGATGATTGTTCCTAAGTCAATGCCTTGTATAAATAAGGGATTGTGAAGTCATTTTGAGGAGTGTGGTTGGGGATGAGTGTGTGGTAGCGAAGAGAAGTGTGAAAGTCAGAGCAAAAGTTTTGGGCTTAAATGGAACTGATTCAAGCATGCTGATGATGTTATTCTCCAGTTCATAAAGGTGATACTTATTCTTTTATAGACAGTGTGTCTCTTGTAGGCAGTGAGCCTCTTGTGAGCAGTGTGCTTGAGTAGTGAGACCTAATCGGCATGTGCCATTTTGTTCTTTCTATTCTTCTAACAGAGAATACATTCTTGGGTTAATCACCCCGTGGTTTTTCCCTTAACCAGGTTTTCCATGTCAAAATCTTGGTGTCTTATGTGTTGATAAGTTTCTGCTTTTGGTTTGAATTCATTATGGTTCATGATTAATATTATACTAATCACTAAAGGAGATTCAAGTGTTTAAATCAAGAAAGTTTTGTACAACCGATTCACCCCCACTCTCAGTTGTATGCCCTAATTCTAACAGATTTCTGCTAAGATCACTCAGGTGAAGAGTGACAACATCTTGAGAAGTAAAAGGACTCAAGGAGAAAGCAGTACCATGGGAAATGCAGGGATTATTTTCATTAAGGAAAAATAGAATGCCCCTAATCCTAAGACAGATGTTGGTACTCAAAGTAAGTCAAAGGAAATAGTGGGGAAACATAATCCACATCATAATCCATGCATCCTAAGGATAAAGTATCAGCTAAAAAGGATAATGTTAAGAAAGTCCTTGTTGAAAGTAGTCAGACTAAAGATAAGGGAAATGCACCATAGACTCATGTTGTAAACATTGATGCAACTCATATCAATATTATGCCCAAGTACATCCCTTTAGATATGGCTCATGTGTTCAACCAGATTAGAGTGACAGTCCCTCTACTAGAAATGATGAGAATCCTAGAGCATACAGATAGGGCCTTATCTATGATTGAGGAGGCAGTTCCCAATGTGCTAGGGATAAATATTGAGAATAGTAAGCAGTTTGATAAGAAAGAAAAGACATCACACGAAGTCAATGTTATCATATTTTTCCTAGTCCAAAATATTCTAGAATCCCTTCTTCTATTAGAAAAATCTGATCAGAGAAGTCTCAAATAGGAGGTAAAACCTAAAATCCTTCAAAATCTAGTGAATCTACTTGCAAAAATCCCCAAAATTCCCTATTGAGAATCCTTGCAAAAAATCTAGAAAAACCCAGAAACTGTTGATATGCTCCAGACAACTTGGGGGGGTGAATCAGTTGTCTCAAAAACATAAACACTTTTGCAATTTAAACATCAATCACTTATCCACAATTATTATGATTTAACAATGAATGTATGAAATCAGAAACTTAACCACAGATACAACATCAAACACAAGAGACACCAAATTTTACGTGGAAAACCCCAAGGTGGGGAAAAACAACGGAGAGGATTAGCTCTTAATATATAATGCAATCTCTCAATATATAATGCAATCTTGAAATAATGATGTTCAGGCTTGGGCACTCTACAAGCCTAAACATACTGGCTCACTGCCATGAAGAACAACTAGGTCTAGCAGGCTCACTACCTCAACCCTAAACCTAGCAAGATTACAATAAGTGTTGTTAAACCCTACTAGCGACTCACTACCAAGCTCACTGTCACAATCAACATCTTCTTCATGTTTGTGATTGAATAACTCCTTTGCTCTGCTCTACCTCTATTCTACTTTGCCTCTTCTCATCCCTGCCTCTTCTCTACTCTACCTTTTGGACCTGTTAATGATTATTTTTACACATTCATAACAAAAGTTAAAATTCACAAAATGAACCTAAAAAATCTTGAAAGATATGAAGAAATCACCTAAGAGTTCTTAATCCCAAGTTTCTATATGGTCAAGTCTTGACCTTGTGGAAAATTTAGCAAGTTGATGTGAAATTGTAATATTCAAGGGGCCTTACTTGATTTAAGATAATCTGACTTACTGGACTCAAATTATGCAAATTGTTACAAACATAGACAAATTATTCATTCCTTTGCATAAACTTACTACTGTATCACAATGCCTTGTATGATTTATAGTGAAACAAGATTTGCCTTTTAAATTGATATGAAAATTGTCAGATATTAACACAATTCTTCATGCTTCTTTTAGATGTAAGACAATTTCCTTAAGATTTCTGTGTTTAAGCAAATTATTCCAAATGTTTGGGGAAAAGTTAGAGAAAAATAGGTTAAAAAAACATTTCACTACAGGATCTAAATGTTCTATTACTCACGTCTTCAAGAGATATAACAAATTAATCAACTCAACATACTAAAACTTCAAATGCAGAGACCTAAGTATTTTCACGAACACACATCAAAGATTGCAAGCTCTCAAGGGATAATACTTTAAATACTAGTAAGAGTCAAAAAACACTCTGTAATAGATGTAGAATTCCAAGTTTACTTATATTTAAAGCACACAGTCATATAAAATTTACAATGTATGAATGACCTCTTGTTTCATTAATCAAATTACTAGAAGACTTACAGACATTTTTATAGATACAGTAAGGAAACTAGACATTCTGTGCACTCCTTAATGTAGACATAGGTGACCTCCTCTTCTAAACTAAAGAAATACTTCTCTATCCAAATGTTCAAACAAATTACAAGTGAAAGCTACAACTCAAAAATCCCTGTGTAAATAATATACAAGTAGCAGAGCTTCTTATATAGAATTTGAAGCTTCATACTACTACGGCTACAAAACCCAATCTATGGTCAGTCTTCATTCTTTCTTGATCAAGGGCACACATTCATTCCTAACTGTTTCTCAAAATATCTTTGTGGTATCTTTTCCTACCTCAAAGGATGCCATTGGAATCTTTTCAAAAATAGGATTCCCCCCTTTGACCTCTTCTATCTTGTTGACCTTGCCCATGGATACCCTTCAATTGACTCTTTCATTAGTATTATTTCCCCTTTTTATACTTTCCTACTCCTTCAGATATATCTTGAAATTATTTGTTACACCTATGAAGGTGCTATTTCCCCCTAGACTCCTTGTCCATATATACTCTTGAATTATGACCCCTTCTTTCAATTTCTTCTTTTCTTTACCTGAACCTTCAACCTTCTTATAATTCTTTATCTTGGCATTCACCTACATTATTGAATCAATCATTTATTTACTTAAATACGCCTCTGGATTTTCCAGACATGGTGCAAAGATGGCCTTGAATTCTCTTAATGCCCTTTGGAGATCGTATGCTAGTATATCCATACATTCATGATCTATGAGCTTTTCAACTATCCTCTTATGCAACTTGATCATGCTATCTACTTTCTCCTCTAAACCATGAGTGACTGTGATGCATCTTCTTAGACTATCATCTTCAAACCTTAACTCTAACCTAGCATGTGGTACTTGATTTTCCATCTGAGGAGTAATGACTCCTTCATTTATTAAATCATCCGCTCTTTTTTCAATTTCCTCCAGTTGCCCCAATTCAAACTTGCATTCTTCTTTTCTAAACTGATAATTATATATAAGTACACTTCATTTATTCTTGTTTGCTGCAGCCAATTCCCATCATGTCACTGCTTGTTTGATAACCTCTTCTCCTTCTTGCATGCATGTTCTAAACCATTCTTAAAAAATATTGGCCTCAAGCCTCTTATTTTCCATATCCTTTACTTCATCTTTTGACAATACTGCTATTTCACTGGGTAACTCTGGTATTGTAGCATTGGGATCAAATATCCCCCTACTAAATTGTTGTAACTAGACAATGTGTCCTTTCAAATATTCATGTTTATCCTTGTCTTTCTTTAACATCTCTGCTGTAACCTAGTGCATATCTTCCCACTCACTTATATGTTGCTCCCTTGTTGTGTTTCCTAGGTCAAAATTAAGTATCTTGTAATCATCTACTATTATTTCTCCTTTGGTTTTCTCCTTATGTGGTATGGCCAAGTTTAGTGTTCTAGATCTGTTTGGACCCCTTTGTATTGCCGACATGGTTCTGGCCTTCCTCTTTTCTTTCCTTTGCGTTGCATCACCTAATAAACTTTTGATGTCTATGGGTACTAACTATACCTACACCTTTTCTCTCCTTACTTCTGTACCCAACCAAGCTGAAGCCTCTTTTGTACTTTTAGTAGCCTTCTCTTTATTGATTACCTCTTCTTGAGGCTTTTCTACTTCTACTTCTCCTTGTTGCTGTTGTTGTTGTTCTTGTTGCTGTGGAGGAGGTTGTTGTTCTATTGGATCATTTTGCTATTTAGATTCACCCTCATTATCCTCTTCTTCAATTTCTATATCTCCTCCAGCCTCATCTTCTCCTTCTAGACCTTCCTTTTCTAATGAATCCTTTTCTTGATCTTCCTCTTTATTTTCTTGTTCCATATTTGTCATGCCCTTATCCTCTATTTTCTTTTCAAGTTCAAAATTATCCTCATTAATATTCTTTGTGTTCTCTTCTCTTTTAGGTTTATTTGTTGTTTCCTTTGCTATTTCACCTTTCTTTTGTACCTTTTCAGGCATGTTAGTTTGCTCTGCATGTGAAGGTGAACCTACTATCTTATCAAATTCTTTTATCTCTTTTTCTTGTTCATCTTTGCTTTCTACATTCTTTTCTTCTTTGTTGTGTTCTCCATACATGTTTAGAATATTCAACACATCCACACCAGAAGTACTATCTCCTGTTTCTTCTTTAGTTTGAGAAGGTGTTTCTTTCACTGCTTCTTCAGGTGTATCATCTTTTTCAGACTCTTCTATTTGATGTGCTACATATTGCACATCCATTATTATTTCTGGAGGTACCAATGTACCAAATGGATCTACTGCCCCTAATTCTTCTTGTACATTTTCTTGCTCAGACACTAGACCTTGTTCAACTTCTATATAAGCTTGAATGTCTTGTTCCTCTTCTTCACTTGAATATTCACTGGATTCTTCTTCTTCCATGCCAATTTCTCTTCTCATCCTTGAATCCACTTCCTTTACTTCACTTCCACTACTGTCATCTTCAAAGTTGACAGTCTCGGTAACTTGTTTGGCTTCATGGATTTTTGACTCATGCAGCGTTTCTTTAGCCAATTCTATTTTAACATTAGCATATGTTTGTCTTTTCTTTGCTGAGCTAGATGCACCAGGTATGTTACTTAATTTAGCACCTACTTGCTGTGCTCCTATAACTTCACTCTATTTTGAAGTTTCTCCTATGGATATCCCTACTGGTATTGCCCTCATAACCTTCTATCCTATTAACTCTTTAGCAGCCTGTACTTTCTCTATACTAGTATCATGACTCAATGACCTTGCTTATACAAATGTTCCTGATGATACCACTATTGTCAACCCTATTGCATAAGGATCCATCAATGTAGCATTTTTGTCCTTCTCCACAATCTTTGCTTCTACAATCTTCCTTTTCTTTTCATAGAAGCACTGGAGATCATCTTGATGCTCCCTCATTCTCTTTTTTCCTTTCTTTGGATATGAAAGCTCAATTCCCTTAGCCTTAAGATCCTCAATTCTTTCCTTCAACCATGTCTTAGAGAACAAAATGATAGGTTTGGACAATGTGTCCAAAGATGTATTCCATGGTTGCGACCAATCATGCTCTCCAATAGGAACAAGCCTGGTACTTTCATAACTATGGTGTAATAATTTGCCATCATCCTTAACTTCTGGGGGTACATAAATGTCTCCCATGGACCTCATTTTCTCTACTGTCAGTTGTTTGTGAGCTCTCTTTCTCACTTCTCTGTCATTCTCAAAATCTGACCATAAATCCTCAATGTGTACTTGATGTTTAAATTTAGAATCAATAGTATTTTGGATCCTATGAAAAGCATCAAACCTCCTTGCTAACTCAAATTCCTTAAATCCATAATACCTTAACTCCCTCTCTGAGTAACCAACCACTTCTTCATTGGAACAAGAATATCTACCAATTGCCCAAGGGAGCTTAAGATTTCCCCTTTATACCACTTTTTATACATTCTGAAGGCATTCAAGTTTTGCCTTGAGAACTCTAAAACAATAAATCTGTTAGAAGGATACCTAGGCATCATGAAAGGTTTTCCTTTAAAGCCCTCAGTTCTGATATAAGTGAAGTTCTAGAATTGAATGTACCATGAACTGTGCAAACCAATTGTATCCTTTGCATATATAGACAATCTCATATCCTGCTCTTCTCTTAAAATTCTGACCATGTATGTATAAAATACATCATTCACTAAAGCATACTTTCTAAATGCATTATCCTCCTGTAAATCAGGATAATGTTCATATATAAGCTTTTGACCTGGGCCATTCACTAGGGTTCCAACTCTGTCAATCCCATGTATATATGGTTGAACCATTATTGCACGTGAATATAATAAATATGAGGACAAATAGAAAGGCATCATCTTTTGTTTTCTTAACATTGCCTGTTTCCATATGGCTGTGCTAATAGCCTTAGCCCAGTGAATTTGTCCTTGTTCCTTCTTCACTTCCCTCATGAATTGTATAATAGTGAACATCCAAGGCTCACACTTAGTGGCATCCCTCAATCCCACTAATCTACTTAACATTGTAATCATCAAATATATTTCTTCTTTGAAGTCTATTCTTTGCAGAATCTTATGTACTCTTGCCATGGACTTGGGTTTATTTTCTGCATTATACCAACTATAGAAGATCTTGCTTCTACAATCCCTCTCATTATCATTGAAATCCTCATTACACTGGTCAATATCGATATCTACCATTTTTTCATGTATCTCTTGACCAAATGTTCTTGCAATCCCCTCTGTAGATAAGTCTGCAATGATTTTATCCTGGTGTATTACTCTTCTGGTAATTGGGTCATAAAAGTGTATACAATCCAGACATAGGTCTTTAGCTTCCATGGCTAATGGGAAACCTGTAGCTCTGTATAATCCACTTTCACATATACACCTCATGTCAGGTGTAGCATCAGTTGCTATGATCTTCTACAAAACATCATCCACATCATAATTCTCTATGCTGGTGTTTGTCCCTACTCTGCTTGTGCTGAGCAATGAGGGGCACCCTCTGTATATTGGAAACTCTTCCTTTTTAGTTTCCTTATGGGGCTTTCTTTCCTTTTAATCTTTTCCTCACCCCCTGTATCCACCTTTTTCTTCTTTGGGGCCATCCTGTAAAAAACACATTTTTTAACTTTCTATTTTACTCTGTTACCTAGGGTTTTACTATGATTTTTCTATTTTTTTACATTTACCCTAACCCCCCATTTGTCTTTTCTAGTTTTGACTTTTGTATTATTTAACCCAAACCAGCTAATTAACTATCCGACACAGTAATTTAACACTTACTTACATTTTAAAATAAAATTACTGATAATCACTTTGCATTTTCAATTAACTGAACTATAACGACATTCAAGATAAATACCTATATTTTTTTGATAGCTCAACCTTACAAACGTTGACTCACTTTACCATTTTCTACTCTATTCTTGCTTTTGAAATTCCTTCTCGCAATGAATTTTTGTTCAATTTCTGCAACAGTTGTTCTTTTTGCAATTTTAATTTTAACAATGCAAATCTGAAAGAAAAACAACCTTTGATTTACCCCAACCCATTAAATTTTAGCATTTTCACTGTTAGTTCAGCATTAATTGCATCAATTAATGCACCTACGACTTCGGCCTTCTGCTTCAACATTTTATTTTTAAACCTTCTATCTGTTAGCTTACTTTTTGCATACATCACATTTCTTTTTATCTCTCCTTGTATATTACTTCTTGTATATCAATTTGCATCTTTCAATATACAAGCCTACATCCAATGGGTTATAAACACTGTTACCCTTTTTCTTTATATCTTCCCTTGTATCTTTTGTTTGTATATCATAATGTATGTAAAATAGATACAAGTGTTTATAAAATTGTGACCCATACAAACCCTCTTAACCTTTTATCTCTTCGACGATGTCTTTCATTTCCTTGTATATCAGGATTGTATATCATTAACATACAATCACCCAAACATACAATGCCTTACCTTTATTTAACTTCCTTTTGAAATCCACATTGTATTGTGATTCCTTGCATCTTGTATATCAACTTCTATATGTTCTTGTATATCTGTCCGTTTGTGCAATATACAACCTCGAGATACAATCTGTGGGACCCACTTTACCTCCCCACTTGTATCTCGCTGAAACAACAACACTTGTATCTACCCTTAGATACAAGCCTCCATATAGGCAAACTCTTATACAATCATCTCGAACTCTTCGTCTTTTCTTAACTGTATTATATAATCTCTTTGGATCCATACATGTATATAGAGCGAATGTATCTTTTCAATATACATTAAAGCACGATGCATCACTTACACCTAATTTAATCACCCTTTAAAATCGGCGTTGTATGTATGCCGAAGATGTAAACCCAAAATATTTAACATACAAACAATGAAACATACCTTAATAAAGCCAAATTTTATATTCTCTTCAGGTCCGTGACATGTATATCGCAATGTATATCACCTTGTATCTTTCTTTTTCAACAAACATACAACTCAAGATACAATGTAAACTTAGCCATTTATCCACTCCACTTCTAAAACTTATCGAGTCTGACTTGTCTACAAAGAATAAAACACTAACCACATGCATACAAAGTACCATGATAAATAAACCTAACCACTCCATGCGACTAATACAACAACTCCACATACAAACGACCTTGTACATGCAACATACAAAACCCTTCTATAATGTATTTTACCAGAAACATGCATATCTTGCAAGATATTGGGAATTTTAAAATGGTTCAAAAAGTAACCCTAATTCATTTTCGACAAATAATTCACCTCTATTTCACTTTGGTACTTAATGCTAATTTTTTCAATTTTCAACATGGTTTGTAACCTTTACATCTTTTCCCTTTACCACCAAGTAGGCCCACACACAAGCAAGAAGCCACAGCCACAACAGGGGTCCTCATTTTGCTAAGAAGTAAAATGGGGCGTGTTGTGAGCATCACAAAAACTACCAACCAAACAAAACAGTTAAATTAAAACCATTAAAGAAAACTAAATGAAACAAATTCATAACTTCCAACTTTCTTTTCTATAGATCATTATTTAACTTGAGACTTAATGTATTCAATAACATGCATGAATCTCCCAATTGAGTTTAAGTGGGTGCATGTGATCAATAATCCTCATCTTGAAAATAAGTTGAATAAACCAGTGACTAATATTAAACTATATAGTTGATGTCATTCCCCCATAGCCAACCAGATAGAGCCTTGCTGCCAGCAGGCGTCTATAGCCCCGACAAGGTTATCATTACAATTCTCCTAAGTAGAGCCCCACTGCCAGTAAGTGTCTATAGCCCTGGTAGAGTTACTTAGATGGCTTAATCTAGATTTTTAGTAAAATCCATTTTTTTGTTTACTTATTATATATATATATATATATATATATAATTTTATGAAAGATAGAGACTTTATAAGATATTACCATTGTAAGTTCATGATGCAAGGTGTGCTCACTTGCTAAAATTAAGCTGAGAATTGTAATGGTAGCAAGGGTGACCTCTGATTTTTCACTTAACACCTACACTGGCATGTTCAAAAAACCCAAGGATTTTAGGTGTGTCATTGTGAGAAACCTTCCTTGAATACTCAACCCACAGTTATTGAATACAAAACTTCACAAGCCAAACCATTTTCTACATTCATGAAAGTCACAACAAGTTATGCATAAGTTTCAAATAATTAGCCTGAATGTTTTGAATTTTCTATTGTTTTCAATGGTTGTTAATTAGCTCCTACATACTTAAAAAAATATATATATCCCTACCAAGGAAACACAACACATAGACCACCAAACAATAAAACAAAACAAAACAAGACCCAACAAAAACAACTGTACATTAATTACACTATGATACATGATGTGACAACCACTATCACCTCAAGCCTGAAAGTAATGTTTCAAATGTTGGCCATTAACAAGTAATGGGACATCTTCTCCAGTCAAGGTTTTAAGCCTGAATGTATTATCCCCTATTATCTCTGTGACCTATAGTGGACCTAACCATAATTTGTCAAATTTCCCATGATTTCCTTTCTTTTCATGTGCTTTATCCCAATACAACACTAAGTTTGATATTCTAAATGTTTTAGCTCTTACTCTTTTGTCAAACCATCTTTTGACCACTGCTTGATGTTTAGCAAATTTTTCAATAGCTTGATATGTCTTCTCATCCAATTGTAACATTTGGACTATCCTGGCTTCTCTGTGATCATCAAATCCTAAATACTCATTGGTAAACTTCCAGATAAGTATTCTTAAATTCATTGGAAGTATGGGATCAGTCCCATAAACTAGGTGATAAGGTGCATTACCTAAGGCTGACTTAACCTTAGTCCTATCTACCCACAACGCATATTTTAACAATGTATTCCACTCTTTGGGATTTTTTACAATTAGTTTCTTGATTATATCTAATAAAATCTTGTTTGTGGACTCAGCTAAACCATTCCCCTGAGGATAATAATTTGAAGAAAATTTTAAAACTATCCCATAGTCAAATGCCCATTTAGAAAATTTTAGAGAACAAAATGCAGGGCCATTATCACATACCAATGAATATAGAGCTCCAAACCTTGTTATAATATTTTCTTCAGGAAATTTGATAACTACCTTAGTAGTAGAAAACTTGCAACATGTGGCTTTAGTCCACCTTGTATAATAGTCTATCACCATTAATATAAACTTATGTCCTAGAGATGATGGAGGATTTATAACTCCAATGAAATCTAAGCCCCACTGTGCAAATGGCCTAGACTCAATGGCTGGCTGTAATGGATTACCCTGATTCCTTCTCTTGTCTGTTGTAGTATGACAGGTATGACAACTTTGAATATGACTCTCTGTATCTTTAAACATTGTTGGCCAATAGTATCCTGCTCTTAATATCTTATGCGTAGTAGCTAAATGAGAACCATGAGCAGTTCCATACTTATCATGCAACTCTGACAATACCTTATCTACTTCAATTCTATTTAAACATCTTAAATATATACCTTCATGGTTCTTCTTGAATAGAAGACCTCCTTGTACCATGTATCTTTGTGCTTTAATCTTTAGAGCTCTCCTCTGAGAAGACTTCATCTTGCTTGGATATTTACCCGATATCATAAATGTATTTAAATCATCATACCAACCTGATGCATCGTTAGAGTTTAATACATACTGCTGCTTTACCAAATTTGGATTTGTGTTTGCTATGGTCTGTACTAATGCTTGTCCTTGAACTAGCTTCATTGGAATGATCTCCATATCAAACTCTTGCAATATTGTGATCCATTTAGCCCTTTTCTCTCCAGGCTCATTTTGCATTAGTAGCATTTTTACTGCTGCATCTAGTACTATGGCTTTGGCTTGACTTCGTAGGATGTAATGTCTAAAATTTTTAACTACCCTTACTAATGCAAATGCTTGTCTTTCTATGTCTAAATATTTTAGTTGTACATCCTTCAAAGGTGCACTCATGAATGCTATGAGCTTTTCTTCATTATCTTCTCCCTTTTGTGTTAAGGCAGCTACAACTGAATGTGTAGATGCAAAAGAATATATGTAAAATGACTTGGTATAATTTGGACTTGCTAAGACAAGAGCATCAGAAATGGCCTCCTTAATATCTTCAAATGTGGCCTTGGCTACTGGTGTCCATTCTATCTTTGCATCTTTCTTGAGCATTACATTTAATGGTTGCACAATCTCTACAAACCTTGTAATAAACTTCCTAACAAAGTTAATCTTACAAAAAAAAGATTTTAATTCCTTCTTACTATTAGGTAATTTAAATTTTCTTATTCCTTCTACTCTGTCAGGATCAATGGATATCCCATTTTTCAGAAATGACATGTCCTAACAATTTTCCCTCAGTTACACTAAATGAACATTTCTTTGGGTTAAGAGAAATCCCATACCTTTCACATCTTGTAAGTACCCTTCTCAAATCTTTTGCATGAGTGGATGCATCTTTAGAGTACACAGTTAAATCATCCATATAAATAACAATGCATTTACCTGATAATCCATGAAACACAATGTCCATGGTTCACTCAAAAGTGGCACCTGCATTGATCAAACCAAAAGGCATTCTCCTATATGCATAATTACCCCACTTGCAAGTAAAAGCAGTCTTCAACCTATCTTCTTTATCAACCAAGACCTGATTATATCCTAAAAATACATCTAAAAAAGACATCATCTTAGCTTTGTTTACTGCTTGTAGCACTTCATCTATTGGAGGCAAGGGATAATTATCATTTTTAGAGGCTTTGTTCAAATTTCTAAAGTCAACACACAATCTAATGTCTCCACTTTTATTTCTCATGGGTACCAAATTATCTACCCAGGTTGAATGTCTTACTAGGAAGATTATCCTGGTAGACAACAATTTTTCACTTCCTCAAAGATTAAAGGCTCCAAAATAGCATTCACAGGCCTCTGTTTCTACCTAAATGGTTTAACTTCTGGTTTCAAGGGTATTACATGAGTTATGATGGACGTATCATATGTCTTCAAATCTTCATATGTCCATGCTATTATGTGTTTGTATTCTTTCAAAACATCCACAATTTCTTTTCTTAACTTCTTAGAGCAAGCCTTTTTTATTAGTACATTCTGTGGACTTTGCTATGTTCCCAGGTTATAGGGATCACATTTACCCCCTTCAGTTTTGGGCAAATCTTTCTATCTAACTACGCCATCAAAGTCAAAAATCTTTTCCAACTCAATTACCCCCTTAGGTAAGAAATTACTTTTCAAGTTTATTATGTCTTCTTCATCCCAAGACACATCAAGCCTTTCCTATTCATCAATGATTTGAGTTTCAAACACCTCATTATAGGTGAGAAAATCCACAATTTGCTGATCCCCTTCAAATATTTGAAAACGAGTAACATTATCTGGTATGCTTAGCACATTCACTAATTCAACAACAAATCGTTTTAGACCTGACAATGTTAAGGGCTTCAAAGTGCTAGTAGAAACTACTAATGCATTTGGTCTATGATTCAATTCCCTAGGGATATGTTCTATGTTAAAGGCATCAAATGAATCTATTAAATCCCACACTCTATGGCTATAACATACCATCTTTTTATAATTGCATGCATATAATTTTCTCACTTGTCTGACCACTAACTCAGAATCTAAGAATACTCTGATCATTTTCACCCTTTTCTTGATAGCCATAACAGGTCCATAAATTAAAGCTTCATATTCCACTACATTGTTAGTACAAGGAAATTTTAACCTATATGCTACCAAAAATGACTTACCATTAGGATCTATAAGTTCAACACCAGCACCTGCACCTTGTTTGGACTTAGACCCATCACATTTTAGTGTCCACATGCCTTCCTTATTTCTTTGACCTTTTATTTTTGCATGTCTCACCCTTTCTGTTACCTTTGTTGTAACCTCTTGTTTCTTCATGGGTGATTCATTTTGACCTACCCACATATTTATATTCTCAACTCGTAAATCAGAATGACAGACACTTTTGTCTTTTGTTTCTTTCTCTAAATCCAGAATTAATACATCCATGTTATAATGAAAGTATAACTTTGGTTTCTTAGGATTAACCTTTCCTTCTTGCAGTTCCATCCCTTTTGTGCACTTTATGTATTTATATTCTATAATATCTCTACACATTCCACAATTCTCTTCAGAATGAGGCTTACTATGGACTTTGCACATGCTTTTGTACAACTTGCACTGAACTGGAATTTTTTGTTCAATGCACCTTTCTATTTCCTGCCTTATGATCTAACCAAAACTATTTACTGCATTGTCTTCCTCATTAGAAGAATTGCAATCAGACTCAATGAACACTACTGTTTCTTTATTGACAGGTTTTTCTTTAAAATTCAACATCAAGATTTCTTCAATTTGTACTCCCCTATTAGTGACTTATAAACACCAGGTTCAACAAAAGCATATAATATCTCATTTTTTCTATTATATTTTGTAATAGTGTGTTTCATTCTAGGTTCAGCTTCTATCCTGATCTGATTTGGAACACCTCTCCAAGGTAACCACATGTGTGAAAAATTACTAGCCATATATCCATTTAATGTTTTGGACCAATACCTACTTAACAACATCCCATAACTCACAGGTATATCCACTACCTGAATGTCAATAAATTGACTCACCCTAGGATCAGAGGCTAACTACATTTGAATATGCATTAATTCTCCTATCACATCGACCTCAGTTTTATCCAATTGTGTAACAACCTTGGCAGATTTGGTAGGAGTCAACCCTAAAGTTTTTCATATCCCTAAAGGCATTACATTGGCTGATGCACTAGAATCTACCATGCAATTATGTATTTCTTTCCTAACATCCTAATGGTTAACAAGAAAGGAGGGGCTTCCCTCTTATTTACATACATGACCACATTAGTGTTGGAAGGCTATTCAATTTTCTTACTTTTGTCTTTGGACTGTGGATCTGTACTAGGAACATTCATATCAGTAGAAACCTCTCCTGCCACAGATGTATCCAAGGATTTTATGAAAGCATTTCTGACCCCTAGACTTTTCAACAATTCACATAAGGGTATACTGACCTTGATTTTTTTTATCTCTTCAGAAAAGTAACTTATTAACCTCATTGTTTCCACTATCTCTGTTTTCCCTATTTGAACCTTTGATTCTATTGTCCCACCATTCAAATGATGGTTAGCCTTCAGTATAGTAGGGTTATTACTGGCATGCTAATTTGGAGGAGTGTTGAAATTGTTGGGAGGAGTGGAAGTAGTAAAAGGACCTCCAGGCCTAGTATTACTTCTCAAATTGTAGGTATGCTTTTTTTTAATTGTTGAAAAGCCTGTACCTCCTTTGTTTTGTATAACACTTCATTTTCAGTTTCAAAGGGAAACTTAAACACATTCAATACTAAGGCTGATTCAGGGTATAAGTTCTCATAAAAATAAGGTTCATCTTCTAACAGCTAATCCTCTTCCTCCCTAGTTGCAAAGGTGAAAGTTTCTAAAACTAAAGCAGTCTCAAATCTTGAGGGCACTATTTCATTACCTTTGGGAATGAGAAATTTAGATGTGGGAGCTTGTACATCCACATTGAAAATTCTAGCCGCTAGATGAAACTGAGGGCAATCTAATTTAGCATGTGCACTAGTATTGTGGATCCCAGACCAATTTTTTAATGCTACATTGGCCATTTGAATTCTAGCTATTTGTTTTATTTCTTGATTATCCAAACTCTCAAATGGAGAAGATAGAGTGCCATTATTTGGCCCTGTGTTCCATGTCCTAAGTGGCTTTGGTTAATTCTGACTTCTATTGTTATTACCCTAGGTCTTGTTATCTATAGCATGTCCTCTATTTTGCATTGTCTATCCCTGATTATGATTTTGACTCTGATTATAATTCTGGTTTTGATTTGAACCCTAACCCTAGTTATAATTCTGGTTATGGTTCTGACTGTATCCTTGATTATTTCCACCATAGAAATTTTTATTTCATAGTTGTCATTTCAGTGGTCAATCTTCTCAAGTGTGCAGTAATTTCCTTGATCTCTTCCCTATCCTCTTATGCCTTTGCCACAAATGTATACTGAGGAGGTTGGAAGAATGACTGACAATTACTCTGATTGTTATTGGTACTATTACCTATATAGGGAGCTATAGTCTGGATTGGGGAAGGATTATACATGGGTGTGTATGTAGGAATTGGGTTCAATAATGGGGTATGATGCATAGGAAATCCATTCCAAGGCTGTGCTTGAATTTGCATCCCAAGGTTTCCTCTGTTAAGAAAAGGACTATAGGTTGTTTGTCTCATTTCCTAGTTTACTAAGGCTACTTCCTTATAATCTCTAGATATAGTATCTATGTCAACTTTTCTTTTGACAAATATAGCAGTTAGTGGATCAAGAGCAAAATAATACATGGCTAATAACACATTTGCATTCATTGTGTAAGGAGCAACTAACCGGGAGTAAGCCTTTTGAAACCTATCATTAAAGTTATCAATCAGCCCTCCCTCCCCTCTCTTAATTGCAACCAATTTATGATATAAGGTGGAAGGATCAACTAGTCCCCTAAATCTAGATAAAAATGCCTCTTCCATAAGAATCCAAGAAGAAATATAACCATTAGGCAAGTTGACATACCAATTAGAAGCTTGCTCATTGAAGGTGTAAGGAAACAATCTACACACAACATCCTCATATTCTAACCTGGCTCTAAAGCATGCCTCCTTGAATATCCTAATGTGATCCTCTGGATCTTGATGTAATTGATATTTAGGACATCTTTTAAAGATTTTTTGGCATCTCATGATAATCATTGAATGTTATAGGAGAATTGACATTGAAATAGGCCATTGCAGGGCCACGTGGTGGGCTTGGACCTCTAGGAGTACCTGGATTTCTAAGTGGACTAGGACCTCTAGGAGGACTAGGATCTCTAAGAGGACTTGGACCCATAGGAAGACTTAAACCAAGATTCAAAGATCTAAATGAAGAACTGTCAGCACTCACTATGTTATGGATGTTAAAAGGTAATCTAGGGGGCATTCCAGATGAGCCTCTTACATGTGATATTCTACGATTCCAAATCAAAGGCCCCTTATTCTACCTTCTATCAGGTAATTGCACAAAGATATCCTCTGAACTAGATCTAGACCTAGTCACCGTACCACTGTTATGAGCCAGTTTTGCTTAAATCCTACCTTAACTCCAACTAGGCCCTCCTTCTAGTGCCAAAAACTGTTGATGATTACTTTTACACATTCATAAAAAAGTTAAAATTCATAAAATGAACCTAAACTATCTTGAAAGATATGAAGAAATCACCTAAGAGTTCTTAATCCCAAGTTTCTGTATGGTCAGATCTTGACCTTGTGGACAATTCAGTAGGTTGATGTGAAACTGTAATATTCAAGGGGCCTTACTTGATTTAAGATAATTTGTGACTTACTAGACTCAAATTATGCAAATTGTTACAAACATAGATAAATTATTCATTCCTTTACATAAACTTACTACTGTATCACAAAGCCTTGTATGATTTATAGTGAAACAAGCTTTGCCTTTCAAATTGATATGAAAATTGTCAGATATTAACACAATTCTTCATACTTCTTTTAGATATAAGACAATTTCCTTAAGATTTCTGTGTTTAAGCTAATTATTCCAAATGTTTGGGGAAAAGTTAGAGAAAATCAGGTTAAAAAAAACATTTCACTACAAGATCTAAATGTTCTATTACTCACGTCTTCAAGAGATACAACTAATCAATCAAATCAACATATTAAATCTTCAAATGCAGAGTCCTAAGTATTTTCATGAACACACATCAAAGATTACAAGCTCTCAAAGGATAATACTTCAAATACCAGTAAGAGTCACAAAACACTCTGTAATAGACGTAGAATTCCAAGTTTACTTATATTTAATACACACAATCATATAAAATTTACAATGTATGCATGACCTCTTGTTTCATTAATCAAATTACTAGAAGACTTATAGATGTTTTTACAGATACAGTAAGGAAACCAGACATTCTACGCATTCCTTAATGTAGACATAGGTGACCTCCTCTTCTAAACTAAAGAAATACTTCTCTATCCAAATGTTCAAACAAATTACAAGTGAAAGCTACACCTCAAAAATCCCTGTGTAAATAATATACAAGTAGCAGAACTTCTTATATAGAATTTGAAGCTTCATATTGCTACAGCTACAAAACCCAATCTATGGTTAGTCTTCATACTTTCTTGATCAAGGGTACACATTAATTCCTAACCATTTCTCAAAATATCTTTGTGGTATCTTTTCCTACCTTAAAGGATGCCATTGGAATCTTTTCAAAAATAGGATTCCCCCCTTTGACCTCTTCTATATTGTTGACCTTGCCCGCGGATACCCTTCAATTGACTCTTTCATTAGTATTATTTCCCCTTTTTATACTTTCCTACTCCTTCAGATATATCTTGAAATTATTTCTTATACCTTCTATGAAGGTATGATTTCCCCCTAGACTCCTTGTCCATATATACTCTTGCATTATGACCCCTTCTTTCAATTTCTTCTCTTCTTTACCTGAACCTTCAACCTTCTTCTTATATTTCTTTATCTTGGCACTTGCCTCCATTATTGAATCAATCATTTGTTTACTTAAATATGCCTCTGGATTTTCTAGACATGGTGCAAAGATGGCCTTGAATTCTATTAATGCCCTTTGGAGTTCGTATGCTAGTATATCCATACATTCATGATCTATGAGATTTTCAACTATCCTCTTATGCAACCTAATCATGCTATCTGCTTTCTCCTCTAAACTATGAGTGACTGTGATGCATCTTCTTAGACTATCATCTTCAAACCTTAACTCTAACCTGGCTTGTGGTACTTGATTTGGCATCTGAGGAGTAATGACTCCTTTTATTATCTCATCCGCTCTTTCTTCAATTTCCTCCAGTTACCCCAATTCAAACTTGCATTCTTCTTTTCTAAACTGACAATTATATATAAGCACACTTCATATATTCTTTTCTGTTGCAGCCAATTCCCATCCTGTCACTACATGTTTGATCACCTCTTCTCCTTCTTGCATGCATGTTCTAAACCATTTTTCAAAAATATTGGCCTCAAGCCTCTTATTTCCCATATCCTTTACTTCATCTTTTGACAATACTGCTATTTCACTAGGTAACTATGGTATTGTATCATTGGGATCAAATATCCCCCTAATAAATTGTTGTAACTAGACAATGTGTCCTTTCAAATATTCATGTTTATCCTTGTCTTTCTTTAACATCTCTGCTGTAACTTGGTGCATATCTTCGCACTCACTTATATGCTGCTCCCTTTTTGTGTGTCCTAGGTCAAAATTAAGTATCTTGTAATCATCTACTATTAATTCTCCTTTGGCTTTCTCCTTCTATGGTATGGCCAAGTTCAATGTTCTTGATCTTTCTTGACCCCTTTGTATTGCCGACATGGTTCTGGCCTTCCTCTTTTCTTTCCTTGGCGTTGCATCGCCTAATAAACTTTTGATGTCTATGGGTACTAACTGTACCTCCACCTTTTTTCTTCTTACTTATGTACCCAACTAGGCCAGAGCCTCTTTTGTGCTTTCAGTAGCCTTCTCTTCATTGATTACCTCTTCTTGAGGCTTTTCTACTTCTCCTTGTTCTTGTTGCTGTTGTTGTTGTTGTTGTTACTATTGTTGTTGTTCTTGTTGCTGTTGTTGTTGTTCTTGTTGCTGTGGAGGAGGTTGATGTTCTATTGGATCATTTTGCTATTTAGATTCACCCTCATTATCCTCTTCTTCAATTTCTATATCTCCACCCTCATCTTCTTCCTCTGGACCTTCCTTTTCTGATGAATCCTTTTCTTGATCTTTCTCTTTATTTTCTTGTTCCATATTTGTCATGACCTTATCCTCTATTTTCTTTTCAGGTTTAAAATTATCCTCATCAATATTCTCTATGTTCTCTTCTCTTTTAGGTTTATTGGCTATCTCCTATGTTGTTTCACCTTTGTTTTGTACCTTTTCAGGCATGTCAACTTGCTCTGCTTGTGAGGGTGAACCTACTATCTTATCAAATTCTTTTTTCTCTTTTTCTTGTTCATCATTTCTTTCTACATTCTTTTCTTCTTCACTATGTTCTCCATCCATGTCCAGAATATTCAACACATCCACACCAGAAGTACTAGCTCTTGAGTCTTCTTTAGTTTGAGCAAGTTTTTCTTTCACTACTTCTTTAGGTGTATCCTCTTTTTTAGACTCTTCTATTTGATGTACTACATCTTACACATCCCTTATTATTTCTGGAGGTACCAATGTACCAAACAGATCTACTGCCCCCAATTCTTCTTGTACATTTTCTTGCTCAAACACTGGACCTTGTTCAACTTCTATATAAGCTTGAGTGTCTTGTTCCTCTTCCTCACTTGAATATTCACTAGATTCTTCTTCTTCCATGCCAAT
Organism: Cunninghamia lanceolata; assembly: GCA_027924645.1. Taxonomy (NCBI): domain Eukaryota; kingdom Viridiplantae; phylum Streptophyta; class Pinopsida; order Cupressales; family Cupressaceae; genus Cunninghamia; species Cunninghamia lanceolata. The sequence continues at coordinate 10,421,541 of BSBN01001652.1, forward strand.
TTCTCTTCCCGTCCCTGAATCCACTTCCTTTACTTCACTTCCATTGTTGTCATCTTCAACGTTGACAGTCTTAGTAACTTGTTTGGCTTCATGCATTTTTGACTCATGCACCATTTCTTTAGCCAATTCTATTTTAACCTTGGCATATGTTTGTCTTTTCTCTACTGAGGTAGATGCACCAGGTGTGTTACTTAATTTAGCACCTACCTGTTGTGCTCCTATAACTTCACTCTATTTTGAAGTTTCTCCTTTGAATATCCCTACTAGTATTGCCCTCATAACCTTCTATCATGTTAACTCTTTAGCAACCTATGCTTGCTCTATACTGGTATCATGACTCAATGACCTTGTTTCTACAAATGTGCCTGATGATACCACTATTGTCACCCCTATTGCATAAGGATCCATCAATGTAGCATTTTTGTCCTTCTCCACAATCTTTGCTTCTACAATCTTCCTTTTCTTTTCATAGAAGCACTGGAGATAATCTTGATACTCCCTCACTCTCTTTTTGCCTTTCTTTGGATATGTAGGCTCAATTCCCTCAGCCTTAAGCTCCTCAATTCTGTCCTTCAACCATGTCTTGGAGAACAAAATGACAGGTTTGGACAATGTGTCCAAAGATGTATTCCATGGTTTTGACCAATCAGGCTCTCTAATAGGAGCAATCTTGGCACTTTCATAACTATGGTGTAATAATTTTCCATCATCCTTAACTTCTGTGTCTACATAAATGTCTCCCATGGACCTCATTTTCTCTACTGTCAGTTGTTTGTGAGCTCTCTTTCTCACTTCTCTGTCATTCTCACAATCTGACCATAAATCCTCAATGTGTACTTGATGTTTAAATTTGGAATCAATATTATTTTGGATTCTGTGAAAAGGATCAAACCTCCTTGCTAACTCAAATTCATTAAATTCATAATACCTTAACTCCCTCTTTGAGTAACCAGCCACTTCTTCATTGGAACAAGAATATCTACCAATTGCCCAAGGGAGCTTAAGATTTCCCCTGTTATACCTCTTTTTATACATTCTGAAGGCATTCAAGTTCTGCCTTGAGAACTTTAAAACAATCAATCTGTTAGAAGGATAGCTAGGCATCATGAAAGGTTTTCCTTCAAAGCCCTCAGTTCTGATATAAGTGAAGTTCTGGAATTGAATGTACCATGAACTGTGTAAACGAATTGTATCCTCTACATCTGCATACAATCTCTTATCCTGCTCTTGTCCTAAAATTCTGACCATGTATGTGTAAAATACATCATTCACTAAAGCATAATTTCTGAATGCATTATCCCCCTATAAATTAGGATAATGTTCATATACAAGCTTTTGATCTAGGCCATTCCCTAGGGTTCCAACTCTGTCAATCCCATGTATATATGGTTGAACCATTGCTACACATGAATATAATACATATGAGGACAAATAGAAAGGCATCATCTTTTGTTTTCTTAACATTGCCTATTTCCATATGGTTGTGCTAATAGCCTTAGCCCAATGAATTTGTCCTTGTTCCTTCTTGGCTTCCCTCATGAATTGTATAACAGTGAACATCCAAGGCTCACACTTAGTGGTATCCCTCAATCCCACTAATCTGCTTAACATTGTAATCATCAAATATATCTCTTCTTTGAAGTCTATTCTTTGTAGAATCTTATGTACTCTTGCCACAGTCTTGGGTTTATTTTTTGCATTATACCAATTGTAGAAGATCTTGCTTCTACAATCCCTCTCATTATCATTGAAATCCTCATTATACTGGTCAATATCAATATCTACCATTTTGTCATGTATCTCTAGACCAAATGTTCTTGCAATCCCCTCTATAGATAAGTCTGCAATGACTTTATCCTGGTGTATTACTCTTCTCGTAACTGGTTGATATAATTGTATGCAATCCAAACATAGGTCTTTAGCTTCAATGGATACAGAGAAACCTGTAACTCTGTATAATCCACTTTCCCATATACACCTCATGTCAAGTGTAGCATCAGCTACTGTGATCTTTTGTAAAACATCATCCGCATCATAATTCCCTATGTTGGTGTCTGTCCCTACTTCACTTGTCTCGAGCAACAAGGGGTACCATCTGTATATTGGGAACTCTTCCTTCTCAGTTTCCTTATGGGGCTTTCTTTCCTTTCTAATCTTTTCCTCACCCCCTGTATCCACCTTTTTCTGCTTTGAGGCCATCCTATAAAAAACACATTTTTTAACTTGCTGTTTGAGTCTCTTACCTAGGGTTTTACTATGAATTTTCTATTTTTTTACATTTACCCTAACCCCCTGTTTGTCTTTTCCAATTTTTCTTTTGTATTATTTAACCCAAATTAGCTAATTAACTATCCGACAAAGTAATTTAACACTTGCTTACACTTTAAAATGAAATTACTGATAATCACTTTGCATTTTCAATTAACTGAACTATAACGACATTCAAGATAAATACCTGTATTTTTTTTACAGCTCAACCTTACAAATGTTGACTCACTTTACCATTTTCTACTCTATTCCCACTTCTAAAATTCCTTCTCGCGATGAATTTTCATTCAATTTCTACAACAGTTCTTCTTTCTACAATTTCAATTTTAACAATGCAAATCTGAAAGAAAAACAACTTTTGATTTACCCTAACCCATTAAATTTTACCATTTTCAGTGTTAGTTCAGCATTAATTGCATCAATTAATGCACCTACAACTTTGGCCTTCTGCTTCAATGTTTTATTTTTAAACCTTCTATCCGTTAGTTTACTTTTTGTATACATCGCATTTCTTTGTATCTCTCCTTGTATATTACTTCTTGTATGTCGATTTGCATCTTTTAATATACAAGCATACATCCAACGGGTTATAAACATTGTTACCCTTTTTCTTTATATCTTCCCTTATATCTTTTGTTTGTATATCGTAATGTATGTAAAATAGATACTGTAGACACCCAAATTTGTCCCAACTTTGTCCATGTCTAGCAACACCTTGTCAAAAACATTATCTAGACATCATAAGCCATTTTGTCCTAATTTCCATCCTAATTTCCCTAATCCCACTTAAGCCAATTAATTAAATAAATTTTATTTATTTAATTAAAATCCCATTCAATCCCATCCTCATCTTACTTAGCTAATTAATTAAATAAATTTTATTTATTTAATTAATTTCACATGCATAATCCCATTTATCTTATCCCCATTCCAATTAATTAAATAAATTTTATTTATTTAATTAATTTCCACATCATATCCCAATCCTATCCTATTCATTTATCCAATTAATTAAATAAATTTTATTTATTTAATTAATATCCAACTATATCCCAACTAATTCAAATATTTTATTTGAATTAAGTCCTCATCTTTTATCACATTCCAACACTTGTCTAATCAATCATGTGTTGTAATACAACTTTCATTCAAATCTTTCACATGCACAACTAATGGGACCTAATTTTAGTATTTATCTACACAAGCACACCTAAGCCTTATCTTCCCTTGCCACATGTCGATTGACTACAATTTTTTGATGTGCAAGGAAACCTAACTTAATCCTATCCATCCATTTCATCTAAAGCCCTAATTGATCCTAGCCATCCATTTGAATCAAGCCAAACCTATAAAACAAGCCTCTCTTGAGACATTAGAGGGGAGATTAGAGAGGATTCTTCTTCATGCAACCTCACTCTGCTGAATTTTCATCTCAAGCCATTATCCATCATCTTCAATCCATCTAGCTTGCATCTATCAACCATCAAGCATCCATCATCTATCTTCTTATCAATGTTATGCTGCAGAATCGAGCAATCAACACAACAAAGCAATCAATCAATCGAGCTCATCTTGCATCTTCGAGGTATTGAATTATTTGGGTTTAGGTTATGCATTTCAATTGTTTGATCATTTCCATTTATAAATCCAAATTTTTCATTATACAGATACAAGCATTTATACAATTGCAACCCATACAAACCCTCTTTACCTTTTATCTCTCTGACGATGTCTTTCATTTCTTTGTATATTAGAATTGTATATCGTTAATGTACAATCACCCAAACATACAAAGCCTTACCTTTATTTAACTTCCTTTTGAAATCCACATTGTATTGCGATTCCTTGCATCTTGTATATCAACTTGTATATGTTCTTGTATATCTGTCCATCTGTGCAATATACAACCTCAAGATACAATCTGTGGGACCCACTTTACCTCCCCACTTGTATCTCACTGAAACAACACTTGTATCTATGCTTAGATACAAGCCTCCATATATGCAAACTCTTATACAATCATCCCGGACTCTTCATCTTTTCTTAACCATATTATATAATCTCTTCAGATCCATACATGTATATAGAGCGAATGCATCTTTTCAATATACATTAAAGCACGATGCATCACTTACACCTGATTTAATTACCCTTAAAAATCTACGTTTTATGTATGCCGAAGATGTAAACCTAAAATATCTAACATACAAACAACAAAACATACCGTAATAAATCCAAATTTTATATTCTCTTTGGGTCCGTGGCATGTATATCGCCTTGTATCTTTCTTTTTCAACAAACATACAACTCAAGATACAATGTGAACTTAGCCATTTATCCAGTCCACTTCTGAAACTTATCGAGTCTAACTTGTATACAAAGAATAAAAGACTAACCACATGCATACAAAGTACTATGATAAATCAACCTGACCACTCCATGCGACTAATACAATGACTCCACATACAAATGACCTTGTACATGCAACATACAAAACCCTTCTATAATGTATTTTACCAGAAACATGCATAGCTAACTCTTATTCATTTTTGACAAAGAATTCACCTCTATTTCACTCTGGTACTTAATGCTAATTTTTTCAATTTTCAACATGGTTTGTAACCTTTACCTCTTTTCCCTTTACCACCAAGTAGGCCCACACACAAGCAAGAAGCCACAGCCACAACAGGGGTCCTCATTTTGCTAAGAAGTAAAATGGGGCGTGTTGTGAGCATCACAACACGACCTTTCTTATTATCTTTCCATTTTCTCTCAAGAACATCTTTTCCACGACTCAACTACAAGTATTTATACACTTCATCAACCTTGTAATGACCATCAAGGTTGGCATTACAATCATCAACCATTGGAACAATCTCCAAGGTCAGCATTACAAGCATTCACAAAATAGGTCCTGACCTATTACAATATTATGCAAAGGAAATGAAGTAAAGATGTATGTAGATCAAGCCACGCCTTAGCTGGGACTCAAACATGATCTTCCATGCCACAACATGCTTCCACAATCTTCAAGGAATCTCTGCAATTACTAGAATTAACCAAGTTAGCTATGACTGGTTACACGTGACACTGTCTGGGAACAATCTTCAAACATGTTCTCAATTCCTTAACATGGACCAATATCAAGATAGGAACATGATTAGGATACATCCACAAGCACATTATAATCATTAGGAGTAATCACATGAACCTTAACCACTTTATCCATAGGAATCTTCTCACTGGAACACATGAACTTCACTATCTTCAATTGACATAAAAGAAAGATAGCTTGTGGACCACTAAAACATGAACCACTACATTTGTAGGCACTAATCATCATCCTAGACTTCCCTCTAGAACCACAGAGAAAAATACTTTATTGTGGAGGAATGTAGAGAAAAACACTTTCTCCCTCTCACCAGAGAATAATCACAAAGAATAGGCTTTACTCTGGTGAATGTAACTCTCTCACAACTTCACACCAGAGGCTCAAACTCAGGATTTAGCATCTTCAGTCATCCTTTTAAATAACCTCCAATCTTTAAACCAAGATCTTCATCTAGCAGGAGATGCGGAGCAGACTATCAAACTTCTCTTCAACATACAAGTCTCTACCTATACTGCACTTCACTGTAACTTACTCGATTCTTCGAGAGAGGCCAATTTTCTCAATATCCTCAACACACAAGGCTTCTAAACAAGTAATAGAATAGAACACAGTTGACATCAATGACAAGAAAGATATGTTAACATCAATGACAACACCGATTAGGCACATACTTGCAACAATCTCCACCTTTGTCATTAATGGCAACATATGATGTGAAAAATAGCAACAACCATCAAGACAAGATTCTCCCCCTTTCTCTTTACACACCTACACTCTTTCTTTCTACAAGATTCTCCCTCTTTCTCTTTACACACCTGCACTCTTTGTCTATCTAAGTTTTTCACATGACTTCCCTCCCCCTTTGACATCAATGGAAAAGGGCACATACTTGCACTCTTCTACTCTAATTCAATCTCTCTTCTTAACTCTTTGACTACTCCCCCTAAGAAGTAGTCCTAAAAGGCATCAATCTAGATCTCTGACCACCTTTGGACTGATGCACTATTGTGCATCTTAGTTTAGATCAGGAGGGGTGATAGCCCCTAACTTTTCTTTGAGATACTCAAAGGTATCCTTAGGCAAAGGCTTGGTGAAATGTCTACAATCTGATCTTTGGTAGAAACATACTCCAACTTGACTTCATTCTCTATAACCTTTTCTCTCAGAAAAGGATACCTAATGGATATGTGCTTTATCCTTGAATGCATCACTGGATTCTTTGATATGTTTATGGCACTTTTATTGTCACAAAAGATTGTAATTAGATCCTCATACATAACTCTAATGTCCTTCAAAGTCTACTTCATCCATAACACTTGAGTGCAACTACATGCTGCTATAATGTATTATGCTTCTGTAGTAGACATGGATATTGAATCATGTTTCTTTCTCAATAAAGATACTAACCTTTTTCCCAAGAAGAATGCACATCCACTTGTACTTTTTTGGTCATCCACATCTCCATCCCAATCTGCATCAGTATATGCACTAAGAGTAAAGTCATTGTCCTTAGGGTATGACAAACCATAATCCATTGTACCTTTTAAATACCTTAGAATTCTCTTGACTACCATCACATGTGATTCCTTGGGTTTTTCTTGAAATCTTGCCACAAGACATACTGCATGCATTGTGTCAGGTCTGGTTTGAGTTAGATAAAGTAATCCTTCAATTATAGATCTATACCTTTTCTAGTCTGCCATGGGTGAGTTATCATCTTTGCTTAACTTACAACCAGTTATCATAGGTGTACAAAATGGTTTAGAGTCTTCCATCCCAAATTTCTTTAACAACTCTTTCACACACTTAGACTAAGAAATGAAGATACCTTTATTTGATTGACTTATTTGCAGACCTAAAAATAAGTTCATCTCTCCAAACATTGACATTTCAAATTCACTTTGCATTTCTCTAGAAAAAATTGAGCACATACCTTCATTGCCTCCAAAAATAATATCATCAACAAAGACTGCAACAATTAAGATTTGTCCATCATTGATCTTGAAGTAGAGATTGATGTATGTAATACCTTTACTGAATCCTATTTGTATCAGATACCTATCCAACCATGCATACCATGCCCTGGGGGCTTGTTTTAATCCATAGAAAGCTTTCTTCAATTTGCATACCATGTTACCCTGATCTAATGACTGAAACCCTTCCAATTGTTCAATATAGACTTCTTCCAACTCTCCATTTAAGATAGTAGACTTCAAATCCATTTGATAAACCTTGAAATCTTTGTAGGCTGCAAAGGCCAAAAACATCCTTATTGCTTCAATCCTTTCCACTGGAGCAAAAGTTTCTTCAAAGTCTATTCCTTCAACTTGAGCGTATCATTTGCATACCAACCTTGCTTTGTTTCTTGCCACTTCACCATTCTCATTCATCTTGTTTCTGAAGACCCACTTTGTGCCAATAACATTCTTATTTGTTAGTATGGGAGCAAGATCCCAAGTTTGATTCTTCTCTATCCACATCAATTCCTCTTCCATAGCCATTGTCTAATTCTCATCTTTGCAAGCCTCATCCATAGTTTTAGGTTCAATCTTGGAAATCAGATAGAAATTTACTTCTTCCTCTATAGGTTTTCTTCTGGTTAAGATACCTTTGCTCTTATCTCCTATGAATTGATCTTTAGAATGACTGAGTCTTACATACCTTGGAGTTTTGGTAGCACTTACTGAAGCTTGTTCTTCTTCATCTGAGTTGTCTTCATGCTACACCACTTATGAAACATCTGGTTCATCTGATTCATATCCACTAGATTTTGAAGACTTTTCCTTACATTCATCAACTTTAACATTTACAATTTCAATGATCTTATTTAACCTCTTATTATAGCACTGATAGGCCTTACTCTTAGAGGAGTAACCAAGGAATATTCCTTCATCACATCTAGCATCAAACTTGCCTAAATCTTCTTCTCTTTTGATATAACATTTGCTACCAAAAACTTTGAAATATTTCACAGTAGGAACTTTACCATGCCACAATTCATAAGGAGTCTTAGAACTGTTACCTTTTACTTGGACTTTGTTTAGGATATATACAACAGTGTGAATTGCCTCTCTCCAATATGCTTCCAAAAGATCAGCTTCTTTCATCATGGTTCTAGCAGCTTCTTGAACTATTCTATTTTTCCTTTCGACAACTCCATTTTGTTGTGGAGTTCTAGATGCAGATAGTTGTCTCTTTATTCCATATTCTTCACAAAAGAAATTGAATTCATTTGATGTGAACTCTCCTCCTCTATCTGACCTCAGGCATTTGATTTTCAAATCCATCTCATTTTCAACCATTGTCTTAAATGCCTTAAACTTATCTAGAGCTTCAGGTTTTTCTTTCAAAAAGGTGACCAAAGTCATTCACGAATAATCATCAATAAGTAACATGAAATACATGTCTCCTTGCAAACTTCTTACTTTGGTAGGTCCACACAAATTTGTATGCACTAGGTCAAGTAGTCCTCCAACTGATTGGTCCTTGCTTTTGAAAATTGTTCTTGTTTGTTTCCTAAATTGACACTCCTTGCAAATAGTATTAGCAGGCTTCACAAGCTTAGGCAGATCTCTAATAGCCTATGTAGTACTTATCTTCATAATGTTATCAAAATTTATGTGACACAACCTTCTATGCCATAACCAACTCTTGTCAGTCTGAGCCAACAAGCAATAGTTATCAATTCCTTTCAAGTGATAGATGTTACCTCTGGTCTTCTTACTAGTTGCAATGACTATTCTAGAGCTTTCCTTGATCTTGCATCCATTATCCTTGAAGATTAAATCATAGCCCTTTTCACACATCTGACCCACACTCAAAAGATTGTGCTTTAATCCTTTCACATACAAGACATCTTTAGTATTATGCTTGCCATCAAAAGAGATAGATCCTTTTCCACAAATCTTACCAACTGTATCATCTCCATACCTAACCAGTCCACCATCATATCTTTCCAAACTCACAAACTTACATTTATCACCAGTCATGTGGTTAGAGCAGCCACTGTCAATAACCCATTCATCCTTGTGCTTAATGACCTGAGCAGCCAAAGCACTTTCTACTAGTTTTTCTTCCTTCACACAGCTAGTATAATTAGTAGACACAAGATCTTCCTTAATAGCAATAAACAAGCATTCATTTCTAGAAGTACTAGCATTATCTGGTTCACCATTATCTAATACTCCTTCATCATTATCAAAATCTTCAACATAATAACACGTCTTTTGGGTCCTAGGCCTGTTCTCATATCTTTTTCTATTCCTTTCAATTCTTTTAGGACATCTGGAAGAAAAATGACCTACTTTACCACAAGAAAAACATTTGAAAGGTAATTTACCTTTATACTTATTAGATCCTCTTTGTAGTCTATCCACAAAGTTGGCTTCAATTTCATCAAACTCATCATTAGATTCTACCTTGTACTTTTCTGATCTGGAAGTTCTTCCAGGAGTACTAGCTTTGAAGGTCGTCTCAACTTTCGGCAAAGCATCATCAAACTCTCGCATTTCAAAGGAAGTAAGCTTACCAAGCAGCTGATCCCTATCAATTTCTTTTACTTACATGAATTCTTCAATTGCAGTTACCTTGTGACAATAGGACTTGGGCAAAGATCTAAGAATTTTCATCACAATTTCCTTATCGTCGAGAGTTCCCCCCATGGATTTTATCCCTGTGACAAGTTCATCAACTCTTTGCATAAAGGCTGATATGTTTTCATCTTCATTCATTTTCAAACTTTCAGATTTCACTTTCAGACTTTGTAGCTTGGCTTCCTTCACAGAATCATCTCCTTCATACAAATTTTTTAACTTTTCCCATACCTCATTTATAGTTTCAAGATCCACAACTTTCATCAGTATTGAGTCAGTTAGTGAGCTTAACAGGGCATCTTTTGCCTTGAAATCCATCTCATAATCTTTGATTTCATCTTCAGTCATCAAACCATTTGGAGGCAAGGTGTATTTTGTTTCTGCATATTTCCATACTTTGTAGCCAAGACAGAGAAGATGTCTTTTCATCCGAGCCTTCTAGACAACATAGTTCATTCCATCAAAATGTGGCACTTCCTTCTTGTAAGACATTTTGGATCTTCCTCAAGCTGTTAAACTTTCTTGTGAGGAACTTGGCTTTGATACCAATTGTTGATATGCTCTAGACAATTGAGAGGGGGGGATGAATCAGTTGTCTCAAAAACTCAAACACTTCTACAATCTAAATATCAATCACTTATCCACAATTATTATGATTTAACAATGAATGCATGAAATCAAAAACTTAACCACAGATACAACATTGAACACAAGAGACACCAAATTTTATGTGGAAAACCCCAAGGTGGGGAAAAACCACATAGAGGATTAGCTCTTAATATATATTACAATCTTGAAATAATGATGTTCAGGCATGGTCACTCCATGGGCCTACACATACTGGCTCACTGCCATGAAGAACAACTAGGTCTAGCAGGCTCACTGCCTCAACCCTAAACCTAGCAAGATTACAATAAGAGTTGTTAAACCCTGAGGGCTATTAAACCCTACTAGAAGCTCACTACCATGCTCACTACCATGATCAACATCTTCTTCATGTCTGTGATTGAATAACCCCTCTACTCTACTCTGCCTCTACTCTGCTCTACCTCTTCTCAGCTCTGCCTCTTCTCAGCTCTACCTTTTCAACCTTTCTTATTATCTTTCCATTTTCACTCAAGGACATCTTTTCCATGAATCAACTACAAGTATTTATACACTTCATCAACCTTGGAATGATCATCAAGGTTGGCATTACAATCATCAACCATTGCAACAATCTCCAAGGTCGGCATTACAAGCATTCACAAAATAGGTCCTAACCTATTACAATATTATGCAAAGGAAATGAAGTAAAGATGTATTTAGATCATGCAACACCTTAGCTGGGACTCAAACATGATCTTCCAGGCCACAAAATGCTTCCACAATCTTCAAGGAATCTCTGCAATTACTGGGATTAACTAAGTCGGCTATGACTAGTTACACGTTACACTGTCTAGGAACAATATTCAAACACGATCTCAATTCCTTAACATGGACCAATGTCAAGATAGGAACATGATTAGGAGACATCCACAAGCACATTATAATCATTAGGAGAAATCACACGAACCTTAACCACTTTATCCATAGGAATCTTCTCACCGAAACACATGAACTTCACTATCTTCAACTAACATAAAAGAAAGATAGCATGTGGACAACCAAAACATGAACCACTGCATTTGTAGGCACTTATCATCATCCCATACATCCCTCTAGAACTACAGAGAAAAATACTTTATTGCAGAGGAATGTGGAGCTAAACACTTTCTCCCTCTCACCAGCGAATAATCAGAAAGAATAGGCTTTACTCTGGTGAATGTAACTCTCTCACAACTTCACACCGGAGGCTTAAACTTAGGATTTAGCATCTTCAGACATTCCTTTAAATAACGTCCAATCCATAAACCAAGATCTTCATCCAACAGGAGATGCGAAGTAGTCTACCAAACTGCTCTTCAGCATACAACTCTCTATCTATACTGCACTTCAATGTAACTCACTTGATTCTTCTGGAGAGGCCAATTTTCTCAATATCCTCAACACACAAGGCTTCTAAACAAGTAATAGAATAGAACACAATTGACATCAATGACAACACTGATTAGGCACATATTTGCAATAGAAAGATCTAGGCCATTGCCTTAGTTTTTTACCTACTTTTGGCCTTTATTGACAAAAGTTTAGATTTTTTAATCTACAGAAAAATCATCAAAATTCAGCTAAGCCATGAAGGGAATTCTCCCCCTTGTCAGAAAATTTCATTTTCTACGAGCTCTTCAAGAGTTCACTTTTTCACTATTTTGCCGATTTGGCTATTTTCCGACAGAAGGGAAGGGAGCATATTTTTTCAAAATTGTCTAAGTAAAAAGGGAGAAAATCTTTGCCTTATTAACAAAGTGATGCTTCAGCGAACCAAATGTTTGTTGATCAACAAGTTCATCAATCAACAACTTTGCCAAAAGTATGAAGAGAGGTAGCTGAGTTTTGAAAAGAAGAAAATTGTTGATAAAGTAATGAGGAAATGACTAAGGAAAATAGTTCCGCGACACATAATTTTGTTGATAGAAAGGGAAAGTTTGGCTGAAGAAAGAGTTCACCACATGAGGATTTTACCGATAGGAGAAAAGTGATCAAAGACAAATAGTTCAACAAAATTGGATTTTGCTGATAAAAAGCAAATGGGACCCAAGGAAAAGAAAGAATTTGGCTAAGGAAAGAAAGAAGACTACCCTTGTTGGGGAATCGGCAGAAGGTTGAACTAAGGAAGCAATTCAGAATTTTATAAGTTTACCGATAGAGGCAAACAAGAATGGCTAAGGCAAATGGTTCACCATTTCATACTTTTGCTGATAGGCTGGTAAGGAAGGCGTCATGGTTTGGCAAAAGAGATTTTCCTGATAAGGGGCAAACATAGAGCAATCTAAAAAGTTTGCCAATTGGGCTAATTGCTAATAAGGCAAAAATAATGCTAGGTAGATACAAGACAAAGGTAAGTTTGGTTCGACAAACACAAATCAGGTTTTGAGAGTAAGGATTTCATCGATAAGGCAGAGAGGGGCCTAAAGATGGAGCATGATGGCTTTGGAAATAGAAAAGTCACCAACCAGGATGAATACAGAGACACCATAAGGATAAAGAGATACAACACGTTACAATTTTGTAAAAACTTGCCTCTCCCTTAATCATGCCATTTTCTCAGGGAGAGGTACCCAACATTAAATTCTGCAGGCCAAGGCCAAATGAGGGTAGTTGAAACATTGAAATATTCAATGTTGGGGATACAAGTGAGTTGTAGGGTAGATTTGCAGGTATAGAATTGGGACATCAGGCCTTCCCTCTTTAATGTGCCTCGCACCCATGCATGTAGGTGATCTCTTCTATAGGCTGCAGGTTTGTCAGAAGCATGGCCTTCGTCCCAATTCTCAGGTTTTTGAGCAAATCATTAGGGTCAAAAATTTAATGAGGTGTGGGTTGTCTTGGATAAATTACCTAGCTCCAATGCCACTATTGTAGAGTTCTTGAATTGTTATAAATACATAAAATTCCAATGTATTTCTGTTAACTATTATTCTAGGCTATTGCAGGTTGGAGAATTCTTGTCACTAGACCTTTGTAATGTAGTTGCATGAACCAGTTGGATTTGATGTATTGTGTTCAAGATAGAGCCTTTGATGTCTCCGATTTGTTGGTTCATCCATGAATGTAACTAATTATTCTATTTCTATTTCTTCTACATGATTCTCTCTCTTGTAATGGCTATTTAGCCTCTATAATCAATACAAACTAATATTTTTGCATCTCTCATCATTCTTGCATTGTGTCTATTTTTTATTAATGTGAGTTGCATATTGTGGGAAAAATGGTCCCTTGCATTCCTCCATTATTCTATCCTGGCTTCTATTAAAATTAATATGAGTCTATGTGAGTTCTTTGCAATTTTGAGGTTATTACTGTGCTAAGTCAATTGCAGCTAAACATATTTAATCTAGTGTATCACCTTCTTTTATTTCAGCAATCCTTCTTACCATTTTCCTTCGTAAGCATTAGCACTAGATTTAGTTAATTTCTCTAAGCCTTAAGCTCAGAAAGAGGAACTAGCCTTCTCTAAAGGTCTGATCTCATCTATAAGGTCCCACACCTTAAGATCAATCCCATTGTGTCATTGAGGTGTTTGTAGCAACTTCAAATAGGGTGCAATTTCACATGACAATAGTTTCTAGCATGCTCGGTGAGACAGTCCACTCTGAGTAAGAGCTAAGCTAAGAATTTGGTACTTTTCTTAGTTTTATTTGCTACTGTGGAAGCATTCAAGCACTTGGCAACTCTTCTAATCCAGTACCCACATCAAGTCAACATTACATGCCTAGAGTGAAGACAAGGTCATCTTCTAGAGGTAATTTCTAGTTCATAGAGCTTTCATTTACTATGTCTAGAAGAAGTAGGTTATCTAGGTCCCTTGTGAGGGCAAGTAGGAGTGTAGAATCATCTCCATCTAGAGCTTAGTCCACTCCCCCTCTAGCTAGATTTTAAGTTAGGTTTCAGTATTCAAGAAGAACCTTGCACATACCTAGAAACAATTTAAACATCCAAAATATGGAAAGAAATCTTCAATTCATTGCTTTCAATGGGGGTAGCCCACTAGACCTAGCTCAATATTATGATATACCCACCTCAACCTTAAAGGCTATTCCATTTTTTACCAAAGAAAACTCCACCACCCTAGCTAAGCACATCCAAGATATAGCCAGTATCTGCTCTATCCATAATGTCACTGCTGACAATGTGGAAATAAGACACTTGGCCTCTTCTTTTAAGGGAAAGGCCTTGTAGTGGTATAGGGGTCTCCAAGCCAATTCCATCCACAATTGGGATGACTTGGGCACTAAACGGTGCCAATATTTTGAAGATAAGAGTGACCACCTGTCACTAATGGAGCAGCTGGCTACAATCAAGAGAGCCCCCCATGAATATATGGTGGACTTCAATTATAGATTCTAGATGACATTTGACAGAATTCCACTGTTGGTGAAGCCCTCCCTGAATACAACATTTATCTACTATTTCAAATCCTTGAATCTTGACATTGTTGTCATGATTCAATCTATGGGAGGGACAATGCTACTAGATATATATGACACAACAATCAGGGCATAGAATTGCCTGATTCAGGATAGAAAATCACCCCAAGGCCACAAATGCCTTTATTTCTAGAGGCCCCTATTTTTTAGCCTGTTGTGACTCCAATTCCCACCCTCACAACTGATGTTCCTCTAATTACACCTACAATTGAGCAATTAGAGGATAATGATGCTACGATAAGAATGTTGACCAATCAATTGATGTTAGAAAGGAGATAGAATGCACAATCAAATCAACCATATTAGCCCTCTAATCAAACATATCAACCATTCAAGCAGAATTACCAATAGAACTGACCACCATGTCAGAGTAATGCACAGAGGTAGAATCAACCCAGCTACATCAGACCATTGAATTTTGTGCATCCAAATGTTGCTAGTACATCCATGCCTCTTATTCCCATACAAAACAATTTGGCTCAGGATAATGATTGGTGTTATCCATGTAATCATCCACATGATCAAAGTTTGTGCTAAAGCAAATAGTTCAGTCAGACCTTAATAGCACAAAATCAATCTATTTCTTCAGAGTAGTAGGTTAATTCTAGTCAAGAAATGGTGAGTTGCCAAGAACAAACACAAAATAATGCTACCTTGATGAATTAGATCTCAGATGACTACTATGGTGTTAATCAAGGTGCATGCCCAATTGCATTTAACACAAGGGCCAAAAGAAGAGTCATTGAGGATGCCACAGTACCAACGATTGGCTAGAAAACACCCTCTTCCCATGTGTCTCATCCTACTATGAATGAAAGAGAAGCTACCAAGATTTATTTAGGATGAACAGCAAGAGCAACATCGAGCATTCCATCTAAACAAACAGGCCATTCAGCTGGGCAGATGAGTTTACAACTAGTGTAGAAAACACAGGCCTACCACTGGGCTAGAATCGACCCTGTCATCCCTAAAGCATCGACAAAGGGCAATTGAATTCCCTTCAGTATTGTTGAACAAATGAAAAGAACCAATATAAGTATCACAATATGGGACACTCGGATGATTCTAGCACAAAGAGATTTATTGAAGGAATCTTTGACGAGCTTCAATTAGCCTACTATAGAGGCAACAAAGGAAAAGGCCACCATCTCAGCAAACCTATGCCAGCTAGAAAAGGAGGAAGAAAGTACAACCAAAACTAGTAAGCCCCCTCCATTCTCTATTTCTTTAATTATTGGTAAGAAATTATTACACAATTGTATGATAGATTCTGGGGCGGGTACCTCTGTCATGCCTAAGGATATAGTTGATAGGTTGGGTATAAAGTATGAGCTTGTGAACAAAGGGGTAGTGCAGTTAGATGGCACTATTGTTAATATAGTGGGTGTTATTAAAGATTTAAAACTCACTTTGTATGCATGCCTTGGTTGCTCTATTTCCCAAGATATTTCAGTCATTGATCTCCCAGCCTATTTCAACATATGCCTATCTAGAGATTCATAGCCAAAATAGGTGGGTACCTATCCTCTAATTGGTCCCAAATGTTATTTAGAACTAGGTATGGCACCAAAGTAACCATCAAAGCTAAACCTATTTCCAATGACCATATAGAGCCCTACTCCCCTAATCTCACCAATATGAATTACACAATACATGAGTTAGAGAAGGATGACAACAACAGTAGGCATGAGGCTACCACTCCAGTGGAGGAGATCCTTGACATATTACTTGATGAGTGGGCAAACTATTTCTAGTTTGACACTCTTTCTCATGTAGAGGAAATAGGATTGGGTACGTATTGTATCCATGATGATGATGTTGTCATCCCTAATATCAAAAAGACAGCAGCAAATCCAAGGGGGATGTGGTAAATATTTTTTGATGGCTCCAGAAGCAAAAATGGAGAAGGTGCTAGGGTGGTACTAATTTCACCCCTAAAGGAAAATTATTTCTCTTCATTTAGATTGCAGTTCAATTGTACTAACAATGTAACTAAGTATGAAGCCTTGATTCAGGGCATACAGCAGGCACAAAAAAGAGGAATAAAAGTTTTACAAGTTTCCAGTGATAGTGAGCTAGGTGTTCACCAAGTCAGATCACTCAGTGCTGCAAGGAATGATTTGTTGAAGTCATACAAGCATGGGGTCTGGGATTTGATTGAATATTTTGATGATTTCAACATTTAGGCACTTCCCAGGTGAAAAAACAAGGATGTTGATAGGCTGGCCATAGTTGGTGCACAGTTTGACATTCCCCATAATATCAAACAAATTTTAGATCAGCATGTAAAGGTTGTTGTTAGGCCTGCTATGCTTGATAACATCATAAGATTTTTGGTATTTGATAATGACCAGTAGATTCTGAATTTTTTGTAAGATGAGGCAGAATATACTACCAAGAACCAATCAATATTGTAGGAGCAGTATGGTGACTGGGTGATCCAGCTAAAGACCAACAAGTTGCCTATGGGACTAATCACCTTAGAGAGCATATTTGGCACAGATGATTAGCCAAAGAAAGAAAATATGAATATGACTATCAAAAAAGAGGACTATGAGGAGGTAGAAATTACACAGGGCAAATTCCTTAAACATGGCAAGGTATGTGACCAAGATGAAAGCCAAGGTTTATTGAGCTTTGCAATGAATTTAATGATTTCATTTCTTGGGATTATAGGGATTTGAAATGTTTTGATCCTGGGTTAATCAAACATACCATTGATTTGGACCCTAATGCAAAACTAGTCCACTAAAAGCAATGGCCTGTCAACCCCAAAATAGAGCTACTAATGAGAAAAGAGTTATCCAAACTCTTAGAGGCAAAGATTAGTTATCCCATCAAACATTCCTCTTGGGTGCCCAACTTAGTTCCAATTAGGAAGAAGAATGGGGAAATAAGACAATGTGTAGACTTTAGAGACTCGAATAGAGCCTCCCTTAAAGACCACTATCTGCTTCCCTCCATGGAACAAATTCTCCAAATAATAGCAGGAGCTGAAAGGTTTTCACTCCTAGATGGCTACTCAGGCTAAAATTAGATTCTTGTAAAAGAATCAAACTAGTATAAAACAGCCTTTACCACCAAGTGGGGTACTTTGGCTTACCAAAAAATGCCTTTTGGATTGACAAATGCTGGAGCAACTTTTCAGAAAGCAATGGATTTGGCCTTTAAAGGCCCAATTAATGAAATTATTTTAGTGTATCTTGATGATCTAACTGTGTATTCTAAGTATGCAGCTGACCACCTGGGTCATTTAAGAAAGGTCTATGAAAGATACAGAGAATATGGGATATCATTAAATCTCAAAAAATGTGTATTTGTTGTCCCAAAAGGTAGATTGCTGGGACATGTAGTCTCAAAAGAAGGACTGGCCATTGATCCCAAAAGGACAAGTGTTATTCTAGCTCTTCCCCTTCCCAGTCATAAAAAAGGCCTACAAAGTTTCCTAGGAAAGATCAACTTCGTGAGGAGGTTCATACCAAATTTTCCTTTAGTAGTAAAACCTCTCACATCCATGCTAAAAAATAATGCTACCTTAGAAGAATTTCATAATGGCCTTGTTGGTGCCCATTATTCTCCACAAACAACTGCTATTAATATTAGGAGGGTTGATTACTGCTGGCCTGATTTATTTAGAGATGCCCATAAATGGTTAAGGATTTGCAAAGAATGTGCATTCTTTGTAGGCAAACAGAGGTTGTAAGCTCTTCCTCTTCATCTAATTTAGCCTGACCAGCCATTTGCCCAATGGGGTTTGGACTTCATTGGGATGATTAATCCACCATCCAGTGTTGGGCACAAGTGGATTCTAATAGCCACTAATTATTTTACAAGGTGGACAGAGGCAATTACATTGAAGGATGCCATAGAGGCCTCTATTTTAGATTTTCTTGAAGGTATAATTGTCAGGTTTGGTATTCCATTCACCATTATTTATTATAATGCTAAGGCTTTTGTAGGTAAAAAAATCAGTGAATGGGCATTAATCTATGGGATTTATTTGAAAACATCATCCAACTACTACCACCAAGGAAATGGCCTGGCTGAGTCCACAAACAAAAATATGATTAAGATAATCAATAGAACAGTGAATGACAATCAAAGAACTTGGCACTCCAAGTTGAAGATAGCTCTTTGGGCTGACTGGATCACTCCTAAGAGGGTAATTGACAATTCACTCTTCATGCTAGTATATGGGAAGGAAGCAAGGCTTCCATTATCATCAAAGTTACCCTCCCATGAGATGGCCCAATAGCTGGAATTGCTTGAAAATGATGCCACAATAGTCAAATTGGTTGAGCTGATGGAGCTCAAAGAGAAGAGGAATGCTGCCACAAAAACCTTTAAGGCACACTAAGAATAGGTCAAGAGTGTTGGCAAGAGACACTACTCTGGCATGGACTTATATGTTGTCATTGATGGTAACAAGGCTTAGAGATCTTATCACCATGATAGGAAGAGATGGCTCCTGAAGGACATACTGGAATTCAGATCTGGTTGACAGGTCCGGTTGGCATAAGTGACTAAGTATGGGTATTTAGAGAGTAAAGGATAGTCAATGGATCAGTGTGCTTCCGCAGATGATGATCTGGTAATACAGTTTAGGAATGTTGTTAGTAATATTTTTATGGTTCTATACTCCACAGATTAAGTCCTGACTTCCTTCGGAAGTCATTTGGAATAAATAACTAAGTATGGGTGAATAGAGGTATAGCAGAGACAATGAACAAAGCACATTGTAATAGTCTGCATTCCTCCACAGGTGAGTATTTTGTTATGCAGTTTTAAGGTGTTGTAAACACTTGTATGAAGTGTCTAATTCCAGAGTTGTGAGACCTGAGGTCCACCAAAAAGATAGTTACAAGATGCTAAGTATTGGTATAGTGTTTGACAGAGTGTGACAGAGACAGAGTCTGAGTTGTAATGGTTTGCATTTCTTTGCAAATGATATCATGCCTTGCAGTTCTGAGGGAAAGATTGGGAATGTGTAAAGAGTCCTTGATATGATTTTCAAAGTGTTTTGTGATCCACAGTAAAAATTGTGAGTCTACAAATAAACCTGTTAAGTGTGCTCTAAAGGAACAGGCTAACTAATATGATAAATCATTGTGCAGAGAAGAGGTAGTGTGTGAAGGATCTATTTAAGTGATTGAATGATTAGAGACGACCTATTTGAACATGTTTGGGCAAATATTTGGGTCCACATAACATATAATGCATTGGATTGAGTCGACAAGTTACACCTTTCTATGTACATGTTTCACTTCTTGGATCCTGACCTGATTATGGATCAAATCATGATGCGGATATATATGAGCGATGAATTTTGGTTGAGAGGCGGTGTGGATATATGTGATTAGATGTGAATATGCAAATAGTAGAGTAGTGACATAGGTTAGTGTAATGTCAAAAAATGTCCACTTGGGGGCTTTTCCCTCATAAGGTTTAGCTCCCAAGTCTTTTGCATGCATTTAGGACATCTTAGTGCATAATTTCACATCCCAATGGAATGAGCCCTAGGTAAAATGACAAATGGGACCTAGGAGGACCCCTTGAGCTATACCCTGCCCAAAATAAAGGAGAGGACTTGGGTGCCCGTGCCCTAGTCCTGCACTATTTTGGGGCAGCCCTAATTTTTGGGTGTCAGTTTATGACCGTTACTTGGGTCCTTTGCCGAAATGGTAAGTT
The DNA here is from genome assembly GCA_027924645.1 of Cunninghamia lanceolata. Lineage (NCBI taxonomy): Eukaryota > Viridiplantae > Streptophyta > Pinopsida > Cupressales > Cupressaceae > Cunninghamia > Cunninghamia lanceolata. The sequence goes on from BSBN01001652.1 coordinate 10,442,267, forward strand.
TGAATTACAAAAATCTTGGTGGGAGTGTTTGTAGTTGCATATAAAAGCATGTTTAGGCATTCATTTGTAAACTAAATTTCAACTAGATGATTAGTAGCAACCTATTGTGTTCTCATGGTGATTCAAGGCTTTCATTATGTTGCAAGAGTAGACTTGTGTGGTTTATGTGTTTGTTTGCATATTTGAGCGTCAACTTCCTCATGGAATGAAGAGCATCTTCCTCCCATGAGAGCTTCACTACAAGGTGACATTATATTGTGTTTTCATCATTGATTCCTTTGGTTTTTGCCTCTGCCTCACAAGGGAATGCACTCTCTATCTGACAATGGTGTTTAGAGATTTAAGTGTCCTCTGGGGCTTGACTAAGGCAAGCCTCTAAACACCACAACCCCCTCCCAAAGTCTTGTGATTGCAGGTTACAGGTGTTGCATTTGGGAAAAGTGAAGTTGCAGGAAGGATTGGTAGGCATCAAGGATTTGGGATCTGAAGAAAAGTAGGACACCAGAGCACTTCTAGGACTTGTGCACTCACTCTAGTGTCCATGATTATTCCACCTCAGAACCTCAAAAATAGGTATTCTATGATTTGCCATTTCATTTCCGTCTGCAAGAGCATTTTTTGTTATTCGTCAGTTTATTGTCGTATATGCATAATTAAGATTTTAATGGTCAATTGAGCATAAGAGAAGAGAAATTGATAATTAACTTTCCTAATCCAAGTTTCCCTACATCTCACAAGTGATCTAGGGTATGATAGTGCTCACCACTCAACCCTAGATCCTTGAATTTAAAAGTGAAGAGGAGGATTTAAACGTCAAAACACTAAAAAATTAACAAATCCAATTTTCCACTAAACATTTTGGTGAACCTGTGTTTTTGGAATTAAATTGTAACTTGCTTAGTGTGTGTCTTCAGATTTGGATTGATATCATTCATTCATATAGTCATTCATTTTATTGCATTGAGAAAAATTCAAAAAAATTGCATTATTTGGCTTACTAAATTGCATCAATTCTTTCTAAATTTTCCTAATTCATGATTTTTGCATCAGATCTTATATAAACTATAGAAAAATACAATCATTTGCATTGAATTTTCATCATTAATTTGCTAGGCTTTTGTAAAATTTTTGACAATTTTCATTAAACCTAGTAATTCCAAAATCTAGGGTTAGTAGGCAAAATCTTCTTTCAGATTTTTATACTGATTTTAGAGGTTCATTAAAATTTACATTTAGAATCAAAATATTTGCATTTTTGTATAGAAAATTTCAACAAAAACTAGCATTTTTCATGCATTTTCATTAAATTTGCATTAGAACTTCACATGATCAACCTTGGAATTAATTTTTAGATCTGAGAATATTTCATTTTCATCATAAAACAAACTTTAAAACGTTCACATAGCATTTTGTCCCAAGATCTCAAACCTAGGGCTTCAAAAATAATGATTTTCACTAAATTTGGCCTTATTGACTCTATAAATGTACACCATAGGCATGTTGTGAAAAGTATTTTTTCATTAATTTTATGTTATCATGGTAATAATTTTCTTCCCCTCATAAAAAGCTTCACAACACCCTTTTATCGGGCTCTTGTAGTGAAAATTTTGTGAAAAACTACACATTTTGGTTATTTTTGCCCGAGGGTTTGACCTAGTTTGCACTCTAAGCATGTTGTGATCAAATTTATGGATTAAGGTGATTGATATCATTGATGTTAATTTTTGTACATCCTAAAATTCATTACAACACCCCCTTTACTAGGTCTTGGAATTGAAAAACTGTGAAAAATAGCCCATTTTTGCTATATTTTCACTAGGGTTTGACCTTAAGAGGCACTAAAGCGTGTTGTGTTGGATATTTTGGCACTAAGTGGCTGTTATTACTGATATTATTTTATTTCCATCATAATTTTCCTCACAACACTCTTTGTTATGCTATTTGGCATTGAGTTTTGGTGAAAAAAGTGCCTATTTTGACATATTTTCACTATATTTCGACTTGGCATTATCTTGGATTTGCATCAAGAGTGTGTTGAGAGTGATATTATTGCTATTTTGGACTGATATCAGACATACATATTTCTTCCCTTGATCAAAATCTTTATAACACCCTTTGCTTCATTCATTTGCATTGAAAAAAGTACAAAAATCAAGCATCTAGGTCATTTTTGCATATAGCTTTGCACTTGACTTTTGCATAAAGTTGGAAAAGATTCTCAAAATCTAATCTTACATTGGAATGGCACCTTCATGTCATTTATCAATGGTATCTTTACATGCGTTTATCAAAGATCTTGATTTTGACTAATTTTTAACCCTCATGAGTGAACATCCTATGATATTAGAAAGCTTAATTGAGTTCTTCTCCATGAGTAGCAAGGAAAAGGCTAATGATGATCCCAGAGGTTATCCCACTTCCCCTATAACTGAATACTGCTCTCCCTGGCCAAGATGAAGCATTAGTGAATGAAGAGTTCCCTTTAACAAAGAACATTCCATGGGTAGAAAATGAGCATTCATTGAACAATAATCAAATTCCTACCTCTGTGGATCATCCCACACACCTTGGATTTCACTAAGGAAGAGGAGACCTTTAATGTCCCTCCTTTGTTTGAATATTCAAGTCATTTGGAGATCACTAAGAGGATAGAGAATAAGTATGCTAGTAAGCTTCAACAAGAAAACATTCCACCTAGACAAATGAACTTTGACCTTGGTGTTTCCTCCTCTATAACACAAAAATCCATAACAAAGAAAAGGCCTATGTTACAAAAGCTAAGTCATAAAATACAACAATGTCAACATGCAAAAAGGAGGAAGGCAAGGAGACGAGCTTACCCTGCATCTCAACAAGAAAACATTGATCCTAACATTAAACCAAACAAACATGATCCTAACAATAAACAACATGATAAGCAAGACATGAATTGGGCTATGACACCTTATATCCCACTTTCCTTTAACATTAGCGAGTGGGAGGATGACGATGATTTTCTTGATGATGAGACTTAGCATGAAGACCCTACAGGTAAGTATCTCTACCCCTTTCTTTCTCTCATGATGTGCTTCCCCCATGATGTGTTATGTGTTGTTTAGGCCTCCTGGGATGATCTCGGATTCTCCCGTAAGGTTCAAGATACTAGGAGACTGCCTCTGTTGTGAGCTTCTTCTATTTGTATCATCATTCTTCTATATTGCCTCTCTCTCTTATTTCATTGTAATGTGTTGTGTCTTACAGACATAGCGTTGCAGTTGGTGACACCTGGGGGCACGCTCCTACATGACTGTCCCTAAGACACTTGTTTCCCCTCTCTTATTTATTGTTCCCTTCCTCTAGTGTTTCCATCTAGTGGGCAGATGAAGACAAACATTTATACTGATGCGGACCTAGTGTCCCTTTCGAGAGCAATCAAAAAATGGACTTAGTTCCTAATATGACGATGGGGTTGTATATCTTATCCAACGCTTGGGTAGTGGAAGCACTCGTGCTTTCGGCATAGTGAATTTAATGATGTTTCTATCGCATTTACAAACCTTAACAATATTGCTGCTCTGTGCACCTTTGTTTGTCTCTAAATCTAGCCTTGGTGGTACTCGATTCAGAGAGCTTCGTGATATAGCCCTACGATTATCCTCAAACTCTGAATTTGTTGTATAACCTTGGCTATTTGTATGATTAATCATATGCATTGATGTTGTTGTTTATCATGATGTTGTAGACACTAACATGTTTCTTGCAGGGATGTTTTTGTGGGAACATTTGACGATCGTGAAGTACATGCCACCTCCAGGGGGCATGGGCTTTGTGAGAGATTGTTTTCCCTGGTGTGTTTTCTTCCTACCTTAACATGCTTTATATTGATACCTGATATCAACCACCTTAAGGTGGGGGCATATATAAGGTAAGTTGTCTATTGTAGATGTTAGCAATGTGCTTGTCCTCAGGTGTAGTTTGTGCGATGAGTACATCTTGCACTCTGAGTTTGTTTGCAACCAATCAATCAATCATGTAAGCCCTCTATGGAGGTGAGATATCATGTATATCCTTTTTATCTTAAGCCATCTATAGAGGTGGGGATGGTGTATTTCTTGGAGCAGATTGCATCATCCTGTCATTTTCAAAAGTCCTCTGCAGAGGCAAGGAGTGGTTTTGTGACTAACTCAACCATTAAGTGTGTCTTCGGTGATTGTTGTGGTGAATCCCAATCATTGGTGTGTGCCTGTAATGTGCCTGAGATGGTGTTGGACCTAGAAATAGGTACATTCCATTATTTGTTTGCCATGTTTTCTGTGTGTCTTCAAAGTGTGTGTTTGGCGTGCTTACTTTGTTTGGTGTGTCTGTTGCCCCATATGCATCCTGCATTTTGGGATGTTTTGTGTGTCTTGCGTGTGTGTTGCCCCATATATACAAAGACCTGCATGATAAGTGCATCATGTATTATGAGAGGTTTGTTTACTTTCCAGTACTTGTATCATTTCATATATATGAAAGAAAAAGAAAAGAAAAGAATCATGCCTTTCTTCCATGCATTAATGTGTCTTCTATGCATTGACTATCTTCTCCATGTTCTGCATGACTGTAACTATCTTCTCCGTGCTTTGTGTGCTTATTACTATTTTCTATGTGATTGGCGTGTCTTCTCCATGCTTGATGTGTTTGTTGTGTTTGTGACCTTACTTTAATGCATGTATTGGCCTCGTGTTTATACATACATTAAAGTGGGGGCTAAATGTAACGTCAAAAAATGTCCCCTTGGGGGCTTTTCCCTCGTAAGGTTTAGCTCCTGGGTCTTTTGCATGCATTTAGGACATCTTAGTGCATAATTTGGCATCCCAATAGAATGAGCCCTAGGTAACATGACAAATGGGACCTAGGAGGACCCCTTGAGTTGTACCCTGCCCAAAATAGGGGGAGGACTTGGGTGCCCACGCCCCATTCCTGCCCTATTTTGGGGCAGCCCTAGTTTCTAGGTGTCGGTTTATGACCGTTACTTGGGTCCTTTGCCAACACGGTAAGTTTGAATTACGAAAATCTTGGTGGGAGTGTTTGTAGTTCCATATAAAAGCATGTTTAGGCATTCATTTGTAAACTAGATTTCAACTAGATGATTACTACCAAGCTATTGTGTTCTCAAGGTGATTCAAGGCTTTCATTGTGTTGCAAGAGTAGACTTGTGTGGTTTATGTGTTTGTTTGTAGATTTGAGCATCAATTTCCTCATGGAATGAAAAGCATCTTCCTCCCATGAGTGCTTCACTACAAGGTGACATTATATTGTGTTTTCATCATTGATTCCTTTGGTTTTTGCCTCTGCCTCAAAAGGGCACATACTCTCTATCTGACAATGGTGTTCAGAGACTTAAGTGTCCTCTAGGGCTTGACTGAGGCAAGCCTCTAAACACTACAACCCCCTCCCAAATTCTTGTGATTGCAGGTTACAGGTGTCGCATTTGGGAAAAGTGAAGTTGCAGGAAGGATTGGCAAGGATCAAGGATTCAGGATCTAAAGAAATGTAGGACACCAAAGCACTTCCATGACTTGGGCACTCACTCTAGTGTCCTCCACAACTGATTTCCTAGAAACATAAGTTACAGGGCTGATCAGTGTCGGAAGGAGGTCTAGATCCCGCAAAGAAACTAGTACCTTGAACTTGGGTGCCCGCTCCAGTGTCCCTGACTGTTCCGCCTCAAAACCCCAAAAATAGGTATTCTATGATTTGCCATTTCATTTCCATCTGCAAGAGAATTTTCTATTATTCATCAGTTTATTGCCATATTTACATAATTAGGGTTTTAATGGTCAATTGAGCATAAGAGAAGATAAATTGATAATTAAATTCCTTAATCCAAGTTTCCTTATATCTCACAAGCAATCTAGGGTATGATAGTGCTCGCCACTCAACTCTAGATCCTTGAATGTAAAGTGGAGAGGAGGATTTAAACATCAAAACACTAAAACATTAACAAATCCATTTTTCTACTAAACAGTTAGTGATAATGAAGACTTGGGATTCAGAATTTAGTTGCTAAATGACTACACCTTGGCATAGTGACAGATGCTTATGCAGTATTCAGTTTTCATTTACAATTTGCTTTGTACTTGGTAGTGAGCCTTTTTCATCAAGCCAGTCAGCCTGGTAGTGAGCCTCCATTAGGGTTTAACAACCCTTATTGTAATCTTGCTAGGTTTAGGGTTGAGGCAGTGAGCCTGCTAGACCTAGTTGTACTTCATGGCAGTGAGCCAGCATCTTCTAGGCCCATGGAGTGACCAAGCCTAAACATCATTAGTTGTAAAGATTGCAATATATATTTGAGAGCTAATCCTCTCCATGGTTTTTACCATTTTGGGTTTTCCACGTAAAAATCTTGGTGTCAATGTGTCATGTTTTTATGGTTGTTGTTCATATGCATGTTGTGCCTTTGTTTAATTAACTTTGGAAAATGGTTGAAATTTAAAGTGCATCAAAAGATTTTTAGAATATTGATTCACCCCCCCTCTCAGTGTTCCTAACATTTAACAATTGGTATCAGAGCGAGGTTCCTTAGAAAAAGTCTAATAGCTTAAGGAAGACTTGGGATAGTATGATCATGGCAACAAGAAGATTTGGAAATTATGAAAGCAACAAGCAACTAGAAGTGGCTCTTATGGATCTTGAAAACTCTGAAATAGAAGTCAAGGATCTAAAAGGAAATTTGCAACAAGCTGACAAATTCATCTCAAAGCTAAAAGAGCAAGTCAAGAAATTCAAAGACAAATACAAAGAAGTTAATGATCAGTTGATATCAACAAATGAAGCCCTGAATGAATTGGAAGCAGAAGTTATAGAAAGAACAAGAATAGAAGATGATCTAAATTTATTTATGAAGAGAAGATCAGAAGTTTGTGTCAAACTTGAAAAAGAAATTGTAAGTCTAAAAATAGACCTGGAAAAAGCCAAAAGCCTTGAAGAAAAATTCAAGATAAGTACTACAAAGCTTGATGAAATGATTGCTAGCTAGAAGAGTGTTGATGAGAAGCAAGGTTTGGGATTTGAGAAAGGAGAAAGTCTAAAATCTGGTCAAATAAACTCTGAGTTAAGGCAAAACAAAGGATACCAGTTTAGAAATCAAAGAAGAAGATCTAGAAGACCTCCGGTCAGACAGCCAAACCCTCAAAGGTATCCATCATTCAATGGTTATTGTTATAAATGTAATAAATATGGTTATAGGGCTACTCAGTGTAGAAGTAGAATGAATCAAAATGTTCCATCCTTCTCTAGTAAATGTTTGAATTGCAAGAAGATTGGTCATAAAGAAAATGAGTGTAGGAGTATGTCAAGAAATATGCCAAGCTATTCTAGGAATGGTCAATTCTTCAATGGCAAGTGTTTTACATGCAATAGGTCTGGACACATGGCTAATCAATGTAGATTAAGGATAAATTCATTCAAAGGAAGAAATCAAGGACAAGAAAACATTGTATGTTTCAATTGCAACAAATTTGGACACATTGTAAGATTCTACAGAAGCAAGAATATGAAGAAAAATTACTATGATAAATAAAGAAAAACATAGCAGAGGAATGATAAGGGAAAAGAATGGGTTGATCCAATGAGAACCAAGAATGAGATGAGTATGATCTAAATTAAAAAGGATGTAAATGAGGTTAAGGATGGATCTGCACCAGCATCTGGTGTAGACACTTCCTCTGGGAAGTAAATTGAGAGATCTAGCTCAGGGGGAGCAATGTTGAAAATCCAAATCCCCCAGCTAGAAAGTGGGTACCAGAATCTGGCACGAGGTGTATGATGAAACCTGATGCAACACATCTCTCAAAAGAAAAACTGGAATAAAATGGGTTAGTACAACACATTGCGAAGCAATCCCAATTGACTATATTCTATAGTAAAGTGTTTTAATATCTTTTTGGGAATAAGCATTTATGACGACTTAGGTTAAGTCTTGTGAAGGATAAAAGGGATCTTGTTTGATCTCAAAATTACTTTGCACTCACATCTATCAAGTATTCAGAGAGATTGGAGCTGACTTTGAGCAACAACAACCAAGATTTGAAGCGCTTGAAAAATTTAGAGAAAGGACACCCTAATTTGACGAAACAAGGTACTTTTGTTCTAAACCTACTTGTGAATCTGTTAAAATTATGAAATGGCCTCGCTGCAAGTTGTTGATATTACTGAGCGAGCTTGACCAAAATTCAAGAAACACCAATTCAAATCAATTGAAGTCAATCAGTTGGGTGCATTCTCAAATGTTCCTCACGGAGTCTTATGTAGAGGATATTAGGGCATATATTCTTGTTGCCCTAGAGGAATTTGGTGATAGCAGGTTTACCTATCTCTACATAAAACACTTGAGTAATGAGAATCTTGATCTGAAGAATGAATATGAAGCATTAGAAAAAAAGAAATTTATTTAGTACTTGGATTTCCTAACATTTATTGAGGATGAATGGGTCTGGTATGTGTTAAGCAGGGTTCATGATGAATTCATATGGCTTGAGAGACCTTTCAAGATTACAAAAGATGCTATTAGGGAAGTCACTGGATTATGCTCCACCAGATCAGTACCACTATTGAAAGCCATGAAGAATGATATAGTAATGGTAGTTACCAGAGCAAAATTTGATAAGAGAGCCTTGACAATAAATGATATTGAGGATCATCCTGTCAGATTTGCCTCAATGGTGTTCGAATACAAAGTTTATTTCACCAACTGGGAAACTCTATTTCAAGCACGACCATTTACACAACCTATCAAATGATTAAGGAAAATGTTGATTATGACATCTGTGAATTGCTCTGACAACAAGTAATGGATAACCTAAAGAAGACAAAAGAAGGTAAATACCCCTTTAAATTTGGCACTCTGATCATGTGTTTATTTTTCTATTTTATGCAAGAGCTACTTGGTATGAAGAACCTATTATGGACCAATAATAAACCTATTGCAGTCCAAATTAGAAATTTGTTGAGTACCATAGGCACCATTGATACATAGAATATAGCCCTATGGGGTTATTTCAAGAACTGCCAAAGATCAATGTAAGCCAGAGAAAGAATCCCCAAAATAGTTGTTGAAAAATACAAAGATACAATTTGCTTCATTGTGACAAAAGATCAGTGTTTGATAGAGGCCATTAAGCCCAGAATGGTTTGGGTTATGCCTATGGGATATGAGGTAGATGGAGCTGTACTGGAAAACTATGTCGAATATATGCTAAGTAAACCCAAATATCCCAAGGAAGAAAGATTTGGGACTTATAAGGAATTGCATGCTAAAATTCATGTTGAGGTAAGAAAACCTGAAATCTCTAGGAAAATGAGGAAAGTGGCAGAAGAAATTGCCATAAAACATGGATTCACAAAAGAAGAAGTGGAAAAGGCAAGGGAAAAGGCACAAGCTTTTAAGGAAGCAGAAGAAAAGAGAAAAGGTGAATCATCTGGAGCTCCGAAAGAACCCAAAGGTGAGCCAGAAAGGCCAGAAAAGTTAAAAAGAAAAACTAGAGCCTCCACCTCTACAGAAGCCACATCCACTCCCTTTGGTTCCACACCATCTGCAAATGTGGAAACACCTACCACCAATTCCAAAAAAAAGAAGACTATGGCCAAGAGAATGCATGTAAGTATAGTTGTTGATGAAGAAGCAATAGAATCAGATGAGGAAGTAAAGAAGATGAAGATTGAGGCCACAAAAGCCTCAGGAACTAGCAAAAAGAATCCCTCTGGTAAGAGTAGATTTGGGAAAAGGTTAAAGAAAGATGAGCCTCATATAGAGGAAGCAACTATAAGCCTTGAAGATGTTCTCAAAAACATATTAGTGGATGACAATTTGAAACCCATTGCTCACTTGTATGATGAATACAATGATCCAGATAAGATGATCATTGAGACTACTATTGTAGAATATCTAAACATCTACAATAAGGCTCTGATTGAAATTATTACTGATCTTCCACACAGCTTGGGCAACATAATGAGTACAAGAAAAGAAACAGCTATGGCAAAAGATGTTGAGCTAAGAGAACACTCATTGATACGATTATGTCCAGGAATCACTCCTAAGGAGAAGGACAAAATCTCAAAAGAAATCAAAGATGCTTTTAGAACCAAGAGAAGAATGAACTCATTGATGTTGGGAGAAATTGATAAAGTGGTCAAAGAAATAGAGATCACTTTGGCTGCATTGAAGAAAAAAAATATTCCTACCATCTATGACAATGAAGAAACAAATGTTGGAAATGACACATCTATTTTGAAAGTCAACATGGAACAAGGCTTGGAGAAAACTGATACAAATCCTCCAGTAAAAGATAGAGTAATAGAAGAGAAAAGGGAAGAATTTGATCAAACCCCTGCTGCTAACAATCAAAACACAGCTGAAAAGGATAAAACTAAAATAAATCTTTTTCCAGGACAATAGACTGATGATCTAGAAAGCAAGGAGAAAATTGATGAGAAGATCAAAGTTGATAATCAAGAACTTGATCAAGCTGAGAAAATCCATACACCGAAGCAAAATTTAGATCAACAAGAAAATATGGACATGAATCCCCCAGAACGGAGTCAGGAAGAAACATCTGAGAGACCAAGAGACACTGCAGATGTCTCAGTTGGTTCTAGCAAACAACAAGTTGCAGATGACTCTAAACTCCTTCAAGGACCAATCAACTTGGCCTCAATATTACCTATACAAAAATTCAAGTTAGTATCTATTGTTCAGGCCAAGGCACAGGAAGAAATGCTGAAATCTCATGACCAAGACAGTAACTTGATCAATGATGCATCCAACGTCCTGGAAAAGATGATGCCAACTGTTCAAAAGGACACCTCACTATCTTCCATTGATCATCTCAAAGAGCTATTAGACTCTATAAGTACACATTTTGAGTCTTTTGAAAAATCTGTAGAAGAAAAAGTTAGAAAAAAGTTTGATGAAAAGAGATTGATTGAGTTAAAGGCTATGTTAGCAAAAGATAAAACTACATTAGAAAATGTGATAAAAGGCATACAAAGTGCCATTGAAGAAGCCTATAAAGTTTATAAATTTTGCCTATCTTGGCCAAAAGTTACAAAGGAATTAGAAGATAAAACAAAACTTTTGGAACTCAAACTACTTAATATCTCTAAGACATAATTTGGCAGTTGAGTCAATAAATGCGAAGGAAGCTCAAGTTGCAAGCATTCACAGTGATTTAAGCACTCTGATGAAGAAAAGGGGAGCAATTAGAGACAGGTTGTGCCAGCTAAGGGGACTGATATGTCCAAAAATTGACTCCATGACCAATCTGGTAGATGAAGCCATGAAATCACTCGCACTAGTTGATACACCATCAGATGTGTAGAGAGCAGAGAAGCTAGTTTTTATGATGAATGGCCACGTCCATATCCTAGAAAGTGCAAGAAATAGATGGAAGAAAGAGATAGCCTTGATAAAGACCACCTATAATGATATTCTACCTTCAATGACAAATTAAGATAGAAATGTGTATCTGTATATATGCGGCAGAATATAATAGTTTTGAACATTTTTGACAAGTTTTGGATTAAGATCACACTATTTTCCATTGATGTCAAAGGGGTAGAAGAAGATCAGTGAAAAATGGGGTAAAACATCTCAAGGGGAACAGAAAAACAAAGTATATAGTAAGGGAGAGTAGTTAAGCATTTTTCACTACTAACTATTGCCATCAATGCCAAAGGGGGAGAGTGTTGGCAAGAGACACTGCTCCGGCATGGACTTGTATGTTGTCATTGATGGAAACAAGGCTCAGAGATCTTATCACCATGAGAGGAAGAGATAACTCTAGAAGGACATATTGGAATTTAGATCTGATTGACAGGTCCGGTTGGTAGAAGTGACTAAGTATGGGTATTTACAGAGTAAAGGACAGTTAGTGGGTCAGTGTGTTTCTGCAGATGATGATCTAGTAATGTGGTTTAGGAATGATGTTAGTAATTGTTTGATGGTGCTATGCTCTAGAGATTAAGTTTTGACTTCCTCCGGAAGTCATTTGGAAGAAATAACTAAGTATGGGTGAATAGAGGTATAGCAGAGATAGTGAACAGGACACATTGTAATAGTCCGCATTCCTTTGTAGGTGAGTATTTCGTTATGCATTTTTAATGTGTTTTAAACACTTGTATGAAGTGTCTAATTCTAGAGTTGTGAGATCTAAAGTCCACCAAAAAGATAGTTACAAGCTATTGAGTATCAGTATAGTGTTTGACATAGTTTGACAGAGACAGAGTCTGAGTTGTAATGGTCTACATTTCTCCACAAGATGATATCATGCCTTGCAGTTCTAAGGGAAAGATTGGGAATGTGTAAAGAGTCCTTGATATTATTTTGGAAGTGTTTTGTGATCTAGAGTAAAAATTGTGAGTCTACAAATGAACCTATTAAGCGTGCTCTTAAGGAACACGCTGACTAATATGACAAATCATTGTGCAGAGAAGAGGTAGTGTGTGAAGGATCTATTTAAGTGATTGAATGATTAGAGCTGACCTATTTGAACATGTTTGGGAAAAGATTTGGGTCCACATAACATAGAGTGCATTGGATTGAGCCATAAAGTTACACCTTTCTATGTACACATTTCACTTCTTGGATGCCAACCTGATTATGGATCAAATCATGATGTGGATATATATGAGTGATGAATTTCAGTTGAGAGGTGGTGTGGATATATGTGATTAGATGTGAATATGCAAATCGTAGAGTAGTGAGATAGGTTAGTGATAATGAAGACTTGGGATTCAAAATTTAGTTGCTAAATGACTGCACCTTAGCATAGTGACAGATGATTATGCAGTATTTAGTTTTCATTTGCAATTTGCTTTGTACTTGCAGTGAACCTTTTTCATCAAGGCAGTGAGCCTTCATTAGGGTTTAACATCCCTCAAGGTTTAACAGCCGTTATTGTAATCTTTCTAGGTTTAGGGTTGAGGTAGTGAGCCTGCTAGACCTAGTTGTACTTCATGGCAGTGAGCCAGCATGTTCCAGGCCCATGGAGTGACCAAGCCTGAACATCATTATTTGTAAAGATTGCAATATATATTTGAGAGCTATTCCTCTCTGTGGTTTTTCCCATTTTGGGTTTTCCATGTAAAAATCTTGGTGTCTATGTGTCATGTTTTTATGGTTGTTGTTCATATGCATGTTGTCTTTGTTTAATTAATTTTGGAAAATTGTTGAAAGTTAAAGTACATCAAAAGATTTTTAGAACACTGATTTACATTCAACAAAGTGGACTTTTGATAGAAAATCAATTGATAGAGTCTTCCAAGAGGGAGATTTGGTGCTGAAATGGGATGAAGATAGGGCCAAGGTAGGAGGGCATTCCAAATTTTATGCCATATGGAGCGGTCCCTACATTATCACCAATCGCAAGCATGCAAATGCCTTTCAGCTATCCAAATTAACTGGTGAGGAACTTCTAGTCCTAGTGAATGGGATTCATCTCAAACTATACTTCTAAGTTTGGTTTTGAGATCCTTGTAAATATTTAGGTTAGTTTACCTTTTGTTTTAGGTTTCCTTTCCTCCAAGTGTTGTTGCACAGGTAGATTCTCATTAGGAGAATGTTTGCCTTGTGTTTTTCTTGTTTTTTGGAGGCATTTTCAGTTTTGTTTCATCACGAGGCTATTTTATTTTGACTCTGTGCCCAATGGACTATATAAGGTAGTTGGATCCCTGTGTTTAGTAGGTAAATATCTCTACAAAGTCACCAAAATGTTGTCATATTTTGCCCAGCCCAAAATATTCCAGAATCCCTCCTTCTATCAGATAAATCTGATCAGAGAAAGTCTCAAATAGAAGGAGGTAAAACCTAAAATCCTTCAAAATCTAGTGAATCCCCTTGCACAAATCCCCAAAATTCCTTGTGGAGAATCCTTGCAGAAAACCCAGAAAAATCTAGGCCATTGCCTTAGTTTTTTATCTACTTTTGGCCTTTATCAGCAAAAATTGAGGTTTCTAAACCTACAGAAAAATCATTAAAATTTGGCTAAGGCATGAAGGAAATTATCCCCCTTGTCAAAAAATTTCTTTTATATGAACTCCTCAAGAGTTCACTTTTTCACTGTTTCGCTAATTCACCGATTGTCCAACAGATGGAAAGGGAGTGGGTTTTCTCAAAATTGTCTAAGTAAAAAGGGAACAAAAGTTTGCCTTATCAAAAAAGTGATGGTTCAGCAAACCAAAAGTTCACCGATCGACAATTACACCAATCGATGACTTTGCCAATAGTATGAAGAGAGGTGGTCAAGTTCTGAAAAGAAGAAAATCACTGATAAAGCAATGAGGAAATGGCTAAGGCAAATGGTCTGACAAGACATAATTTTTCCAATAGAAAGGGAAAGGTTGGCTGAAGAAAGAATTCACTGCATGAGGATTTTTCCGATAGGCAAAAAGTGATCAAAGATAAATAGTTCAGTAAAATTGGATTTTACTGATAATGGGACCCGAGGAAAAGCAAGAATCCAACTAAGGAAAGAAAGAAAAGTACCCTTGTCAAGGAATTGGCAGAAGGTCAAACTAAGGAAGTAGTTCAAAATTTTATAAGTTTGTGGATATAGGTAAATAAGAATAGCTAAGGCAAATGGTTCTCCATTTCACACTTTTGTCGATAGGCCAGTAAGGAAGGTGTCATGGTTTGGAAAAGGAGGTTTTGCCGATAAGGGGCCAACATAGAGCAATCAAAAAAAGTTTTCCAAATGGGCTAATTACTGATAAGGCAAAAATAATGCTAGGTAGATACAAGATAAAGGTAATTTTGGTACAGTAAATGCAAATCAGGTTTTGAGAGTTAGGATTTCACCAATAAGGTAGAGAGGGGCTTGAAGATGGAGCATTATGGCTCTGGAAATAGAAAATTTTCCAACCAGGATGAATGCAAAGATGACATAAGGATAAAGAGATACAACAAGTTAAAGTGTTGTAAAAGATTACCTCTCCCTAAATCACACCATTTTCTCAGGGAGAGGTACCCAACATTAAATTATGTAGGCCAGGGCTGAATGAGGGTAGTTGAAACATTGAACTCTTCAATGTTGGGGGTACAAGTGAGTTGTAGGGTAGGTTTGCAGGGACAAAATTGGGACATCAAGCCTTCCCTCTTTAATGCACCTAGAACCCATGCATGTAGGTGATCTCTTCTAAAAGCTATAGGTTTGTCAGAAGCATGGCCTTTGTCCCAATTCTTAGGTTTTTCAGCCAATCTTTAGGGTTAGAAATTTAATGAGGCATGGGTTGTCCTAGGTCAATTGACAAGCTCCAGCCCAACTATTGTAAAGTGCTTGAATTGTTATAAATACATAAACTTGCAATGTATTTGTGTTAGTTGTTCTTCTGGGCTATTGCAAGTTGGAGAATTCTTGTAACCAGACCTCTATAATGCAGTTGCATGAACCAATTGGATTTGATGTATTATGTTCAAGACAAATCCTTTGATGTCTCTAATTTGTTGGTTCATCCATGAATGTAACTAATTATTCTATGTCTATTTCATCTACATGATTCTATCTCTTGTAATGGCTATTCTGCCTCTATAATCAATACAAACTGATATTTTTGCATCTCTCATCATTCTTGTACTATGTCTATTTTTTTATTAATCTGAGCTATGTATTGTGGGAAAAATGGTCCTTTTCATTCCTCCATTATTCTATCCTATCTTGTATTAGAATTAATATGATTTTGTGTGAGTTCTTTTTAGTTTTGAGGTTATTACTGTGTTGAGTCAGTTGCAGTTAAACATATTTAATTTGGTGCATCACTTTCTTTTATTTCGGGAATCCTTCTTACCATTTTCCCCCACAAGCATTAGCACTAGATTTAGTTTATTTCTCTGAGCCTTAAGCTCAGAAAGAGGATCCAGCCTTCTCTAGAGGTTTGATCTCATCTGCAAGGTCCCACACCTTGAGATCAGTCCCATTATGTCATTGAGGTGTTTGAACTACCTTCAAACAGGGTGCAATTTCACATGACAATAGTCAAGAAATGGATTTCCAAAATACCAGAGGTATATTTGGGAACTACTTTGGATAAATGCCCACCCTAGGTAGACCCTTTCTTTGTCACCCTGATAATAAAGGGGAGATTTGTTAATAATTGTATGGGGCTTCTTCCAACATAATACCACTTGGAGTAATGGAAACACTAGGCTTACAAGGTACTAGGGCTTATGGGAAGTGTTTTTCTATGGATTATAGGGAAGTCCCTATCATTGGAGTCAACAAGGATATAAGCTTTAGACTTGCATCTTATCCACACAAGGAGTATAAAATGAATATCACAATGGTGGATATTCCACCTCAATATGGAATGTTGATGTCTAGAAAATGGGCCTCTACTATTGGAGGCAGAATTCAGATGGATTCTTCCTATGCCTTGATTCCAATGGATGGCAAAGAAGTAAGGCTTGATAGAGAAAACAAGTCTCCTTAGATAATTGATGGCATTTAGGAGGATGATAACTAGGTGTGTTTCTTAGATGTTGATATGGATAATTTCAGAATTGAGGCATTTGAGACTGATCAGGAGGAATGGAAAGATGAAAATATCTAGATTTCCCCTGATAGTGATGGTCTATTGTCCATGTAGTTTGATGGAGCCTATTCTAGAGAAGGTTTTCAAGCTGGGGCTTTGCTTGTTTTCCCTTCTAAAAAACCTTCAAATCATCTTTTAAATTAGGTTTTGAATGCACTAACAATATTACTGAGTATGAAGCCTTGATCCTAGGATTGAAAATAGCCATTAAGCATGGAGTTAAGAAGCTCAAAGTCCTAGGGGATTCTAAATTAGTTGTATCACAAATCAGATCCAAATTGAAAGGAAGAAAGGTATGTGGAAAACACTTCCTACACTGATCTACTGAGGAAAAATTTATGTAGATTTCAACTTTTAAAGTTACATATTAAGATGCACATTAATAGAAAGATAATAACACAAGATATACGTGGGGAAAAACCTTTCAAGTAAGAAACCCCACACTCCAAAGCCACTCAATATTATTCAAGAATTAATATACTTGTAGAGAAAGCTTTCACAAGAGTATAACCAACCAGAGATCCAAAAGGTAACTCAACATCTATAAGACTCTTACACACAACCTCCATCTCAAGCTCTTGATATATAGGAGATACAATACGATAAATAGTCAATGGTAATTACAAAACCATGAGCCAAAACCACCCAAAAGTGGTGCCCAAATTATCTCCAATCAAATATTCCTTGTGATGTGCCAAATCACACTCTAACACATGTAACTCTCCCCTTTACAACTCTTTTAAGTGTCCAAGATGTTTTCACATTTCCCAAAAATTGGAGGTCTAACTTCCAGAGGTCATAACTTTTGATCCGGGTGTCTGATTGATGAACTGTTTAATGCATCAGAAAGCTCATGAAGAGATCTACCAAGAGGTAGACTAATTTGTTAGTTAAAATAACTTTCAGGGCCTTTAGGGACCTCTAAGTGCTTCAAATCTGACTTCAAAACTTTTTTTAGTAGTTTCAAAAAATAGAAAATGTAATATCTCGCAATCCAGATATGATCTTGAGTCGAAACTCACTCGAGATGTTTACTTAGTAGTTCCACACCTTTTGGGAAAATTTTCAAGTCAATCAAAGGTCAAATGTAGAGTTACTAAAAATAGTAAGTCCCTCCATTTTTAGCCCTTTTGGAAACTCTGAAAGTTCTAGACCATTCTTCAAGATAAAGGGTATTCGAAAAGACCAAAACTGGGAAGAATAGTAACCTTTCATAGTTGCAAGGTTGAGACACTTTACCTAACATTCTCCCACTTGTAGAATACCTTGCAAGAGAAAAGAGAGTATCAACATTACGATTTAATTGCTAGGGGCTAAGAGGCCCATAGACTCTAAACACCATCTAAACTTCTTTGCGCTCATGGGTTTTTTCAAAGAATCTGCAACATTCATCAAAGTGTCAACATTCTCCAAGTTTACCTTCTCATTCTCTACCATGTCATGAAGAAAATGGTATTGGACATCAATATGCTTAGTCCTCACATGGAAAGTAGGATTCTTTGCCAAATATATGGCACTCTGACTATCACAACAAATAATAATCTTCCCTACATCAAACCCAATATCAGAACACAATCACTAAAGCCAAATGGCTTCTTTGCAAGCATGAGTTGCTACCATGTACTCATCTTCAGTAGTGGACAAAGCAACCACAGGTTGCCGCTTACTCATCCAACTAATAGCACCACCAAACGTTGTGAACACATAAGCACTGGTGGATCTCCTATTGTCAATGTCACCTACCCAATTAGAATCCACATATCCATGAATACTTATAGAATGCTAAGATCTAGTAGGATAACCATGATAGCATAAGGAATACTTAGAGGTACCCACAAATGTCTAAACACTCTCTTCACTGCATCCCAATGTACCCATCTAGGATTAGCCATAAATCAACTAAGGAATCTCACTGCTTGGGTAATGTCTGGTCTTGTCTAGACCATCACATACATCAAACTGCCAACTACACTAGCATAAGGAACTCTTCTCATATCCTCCATCTCAGAATGAGACTTTGGACAATTTGCAACATATAACTTTGTCCCCATCATAATAAGAACAGTAAATGGTTTGCAATCTACCATGCTGAATCTCTCCAACATAGTGTTAACATACTTACTCTGGACTAACCAAAGTTTTTTGTTTGCTCTATCTCTTCTGATCTCTAGACCTAGAATGTACTGAGTTGCTCCTAGCTTTTTCATCTCAAACTATGCTAACAATTGAGACTTCAAATAAGAAATCAAACTTTTACCATTCCCAATGAGTAACATATCATTAACATATAATGCAATAATAAGAATGTGATCATTGTCAAACTTGTAATAAACACAATGATCTGATTTCAATCTTAGAAATCCAATGCTCAACACAATGGCATCAAACATCTGGTACCACATCCTAGGAGACTATTTCAAACCATACAAAGACTTTTTCAACTTACAAACCAGATTTTCTTTACCTTTCACCATGTAGTGCTCTAGCTGTGACATGTAGATTTCCTCCTCCAAGTCACCATGAAGGAATGTTGACTTCACATCCATCTGTTCCACTTCTAGATCATACACTATTACAAGAGATAACATGAACCAAATAGATGTTAGCTTTGTAATAGGAGATAAAATCTCACCATAGTCAATTCCCTCCACCTGAGAATACCCCTTCGCAACCAATCTAGCCTTATATTTCTCAACACTACCATCTACACCAAATTTCTTTTTGAACACCCATTTGCATCCAACATGTTTTCATCCTTCAAGAAAAGGCACCAAGCCCCAAGTATTATTATTTTCTAAAGAAGCCATCTCCTCTTCCATGGCCTCCTTCTAAGAACCTACATCTTTCATACCCATAGCCTCTTTCATAGTTATAGGCTCATTAGTGTTAGAAATCAAAGAAAAAATACAACTAGAATCATGCAATGAATAATCAAACCTATCAGGTTTCTGTCTTATCCGTGTGGACCTCCTCGAAGATTGAGGTTGAGATTCTTCATCTTCTTCTGAAATTTTAGAGCTACTTGAGCTCTCCTCATTATCAGGTCCAATAGATGTTTTTGCTTCAACTTTCTCAGGGGTGGAAGGAAGATGAACCACATCCTCTTTCTTCTCTTCTTTCTCTAGTTGCAAGACAATAGAAGAAGGATTGAGCTCTCTAAAAATCACACTTTTGCTATATAAAACTCTCTCAGCGGCTGGATCCTAATGCTTGTACCTTTTCACACCGATGCCATAACCAATGAAGATACACTTCATAGCCTTGTTCTCCAACTTTGACCTCTTCTCCTTAGGCACATATGCATATGCCTCACAACCAAATACTCAAATGTGTCTTAATGAGGGGTTTTTACCAAACCACACCTCCATAGGTGTCTTATCAATGAGTACTAATGTAGGAGACCTATTAACTAGGTAACAAGCGATAGCAACAACTTGAGCCCAAAACTTTTGTTTAAGACTAGGTCCACTTAGCATACTCCTTGCCCTCTCCATCAACATTCTATTCATTCTCTCTGCAACTCCATTTTGATGAGGGGTATACAGAGTTGTCTTTTGCCTCTTAATCCCCTGTTCTTTATAGAACTTGTTGAAATTTACTGAACAAAACTCACCACCATTGTCAATCCTCAAACACTTAATATTTCTATGCTTCTGATTCTCTACAAAAGCTTTGAACTCTTTGAATCTACTACATACTTCATATTTACTTCTAAGGAAATACACCCATATCCTTCTACTATAATCATCAATAAATGAAACAAAGTAAATAGATTTTGAAATCAAAGGAACATTAACATGACCAAACACATTATAATGAACCAAGTCCAACACCTTAAAAGATTTGTGAGAACTAGAATAAAATTGAACACAGTTTTGTTTTCCATAAATGTAAGTTCATAGAAATCAAACTCAAGGTTACAATCATTCATACCCTCAACAAGATTTTTATTTTTCAGGTTCCTCACACCCTTTTCACCAATGTTACCAAGCCTTTGGTGCCATAATGTTGTCTTCTCAGCTAGAAGTTTCATCTCCATAAAATGAGCACCCTTAGGTATCCAGAAAGCATGAACATCAGAAGTAGATGCAACGGTCCTCTTTGTTGTTGGTTCCAATGGTGAGGATGAAGAGATTGAAGGTCTCTTCTTCAAAATAGAGGTACTATTTTACTAAACCATGCATGCATCAAGTTGAAATAGAGTGCCAGTCCAAACACCCTTAACCAACACCATAGATCCTCTAGTCATCTTACATCCTCCATTCAAGAAAACAACCTACACACCCACATCATTCAACTTACTTATAGAAAGGAAGTTTTGTGCCAAACTAGGGATATGTAGAATACTATTGATTACCTTCACTTGTCCATCAAGGAATCAAATCAAGACTCTTCCATGGCCAACAATCTTTAGGTGAGAATCATCACCCAAGTACACCTTTCCACCATTGTATTCTTCATACTTTGTAAACCAACCCTGATGCAAGGTCATGTGAAAAGATGCACTAGAGTCAATAAGCCACACATCCTCAAATACATGGGTTGCCAAGGTAGTGACAAACACTTCTCCTTCATCCTGAGAGGACTTGTCAAAATCTAAATCATAGTTCTTCTTTTTCTATTTCTCCTCCTTGCACTTTCTGCAAAAGTGACCAGGTTTGCCATAGTTCCAACATAGATCCTTGGACTTTTCAGGAGACTTAGATCCCCCACAGGATTTGGATCTTCCTTTTTCTTATCCTTTTTCATTCCCTTCTCTTTAGATCTACCACGAACTGCAAGAGCCTCCTTAGCTAATTCAAAAGACATTCTCTAGATCTCTTCAAACAACAATGAAGAAATCACTTCATGCATCTTGAAGGTGGTAGTTGTACTCCCAATGGCCATAACAAGGTGATCCCATGAATCTAGTAAGTGTTGTGTGGTTACACAACATGCCCCATTTTGACTTGGCAAAACAGGGACCTAACTCTTTTTGGCTTGGCTTGTGTTGTCTGCTTTGTGGCGGTTTGGTAAAAGTAAGTCATGTGCATCATCATGTAGAACCAGGATGAGGTAAGTCATCATCATCATGAGGTCAGTTTGTCAAAATTCACAGTTCATTTCTATGACCTTATATTTGGAAAAAGTGTTGAATTCCATGCAGGTTTGCCTTTTACATCACCTTGGTATTCCTCAGGATGTGAGAGTTATGAACAGTCAAAGTTTTGGTCAAACCTGATATTCGCAAGAGGAGGATCATATTTTATAACCTCAGTCATGTTTTTGAAGATCATCCTGATCTTGGTGCATCGCCCGATAAGTCATGCAGCCCAAATATCTGGACGTCAACTTTAAGTGATAGTAAATCTTCCCCGTCAAACGGTCTTATATATCGCGAGCGTCATGTTTTCGAATGTAACCCGATATTTCTTAATATCCTCCTGACGCGAAATATCACCCTAAGCCAATATCCTGATGATGTCATCCAAATCTGATAAATGAAGAAACAAATATGACGATGACATCATCATCACATTTACATTTCGACAGGATATTTTCTAAACATGATCATGTTCGTATAATATGACGATGACGTCATGATGCCTTTCTGATACAAAGAATGAATATCAGGATGATGTCTTCCTGATATTTCAGAAGAGAGACAAGTAAGTTTGTCTCGTCATCATCATATTTGAAACATCACCTGATACATTGAAATATCCTCCTGATGTACTAAACATAATCAAAGGGCGCTTTTGTCACCTGAATCTTGTTGCGATAACAATTCCAATATGAGGGAGGAGGATGACATTGAAACTCGACCCGATATTTGCGAATATCATCCTGCCTTCATGATATCCTATCATATGGATATCCCCCCGCTCCCGTTGCCGCCATTATCATTTAATGCGCGCAGACATGGTAGGTGGTTCCTGCCGACCCCAGAACTCAATGAAACACCTGGCGAGATCCTGCGTTTTTTAGACGAATAATTAATGAATACAATCTAATGTGTCAGAGTTGCCTTAAATTTACCCTAATTGCAAGGTTAAAAGGTAATTCAACCGTCATTTTTACATTTACCTTGCAATAAAATTGTTTTACAGAGCACCAGCTTCCATATCCACATACAAGCGATTGTTGCACGATTTGCGCCCATAGACAGAAGGAAGGAAGTGATCATCAACTGTATTAAGAGCATTGTTAACAGTCTACTGGTATAAAAGAAAAGGCCTGCATAACCAGGTAAGTAAATGAGACCCCCATCATGTTATTGTTGTTCAGGTATGATGATGTAAGTTCTGGTTTATGCATCCATATGATTAAGTAATATTGAAAAGATACAGTAGGCATGGTGATTTTAATTGCAATATGCATGCATGTGTATACCCGTTGTGAAATGGGATTTTGTTAATTGTAGGTACTCATGGCTGACAAGTGGTTCATTAAGTGTCAAGAGGAATTCAGTAGGCCCATGTTCTCTTCTCAGAGGGGGGTCCTATTCAAATATGGAGCAATTACCGATACCCATCAGGGGAGCACCAATTTGGAAGCCTGGTCAGCTAGGCTGAATGATGGGAATGATAAAAGTCCTGTGCTGGACATAGTGTTCATATCAGGAATGTGGAACGCTGTAGTTTTCCATACTCCATGGAGTCTCTAGAGCTCATCATAGAATGTGCCTGGAATTATAATACTCAGACAAGGCAAGTGGTGAAGCATGGGAGGATATATGCAGACCTCTCCATCAAGGGTCTCTCCCGGACATTTGGATTGCCACTAGGCAGTAAAGTTAAGAGCGTGGACTTGAAGAAGTCTGAAAAAGAGTATGAAGCCAACAAGAAATCCACCAGGAAGAACATGTATCAATGGTGGGCTGAGAACAGCACATATCCTGCAGCAGCCAAACTTCCTGTGCACCTGTTCAAATATGATTTCAGTGAGGAATACCAATACATGATTGCACTCCTGAATAGAGTAACAGGCCAGCCTGATGCTGGTAGTTTCAGAGATTGGATGTATGGAATAATAATGATGTGTCTATATTCAGACATCAAGCCACTATGGGGCCAGATAATAAGTGATGCTCTGCATGAGTAGCTGATGAACCTGGGAGGTTCAAATTGTGCATTTTATATGTCATCATACATTGTTTATTCCTATGCTTACAAAGGCACTTTTGATGCTTTAGTTACAGATGGAAAGCTCACAGGCACAAATGCTACATATATCTGGGATCATCATCCCCAGCTGCAGAGAACCAATTACCTTAAAGACTACAAACTGGTCAATGATGCATTCTCCATGCATCTGGTAAGGAGCATGGAAGAAGATAGAACAAAGAGATTGAGCATGGAGGCTCAAGAAATAGTTTACAAGCATGCGGCCTGGTACATATAGTTTGCAACCTTTTCATACATAAGGGTTGAAGGTTTTGAGGGACATCCCCTGATGCTGCCAAGGTACCCTACTGATGCAGTAATACTAATGGAATTTATCAGACAGGGCTCCACAATGATAAAAATGTACAAGGATGCCAAGAAGCTGCCACCAATTTTGTTCCCAGTCAGCATTGGATGCTATATGTGCCCTAATTCTAACAATATAAAGAAGGTGATGGTCACCCTAAATAAAATGAATCTGCAGCCTTTCCCACTAACAAGACCATATGATCCTTACGGCAGGATACAGAAGATACTAGGAAAGCCTATTCATCAGAGGCACCTAGAAGATTTTTGGGCCAATTGTGAAGATGAGGCAGAGGCCAGAAGAAGAAGGTATCAGAGGTTAACTCTGAACCAAATTAGAACTGAACTTGAAGAAGAACAAATGAAAGAAACTGATCAGACACAAGCAGAAGGACATGTCTCGCTTGATGAGACAATAAATCTGTCTGATGATGAAGTCATGCAGGATGTGGCTGCACAAAAGATGGAGACACTTGCTGCCGGAATATCTATGACTCCTCACAAGCCTCCACCCGTTCAAACTATATTTGAGGAGATGAAGCAAATGGAACAAGAGCAAGAAAAGAGCCCAGAGCAGGTAGCTCAAGAAATAGGGCTAGAAGCATTAATCATAGAGGTGACAAGCCTTGTAGTGGTAGACCTGATAGAAAAATAGGATGCAAGTCCTAAACAACCAGCAGGATCACCTGATAAGGAGCATCCAGCAGAAGAAATAGAGATGGCAGAATCAGAAGGCCATACTCTGGAATTGGGACAACAAAGTCCACATGATACATCGGCAGAACCTGCTATAATAGAGGTTCAGGAAGCGAAGGCTGATGAAAAAGAGAAAACAATAGAGGATCCTGCTGCCAAAACATAAGAGGTTGACAATGCAGGACCGGAACAAATAATGGCTACAGAACAACCGCCGACACCTCAGGCAGAATCCACAGTATCCAGTGCAGTGGATAAACAACAAGGGGAAGAATTGAAAATAGATGAAGTAATGATGGAAAAGGATCATGATCATCATGATCAACATACAGATGCATCACAGGATTCCCCACACCAAGAGGAAGCTCCTCCGGAGAAGGAAATTCCTCAAGAGGAGGAGGTGCCGCAAGATCAACAACAAAGTGAGCATCAAGAAGAAGAAATGAGAAAATCACCATCTCCACCACATCTACTGATAGCAATGGGAGATATGGGTGAACATCATGATGATGCTGAAAAACATGATCAGGTGCCTCCGTGGTTGGCGAAAGAAGTAAATATAGAGGAAGAGCTTGAAATTCAGGAATTCGATGTCTCCACCTTGTTCTCCGCGGATATAATGAAACCTAGGAGGAAGGCCAGAATGACTTCAGCCATCAAGAGAGATCTGGCAACCGGGAGAAGGACTGCACAAATTGCCATACCTGCGGTGGAGAAAGAAAAAGGTAAAATTACTGTAGATGAATTTCAAATCAGCACAGTTGATTTGGGTTTTGCCAATGAGGACCAAGAAGGTCAAGAAGGCAAGGACATTATTGACTCTCTAATTCAAAAGGTGAAAAGAGAGAAGGAGAAGAATAAGCAACATAAAGAGCACATTGCTCAGTTGCATGCCTACATAAGGGGGCTGACCAGTCCTAATGATACTACAACTGAACATGCAGTCCCATTGACTGCCATTTCTTAGGAATAGGTAAATAAGTTAGACCTCATGAAACATGAGGTGTTTGTAATAAGAAAATGGATGTCATCCACATTGGATGATGCTATAGAAATAGTGAAGTCCTCTTTGAAGAGGTGGAGCATTCTAAGTGACTCCAAGACCAAGGTGGATAAATTGCAAATGCAGACTGGGAAAAGGTCTTATAAACTGGAAAGGGTCCTAAGCCACTTGGGAGAAATAAAGAGGATAAATCCTCAACTGCTTATTAGTAAGCAGGTACTAGACAGTAATACTGCAATGTTGGTGGACATCTTGTACAAAGACATTCAGTTTGAATGCGGAGTCCTCAAAAGATGCAATAATAAGCTGAGAGATATCAGCGTGAGGCTGCATGATTTAATGGCTGAGGAGGCAGAGATATTAGAAATATTGGAAGGAAAGGTGGAAGGGAAAATAGAAAATCAAGATGAAGAGTCTGCCATCAAAGCTCTACACAGTAACTTCCAATCAAAAGTAGATGGTCCACCTGTCCACTTGACAAAGGAACTTATAGATAAAATAATGAGGATTAAGGTCAAGATGGAAAGATACAATGAAACATTGTAGGATAGGAAAAACAAGCTGGATAACAGCAGAGATAAGTATGAAGCACATAAGCATGCCATCATCAAAGCAAAGACTCAAGATGGCAGAGGAATACATCAAGTTGTGCATTTATATGAGCAGATCCGGAACAGCATGCAGCCCCATATGCGGCATCATCATCATCAGGATAGCGAAAGTTTAGGAAGTGATGCACATGATGATGATCCACATGAATCAGCTGAAGAACATGATGAGGATACATCATAAAGGGGTATAAGCATAAGTAATATAGATGGTTACCAGCTAGTGACTTGTGCCATTTTTGTAAAGATTGACAAAGTCAAGAGAATGATGACCATAGATTTGCATTGATAAATCAAGAACGTGGATCTTTTGTAATGGTTTCCTCACCTTATTCTATAAAAGGTGGTGGAATGCCTTATTGTAAACATTTGAAACTTAATTGAATTTCATCTGTTGAAACATTCAGAGCTCATTTCAAAGTTTTTGTATACATTTATATTTTTGCATGCTTAATGAATGAGAAGATTGTGTCGATTACAATTCATAGTAAATCTTGAGTAATCAGTGTATGATTTCTAGATATATGTGGTGATTTGCTGCGTCCCTTGGAGTGCATATCTACTTACATGTGCTGTCTTCATACAAATTCCTTTGAAGTTAGCATCAACTATATCTAGTTGTGGAATGTCCTGGTGAAAATATGGTTTGGTTTTCTTCTCTTCATGACAGTATCTAATATACATGTGGTTCAAAAGCTAAAGGTTCAACTTTAATTAGAAGCATTTCTTCAATTTCTCTTAAATTTCAGAGCATTTCATCTCCATAAATGCAAATAATTGATGATCTTAAGCAAATAACACCAATATGCAGACATCTCGTAGATAATTGCAAATATTTAGCATATTTGAATACAAAGCATGCACAATTGAAAATGTCATGCAAAGATTGAAGCATTTCTACATCTTTTCACCAAACAACTGCATAATATGACTTCTCTATAAAGAATTTCTGCAAGAGAATCATGATGATGATAAACTTCCACGTAAGGCCCCAAAATGGAAACAGTAACTCACATTAACCTCTGAGTAACTTTAGACAATTAAGACCTAATCACCGGAGACTTGGGATCATGAATTCTTTGAATTCATAGTATCTTTCAAGATGAATAAAGGTTAATGTGTACTTTTATTCTATGCTTGTTTGTGACTAACATCATGACCAATAGTAAGGAACATAGTAATGTCATACATCGATCCTCCTCCTTGATCTTCACACCAACAGAGGTCAACTAGGCAACAAGCATATTGAATGTATTTAGGTGATCAATGACAGATCCTCCATCTTCCATCCTCAAAGTATACAATTTCTTTTGTAGGAATAACTTGTTCACTAGGAATTTAGCCTGATAAACATCTCCAAGCTTCTTTCAAATATCCTTTGTAGTCTTGTCTTCATGGATATTTAGGAGCACTGAATCAACCAAATAGAGTCTTATCAAACCCTTAGCTTTCTGATCTTTGAGATTCCAGTCTACTTGAGACATTGCCATTAGTTTTCCACCAGATATGGCATCCCATAAATATCGATCTACAAGCATGTCCTCCATTTTGAGTTTCCATAACTCAAAACTACTACCATTAAACTTCTCTATCTCAAACCTTCCATATGTACTCACCATCTCTTTCTTGCAGCAAAGATTTTAAAATCATTTGTACAAGATCCCCTTCAAATGAAGATCAGCTAAAAAAATGCTTTACCCAACAACTATAACCAAAGGTGATCAGGATCTGATACCAACTGAAAAGAAGCAAGGTATGCAGAAAATGCTTCCTAGGCTAATCTACTAAGGAAAGATTTATGCAAATTTCAACTTTTACAGTTACAAATTAAGATGCACAATAATAGAAAGATAATAAAAACTTCCAAAAGAAAATACAAAACTCACAACACAAGATATACGTGGGGAAAATCCTTTCAGGTAAAAAACCCCACACTCCAAAGCCGCTCAATATATTATTAAGGAATCAGGAAGATTATAATATACTTGCAGAGCAAGCTTTCACATGAGTATAACCAACTAGAGATCTAGCAGGTAACTCAACATATATACAACTCTTACACAACCTCCCTCTCAAGCTCCTAATATATAGGAGATACAATACAGTAAACCGTCAACGGTAATTACAAAAACATGATCCAAAACCACCCAAAAGTGGCACCCAAATAATCTCCAATCAAAGATGCCTTGTGATGTGCCAAATCACACACCAACACGTGTAACTCTCCCCTTTACAGCTATTTTAAGTGTCTAACACATTTTCGCATTTCCCCAAAATAGGAGGTCTAACTTCCAGAGGTCATAACTTTTGATCTAGGTGTCTGATTGATGAACTATTTAATGCGTCAGAAATATCGTGAAGAGATCTATCAAGCTATACCCAACTTCATCAGTTACGACAATTTTTGGGGTGTTTAGGGACCTCTAATCGCATCAAAATTGAGTTCAAATTTTTTTTCAGTAGTTTCAAAAAATAGAGACTTTAATATCTCGTAATCCAGATATGATCTTGAGTCAAAACTCACCTGAGATGTTTACTTAGCAGTTCTACACATTTGGGAAAAATTTCTAGTCAATTCAAGGTCAAATGTAGAGTTACTAAAAATAGTAAGTCCCACCATTTTTAGCCCTTTTAGAAACTCTTAAAGTTCTAGACCATTCTTTAAGATAAACGGTATTTGAAAAGACCAAAACTGCGAAGAATAGTAACCTTTTGTAGTTGCAAGGTTGAGACAATTTTCCTAACACAAATATGCTTCTAAGAAATGGAGACTCAAGAAATATAGAAATGTTGTCTTGGACACAATAGAGGAGTTTGATGCTTTCTCCATTGACTGGGTAGAAAGAAGTAAAAATATAATGGTTGATTTTCTAGCCAACATTGCAGTCAGATCAAAGGATTTAACCCTAACAGGTATCTCAAAGGTTGAGGTGTTGACCAGACCTTCTTTACCAGATAATGTGTACCACTGACAAGATTTTAGGGATGATCAAGACCTATACAAGTTTATTAACTGTGTTGATGAGTACCAAGGATAGGAAACTCATTTCTAGAGTTTTGTTGAGATAGTGGATGAGAAGGAAACTATATTCAAGAATGAGATTATCCAGATAAAGATAAATAAGATTCCAAGAGGGTTGTTTACTTTGGAGAGAGTGTTTGATGGTAATGATAGAGAAACTTCCAAAACATCACTAGTACATCAAAATGATTTAGAGGAGGTAAATATTGGGACTCAAGCCCAACCAAAATATGTCTACATAGGTAAGTCACTAAATCCCAAGATTACGACAATGCTGATTACTTTTCTCAACAAATATAAAAGGGTCTTTGCATGGTCTTATGATGATCTTAAGGCATATAGGGAAGA
This sequence comes from Cunninghamia lanceolata, assembly GCA_027924645.1. Classification (NCBI taxonomy): domain Eukaryota; kingdom Viridiplantae; phylum Streptophyta; class Pinopsida; order Cupressales; family Cupressaceae; genus Cunninghamia; species Cunninghamia lanceolata. The sequence continues at coordinate 10,471,943 of BSBN01001652.1, forward strand.
TCTTTTCCAACATGAAATCCCATTAAAACTAGATGCAAAACCCTTAATGCAAAAACAAAGACCCATAAACCCCATCTTAAGGCCTAAAATGCAGTAGGAATTGGCTAAGTAGAGTGAAGGGGGAATCATCAATCCCAATAGATGTTCAACTTGTGTAACTAATTTAGTTCCTATCAAGAAGAAGAATGGGGATATCAAGCTTTGTGTAGATTTTAGAAACCTAAACATTGCATCATTGAAAGATAATTATCCTTTGCCAAACATGGAGGCCATGTTGCAGAGGGTAACTAGCTATAAGCTCCTATCAATGATGGATGGATTCTCTGGTTACAACCAGGTGATGGTCAAGGAGTTTGAACAGTACAAAACTACATTCACTACTCCATGGGGCACCTATGTGTATGTCAGAATGCCTTTTGGATTAAAAATGCAAGGGCTACATTTCAAAGGGCTATGGATGTAGCTTTTTCTGATCTCATTAATGTCATAATGGTGGTTTATCAGGATGATTTGATTACCTATTCAAAAAGGGAAGGGGATCACTACTATTATTTGGAACAAATTTTTGAAAGAAGCATGGAGTTTGGCATATCCCTAAATCCCAAGAAGTCTGTGTTTGGGGTAGTAGAAGGAAAATTGTTAGGCCATATTGTGTCCAAAGATGGGACCAGGATTGATCTTGAAAAAGTTGCAGCCATTGATAGAATACCAATTCCCAAAAAAGTCAAAGGAATTTAGTCTTTCTTTGGGCATATAAACTTTGTAAGGAGGTTTGTCACTAACTTTGCAGAAACTGTGAAGCTCATTTCGAAAATGTTGAAGAATGGGAAAATTGTTTCATGGGGTGATGAAGCCACTTAGTCCTGTATTAAAGTCACCTGACTTTTCTAAACCCTTTCAATTGTTTTCATTTGAATCTTTCCACACTATAGCTGCAGTTCTCTTGCAAAAGAATGATGAAGGATATGAGCATCCAATCACATTTTTTAGCAAGTTCTTGCAGGCTGCATAACTGAAATATGATATCATGGAAAAATAGGCTCATGCCTTGGTAAAAACTGTGAAGAACTTTAGGCCCTACTTGGTAGGGGAATCTATAGTAGCATATGTGCCACATGTAGTGGTTAAAGATATTTTTGGGCAACAAGAAGTGACTAGGAGAAGATGCTAATGGATAAATAACATCCAATAATTTAGCATTGATGTCCAGATTACTAATCTTGTAAGGGTACAAGGTCTGACAAAGTTAATGGTGAAAACATTTTTTGAGGTGACTCAAGTGAGTGTCATCCAAGGGGAGGAAGACATGGTGCATAGCTCAGAAAGAACCCCATGGTGCACTAACATCATTTGTTATTTGAAATACATGAATTGTCATACAGAGTTGACTGACAATCAAAAAAGAACATTGAAGTTGCAAGCAATTAGATATATATTCATGGAAGGAGATCTGTATTGGAGGAAAAGAGATGGAGTCCTTTTATTATGCCTAGATGAAAATCAAGCACAAAAAACCTTAAATGAAATGCATGGTGGAGTGTGTGGTGGGTATTTCATTACTAAAACCACTACTCACAAAGTCCTCAGGGTGAGTTATTACTGGCCTACTTTGTTTCCAGATACATAAGCTAGTAAGAAAGTGTGAATCTTTTCAAAGGTTTTTAGAAAATTTTAAGTATTCATGAGCATTACCTCTTAAACCAATGCAAATTGATGTGATAAATGAGGACACATCTCCTCCTCATGTTGATTACTCCCACAATATCTACAATTTGATTTATGTTGATGATAGAATCCCATCTCCTTAAATGATTAGAGATCAAAACTCACAAGATTACCCCCAAATTTTACTCAAACAAGAGAATAACCTGAAAAAAATGATTGTGACTTTATATTCAGTCCAATTACAATTTCCACAAGCTAAAACAACAAAGCGGTCTTTGATTTTGGTACAATGCAAAAGCCAAGATTAGGCTAGAACTAAAATTATAATTTATGAGAAAAATAGGATTAAATTGATTGCCGATGTGGAAAGTACTCAAAAAATTATGCAGTTTAAAAAAAATTTCACCAAAAAATGTTACCATATGAGCCCGAACAAAGCCTTTGAAGTTCTGAAAATGGGAACTTCTTAGTAACATCAATGAAAAACTAAAATTTATGGAAAATCTAGACACCAAAATTAAATTTGATTGTACCACTATGAACCATGCAAAATTCTAGCCCAAATAAAAAAAAATTCTTAAAAAAAAGGAGCAAAAATGAGCAAGATATGAGCCTTCAAAGTTAGATTGTGAAAACTAAAATGCCAATAGAGAGGGGCCCAATTGAAAATTTCTGACTAATTTTGTACATGAACTATATGGTACATGTAATAACTAAGACACCCAAATAGTTTTTCGATCTAGTGAACAAAACCTAAAAAGCATTTTTCTTTTCAATGTGCATAATATGTGGATATAATGCAAAACAATGCCTCCAACAACAAAAAATGACATATAGAAGCTAAATCAACCACCTAAGTCAATAATAGGCATACTACAACCTGCAATACAATGACACAAAGAGGAAAATCCTCCAAATCTAGTTTTTCTATCAAGTCTTTATGATTCTCTAGGTCATTATTCAATGCAAGAGAAGAACATACTCAACTATCAAGATCCACCATGATTTGCATTCAAGATCTCTCAAAAAATGACTAACACAAAGTGATTCCTCCTAGCTCTAATACCATGTAAGAGTTGATTGATGTGCTCTAATACCATGTAAGAGTTGGCTATGATGGTAGCCACCCAAGATCTAGGACTTCATGAAAGTGCAAGAGAGATCAAATGAGAGAATAATTCTATTCTATGAAAGAATGCAAAAAGGTTGTTATAATGTACATGATATGTCTTGCTTATAAAGACAAGGATGAGATGTAGGATGTTGTAGTCATGTGCCAAGTGTCTTAATTATATGACATGAGATAACTAGAGGATAAGATGCCAACTATAGACAACTATCGACATCTACAAACAAATAGAATGCTTCCTAAGTCAACTTAACATGTGAACATATGTGAATAGGTCTAACTAATGACTAGTTAGATAATGTGCTTAATTCACACTACAAGGTGTAAACTAGATAGGTAATAACCATGTTCACACTAACATGTTCCAATCCATGATGGAAGAAGGAACATATTGTTGAACACACTAGGATATTGAGAGGGGGGTGAATAAGTAATCAAACAAATCTCAAACCCTTCAGAGCAAATCAAAACTTAAACTTTACAGCATTAACAAAAACATAAAAGATTAACACAATGCATAACACCACATAACACCAGATGTACATGGAAAATCCCAAAGGGTAAAAACCACAGTGAGAATTAACTCACAATATATGAAGGTCAATACTATAAAAGATTAGAAATTTGTTTTAGGGCTATAACCCAAGGAAGCTACTACTCCCTGCTGACTTTGTTTTAGGGATTCAACCCAAGGAGGCAACTACTCCCTTAAGAAAAGTTTTAGGGTCACTCCTAAGGAAGATACAAATCCCTGCAGACTTTGTTTTAGGGCTACAACCCAAGGAAGCAACTACTCCCTAAACTGAGAACAAACTCAGAAAAGATTACAACATGGCAATCCTTCTACTGTCTGAAACTGACAATGAAGCTCACTCCTTTTGATGATTGCACTTCTACTTTTTCACTCCTTTTGATGATTTAATTAGTTAGGCACACTCTTCACTTCCCTTCTATCACAAAAATATCTTCAAGATAAATCCAAACAGGATCTATCACTTTTTCTATTTCTCCTTTAGTCACACATCATAATGCATTACACATCCACACTCTGCTCCTTACATTCACATTCACAATCATACCTCACCTAGATCAAATAGGTTTATAATATATACATGATATTTCATTGATTAAATTGTATGTCAGCCAAATACAGTAAAAACATTATAATTACAAGTTGGCCAAGGATCAAACAACATGAAACATGTAGAGAGTAGGCCTAAAAATGAACTTCACACAACACTAAGAAGTGGAACATGCCTTTTGGATTCAAACACATGCTTAACCCGGTCCTAAACATCTTTCACATCATCATCCTTCAAAGAATAACATCTGCACATCATGCTCATTTGAAATAGGTCACCCTTAAGAAATAAAACATGAAACTTGTATCATATTGGCCATTACAACTTGACGATACTCATGAAAGATTGAACATTGCTTGTGATTCTCCTAGATGAGTTGGTAGGACCTATACACCATCTCCAAACACTCCTTGAACTCCACATAGCAAAGAATTTTTGCCGCACACCTTCAACATACCTCAGTTGGCCAGGAAAAAGCATAACCTGATAACACCTTCATTCTAAACCATAGCCAATTCTAGAGAATCTAAAGAAACATCTTGCGGAGCAATAGAAAACATCACAAGTTTATCAAGAACATTCTCCATCAGTCAATTCACCATTTCATGCAGCAATAAGTTGGTTCAAGCCACCAGACATTGAAACCAGTCACCGAACAATATAGTCCTACACATTGTCACTCACAACTTTCTCTGTAGTGGAACAAATGATGTGAAACTTGGAATTTAGCACCTTTACAACATACTAAACCTAAATTCTGAACTGCATGACCATATATTCAAATGCAGAGGAATGTGGATCATTTTACCAAGTAATATTCCAGGCAACTTCCTACAACAGCAACCTTCACCAACATCCAGAGACTAGAGCCTTCTTGTAACAATGCATACTTCCTTAGGAACAACCAGAAAGAGCATACAACATGCTAGAGGCCATCAACAACATCAACAACACTATTATCAACTTGATGCTTCTAATTCTCATCTTAATATATCATCATGACATCATCTCTGCTGACAACAAATATACTCAATACAACCTTAATTGATATTAAACAAGGCATTACATACAACCATAAACATTAGCAACATCACTATTATCACACCATCAACATAAGCACCAATGACAAACCAAATAGAGTGTCCAAACTGAGTGTTGACATCAATGATAACAACAATAGTGACAACCTTAGGTAACGTATGTGCAACAATCTCCTCCTTTGGCATTGATGGAAACACACACTTACTCATTCTCCCCCTTTGACATCAAGGACAAAGGGCAACTACTTCTCCCTCTTAAGGCACAAACTCTCTTTTCAACCTTCTCCCCTTGTCAACAACAACCACTACCTTCTCCCCCTGAGAGGTAGCCACCATCAGTCTAGGAAAAAGATATATCATGAATTACTCCCCCTAGATAGATGCACCAACTATGCATCTAGCAAGAAGGAGCAGAAATTACACCTAACTTTTGTCGGAGATACTCAAAAGTATCCTTTGTAAAAGCCTTTGTGAAAATATCTACAATCTGATCCTTTATTGGAACATATTCCAACTTCACTTCTTTATCTGCAACCTTCTCTCTCAAAAAATGATATCTGATTGATATATGCTTGGTTCTAGAATGCATCATTGTATTCTTGGAAATATTGATAGAACTAATATGATCACACAAAATAGGAATAGGCTCATCATGTTAAACACCAAGAATACTAAGAGGTGGGGGTGAATCAATATTCTCTTAAACCATTTACACATCAAACATTTTAATCCATTTAGTATATTCAATTGCAGTGAAGGAAATTAAGCATAAAACATACAGCCACAATTCATAACACATGAACACTAGGATTTTTATATGAAAAACCCAAAAAGGGAAAAACCACAGTGAGGATTATCTCACAATATATTATAATAAAGCAGCCAGTTAAGGTTGATATAGTTGGTGGACTCACTGTCCAAGAATGCTCATTGCAAGTGTCTCATTGCCAAAGGACTCACTATCTTGAAAGAAATAGATAGAATAGAATGAGTGGCTCATTGCAAGGATTGAACTATTTACAATTGCATCTAACAAATGCATGAAGTACAGTTCCAATGAAGCTCAAAATACAAACACAATAATCTACACACTATTCTGAAATACTAGACTACTCTCTCTGTATTCACTCAATTTGCATCCATAGACTCTTGTCACATCATTTAGATCACACTCATGCCATTCATTCCACAAAACACTAAAAACAACCCTTCATATATATCCACTTCTTTTACAACATCAATTAAGTCAATCTAATTGGATGTAACATGCAAAACATGCCATATAGGATTTATTAGCCCCAAAACTTCACTCACACGCTTCACGCCAAGATTCAAACATTGAAACAAATTGAAATAGGTCAGCATGGACCTAAAATAGGTCACACTTAACTTTTCCAAGAATATTTACCCTCCACATAACATCAATACCTTCAAGTCGACTCTACTGGCAAGACAACGACAATGTGAACTATCTATTATTTCACAAATTGGTATGCAGACCTCCAAATTTATTAAAAATTGGGATATACATGCTATATTCATAATCTTATCCTCAAATCTACACAACAAACATTCATAATCTTATCCTCAAATCCTCACATCAAACCATTCACTTGCAGTGAAATGCGGAGTAACTCAAATCGTCACTAGCACTGTCAATGCACTATCTATACATAGTACGATACTCTGTCAACACTAACTCTCATTCTGGAGGACTTCAAAACCTAAAAATTTGGATTTGGACTCTCTGAGCATTCACTATCAACACCTTATAACTGTAGAGAAAGATATTTCATGCCAGAGAAATGCATATCCATTTGCTTACATACTTTGTGCTAGAGGCAACTGTACTCTATTAGGTTGGACTTCTGTTGTTTACATCTTTCACACCAGAGATCATTAGTAATTAAAATTCTAGATTTAGATGTATCCAATGGCCAATAACCATATGCTAGAACCATAGAGTAAGATTTTCAATAGCGGACCAATGCAGACCAAATTACAAGAATTTTGTAGCTTAGTTTTACTAGACAGACAACCAAATTTCATAACATATCTTCTTACCAGATCAAATCTTCTTGCACAATAGTCTTCTATGAAGAGTAAAGTCATCTTGTGAGGAAGAGGATCAATCCCTCTTTCAAAATTATCAATCAAACTAATCTACACACCTATCTCCTTATCCTTATGCCTGGTTATCACTTTCTAGATCACTCTGTCTTTACTCTTTGTAGTCAAACTTTAACCTTATCTCTGCTCAACCAATTCAAACTAATGAGAACACCAAACTAACATGTTGACATCAATGACAACACTAATTATAGCAACTATACATACTTGCAACAATCTCCCCCTTTTCATTGATGGCAACATGTGTTGTGAAAAAAACGTCAAGACTGAACTCTGCCACAAACTTGCTCTCCCCCTTTCTTTTACACATCTTACTCTCCTTTTTCACATTGCTTTCTCTCCCCCTTTGACATCAATGGAAAAGGGACTATTTCCAAATCAAAAAATTCTTTAACTTTTCTTTACATGGAACTCCCCCTTACTTTTTATTTATACCAAAATATAAAAATTGTTTCCTTCTAACTATCTGCATATGTACAAGAGATCAGAAAATAAGAAACTTACTGATTTGTAGGAAAGATATCTTTGTAGATATTCTTCAATTGGATCACAGCTGAGTCCCAATGCACCTTTGTAGAGTATAATATATGTATCTCTCCATTTATATACAAGAGTAATTCTTCTACTTTATCCACTATTGCCGGGGTATCAGTTATTTTTCTAACTTTATCAACTTCTTTTAACAAACTAATCAAAGAGGCAATTTTAAAGTTTACTATCCCTCTCATCTGACCTGTTTGATCTTTTATTGAATCCTTTTGTCTCTATAAGTTCTTTATTATAGCATGAGTCTTCTCTACTTCTACTCTTAGATCTCCAATTGTATCTTTTAAGGGATCATAGGTTCTAGAGATATTTTCTATTTGCCCTTCTAGGCCGTCAATTTTTTCTTTTATTTCCTTAGTGGTCATGGGCCAAGATAAACAAAATTGATATAATATATTAGCATCACTTAAAGCATTGTGAACCTTCATTATAATATTATCTAACAAATTTGTGCCTTGGACCACTTATCTGTCAATTCAACTAATCTCTTAATATCTATTTCTTTCCTTACTTTATTCTCAGTTGCCTTTTCAAAGAACTCAAAGTGACTATTGCCTGTCTCCATTAATTTCTTCATTTGCAATGTAGGGACTAGAGAGACATCTCTCTTAGCATCAGGAAATATCTTTTCAAAAATTTGCATGGCCACTCCTATAAGCTCATTTCCTTCTATATAAGACTGTAGGATTTCTTCTTGTGTAGATGCTTGAAATATTGCCATGAACTGAAGCTTTTGCAAAGGAGATATATTGGACAAGTTAATCTGTCCATCCAAGGATTGCACCTATAAAGATTGCCTTTGTTTCACCAAAATTTCTTTGATAGAGTCTATTGGAGAGACTCCAGAGGTTTCACCAACATTATCTTTCTTCTCCCCTTGAGATAGCAATCTAGAATCACAAGTTTTTGGATGATGGTTTCCATCATGTGCTTCCTCTTCTCCAACATTCTCTAGAATAGAGGTATCATCCATAGTGTTTGCATCTTTATTTGTACTAGCCTCTCTTTGCTCTCCCTTATCTCCATTTGTCTTTTCTTCTAGAGACTCCTTCTGTTCATCAACAATTTTTGTGTTCTCTAAAGGTCCAACGATATTCAGATCTTCTGCATTGATTTTTGTTGAGGGTGTTGGTAGATCTTGCTCAGTCAACACATGTTCTACACTAGTTTCACCTTGTTCTTTATTTTTCTCAATTTGGTCTTCATTCTTTCCATCTTCTTCAGAAGACCATTCTTCAATTGTAGCAATCTGTAGTTCTTCAAGAACATTTGCAGTTATTTTGAGTGTGTTCTTTTTCATTCTCTCTATTTCATCTATCATTTGACATCAAAGTATTTATTCTTCTTTTTGTCCAGAACTCCTTGGCTAACCTTTGTATAGCCTTAATCTTGTCTTGTTCAAAAATTGTAGGACACACCTTCTCAAGTGCCTTATTCTTCATCTCAATGTCTTTGTTCATAGCATCGCCTCTCCTCTTTGTCATTACATCAACAAGACTGTCAGGTAGATTATCAATTATTTCTATTAATGCAACATTGAATGCATCCATGTACCTAATAATAGTTGTTTCAATGATTGATTGATCTTTTTCTAACCTTTCATCGTACAACTCAACTACCTGCTTCAAATTTCCATACTAAGTTATAGCATTAATTGTAGCTTCCAATTGCAAAGGGGGAAGACAAGATTTCTCTAATTTCTTTTTCTTTCCCTTTCTCTTATCTATAGCTTCACTATCCTTTCTCTTCTTCTCCTTTCCTTTAGAAGTTTGGCCATGGTCATCTATTTTCTTGAAAATGAAGCCTTCCTTTTCTTTCTCAATATCTTCTTCTTCTGTAGCAATGTCAATTTTTGTCCTCTTAATTTTGTCTCTTCTTCTGTGACAAGAGACTGTCTTTTCTTCCAGACTAGTGTGGGTCCTTCTTCTTCTTCCTCTTCTTCCTCAATGTCATCATGAATCAAATTATCTTTTCTTACTAATTTTCCCTTTACTCTTCTTTTCTTTGTAGGCTGTTGTTTTACAGAAGCACTGGCTACTTCATTTTCCTCAAAATTAGTTGTAGGCATGGCTTCAGAGGCATTAGGAGTAGTAGTAAAGAGGTTAGAGGTCCTTTTTGACCTCCCAATTCCTAATGATTCCCTTTTAGGTTCAGATGCACCCTTAGATTTCTCTGCATGGCCCTTTTGTGCCATCATCTCTTCAACTTTAGATTTCATTTCTTCAATATTCTTCATAATTTCTTTCTCTTTGTGCTTAAGATAAACCTCAGTAGATTTTTCTTCATGGTTTCCAAGCCTTTCTTCAGAAGTGTCTTTGGGCTTGCTTAGCATTAGGTCTACAAGACCTACAATGATATCTTTAGACACTTCATAACCCATTTTTGGAATCCAGACTATCCTAGGTTCCACAACCTCCATGTAGCATTCATCTTTACTTACCATAAAGAGGATATCATCTTTGTATTTCTCCACAACTTTCTTAGGGATCCTTTCCCTAGCATTCATCTTCTCCTAAAATATTTTAAAGTAACCCCAGAGTGAAGAATTTTAAGCTTGAATGTTTCCAATTCTTTAAAATGCTCTTTGATCTGGGTTGCAACTGGGATGTAACCTAACCACACAATGTTTTGTGCACCTGAAACCTCTTTGAGAAAATAAAACATTAAACAAATAACTAGGGTGCCAAACTTGAAAGGATATTTTGAATCCTTTGTCTTTTGTAAGTTTTCAAGTAATTGTTGTTTTAAAAATTCACACAGATCATAGTCCATACCCTTTTTCACCATCTCATACGCAGTATATATTGTAGTTGTTGAGACAATTTTCCCTATTTATGAAGTAGATCTTATAGCCTATCATCATGGATGCATATCTTACTACCGGATCTTCAACATCATTCATAGTCAAGGCTCTCTTATCAAATTTAACTCCTGTGAGTTTCATCACCACATCATTTTTTAACGGATTTAAGTGCCAAAATATCTTCGGTGGAGCACAACCCTGTTACATCCCTATGGGTTCCTTGTTTATCATGTGTGGAAGGTCCAGCCACATGAATCTATCATGAATTCAGCTCAATACATACCTTACCCATACATCTTCATAACACAAACTTGGAAAATGATTCCAAACAGCCAACTTTTTCTTGGTTAGGGAATTGTATTGATGCTTCAAATCAAAGTTACCATCTGTCAACTCATTAACCCAAATATTTCCTAGATTTGCATGGTTGTATTCTTCCAATTTTGCATGTATATACATTCTTACATCTTTTGTGTTCAAGACACTGTATGGTATATCAGAGAAAGCACCATCTGGATCTTGTTGTGTGGTTACACAACATGCCCCATTTTGACTTGGCAAAATAGGGACCCAACTTTTTGGCTTGGCTTGTGTTGGCGGTTTGGTAAAAGTAAGTCGTGTGCATCATCATGTAGAGTCAGGATGAGGTAAGTCACCATTATGAGGTCGGTTTGTCAAAATTCATATTTCTTTCATGTGACCTCATCGTTCGAAAGAGCATTGAATTCCATGCAGGTTTACCTTTCACATCACCTTGATATTCCTCGGGATGTGAGAGTTATGAACAGTCAAAGTTTCTGTCAAACCTGATATTCACAGGAGGAAGATCATATATTTTTATAACCTCAGTCAGTTTGTCTCTTCATCATCATATTCGAAACATCCCCCGATAAGTCATGCGGTTCAAATATCCGGACGTCAACTTTAAGTGGTAGTAAATCTTTCTCGTCAGGCAGTCTCATATATCGCGAGCTTCATATCCCCAAAGGTAACCCGATATTTCTTAATATCTGCCTAACACGAAATATCACCCTAAGAAAATATCCTGATGATGTCATCCAAAGGTGATAAACAAAGAAGCAAATATGACGATGACATCATCATCACATTACATTTCGACAGGATATTTTCCAAACATGATCATGTTCGTCTAATATGACAATGACGTCATGATGCCTTTCTGATACAAAGAGTGAATATCAGGATGACGTCAACCTAATATTCCAAAAGGGAGACAAGTAAGTTTGTCTCGTCATCATCATATTTGAAACATCACCCAATACATCGAAATATCCTCCTGATGTACTAAACATAACCCAAAAGGGTGCTTTTGTCACTCGAACCATGTCTCGATAACAATTTCAATATGAGGGAGGAGGATGATATTGAAACTCAACCCGATATTTGTGAATATCATCCTGCCCTAGTGATATCCTATCGTATGGATATCCCCCCGCTCCTGTTGTCGCCATTATCATTAAATGCACGCAGACATGGTAGGTGGTTCCAGCCAACCCCGGAACCCAATGAAACACCTGGCGAGATCTTGCGTTTTCGCACGAATAATCAAGGAATACAATCTAATTTGTCAGAGCTGCCCTAAATTTACCCTAATTGCAAGGTTAAAAGGTAATTCAACCATCATTTTTATAGTTACCTTGCGATAAAATTGTTTTACAGAGCACTGGCTTCCATAAACGCATACCAGCTACTGTTGTACGATTTGAGCTCACAGACAGAAGGAAGGAAGTGATCATCAGCTGAATTAAGAATGTTTTGGCAATCTATTGTATAAAAGAGAAATCTGCATAACCAGGTAAGTAAATGGAACCCTCATCATGTCATTTTTGTTCTGGTATGATGATGTAAGTTCTGGTTTATGCATCCATATGATTAAGTAATGTCGAGCAGATACAGTAAGCATAGTGATTTATGAAATTAATTGCAATATACATGCAAGTGTATACCTATTGTGAGATGGGATTTTGTTAATTGCAGGTACTCATGGCTGATAAGTGATTCGTTAAGTGTCAGGAGGAATTCAGTAGGCCTATGTTCTCTTCTCAGAGGGGGGTCCTGTTCAAGTATGGAGCAATTACAGACACCCATCAGGGAAGCACCAATCTAGAAGCCTGGTCAGCTAAGCTGAAAGATGGGCATGACAAGAGTCCTGTGCTGGACGCAGTGTTCGTATCAAGGATGTGGAACTCTACCGATTTTCCATAATCCATGGAATCTTCAGAGCTGGTCATAGAATGTGCCCAGAATTATAATCCTCAGACAAGGCAAGTGGTGAAGCATGGGAGAATATATGCAGACCTCTCCATCAAGGGTCTCTCCCGAACATTTGGATTGCCACTGGGTAGTAAAGTTAAGAGTGTGGACCTGAGGAAGTCTGAAAAGGAGTATGAGGCCAACAAGAAATCCGCCAGGAAGAACATGTATCAATGGTGGGCTGAGAATAGCACATATTCTGCGGCAACCAAACTTCCTATGCATATGTTCAAGTATGATTTCAGTGAGGAGTACCAATACATGATTGCACTCCTAAACAGGGTAACAGGCCAGCTTGATGCTGGTAGTTTCAGAGATTGGATGTACGGAATAATAATGATGTGTCTGTATTCAGACATCAAGCCACTGTGGGGCCAGATAATAAGTGATGCTCTACATGAGCAACTGATGAACCTGGGAGGTTCAAATTGTGCATTTTATATGACATCTTATATTGTTTATTCTTGTGCTTATAAGGGCACTTTTGATGCCTTAGTTACAGATGGAAAGCTCACAGGCACAAATGCTGCAGAGAATCAATTACTTCAAGGATTACAAATTGGTCAATGATGCATTCTCCATACATCTGGTAAGGACCATGGAAGAAGATAGAACAAAGAGATTGAGCATGGAGGCTCGAGAGGTAGTTTACAGGCATGGGGCCTAGTACATACAGTTTGCAACCTTTTCATACATAAGGGTTGAAGGTTTTTGAGGGACATCCCCTGATCCTACTGAGGTACCCTACTGATGCAGTAGTACTAATGGAATTTATCCGCCAGGGTGTCACAATGATAAAAATGTATAACTACGCCAAGAAGCTGCCACCAATTTTGCTCCCAGTTAGCATTGGCAGCTATATGTGCCCTGACTCGGATAATATAAAGAAGGTGATGGTCACCCTAAATAAAATGAATCTGCAGCCTTTCCCACTAACAAGACCATATGATCCTTATGGCAGGATACATAAGATACTAGGAAAGCCTATTCATCAGAGGCACCTAGAAGATTTTTGGGCTGACTGCGAAGATGAGGCAGAAGCCAGGAGAAGAAGGTATCAAAGGTTGACTCTGAACCAAATTAGAACCTTTGATTGCATCTCCCTTCCCCAACAATTGAAAAAGGATGATGGCAGGATAATTGCAGATGAATATGAACAGAAGAAGATATATAATGACACTATCTCTGCACCTGACCTCACCATGCAAGAAGACAAATCTTTGGACCCATTCATTGCCAAGACCATACAACTAACTCAGGCTTGGGTTGATGAACAGGTGGAGGCATTGAAAAAGAAAGGTGTTGCCATTATGGTGGACAACAAAAAGAAAGGACAGGATATCCCTGGGGATGAGTATGATGACTTCCTAATTGAGAAGAGGAAGACCAAGGGAGATAGAATCCCTCCACCACAGCAACAGAGCAAAAGACCCCCAAGGGGCAAGAAGGTGGATAAGGAACCCAAAGGGGTTATAATTGAAAGGGTAGTATTTGAAGCTGAGGAGGCAGCAGGAACTGGATCAAGATCAGGATCAGAATTAGAATCCCCTCCAAAGAAAGAAAAGCCCAGAAAGAGTAAGACAGTAGAGGCTGGAATCACTGAGACCCTAGAAGTGGGTCAATCCTCAAGGAAACATGATACAGAGGATATCCTCATGGAGGAGGAACCTGAAGAAGAAGAGGCTCCATTAATAATAAAGAGGAAGAGGAGAGCTCCACAGGTGTTGGTGTCCATCACACCTAAGAAACAAAGAACCTCCATGAGAGGTGGAATAACCCAACCCCCTACACTTGTACAAGGGGTAGGTAGTGAAGTACCAAAGGAACTTCAGCATAATGTTCCACTTCCTACCATCGTCAAGTTCAAAACTAAACTTGCAGAAGAACAAATGAAATAAACCTCCCAGACACAAGCAGAAGGACATGTCTCGCTTGATGAGACAATAAATTTGTCTGATGATGAGGTGGTGCAGGATGTGGCTGCACAGAAGATGGAGACACTTGTTGCTAATATAGGTATGACTCCTCACAAACCTCCACGAGTTCAAACTGTGCTTGAGGAGATGAAGCAAGTGGAAGAAGAGCAAGAAAAGAGCCCAGAGCAAGTAGCTCAGGAAATAGGGCTGGAAGCATTAATTACAGAGGTGACAAGTCCTGTAGTGGTGGACCTAATGGAGAAACATGATGCAAGTCCTGAACAGCTAGCAGGATCACCTAACAAAGAGCACCCAACAGGAGAGATAGAGATGGCAGAGTCAGAAGGGCATACTCTTGAATTAGGCCAACAAAGCCCACAGGATACATCAGCAGAACCTACTATAGTAGAGGTTCAATAAATAAAGGGTGGTGAAAAGGAGAAAACAATAGAGGATCATGTTTCTAAGATATAGGAGGTTGACAGTGCAAGCCCGGAACAAATAATGGCCGCAGAACAAATGCTAGCACCTTAGGCATAATCCCCAGTATCCGGCAAAGTGGATAAACAACAAGGGGAAGATTTGAAAATAGATGAAGTAATGATAGAGAAAGATCATGATCATCATGATCAACACATAGATGTGCCGCAAGGTTCCCCACATCAAGAAGATGCTCCTCCAGAGAAGGAAATTTCTCAACAGGAGGAGGTACCACAAGATCAACCACAAGTGAGCATCAAGAAGAAGAAATGAAAAAATCACCATCTCTATAACACTTGCTGACAGAAAAGGGAGATACGGGTGAACATCATGATGATGCTAAAAAACATGATCAGGTGCCTCCGTGGTTAGCAAAAGAAGTAAATATTGAGGAAGAACTTGAAATTCAAGAATTCGATGTCTCCACCTTGTTCTCCATGGACATAATGAAACCTAGGAGGAAGGCCAGAATGACATTGGCCATCAAGAGAGATCTGGCCACTAGGAGAAGGACCACACAAATTGCCATACCTGCGGTGGAGAAAGAAAAAGGTAAAATTACTATTGATGAATTTTAAATTAGCATCGTAGATTTGGGTTTCGCCAATGAGGACCAAGAAGGTCAGGAGGGCAAAGACATCATTGACTCTCTAATTCAAAAGGTGAAAAGAGAGAAGGAGAAGAATAAGCAACATAAAGAGCACATTGTTCAGTTGCATGCCTACATCAAAGGGCTGACCAATCCTGATGATACCACAACTGAACATGCAGTCCCATTGACTGCCATTTCTTAGGAGGAGGTAAATAAATTAGACCTCATGAAGCATGAGGCTTCTGTGATCAGAAAATGGATGTCATCCACATTGGATGATGCTATTGAAATAATGAAGGCCTCTTTGAAGAGGTGGAGCATTCTAAGCGATTCTAAGACCAAGGTAGATAAATTGCAAATGCAGACAGGGAAAAGGTCTTATAAACTGGAAAGGATCCTAAGCCTTTTAGGAGAAATAAAGGGGATAAATCCTCAACTGATTATCAGTAAGCAGGTATTGAACAGTAATACCGCATTGTTGATAGATATCTAGTACAAGGACACTCAGTTTGAATGCAAAGTCCTCAAAAGATGCAATAATCAGCTGAGAGATATTAGCATGAGGCTACGTGATTTAATGGCTGAAGAGGCAGTGATATTAGAAACATTGGAAGGCAAGGTGGAAGGTAAAATAGAAAATCAAGATGAAGAGTCTGCCATCAAAGCTGTACACAGTAACTTCCAATTAGAGGCAGATGGTCCACCTGTCCACTTGATAGAAGAACTTATAGACAAAATAATGAGGATCAAGGTCAAGATGGAGAAATATAATGAAACACTGTAGGACAGAAAAAATAAGCTGGATAATAGCAGAGATAAGTATGAAGCACATAAGCATGCCGTCATCAAAGCAAAAACTCAAGATGGCAGAGGAATAGATCAAGTTGTGCATTCATATGAGTAGGTCCAGAGTAGTATGCAGCCCCATATGCAGCATCATCATCATCAGGATAGCGAAATTTCAGGAAGCGACGCACATGATGAAGATACATCATGAAGGGGATATAAGCGTAAGTAATATAGATAGTTGCCAGCTGGCAACTTGTGCCACTTTTGTAAAGATTAACAAAGTCGAGAGAAAATCATGACCGTAGATTTGTATTGATAAATCAAGATCGTAGATCTTTTTGTAACGGCTTCCTCACCTTATTCTATAAAAGTTGGTGTGATGCCTTATTGATACATTCGAAACTTAATTGAAATCCGTCTGCTAAAACATTCAGAGCTCATTTCAAAGTTTTTTTATACATTTATATTTTTGCATGCTTAATGAATGAGAAGACTATGTCGATTACAATTCATAGTAAATCTTGAGTAATCAGTGTATGAGTTCTGGATATATGTGGTGATCTGCTGCGTCCCTTGGAGTGCATTTCTACTTACATATGTTGTTTTCATACTAATTCCTTTGAAGTTAGCATCAACTATATCTAGCTGTGGAATGTCCTGGTGAAAATATGGTTTGGTTTTCTGCTCTTCATGACAGTATCTAATATACATGTGGTTCAAAAGCTGAAGGTTCAACTTTAATTAGAAGCATTTCTTCAATTTCTTTTAAATTTCAGAACATTTCATCTCCATAATTGCAAATAATTGATGATTTTAAGCAAATAACACAGATATGCAGACATCTCATAGATAATCATAAATATTTAGCATATTTGAATACAGAACATGCACAATTGAAAATATCATGCAAAGATTGAGGTATATCTGCATCTTTTCACCAAACAACTGCATAATATGACTTCTCTGTAAAGAATTTTTGCAGGAATGTTATGATGATGATGAACTTCTACGTAAGGCCCCAAAATGGAAACAGCAACTCACATTAACCTCTGAGTAACTTCAGACGATTAAGGCCTAATCACCGGAGACTTGGGATCATGAATTCTTTGAATTCGTAGTATCTTTCAAGATGAATAAAGGTTAATGTGTACTTTTATTCTATGCTTGTTTGTGACTAACATCATGACCAACAGATCCCTTATGTGGATTTTAAGGGGTGTTTCTTGAATTTAGGTTGTGGATGCTCAGTAACCTTTACTACTTGTGGTGTATCCATTGCAAGTGAATTCAAAAACTTTCATGCATAGTACATAGTGAAATAGGGCAAACTAGAAAATAACTTTTCTTCACTTTTGCTGAACTAGGGTTTGGATGTAATAAACTCTATATTGCCTTGATCTCTTCTTCTTCTCAACTCAGCTCTTAGTCTTCTCTTCAAATTCTTTTGAGAATGATTTTTCTAAGTAAAATTCATTTTAAGGCCCTTTATATCTGATCTAATTCACATTTAATTCTCCAAACAATAAATCTATCAAACCTTTCTCTGTATACATAGTCACCTTCAAATACTCCACAAAGTTCTGCATTAAGATATTTTCTACTGTAGTCTTCGTCAAATGATTAAGCATGCCAATCTTCATCTCATATCTTCATGTTGAAGCATTAGCACCATTCCTTTAGTAGGGGAGAAAAGATTTTTAATGAAGCCCCCCTAAGCCAAAGCTCTAATCTTAGTTCTCAGAGGGAACATCTGCATCAGATGCCAGTACAAGCTCATCCTTAACCTCTATTATATCCTTCTTTATCAAGATCTTATTCATTTCCTTCTTTTGTGGAGCAACATCAATGGGTTTCTTGTACCTTTGAGGATATCTTGCTTCATTGCACTCAGAACAGTTGTACATGTCTTGCTGAGCATTTCCACTTCTTCTTGCCTTTGATCTACAATTAGCTGCTTTGTGGAAAAACTTATTACATGTATGTCAATATCCATAAAATGGTTGAGCATTATTCTTGTTATACCTTGGTATTTTTCTTCTGCACTCATTTTCTCCATATCCCATCTTATTGAATGCATAATACCTAATAGAGTTTTGACTCACTTTACTTCTACATTCCGCAACTCTATGACCAACTTTATTGCATGTAAAGCATTCATCAGAGAAAGATGGAACATTTTGATTCCTTCTACTTCTACATTCTATTGCTTTGACAAAAACCATTGAAAGATGGGTACCTCTAAATGTTTGGTTGTCTAACCAATGGCTTTCTAACTTTATTCCTTTGATTCCAGAACTGCTTGTCATTGTTCTTCTTGTTTTCAGCATTTGATGTCTGACCTCATTTTGAACTTTCACCCTTTTTCAAATCCTAAACCCTCTTTATCATTTGGACCTTTCTGATTTGCAATCATTTCATCAAGCTTTGTAGAGCTCAACTTGAATTTGTCTTCATGAATCCTTGCCTTCTCCAGATATGATTTCAAAGTCACAACTTCTTGTTCAAGTCCTAAACATTCTTCTGATTTGCCTTTCATCATCAAATTTAGACATTCCTCAATTCTTGTCTTCTCCTCAACTTGCACTTTTAGACTATTGGTAGATTCATTTGCATGCTTCAATTGTTCATTAACCTATTTATGACTCTCTTTAATTTTTTTGACTTGCTTTCACAATTTTTTGATGCATTCACCTTCTTCTCTGACATTTTCCTTCAGATCTTTGATTTCACATTTAGTCCTTTCAAGATCTTTAAGAGCAACATTAAGTTCTCTAGCTTTGTCAAGTATATAGTCTTCTCCAATGTATTTAGCAGCAAGAATCTCTTCTGTAGGAATAGGTAACCATCTAGCACCCATGTGTTCAATCTCCAAGATCTTCCTTGAGCAGTTAAGCTTCTTCCAAAGGATGTGGCTCTGATACAAATTGTTGAACACCCAGAATACTAAGAGGGGGGTGAATTAGTATTCTCTTAAACCATTTACACATCAAACATTTTAATCCATTTAGCATTATCAATTGCAATGAAGGAAATTCAACATAAAACATAAAGCCACAATTCATAACACACGAACACCAAGATTTTTAAATGGAAAACCTAAAAATGGAAAAACCATAGTGAGGATTAGCTCACAATATATTATAATAAAGAAATAGGTTAAGGTTGATATAGTTGGTAGACCCACTATCCAAGAATGCTCACTGCAAGTGGCTCACTTCCAAAGGACTCACTATCCTGAAAGAAAGAGATAGAAGAGAATGGGTGGTTCACTGCCAAGATTGAACTGTATACAATTGAATCTAACATATGCATGAAGTACAATTCTAATGAAGCTCAAAATACAAACACAATAATCTACACACTATTATAAAATACCATACTCCTCTCTCTGTATTCACTCAATTCACATCCATAAACTCTTGTCACATCATTCAGATCACACTCATGCCATTCATTCCAAAAAAACATTGAAAACAACCCTTCATATATATCCACTTCTTTTACAACATCAATTAAGTCAGCCTAATTGGATGTAACATGCAAAACATGCCATATAGGACTTATCAGCCCCAAACCTTCACTCACACACTTCGCACCAAGATTGAAAATTTGAAACAAATTGAAATAGGTTGGCATGGACCTAAAATAGGTCACACTTAACTTTGCTAAGCATATTTACCCTCTGTACAACATCAACACCTTCAGGTTAGATTTACTGGCAATACAACAACAATGTGAACTATTTTTTATTTCACAAATCGGTATGTGGACCTCCAAATTTATTAAAACTTGGGATATACATGCTACATTCATAATATTATCCTCAAATCCACACAACAAACCATTCACTTGTGATGAAATGTGAAGTAACTCAAATCATCATTGGCACTATCAATGCACTGTCTATACGAAGTGTGATACACTGTCAACACTAACTCTCGTTCCATAGGACTTTAGAACTTGAAACTTTAGATTTGGACTCTGAACATTCACTATCAACACCTTACAACTACAAAAAAAATTATATTTCATGTCAGATAAATGCAGATCTATTTGCTTACATACTTTGTGCTAGAGGAAACTGTACTCTATTAGGCTGGACTTCTGTTATTTACATCTTTCACACCGTAGTTCATTAGTAAGTAAAATTATAGATTTAGATGTATCCAATGATCAATAAACATATGCTAGAACCACAAAGAAAGATTTTCAATAGTGGACTAATGCAGACCAAATTACTAGAATTTTGTAGCTTAGTTTTACTAGACAAACACTTAGCCAAATTTCAAAACATATCTTCTTACCGGATCAAATCTTCTTGCACAGTAGTCTTCTATGAATAGTTAAGTCATCTTGTGAGGAAAAGGATCAAACCCTCTTGCAAAATTATCAATCAAACTAATCTACACATCTGTATCCTTATCCTTATGCATGGTTATCACTTTCCAGATCACTGTATCTTTACTCTTTGAAGCCAACCTTTAACCTTATCTCTACTCAACCATTTGACACTAATGCAACACCAGAATAACATGTTGACATCATTAACAACACTAATTATAGAAACTGCACATACTTGCAACACATCATACTATATCTTGATATAATTTAATGTTTGCTTCATCCACAACACTTGAGTACAACAAGATGTTGCTACAAGATACTCTGCCTCTACAATTGATAAAGATACTGAATCTTTTTTCTTACTCTGCCATGAAACCAATCTTCTCACTAAAAAGAAAGCACCACCACTTGTACTTCTTTTATCATCAACACAACTAGCCCAAACAACATCAATGCAAGCACTTAGATCAAAGTCATTACCTCTTGGATACCATAAGCCATAATTCAAAGTTGCCTTCAAGTATCTAAATATTCTTTTTACTAGCTTCTCGTGAGTTTGCTTAGGATTAGCTTGATATCTGGCAACCACACATATTGCATGCATAATATCAGGTCTATAAGTGGTCAAGTACAATAATCCTCCAATCATAGATCTATAAAGAGTCTAATCAACCTTAGGTGACTCATCTACCTTTCTCATGTGACAACCTATAACCATAGGAGTACTTACTAGTTTGGAATCCTCCATACCAAAATTCTTCAACATCTCTCTAACATACTTAGCCTGAGAAACAAAGATACCATCATCTAGCTTAACAATTTGAAGCCTAAGGAAGAAAGATATCTCACCAATCATATACATCTCAAACTCTTTCTGCATCTCTTCTGCAAACCTCCTACACATACTATCATCTCCACCAAGGATGATGTCATCAACATACACTGCAACTATCAAAATCTTATCTCCTTCTTCCTTAATGTAAAGATTACTATTTGTAGTACCCTTCTTGAAAGCTTGCTGAAGTAAGTACTTATCCAACCAAGCATACCAAGCTCTAGGAGTTTTCTTAAGTCCATACAAAGCTTTCTTGAGTCTAAACACCATGTTTAGATCTTCTGATAGCTAGAAACCATCTCGTTGCTCAATGTAGACTTCTTCCTCTAAATCACCATTCAAGAATGCTAACTTAACATCCATTTGATAGACCTTGAAGTTCTTGTGAGCAACAAAGTCCAGGGACATTATGATTGCCTCCATTCTAGCTACCGGAGCAAAAGTCTCTTCAAAATTAATACCCTCAACTTGTGAATAACCCTTACACACCAATCTTGCTTTGTTCCTTACAACTTCACCATCTTCATTCAATTTGTTCCAGAACACCCACTTTGTTCCTATAACATTCTTATTGGCCAATTTGGGAACCAATTGCCATGTTTGATTCTTCTCTATCTGATTCAATTCGCCTTTCATTGTCTTTAACCATCCATCATCTTTGCTAGCATCAGCAAAGGTTTTGGGCTCTATCTTTTACAACAAGCACAAATTTACTTGCTCACTTTATTTTACAAGCCTTCTCATGGTCTGCACACATTCATTCTTATTCTCAATGATATGATCTGTTGAATGATTCATTTGAACATCTTTTGTTGGAGTATTATGGATCTTCTCTAATTCTTGTTCCTTCTCTTCTTTCTCCTCTTCTTCTTTTTCAATGCAGGGAGGTATATCTGATCCACAATCCTCTAGTTCTTATTAGATATGCTACAAATCTTCATTTACCTTAACATTTGTGCTTTCAATCATGTTTCCTAATCTCTTGTTGTAGCATCTATAGGCCTTGCTTTTGGTTGAGTAACCAAGAAATATCCTTTCTACAATCTTTAATCAAACTTTCCAAGGTCTTCTTCATCTCTCCTAATGTAGAATTTGCTGCCAAAAATCCTAAAGTATCTAACAGTGGGAGGTCTTCCATACCATAGATCATAATAGATCTTAGTGCTATTGACCCTCAATTGTACAAGTTTCTTAAGCAAGTAGACAGTAGTGTGAATTGCTTCCTTCCAATACATATTAGGTAGATCTATATCTTTCAACATTGCCCTAGCCATCTCTTGCATAGTCCTATTCTTCTTTTCCACTACCCCATTTTGTTGAGGGGTCTTAGGAGCATACCGATGTCTCCTAATACCATGATATTCACAAAACTTTTCAAATTCATTTGAAGTAGACTCACCTCCTCTATCAGAACTTATGCATTTGATCTTAGCATCCATTTCATTCTCAACTATTTCTTTGAAAATTTTAAACTTATCAAAGGCTTCTTATTTTTCTCTTAAACAAGTAACCCAAGTCATTCTAGAGTAATCATCAATAAGAAACATAAAATACCTTTCAACTTGTTGACTCTTTTTTCTTGTAGGACCACATAGGTCAGTGTGAATTAGCTCCAATGGCATTGTAGAAGAATACTCCTTGCTCTTGAAATTTGTCTTTGTCTACTTTCCCATTTGATGTTCCTTGCATAATGTGTTTGTAGGCTTGGTTATCGTAGGCATATTTTTCACTGCATGAATAGTACTAATCTTTACCATATTGTCAGAGTTGATGTGTCACATTTTCTTGTACCACAACCAACACTCACCAGATTGAGCCAATAAACAGGTTCTTCCATTTACCTCCTTTAGATGATAGATATCTCCATAAGTCTTAATAACTTCTGCAACCAATTTTCTAGACCATGCCTTTTTGATCTCATAGCCATTATCATGAAATGTAGGATTTTATCCTTTACTACACATCTGACTGACACAAAGGAGATTGTACTTTATCCCTTTGATATAGAGGACATACTAAATCTTGTTCTTTCCATCATTGGTTATAGCACCCTTTCCACAAATTTGTGCTGACTCATCACCACCAAACTTAACAGCTCCACCATTCCACTTCTTAAGGTTGGTAAACTTCTCCCTATCACCAGTCATGTGGTCAGAGAAACCATTGTTAATTACCCAAGATTTTGCTTCTTCTTTTTCATGAAAGGTAGTCCACACAACCATTGATTTCTCATTGTCTTTTTCAACCTGCAAGGTGTGAGACTTTTTACATTTTCCAATATCATCCTTTTTGTCACCAACTTTCAAAGCCATGAAAAGTGTTTCATCATTTGAATCATCCTCATCTTCTAATGAGCAGTTGTTCTCTATGGAATAAAAACTTCTTTTAGACATCTCTCTTTTATTGCTACCCCTTGATTCTTTAAAGTGACATTTACAAAGAAAATGACCAACTTTCCCACAATTGAAACATTTGAAAGGTAACTCACATTTGTATTTTCTAGTGCTCTTCTTCAATCTTCTCACAAATTTTTCCTCTACCTCATCAAGGTCATCATCTTCATCAGCTATTTCATATTATACCTTCTTACTTGCTTTGAATGTTACTTCCTTCTTTGGAGCACCTTTGTCAAATTCTCTCATTTCAAAGGTTGTGAGAGCACCAAACAATTGATCTACTATATAGTCATCCAAGTCCTTAGATTCCTCAATAGAAGATACCTTATGACTATAAAATTTAGGGAGAGATCTTAGAACCTTCTTCACAATCTCATCTTCTTTCACTGTTCCACCAAGACCTCTAATGCCATTAACTATTTCATCCACCTGAAGCATATAACTAGCAATGTCTTGTTCTATTGTCTGCCTCAGGCATTCAAATTTTATCTTGAAGGTTTGCATTTTTACTTGCTTCACTTTACTATCTCCTTCATAAATGCTACTAAGTTTTACCTAGACATCCCTAGCTAAACTGCAACTCATTACCTTCAAAAGTTTTGAATTAGCTAGCCCACTCATGATAGCATTCTTTTCCTTGGCATTGTTATCATACAACTTAACCTCAGCTACATTTGTAGGATCAATAGCAGAAGCATTGTAACCATCCTTGATAGATTGCTAAACACCAAACCCTAAAGGAGATAGATGGTTTCCCATCCTTAGCTTCCAAAAGGAGTAATTTGTTCTATCAAACATAGGTGCCTTGTAAGATCCATTATGAGCCATCTCAAACCTTCCTCAAGTGGTTAAGCTCCTTTTGAGGAACTTGGCTCTGATACCAATTATTTAACACACCAAGATACTGAGGGGGGGTGAATCAGTATTCAAACAAATTTCAAACCCTTCGGAGTAAATCAAAACTTAAGCTTTACAGCATTAACAAAAACATAAAAGATTAACACAATACATAACACCACATAACACCAAATGTACATGGAAAAACCCAAAGGGGAAAAATCACAGTGAGGATTAACTCACAATATATGAAGCTCACTGCTATAAAATATTACAACTTTGTTTTAGGGCTACAACCTAAGGAAGCTACTACTCCCTGCTGACTTTGTTTTAGGGTTCAACCCAAGGAAGTACCTACTCCATTAAGAAAGGTTTTAGGGTCACTCCCAAGGAAGCTACAACTCCCTACAGACTTTGTTTTAGGGATACAATCCAAGGAAGCAACTACTCCCTGAACTGAGAACAAACTCAGAAAAGATTACAGCATGGTTGTCCTTCTACTATCTGAAACTGACAATGAAGCTCACTCCTTTTGATGATTGCACTTCTTCTTTTTCACTCCTTTTGATGATTGAATCAATTAGGCACATTCTTCACTTCCCTTCTATCACAAAATATCTACAAGATGAATCTGAACATGGTCTATCACTTATGCTCTTTCTCCTTCATTCGCACATCATAATGCATTACACATCCACACTCTGCTCCTTACATTCAACTTTGCAATCATACCTCACCTAGATCAACTAGGTTTACAATATATACATGATATTACATTCATTACATTATATGTCAGCCAAATACAATAAACAAATTACAATTACAAGTTGGCCAAGGATCAAACAACATGAAACATGTAGAGAGTATCCCTAAAAATGAACTCCACACAACACCAAGAAGTGGAACACACCTTGCAGATTCTGACACATGCTTAACCCGGTCCTAAACATCCTTCACAACATCATCCTTCAAAGAATAACATACACATGTCATGCTCATTTGAAGTGTAGTTTTATGTAAAAGGATCAAGTTGGGATTTGTGATATTTCAAGATGGATTCAGGATCTAGATCCAAAGAAGTTTTGGGAAATTATTTATTGGATAGTACTACAAGATGTAATAGAGGTTAGGAGTTTCCATGGAGTGGCAAGTTTACATCAAAAGTTCACTAGAAACTTTAGTGGGATATATGTACCTCTAACACACTACATGTAGAAGGGTGGATTTTACAAGATAGTTTCTATAAGGAAGAACTTTAATATCATAGACAAGAAGATAATGGAGGCACCAATGTTGGCATTTAAAGAATTTGAGATAGTTTTCCAAGTAGATTATGATGCCAACTATGAGGCCACTAGTGTTATTTTTAGTCAAGAAGGTCAACCCATTGCTTGTTCTATGTATGATCAAGAGTTTTATGCGATTGTTCAAGATTTGTAGAAGTAGATGCATTACTAATTTGTAAAGGATTTTTTTTACTAGTAGTTAGGCATTGAGGTTTATTAATAGTCAAGTAAAACTAAACCAAAGATACATGAAGTGGCTTGAATACTTGAAGGGGTTTGCTTTTATTCCTAACCATAGCACTAGTGTAACAATTAGGATGGAAAATGCCTTAACTAGAAGGCAAGCATTATTGTTTACCATGATAGTTATGTTGGTAGAAATGGAGATAACGAAGAATTTGTAAGTTGTACATCAATATTTTGTGGATGCATGGAAGAATTTCATAGAGCCATATATTGGAGATAACATGAAGGATTTGTAAGTTGTACATCCATATTTTGTTGATGCATGGAAGAATTTCAGACCTTTAATATTCTCCCAATCCTTGCAAAACTATTGATGAGCCTCTTTCAATGAGGTAGTGCTACATAGGAAAAAAAGTACATTTGGATGCAGATGGAAAAAGTAAAGTGATTTCTAGGGTCGATTGTCAAGTGATGCAGTCCTCTTGTGTGCTTTGATTTTATTCTAAAAATGTTGAGTGATCTTTTAAGTGAAGTGTTGGTCTTGATGTTAGTCACAAACAAACATAGAATAAAAGTACACATTAACCTTTATTCATCTTGAAAGATACTATGAATTCAAAGAATTCATGATCCCAAGTCTCCGGTGATTAGGTCTTAATCCTCTGAAGTCACTCAGAGATTAATGTGAGTTGCTGTTTCCATTTTGGGGCCTTACGTGGAATTTTATCATCATCATGACATTCCTGCAGAAATTCTTTATAGAGAAGTTATATTATGCAGTTATTTGATGAGAAGATGTGGAAATACCTCAATCTTTGCATGATATTTTCAGTTCTACATGCTTTGTATTCAAATATGCTAAATATTTATGATTATCTACGAGATGTCTACATATTTATGTTATTTGCTTAAGATCATCAATTATTTGCAATTATGGAGATGAAATGCTGTGAAATAAAAAAAACTAAAAGGAATACTTTAATTTAATGTTGAACCTTTAGCTATTGATCCACATACATACTTGATACTATCATGAGGAGAAGAAATCAAACCATATGTTCACCAGAATATTCCACAGCTAGATACAGTTGATGCAAACTTCAGAGGATGATGAATGAAAATAATACATGCAACATGATGAGCACTCCAAGGGATGTAGCAAATCAAAGCATATATCCAGAATTCAGACACAAATTACTCAAGATTTACTAGGATTTGTAATAAAAATACTCTTCTCCTTTATTAGGTATGCAAAAGACATGTACATATACAATAGCTTTGAAATGAGCCCTGAATACTTCAGCAAACAGATTTCAATTAAGTTTTGAATGTTTAAAATAAGGCATTCCACCAGCTTTTATAGAATAAGGTGAGGAATCCATTACAAAAAGATCTACGATCCTGATTTATCAATATAGATCTATGGTCATGATTCATCTGACTTCGTCAACCTTTACAAAATGGCACAAGTTGCCAGCTGGCAACTATCTATACTACTTATGCTACTATCCCCTTCATGATGTATCTTCGTCATGCTTCTCAGCTAATTCATGTGGGTCATCATCATGTGCATCGCTTCCTGAACTTTCACTATCCTGATGATGATGCTGCTGCATATGGGGCTGCATACTACTGCGGACCTGCTCATATGAATGCACAACTTGATCTATCCCTCCACCATCTTGAGTTTTTGCTTTGATAATGGCGTGCCTATGTGCTTCATATTTGTCTCTGCTGTTATCAAGCTTATTTTTCCTGTCTTGTAGTGTTTCTCTATATTTCTCCATCTGGACCTTGATCCTCATTATTTTATCTATAAGTTCTTCGGTCAAGTGCACACGTGGACCATTTGTCTCTAATTGGAAGTTGCTGTGTATAGCTTTGATGGTGGACTCTTCATCTTGATTTTCTATTTTTCCTTCTATCTTGCCTTCCAATGCTTCCAATATCACTGCTTCTTTAGACATCAAATCCCGTAGCCTTATGCTGATATCCCTCAGCTTATTATTGCATCTTTTGAGGACTCCGCATTCGAACTGAATGTCCTTGTACCAGATATCTATCAATAATGTGGTATTACTGTTCAATACCTGCTTACTGATAAGTAGTTGAGGATTTGTACCCTTTATTTCCCCTAAAGGCTCAGGACTCTCTCCAGCTTGTAAGACCTCTTCCCGGTCTGCATCTGCAATTTATCCACCTTAGTCTTGGAGTTGCTCAAAATGCTCCACCTCTTCAGAGAGGCTTTCATTATTTCTACAGCATCATCCAATGTGGATGACATCCATTTCCTTATCACGGACGCCTCATGCTTCATGAGGTCCAATTTATTTACCTCCTCCTGAGAAATGGCAGTCAATGGGATTGCACGTTTAGTTGGGGTATCATCAGGATCGGTCAGCCCTTTGATATAGGCATGCAACTGAGCAATGTGCTCTTTATGTTGCTTATTCTTCTCCTTCTCTCTTTTCACCTTTTGAATTAGAGAGTCAATAATATCTTTGCCTTCCTAACCTTCTTGGTCCTCATTGGCAAAGCCCAAATGAACTGTGTTGATTTGAAATTCATCCACAGTGATTTTACCTTTTTCTTTCTCCACCGCAGGTATGGCAATTTGTGCGGTCCTTCTCCCTATTGCCGGATCTCTTTTGATGGCCGATGTCATTCTAGCCTTCCTCCTAGGTTTCATTATATCGGAAGAGAACAAGGTGGAGATGTCGAACTCTTGAATTTCAAACTCCTCTTCAATATTCACTTTTTTAGCTAACCACGGAGGCACCTGATCATGTTTTTCAGCATCATCATGATGTTCACCCATATCTCCCATTTCTATCAATAGATGTTGTGGAGATGGGACTTTTCCTTTTCTTCTTCTTGATGCTCGCTTTGTTGTTGATCTTGCGGCACCTCCTCCTGTTGAGGAATTTCCTTCTCTGGGGGAGCATCTTCTTGGTGTGGGGAACCCTATGGCGCATCTATCTACTGATCATGATGATCATGACCTTCTTCTATCATTACTTCATATGTTCCCAATTCTTCCCCTTGTTGCTTATCCACTTCACCAGATACTGGGGATCCTGCCTGAGGTGCTGGCGATTGTTCTGCAGCTATTACTTCTTCCGAGCCTGCACTATCAACTTCTTGTATTTTGGTAGCTAGATCCTCTAGTGCTTCCTTCTTCTCATCAACCCTTGCTTCCTGAACCTCTACTATAGCAGGTTCTTCTGATGTGTCAGGTGGACTTTGTTGGCCTAACTCAAGAGCATGGCCCTCTGACTCTGCCTTCTCTATCTCTTCTGTTGGGTGGCCTTTATCAGGTGATCATGCTAGCTGTTCAGGACTTGCATCCTATTTCTCTGTCGGATCCACCACTACAGGACTTGTCACCTCTGTGATCAATGCTTCTAGCCCTATCTCTTGAGCCACCTGCTTTGGGCTCTTTTCTTGCTCTTCTTCTGCTTGTTTCATCTCCTCAAGAACAGTTTGAACTGGTGGATGCTTGTGAGGAGTCATACTTATATCCACAACAAGTGTTTCCATCTTCTGTGTAGCCACATCCTGTACTACCTCATCGTCAGACAAATTTATTGTCTCATCAAGCGAGACATGTCCTTCTGCTTGTGTCTGAGAGGTTTCTTTCATTTGCTCCTCTGCAAGTTCAATTTTGAACTTGACTATGGTAGGAAGTGAAACATTATGTTGAAGTTCCTTCGGCACTTCACTACCTGCCCCCTGTAATAGTGTAGGGGGTTCACTTATTCCACCTCTCATGGAGGTTCTTTGTTTCTTAGGTGTGGTAGAGACCAGCACCTGTGGAGCTCTCCTCTTCCTTTTTATTATTAATGGAGCCTCTTCTTCTTCAGGCTCTTCCTCCATGAGGATATCCTCTTCTCCAAGTTTCTTTGAGGATTGACCCACTTCCAGGGTCCCAGTTATTCCAGCCTTAGCTGTCTTACTCTTCTTGGGCTTCTCTTTCTTTGGAGGGGATTCTAACTCTGATCTTGATCCTGATCCTGATCCTGCCGTCTCCTCAGTTGTAAACACTACCCTGTCAATTATAACCCCTTTGGGTTGTTTATCCACTTTCTTACCCCTTAGGGGTCTTTTGCTCTATTCTTGTGGTGGAGGTAACTTGTCTCCCTTAGTCTTCCTCTTCTCAAGCAGGAAGTCATCATATACCTCCCCAGGAATATCCTATCCCTTCTTTTTGTTATCCACCATAATGGCAACACCTTTCTTTTTCAATGCCTCTACCTGATCATCGACCCAAGCTTGAGTCAGCTGTATGGTCCTGGCAATGAATGGGTCCAAAGATATATCTTCCTGCATGGTGAGGTCAGGTGTAGAGATAGTGTCATTGTATATCTTTTTCTGTTCATATTCATCTGCCATTATCCTGCCATCATCCTTCTTTAATTGTTGGGGACGGGAGATACAATCAAAAGTCCTAATTTGGTTCAGAGTCAACCTCTGATACCTTCTTCTCCTAGCTTCTACCTCCTCTTCACAGTCAGCCCAAAAATCTTCTAGGTGCCTCTGGTGAATAGGCTTTCCTAGTATCTTTTGTATCCTGCCGTAAGGATCATATGGTCTTGTTATTGGGAAAGGCTACAGATTCATTTTATTCAAGGTGACCATCACCTTCTTTGTATTGTCAGAATCAGGGCACATATAGTTGCCAATGCTGACTGGGAACAAAATTGGTGGCAGCTTCTTGGCGTCCTTGTACATCTTTATCATCACGGAGCCCTGCCTGATAAATTCCATTAATATCACTGCATCGGTAGGATACCTCGGCAGCATGAGGGGATGTTCCTCAAAACCTTAAACCCTTATATAAGAAAAGGTTGCAAACTGGATATACCAGGCTCCATGCCTGTAAACTACTTCTTGAGCCTCCATGCTCAATCTTTTTGTTCTGTCCTCTTCCATGGTCCTTACCAGATGCATAGAGAATGCATCATTGACTAGTTTGTAGTCTCTGAGGTAGTTGGTTCTCTGTAGCTAGGGATGATGATCCCAGATGTATGTAGCATTTGTGCCTGTGAGCCTTCCATCT
The DNA here is from genome assembly GCA_027924645.1 of Cunninghamia lanceolata. NCBI lineage: Eukaryota > Viridiplantae > Streptophyta > Pinopsida > Cupressales > Cupressaceae > Cunninghamia > Cunninghamia lanceolata. The sequence continues at coordinate 10,503,332 of BSBN01001652.1, forward strand.
GTAACTAAGGCATCAAAAGTGCCTCTATAAGTACAAGAATAAACAATGTAAGATGTCATATAAAATGCACAATTTGAACCTCCCAGGTTCATCAGCTACTCATGCAGAGCATCACTTATTATTTGGCCCCATAGTGGCTTGGTGTTTGAATACAGACACATCATTATAATTCCATACATCCAATCCCTGAAACTACCAGTATCAGGTTGGCCTGTTACTCGATTCAGGAGTGCAATCATATACTGGTACTCCTCACTGAAATCATATTTAAACATTTGCACTGGGAGTTTGGCCACTGTAGGATATGTGCTGTTCTCTGCTCGCCATTGATACATGTTCTTTCTGGCCAATTTCTTGTTGACCTCATACTCCTTTTCTGCCTTTCTCAGGTCCACACTTTTTACTTTACTGCCCAACGGCAGTCCAAATGTCTGGGAGAGACCCTTGATGGAGAGGTCTGCATATATCCTCCCATGCTTTACCACTTGCCTCATCTGAGGATTATAATTCTGGGCACATTCTATAACCAGCTCCAGAGATTCCGTGGAATATGGTAAACCAGCAGCGTTCCACATTCTTGACACAAATACTGCGTCCAACACAGGACTCTTGTCATGCCCATTATTCAGTTTAGCTGACCAGGCCTCCAGATTAGTGCCCCCCTGATGGGTATCTGCAATTGCTCCATATTTGAACAGGACTCCCCTCTGAGAAGAGAACATAGGCCTACTGAATTCCTCTTGACACTTAACGTACCGCTTGTCAGCCATGAGTGCCTGTAATTAACAACAAGCCTAACTCACAACAGGTGTATACATGCATACATATTGCAATTAAAATCACTATGCCTACTATATTTCTTCACCATTACTTAATCATATGGATGCATAAACCAAAACTTCCATCATCATACCTGAACAATAATGACATGATGAGGGTTTCATTTACTTACCTGGTTATGTAAATTTCTCTTTTATACCAGTGGATTGCCAACGACGCTCCTAATTCAGCTGATGATCACCTCCTTCCCTCTATCTGTGAGCTCAAATCACGGAACAGTAGCTAGTATGTGGATATGGAAGCTGGTGCTCTATAAAACAATTTTATCGCAAGGTAAATGTGAAAATGGCAATTGAATTACCTTTTAACCTCGCAGTTAGGGTACACTTAGGGCAACTCTGACAAGTTAGATTACATTCCTCAATTATTCGTGTGAAAATGCAGGATCTCGCCAGGTGTTTCATTGGGTTCTGGGGTCGACGGGAGCTACCTACCATGTCTGCACGCATTAAATGATAATGGCAGCAATGAGAGCAGGGGGATATCCATATGATAGGATATCATGAGGGCAGGATGATATTCGCAAATATCGGGTTGAGTTTCAATATCATCCTCCTCCCTCATATTGAAATTGTTATCGCGACAAGATTCAGGTGATAAAAGCACCCTTGTTTATGTTTAGTACATCAGGAGGATATTTTGGTGTATCGGGTGATGTTTCAAAATATGATGATGACGAGACAAACTCTCTTTTTGGAATATCGGGATGACGTCATCCTAATAGTCATTCTTTGTATCAGAAATATATCATGACGTCATCGTCATATTAGGCGAACATGATCATGTTTGGAAAAATATCCTGTCAAAATATGAATGTGATGACGATATCTTCATCTTGTTTGCTTCTTCGTTTATCTAGTTTGGATGATGTCATAGGATATTTGCTAAGGGTGATATTTTGCGTCAGGAGGATATTAAGAAATATCGGGTTACATTCAAAGACATGACGCTTGTGATACAAAAGACCGCTTGACGGGGAAGACTTACTACCACTTAAAGTTGACGTCTGGATATTTGAGCCACATGACATGTCGGGGGATGCTTCAAATATGATGATGATCTTCAAAAAGATGACAGGTTATAAAAAAAATGATCTTCCTCTCTTGCGAATATCAGGTTTGACCAAAACTTTGACTGTTCATAACTCTCACATCCTAAGGAATATCAGGATGATGTAAAAGACAAACCTGCGTGAATTTTAATACTCTTTCAAACTATGAGGTCACAGAAATGAAATACAAAATTTGACAAACTAACCTCATAATGGTGACTTACCTCATCCTGACTCTACATGATGATGCACTTGACTTACTTTTACCAGACCGCCAGAGAACAAACAAGCCAAGCCAAAAGTTGGGTCCCTGTTTTGCCAAGTCAAAATGGGGTGTGTTGTGTAACCACACAACAACTTGCCACCAAAGAAAACAAACAAATTCCAATGATTCAAGTGATGTGATCACATTCATCTATAGTATTTTAATTCCATCTAAGTATAAGTATCATGATACTCCAAATGATAAAATTTCATCATGGTAACAATGCTAACCAAAGATCAGGTGTGTGCATATGATTAATTATCCTCATCTTGAAAGCAAGTTAAAAACATAAGTAACAGGTGTTAAACTACATAGTTGGAGATCATCCCTCATAGCCAACCTGGATAGAGCCTTGCTGCCAGCAGGCATCTATAGCCCCGGCAAGGTTATCTATACAATCTCCCTAAGTAGAGCCCCACTGCCAGCAGGCGTCTATAGCCCCGGTAGAGTTACTTAGGTGGCCTAATTTTATTTCTTTTCTGATTTTCTCTTTTAAAATTCGTATCTGGTATCATCATGTCAGCTCATTTGTACAAGGTATAGTCACTTGCAACTTTAGGTTGGAGATTGTATTGGTAGCAAGGGAGTCCCTTTAGATTTTTCACTTAACACCTATACTAGTGTGTTCAACAAACCCAAGGCTGTTAGATGCTTCATTGTGATTGATTCATTTTGACCAAGAAAAGGCACCCTAATGAAAAGATATCACAAACCTGATCATGAACACTTCTTAGAATGAATCATAACCTATGTCTAAATGTGATCTCATCACTTGAACCTTAACATAGTTATTTTCTGGGGTGATGAAGTGCATCATCCTGACTTACCAGAACAAAGTCTCAACCAACAAAACAAAACAAGCAAACTGTACAAACGACTATACAAATATATAATATGATACACATGACTGTTATGAAGTCATTCAGGCTTGGAAATAATGTTTTAGGAATTGTCCATTGACTGGCAATGGGACATCCTCACCTATCAGGTTCTTAAGCCTATAAGTGCTGTCTCCTAGTATCTCAGAAATTTGAAAGGGACCTATCCACAATCTATCAAACTTACCATGGTCACCTGTCTTTTCATGGGATTTATCCCACATCAGGACCAAATCAGATATCCTGAAATCTTTAACTCTGGCTCTCTTATCGAACCAGCGTTTGACAACAGACTAATGTTTTGCAAATTAGTCAATTGCTTGACTCCTTTTTTTTTCTAGGTGCATCAACTGAAGCAACCTGACTTCTTGTTTATTGTCTATGCCTAGGTATTCTTAGGCAAACTACAAAGTAGGAATTTTCAAGTTTGTAGGGAGGATAGGATCTACCCCATATACTAATTGGAAAGGCGAGTTTCCTAATGCAGTTTTCATTCTAGTTCTGTCTACCCATAAGGCATACTTCAGAAATGAGTTCCATTCCCTGGGGTTTTTCTCTATTAACTTTCTTATGATACTCAGTAAATTTTTATTGGTGGATTCAGCTAATCCATTCCCCTATGGATAATAGTTGGATGAAAACTTGAGTATAATCCCATGATCAAAAGCCCAACTTGACAATTTAGTTGAAGTGAATGCGGACCCATTATCACTTACCAATGCATAAGGAGTTCCATACCTGGTGACAATGTTGCTCTCCAGAAATTTAATGACATCATCTGTAGTGCAAGTTTTGCTGCTAATAGCCTTAGTCCATCTAGTACAATAGTCAGTAATTGTTAAAACATACCTATGACCTGAGGAGGACGGAGGATTGATTGGTCCTATGAAGTCCATGCCCCACTGTGCAAATGGGCATTCTTCCATTACTGGCTGCAATGGTTGTGCAGCATATTTCTCTCTGTTGGCAGCAACCTAGCAAACATGACAACATTTAACATGATCAGCTATGTCTTTGAAAATTGTAGGCCAGTAATATCCTGCTCTGAGGATTGCATGTGTTGTGGCCAAGGATGATCCATGTGCCGTTCCAAACTTGTCATGTAGTTCTATCAAGACTCTATTTGCTTCTGGTTTTTCTAAACATCTCAGGTATATTCCTTCATAATTCTTCTTGAATAGGGTTCCTCCCTTCATCATATACTTTTGGGATCTTATTTTTAAGGCTCTTCTTTGTGAAGCCTGCATTCTTGATGGACATATTCCAGTAATTAGGATGTGCCTGATATCTGAATACCACTCTTTATTGTCTTTCTCATTGATCACATATTGCTGACTAGTGATGTTTGGATCGATTTCAGATATCATCTGGCTCAGAGCTTGTCCTCTTACCAGCTTCATTGGTGTAATTTCCATATCATACTCTTGTAATACAGTAATCCATTTAGCTCTTTTCTCACCAGGCTCACTTTGCATCAACAGCATCTTCACTGCTGCATCTGGTACCACAGCAATCACTTTGCTTCTTAGTATGTAATGTCTGAATTTTTTTACTACTCTAACTAATGCAAGTGCCTGTCTCTCAACATCTACATATCTCAATTCAGCGTCTCTGAAAGGACAACTCATGAAAGCAATTGGTTTCTCTTCTTTCTCCTCATTCCTTTGAGTTAACACTGCTGCAGAAGTATGTTCTAAAGCAAATGAATATATGTAAAAATCTTTTGTGTAGTCTGGACTGATGAGGACAGGAGCATCTGAAATGGCTTTCTTTATATCTTCAAATGCAGCTTTGGCTTTTGGTGTCCACTCAATCTGTGCATCCTTTTTCAACATGGCATTTAGTGGTCTGACAATCTTAGCAAAGCCGGTAATAAACTTCCTTACAAAATTTATCTTGCCAAAGTAAGACTTGAGTTCATTTTTGCTTCCTGGAAGTTGTAACTTCATGATAGACTCCACCCTGTCAGGATCAATGATAATTCCATCTTCTGTGATCAGGTGGCCTAATAACTTTCCTGTTGTCACCCCAAATATGCACTTCTTGGGATTCAAAGATATTCCGTACTCTTCACACTTCTTCAGTACACTTATGAGATCAGCAACATGATTCCCCCTTTCCTTGGAGAATACTGTCAAGTCATCCATGTATATGACTATACATTTTCCTATTAAGCCCCTGAATGCTATATCCATGGCTCGCTGGAATGTAGCACCAGCATTTATGAGTCTGAATGGCATACGTCTATATGCAAATATCCCCCACTTTGTGGTGAAGGCAGTTTTCAATCTATCAATTTTGTCAACCATCACTTGGTTGTATCCTGAAAAACTGTCCAAGAAAGACATCATTTTAGCTCCATTTACAATCTGCAGAACTTCATCCAATGAGGGTAAAGGATAGTTATCCTTCTCTGATACTCTGTTTAGGTTCCTGAAATCTACACATAACCTGATGTCTCCATTCTTTTTTCAGACTGGCACAAGATTTGCCACCCAAGTGGAGTGCCTCACATGAAATATTATCCTAGCATTTAACAATTTCTTGACTTCTTCGAGAATTATTGGTTTGAGCAAGGCATTGACTAGCCTTTGCTTCTATGTGAAAGGTTTAGCATCTGGCTTGAGAGGTATAGTATGAGTTATGACAGAGGTGTCATATGTCTTCAGCTTATCATAAGTCCATGCAATTACATGTATGTAGTCCTTGAGGGCCTGAGTTATTCCTTCTAACTCTTTTGGTTTGCAAACCTTACCCAACAGGACATTTTTCTTGTCATCAGCTTGTCCAATATTCACTTGTGAATACTGACCTCCATCTGCCTTGGGCAGATCCTTCTGTTTGAGCATATTATCCAAATCAAAAGCTCTCTTTAATTCAATCATACCTTTGGGGATCCTGTTGCTAGGTAGCTCTAATATCTCATCTTCTTCCCAGACATGATCTTCCATGCCATTCTCATCTATAATCTGAGCTTCAAATATGTCTCTATTTGAAATGAAGTCCAGAATGTGTTGATCATCATCAAACACCTCGAGATTGGTCACATTATCAGGTACTAAAGGTACTGACACCAGTTCTACTAAAAATCTCTTCAGACCAGATATAGACAATGGCTCCAATGTACTGGCAGCTTGGGCAAGTGCATCTGCCCTATGATTTTGTTCTCTTGGTACATGAGTGATATTAAAGGCGTCAAAATCCTCAATCAGGTCCCACACCTGATGTCTATAATTAGACAACTTTCTGTAGTTACACAAGTAGATTCCTCTTACTTGCCTGACCACTAGTTTTGAATCTCTGAAGACATGCAGAATCTTTATCTTCTTCTTATGAGCAAACAGTATCCCATGAATCAAAGCTTCATACTCCGCTACATTGTTAGTGCAGGGGAACTGTAATCTATAGGCTGCTAAGTAGGATTTTCCAGCTAGATCGATTAGATCAATTCCTACCCCAGCACCCTGCTTGGATTTGGACCCATCAAACCTCAGGGTCCAAGGTTTATCTTCAACAGGACATTTAGCTAAACTTTCTTTTCTCCTTACAGCTCTGGCTGCTGCTCCGCCTGATATCCATCTTAGCTTAGGGATGTCATCACCCTCAAGTTTCTTCTTTCCTTTTTCTTGTGAGCCTGATGGCTTTTCTATTTTCTCTTTCATTTCAGCAGGAGGATGATCTTCTGGGCTTATAGCTGCATGCCTCTTCAGAATGTGTAAACACAGTGAACAAGTTGTTTCTGAGTGAGGTGCCTCGTGCAACCTACACCAACCCTTGATTAAAACCTCATGGGGAGATTTATGTTGTTGGGTCATCTTCTCTATTTCCTTTACTAGAAATTCTTCGAACTTAGTCAGGTCACTACCTTTGTCTTCATCAGACAACTCATAATCGGGTTCCATAAAGCAATGACTACTAGGAGTAATCTTTTCTTTCCTCATATCATTTATCTAGTCAGACACCAGAACTTCTTCTATTTTTAGGATATGATCCTCATCATGATCTGTCGACTCCTCTGTTCCTGTAGACGATAGATAAGAATTAGTATCGTCATCATCATCAGATGTAGCATTTACCTCAGAATATAATGATGATGCCTCACTACATGTCTGCTCTAGCATCATCAAATCTAAGCATGTTTCACAAGTTTTTTCTGAGTGTGCTTCATCGTGTAACCTGCACCATCCGTCAAGTAAAATATCATTACTAGGCATATTTAATAATTGACAATGTTTTACTTGATTAGACAAATGTATCTCAAAGTCTCTAAAGCGATCTATTTCATTCTCATTATCAGGATTATTATCAGGTTCTACGACTAGCATGTCCTCCTGAGGATCATCATCATGAAGATGATGCAAATCAAGCATCTGGATCTCTTCTATTTTGACAGTCTATGGCCTGATGCAGTAAACTCCAAGCTCTACATCTACGTATAGGATCTCATTTGTTCGGTTGTATTCAGTGATCATATGTTTCATTCTAGGCTTAGCATCAATCCTGATCTGATTAGGTATACCTTTCCATGGCAACCACATGTGACTGAAATCTGTGGACATATATCCATTAAGCATCTTGGACCAGTCTCGACTAAGCAACATCCCGTAAGTATCAGGTATGTCAACTATCTGAATATCAATGTAATTCTGGATCCTAGGATTAGATGCTAGTTGCATGTGGATATGAGTTAACTCTCCTACTACACTTACTTCTGTTTTGTCCAATTGTGTCACCTTCTTTAGGGATTTAGCAGGATGTAGTCCTAAAGCGTTACATATTGACAGGGGCATAATATTCATAGAGGCCCCTGAATCAACCAGACAGTTGTACAGGTTCTTGCTGAACATTCTTATGGTAAGGAGGAATGGGGGTGATTCAGTTTTATCCTTGTACAAGGTCATGTGGGAGGTTTCAGCAGCTTGGACTGTAGCTGACACTTAAGGCTTGATAATATTATCCCTAGTAGCATGATCCTTGCCACTGGACTGACTTGAAAGATGACTATCCTCTTTAAGAGTAGGATCATCTAGTGACTTCATGAATGCCTTTTTGATGGCAGGAGTTTTCAGTAACTCAGATAGGGACAGGCTGATCTTAATTTTCTTCATTTCATCAGCCAGATAGCTGACTAATTTGTCAGAGTCATGAGGTGTACTTACAACCTTTGATCCTGCGTTCTGAGGGGACAAGTACTGAGCATTTATCTTGGGGAATCCAGGATTATTGCTAGCTTTAGGATCAGGAGGTGTGTTGAAATTATTTGGAGGTAAGGATGATGTCAATGGACCAACAGGTCTGTTGGCATTACTCCTCAAGTTATAGCTATGCTTACCAGGATATTGCTGCTGATATGCATGTACTTCCTCATGTTCTCTTGCAGGTTCATTTTCATCCTCAAAGGGGAAAACATAATTTGTTTCAAAGGTTAAGGTAGATTCCTCACATACCTGGTTGTGACCCTGATGAGGTTGATTAATATAGGTTTCCAACACAAAAGCTGAGTCATATCCACAAGAAACAATCTCATTGTCCTCTGCATGAGGTGGATTTCCAGAAGTATTAGACACTTCAGTCTGAAAGATGCTAGCAGCAATTCTAAATTGTGGACAATCTAATTCTGCATGTGCATTGGTATTGTGGATCCTGCACCAATTAGTAAGGGCTGCCTCAGCAAGATTGACTCTAGTAGTCTGTTTGGCTTCACCAGGAGGCTGATTGTCTAGGGGTGATGGTAATGAGCCATTATTTGGCCTAGAGTTCCACACTCTGGGTTGTCTCTGAGGATTATTGTTGCTTCCACCATTATTGTTGAAATTATTGGTGTTATATCCTCTGTCAGGATAAGTCGATCTGTCATTGGAATAATTTCTATTCTGACTTGACTGGGAATAAAACCCTTGATTTCTCAAATGTGTCACCTCTGTGGTGAGTTTTCTCAATTGAGCAGAAATTTCTTTAATCTCTTTCTTTTCTTCTTGAGCTTTGGCTACCACGTTTTCAGTTTGAGGCTTGAAGAAAGAGGATCCATGGTTATTGTTAGACAAATCAGTACCCTGAGGTATCTAAGCTTGTGCAGGATATTGTGGCAATTGGCCATTTCCATTAGGAGGGGGCATGATGCTCAGTGGAGGTACTTGCAAAGGTGCAGGCATGACTGCTGGGGGTATCAATGCTCCATTAGGATATTGTGCAGGATATTGTGGAGAATATGTTGCAGGGTATGATGCAGGATATTGTGACTGTATGCCAGGCAAGGTAGGGAATACTATATTTGGAGTAGGAGCAGGTATCAATTGCTGATTCACTTTGATAGCTTCTTGAAAAGCTCCTGTCAATGTAGTGATCTCAGGATGTGTTCTCCCGATGAACATGGAAGTTAATGGATCCAGGGCTGAATAATAGATACTCTTGGCAGAGGCATCAGATACTACATATGGGGCAACTAACTTGGACAACATTTTCTGGAACCTAGCATTGAAATTGGCGATAGGCTCATTCTCAAATCTTTTGATTGTAGCAAACATATGGTAATTCATAGATGGATCAATAGGGACCTTGAACCTGTCAAGAAAGGCTTTCTCTAAGATAGCCCATGAACCAATAGAGGCTTGGCCAAGACTAATGAACCAATTATAAGCCTCTTCCCCTAAGGAAAAAGGAAATAACCTGCACACCACATCTTGATGTTCTATTCTGGCTCTGCAGCAAGCTTCCTTAAATGTCTTGATATGATCATCAGCATCTTGATAAGGATGATATCTTGGACAGAGTTTGTCCAGATTCTTTGGTAGCTCATGATATGTCGTAAAGGTCAAAGGTGACTTCGTTGCAAAGAAAGACATTGCAACCAGAGGAGGTTGAGCTAGTGGTGCAGCTGGCTGGGGTTGGACTAAAGGCACACCCTAAAGATGAATAGGAGGTGTCACAGATATCCCAGAAGGTATTTGTAAACCAATAGGAGTTACAGGAGGAGGTTCTGGTAAAGTTCTTGGTGCACTAGACTCTGGAGTATGATGAATGTCTACAGTTCTAGGTCTGAAACCTCTAACAGGTAGTTCTTCAAAAATTCCACTAGGTCTAGACCTGGTATTTATCCTGTGAGCCAAGATTTCTCAATTTTGAGGCAGATTGGCTGAAACTTTGCAAATATTGGCTGGATTTCACCAAATGAGGTGATATTTGCAGTCAGATGGCTGATCAGATTGGATATTTACGAGATATTTGCGAAGATACTGCAAATATGACAGGATATTTGGGGTATAATGACCCCTGGCATGAGATCTCAAGTGCCTAAGGCTTAAATTCTTCAAAGCTTGAACAAATTTATGTATCTTTGGCTAATATTAGTGAATTCAGGATGATCTACTGTAAAGCTTGCAATATTTATGTGAGATCTGGAAATCTTTACACAGAATGAGCACACTTACGAACCTTTTACAGTAAATATTTACGTAGTATTTGAAATTCACAAACGATCGAAGGTTACTTTTCTCTTTGCATCATCAAACCTGAAAATAATGATGACGATCATAGTATTCCAGATCTGACCCTCCTTCTAGCACCAATTTATGTTGGTCTTGATGTTAGTCACAAACAAACATAGAATAAAAGTACACATTAACCTTTATTCATCTTGAAAGATACTATGAATTCAAAGAATTCAGGATCCCAAGTCTCCGATGATTAGGTCTTAATCGTCTGAAGTCACTCAGAGGTTAATGTGAGTTGCTGTTTCCATTTTGGGGCCTTACATGGAATTTTATCATCATCATGACATTCCTGCAGAAATTCTTTATAGAGAAGTTATATTATGCAGTTATTTGATGAGAAGATGTGGAAATACCTCAATCTTTGCATGATATTTTTAGTTCTACATGCTTTGTATTCAAATATGCTAAATATTTATGATTATCTATGAGATGTCTGCATATTTATGTTATTTGCTTAAGATCATCAATTATTTGCAATTATGGAGATGAAATGCTCTGAAATAAAAAAAACTAAAATGAATACTTCAATTTAATGTTGAACCTTTAGCTATTGATCCACATACATACTTGATACTGTCATGAGGAGAAGAAATCAAACCATATGTTCACCAGGATATTCCACAGCTAGATACAGTTGATGCAAACTTTAGAGGATGATGAATGAAAATAATACATGCAATATTATGAGCACTCCAAGGGACGCAACAAATCAAAGCATATATCCAGAATTCAAACACAGATTACTCAAGATTTACTAGGATTTGTAATCAAAATACTCTTCTCCTTTATTAGGTATGCAAAAGACATGTACATATACAATAGCTTTGAAATGAGCCCTGAATACTTCAGTAAATAGATTTCAATTAAGTTTCAAATGTTTAAAATAAGGCATTCCACCACCTTTTATAGAATAAGGTGAGGAATCTGTTACAAAAAGATCTACGATCCTAATTTATCAATACAGATCTATGGTCACGATTCATCTGACTTCATCAACCTTTACAAAATGGCACAAGTTGCCAGCTGGCAACTATCTATACTACTTATGCTACTATCCCCTTCATGATGTATCTTCATCATGCTCCTCAGCTAATTCATGCGGGTCATCATCATGTGCGTCGCTTCCTGAACTTTCACTATCCTGATGATGATGCTGCTGCATATGGGGCTGCATACTACTGCGGACCTGCTCATATGAATGCACAACTTGATCTATCCCTCCACCATCTTGAGTTTTTGCTTTGATAATGGCGTACCTATGTGCTTCATATTTGTCTCTGTTGTTATCAAGCTTATTTTTCCTGTCCTGCAGTGTTTCTCTATATTTCTCCATCTGGACCTTGATCCTCATTATTTTATCTAAAAGTTCTTGGGTCAAGTGGACACGTGGACCATTTGTCTCTAATTGGAAGTTGCTATGTACAGCTTTGATGGTGGACTCTTCATCTTGATTTTCTATTTTTCCTTCTACCTTGCCTACTAATACTTCCAATATCACTGCTTCTTCAGACATCAAATCCCGCAGCCTCATGCTGATATCCCTCAGCTTATTATTGCATCTTTTGAGGACTCCGCATTCGAACTGAATGTCCTTGTACCAGATATCTATCAATAATGCGGTATTACTGTTCAATACCTGCTTACTGATAAGTAGTTGAGGATTTGTCCCCTTTATTTCCCCTAAAAGGCTCAGGACTCTCTCCAGCTTGTAAGACCTCTTCCCGGTCTGCATCTGCAATTTATCCACCTTAGTCTTGGAGTTGCTCAAAATGCTCCACCTCTTCAGAGAGGCTTTCATTATTTCTACAGCATCATCCAATGCGGATGACATCCATTTCCTTATCACGGACACCTCATGCTTCATGAGGTCCAATTTATTTACCTCCTCCTGAGAAATGGCAGTCAATGGGACTGCACGTTCAGTTGGGGTATCATCAGGATCGCTCAGCCCTTTGATATAGGCATGCAACTAAGCAATGTGCTCTTTATGTTGCTTATTCTTCTCCTTCTCTCTTTTCACCTTTTGAATTAGAGAGTCAATAATATCTTTGCCTTCCTGACCTTCTTGGTCCTCATTGGCAAAGCCCAAATCAACTGTGCTAATTTGAAATTCATCCATAGTGATTTTACCTTTTTCTTTCTCCACTGCAGGTATGGCAATTTGTGCAGTCCTTCTCCCTATTGCCGGATCTCTTTTGATGGCCGATGTCATTCTGGCCTTCATCCTAGGTTTCATTATATCGGCGGAGAATAAGGTGGAGATGTTGAACTCTTGAATTTCAAACTCCTCTTCAATATTCACTTCTTTAGCTAACCACGGAGGCACCTGATCATGTTTTTCAACATCATCATGATGTTCACCAATATCTCCTATTTCTATCAATAGATGTTGTGGACATGGTGACTTTTCCTTTTCTTCTTCTTGATGCTCGCTTTGTTGTTGATCTTGCGGCACCTCCTCCTGTTGAGGCATTTCCTTCTTTGAGGGAGCATCTTCTTGGTGTGGGGAACCATGTGGCGCATCTATCTACTGATCATGATGATCATGACCTTCTTCTGTCATTACTTCATCTATTCCAAATTCTTCCTCTTGTTGCTTATCCACTTCACCAGATACTTGGGATCCTGCTTGAGGTGTTGGTGATTGTTCTGTAGCTATTACTTCTTCCAAGCCTGCACTATCAATTTCTTGTATTTTGGCAGCTGGATCTTCTAGTGCTTCCTTCTTCTCATCAGCCCTTGCTTCCTGAACCTCTACTATAGCAGGTTCTTCTGATGTGTCAGGTGGACTTTGTTGGCCTAACTCAAGAGCATGGCCCTCTGACTCTTCCATCTCTATCTCTTCTGTTGGGTGGCCTTTATCAGGTGATCCTACTGGCTGTTCAGGACTTGCATCTTGTTTCTCTGTCAGATCCACCACTACAGGACTTGTTACTTCTGTGATCAATGCTTCTAGCCTTATCTCTTGAGCCACCTTCTCTGCGCTCTTTTCTTGCTCTTCTTCTGCTTGTTTCATCTCCTCGAGCACAGTTTGAACTGGTGGATGCCTGTGAGGAGTCATACTTATATCCGCAGCAAGTGTTTCCATCTTCTGTGCAGCCACATCCTGCACTACCTCATCATCAGACAAATTTATTGTCTCATCAAGCAAGACATGTCCTTCTGCTTGTGTCTGAGAGGTTTCTTTCATTTGCTCCTCTGCAAGTTCAGTTTTGAACTTGACTATGGTAGGAAGTGGAACATTATGTTGAAGTTCCTTCGGCACTTCACTACCTGCCCCTTGTAATAGTATAGGGGGTTCACTTATTCCACCTCTCATGGAGGTTCTTTATTTCTTAGGTGTGGTAGAGACCAGCACCTGTGGAGCTCTCATCTTCCTTTTTATTATTAACGGAGCCTCTTCTTCTTTAGGCTCTTCCCCCATGAGGATATCCTCTTCTCCAAGTTTCTTTGAGGATTGACCCACTTCCAGGGTCCCAGTTATTCCAGCCTCAGCTGTCTTACTCTTCTTGGGCTTCTCTTTCTTTGGAGGGGATTCTGACTCTGATCCTGATCCTGCCACCTCCTCAGCTATAAACACTGCCCTGTCAATTATAACCCCTTTGGGTTGTTTATCCACTTTCTTGCCCCTTGGGGGTCTTTTACTCTGTTGTAGTGGTGGAGGTAACCTGTCTCCCTTAGTCTTCCTCTTCTCAAGCAGGAAGTCATCATATACCTCCCCAGGAATATCCTCTCCCTTCTTTTTGTTGTCCACCGTAATGGCAACACCTTTCTTTTTCAATGCCTCTACCTGATCATCGACCCAAGCTTGAGTTAGCTGTATGGTCCTGGCAATGAATGGGTCCAAAGATATATCTTCCTGCATGGTGAGGTCAAGTGCAGAGATAGTGTCATTGTATATCTTTTTCTATTCATATTCATGTGCCATTATCCTGCCATCATCCTTCTTCAATTGTTGGGGAAGGGAGATACAATCAAAAGTCCTAATTTAGTTCAGAGTCAACCTCTGATACCTTCTTCTCCTGGCTTCTACCTCATCTTCACAGTCAGCCCAAAAATCTTCTAGGTGCCTCTGGTGAATAGGCTTTCCTAGTATCTTCTGTATCCTGCCGTAAGGATCATATTGTCTTGTTATTGGGAAAGGCTGCAGATTCATTTTATTCAGGGTGACCATCACGTTCTTTATATTGTCAGAATCAGGGCACATATAGTTGCCAATGCTGACTAGGAACAAAATTGGTGGCAGCTTCTTGGCGTCCTTGTACATCTTTATTGTCACGGAGCCATGCCTAATAAATTCCATTAATATCACTGCATCGGTAGGATACCTCGGTAGCATGAGGGGATGTTCCTCAAAACTTTCAACCCTTATATAAGAAAAGGTTGCAAACTGGATATACCAGGCTCCATGCTTGTAAACTACTTCTTGAGCCTCCATGCTCAATCTTTTTGTTCTGTCCTCTTCCATGGTCCTTACTAGATGCATAGAGAATGCATCATTGACCAGTTTGTAGTCTCTGAGGTAGGTGGTTCTCTATAGCTGGGGATGATGATCCCAGATGTATGCAACATTTGTGCCTGTGAGCCTTCCATCTATAACTAAGACATCAAAAGTGCCTCTATAAGCACAAGAATAAACAATGTAAGATGTCATATAAAATGCACAATTTGAACCTCCCAGGTTCATCAGCTGCTCATGTTGTGCATCACTTATTATTTGGCCCCATAGTGGCTTGGTGTTTGAATACAGACACATCATTATAATTCCATACATCCAATCCCTAAAACTACCAGTATCAGGTTGGCCTCTTACTCGATTCAGGAGTGCAATCATATATTGGTACTCCTCCCTGAAATCATATTTAAACATGTGCACTGGGAGTTTGGCCGCTGCAGGATATGTGCTGTTCTCTGCTCGCCATTGATACATGTTCTTTTTGGCCAATTTCTTGTTGGCCTCATACTCCTTTTCTGCCTTTCTCAGGTCCACACTTTTTACTTTACTGCCCAACGGCAGTCCAAATGTCTGGGAGAGACCCTTGATGGAGAGGTCTACATATATCCTCCCATGCTTTACCACTTGCCTCGTCTGAGGATTATAATTCTAGGCACATTCTATAACCAGCTCCAGAGATTCCATGGAATATGGGAAACCAACAGCGTTCCACATTCCTGACACAAATACTACATCCAACACAGGACTCTTGTCATGCCCATCATTCAGTTTAGCTGACCAGGCCTCCAGATTAGTGCTCCCCTGATGGGTATCTGCAATTGCTCCATATTTGAACAGGACTCCCCTCTGAGAAGAGAACATAGGCCTACTAAATTTCTCTTGACACTTAATGTACTGCTTGTCAGCCATGAGTACCTACAATTAACAACAAGCCTAACTCACAACAGGTATATACATGCATACATATTGCAATTAAAATCACTATGCCTACTGTATTTCTTCACCATTACTTAATCATATGGATGCATAAACCAAAACTTCCATCATCATACCTGAACAATAATGACATGATGAGGGTTTCATTTACTTACCTGGTTATGTATATTTCTCTTTTATACCAGTGGATTGCCAACGACGCTCCTAATTCAGCTGATGATCACCTCCTTCCCTCTGTCTGTGAGCTCAAATCGCGCAACAGTAGCTGGTATGCGGATATGGAAGCTGGTGCTCTGTAAAACAATTTTATCGCAAGGTAAATGTGAAAATGGCGATTGAATTACCTTTTAACCTCACAGTTAGGGTACACTTAGGGCAACTCTAACAAGTTAGATTACATTCCTTGATTATTCGTGTGAAAACGCAGGATCTCGCCAGGTGTTTCATTGGGTTCCGGGGTCGGCGGGAACTACCTACCATGTCTGCATGCATTAAATGATAATGGCGGCAACGGGAGCGGAGGGATATCCATATGACAGGATATCATGAGGGCAGGATGATATTCGCAAATATCAGGTTGAGTTTCAATATCATCCTTCTCCCTCATATTGAAATTGTTATCGCGACAAGATTCGGGTGATAAAAGCACCCTTGTTTATGTTTAGTACATCAGGAGGATATTTCGGTGTATCAGGTGATGTTTCAAAATATGATGATGACGTGACAAACTTACATGTCTCTTTTTAGAATATCAGGATGACATCATCCTGATAGTCGTTCTTTGTATCGCAAATATATCATGACGTCATCATCATATTAGGTGAACATGATCATGTTTAGAAAAATATCCTGTCGAAATATGAATGTGATGATGATGTCATCGTCTTGTTTGCTTCTTCGTTTATCCAGTTTGGATGATGTCATCAGGATATTTGCTAAGGGTGATATTTTGCGTCAGGAGGATATTAAGAAATATTGGGTTACATTCAAAAACATGACGCTTGCGATACAAAAGACCGCTTGACAGGGAAGACTTACTACCACTTAAAGTTGACGTCTGGATATTTGAGCCGCATGACATATCGAGGGATGTTTCAAATATGATGATGATCTTCAAAAAGATGACAGGTTATAAAAAAAATGATCTTCCTCTCTTGCGAATATCAGGTTTGACTGAAACTTTGACTGTTCATAACTTTCACATCCTAAGGAATATCAGGATGATGTAAAAGACAAACCTGCGTGAATTTTAATACTCTTTCAAACTATGAGTTCACAGAAATGAAATACGAAATTTGACAAACTGACCTCATAATGGTGACTTACCTCATCCTGACTCTACATGATGATGCACCTAACTTACTTTTACCAGACCGCCAGAGAACGAACAAGCCAAGCCAAAAGTTGGGTCCCTGTTTTGCCAAGTCAAAATGGGGCGTGTTGTGTAACCACACAACATGAAGTAGAGACAAGAAAATGACATAGGATCCAAGAAATTGATAGGTATTGTAGAAATCAAATTGAAATTGAATTTGATATAGATACATCATCATCTTGCAATTTAGATCTAAACCTTCTAAAAACTTGCCTAATCCTCTATTCATTGACCTTGAAGTTTAGAATGGTGATCAATTCCATAGAGTCAAAGACTTGGAAGGAAACACTATAGATGAGAAAGGGGCTCTTAATAGGGGACATGTCAAGGTTACAAGATATAGGTTTATATTTTAAAAAAATTGGATATTGAAATAAAGTTGTTGATATGTGCTAGAAATGTGTTAAAGCATGAGTCTCATTATAAAAAAGACTACCCCTGATTTTGGGTCTTTAAGTTGGCAACTTTTTTTTTTCATTGACATTAATCTATCAAGATTACTATTCTATAGTTGATTTTAAAAACTAATTTTAGTTAACTAAATTATTAGTACTTTTGTTTTGGTCAATGCCTTTCCTATGGCATATATTCTCTAAACTTTACACATCAACTAAAAAAGTGTACCATTTAAATAATGACAATTGATGTATTAAGCATCATAATTACATGGATTTCAGAAAAGAAATTATAGATTCTATAGGAAAAGTTCCCTCTAATTATATACCACAATTTCTATGACACAGTAATCGAATTAAAATAGACATATATTTTTCTGAAATTCTAAATTGGTAGGGCTAAATTCATGTAAAAAAAAACAAAATTAAAATAGATAGACCCAATTGCCTACTGCAACTACATATAGAAGATATTTTAAAAACCCAGAGGACCCCATGAGAGTGGTTGAGGAAACCCCTCAACAAATTTCATGAACCCATATGTAAAGCCTTGTAAATAAAGATATTAAACATAAATGACATCCAAAACATGATATTTTAAATACCCAACTATCCCCATGAAATTGGTTGAAGAAATCTCTCAACCAATTTCATCAAATCTACAAGTAAATCCTAGCATTTGCATAACTGAACAAAAATGGAAAAATATATATATATTTTGAATACCCATGACAGCCATAAAAAAATATCTTAAACCATGTGATGGAACCCATAGGTAATCCCTTACTTTTGTATTATTCAAGGAAAATACTCAACAATAAACTTAAAATGTCACATGGAAAGGTTTAAGGGATGAGGAAAGCTAACATTTTTAGTTTTTCAACATGAAATTACTTGAGTCTTTATAGTTTTTAATGTAGGAGCATCCAGAGGTGTAGAGCAATATTGCATCACCAAAAAATGATTTTCTTTTCTATTTCTTTTAATTTTTGTTTTTGTGGATAGCCATTTGCTTGAGAAATGATTTGAAACCTTCAAAGTTTCCAAAAAGGCTAAGAATACCAGGAATTACTATTTTTAGTAACCCTATATCAGAGAAGTGGTTGGGTCTAAAATTTTCCCTAAAACTTTGAAATAGTCAAATAAACATTTTGGGTAAATGTCAGGCCAAGATCATGTCTATATTTCAAGTTATTAAGTTTCCATTTTTGAGGTTAATGGAAAAAGTTTAGAATCAATTTTAAGGCACTTAGATGTTTTGTAGCGGGTCAAAAATTGGCCAAAAACCAAAATGTCCCTATACAAGATATTTTGCAGAGATTTGTTTTTTCACAATATTTCCAACGTAATAAATGGTTCGTTAATTGGATGCCTAGTTCAAAAGTTATGGCTCCCAGAAGTTGCGCTACCTAGTTTCTCAATTTTTAATTTTTTTCTTAGGTGGGAAAAAGGATAGTTGGGTTCATTTTGGTGCCCAAATGGGAGTTACATATTTTAAAGTAAGATGACATTAGGGTGAATTACAATAAGTGGTGTTGATGTGTATTTATGGCCTATTTTTAATAGTTCCAGGGCAGTGGGATATTGGGAGTTATTGGCAAGCCATGTTCACGTGAATAAGGAGGTCAAGTAGATATCTGAAGATAGCTGTAGAAGGTTCTATAAGTTAGATATTTCCCATATTGTTGTAATAAGAGGGCGTGTGACCTTGGTGATTGTATTTCAGATTTGCAGCTATTTATAGGCAAGTTTAATGAAGAAATTATGAATCAAATTGTAGTTTGCTTAACTAATCTTTCTTCAGATTTTATTCTTGTCTATTTGAAATCTATAAATTGTTTTTGTATGTGTTTTGGCTGGAGTCCACCATCATCAAGTGGTATTAGAGAAGGTTATCTTGAGTGTGCAAACAGATTGCCAAACAGTGAAGCAATTTGTGCCAGGGCCTTGAGGTAGGGGGTTTGAAGGTGGAAGCAAAACCACCAATTTGAGGCATCTTCACACTAAGGAATTTTTACTTTAGGTGGAAGAGAATAAGAATAAAATCAAGATGCCTCCACGAAGAAACTGTGGTGGTAGAAATGCTCTTGTGACTGAAGAAGTGTTTAGAGCTCTACAAAGGTAAATCAATACAATCCAAGAAGAGCGGAGAAGAGGGTTTGAACCGAGAAGGAGAGATGAAAGTGGAGATGAAGGTGATGCATGTAATGCCTCTAGCATCTGTGCACTTTGGTTTCCACTACTGTGATTGGCGATGATACTTTATTTTGGCATCAAGGTGATCTTGATGGGTTTTGTGTGACATTTAGACTTGGGTATGGTTGTTTATGCTATGATGTTACTCGATGATTATCTAGCATGTTTCACTGATTATGCTCATGTTATATATTTATTTGGAGTTTCATCTTCACTATTTTCATTTACATAATATGTTGGATGGATATGATGTCTTTAGTATGATTATGTTAGATGATTTATGCATATGTGTTTTATGTTGTCGATTGATTTTCAATTTATGTTTATGATGTGTATGTGATATTATGCCATGTTGGGTATTATGTTGTGCTTCGACTATTTTGTATTGGATAGGTATGCCTGATGTTTTATTTGAGTGTGTAGGTGTTATTGTTCCCCAATGGTGGTTATATGGAGATGTTGCATTGGGATTGTCTAATTATTTAACCTTCTTTATCCCACATTACCCTGTGTGTTTTCAGATCCAAATTGATGGTGATTTAGGAGTCCACTTGTCCTTTTGTGAACCCATAATTTTTTTATTATTTATTGGTGTGTGCATTAGTTAGATGCCCTTAAATATTTAATATGTTGAAATGTTTATATTTAACTAGGAATATTTAGTATTCTGTGTTAAGTCGATTTGATTGAAATTGAAAAGAAAAATAATACCTTAGTTAAATTTGCTTTTGAAAAGGTTTAAGTTTGAAAGGAAAATATTAGCATATTTAAATTTGAAATATTAATTCATTTTTATTAAAGTAACTAGTTATTTGAAAAGGAAGTAATTAAATGATTTTAAGTGTTTTATTGTGCAAAAGAAAACATTTGAATTCATTTGATTTATTAAAATGACTTAAAGTGAATTTTATATTAGAAAATAAGAAATTAGGGCTTTTTGGAGGTTAAAAGGGAAAAAGACTTGTCTTTCAAGGGATTCTTCACTTCCAAAATTGCTCTCCATTCTTGAAAACCTTCTTTTGCTTGCAAATTTGTGAATTTCTCCATGCTTGAAGGATAGAAGTGTTTGCAAATCTGAGGGTAGATATGGAATCAGGATAGGTTGTTATTGGATTGGTGTGTTCTTGGAAAAGATTGCTTGCTCCTTCAGTGTTTTATTTTGGAGTTTAATGTTTGTGTGAAAGGTAAGGTTTTCAATTCATTATTTGATTTAAATCTTTTTTTCTCTCCTTGCTATGCCACATTGAGTGGATTATATTGGTTTATTTAGTAGGATGGAGGAATCAGATTAAAGTTTGAGTGGTTTTTCTATTATTTTCTTATGCATTTTCATTTTGGGAAACATGAAAAAATAGTCAAAACCCTTCCCAAATTTTTAGGAAATGGCCCACATGGATTTTATTATGGTTTTGGGAGTTTTGCATCATATATACAATGGGTAGTTGTTCATTTTTGCATACACTTCATGAGTCAAAAGTTAGAAAAATGCCCTAAAAATCAAGCATTCAAACATGGAGGAAATTGGGGTTTATGAGTATTTTCATGTTTTAAAAATGAGTAAAATTGAGATTAAAATTGTTATAAGATGTATTTTATGTAAGTGTTATGGAGTAAAAAGTATCCAAGTGTCTTTTTACCTCCTTGTTTAGCTCCTAGGTCTCCATGATTACATTATACATTCTAAAGCTTCATCCCCATGCAAAATTGCTTGAAACCAATGTAAATTGGGAACAAGGGGCCCATATTTTATCTTACCCCAAACCAAAAAGGAGCCTCAAGACTTGGGTTCCACCACCTAAGTCTTCCCTAATTGGTCAGGGCAAATTTAAATGTATGTTAGCTTAGGACCTTAAAAAGATTTCTCCTTGTTAGCTCTTTCAATTTAATTTCACGAATGTTAGCAAGAAAGCATATATAAGTCTTTTTTTGAATTCCTTATGAACCTAGATAGAGATAGCCAACTTGAAGCATTGGAGTAAAGAGTATTCAAAGCATTCATTGTTATTCTAGAGTAGATTTTTGTTGTTGTAGGTTTGAAGTTATCATCTATCTCTCCTTATGAGTTGAAGGCCATTCATCCTCCTAAGGGTTTCACCACATAGGTGATATCATTATTGTTTATCATAATTGAATTCATCATATTATTATTGTGTTTAGCCTTTGCCCTACAAGGGCACACTCCCTTTATCTATCAAAAGTTTTGGGAAGCTTGAATGCTATCCTAGGATTTGACTGAGGCAAGTCCCTAAACACCATAACCTCCAAACCCCTTCTCTTCTTCTTGTGTGTAGGTTATAGGTACGAGATCTAGAAAATATGAAGATATAGGAAGACTGAGCAAGGATTAGGGTTTTGGGATCTGATAGAAGTTTAAGAATATTCCTCTATGCAAGACTTGGGCACTGGCACCCTAGTCTTTTTGCCTTAACAGAATTCAGATCTGGCATCAGGGCAGTCTCCATAGCATTTCTCCAGTTTATAGTTTCTAAAGATTCAACCTTTTAGGACTTGGGCACTCTCAAAATAGTCCTCCAACATCCCTACTTCTGGGACACAGGTTCTATCATCTTCCTATTCCTTCCAATACAATTGGTTTCTAGAGATTTGTTGTACATCTTCTGTTACAATCAGATCATCATAGAACTACGGTTTAGTACATTGTTCACCTAGTGTTTGACAAAAGTACTTGATTAAATCTAATCTTTCTATAATACTCCTAAGCACAAGATCTATAGCTGAGTCCACCTTTATTTGGTAGTGATTTGGCTCGGTCTTGTCAATAAATGTTATTGTGAAAGAGGGTTTTATCTAGTGTGCATGCTAGTAGCTTTCATTCTACTTTTTCACACTTAACCCTTTGGTGAATCCATAGGTTCAAGAATATGCATCTTTCTGATTGCTCAAATTAGATTTTGCATTGATTGATTGCATATTTATCAATATTCATTTGAAAATCTTGCATAAATTTGAAAAAAGTACATATTTAGGCCTTAAAAAGCTTGCATTTTGGTAAAATCTTGCATTAGGGTTTCAAAAATTCTCTTGCATAATCATATTGGTCACTTTAAATATTCATCAAATCTGATTTGGCATGATAATCTTGCATCATTTCACATCATAAATTTCAAACTTCTTATATTTACAATTACACATTGTGTATTTCAATGAGAAGATACCCTCTCTTTTACATTTTGCAAGAAATCTTAAAGAGATCTATATTTTCCTTTTGTGAAGAACTTTAACATTTGGATCACTTGGTTTGTAGTGGCACTTGTCTGTTCTTGATCTTTGCAAAAAGACTCAAAAACCCAGTTTCCTCAAACTAGTGCCTTGTTGTACTTAAGTATCACATACATGGCATCCAATCAAAACAAGGGTGTCATGACATCTCCTCGATCTAATAAGAAAAGGAAGACTTCTAAACCCATCATATCATTCACACCACATGAGGTCACTATTAGAGATATTGATGGTCCTCTTTACATCATAGCAAGAATAAGTGGGAATCCTACAAGAGCAGTTCTTATTGATCCTAATTGTATGACAAATGTAATAACCAAAGAATATTTATACATGAATGATTTAACACAAGATACTTATGATCCTATGGATGTGATGATAAAAGCACATAATGGTTACTTTATTCTAGCAATTGGAAAGATAACACTTTTAATTAAGGTGGTTGAAAAATCCATGGAAGCAGCATTTGTTATCATTCCCACTTCAGATTTCTTTCGTGTGAAGTTAGGACACCTTTGGCTAAAATCCATGAAAGTAGTTCCTTCTATTGTTCATAACTACTTAAAGTTCCCTTATAAAGATTGAGTGCATGTTATTCATCACAGTGGATGGAATCCATTAGCCACTCATGGAAATTTCAATTTAGATTATTTTTGGCCCCAACCACTTGAAGCAAATCAACCTCGACAAGATCAATTCTTCCTAGGATATCAAAAGTACAAAGCAATGAAGATAGATGAATTATCATATGGTGAGAAGACTCTTAGACCATCTTGGTCCTTTGAGGCTTTAATTCCTCCAATCCAACAAATAGAGAGTGAAAAGGAGCCCTAGTTAAAGAATTCACCTCAACCAAAATGAAAAGGAATTTTTGCTGAGGTTTCTCCTCCACCATCCTTACAAGGATCGAGAGATAACCTTCAAGAACAAAGCTATCCATCAAAAAATTAGAAAATCAATTTTGTATCGGCTTCCTCTTCAGAAATGTCAAAGAATGTGAAAAATCATGAATCCTCGGTGGTAGACAAAGAATCTCCCTTGGGGAATATAACTAACAAGAAAAGAAGAAACATGAATGCAAGGGAAAGAAGAAGAAAGTGACAAGCATTAGCCAAAAAGATGTCTCCACAAGAAGAGAACACCCAACTGAATGAAATGGAAATAAAAGAAAAGTTAAATGAAGAAGAGTTAAAGGAAGAAGAGATAAAGGAATAAATTTCAAGATGGCTTATAGTACCTTATGTACCACCTATTCCTTATACATCCCACAATTGAGAAGAAGATGATTTGATGAAGGATGACTACTAGTAGGTAAGTATCTTTTAGCCAAACTTGATGTAGCACCTCTTCGAGTTTCTCTCAAGAGTGTACTTTTCTTAGATATAGGCATATGTGTTGTACTGTGTTAAATGTTCATTTAAGTCTCCTTGGATGACCCTTGATACTCTTGTAAGGTCATGGATACAAGGAGACTGCCTTTTTTGTGATACTTCTTCTATTTGTTTCTCTATTCTTCTATTCTCCTCTCTCTTATTGCAATTGTTGTGTGTGGTCCTTTAGGGGCATAACATTGTGGAATTTGTCTTGGGGGGCATATTCCCATGTTGTGACCCTAAGTCACCTTTGTCTCCTCTCTCAATCTTTGTGATTTTATTTCTTCCGTGGCTTTGCTAGTTGGCAAATGATTATAACAAATAAACACTAATAAGGACTATGCATCCCTACAACAAGAATAAAAATGGACCTAGTCCATATATGAAGATGGGTTTAATTTGATACTGACACTTGACTAGTAGAATCACTTTTGTATTGTGATGTGATCATGTGTAGTGTTGTGAAATGCTTGTAACAAACCTTTTCAATACTCTAAATCTACTTCTAGGCAGTTTGGAATGTTTTTGTGTCTCACCTTATAGCTACACTTGATTCTGAGATACCTATAATATAACCTCACAGCTTGATGTAGGAGCATCCCTGGTTCAAGAGTAACCTTACATCAACCAAAAACATTTGCATTTCAATTCTTTCATTTTCTAGTTCAGTTCAGGCAGTTTAGTTAGTAGCAGTTTCCAGCTTGTGGTCTGGTTTTGGCAATTCACATCTTGTAGATCTAGACTTAGCATCTACATTCATTCATCTACATCATATCAAGAATTCAAAGCATTTGGATCAATTACCAAAAAGTTATCGCTATCAGAAGATCAACTATTTTCCTAGAGCAGAGCATCTTGACAGTCTCAGACAAATCAGCTAAAGGAGAAGGCTTGCAGATCATTCCTTGACATGCAAATCCTAATGATACATCATTCAATGATCCTTGGTTCATGGCCAACCTTCCCCGGAGGTCCGCACATTGTTCCATTCATTTGAGGAAGTGTTCTATGCATTTAGGTCTGACCTATCTGTGAACATGTTACATCTCTTCATTGGAGTTTGTGACCTTCCCTGGCCGACGCGGAGCAATCTATTGGTCTAAAAATGATATATATTGATGTAATAGATCCTTAGGAAGGTATTTCTCATATCTATTCACATAAGGAAGATCTGATAGTTTAGGTTTATGCAAAGGAGCTTCAAAGATTTATCTTGTGCATGTATGTAATCAGGCCTGTGAGCTCAAATTGTAAACCCGCATGTTGCCGATCGATTTGTATTTGAATTCTTTGATATACTGAATGATTGAATTTGCATTTGTTCCATTTCTTGAGTTGTTTCCATTGTGTTTACTCTTGCTGTATGGTCCAGATAGTTTATTCTATGAACCCTCCTACCGTGACTACACCAAGTGGTATCAGAGCAAAAGTTTGATTCTTTGGAGCGAATTGGCAAAGGGGATTATGTAAGATCTTGTTGTGAGCAGATCGCTGATCCAAGGCAGGTTACTTGTGCGCAACTAATCGCTGATTGAGAGGTAGTTGTTGCTTGTAGCCTGATCATCGAACCTAAGGCAATTTACACTTGATCCCAGGAAGATGCCACCGCGAAGAGTTCCTCCTATTGGTACAATGGCTAATAGAATGGATGAGATGATGGAATTGATGAGAACAATGCGAATTCATTTGGATGTTGTTGAAGAAGATAGGTGAAGAGGATTGATGCTGAGACCTAATGTTGAAAGTGATGATGAGGAAGAATTTCAATCTGCTGAACAAATTGGTGAAACCCTAGAAGGTAATGAAGAAGAAGAATCAGATCGGATAAACATGTTGCAAGCTATTTCAAAGATTGGAAAGAGACCTAGAGTTGATGAACCAAACTATACTGGTAATTTGAATCCTGAAGAATTGATTGACTAGATAAATGACATGGAAGAATACTTTGAATATGAGGAAATTGAAGATCCAGAGAAGGTGAAATTTGCAAAGACAAAGTTGAAAGGACATGCTGCTATATGGTGGAAAGAAGTTTAGTTGGAAAGAAATAGAAGAGGATAGGAAAAGATTACAAAGTGGGACTGGATGGTGACAAAGTTGAAGAATCGGTTCATACTTGCTGACTATGAGTTGGAGTTGTTGAAAAGATTGCAAAACTTGAGACAAAAGGAGAAATCTGTGAAGGAGTACACTGAAGAATTTCATAAAATGATCATAAGGACAAGACATAGTGAAGCAAGCAAGGAAAAAGTGGCAAGATACATCTATGGACTGAGATTGAACATTTAAGAACTAAGCTTGGTAATGATGACATCTTTGGAAGAAGCATATCAGTTTGCCCTGAAAGTTGAAGAGAAGCTGAATAAGAAGCATGATTAGAGATAGAGAGGCAGAGGAGGTAAATTTTAGGAAGGTAAAACATTTTCTAGATATGATAGATCATTTGTGGAGTAGTACAAGTTTGACAACCCCTTTAAGAAAGATGACAGAGATAACAATTCTTACCAAAGAGATGACAAAAATTTTTACCAGAGAGGAAACCCTAGTGCAAACCAGAATGATGGATATAGAAGAGAAGGAAGAGGATTTTATAAAAGGACATTCAAAGGTACTTGTTTTAATTATGGAGGTGAAGGACATAGAGCATTTGAATGTAATTAGGGTAGTACAAGAAAGAAGACAGAGAATAGTGGAAGAACAACCTATGTTGAAGAAGAACCTGTTGAATCACCCAGTTCAGTTGGCAATCTGGAGAAAGGAGAATCATTGATGATGAGGAGAGCACTATTTCAAGTAGGGACAAATGAGGAACCACCACAGAGGAAAAGTTTGTTCAGAACTAGATGCAAATCTGGAGGTAAGTGTTATAAAGTTGTAATTGATAGTGATAGTTCAGATAACCTAGTTTCAGAGGAGATGGTGACTAAGCTGAAGTTGGAAAGATTGAAACACCCTAAGCCCTATCAGATAGCATGGATTCAAGATGATCATAAGGTACTAGTGAGTGAATAGTGTTTGGTGAAATTTCATATTGGATCTTATCATGATGAAGTCTTGTGTGATATTATGCCTATGGATGTTTGTCATATCTTGTTGGGTAGACCTTGGTAGTATGATAGAAAAGCTATGCATGATGGGAGAAAGAATACATATACCATAACAGAAAATAGAAAGAGAATTACCTTGATTCCTTTGGAGGATGATCCTAAAGATGTGGTATGTGGGAATGCTAGAATTTGTTTGGAAGATGGGAGAAATTTTTTGGATGGTTTGAAATAGGAAAGTATGTGTTATGCCTTGATTCCTAAGAAGCCTGAAGTAGTGAAGAAAGAAACTGAACCGGAGGAGATAAGAGAGTTGCTGACATAGTATGAAGACATCACATCAAATAATGTGCTTGAAGTATTACCACCTATAAGGAGTATCATTCATCACATGGATCTTATACCGGGAGTAAGTTTGCCTAACAAAGTAGCACACCAAATAACACCCGTAGAGATTGAAGAATTGAATGGATAGATACAAGAGTTGTTGAGGAAAGGTTTGATCAGAGAAATCTTGAATCCTTGTGCAGTACCTGTAGTGCTTGCACCAAAGAAGGATGGAGAATGGAGAATGTGTACTAACTCTAGAGCAATAAACAAGATCATAGTTAAGTATAGATTTCCTTTACCTAGGATGGATGATATTATGGATTGTTTGAGTGGAGCAAGATATTTCACAAAGATAGACTTGAAGAGTGGATACCATCAGATCAGAATCAAAGAAGGAGATGAATGGAAGACTTCTTTTAAGACAAATGAAGGATTGTATGAGTGGTTAGTGATGCCTTTTGGATTGACAAATTCCCTGAGTACTTTCATGAGATTGATGAATGAAGTTCTGAAGAAATTCTTGGGTAAGTTTGTGATCATGTACTTGGATGACATTTTGATTTTCAGTAAAACAAAAGAAGAACATTTATGGAATATTAGACAAGTTTTGCAGAGGTTGAGGGAAGAGAAGTTGTTGATAAACATCAAGAAGTGTAGTTTCATGAAGGAAGAGTTGGTTTATTCAGGATTTGTGATTTCTATGGAAGGATTGAATATGGACCCTAAGAATGTAAGAGCAATTGTTGAGTGGCCTACACCGGAGAGCATTGGAGAGGTTAGATCATTTCATGGGTTAGCTAGTTTCTACCAGAAGTTCATCAGAAATTTTAGTTTAGTTTGTAACCCTATGACAGAGACAATGAGAGGTGACAGAAAGGATTTCAAGTGGACATCAGGAGAAGATAAAAGTTTTGAGTTGTTGAAGCAGAGAGTGACAGAGCAACCTATTTTGGCATTATTAGATTTCAATAAGGTATTTCAAGTTGATTGTGATGCAAGTGGAAGTGCAATTGGAGCAGTGTTAAGTCAAGAAGGTAGACCTATAGCATATTTCAATGAGAAGTTGAATGATGTAAGGAGAAGATATTCAGTTTATGATCAAGAGTTCTATGCCATAATTCAAGCCTTGTAGATGTGGACATTATTTGTTGCCTAAGGAGTTTGTGTTGTATACAGATCATCAAGCTTTGCAATATTTGAATAGTCAAGGTAAGTTGAATCAGAGACATATGAGATGGGTAGAGTTCATGCAGAGTTATACTTTTGTGTTGAAGCATAGGAGTGGTAAATCAAACAAAGTTGTTTATGCCTTGAGTAGAAGAAGAAACTTGTTGACATAGATGAGAGGTGAAGTGTTGGGTTTTGATGAACTAAAGAACATGTATGAGGGAGACACTAATTTTGTAGAACCTTGGAAAGCATGTAAGGAACCTGTTGTGACAGATAGGAGTAAGTGGTTAGATTATTTTATTCAAGAAGATATGTTGTTCAAAGGAAGTCAGTTGTGCATACCTAGAAGTTCAATGAGAGATAATTTGATCAAGGAGAAACATAGTGGTGGATTGGCAGGACATTTTGGTATTGACAAGATAGTGGCTTTGGTGAGTGAAAATTACTTTTGGCCTTAGATACATAAGGATGTTCAGAGATTTGTGCAGAGTTGTAGAGTTTGTCAAGTTGTAAAATGGAGTAGTCAAAACATTGGATTGTATAAACCTTTGACAATACTGGAGAAACCTTGCGATGATATAAGCATGGATTTTGTAATGGGATTGCCTAAGACACAGAGAGGACATGATTCAATATTTGTAGTGGTTGACATATTTTCAAAGATGGCTCATTTCATGCCTTGTAAGAAGACTACTCATGCAGTGCATGTAGCTGACCTATTTTTCAAGGAGATTGTGAGATTGCATGGATTACCTAAGAGTATAGTTTCAGACAGAGACACAAAGTTTGTTGGATACTTTTGGAAGACACTTTGGAAGAAGATGAAGACAGACTTGAAGTATAGTTCAACTTTTCATCCACAAACAGATGGACAGACAGAGGTAGTGAATAGGAGTTTAGGAAACTTATTGAGATGTTTGATTGAAGAGAAGACAGGAAGTTGGGACTTGATTCTTTCACAAGCAGAGTTTGTATACAATAATTCAGTAAATAGGAGTACCCAAAGAACACCATTTGACATTGTTACTGGAGTGAATCCTAGAGGAGTTATAGAATTGAGAGATATCAATACAGAAGAAAATAGGAGTATAGAAGTAGAAGAATTTGTAGATTATATGAAGACAGTGCATAATCAGGTGAAGAATCATTTGAAGGATATGAATAGTAAGTACAAAGAGAAGGTAGATGAGAAGAGAAGACATAAGGAATTTGAAGTTGGAGATGAAGTGATGGTGTACTTGAGAAAAGAAAGATTTCCAGTTGGGACATATAACAAGTTGAAGATGAAGAAGTTTGGACCTTGTAAGATTCTCAGGAAATTTGATTCAAGAAATGCATATGAAGTGGAATTACCAGAGACATTGGGTATTTCAACTATTTTCAACATTGCAGATCTTTATTAGTATCATGAAGCAGAGTTCAATGACAGCATGGAAGAAGACTTAAAGAAGTAGTTACCACAATAAGCACCAGAATAGATAGAAGACATCTTAGACAGTAGAGTTGGACATAGCACTAGAGGAAGACATTACAAAGAATATAATGTGAAGTGGAAAGACAGACCAGAAGAAGATTCATCATGGATTTCTCAGGCTAAGGTGGATCGTCTTGGTTCTCCCTTAGCCCCAACAAAGTGAGGGACTCACTTTTTCAATACCTCAGATGTTTGATGCAGGAGTATCCCAGGTTCAAGAGTAATCTTGCATCAACCAAAAATATTTGCATTTCAGTTTGTTTGCATTTCAGTTCTTTCATTTTCTAGTTCAGTTTAGGTAGTTTAGTCAGTACTAGTTTCTAGCTTGTGGTCTAGTTTTGGCAATTCACATCTTGCTGATCTGGACTTAGCATCTACATTCATTAATCTACATCATACCAAGAATTCAAAGCATTTGGATTAGTTACCAGAAAGTTATCACTATTAGAAGATCAACTATTTTCCTAGAGCAGAGCATCTTGACAGTCTCAGACAAATCAGCTAAAGGAGAAGGCTTGCAGATCATTCCTTGACATGCGGATCCTAATGATACATCATTCAATGATCCTTGGTTCATGGCCAACCTTCCCCGGAGGTCTGCACATTGTTCCATTCATTTGAGGAAGTGTTCTATGCATTTAGGTTCAACCTATCTATGAACATGTTACATCTCTTCATTGGAGTTTGTGACCTTCCCTGGCTGACGTGGAGGAATCTATTAGTCCGAAAATGATATATATTGATGTAATAGATCCTTAGGAAGGTAGTTCTCATAGCTATTCACATAAGGAAGATCTGATAGTTTAGGTTTATGTGAAGGAGCTTCAAAGCTTTATCTTGCGCATGTATGTAATCGGGGACTATGAGCTCAAATTGTAAACTTGCATGTTGCCGGTTGATTTGTATTTGAATTCTTTGATATACTAAATGACTAAATCTGCATTTGTTCCATTTCTTGAGTTGTTTCCATTGTGTTTACTCTTGCTACATGGTCCAGATAGTTCATTCTATGAACCCTCCTACCGTGACTGCACCACGGCTATACTCGGCTCTAAACCCGCAAGTATAGCCTTGGTTTGTTAAGTGGTATGTTGTCTTATTTCTATATCAATTATTCACAAGATGATTTGGATTTTATATTAGATAAGATTTTCTAACCAAAGTTTGTTAATTGTTAGAATATAATACTAATGTTTTTCTATTGTAATTGTTGGAAGCAATCGGCGATCGCAAGCACATGTCACTTTGGGGGCATGAGCTTTGTGAAAGCTCTTGTTCCCTCACATGTTTTCAACCTTACCTTAAGCGTGATTGTTACCAGCAAGTGGGATCAACCACTTTAAGGTGGGGGCATATATTGTGGTAAATGCTTGGATATCTTAGATATTGTGATAAAGTGTGTTTGTGTATGTTTCCTTTTCGTTGTAAGGCATCTTTGTGATGTAGGTGGGGTTGTATACTTTGTTGTGTGTTCGCATATGCTTCCTTTTCATTGTAAGGCATCTCTGTGATGTAGGTGAGGTTGTGTACTTTGTGCACATGCTTCCTTTTCACCATAAGGCAACTCCATGATGCAGGTGGGGTTGTATGTTTTTGACATCCCTTCTATGGAAGGTAGAATTGTCTATTCTGTTGAGTGGTTGCACATTCTTTTAAAAAGTTCTTTGTGGAGGTAGGGTTGGATCTTGAGTTATTTACCCTTAAGCATGTCTTTTGGCAGTTGTGGTAGCATAGTTCAATCATTAGTTGTGTTTGGCATGTCTTAGATTGTAGAGCATAGTGATGATATCCTCCCCATTGCCCATATTTTATGTGTTTAAGATGTATAGTGTGTCGACAACATACTCTACGGTGCTCATGTATTCCATGTATTTTTGTTATGTCTTCCTTGTGTGTCTTAGTAGCGACGTGTAGCAATGAGCTCCCCCCACGCTGTGTGTTTTACATGTTTTGTGGCAGCGCGTAGCAATGAGCTCCCCCCATGCTGTGTGTTTTGTGTGCTTTTGATGGTGACATGTAGCGATGAGCTCCCCTTATCACCTAGTTAGGGTTTTATAATTGTTTAATCATGTTTTCTCTTTGTGTACACCTTATGTACTATGTGGCTGCATTCATGCTTTCTCCATGTATTATTTGCCTCTTCACTATCTTCTTCATGTATTGTGTGCTTCCTTACCATATTTTCTGTGTTTTACATGATTGTTAAGTGTTTTCTTATGTTTTCCTAAGCTTGGGGGCTAGAAATGGGTTTCCAAACTTAGGGTGTGTCTTCACTCTAGTGATTGATGTGTTTGATGTTCTTTGACTATACTTTAATACATGTACTAGTCATAAGATCATACACACATTAAAGTAAGGGCTAAATGTTATGGAGTAAAAAGTAGCCACATGTCTTTTTACCTCCTTGTTTAGCTCTGAGGTCATTGTGGTTACATTATGCATTCTAAATATTCATCCGGATGCAAAATTGTCTGAAACCAATGTAAATTGGGAACAAGGGGCCCATATTTTATCTTAACCCAGACCAAAAAGGAACCTCAAGACTTGGATGCCATTGCCCAAGTCTTCCCTAATTTGTCAACGCAAATTTAAATGTATGTTGGCTTAGAACCTTTAAAAAGGTTTCTCCTTATTGACTCTTTTGGTTTAATTTCATGAATGTTAGTGGGAAATCACATATAATTGTGTTTTTGAATTCATTATGAACCTAGATAGAGATAGCCAACTTGAAGCATTAGAGTAAAGAGCATTCAAAGCATTCATTGTGATTCTAGAGTAGATTTATGTTGTCATTGTGTGTGTTGTTGCAGGTTTGAAGTTATCATCTATCTCTCCTTATGAGTTGAAGGCCATTCATCCTCCTAAGGGTTTCATCACATAGGTGATATCATTATTGTTTATCATAATTTGATTCATCATATTATTATTGTGATTAGCCTCTGCCCTACAAGGGCATGCTCACTTTCTCTATCAATGGTGTTGACAAGCTTGAATGCTATCCCGAGATTTGACTGAGGCAAGTCCCTAAAGACCATAACCCCCAAACCCCTTCTTTTTGACTTCTATGCAAGTTACAGGTGCGAGATCTAGAAAATATGAAGATATAGGAAGACTGAGCAAGGATCAGGGTTTTAGGATCCGACAACAGTTTAGGAATATTCCTCTATGCAAGACATGGGTACTGGCACCCTAGTCTTTCTACCTCAATAGAATTTAGATCTGGCATTAGGGTAGTCTCCACAGCATTTCTCCAATTTATAGTTTCTGAAGATTCAACCTTCGAGGACTTGGGTGGTCTTGAAATAGTCCTTAGACATCTCCACTTCTAAGAAATAGGTTCTATCATCTTCCTGGTCCTTCCTGTACAATTGGTTTCTAGAGATTTGTTGTACATCTTTTGTTATAATTAGATCATCATAGAACTAGGGTTTAGTACATTATTTGCCTAGTGTTTGATAAAAGTACTTGAATAAATCTGATCTTCCTAAAGAACTCTTAAGCACAAGATCTATAGCTGAGTGTACCTTTATTTGGTAGTGATCTTTCTTGGCCTTGTCCTTAAATATTATTGTGAAAGAGGGTTTGATCTAGTGTGCATGCTAGTAGCTTTCATTGTCCTTTTTCACAATTAATAGTAAGACTGAATGTCTCCTTCATGAAATGTGAATCTGCATCTTTTGAGACCATGTGTTTTTTGGACTTTTGGTGCATTGATTTCTGTGCCATGCTTAGTTGGATAAATCGATGTGCTGGGTGTCTAGGAAGAGGATTACGATTAGGTAAGGAGTGGCTCACCTAATGTATACCATGACATGAAGTTTTCAGTGGGCTCAACATGTGGGGAGTTGTAAAAAGATAAACATTAAACACATGGGTAAAACAAAACTAATAATAATATCATCTACACCAAACTCTAGTACCTCCAAGTGATAATGCCCTGACTTGTTGCCAGTGATAACGCTATGTTCTGTGATTTAGTTTGGGTGTAAAGAGCATCCTTAGGTTGACTATACCCTAGTTTTCTATGAGGATGGTTATGCCCTTATTATTATTACAAGGTTGAGTATGCCCTTGATTTGACACTCCTTATCCTAGAACTTCCTTATGCTTGTCATCATCTAATTTGGACTCAGTGTGTGTTGTGTACCTTTCAAATTGTTGTGTTTGCAATGGTTGATTCATGATTTATAGTGTTGTGCATTATATCATGTTTTATGGTGTGGGTGGAATGTTCACCCCTTGTTTTGCATGTGTGTTGTTGTTATGTCATAAAATGTCCCCCTAGAACTTTTACCTCCTAAGTTTAGCTCTTGGGTCCCTTGTTTTGTATCTTGCATGTTAGATTTAACTTCCAGAACAAAATGGCCTAAAACCCATGTCAAATGGGGCTTGAAGGACATCTGTGAGCTTAACCCTACCCTAAAATAGTTACCAAGGGCTTGGGCACTCATCCCCTAGTCCTGCCCTATTTTAGGCAGATCCCAAATCTGAATGTTGGTTATGTGACTGTTAAAGGTGTCCCATGCTGACACCTTAAGTTTCAATTATGAAATTAAAGCGGGAATGCATATATAATCATGTTTAGGGTTTCATTTGAAAACTAGAAGATGATTATGAACTTTTGGTGAACTTATGATTTTAGAGCATTCAAGATATTCATTGTTGTAAGGCTAGGATGATATAGGCTAGGGTAGGCAATTAAATAATGACTATTTAATTACCTAGGGTAGGGATAGGTTAATTAATATGCTGAATTAATTAGATAGACATGATTTACCTAATTAATTGAGTTTAGTGGACAAGGGGAATTAACCAAATAAATATTGCATATTTATTTAATTAATAGGCTAAGGTTGGACTATTGAATTAATCAAATTAATCCAATTATAAGGGATAAAATGATGAAAAATTAGGTGATGAAAGGATAATTAATTAAATAAAAATTTAATTAGTTGTTTAGAAGGGAAATAGGTATGTTTAGAGAGGTCGGGAGTTGATTTGATGATGAAGACATTTTTAGGTGTCTACATTTGCCCCTCTTTGATGTGGCGTCAAGACCTAGCAGGGAAGTGGCATCAGGTCAAAGAAAAATATGCCCTAGCTGCCAGGAAGGAATGGAATGAGTGAGGGATGCCCCCTTGAGAGGTCAAAGAAAAATTAAAAAAAATTTAGGTGATCTCTCGAAAGGACGCAACAGGAGTGAAATTTGGATAGTGGATAGAAAAAGGGGTTGATTAGCACCATTTTTAGACATGGCTAGCGCAAATTTTAGGCAGGGTAGCACCATTTTTTATAGTGGGGCTATTCGGAAGGGAGCTAGCGCTATTTTTAGAAATAGTGCTATCTGGGTGCGTAGCTCCATTTTGTAAAATGGCACTTTTTTAGCGGCTAGCACTATGTTTAGGGGTTAGTAGCACTATTTTTGGTCATAGCACGAATTTTAGGGCAGGTTAGCACCAATTTGGAGTGTGGCACAAATTTAGGGTAAGTGTAGCAGAATTTTTGGAATTAGCGCAGGTTTTGGGGATATTAGCACCATTTCATGGAGTGGCATGAAATTGGGAGAGGGTAGCATGATTTGTAGGAAATTGTGGCACCAATTTTTCTATTGGTGCCATTTGGCAAGGGGGTAGCGCTAATTTTAATTTTAGCGTAATTTGAGGAGTTGTTAGCACCTTTTTCTGAGATTAAGGCTTAGGTGGATTTTTTTGATGAAATGCATATTGATGGGAGGATTGTGGCATCGCAGGAGCGGAGGGTTCCTGAAGTTATGGCACTATGGTCAGAGTTTGATGCACCTACAAAGGCATGATTCAGTGCACTAGGGTTGCAGATGCCTACAGAGATGCTTGTGGTGCAGAAGCACCAAGCCTTGATGACAGCATTGATTGAGAGATTTAGGCCAAAGACATGCTCATTTTGGCTGCCGATGAGTGAGATTACTATCACCCTAAAGGATGTGTATCAGATCCTGAATGTTTTGATACATGGGAGACGAGTGGTTTATGATGTGGGTCGAGGAGGACCAGCATTAGAGAGGGCTTTTACGCTAGGGGTGATTGTGCTGGTGGAGGATGATCAAGCCATGAGTTATCATCAGACTCTTGCAGCTGGGGAGCGGAGCTGGGTTCTCTTTCTCTATGCTTTGATTGGTGGGGTGGTGATGCCTGATAGGAGAGGGTGGGGATTTTTAGTTGGTTGGGGGGAGGTTATAGAGGAGATGGTGGTGCATGGGATGGTATTTGCATGGGGTCCCTGTATACTCGCACAACTATATCACAAGATGCACACAGTTGTGTACCATTTGGACAGTGTGTTGTCAGCTGAGGTGACACTTCTACACATATAGGCTTATGAGCATATTCCTATCACCCATCTAGTGGGACCATTGCATCAATAGCCTTTTGAGGCTTACGTGTTTAGATATCAAGGACAGCTGTAGTATTCATATATGGGTATGCTGAGATATTGGAGGAGACTGTTAGATGGGGTGACACGAGTGGTATGGAGGCTATACATAGATTGTGAGAGGTGACCAGATGAGGATGATCAGCTACCATATGCCATTCAAACATGGTACATCATGGGGCAAGGGGATCAGACTATAGACAGATACATTCCATCTTAGGTGATGAGATAGTTTGGCCTGTAACAAGACATTCCACAGGTGATGGCCATATTTAGGCAGACACATAGGGATAGAGATGGCCTCCACGGATAGCACTGTAGGTATCTATTGCAGACTTTGATGCACTACAACCATAGTAGTGGGACTGGCATAGTGGCATTGTGGATGCAGGGACCACACCTGATTATGAGAGATGGTGGGCTATATGGCGACCTATTCAGCTTACAGATCTGGAGGTAGAGCCAAACATGACTATGGATGAGGGAGAGGATGATGATGATGATGATGATGAATTTGATGGAGGGGGAGGTAGCTTGGTGAGGAGAACTCCTGGGAGAGGTAGGGTTGGTAGTGGACAGGGTAGTAGGGATTAAAGGGGGAGGATCAGATAGGCACCACTGCAGAGTGGGGCACCACAGAGAGGACTCATGCCACTGCCTAGGTGACCACCACCGTGGCATGCACAGAGGGGATCAATGCCATCATGTAGAGCACCTGTACAATTAAGATAGAGGGTGACAGGACCACTTCCCAAGCCCACAGGTCAGCAAGTGAGGCCTACCAGTTAGTAGATTAGACCCACAGGCTAGTAGGTTAGGCCAATAGGGCAGTAGGTGGTGACAGTAGCAGTGATTGGGGTCAGTGGTTTTGGGAGCCCCAGTGCAAGGGGTTTGGGAGGAGGTGGAGATGAGGCTACCGCAGAGAGACATGTATCACGGTGGAGAGGCCGGGAGGCTGATGATGAGACAGAGCTAGATACCCTACGTGCCAGGATAGCTAGCAATGAGGACACCTTACAGAGGCAAGGTTAGGAGGTAGCATAGATCCAAGGACTTTCTATAGCTATAGATGGAGGTGGTGGAGATAGGGATGGGTATGTTGTTGCAATGCAGGCACATGTTACCACTTTGAGAGTAGAACGAGATCAAGAGATAGGGCTGCGATAGGCAGCAAAGGCTGAGGTCATTAGATTACATGGGTTGGTGGCAAGTGGTAGCTCTGCATAGGTGGTACAGCTATAGAGCCAGCTGATATAGGAGCAGGGGCAGTTGATGGAGGAGTAGAGGTGGTCATCCCAGTAGGCCTCTTGTGTAGATTATTATTATGGAGCTTACTGCACCGCTATTCCCGAGGGGCAATGGATTCCTAGTTATAGTCAGCGGAGTAGATATGGGGTATCAGGTTCACATAGATAGAGGTCTATTCAGTCTATAGCTCAGCCATCACCACAACAGATTGTGACATAGGCAGGATAGCCACCCCAGCCATCGTAGCCACCACAAGGTCCCGGGGGGTCTCCTACTCAGTCAGGGAGGGGGTCATCAGCCCAAGGTTGATAGTATGTATTATTTTGGCCCTTGGAGACATTATGTCATGACATATTTTTGATGTATATATGAGAAATGTACATTTTTTGCAATGATGATATATGAGATGATGTTTTTGATGGTCTACATGTTGTGTTTATGATGTTTTTATACGATTATGATGATGCCGATGTTGATGGATACAGTATGTTTTATGGGTTATGCATATTATGATGTGATAATTTTATGAGATGCTATGGATGTGTTGTGTTTATGATATGTGTTATCTTGATGTTATGGATGTACTATTGATGTAATATGATAGATGTAGTGGTGGTTTATTTATGTTGATATATGCGTGTTTGTGATTATGAATTATGACGTGGATGTAAAATGCAAATAAATGCTCAGATTAATAAACATTTATTATGGATACAAAATGTAATGAAATGGAAATATATGTTTATCTTAATAAACACATATTATGTATACAACTGGAAATATGAACATGCATCTAAATGATTATGATTATGAAAATGCAACTAAATGATTTATGAAAATGCAACTAAATGATTATGAAAATGCCACTAAATGATTATAAAGATGCCACTAATGTATGCAATGTAATGATATATGTGATGATCAAGTCATGATACACGTGATGTTTTTGTTCAACCCTGGGTGGTGGGGCTTAGTGGTAGGGGAATAGGTAAGGGGGGAGGGTGATTTATGGGTTGGGTAAGGGTATAGGATGGGGGGGAAAGGTAGTTGTTAGGTCCTGATTTACCATGTCATTGAGAGGGGGAAATTAGATTCAGGATGTGTTAGGTGGGAATGGGTGGAATAAGTGGGATTAGTGAGAAGATTGGGGGGGGGGGGGAGAACTAGAGGGGGGATACAAAATCTAGGCCTAGGTAGTATGGTTGAATGGATGATTAGAAGGATGATTTTGAGCTATCAATAGTGGTTGCATAAGATTAATTTGAGAGCATTTCTTAGTTTATTATAGCAATGTAGGATAGTTTTCACAAAGGTATGAAGTGACCTAAGTGTTGATGTACATATCCCACAATTGCATGGACTAGACCCACAAACAATAGGTTGATGTCATACACGTCCAAGGTAGTATAACCTTGCCTAGCTGAGGAAGGGGACTCATAGCCATAAGTGTCCATAGTACATATAAGGTATTAATGCCTGTATATGCAAATGAGGCCCATCATGCTAGAACCGACCCAAGCTTCAAGATATGAATACTATTCTTGGAGTGATGAAACTAACCCACAAGCACGGCATACAGAAACAATGACCATATCTTACTCCAAGTGTTGTCCTCCACTGACCATGATATGATGAGATCAAGGTAGTTTTGGAATTGACCTAGAGTGAGACAAGAAGATAAAATCAATAATCAAAAAGACCACCAAAAAGATACAAACAGCCATTGTGTGCTCTTGCCAAGATTAGTGTTGATAGGTTGACAGATTCTTGTCCATTGTGGGAATGATATATCCTAGGACTTGAATCAGATGGATGTTGATATTTTTTGAAAGATGGTAGAAGTATAGTCAGTAGGATCATAGTTGGTATGTTAATTGATGTTTTTTTGCGTTAGGCCTAATGTTTCAAGCGTATACTTAGCATGTGTATCATTTGTTGGGTCTAGCAAGCTCAGTAAATATGGACCATCCAAACGGGTTGGATGGGTGCATCTTATATACCTGAGTACTGGATACTTCCTTCATAT
Source organism: Cunninghamia lanceolata (assembly GCA_027924645.1). NCBI lineage: Eukaryota > Viridiplantae > Streptophyta > Pinopsida > Cupressales > Cupressaceae > Cunninghamia > Cunninghamia lanceolata. The sequence goes on from BSBN01001652.1 coordinate 10,543,527, forward strand.
TCTAGATTGCCTACATACCCTGTGTCCATGGGATTAAGGTACTTTCAAGATGCGGGTGAGATGAATATGTAGTTCTAGAAAGACTTGATGGTGTGGGAATGGTTTAAGATGGATATTGATGAGGAGATGATGATTATGGGTGATTGTGAGTATGTTTTGAAATCGTGATGATGTCGTGAGATCTAATTTTTGGAATTTTTTCTACTTTTCTTATGTTTTTTGTATTTTTTGATTTTCTAATGTTTTTGGATTTTTTGATTTTCTAATGTTTTTGGATTTTTGATTTTCTAATGTTTTTGGATTTTTTAATTTTAGCTATACAAAAGGAAACTTACAAGGATCTTTATACTATGATGAAAACCTTGGGTGGGGAGATGCGGGGTGGGTGACTGATGTTTCCAAATTCCAAGCCATGGAATGTGATTTGGGCATGGAGTGTTTGTGATGGAAAGAGGAATTATGAGATGGTAGAACCAACCACTACGCATGGTGCCTAAAACAAGTTTTCACCATGGTACCAATCCAAGGCATCACTAAAGTGATTTTCACCATTGGAAGTCTTTATTGTACTCAAGTTTTTCTTGATTTTTTGATTTTTTTTTATTTTTTCGATGGGTTATATGTAGAATTTCTTTAGATGTAGAATGTTCATAGGCTCATCCAGAGGCTACCCCTCAAGTGTTGCAAGCTGGTATACTCATGATCCATAGTTGGTTGTGATGACATAAGGCCCTAACCAATTGGGTTCAAATTTTGCTTTCTTAGGGTGCTCCAATTTTTTTTGGTTTTCCATAAGGACAAGGTCACCTACTTCAATTTTTTAGTTCTTGATTTTCTTGTGATAGCTTCTTCTGAGGTGATTTTCATAAGCCTACAGATGGTTCAATGCATCCAGACATTTCTCATCCAATAATTCTAGCTCATGTAGCCTTGCGCCTCGGTATTCCTCATCATTGATTATGTTTTACAGAGATACTCTTAAAGATGGGAGCTCGACCTTAATAGGTAAGATGGCTTTGGATCTGAATACAAGGGAATACGAAGTGGCTCCTGTGGGTGTACAGATGCTTGTACGATAGGCCCATAGGGCAGGATTGAGCTGAAGGTGCCAGTCACGACCAACTTCATTAACCATCTTCTTTAGAATGCAGAGGATAGTTTTATTTGAAGCTTCTGCTTGACTATTACCTTGAGGGTAATATGGAGTAGAGAAGTGGTGTTGGTTTTGGAATTTCTCACACAAGGTGCAGACTTCCTAGTTCTTGAATGCTTTACCATTGTTGGTGATGATGGAATGGGGGGTGTCGTAATGACATATGATGTAATGGAGGATGAACTTGGATATTTGCATTCCATTGGTGAAGATGAGTGGTATTGCTTCCACCCACTTAGTGAAGTATTCGGTAGCAGTGATTATGAATTTATGACCATTGGATGATGGTGGATGGATTTTCCCTATGAGGTTGAGTCCCGAGTATGAGAAAGGCCACATCGTCATGATTGGTTGCAATGCTTGTGCTGGTGCATGAATGAGATATCCATGCTATTGACATTGTAGGCACTTCTTTACAAACTGGTAGGCGTCTCGCTCCATGGTTGGCCAATAGTACTTGGTTCTCAGTATCTTCTTAGCTAAAGTTGGTCCACTTAAATGTGCCCCACAGATGCCTTCATGTACCTCTTGTAAGGCCACTTCAGCTTCCCTAGAGTCTAAACATCGTAAAAGTGTGCCATCAAGACTCCTTTTGTATAGGGTATCTCCTACAATGGTGAAGTGGGAGGCTCAGTGGATGAAAGTTTTTCGTTGTGAGGCAGATAGGTTAGGAGGGATGATGTTACTGTGGAGGTATAGATAAGTCTCTTGATACCATGGGGATAAGGGACCAATAATTTTGTACACTAGCTCTAATTGGTGAACATCATATGCTGGGATGGGGAGCTCTTCGATCAGGAACTCACACTTCTTGCTATCTTTCTTCATATCAACCAAAGATTCGATTGTTGCCATGACATCTGTAGCTTTGTTGTTGAGCCTTGGGATTTGTTCAAAATGAATATCATCATAATAGTCTTTGAAGTCATCAACCATCTTCTTATAAGGTAGATGTTTGTCATCCTTGGTTTTGTACTCATTGTTTATTTGTTGGATGACTAGCTGGGAATCACCATATACTGTCAGCTTTTCAAATTTCCATTTGATTGCCATTCGGAGACCTGTGATAAGGGCCTCATATTCTACCATGTTGTTAGTACATGGAAATGTAATTTTGAATGATTTAGGGATGGTGTCACCTTGAGGGGTAACAAACAAGATGCCTACCCTTGAGCCTTTGTGTGTATGACCCATCAAGTACATTTTCCATGTTTCTGTTGTTGGTGCTATTGTCAATATGGCTTCATCAGGGAACTCTGCAAGTGTAGGATGTTTTGTGGGAATAGGTGATTCAACCAATTGATTAGAAGTGACCTGTCCTTTGATAGCCTTTCTCTCTATGTATTCAATGTCAAATTCGCTAAGGATCATGACCCATTTTGTCATTCTTCCAGTAAGAGCAGCTCTATTTAGTAGATATTTTAGTGGATCGATCTTGGCGATGAGCTTAGTTTTTTGATTGAGCATGTAGTGTCTTAAATTTTGTGAAGTAAAGACCACAACTAGGTACACTCACTCAATGGATGTGTAGTTTATCTCAAAGGTTACCAAGGTGCGACTAATATAATATATAGCTCTTTCCTTCCCTTGTTCATCATGTTGTGCTAATAAGGCCCCTATTGCAGTTTTAGTTGTTGAGATGTATAAAGGAGAATCTCTCCTTTCCTTGGTGGAGTGAGAACAGGGGGATTAGCCAAATACTCTTTTAACTAGTTGAAGGCAGCCTAACACTGATTGCCCTAGACAAAAGTTGTATCCTTTCTAAGCAAGTGCTGAAAAGGTTGACACTTATCAACAAGTTGAGCAATAAACTGATGGATGGACTAGAGTTTCCCTTGTAGACTTTGTAGCTATTTTAGTGTCTTTGGAGGAGGCATCTTAGTGATGGCTTTGACTTTTGTAGGATCTACCTCAATTCCCTTTCTAGTGACTATGTATTCCAAAAGCTTTCCGGAGGTAAGCCCAAAGACACATTTCTTTGGATTTAGCCACACATTATATTGTTATAGCCTATCAAAGATCTTTGCTAAACATGTCTAGGTGCTCCTCTCTTGTCTTTGATTTCCCAAGGAAATCATCCACATAATCTTCCACGATGTGGTGGAAAAGATTGTGGAAGATGACAGTCATAGATCATTGATAAGTAGCTCTGACATTTTTTAGGCTGAAAGGCATCACTACCCAATAGTATGTCTCCCATGGGCATATAAAGGCCATCTTATATTGATCCTCTTCTATGATCTTGATTTGATTATACCCTAAAAAGTTGTCCATCAGGGATAACATCTCATGTCCTGCCGTAAGATCCACTATCATGTCAATGTTTGGTAGAGGAAAGTCATCCTTCGGGCAAGCTTTGTTAAGGTCTCGGAAGTCGGTATAGAAATGGATTCGACCATCAAGTTTTTCTACTGGCACTAGGTTGGAAACCCACTCAGGATAGTCAATGGGTCTAATGAATCCCACATTCGGTAGTTTCTTCAATTATGCTTTGACTAGGAGTGTAACCTAAGGGTTCATCTTTCCTAGCTTCTGTTTTACTCATTTTGCATTAGGTCGTACTTCAAGGTGATGGATGACCAAGGAAGGATCTATCCCTGGCATGTCTACATAGGTCCATGCAAAGTTGCGGTTTCTATGTTTGAAGAAGGCTAAGAAGTTTTTCTTCTTTGTTGCATTGAGAGATTTTGCCCTGAAGGTCATTTTTAGCTCTTCTTTCATCCCAAGATTCATCTCTTGAGCTAGCTCCACAAGGATGGGTGACCTATTGGGATATACCTTCTCTATCTTGGGAAGGCCCATGCTTCCATCCCCTAGCACCTTGTGGAGGTTTTCACTAGGAGATACGTCCTTTATTTTTACTTTTTTGGGATCTGACACTGCCGTGGAGTGGTTTTCACCATCAGATCCATGTCTGATTTTTATATTTTTGCAACTGGAAGCAAGGGTTGTCTCCCCAAAATATGCAATCGTATCAAGTTCCATAATGTATCTAGCTTTATGATCTCCCAGGGGGAAGTGATCTCTAACCCCCATCACTTCAATGATTTCTTCATCATTTTGTGCTTCGTCGAAGACAGGAGGTCCCTATTGGTCCCAGACTATGAGGTCTGAGTATACAAGGAGTAGGTCATTGGATGAAGATGCTAGGTGGTGACAGTGTATATGGTGCATATGGATGATTCGAAGAACTTGATGAAGTCACTAAAAGAGTCTTGATGGCCCACTTCGTTGGCATTATCGACTTTAGGGGAAACCGTAGCGACCTTAGCTAGGAAACATTGTCGTTGACCATACCCTAACCCTTGAGTGTAAGGATTTATCATCTCTTGAACTGGTTCTATGATCCCCTATTCATGAAGGCCAATGCTACCTTGTCCTTTGTAGCCCATGTTTTTGATGATCTCTAACCCTTTGCCATAGATTTCTGTTGGTATGGTAGGGGCTTCTTGCTCTTGTTTCTTCATCTTTATACAGCCATGATGATATGTCTTTGAGCACGTCTTGATCAAGAAGGTGCTTCTTCTCAAAGGTGGGGGATGGTTTACATTTGATGACAACTCTATTGATGTCTTCTTCTTTTGGGGAACTGAACATCTTAGGATTGGGTAATGTCCCTACACAAAAGGTACCATGTAGGTCATATTCCCCACATCCCATGTCACTAAGCTTGATCTTGACCTCAAGCAGTGGAGGTACTTGGGATGAAGTGGTAGCAATGTTGGTGGGGTCGATGTATGAGGTGGATGTTGTGGGATAGGTTCGAGAAGTGGTTTTTATGATAGCCTTGTTGTATGGGCAGAAAGTGTGGTCATGTCCTTCCAAGAAGCAGCAGTATTGGAAGGGGCGGGGGTCCGCATAGATGGTTATTTCCATGTCATTGTGAGGGAACTTTAGACATTGGTGGAATGTAGAGGGGATGGCTTGCATGGCATGGATCCATGGTCGACTGAGAAGAATGTTGTAGGGGAGGTCAAGATCAAGAACTTGACATTTTGTTTCCATTATCTTTTGTCCTACTTAGATAGGGAGCTTGATAGCACCCTCAGATAGTTGTTCAGTGTCATCATATCCCTTGATTGTTATGCATTCACTGGTATCTACAACCACATTCGAGTATCCCAAGTGTTTTAGTAATTTTAGAGTGCACAGGTCTAGGCCAGAGCCACCATCTATTAAGACTCTTTTGATGATATGTTTATGGATACAGACTTCGATATGCAAGGCATCATTATGTAGATTGTCAGAGGTGGGAAGGTCCTTTTGAGAGAAAGTGAGATGATGGGGTTAGGCGATATGGCCCACCATGGTTTGGAATTGATCCACATTTAGGTTGGTGGAAACTTGGGTTTCCAAGAGAGCCTTGTCGAGGACTTCTTTATGGAGAGGTGATGTGCGAAGCAGCTCAAGTATGGAGGTTTGCATAGGGGTCTTTCCTAGATGATCTAGGAAGTTGTACTTATGGGTAGGTGAGGGGTGAATGGACGGATGATTGGATTGAGGGTTTGATGTGGATGGAGGCATTTGATCGATGGTAGGGGCTATACGGATGGATACATGGCCTCGACAGGTTGTGATGGAATAATTGGGTGCTTGAGCCCGAATGGTGATTGTGTTGACATAGTTGGATGATGGTTCTATCCATCCTATGACAAAATCATAGGAAGCGAGAGGTGGAGTGATGTTGTAGGCTTGATTAGAAGATGAGGCTTTGTTGTGATTAGGTAGCGGATCCTTGTAAGCTCCCAAATTAGCATTGGGCGATGGTTGGGTGTTTTTCTCGAGATTAACTTTCTTTTGATCTATGAGGTCTTGCACACAATGTTTTAATTTCATGCAATCAGATGTCTTATGACCCACAATGTGGTGGTAGTCACAATAGTCATTTTCATTGTATCACATGGCTTTGAGTTCTCTTTCTTGATGGGGCTTAACGGGTGGGAGAGTTATCAAACCATTCTTTAGACATCTATCAAAGATATCCTCGATTGGTTCCCCTAGGGGTGTAAATTATCTCTGAGGTTTGCTTTGTTTAGGTTGACCCATTTGGAATATTTACATTGGTGGTGTATGTACTTGGGGGTGCTTGATTTTGTAAATGTTGGACAGCCTTTACATCGGTGATTCCGTCATTGAGGGTGTTTTTCTTCTTTCCCCAAAAGCGTGATTTTTAGTTTGATTGTGTGTTGTTGTTTGTATTAGGGACATTTATGTTGACCTTGTTGTTGTTGTTGTTACTATAGGGCTTGTTGTCGTATAATTTGATCAAGCCCTTGGCAATAAGGGCTCTTTCGATGGTAGTACCTTTGTCAATGACTTCTTCGAAGGTAGATGTGCAAAGGATTTGTAGATGGAACCCCATTTCTTGGTTTAGATTAGTCACAAACATGGTGACTAATTGCTTCTCAGGAATCAGCCAAGGGAGTTTGCTTGCTAAGCCTCTCCACCTCTGCAAGAAAGAAGCGAAGGATTCTCTGCTCTTTTGTTTTGTATTACAAAGGTCTGTCATAGATATTTCATGTTCAAAATTATAGGAGAAGTGATTGACAAATTTCTCCGCGAGCTTAGGGAAAGATCAAGATGTGCAAACCATTTAGTGGCTCGACCGTCAAGGCTCCTAGGAAAAAAGTATCATTAGATATGTGTCATTGTTTGAGACTTTGAGGTATATAAGGTACAATTCCCTAAGATGATCCCTAGGATCTCCCTTTCCCTTATACTTGTCGAATTTGGGTGTTTCAAAATTTTTGGGAAAAGGGGGCATGAATAGTGTTCTATCAAACAGATAGGGACAAATATTCTCAAAAGAATAATGTTTGCGCTTGCCCCCAGTTTGCAAATCATCTACCTTTTGGATTAAAGTTTGTACTACACTTGTTAGGTCTGGGGTTGGTGGTGGTTGTGGGGTGTAGGTTTTTTGATTGACGAGATGTTGGAGGTTGGGCGGGATTTCGTGTTGGTTTGATTGGTTTAGATTTTGATAGGTAGGGTTGTGATTTTGGGAGATCATGTTTTGATATTGTGGGATGGTGTTTTGATTTTGTTGTGTGAGGTATTGTTGGTAAGCATATATCTATTGGAGAACATCTAGTGGCAATTGGGGATTGGGATTGGGATTATGTTGTGTTGATGATATCGCAGGGTTTGGTACATACGTGAGATGGGATGGGTTGACATTGGATTAGTTGACATTGTGAGGTGGTTGTGAAAAGAATTATCTTATGTAGGCTATGGTTTGAGGGTTGAGTTGAGGCACACTTGTGGAAGTACTCGCGTGCATGGGGTTGCTTTGGATGCCCAAGGTGATTTGGGGAACGAAAGAGTTTACGTTGGTTATGGTAGTGGATGTGCCGATGGGTTGGGAGATGGTAGGATTAGAGACATTAGAGGTGATGGATATGTTAGTGGGAATTGTAGATGTGGTAACATTAGAGTTTGTAGGAGTGGTGGATGCAGCAACATTAGAGTTTGTGGGAGTGGTAGATACGATGGGGGTCAAATTTTGAGAGATGATAGTTTGGGTGTTTGATGTAAATGGTTGAGAGGATGTCGTTGGATTGTTGTTAGATGTGGATGGTTGGGATGATGTCGTGTTATGGGGTGGTTGAGCACCAATTTTGAGGAGGTAATCAAGATATCTATTTGGATCCAACCTTAAGACTTTGTCAAGAATATCCATGCTATTGGAATCTTGTGTGAAGCTTAGGACATCTTGATTTATTTGGTTGATGGTGGGGGTATTTTGGATGGGAGGTTGTGGAGGTTGTGTTTGCAAGAAGTGGAAGGGGTTTTCATGAGGACCATATGTTAGAATTTGGAAAATTGAGGGAATGTTGTATGCTTGTTGTCCAATTGGTATATTGTTCTCATTGGTTTGAGACATCCCTATGCCCCCATTGTATCCAAAGTTTTCCATCTCTTGATTCTTCTTGTGTTGGGATCTAGTTATGGGCAAGCAAGTGTATGGATTTTTATTTTGAGGTGGATAAAAGGTGGAGACCTTAGAGAATTTGGATTGATTTTTTGGACCCAAAGAGGATGTGGTGATGAAATGTGATGGGATTTAGAGATAAGAGGGTTTACTTCTTACAAATCTAAAGGTAGAAGGAAATTATGATGTGGTTTAAATAGATTTTTACTTTTAAGAGATGAGTTTCAAAAGAGTGTCAACCTAAGGGTGGTAAGAGTGGATGATATTGATTTTCACAATTTGGACCAAAATGATGGAGGTTAAAATGAGGTTTGTTTTGAGATGATTTGATGGAATAGATTTTTTGATGTTGATTTTGGGGGGATGAAACCTTAGATGAACTAGATGTTTGGTATGAGAGATTTGGATGATGTTTATGAAAATGGATTTGGAAGTCAACAAATGAGCACAAAGTGAGATCTAGTTTTGAGGTGTTGCACAAATGGATGTTTCTCTTTGTTTGGGGTAGACTTATGACCTTACACAAAGAGGAATGATTATTCTACTTGAAAGGTAGACTAATGATTTATCAAGCAAAATATGATGTGAAGGATGAAATCTAGATCTAGCTTTAGCTCAAGGATTAATTTTGATTTTGGATGTTGGTTTGATGTTTTTGATTGATGCTTGGGATTTTGAATGGTATTTTGAGTGAGCAAATGGATTTGTAGAAAGATGCTATTTGGTCCAAAGAGTTATGCAAAATCAAGGAGGATGAGAAGTTATGTAAAAGAGTGGATTATCGTGTGAAAAAAAAAGGCTCCAATAATGATTAATTCTCTAAGGTCAAAATGGAGGTATGATTGGGAAACTTTGGATCGAAATGGATGAAGTATGCTTGAAATGGATATTTGAAATGGGTGTTTTGAAATGGATGGATTGAAATGGATGGATGGTTGGGCAACTTTGTATTGAAATGAGGTCTCAAATGTTATTGTTTTCTTGGAAAGGTTTTAAAAACACTTCAAGCACAATATAGTACAATAGCCAAAGATTTGTTTGTGAAAAGATGTAAAGATCTTAACAAGCACTTTGCACAACCTAAGGCAAAGATAGGACAATACTTGTTGTATCCCCTGGCCATCCCTATTCAAAGCGGATAGCTTCAGGGTCTTGGTAGTACCGGCTCCCCTCCACAGCACTCACTTCTCATGCATACCAAGATCTAGGTTTCCCAAGGCTTATACCCCCACCAAACCTTAGGATTGTCCCTGCTATCTCTACCAAGAACCATGTGAATCATGGCGGCTTCAAAGGTCTCACCTTTTGCACCAATAAGTAGAAGGATTTGGGCTACTAAAACAAAGATTCGTAGTGGGGGAACATCTGGGGGATTGGCACGATACGAGCATCCAATAAACTACTTAAGGTTTTTACTAGCTCTAATAGGGGTTTCATATACACAAGGTACTACTCCCTTTCAAGCATAGCATCGAATGGTATACGCTAATACCAATTTGGATTTGGCTTTCACCTTATCCTAATTTACATATAATAGACCAAATGAAAGTACCGCTTGAGGTCACTAGTGAGTTCTCCTTTTGGATGTGTCTCAAAAGCAAGCCCGCGGCCTAAAAAAGAAAGAGTTTTAGAATATTTTCTCTTACACCTAGGATCCTTTTGCAAGGCGAGGGGAGAGGATACTTTGATTCTAGAGCCTTTGGGAAACACAATGTGCAAGCACACCAAGCATGGCAAACACTTATTAATGTTCTTTTTAAGCCCAAAATTAAAAATGTTCCTAAGTTTGTTTGCAAGCACTTGTCAATTTTAGAGCACCAAAATCAAATATTTTCTACACTAAGGCACACAAGGATTCTTTTTATGAGCACCAATTGAAGTGTTTTTTTGTCATTTGCTTGATAGACCAAATGATTGATTTTAGTGCACTAATTGAAATATGATTTAAACTAACATTGAAAGGGTTCTTTTTAAATGCACCAATTGAAGTGTGTGTTTTAATCTAAAAAAACTTGCAAATATGTTAGTAGTTTTGAATTGTTGGTCTTGGAAAGACGTGAAAAATCCTGCAGATCAAAAAAAATATCCTGCACAAAGTCTAATGTCAATACAGAAAAATCACGCTAGAACACAAAAAATAGCACTGCAGAAACCTGAAATGGCACTATTAATCAAAACCAGAACAGAACCGAACTATAGCGCCTCAATACTCTCAGATAGTGCTAGATTTATATGTGGCATTATAATGCTTACAAATGGTGCTGATAATACAAATTGCGCTGATACAGATTCAAAAGGTGCTATTACATAAAATAGTGCTCATACATCAAATAGCGCCAACAACAATGAAAATAGTGCTAGTATAAAAAAATGCATCAGCTTACTTCAAAATAGCGCTACTCTAGGTCTACTTAGCGCTAATATAAGACAGTTTGAGAAAATCTTACAAAAAGCAAGTTTGTTGGTTAAAAATGAGTTTCCTTAGTGAGTTCTTTAAATTGTTTATGAATTCATTTACCAACCTAAACAAACTAATCCTTTGTTCCTATCATTTTTTTATTATATTTAAAGCAAAGAAAAAGAGGTTGTTTGATTACAATATTTTCTCAAAAATTTGCCATAACCTCCCCTTATCCCTATAATTTTCTTGCAAAAATAGAGAGTAAATAGATCCCACAAAGCTCCCAAAACATCACAACCAACAGACATCAAACGTTAGTGCATAAAATATGAGATTTGTTGTCATAAGAAAATAGCGCTAGTGCAGATGGAAATAGTGCTACAATACTGGAAAATGGCACTACTGTAAGAAAAAATAGCGCTAGACAGAGAGCCTTTTGTGCTAAAACCTGCAAAACATAGCTTCAAGAACAAAAACTCACTACAAGAGGTTAGATTGAGACCTTATGGGTCCCACCGGGCATGCCAAATGTGATTGGTTGAACTAAAATGAGATGAAAAACATAAAATAAAAGCATAAATAAGCATTATACCTCACTAAGATTCACCAATCCAAGATAGGGTGGTATAAGCATGCACCCAAGAACTCCTAGATATACCCTAGATAATAGATTCAAATGTGAAATGCTCAATCTAAATGCAACTCATAAGCTAGAGAATTTTTGGCATGATAACTTTACTTAGAAATTGGATGATAAATGGCTTGGAGGATGTTGTATTTATAGGCTTTTTGGAGAGATTTTGATCCAAGGGTGGAGATTCATTTGAGAGATCAATGGTGGAGGATGAAGATGATGTGGAGGGCCTAGATTTCATCTTAGAAAATGAAGGGGTGAGAATAAAGATGATTTTTTAATTCATCTTGGGAAGAGGGGTCCATAAATGAGGTTGGGTGAGATGGATTATTTGTGAATTAAAAATTCACATGGGGAAGGGTAAAATGAATTTAAAATTCATTTGGGGAAGAGTGGATATTAATGAGTTATGACATGTGTAAGGAGTGTAAGAAGTATTTAATGAGGATTATGACAAATGTGTATCAAAAATTGATTTGTGGCATGGAAATCAATTTTTTATTCATGGGATGTGGGGAGAAGTGTTAATGAGGGTTTGACCAAGTTAATCAGGGTGATTAACCTAATTAATATGGCCAGAATAAATTAGTAGAGGGATTAGTGAGAAGTTAAGATTGATTAAATAAGGATTTATTTAATCAATCGTAAGGCTAGGATGATATAGGCTAGGGTAGGCAATTAAATAATGACTATTTAATTACCTAGGGTAGGGATAGGTTAATTAATAGGCTGAATTAATTAGATATTTACCTAATTAATTAAGTTTAGTGGACAAGGGGAATTAACCAAATAAATATTACATATTTATTTAATTAATAGGCTAAGGTTGGACTATTGAATTAATCAAATTAATCCAATTGTAGGTGATAAAATGATGAAAAATTAGGTGATGAAAGGATAATTAATTAAATAAAAATTTAATTAATTATTTAGAAGGGAAATAGGTATGTTTAGGGAGGTCAAGAGTTGATTTGATGATGAAGACATTTTTAGGTGTCTCTAATCAGCTTACAACTTAGTTCTCTATTGACCAAATGTCATTCCATATAGGTGTCATACATTTGTATCTTTGTGAGATACAATAGGTAGGGATATCTCACCTCCCCTCAGAAAGCTACAAGTAGGTCACAAGAGCTTATGCTAGCTGAGGGAATACTATCTCTTCTCAAGGGAGTCAATAGTGAGTAATCTTGAGGACTTGTAATGATTCCCCTTGCACTGATGATTACCGCAATATTCAGAGGTGAAATGGGTAGTCACTATCTAGATGGTTCTTAGTAGCTTTGAGGGACCAACACCTTGCGAGCATGTGGCAAGCTACTAAAATCTTTAACCAATCCTACTAAGAGTTTCAAACACTTCGTACAATGTGAAAATTATTTTCACAAAGTGCTAGTACACCTCTTTTTGATTTGGCACTTCAAGGCAAGGCTAATGTCAGTTAGGACTTGGCTTTCATCTTATCCCTCTTATATAGTAGTTCAAAGGAAAAATTGGCTTAGGGTTGTCCCTTCTAAAGGAATAATTGAAAAGTAAGATCAAGCACATCAAACAAAGGTTGAATTGTCCTGTTATAAGAAAAATAAGGTGCAAATAGACTAGGCACACACATGATTGTAGTTGTCAATTGTCCCTTCAGTAATTGAAGTGTTTTGCATTCGTGTCCATTGTCCCTTAGAAAATTGAAGTGTTTTTACATTCATATCCATTGTCCCTTAAGAAAGCAATATGTTCCTAAGACTTAGATTGCAAAAGATGATTTGTTTAATTGTCCCTTAAGAAAGCAATATGTTTCTAAGACTTAGTGTGATGGATTTGGCAATTTCTTAAAAATTTGTCCTACATGGACATGTTAGAAAACCCATTTGCTCTGTTTGAGTACTAAGAAGCTACAAAAAGATGATTAGTTCCACCACAACTCACTAGTTAGCAAAAACAAATCAAATTGACCAAACGCACTCTACTGTGTTACCAAAGCTGACTTACTGTATAATCGAAAGCACTTTACTGTACTATAAAATGCATATTATTTATGACCAAATGAGTGTGACTGTTCTACCAGAGGTGTGTTACTGTGCTGCAAAAGCACTCTACTGCAGTGCAAAGGCACGATACTGTTCTAGATCTAGAAAAACTTAATATTTCATAAAAAAGATAGATTTTAAAGATGATGTCATGATTATAAGATGATCTATAATGTTTGATAAGGCTGAGATCTACAACTAATGATCAAAATTTGATAAGTTAAAAACCCTGGAGATCAAAAAACTAATCAGAAATCCTAGGAAACTAGAGGTGTTGTACTGCTATGCCAAAAGCATGAGACTGTAGACCAGAGGTGATTTACTACACACCAGAGGTGCATTACTGTCCCCCGAAGGCGCATTTCTTTCCTACTAAAGGCACTTTACTATGATGTAGAGGCATTTTTTTGTGTTCTGTTGTGTTGTTCTGTACTGTACTTAAAAAAAAACTTTTCTAAAAGAAAATAGTGATTAGGGGTCCCATCGAGTGTTCTAGAATGTGTATAGGAAGAAAGTTAAGATCGAATGATAATCAAAACAATGAAATCTATCAACAACTCAATCCTATAACATCAAGATAATGATCTAAGAAAACAACCAAATAATAAATGAATAATACCAAAAACAATGAAAGCTTTCACCTAGATTGTTTTGTTATCTTGGTCGAATGTGGATTACTTTTCAAATTGTGAAACCATGTTTGCAACAAGTGGATGTAGATTGTGTTTGTGCTCAAAAAGGTAGAAGTGCTCAACGATGTGATGTATGCTCAATGAGCTATAAGAATGCCTGAGAATAAATGATCGAAGAGGATTTGTTACGGAGATGAGAGGAGTTTATATAGATTTCAATGAATATCGATCAACAGTCTAGATAATTCAATGGAATCAATGGATGAGATAAATCTAGAATTCATGATGAATGTGCACACAACATGTGTCACTCCAAAAGATATTTTTATTTGAGTTAAATGATTGATTTGGCATAAAAAGACATGGAATAGACATGAGATATAATTAGATTTCATAAAAATAGAAATGCTTTTTCTATTTTATGAGTTGGTGATAAAAACAATAATGATTAAGTCAATTAACTCAACTTATGATTTTCTTTTTGCATGATTTTGAGTAAAATTAAATAATAAATTATTTAATTTTTTGTGCATGATGAACAAGTGGTGCAATCACGGTAGGAGGGTTCACAAAATGAGCTGTCTGGACCATGCAACAAGAGTAAACACAATGGAAACAACTCAAAGAGAGAAGGCAAATGCAGATTCAGTCATTCAGTATATCAAATAATTCAAATATAAATTGGCCAGCATCATGCAGGCTTACAACTGAGCTCAAAGGCGTGATTACATACATGTGTAAGATAAAGCTTTGAGGTCCTCTCGCGAAGGATCCAACTATCTATCTTCTAAATCATGAGAACTGCTTTCCTAAGGATCTATTACATCAATATATATATCAACTCCGAACCAATAGATTCCTCTGCGTCGGCCAAGGAAGATCACAAATTCCAAAGAAGAGATGTAACATGTACACACAGAAGGGTCAGACCTAAATGCATAGAACACTTCCGATAAATGAATGGAATGAAGTGGGATCTCCAAGGAAGGTCAACCACAAACCAAAGATCATTGAATGATGTGTCATTAGGCTCCAGGGATTGGGCAATGCTTCCACAAGTTTCTCCTTCAGCTAATTGCCAGTGAATATCAGGATGCTCTGCTTTGAGAAATAGTTAACTTCTGATAGTGATAAACTTCTGATAACTGATCCAAATGGTCTGAATTTCTAATGTGATGTAAATGAATGAATGTAGATGCTAAGTCTAGATCCGTAAGATGTGAAATGCCAAAACCAGACCACAAGCTGAAAACTGCTTCTGACTAAACTACCTGAACTGAATTGGGAAATGAAAAGAAACAAACTAAACTGTGAACAAACTAAAATGCAAATGTTTTTGGTTGATGTAAGATTGCTCTTGAACCAAGGATGCTCCTGCATCAGACATTTGGGGTTATTGAAAAAGTGAGTCCCTCACTTTGCTAGGGCTAGGGTAGAACCAAGACGGTCCACCTCAGCCTGAGAAATCCATGATGAATCTTCTTCCAGTCTACCTTTCCACTTCACAAGGTATTCTTTGTATTGTCTTCCTCTAGTATTGTGTCCAACTTTACTATCCAAAATTTC
Organism: Cunninghamia lanceolata; assembly: GCA_027924645.1. NCBI lineage: Eukaryota > Viridiplantae > Streptophyta > Pinopsida > Cupressales > Cupressaceae > Cunninghamia > Cunninghamia lanceolata. The sequence continues at coordinate 10,558,868 of BSBN01001652.1, forward strand.
TTCAATCTTCTCTGGTGCTTGTTGTGGTAACTGCTTCTTCAAGTCTTTTGCCATACTGTTACTGAACTCTGCTTCATGATACAGATATAGATCTGCAATATTGAAATAGGTGATATACCCAAGGTCTCCAGTAATTCCACTTCATATGCATTTCTTGAATCAAAATTCTTGAGTATCTTACAAGGTCCAAACTTCTTCATCTTCAACTTGTTATATGTCCCAACTAGAAATCTTTCTATTCTCAAGTACACCATCACTTCATCTTGTTGGTCATGATGTTAGTCATTCGCAAACATAGAATAAAAGTTACACAACAACCTTTACTCATCTTGAAAGATACGATGAATTCAGAGAATTCATGATCCCAAGTCTCCGTTGATTAGGTCCTAATCTACTGACGTTACTCAGTGGTTGATGTGTGTTGCTATTTTCCATTCAGGGGCCTTCCGTGTTTCTGCACTGTTCATCATCACTATCTTCAAATATCCTGCTCTGGATGTTTGCTCTGCATAAGTCTCCAACAATTCTACCTCTGCACTGCAAATTTAGTCAAATAATGTGCCTATAGGCTGATATTTGCATGATTTCTACCATTATTTATGATTCTTTGCATGATATTTTTAGTACTACATGCATTTAACTCAAATATGCTAAGGATTTTCAGTTACCTACGGGATTTCAGCATATTTCACTGTTTCTGCTTGTTATTTATCATGATTTGCAGTTATGGTGATGAATTCATGAAATTGAAAAAAAGGAAAAGGGGAAAAGAATGAGATTCCCAAAACTACTGGACTTAGATCACTGATCCACATACAAGCTCCCATACTTGCAATGAAAAGAAGGAAAACTAGAAATCATACTTCACCAGCACATTCCACAAATCCGCATGATCTAGTGCAAATCTTCGAAGGAAAAGTTGACAACAACATGTAATGAAATGAAAGCGCTTCCAGTTGAACACAGCATTCACCAGTACATATCCAGAAATCAACAAGAAGATTACGTAAAATTTACAATCAGGATGTAATCTGAAACTTCATATCCATTCAGTATGCTCAAGAACAGGTACATTTACAGTGATCTGAAGAAAGAACCTTGACATTTCAACAATTCTATCCTCATTAGTCTCAGTAATCCGATCTCTTAATTGATCCTACAGTAATTAGCTTTTTGCGCCAGATGCGTCTGTGTATTCTAATGTATTCCTCCCTTCCTTAAATGACGAGCTCTGGCTCTTATATAGAACAATTGCCAAAAAAACGGTTACAACGATCCAAGGATCAGGACCCTCTCATAACAAACAACGGTCCAGATGAAAAGCACATGCTTCGCCAGTTAGCAAATGTACAGCTGGCACAGAATATTCCAGCATCTTCAACTTGATTCGGTCTCCAGCTGGCGAACAGCATATTTGACAATATCCTCCTCATTTCTGGCTCATGTTGCCTCCATGCGCAACTTTGTAACGCTCAGCCTTCAGCAGCAACTCTAACAGCATCATGACCTCAATGCTCAGCTTCAGCAGCAGCATCATGACTTCAATGCTCAGCTTCAGCAGCATCATCATCATGCTTCCTGCAAGTAAACAGACAAACATTAAGTTCATCATCATGTGGATAAACAACAGGAAGTAAAACGTTTTATTAAACAAGCCCCCAAAAATGTGCAGCTACAGGCAATCGGGCTCCAAATTTCCATCGCTTCATGTTCTTGCCCATTTTCTTGTATATCGGGTTCAAAATATGATGATGATGATCACAAAATAATCAAGGAAATAATCGCCCTTCAACCATCCTCCGAATCCGGCTTTGCATCATCATCATATTTGCATCGGCGTGACTACATATGATCAGGGTGACAATTTTACCTTAGGCCGACGGCAACAGTTATACCGACGCCAAACATCATGAGGATGACCAACTATATGCCCTCTGTATCCGCAGGATATCATGAACTACGATGCTCCTCCTTTCCGAATGCTCTGATGAAAAACACATCAGGATGTTTTGTTTCTGCATATTCAGGGAAGAAAGACATCATTGTCATCATCATGATGAAGACAAACAGGAGGACTGGAAAATGATCCTGCCGCTGAGGAAAATCATGATGACGTCATCGTCATCATCAGGCTTCGTTAAAATGCAAAGGGATGACGTCACCGTCATGTTTCGTTAAGATTAGGAGATAAATGGAATATCGGGTCACCTCTAAGGAAGATGATCAGGTGGATGAATGCAATATGACCCTTTTGCGAAGAAGGTGATCCCCTTAAAAGATCAGGATGATGAACATCATCATCATCATATACTCACTGGGTGATCTAAAATATGATCCTGCTGAAAGTCCTGATGACGTCATCAGGATATCCCGGCCTTGTGTTAATCTTCGAACATGACGTCATCGTCATCATCATATCGGCGAACAGGATCATGCCTTGGAAAATATCCTGCCGAAGGAGAAAGGTGATGGTGACGTCATCGTCATCATCATATCCGCAAAAGTTTAGACTTCTCGGCAGGAGGATATTGCGAAATGTCTGGTAGAGAAAGATCATGATGATGATGATCTTGTCAACAAGATAGGAATGAAAAATCACCCTCCGCTTCGAAAGATAAGGTGATCATCATGATCACGCAAAAGGAGAACAGGAGGATATTACGAACTGCGATCCTGCCATGAAAGATCATGATGATGATGAACTCTAGGACTTTGACGCGCGCGTGCAAAGTATGCAGATGGCAGATTTCTTAAGCAAGTTGATGATGATCTTCAGCATGATATTATAATATGCTCGCGATGTTGGAATATCATGATGCTCGTGATGTTAGAATATCATGATGCTCGCGATGTTTCCAGGATGCTCAACGGGTAAAACACACTAGCACTTAAGATTGACGTCCGGATGTTTCGGGACTGCATGATTTTTATCAGGTGATAGAATAAGATCATGATGATGACCCTTGGCGATACAAAAGACCGCTCGACGGGAAAAGATTATTACGACTTAAACTTGACATCCGGATGTTTCGACCTCAGGATATTATCGGGGGGCTTTTCAAATATCATGATGATGATGTTCATCATACAGCAATTATCAGGTTTGACCAAAACTTTGACTGCTCCTAACTCCCTCATATGGACGAATTTTCAAGTGATGTAAAAGGCAAACCTGCATGGAATTCCAAACTCTTTCTAACCATGAAGTCATAGAAACAAAATATGAACTTTGACAAACTAACCTCATGATGATGACCTACCTCATCCTGACCTTCATGATGATGATGCACCTGACTTATTTTTACCAAACCGCCAGAAACAGACAACACAAGCCAAGCCAAAAAGTTGGGTCCCTGTTTTGCCAAGTCAAAATGGGGCGTGTTGTGTAACCACACAACAACTTGCCACCAAAGAAAACAACAAAATTCCAATGATTCAAGTGATGTGATCACATTTATCTATAGTGTTCTAATTCTGTATAAGTAAAATCATCATGATCTTTGAATGATAAAATTTCATTATGGTGATAAAGCTAACAAAGGATCAGGTGTGTACAGATGATTAATTATCCTCATCTTGAAAGTAAGTTGAAAACATAAGTAACTGGTGTTAAACTACATAGTTGGAGATCATCCCTCATAGCCAACCTGGATAGAGCCTTGCTGCCAGCAGGCGTCTATAGCCCCGGCAAGGTTATCTATACAATCTCCCTAAGTAGGGCTCCACTGCCAGCAGGCGTCCATAGCCCCGGTAGAGTTACTTAGATGGCCTAATTTTATTTCATTTCTGATTTTCCTTTAAAAATTTAAATTTGATATCATCATGTCCGCTCATTTGTACAAGGTGTAGTCACTTGCAGCTTTAGGTTGGAGATTGTATTGGTAGCAAGGGAGTCCCTTTAGATTTTTCACTTAACACCTATACTCATATCTTCAACAAACCCAAGGCTGTTAGGTGTTTCATTGTGTTTGATTCACTTTGGACAAGAAAAAGTACCCTGATGAAAAGACATCATAAACCTGATCATGGACATTTTTTAGAATGAATCATAACCTATATTTAAACGTGATCTCATCACTTGAATCCTAACAATTTAGTTATTTTCTTAGGTGATGAAGTGCATCATCCTGACTTACCAGAACAAGGTCCCAACCAACAAAACAACAACAACAACAAGCAAACCGCACAAACAACTAACCCACAAAATTATATACAAACCACTACTAGGCAAACAAAAACTAGAAAAAGACCTAAGGACACCTGTATTTGCATATTTCTTTTGATTATGCAGGAGCATCAGGGTATTAGTTATGGTTCTCAACCTAGCAAATTTATCTTTATATTCTGAAGAATATTCTGATATTCTGAATTCACTGTATTCAACAGAACAACTCTTGATGATCAGCAACTGAGGAAGCTCATCATGTTCATGATTAATCCATATGCATGTCTTATCTTCTGAATTTCCATAATCAAAATGGTATTCAACATTATTTACTGTGGAAAGGAGAAATACAACCTGGTGTATTTCTGGCTTTGCTGGACATGCTTCTTCATTGGCAATTGGTCCTCCATTCGTCATTATATTTTCACTGCTTGGCTCAGTGCCTGGTCCCTCTTCAAATTGAAGGATGTATGACCTTTGATGTACTAATTCTTCATCTTTATCCAGCCTTATCCCTTCATTCTGGATGTTCAGTTTATCCTCCAGTTCAGGACACTTCTCAATATTTTCTTCAATTTCCTGCACATCAGCATCTAAATAAGTATCTTTATTATCACAACCTGATATACAGAAATTTATCATTTCTAAATCATTTGACTGTAAAGGAGAAACAACTTTCACTTGATGAGGACACTCCCCTGTTTCATTCTCAAAATATTTCTGGAGTGACATCTGATCATGCACAACAACTCCAAAGTCTTCTACATCTTCTTCTTTCAGGAATTGTTCATTAAATAATTCACATTTTCTATCTATTAGAGGATCTGGTTCCTTTAACCTGCAACATTCTTGCATTTGATCATTTAATTCAAAGAAGTCAGGTAATAAATCAGCATTTATTTTCTTCTCTATGACTCCTTGAGTTACTATCATAGGAACCTCATCATCAGGAGTGCATTTAAATTGCTCTACTATCTGTTTACACTTCTCTTTACCATAGAATGACTCCAGGAAAGATGTTTCATCTTCTTTATCAAAAGTATTAGGATCAGAATCAAAAATATTATCCTGATGAGTGATTTCTTCTCTAAAATTTTCACAAGATTCATACCTACATACTGACTGGTCCTTACTTGTATTAGGAAGTAGAGAACTCCTATCAATCTCACCATAAAATGAATCCAGGAAAGATGTTTCCTCTTCATTACCTTTTGGAACTGACTCAGCTATTATATTTTCTAGAATCTTTTTCAACATGACCAAGCAAGGGTAGCAATCTCTCTCTGAATGCTCTTCATCATGTAATCTGCACCAGCTTTCAATCAAGACATCATCAATGGGCAAACCTGATATTTGACTACGCTGTATATTTCTAGACAAGTATAATTCAAAATCTTCAGAATGATCCACTTCAGTGTCTGGACAACTAATAACTTCTGGTGCCGCATCTGCTTGTTGCTCCAGAATTTCTTCATTTTCTTTATCTGATGAGCCTGATGGCTTTTCTGTTTTCTCTTCCATCCTAGCAGGAGGATGATGTTCAGCACATACAGCTGCATGCTTCTTCAAAATGTGTAAGCACAGTGAGCAAGTTGTTTCTGAGTGAGGCGCCTCATGCAGCCTACACCAACCTTTAATTAAAACCTCCTGGGGAGATCTACACTATTGTGTCATTTTTTTTATTTCTTTGACCAGAAATTCTTCGAACTTCGTCAGGTCACTGCCTTTATCCTCATCAGACAACTCGTAATCCGGTTCCATGAAGCAATCACTACCAGGAGTGATCTTTTCCTTTCTCGCATCATTCGTCTGATTGGACACCAGGATCTCTTCTGTTTTTCGGATATGATCTTCATCAGGATCCGTCGACTCTCCTGTTCCTGCAGAAGACAAATAAAAATTAGTATCATCATCATCATCAGATGTAGCACTCACCTCGGAATATGATGATGATGCTTCACTATACGTCTGCTCCAGTATGATCATGTCTAAGCATGGTTCACAAGTCTTTTCCGAGTGTGCTTCGCCATGTAATCTGCACCATCCGTCAATCAAAATATCATTAGCAGGTATATTTAATAATTGACAACATTTTATCTGAGTAGATAAATGCATCTGAAAATCCCTGAAGCGATCTATTTCATTCTCATTATCAGGATCATTATTAAGTTCTACAACTGGCATATCCTCATGATAATCATCATCATGATGATGGTGAACATCAAGCATCAGGACCTCTTCTATTTGGACAGTTTGCGGCCTGATGTGATAAACTCCAGGTTCTACGTTTACATACATGATCTCATTTGTTCTGTTATATTCAGTGATCATATGTTTCATCCTAGGCTCAGCATCAATCCTGATCTGATTAGGTATACCCTTCCATGGCAACCACATGTGACTGAAGTCTGTGGACATGTATCCGTTGAGCGTTTTAGACCAGTCCCCGCTAAGAAACATCCCGTATGTATCAGGTATGTCAACCACCTGAATGTCAATGTAATACTGGATCCTAGGATCAGACGCTAGCTGCATGTGAATGTGAGTGAGTTCTCCTATGACACTTACTTCTGTCTTGTCCAGTTGAGTGACCTTCTTTAAGGATTTAGCAGGATGCAGTCCTAATGCGTTGCATATTGACAAAGGCATAACATTAGTTGAGGCTCCTGAATCAACTAAACAGTTGTGCACATTCTTACTGAACATTCTTATGGTGAGGAGAAACGGAGGTGATTCAGTTTTGTCTCTGTACAAGGTCATGTGAGAGGTTTCAGCAGCTTGGACTGTGGCTGACACTTTGGGCTTGACAGTATTATCTTTAGCAGTATGGTCTCTGCTATTGGATTGACTCGAAAGGTGATTATCCTCTTTAGGAGTAGGATCATCCAGCGACTTCATGAATGCCCTTTTGATGGCAGGAGTTTTCAGTAACTCAGATAGGGACAGGCTGACCTTGATTTTCTTCATTTCATCAGCCAAATAACTGACTAACCTGTCAGACTCATGAGGTGCATTTGTGAATTTAGTTACTGTGTTTTGAGGAGACAAGTATTGAGCATTCACTTTAGGGAACCCAGGGTTATTGCTAGCCTTAGGATCAGGAGGTGTGTTGAAGTTGTTTGGAGGTAGAGATGATGTTAATGGACCGGCAGGTCTGTTGGCATTACTCCTCAGATTATAATTATGCTTACCAGGGTATTGCTGCTGGTATGCATGTACTTCCTCATGCTCTCTTGTAGGTTCGTTTTCATCCTCAAAAGGGAAGACATAGTTTGCCTCAAAGGTTAAGGCAGATTCTTCACAGGTCTGATTATAATCCTGATGAGGCTGATTAGTGTAGGTTTCCAGCACAAAAGCTGAGTCATATCCACAAGGAACTATCTCATTTCCTTTTGCCTGAGGTGGATTCCCAGAAGTATTAGACACTTCAGTCTGAAAGATGCTGGCAGCAATCCTAAATTGTGGACAATCTAATTCTGCATGTGCATTGGTATTGTGAATCCTGCACCAATTGGTAAGGGCTGCCTCAGCAAGATTGACTCTAGTAGTCTGTTTGGCTCCACCAGGAGGCTGATTGTCTAAGGGTGATAGTAATGAACCATTATTTGGCCTGGAGTTCCACACTCTGGGCTGCCTAGGAGGATTATTGTTATTTGCACCATTATTGTTGAAGTTATTGTTGTATCCTCTGTCAGGGTAATTTGGTCTGTCATTGGAATAACTCCTATTCTGACCTGACTGTGAATAAAACCCTTGATTTCTCAAGTGTGTTACTTCTGTGGTGAGCTTTCTCAACTGAGCAGACATTTCTTTGATTTCCTCTTTCTCCTCTTGAGCTTTGGCCACTACATTTTCAGGCTGAGGCTGGAAAAAGGAAGATCCATGGTTATTGTGGGATAGATCTGTACCCTGAGGTGTCTGAGCATGTGCAGGATATTGTGGCAATTGGCCATTTCCATTAGGAGGAGGCATAATACTCAATGGAGGTACTTGCAAAGGTGCAGGCATGATTGCTGGGGGCATCACTGATCCATTTGGATATTGTGCAGGATATTGCGAAGGATAAGCTGCAGGATACTGTGCTGGATATTGTGATTGTACGCCAGGCAAAGTAGGGAATGCTATATTTGGAGTAGGAGCAGGTATCAGCTGCTGATTTACCTTGATAGCTTCTTGAAAAGCTCCTGTCAATGTGGTGATCTCAGGATGTGTTCTCCTGATGAACATGGCGGTTAATGGATCCAGGGCTGAATAATAAATACTCCTAGCAGCATCATCAACCACCACATATGGGGTAACTAGCTTGGACAACATTTTCTGGAACCTAGCATTGAAATTTGCAATAGGTTCATGCTCAAATCTCTTAATTGTGGCAAACAGGTGGTAATTCATGGATGGATCAATAGGGACCTTGAATCTGTCAAGAAAGGCCTTCTCTAAGACAGCCCACGAATCGACAGAAGATTGACCAAGACTGATGAACCAATTATAAGCCTCTTCCCCTAAGGAAAAAGGGAATAATCTGCACACCACGTCCTGATGTTCTATTCTGGCTCTGCAGCAAGCTTCTTTAAACGTCCTGATATGATCATCCGCATCCTGATAAGGATGGTATTTTGGACAAAGTTTGTCCGGATACTTTGGTAACTCATGATACACAGTAAAGGTCAATGGTGATTCTGCTGCAAAGAAAGACATTGCAACCTGAGGGGGCTGAACTGGTGGTGCAGTTGGCTGAGGTTGGACTAAAGGTATACCCCGAGGTTGAACAGGAGGTATCACGGGTATACCGGAAGGTATTTGCAAACCAACAGGAGTTACAGGAGGAGGTCCTGGTGAAGCTATAGACGTACCAGACCCTGGAGTATGGTGAACGTCTACAGTCCCAGGTCTAAAACCTCTAACAGGCAATTCTTCAAAAATTTCACTATGTCTAGACCTGGTATTTACCCTGTGAGCCAGGATTTCTCGATTTGGAGGCCAATTAGCTGAAACTTTGCAAATATTGGCTGGATTCCACCGGACGAGGTGATATTTGCGGTCAACTTGCAAATCAGACTGAATATTTACGCGATATTTGCGAAGACACTGCAAATATGACCGGATATTGGGACATTTCGACCGGTAGCACCAGATCTCACGTGTCTAAGGCTCAAATTCTCAAAGCTTGAACAAATTTATGCATCTTTGGCCAATATTTAGTGAATTTAAAGAAATCTACTGTAAAGCTTGCAATATTTATGTAAAATCAGGAAATCTTTACATAGAATGTGCATATACAAACTTGTCGCAGCAAATATTTATGCAATATGATGAAATTCACAAATGATATGAAGTTACCTTACTCTGAGCGTCATCAAACCTGAAAGTACTGATGATGAAAGTGATCTTCTGGACTAGGCCCTCCTTCTAGCGCCAATTTATGTTGGTCATGATGTTAGTCATTCGCAAACATAGAATAAAAGTTACACAACAACCTTTACTCATCTTGAAAGATATGATGAATTCAGAGAATTCATCATCCCAAGTCTCCGTTGATTAGGTCCTAATCTACTGACGTTACTCAGTGGTTGATGTGTGTTGCTGTTTTCCATTCAGGGGCCTTACATGTTTCTGCACTGTTCATCATCACTATCTTCAAATATCCTGCTCTGGATGTTTGCTCTGCATAAGTCTCCAACAATTCTACCTCTGCACTGCAAATTTAGTCAAATAATGTGCCTATAGGCTGATATTTGCATGATTTCTACCATTATTTATGATTCTTTGCATGATATTTTCAGTACTACATGCATTTAACTCAAATATGCTAAGGATTTTCAGTTACCTACGGGATTTCAGCATATTTCACTGTTTCTGCTTGTTATTTATCATGATTTGCAGTTATGGTGATGAATTAATGAAATTGAAAAAAAGGAAAAGGGGAAAAGAATGAGATTCCCAAAACTACTGGACTTAGATCACTGATCCACATACAAGCTCCCATACTTGCAATGAAAAGAAGGAAAACTAGAAATCATACTTCACCAGGACATTCCACAAATCCGCATGATCTAGTGCAAATCTTCGAAGGAAAAGTTGACAACAACATGTAATGAAATGAAAGCGCTTCCAGTTGAACACAGCATTCACCAGTACATATCCAGAAATCAACAAGAAGATTACGTAAAATTTACAATCAGGATGTAATCTGAAACTTCATATCCATTCAGTATGCTCAAGAACAGGTACATTTACAGTGATCTGAAGAAAGAACCTTGACATTTCAACAATTCTATCCTCATTAGTCTCAGTAATCCGATCTCTTAATTGATCCTACAGTAATTAGCTTTTTGCGCCAGATGCGTCTGTGTATTCTAATGTATTCCTCCCTTCCTTAAATGACAAGCTCTGGCTCTTATATAGAACAATTGCCAAAAAAACGGTTACAACGATCCAAGGATCAGGACCCTCTCATAACAAACAATGGTCCAGATGAAAAGCACATGCTTCGCCAGTTAGCAAATGTACAGCTGGCACAGAATATTCCAGCATCTTCAACTTGATTCGGTCTCCAGCTGGCGAACAGCATATTTGACAATATCCTCCTCATTTCTGGCTCATGTTGCCTCCATGCGCAACTTTGTAACGCTCAGCCTTCAGCAGCAACTCTAACAGCATCATGACCTCAATGCTCAGCTTCAGCAGCAGCATCATGACTTCAATGCTCAGCTTCAGCAGCATCATCATCATGCTTCCTGCAAGTAAATAGACAAACATTAAGTTCATCATCATGTGGATAAACAACAGGAAGTAAAACGTTTTATTAAACAAGCCCCCAAAAATGTGCAGCTACAGGCAATCGGGCTCCAAATTTCCATCGCTTCATGTTCTTGCCCATTTTCTTGTATATCGGGTTCAAAATATGATGATGATGATCACAAAATAATCAAGGAAATAATCGCCCTTCAACCATCCTCCGAATCCGGCTTTGCATCATCATCATATTTGCATTGGCGTGACTACATATGATCAGGGTGACAATTTTACCTTAGGCCGACGGCAACAGTTATACCGACGCCAAACATCATGAGGATGACCAACTATATGCCCTCTGTATCCGCAGGATATCATGAACTACGATGCTCCTCCTTTCCGAATGCTCTGATGAAAAACACATCAGGATGTTTTGTTTCTGCATATTCAGGGAAGAAAGACATCATTGTCATCATCATGATGAAGACAAACAGGAGGACTGGAAAATGATCCTGCCGCTGAGGAAAATCATGATGACGTCATCGTCATCATCAGGCTTCGTTAAAATGCAAAGGGATGATGTCACCGTCATGTTTCGTTAAGATCAGGAGATAAATGGAATATCGGGTCACCTCTAAGGAAGATGATCAGGTGGATGAATGCAATATGACCCTTTTGCGAAGAAGGTGATCCCCTTAAAAGATTAGGATGATGAACATCATCATCATCATATACTCACTGGGTGATCTAAAATATGATCCTGCTGAAAGTCCTGATGACGTCATCAGGATATCCCGGCCTTGTGTTAATCTTTGAACATGACGTCATCGTCATCATCATATCGGCGAACAGGATCATGCCTTGGAAAATATCCTGCCGAAGGAGAAAGGTGATGGTGACGTCATCGTCATCATCATATCCGCAAAAGTTTAGACTTCTCGGCAGGAGGATATTGCGAAATGTCTGGTAGAGAAAGATCATGATGATGATGATCTTGTCAACAAGACAGGAATGAAAAATCACCCTCCGCTTCGAAAGATAAGGTGATCATCATGATCACGCAAAAGGAGAACAGGAGGATATTACGAACTGCGATCCTGCCATGAAAGATCATGATGATGATGAACTCTAGGACTTTGACGCGCGTGTGCAAAGTATGCAGATGGCAGATTTCTTAAGCAAGTTGATGATGATCTTCAGCATGATATTATAATATGCTCGCGATGTTGGAATATCATGATGCTCGCGATGTTAGAATATCATGATGCTCGCGATGTTTCCAGGATGCTCGACGGGTAAAACACACTAGCACTTAAGATTGACGTCCGGATGTTTCGGGACTGCATGATTTTTATCAGGTGATAGAATAAGATCATGATGATGACCCTTGGCGATACAAAAGACCGCTCGACGGGAAAAGATTATTATGACTTAAACTTGACGTCCGGATGTTTCAACCTTAGGATATTATCGGGGGGCTTTTCAAATATCATGATGATGATGTTCATCATACAGCAATTATCAGGTTTGACCAAAACTTTGACTGCTCCTAACTCCCTCATATGGATGAATTTTCAAGTGATGTAAAAGGCAAACCTGCATGGAATTCCAAACTCTTTCTAACCATGAAGTCATAGAAACAAAATATGAACTTTGACAAACTAACCTCATGATGATGACCTACCTCATCCTGACCTTCATGATGATGATGCACCTGACTTATTTTTACCAAACCGCCAGAAACAGACAACACAAGCCAAGCCAAAAAGTTGGGTCCCTGTTTTGCCAAGTCAAAATGGGGCGTGTTGTGTAACCACACAACACATCTCCAACTTCAAATTCCTTATGTCTTCTCTTCTCATCATCCTTCTCTTTATACTTGCTATTCATATCCTCCAAATGCTTCTTCACCTAGTTATGTACTATCTTCATATGGTCTGCAAATTCTTCTGCTTCTGCACTCCTCTTTTCCTCTGTACTGATATCTCTTAATTCTACCACTCCTCTAGGATTCACTCCAGTAACAATCTCAAAAGGTGTTCTCCTGGTACTCCTGTTTACTAAATTGTTGTATGCAAATTCTACTTGTGAAAGAATAAAATCCCAACTTCATGTCTTCTCTCCAACCAAACATCTCAACAAGTTTCCCAAACTCCTATTCACTACCTATGTCTGTCCATCTGTCTGTGGATGAAAAGTAGAACTGAACTTCATATCTATCTTCATCTTCTTCCAAAGTGTCCTACAAAAGTATCCAACAAACTTTGTGTCTCTATCTGAAACTATACTCTTAGGTAATCCATGCAATCTCACAATCTCCTTGAAAAACAAGTCAACTACATGCATGGCATCAACTATCTTCTTACAAGGCATGAAATGAGCTATCTTTGAAAATCTATCAACCACTACAAATATTGAATCATCTCCTCTCTATGTCTTAGGCAATCCCATTACAAAATCCATGCTTATGTCTTCCCAAGGTCTCTCCAGTACTGTCAAAGGTTTATACAATCTAGTAATCTGACTACTTCCTTTTGCAACTTGACAAACTCTACAACTCTGCACAAATCTCTAAACATCCTTATGTATCTGGAGCCAAAAGTAATTTTCACTCACCAAAGCCACTATCTTATCAATTCCAAAATGTCTTGCCAATCCACCACTATGCTTCTCCTTAATTAGGTTATCTCTCATTGAACTTCTAGGTATGCACAACTGACTTCCTTTAAACAACATATCTTCTTGAATGAAATAGTCTAACCACTTACTCCTATCCATCACAATAGGTTCCTTACATGTTTTCCAAGGTTCTACAAAATTAGTGTCTACCTCATACATGTTCTTCAATTCATCAAAACCCAACACTTCAAATCTCATCTCTGTCAACAAGTTTCTTCTTCAACTCAAGGTATCAACAACTTTGTTTGATTTTCCACTCCTATGTTTCAACACAAAAGTATAACTCTACATGAACTCTACCCACCTCATATGTCTCTGATTCAACTTACCTTGACTATTCAAATATTGTAAAGATTGATGATCTGTATACAACACAAACTCCTTCAAGGCTTGAATTATTGCATAGAACTCTTGATCATAGACTGGATATCTCCTCCTTGCATCATTCAACTTCTCACTGAAATGTGCTATAGGTCTACCTTCTTGACTTAACACTACTCCAATTGCATTTCCACTTGCATCACAATCAACTTGAAATACCTTATTAAAATCTGGTAATGCCAAAACATGTTTCTCTGTCACTTTCTACTTCAACAACTCAAAACTTTTATCTGCTCCAGATGTCCACTTAAAATCCTTTATTTCACCTCTCATTGTCTCTGTCATAGGGTTACAAACTAACTAAAATTTTTGATGAACTTCCAGTAAAAACTAGCCAGTCCATGAAATGATCTAACTTCTCCAATGCTCTTTAGTGTAGGCCATTCAACAATTGCTTTCACTTTCTCAGGGTCCATCTTCAATCCTTCTGCAGAAATCACAAATCCCAAATTTACCAATTCTTCCTTCATGAAACTACACTTCTTTATGTTTATTAGCAATTTCTCTTCTCTTAATCTCTGCAAAACTTGTCTAATATGCCACAAATGTTCCTCTTTTATCTTACTAAAAATCAGAATGTCATCCAGGTACACAATAACAAACTTACCCAAGAATTCCTTCAAGACTTCATTAATCAATCTCATGAAAGTACTCAATGCATTTGTCAATCCAAAAGGCATCACTAACCACTGATACAATCCTTTATTTGTCTTAAAAGTAGTCTTCCATTCATCACCTTCTCTGATTCTAATTTGATGGTATCCATTCTTCAAATCTATCTTTGTGAAATATCTTGCTCGACTCAAACAATCCATGATGTCATCGATCCTAGGTAAAGGAAATCTATACTTAACTGTGATCTTGTTTATTTCTCTAGAATCAGTACACATTCTCCATTCTCCATCCTTCTTAGGTGCTAACACTACAGGCACTACACAAGGACTCAAGATTTCTCTGATCAAACCTTTCCTCAACAATTCTTGTATCTATCTATTCAGTTCTTCATTCTCTGCCGGTGTCATACGGTGTGCTACTTTGTTACACAAACTTGCTCCCAGTATTAGATCCATGTGATGACTGATACTTCTTATAGGTGGTAATCCTTCAAGTACATTATCTGATATGATGTCTTCATACTCTATAGTGCCCCTCTAGTTTCACCTTGTATGTGAAGGTGGTTGGACTATGAAGCATGAAGATGAAGGTAAAATACTCAGAATACTTAGGGTATGTTAGATAGGTTGAAGGTAGGTTTACTATTTTGATGTAGTTGATGACACTCATTGATGGTTATTATGATGGCACTGTTGATGTTTATGATTAACACATTATGCTTATGATGTGATCATTTATGGGTTAATTGATTATGTATATTAGTTTAGTATGTGATTTATGTGACTATTTGATGATTTGTTATCAGGTTTTTTATGAACTTGGTTAATGTGGATATTTTTTATGTTTTTTGTGAAGGGATAGTGTAGTATTACTCATGTTGAGTACCCTACTATGCTTCAATTCCCTATCACATTATGTCTGTTGGATGATTCTATATATGTTGTATTCAACACTTTTGTTTGTTGTAGGATTGTAGGTACCAGGCATCGACTCCACCTGATTTAGCAGGCCTGAGTGTGCCTTTACACCAATGGATAATGTGGATGGGAGATAACATGGGGTTCCCTCTATCAGCCAATGTCTTTAGTTTGTTGTCATCCATCTTCTAGTCATGGGTGTAGTTGTCGCTCAGTTGGTACCTGTCCTTGGGTGTTGGTCATCCTTTGGTATGGGGTTGTTATTATTTTTTTATTGTAGTTTAAGGTTCATTTTATTTAACTTAGTGACCAAGGTATTAAGTTGTTGATTATAGTCATTGGTTCATTTTATAAAATAAGTGATCTATGTGTATAGATGTGTTGACGTTTGATCATTTTGGTTTATAGTCAATGTGTATTTGTTAGAGATTTATTAATTGTTATAGTAATAATAATAATAATGTTATATACATACATCAATATTAGTTATTTAATTAATGTAGAAGATTGAGAATATTAATTAGTTGATTTTTATATTAAATTAAATTAGTAGCTTTGAAAGCTAGCAATAATAATAATATTGTTATATTTAGTACTTCATTGATTTTATCTGACATGAGAGATTTTATTTTATTTTGCCATTAATTTATTGTTGGAGTGGGTTGTCAGAAATTTGAAAAAAAAAACTATTCCTGTTAGTGGTGTTATGAATGCATTTAAATTTTGAGGAAGTGGATTCTTGTAATGGAAGTGTGGAAGTGGTGAATTAATTGGTTTATCTATTTTTATGATAGTGGGGATATTTGAAAGGGGTTCTGTGGAAAATCTTAGGGGGAGTTTTCCAGATGAAGTATTGGGGAAGGAAGGCAACTGAAATAGGGAGGAAGAAAGAGGATTCATCTAGAGGAGGCTCAATGATAAAATTTCTGGGTATGTCCATTTGAATAATGTTTGTGTATCTATATATGAATCTCTATTTAAACTATTAATTTTGTTTGTCTGAAAATTCTTATGTGTATGCTTGTTGATCTGAGCATTTCTTCAATTTGCCATCATCATGACCTGATAATTGTAAATACTCTTCTATCATCTTCTGTTTTGAGACAAAGTTTCTAGTAATCCTAGCCTGGGTCTTTTTATGAGCACATTTCAATCTTCCATAATTGATCATCCCTGCAATGACCTTTACACCATGCTACCCACAGATTTGTCTCAAAAATTTCCATAGCTTCTTTTCTACAATGATCCAAATTGTGCATATCTTGAAAAAAAAATTATGAGGAGACTATTGGGATTTTATGCACTTTGTTTTTTTGTTCTTACAATTATTGCTTCTCAGCTGGATAGACCCATCTTGTACCATGTGCATTCTTCTTCCTCTTGCATGATTAAGAGTTGTGGCTTCTGTAATAATTATTCAATTATTGTATGAGCTATCATGACCTCCTTGACCTTGAATAAAAAAAATATATTAAGCATACTACCATGCATTCGTTGTCAATCTCACATATAATGTTTTTATATTATCTCTGTAGATCACTTTGTAGTAAGGCTCAAGAATACTTCACCTCATTGTCTCTATTACAAATTATTCTCCATTTAATCATCCTTGAGCCATAGCTAGACTTTGCTGCTGTGTAATCCTTAATAAGTCTCCTTGTTTCTGAAAATCCATTTGTTTTTCCTTCACCTGGTTCTTGTTTTTAGATTTTTTAAAAACTTGATTGCAAGCATAAATTATGGGAATGGTTCTTCTCTTTAAAACATTAATAATCATTGATTTTTTTTTTTTTAAAACTTTCTAATTAGAAGTGAAAATGTAGGGATTCCCTTAGAATCTCTTTAATTAGAAACTAAAGTTTTCTTTCCTTATAAACATAACTTTCTTCTTAAGTGATTTATTTAGTAAGAATGTTATCTTATTCTTTTGAATTTGATTTAATTAATTATTGCATACAATAACTTATTTTAATTTTAGAATTTAAATAATTAAATCTTATTAGCTAAATATTGAGTTTTGTTGCATAATGTTAATCATAAAGTTTAATTATCTTTAAAATTGTCCTTTAATAAATTAGTGTTTGAATTTGAGTTTTATTTATTATTTGAAGGTGTGATGTCAGCTCCCTATTTAATAGGGAAGAATAGCTTTATGGATGTGTTTTATTTTTTTTACTATTTTTTTTTTAGAAATCAAATTCCTATTATTAGGATGTGTTATATTTGGGTATTTTTATATTTCAAAATCAAATCCCTATTATTAGTGATGTGTCATAATTAAGTATTATTATATTTCATTTATAAAAAATCAAATCCCTATTATTTAGGATGTGTTATATTTAAGTGATATTTTATTTATGAGAAATCAAATCCCTATTATTTCAGGATGTGTTATATTTAAGTGATATTTTATTTATAAGAAATCAAATCCCCATTATTTCGGGATGTGTTATATTTAAGTGTTATTTTATTTATGAGAAATCAAATACCTATTATTGAGGGATGTGTTATATTTAAGTATTATTTTATTTCATCCATGTTATTTAGGGATATGTTATATTTAAGCATTACTTTATAAATAAAAAAATCAAATCCTTTTAAAACAATTTATTGATTTATTATTTTATGCCTCATTGAAAAGATTTGAATGTATATGTGATTTAAATTTCAGATGTGGATATTGATATTTTTGTTGCATATTTTAAATATAAGAATATTAAAAAGTATTATTCAATT
Source organism: Cunninghamia lanceolata (assembly GCA_027924645.1). NCBI lineage: Eukaryota > Viridiplantae > Streptophyta > Pinopsida > Cupressales > Cupressaceae > Cunninghamia > Cunninghamia lanceolata. Next base: position 10,577,096 of record BSBN01001652.1, read on the forward strand.
AGTAATTAATTAGAATATTTATTTACCAAGTTTTATTTAATTAATGAGTATTATATAGTATATAAAGTGGAGTTAGATGCTTACAGAAAATTTATCATATTATAAATATTGAATTGTTATTTTAGATCTAGTCATAAGGTGTGTATGATGACCTTAGTTCTTTAATTTTAGTATGAATTGAATATTTTAAGTAGTGTACATAGAGTTGGTCTATGAAATTAAGTTATGATTGTTATATGTCTAGATATCTTTGATATATTTTGGTGGAAGACAACATTTAGTTTAGATTTAATAAGACTTGTCAAGTATATATATATATATATATATATATATATATATATATATATATATATATATATATATATATATATATATATATATATATATATATATATATATATATATATATATATATATATATATATATATATATATATATATCTTGCTTCCTCTTCACCTTAAGGAACTTTGTGGTCATATAATGGAGTCTAATATTATTTATTACTTAAATTAAAGATTGTGCTTAGTTACGAAATTAGGTGTGTAAGTGGAGGTTAGGTTTGATATAGAATAAAACGTTTAGCATTTAACTCATATACTTTCTAAATATTTAAATGGATGATTGGTTTTAATCTACTTTATGATCCTTTATGTTTTGCTTATGCAATTATTTTGAATAGAAATCACAAAGTTGTCAAGAATTTTAATAAGATCCACATTAGTGTCAAAAGAGGTTTAGTCCAATAATGGGTAGTATCTTGTTTGACTGAATTTTCTGTTATAGAATAATTGGTAACCCTTTCAAGTTATTATTGTTCTGCATTGTTGGGATAGAGCTATCTTATATTGTTAGATGATTTATCATGCTTGGAATAATGTTACATTCTTTAAGACCGTTATTAGTGCATCAGATCATATGTTACATTTGTGGTTTTGTTATTGAAGTATTGATGAGGGATCTTGGTTCATGATGTATTTTGGTAGTGATCGTGATGTGTGACCATTGCAATTTTTTGGTGTCATGCATTGTGTTATTTGGGGAAAGTGGTTTCCATAGGCCTAGGAGGGTGTGATTGTGTGGGGGTTGGATTTGTGTGCATCTTGTGAGTTGAATGAAATGTATTCTTGAAATATGGTTTCTTATTCATGTTGGTATGATACATGTGCAAGATGGGTAATGCCTTTCTTAGAGTACCTATTACTGTAGTTTGTCTTGAACTCATGTTGATGTCATGTTCGTGATGTGGTTGTAGAGTCCTTCTTGAATGTTGGGGTTCATTATTGTATTGAGCATGGAATAAAATATTGTCCTGGTGTATGTAATTGGTTGTAATTTGGAAGCAAGATGACCCATGCCTTGCTCTGGTTTCATGTTGTTTACGGTTATCGTGACTATTTCAACTGAAAGTTTTGGGACAATGATTCAAGAGTTGGTCCTTGACATATGATTTGTATGCAAGAGGATAAATGCCTTGTAGTGTCATTATCATGCATGTCATTTTGGTGATTTCTATTTTTTATCTTGATAGGGGTACTAGTTGTATGTAGGAGAGTAGCTTTCATGGTGGGGCCAGTGCCCAAAGTGGCTGCCTGGATAACCTCATGAAAGTTGTAATCAAGTGATAACATAATAATTAACCTAGATGGGTTGGGTAGTTAAAGACAAGAAGATAATTATGATGCCTCACCCATGCCTATAGTGCTTTCTTAGGCTAAGGATGGGGTGAGAAGGCCTGGTTGGAAAGTTCAACCTCCTTGTCTTCATGAGAGGATGTGTCAGTTCTGCATGTGTCACCCTATGGTGCCGGTGCCTAGGGAGAGGCTTCTAGGATAACCATAGATGGGGGCTAGTTTCTAGAGAGAGATAGCCAAGATAACCCATGCTAGGACCATGCGATGACACTCTTCCTACTATAGCTTAGTTACTTCCTTTTTGCTATCTTCAGATGTTGCCTCTTGAGTAGTGTTAGCCATTGTTGATCTGTGTTTCTGTGTCAATTTTGTAACTACTTATTTGTACTTTGTGATCTTTGACTTAGTGGAACCTCATTGTTATCTCCTAGCATGGGGGGTGGACCTCAGGGTTCCACATGGTCGGGTGGTTGTCCTTTATTCCATTAGTTTTCTGGCATCATGGCTACTGTGTAAAGAAGATGTATCTCTCTTGATTCCAGTTTTGCACCTGTATCCAAGATGGACATTTGTACTATTTGTATTTAGATCTTTTGTATCAAAAGAAATCCTTATGTAATTGATGTATCTAGAAAGAGATCTTTTGTATCAATGAAACTATGTAATTCCTCTTGTAAGATATACTATTTTGTACTTGTAATCTTAATGCAAACTTCTTGATGTATTTGGATGTTGTAATGAAAGATGCTAGTTGGTGTATTTGATTAAACTATGTATGTTGTTGGTTGTTGTTATATTTCAATAATGCAGCTATGTAATCCCTAGAGATGTTAGTTTAACTTGTTGCTATTAGACCATTTTATGTTTTGTTATCACTTCTCTAGAAAAAAAATATATTTCACCCTTTTTATTGCTTAGTTAAACTTATCTTTAGGGTTGCATGGTAGGGCATTACACTTGGTATCAGAGCTAGGTTTGCAACACTGAGACCTCTGGATTGTTGTTGTTGCTCTAGGTTAAGTGATTTTCTCTTAGTGGCGAGTTGGTAATGGTACCTTTCACCTGTGTGCATTAGTATGACATTAGAAAATTGATAAGTTTATAGAATTGTCCTTTGATTATGTCTTGTTTACTTATGTGTTCTCTCTTCCTCTTCTCTGATAAGGTGATGATATATTTCACAATATGTCTTTCCTAAATGTTAGTGCTTGTTGAGGCTTTGAGTTTCTCTTGTGGTCACTAGTGAAATATAAGAAATAAGCATGGTTATTGTTAGTGCATGTAATTAAGTATTGGAATGATTTAATCATTTGGTGAGTCATGTGATTATGTGATGTTGTCATGTGTGGGGTATCTTAACATGGTTGTTGATAACCTAACATCTATTTCCTAGTTGGTCATGACCACATGTGGAAGATCTATTGTAGTTTATGAAAGTAATCATTGTATATGCATGTGTAAGAACTATGTGCAGGAAATCAAATAGGAGCTTGTGTTGGGCCTATGAGATTAGGAATGTAATAATGTAAGTCAATTATAGTTTTGAATTATTCCTGTGTGTGATATCATACATTCCTTTTATATCTTCTTGCAATTGCATATTTCCATAGTTTAGTAAAAAGAAATTGTATTGTATTGAAGATAGAAGTTGTTCAAGTAAATAAGTAGCGATTGTGTTGCCTTAAATCCTTGTATAAAAGTGGTTTAGATAAGAGGATGTAGTTAACTTAATTCCTTAAGTGTTGGTGTACGTTCTTTAATGCATTCTAGACCTTGTGTCCTTGAGTGTTGTGTAGCAGATGCTCCCTTTTTGTGGCTAAAATAAGTCACATCGTGATGTGAATTTGTTTCGTAATTTGGTTGTTTTGAAATTTTTAACAATTGTTTCATGTGTTGTTGGGGTTAGTAGTGAATTTTCTTTCTTTGAACTTTGTTATGATAGGAGTGGTCACCAAAACGCTTTTCTTTATACTTGATTTATTTTTGAAAATTGTTGGCATTTTGTGACTTAAGATTGAATTTGATTATTTTCCCACTTGGGTTCGCATTTATTTTTTTATTTTCTATGGTGGCTACTCTAAATGTTTGGTTTTGTTGGCCTCAATTTGTGTTAAGTGTTGTTTCTATCATGTTCATGTCAAACCTCTAATAGTATGTTCAAGGGAGGACTCCGCAGAGAATTGTATGGTGTATGTTAGTAAATAGATGAAAGCATAGTGGAAATAAGATATGAGATGTATTTTTCCCTTGATTATATGTGAATACAATTCTCTAAATCATATGAAACTTTCAAAATATGTGTGATTAGATACAAGTAAATCGCATGATACGTCGTAAGGGTAAAAAATTTATGTTCTTCTTGTCTTTATTGAATGATTGTGCCTGTCTTATGAATAATTGTTTTTCCATTGATGCGTATGCTGGCAATAGGAAATTACAATACTAATATGTTATGTTTCCACCCTAGTCTGTGACTTCTAGGAGGAAGTCAAGTTTTAGGGGGGGAGGATGTAGTGCCCCTCTAGTTTCACCTTGTATGTGCAGGTGGTCGGACTATGAAGCATGAAGATGAAGGTAAAATACTCAGAATACTTAGGGTATGTTAGACAGGTTGAAGGTAGGTTTACTATTTTGATGTAGTTGATGACACTCGTTGATGCTTATTGTGATGGTACTGTTGATGTTTATGATTAATACATTATGCTTATGATGTGATCATTTATGGGTTAATTGATTATGTAGATTAGTTTAGTATGTGATTTATGCAACTATTTGATGATGTGTGATCAGGTTGTTTATGAACTTGGTTAATGTGGATATTTTTGATGTGTTTTGTGAAGGGATAGTATAGTATTACTCATGTTGAGTACCCTACTATGCTGCAATTCTCTATCATAGTGTGCCCGTTGGATGATTATATATATGTTGTATTCAAAACTTTTGTTTGTTGTAGGATTGTAGGTACCAAGCATCAACTCCACCTGATTTAGCAGGTTTGAGCGTGCCTGTACACCAATGGATAATGTGGATGGGAGATAACATGGGGTTCCCTTTGTCAGCCAATGTATTTCTAGTCATGGGTGTAGTTGTCGCTCAGTTGGTACTTGTCCTCAGGTATTGGTCATCCTTTGGTATGTGGTTGTTATTATTTGTTTATTGTAGTTTAAGGTTCATTTTATTAAACTTAGTGACCAAGGTATTAAGCTGTTGATTATAGTCGTTGGTTCATTTTATAGAATAAGTGATCTATGTGTATAGATGTATTGATGTTTGATCATTTTGGTTTATAGTCAATGTGTATTTGTTGGAGATTTATTAATTGTTATAGTAATAATAATAATAAGTTTATATATATATACATCAATATTAGTTATTTAATTAATGTAGAAGATTGAGAATATTAATTAATTGATTTTTATATTAAACTAAATTAGTAGCTTTCAAAGCTAGTAATAATAATAATATTGTTATATTTAGTACTTTATTGATTTTATCTGACATGAGAGATTTTATTTTATTTTGCCATTAATTTATTGTTGGAGTGGGTTGTCAGAAATTTGAAAAAAAAAACTATTCCTGTTAGTGGTGTTATGAATGAATTTAAATTTTGAGGAAGTGGATTCCTGTAACAGAAGTGTGGAAGTGGCGAATTAATTGGTTTATTTATTTTTATGATAGTGCGGATATTTGAAGGGGGTTCTGTGGAAAATTTTAGGGGGAGTTTTACAGATGAAGTATTGGGGAAGGAAGGCAACAGAAATCGAGAGGAAGAAAGAGGATTCATTTGGAGGAGGCTCAAGGATAAAATTTCTGGGTATGTCCATTTGGATAATGTCTATGTCTCTATATATGGATCTCTATTTAAACTATTAATTTTTCTTGTCTAAAAATTCTTATGTGTATGCTTGCTGATCTAATCATTTCTTCAATTTGCCATCATCATGATATGATCAATGTAAATACTCTTCTGTCACCTTCTATTTTGAGAGAAAGTTTCTTGTAATCCTAGCCTGGGTCTTTTTATGAACACATTTCAATCTTCCATAATTGATCATCCCTGCAATCACCTTTACACCATGCTACCCATAGCTTTGTCTCAAAAATTTCCATAGCTTCTTTTCTACAATGGTCCAAATTGTCCATATCTTGAAATTTCTTTTTTATGAGGAGAGTATTAGGATTTTATGCACTTAATTTTTTTTTCCTACAATTTTTGTTTCTCATCTGGATAGACCCATCTTGTGCCTTGTGCATTCTTCTTCCTCTTGCATGATTAAGAATTGTGGCTTCTGTAATAATTATTCAATTATTGTATGAGCTATCATGACCTCCTTGACCTTGAATTAAAAAAAAATATTAAGCATACTGCCATGCATTCATTGTCAATCTCACATATAATGTTTTTATATTATCTCTGTAGATCACTTTGTAGTAAGGCTCAAGAATACTTTACCTCACTGTCTTTATTACAAATTATTCTCCATTGAATCATCCTTGAGCCATAGCCAGACTTTGTTGCTGTGTAATCCTTAATAAGTCTCCTTGTTTCTGAAAATCCATTTGCTTTTCCTTCACCTAGGTCTTTTTTTTTATATTTTTTTAAAAACTTGATTGCAAGCATAAATTATGGGAATGGTTCTTCTCTTTAAAAAATTAATAATCATTGATTTTATTTTTTAAAACTTTCTAATTAGAAGTGAAAACTTAGGGATTCCCTTACAATCTCTTTAATTAGAAACTAAAATTTTCTTTCCTTATAACCATAACTTTCTTCTTAAGTGATTTATTTAGTAAGAATGTTATCTTATTCTTTTGAATTTGATTTAATTAATTATTGCATACAATAACTTATTTTAATTTTAGAATTTAAATATTTAAATCTTATTAGCTAAATATTAAGTTTTGTTGCATAATGTTAATCATAAAGTTTAATTATCTTTAAAATTGTCCTTTAATAAATTAGTGTTTTAATTTGAGTTTTATTTACTATTTGAAGGTGTGATGTCAACTCCTTATTTAATAGGGAAGAATAGTTTTACTTATGTGTTTTATTTTTTTACTATTTTTTTTTAGAAATCAAATTCCTATTATTAGGATGTGTTATATTTAAGTATTATTATATTTCATTTATGAAAAATCAAATCCCTATTATTTCGGGATGTGTTATATTTAAGTGATATTTTATTTATGAGAAATCAAATCCCTATTATTTCGAGATGTGTTATATTTAAATATTAATTTATTTATGAGAAATCAAATACCTATTATTGAGGGATGTGTTATATTTAAGTATTATTTTATTTCATCCCTATTATTTAGGGATATGTTATATTTAAGCATTACTTTATAAATAAAAAATATCAAATCCTTTTAAAATAATTTATTGATTTATTATTTTATGTCTCATTGAAAAGATTTGAATGTAGATGTGATTTAAATTTTAGGTGTGGATATTGATACTTTTGTTGCATATTTTAAATATAAGAATATTAAAAAGTATTATTCAATTAGTAATTAATTAGAATATTTATTTACCAAGTTATATTTAATTAATGAGTATTATATAGTATATAAAGTAGAGTTAGATGCTTAGGTAAAATTTATCATATTATAAATATTGAATTGTTATTTTAGATCTAGTCATAAGGTGTGTATGATAACCTTAGTTCTTTAATTTTAGTATGAATTGAATATTTAAGTAGTGTACATAGAGTTGGTCTATGAATTTAAGTTATGTTTGTTATATGTCTAGACATCTTTGATATATTTTGGTGGAAGACAACATTTAGTTTAGATTTAATAAGGCTTGTCAAGTATATATATATATATATATATATCTTGCTTCCTCTTCACCTTAAGGAACTTTGTGGTCATTTAATGGAGTCTAATCTTATTTATGAATTAAATTAAAGATTGTGCTTAGTTACGAAATTGGGTGTGTAAGTGGAGGTTAGGTTTGATATAGTATAAAATGTTTAGCATTTAACTCATATACTTTCTAAATATTTAAATGGATGATCAGTTTTAATCTACTTTATGATCCTTTATGTTTTGCTTATGCAATTATTTTGAATAGAAATCACAAAGTTGTCAAGAATTTTAATAAGATCCACATTAGTGTAGAAAGAGGTTTAGTCCAATAACGGGTAGTATCTTGTTTGACTGAATTTTCTGTTATAGAATAATTGGTAACCCTTTCAAGTTATTATTGTTCTACATTGTTGGGATAGAGCTATCTTATGTTGTTAGATGATTTATCATGCTTGGAATAATGTTACATTCTTTAAGACCATTATTAGTGCATCAGATCATATGTTACATTTGTGGTTTTGTTATTGAAGTATTGATGAGGGATCTTGGTTCATGATGTGTTTTGGAAGTGATCGTGATGTGTGACCATTGCATTTTTATGGTGTCATGCATTGTGTTATTTGGTGAAAGTGGTTTCCAGAGGCCTAGGAGGGTGTGATTGTGTGGGGGTTGGCTTTGTGTGCATCTTGTGAGTTGAATGAAATGTATTCTTGAAATATGGTTTCTTATTCATGTTGGTATGATATATGTGCAAGATGGGTAATGCCTTGCTCAGAGTACCTATTCTTGTGGTTTTGTCTTGAACTCATGTTGATGTCATGTTCGTGATGTGGTTGTAGAGTCCTTCTTGAATGTTGGGGTTCATTATTGTATTAAGCATGGAATAAAATATTGTGTTGTTTTATGTAATTGGTTGTAATTTGGGAGCAAGATGACCCATGCCTTGCTCTGGTTTCAAGTTGTTTATGGTTGTCATGACTGTTTGAACTAAAATTTTTGGGACAATGATTCAAGAGTTGGTCTTTGAGATATGATTTGTATGCAAGAGAATAGATGCCTTGCAGTGTCATTATCATGCATGTCATTTTGGTGATTTCTATTTTTTTATCTTGATAGGGGTACTAGTTGTATGTAGGAGAGTGGCTTTCATTGTGGGACCGGTGCCCAAAGTGGCTACCTAGATAACCACATGAAAGTTGTAATCAAGTGATAACATAATAATTAACCTAGATGGGTTGGGTTGTTAAACACATAAAAAGATAATTATGATGCCTCACCCATGCCTATAGCACTTTCTTAGGCTAAGGATGGGATGAGAAGGCCTAGTTGGCAAGATCGACCTCCTTGTCTTCATGAGAGGATGTGTCAGTTCCACATGTGTCACCCTATGGGGCTAGTGCCTAGGGAGAGGCTACCAGGATAACCATAGATGGGGGCCAGTTTCTAGATAGAGATAGCTAGGATAACCCATGTTAGGACCATATGATGACACTCTTCCTACTACAGCTTAGTTACTTCCTTTTTGTTATCTTCTGATGTTGCCTCTCGAGTAGTGTTAGCCATTGTTGATCTGTGTTTCTCTGTCAATTTTGTATTTGCTTATTTGTACTTTGTGATCTTTGACTTAGTGGAACCTCATTGTTATCTCCTAGTGTGGGTAGTGGACCTCAAGGTTCCACATGGTCGGGTGGTTGTGCTTTATTCCATTGGTTTTCTGGCATCGTGGCTTGGGTGTAAAGAAGATGTATCTCTCTTGATTCTAGTTTTGCACCTGTATCGAAGATGAACATTTGTACTATTTGTATTTAGATCTTTTATATCAAAAGAAATCCTTATGTAATTGATGTATCTAGAAAGAGAGCTTTTGTATCAATGAAACTATGTAATTCCTCTTGTAAGATATACTATTTTATACTTGTAATCTTAATGCAAACTTCTTGATGTATTTGGATGTCGTAATGAAAGATGTTAGTTGGTGCATTTGATTAAACTATGTATGTTGTTGGTTGTTGTTATATATCAATTATTTATCTATGTAATCCCTAGAGATGTTAGTTTAACTTGTTGCTATTAGACCATTTTATGTTTTGTTATTACCACTTCTCTAAAAAAAAAATATTTCACCCTTTTTATTACTTAGTTAAACTTATCTTTAGGGTTGCATGGTGGGGCATTACATACTCTGTTAGCAACCCTCTTATCTCCTCCAGTTTAGTCTCTTTCTTCAATGTTTCAGGCTTCGTAGGAATCAAGGCATAACACATACTTTCTTGTTTCAAGCCATCTAAAAATTTCCTTCCATCTACCAAACAGATTCTAGCATTCCCACATAACACATCTTTAGTATCATCCTCCAAAGGAATCAAAGTAATTCTTTTCCCATTTTTGTTTATAGTATATGTATTTTTTCTCCCATCATGTATAGCTTTTCTATCATACTGCCAAGGTCTACCCAACAAGATATGATAGACATCCATAAGCATGATATCACACAAGACTTCATCATGATAAGATCCAATATGAAATTTCACCAAACATTGTTCACTCACCAATACCTTATGATCATCCTGAATCCATGCTATCTGATATGGCTTAGGGTGTTCCAATCCTTCCAACTTCAGCTTAGTCACCATCTCCTCTGAAACTAGGTTATCTGAAATACCACTATCAATTACAACCTTACAACACTTACCTCCTGATTTGCATCTTGTTCTAAATAAACTCTTCCTCTATGGTTGTTCCTCATTTATCTCTATTTGAAATAGTGCTCTTCTCATCACCAATGATTTTCCTTTCTCTAGATTGCCAACTGAACTAGGTGATCCAATAGGTTCTTCTTCAACATAGGCTTCCCTTTCACTATTTCTTGTCCTCTTGCTTGTACTACCTTGATTACATTCAAATTCTCTATGTCCTTCATCTCCACACTTGAAACAAGTACCTCTGAATGTTCTCTTATTCAATCCTCTTCCTTCTCTTTTGTATCCTTCATTCCAGTAGGCACTAGGGTTTCCTCTTCGGCAAAAAATTTTGTCATCTCTTCGGTAAGCATTATTATCTCTGTCATCTGTCTTCAATGGGCTGTCAAACTTGTTCTACTCTGGATATGATCTGTCTCCTCCAGAATAAGTCCTACCTCTCTAAAATTTACCTCCTCTTCCTCTTTGTCTCTGATCATGTCTTTTGTTCAGTTTCTCTTCAACCTTCAAGGCAAACTGATATGTTTCTTCTAAAGATGTCATCCTCAACAAACTTAGTTCCTCTAGAATGATCAATCTTAGTCCATTGATGTCCTATCCTTATGATCATTTTATGAAATTCTTTAGTGTACTCCTTCACAGATCTCTCCTTTTGTCTCAAGTTTTGCAATCTTTTCAACAACTCCAACTCCTAGTCAGCAAGTATAAATTGATTCTTCAACTTTGTCACCATCCGGTCCCACTTTGTAATCTTTTATTTTCCTCTTCTATTTCTTTCCAACTAAACTTCTTTCCACCATATACTAGCATGTCCCTTCAACTTTGTCTTTGTAAATTTCACCTTCTCGGGATCTTCAATATCATTTATCCAGTCAATCAACTCTTCAGGATTCAAGTTACTAGTATAATTCAACACATCAACTCTAGGTCTTTTTCCAATCTTTGAAATAGCTCACAACATCTTTATCTAATTTGATTCTTCTTCTTCATTACCTTCTAGGGTTTCGCCAGTTTGTTTAGTAGATTGAAATTCCTCTTCATCATCACTTTCAACATTAGGTCTCGATGTCAACCCTCTTCGCCTATCTTCTTCAATAGCATCTAATCAAATTCATATCATTCTAATCAATTCCATCATCTCATCCATTCTATTAGCCATTGTACCAACAACAGCAACTCTCCTCGGTGGCATTCTTCCTAGGATCAAGTGTAAACTACCTCAGGTTCAGCGATCGGGCTACAAGGTGACAACTACCTCACAATCGGCGATCGGTTGCAACACAAGTAACCTACCTCAATTCAGTGATCTGTCCATAGCAAGATCTTATTGAATTCCTTGCCAACTTTGCTCAATTCTCTCAATTCACTTCCAAAGATTCAAACTTTTCACTTTGATACCACTTGGTTCAGTCATGATAGGAGGGTTCACAAAATGAACTGTCTGGACTGTGCAACAAGAGTAAACACAACGGAAACAACTCAAAGATAGAAGGTGAATGTAGATTCAGTCATTCAGTATATCAAAGAATTCAAATACAAATTGGCTAGCATCATGCAGTCTTACAACTAGGCTCAAAGGCCTGATTACATACATGCGCAAGATAAAGCTTTGAGGTCCTCTCGTGAAGGAGCCAATTATCTATCTTCTAAATTATGAGAACTGCTTTCCTAAGGATCTATTACATCAATATATATCAACTCCGAACCAATAGATTCCTCCGCATCAGCCAAGGAAGATCACAAATTCCAAAGAAGAGATGTAACATGTACACATAGAAGGGTCAGACCTAAATGCATAGAACACTTTCGATAAATGAATGGAATGAAGTGTGGATCTACAAGGAAGGTCAGCCATGGACCAAAGATCATTGAATGATGTGTCATTAGGCTCTAGGGATCGGGCAATGCTTCCGCAAGCTTCTCCTTCAGCTAGTTGACAGTGAATATCAGGATGCTCTGCTCTGAGAAATAGTCAACTTCTGATAGCGATATACTTCTGGTAACTGATCCAAGTGCTCTAAATTCTTGATGTGATGTAAATGAATGAATGTAGATGGTAAGTCTAGATCCACAAGATGTGAAATGCCAAAACTGGACCACAAGCTGAAAACTACTTCTGATTGAATGACCTGAACTGAACTGAGAAATGAAAAGAAACAAACTAAAATGTAAATATTTTTTGTTGATGCAAGATTACTCTTGAACCAGGGATGCTTTTGCATCAACAAGATTTATTTTTAGAAGATTAGAAGTTAAACAAAGCAAATTAAATAAATTAATTTATTTAATTTTTTGTGCATGATGGAAGACATAGAATAGATTTGAAGATTTAAATAAATTAAACAAATAAATTTATTTAATTTATTTTGCATGATGAAGGATAAATAAAATATTTTATTATATTTTATTTTAAGAAGAGATATTCAATTTAAATAAATTTGAATGATTTATTTAAATTTGGAAGAGTAATTGATTGAATTAAATAATTTAGAATTATTTAATTGTAGATAAGAGGATTTAAATGATAAATTAATTAAACAATTAATTTATTCAATTGATGTGGATTTCAATTTTGGAAGACGATAATGATTTAATTAAATAATTGAAATTATTTAATTTTGGAAGAATAAAGTTGATTTTGATGAAATTAATTAAATAAATACAATTTATTTAATTAATGTCATATTTAGGAGATTTGGAAGAATTTGATGATTTTGATGAGATTAATTAAATAATTTGATTATTTAATTAATGTTGAAATGTAGGTGATTTGACAGATTTGATGATTTGCAAGTGATGTGATGACATGGTCATTTTTAGGTGTCTACAAAAGGAAATAATTTTCTGTTTTGTTTACCAAACCCACAATACTCACAGAAATCAAAGTGCTCATCAAAATAATAGAAACCATCCAACAAATCTTTATTCTTAATAGTTTTCAAAATATTATTACTTGTGTGACCCAATCTATGGTGCTACAACATACATGTATTTTCAGTACTAGCCTCAGATACATAGGAGGCATTACAAACTATAGTGGCTTCAAGCTAGAACAGGTTTCCCAATCTCTTCCCTTTCGCTATCACCAAGTTCCCTCTCACTAATCTGCATCTATGCTTGTCAAAAGTTACATGCATTCCCAAATCATTCAGCTTTGAAACAAAAATCAAATTTCTAGCTAATCCAGGAACATGATAAACACCAGGGAGGGTTTTAATCCTCCCATCACTAAAACACAATAGTACCTTGCCTTTCCCAACTATCAAATATGTAGAGTTGTCTCCAAGGTAGATATTACCTCTATCATACTCTCCATATGTGGAAAAGCATTCCTTATGTGGGGCCATATGAAATGAGCATCCTGAGTCAACTAACCAGTGATCATTAGAAACAACATTACATGTAGAAAGTAAAACATCTTCACCTACATTCAAGGACTTATCCAAAACACTCTCCCACTATTTCTTTGGGTTTCTGGACTTCTTCTTCACATGTCCCCTTTTACCGTAGTTCCAACACTTAACTCTATTCTTCTTCTTAGGAGTCTTAGATTGGCCTTTGGACTTGACCTTAGCCCTTTTCTAATCTCCTTTCAGTCCTCTTTCCCTAGACCTTCCCTTGACATTAAGATCATCCCCTGAACTATCTGAACTCTTCTTCCTCAGTTCCTTTGACAGTAAAACTACAACAAGGGCATCCAACATCAGATCTGTGAGGTTAGCAGTGATAGAAAGGATAACATTCTCCTAAGACTCGGGTAAAGAACAAAGAAGCAAGATACATTTATCTTCCTCATCAACATCAACATCTACTGATCCAAGCTAACTCGTCAACAAATTAAATGAATTTAAATGCTTTGCAACTAACTCACCCTCTTTCATTTTCAAAGAAAATAGTTTTCTTTTTAAATAGAGTTTATTTACCATGTACTCTTGGCTTGATAGATCTCACCCAACTGATTCCACAATTTATGTGTGGTCTCTTCCTTTGCAACATTCAGTAGGACAAAACCTGAAAGACACAAATGGATGGTTCCTCGTGCCTTCTTATCCAGTCTAGCCCACTCATCCATAGAGACATCATTAGGTTTCTTCTCTTTTTGGATAGCCAACCACTGGTTTTTTTATTCCAACAAATCTTCCATTTTCAGCTTCCACAACTCATACCCTGTTCTGTTGAACTTCTCAATATCCAAATGAGAGGTTGATGCAATGGTGGATGTAGCCATAATAACAACTCAAGATCTGCTAAACAAATACAACCAAATCTCCCGCTATAGCTATAGCTTCCACACTACCACCCAACAGTCAAATTTGGGTAGGCTTTGATACCAAATGTTAGAATGAAAGCACAACTACTCAATGGAAATCTAATTCAAAAATAAATTTCTGCAATCTTTAACTGTGTATTATCAATGGAGATTGTAACATGAAACTAAAACTATGCAACACAGAAATGCAAAACAAAAAACTAAACACACAACACAGTGTTTACGTGGAGAAAATCCTTACAGGTAAAAAACTCCACCAAGAAAGAGGCACAAATTTGTATTAATCTGAAAAAGATTGTACAATATGACAACTCAACAAATCTCTCCACCAATCTTCAACCTGTCAACATTTTGGCAACACCTGAGTACCTACAATCTATATTGCAACAACAAATGCAATGGAAAATATTTATATAAGAGTTTCCCTCCATTCTAGGCATCCACTTTCTCTCTCCTCCAATAACCCCACATGCAAGCATTAAATGTCATCATACATGCAACCACCAAGTGTCAAAAACTTACCCATGCAAAGTTGGGCACCCCTATCCAAGAATAGCATGTAAAAACATCTTATGATGCATCATAACCATCATAGATACCACCAACAATAAATCTTCCCAATATGGGTGCCTAGGGCTACAAATAGCAAGCACAACTAATAATGGGTGTCATATGCGTCATACATGCATGGAATCTTATGACAACTTGCAGCTGCCATAAATCTACTTACACCATATTATGACTAGTTGTCATACATGCCAAAAAATAGTAGATTCCTCAAGGGAAATTCTTACCCTCATTTACCTCTAAGTTTTACATTTGCCAACAGTAAATATCACTCCATAACTTCCATCGGTACCTCTAAAATTACCACTGTCAATGAGACTGCCTCATTCCCTTATGGGTAATTACAAATTTCAAATAATAAATGGAATAAATACAATATTGGAATTTACAAGGTTAATGGTACCTTATTCCAACATAGTCTAAAGTTGTGTGGTGATGAGTCCCTTGCTACACTCTGAGATTTGTATTGCGTGTCTTCTCCCCCATATGCAGTCTAAAGCTATGTGGCGAAATGTCCCTCCCTACATTTTGGGGTTGTGTGTTGCATTTTTACTTTCCATGTATCTGCATTCATTTATATATGAAAATGAAAAAGAAATAATCACTACATTCATTGTATTCATCATGTTTTATGTGTCTTCAATGCTATCTTCTCTATATTTTGCATGACTATTACTGTCTTCTCTGTGTTTTACATGCATGTTACTATCTTCATTATGCTTGGCATGTTTGCTATGTTTTGACCATACTTTAATGCATGTATGGGTCGTAAGATCATACATACATTAAAGTGGGGGCTAAATGTTATGTCGTAAAATATTCCCCTAGGACTTTTACCTCCTAAGTTTAGCTCTCAAGTCCCTTATTTTGCATCTTGTATGTTAGATTTAATTCCCTAAACAAAATGGCCTAAAACCCATGTCAAATGGGACTTGAGGGATATCTATGAGCTTAACCCTACCCTAAAATAGGTACCAAGGGCTTGGGCACTCATGTCCTAGTCCTACCCTATTTTAGGCAGGTCCCAAATTTGAATGTCAATTGTGTGATAGTTAAAGGTGTTTCATTCCGACATCTTAAGTTTGAATTACAAAATTAAAGTGAGAATGCATACATAAGCATGTTTAAGGTTTCATTTGCAAACTAGAAGATGATTATGAACTTTTGGTGAACTTATGATTTTAGAGCATTCAAGATATTCATTGTTGCAGAGCAGAATATTGTTGTTGTGTTTGTGATTGTAGTTTTAGCTTCATCTTCTCATGTGTTAAAGGATTTTCATCTACATGTGAGCTACACCTCTGAGGTGATATCTATTTGTGTTGAATCAATCATTTATCAATTTATCAATTTGTTTTTTCCTCTATCCTACAGAGATACACACTCTTTATCAAACAACAGTGTTGGAAGGCTTGAATGCCATTTCAGAGCTTGACTGAGGCAAGCTCCTAAACACAACAACCCCCAACCACACTCCTTGTGATTACAAGTTACAAGTATCAGATTTTGCGGAGTGGAGTTGTAGAGGAAGGTTGCAGAAGATAAGGATTCTAGATCCGACGAAAATAAGTTGTTTGGTGCACTGTCGGGTCTAGGGCACTAGTCATAAAGCCCTCTGAGGTTGCAGGAGTAGAAATCTCTATGATAGTGATAATTAGCATTAGAAGAAGTCCCTATTGATGATGATTGTTAGTCATAACAAAACTCATAAAAATTTGCACAACAAACCTTTATTATCTTATAAAGTACGATCAATTTAAGATAAATTAATGACTCCAAGGCTCCGTTGATCAGGTCATGATCATCTAATGTTACTCAGAGGTTGATGTGACATGTTGTTTTCCATTTCAAGGGGTCTTACACTGATTGAAAGATTAATTGTATACTTGCCTGCTATAAATTCACTTTACAAATGATGTTATTTCCACTATGCTCAACAAATGATGATTATATTTATAAGTTTGATCAATTCTTCTGAGCATCTACTTTTAGGAACTTATATATAGTTTTGCACTTTGTATTCATTCAAATGATGTGCCTACAAGTATATATTCATATGTTTATCATGGATATTAATATGTATTTGCATGATATTTGTCAATTTGACATGCTTTCACTCAAAATATGCTCTATATTTTCAATTATTTACGAGATATAGGCATATTTCATGTTCATGTGCTTTAGGTTGTATGTTATTTGCAATTATGGAGGTGATTTGTAATGAAATTCAAAGAAAATTAAAGAAATACTTCTAGTTTTAGTGAACCTTTATCTATTGAGTCACATACATTCTAGATACAATCATGAAGAGAAGAAACCAAACCATAATTCACCAGGTTGTTCCACAGCTAGGTATGGCTGATGTTAGCTTCAAAGGAACAAGGAATGAAAACAATACATGCAGACTAACAAGCACTCCAAGGGACGTAGCTAATCAATGCATATATCTAAATTCCACTCACTGATTACTTAAGATTTACAATAATTTGTAATCAAATAGCTTTCTCTTTCATTAAGTATGCAAAACATGTACATTCACAATAGCTTTGAAATCAATCCTAAATTCTTCAGCAATCAAATTTCAATTAAGTTTCTAATGACTAAAAAGATGCATTCCTTCCCCTCTTATAGAATAAGGAGAGGAGGTGGTTACAAATGACCAATGGTCAAGATTCATCTATTCAGATCAATGGTCAACCTTTCATCATTGACTTAGTCAACATCTTCATCAGTAGCACAAGTTGCCAGCTGGTAACTATCTAGCAAAGCTTACTGCTTATAAGTAGCCTATGCATATGTTTACCTTATGATGCATCTCTACTTACTCCTTATCTCCTTCTTCTTCTTCACTTTCTTCTTCCTCTTCACTCTCTTCATCATCTTCATCTTCATTATCACTATCACTTTGATGTAGATCATCCCTTATATGGACCTTTATTGTTGCCCTAATGGACTCATATGTGTGTACTATCCTATCGACTTCACCTCCATCCTGAGCCTTGGCTTTTACTACTGCATGCTTATGGGAATGGAATTTGGCCTGGAGGGCTTCCATCTTGCTTTTCCTACTACTTAGTGTCTTATTATAAGTTTCTACCCTAACCTTTATTCTCATGACCTTGTTCATCACTTCCTCTATTAAGTGGTTCAGGGGGTCCTCTACGACTTGCTTAAAGTTATCATGGAAGGCCTTGATAGCGAAATCGACATCTTGATTTTCAATCTTCCCCTCTACCTTCTCTTCGAGTGCCTCTAGGGTTTCTGCCTCATGTGCCATCAGGTTATGTAGTTTGACACTTATATCACTAAGCTTTCCATTGCATCTCTTCAGTATATCACATTCAAATCATGTATCTTCATACCAGATACTTAGCAGTTGGGAGGTGTTATTATCTAATATATTGTTTCTTATCAGGGTCTATGCATCAATCCTCTTCATCTCCCCTAATGCATCTAGGTATTTCTCTAGTTTAAAGGACCTTTTTCGTACTTTATTTTGTAATTTGTCTACCTTTCTCTTCAAGGTGCTCAAAGAATTCCACCTCTCCAAAGAGATTTTTACCACATCTTCAACCTCAAAAATGGATGACATCATCCACTTCTCCATTACCTGGGCTTTATGCCTCATCAAGTCGAATCTCGCAACCTCCTCTTGTGATATAATAGATAGTGGGGTGGCAGGATCAGTGGGTGCATGATCAGGGTTAATTAACCCTTTAATAAAAGAATGTAACTAAGCAATGTGCTCTTTATGCCTTTTATTCTTCTCTTTGTCTCTCTTCACCCTTTGTGTTAGAGAGTCAATTATATCTTTTCCCTCTTGACCTTCTTGGTCCTCATTTACAAAACCTAGATCAACATTAGTGATCTAAAAATCCTCAAGGCCTATTTGGCCTTTCACTTTTTCACCTGTAGGCAAGGATATTTGTGTAATTCGCCTACCTATAGTAGGGTCTCTTTTAATTGTTGAAGTTAGCCTGGCCTTTATTCTTGGCTTCATCATGCTCCCACCAAATAATGTAGACACATCAAAATCTTGTACCTCCTCTACCTATTATAGATGTATCTCTCGTTGCAACTAATGAGGTACATCACCCTTAGGCTCCTGATGATCACCCCTGGTATTTTGGGTATCTTGTTCTCCTATATTTGATTCTGCCCTTGATGGTGATTGTTCTTTCCTAATTTCTTCCTCATGTACCTTATCATGAGGGGGATCTTGCTGGGGTTCCTCCTATTGAGGGACTTCCTTTTGTGGAGGAGGCTCTTCTGAAGTT
Source organism: Cunninghamia lanceolata (assembly GCA_027924645.1). Lineage (NCBI taxonomy): Eukaryota > Viridiplantae > Streptophyta > Pinopsida > Cupressales > Cupressaceae > Cunninghamia > Cunninghamia lanceolata. The sequence continues at coordinate 10,596,352 of BSBN01001652.1, forward strand.
TTTATACTTTGATCCTACACCCCTTCCTGCAGACTTTCTTTAGGAGCCTCAGGAATACCTTGGCTTTGTCTTTCTTGTGGCACTGTCTTCTCTTGATCAATCTATGTATTATGAACTTGGGGATCAACCTGATTACCCCTAGTTGCCTTATCTATCTCTTTCTCAGCACCTATGTCATGTGTCAGTTTCTGTTCATTACCTTTTGGTGCACTGATAGTCTCCAAACTTGGCCCTTCTTGACCTGACCTTTCCTCAGTTCAAAGTCCACTTCCTTGATCTCCCACCTTAGTATGTGGTGGTGATGCCTTTTGTTCTTGACTAACATCTTTATCAGGCATCTCCCGATCACCACTGCTTTGAGGTAGTGATTCTATCTTTTCTTGCTCCATAGGGGTATTGCCTTGACCTCTATCTATGTTTGGGATCATTCCACTAACTTCCTCAAGAACTGCATGATCAACCTTTTCAGGTTCCAAATGTTGTTTTTTATCTTTATCTGGGGTCATATCACCCTGATACGTCAAATATATCACTGCAAGGCTAGTCATCTGCTCTATTAAATTAGTAAGCTCGATCTGTTGGGCTATCTCCTCAGGGTTTCCCTATTCTGTTTCATCCATTTTCTCTTCTACTTGAACCATCCTCATTTGGGCCAATGGGGTCCCCTAAGGGGTCATCTTGGTATTTTCCACTAATGTTTCCAAGTGCTGAGTAGCCACATCTTGGACTACCTCATCATCTGATAATTCCATAGTATTATCTAAGGGAAAGGGAGACTCCTTAGTAGCCCTTTGTGCTTCATTCTCCACTTGTTCTTCCATCTTCTCAGTTTTGAACTGTATAATTTCTGGAATGGGAACTTCATGTTGCAATTCTCTCCTAAAGGTCGAACCACCTACACCCATTAATATGAGTGGGTCAGTATTTACATTACCCCTCATCACTATCCTTTGTTTCTTGGGTGATGGTGTCTGCAACACTTTTCTTCTTTTCTTACTTGCTATCAGCAAGTCATCATCCTCGAGTTCCTTATTCAATTGTTCCTCCTCTACAGGGTTACTTTCTTCTAATTCTTCTTGTAGAGGCTCATCCTCTACCTACCTCTCTGTGGTTTCAGTAATAGGCCTCAATATCCTTTTGGTCTTTTGTTTGTCAGGGGGAGGCTAGGATGCGGATGCATGGGTTGATGTGGATGCCCCATCACCTTTAGATGCAATTCTCTTGATGATCACCCCCTTCGGTTCATCTCCCACCTTCTTACCCTTGGAGGTTATCTTCTTTTCTTTAGTGGGTAATCTCTCCCCATTAGATTTTCTCTTCTCAATAAGGAAATCATCATATTCTTCATCTGACAATTCCTGTCTCTTTTTCTCATTATCAATAGTAAGGGGCATGCTCTTTTTCTTCAATTTTGCAATTTCTACATTTACCCAACTTTGGGTCAGTTTAATTACCCCTTGCATTATTTGGTCCAAGGAGGTATCCTCCTACTGTGTCAGGTCAAGGGCTAAAATGGTGTCATTATACACCTTCTTGTCCTCATACTCGTTGGACATTATCTTTCCAAGATGGGCAGGCACTGGGATGCAATCAAAGGTCCTAATTTGTTTCAAGGTGAGCCTTTGATATTTTGTTCTTCTCACCTCTGCCTCATCATCACAGTCAGTCCAGAAGTCCTCTAGATGCTTTTGATGTATCTATTTTCCTAACAGCTTCTGCATCCTATCATAAGGGTCATATGACCTGGCAATAGGGAATGGCTACAAGTACATGAGTTTCAGCCCTCTAATAGCATGTTTGATGCTCTGTCTATCCAGGCATAAGTACCATCCTATATATACTAGGAATAGTACAGGGGGAATCTTCTTTTACTCTATGTAAGCTTCCACTGAAGTGGACACTTGCCTGACAAATTCCATCAAGATGATCCTATTAGTGGGGTATCTTGACAACATGAGGGGCTATCCTTCAATCCTAATATACGAAAAAGTAGAAAACTGGATGAACCAAGATCCATATTTGTAAATAACTTCCTGAGCTTCCATGCTCAGCCTTTTGGTCTGGTCCTCCTCCATTATTCTAACTAGGTGCATTGAAAATGCATCATTTACTATCTTATAGTCTTGGAGGTAAGCCTTCCTCTGCAGTTGCGGATAATGATCCCAAATATTCACATCATCTGTATCACTCCTAATTTTACCTTTTGTTTGTAGGGCATCAAAAGTTCCTCAAAAGGCATAGGAATACACAACATAAGAAGTCATGTAGAATAGGCATGCTTGACCTCCTAGCTTCCTCATCCCCTCATCTAGTGAATCACTGATGATTTTGGCCCATAGGGGTTTGTTATCTGAGTACAATACCATCTGGATGATATTGAACATCCAGTTCTCAAAGTTACCAGCATGTGCTTTGCCTGTCATCTTGCTCAATAGGGCGATTATGTATTGATATTCATCCTCAAAATCAAACTTATACAGGTACACTGACAATTTGGCCGAGGCTGTGTAGGTGTTGTTCTTCTCCCTCCACTGATACATTCTCTTCCTAGCCTCTTCCTTGTTATTGTTATATTATTTCTCTAGTTTATTGAGGTCTACACTAACTATTTTGTTTCCCACTGGTAAATTGAAGGTAGCAGTGATACCCTTGACTTAAAAGCTAGCATATATCTTGCCATGTTTTTCTACCCTCTAGGTTACAGGGTTATAGTTTCTGGCACACTCTACCACCAGCTCAATGGCATCCATGGCATATAGGGAATCCAGTTGCATGCCACATACCTATTGTAAATATCTTGTCAAGTATCAGATTGTCAGTAACATCATCTAATTTCCTCAACCATACATCTAAGTCTGTACTTCCTTGATGTGTATCACTAATGACACCATATCTAAACTGTACCCCTTCAGGCTGCACAAACATAGGCTTCAAAAACTCAGCCTCGGACCTATTCCTTTTGATGTCTTCCATTAGATACTGCAATAGACATGATACATCTTACCCTATGGTACTCACATACACTTTCAACAATATCATGCATCTAATCTTTATTACTTATCATTTTAAAACTTTTCATGCATCATCATGCAGATTTACCCTAGTAAAGATTTACTTACCTGGATATTGTAGAAAATGACAATGAAGAGGGCTTTACAGCTACTTCCTTGATATCTCTTTCCCTTTTGATTATATGACTAATAACAAGAAACTGTAAGTGTGTGGGATCACCCATCCGGTTCTGTTATGCTAAGGGTCGCAAACTGCTAGCAGGTGGCTAATAAGGGTTTAACTTCTAGATATTTGTAATTCTTGACTAATCACAAGGTAAATGCAAATAACCTTCAAATTTCACTTTTAAACAGATCAATATGACAAATTAGGGCATAGTGTGCTATTCTGATCTGATCCATCGATCATTTTCATGGAGCTCATAGATGTCACCAAGTGTTCGATTTGTATTTGAAATTAGTGGGGCTTCATCTACCACTTTAACTACATCTAATGCCAGGGGGTGATCTTCAGAAGATTAGGGATATTTGAAAATATGACCCCCCTCGAGGCTAGATCATGATGGCATCATCATGACATCCACACTATTTGGTTATTGGATTTTGGTGATGTCATCATCATATTGAAGAACATGACGGATATTTGGATAAATGACCCTTTGTGGGTCGGGTACAATGATGACATCATCCTCAGGATGATTTCTTTCATTTATCATAACTAAATGACATCATGTCATATTTGCACTAGGTGATATTCACGTAGGGGGTGATCTTCAGGAAGATGACTGATATTAGGAAATATGACCCCCCGTGAATACATGAGGTTCTTTGACGGGTAGATACCAGCTCTTATTTAATTTTGGCGTTCAAGTATCGGGCATCGAGTGATAATTCTAAGTCTGGGTGATGTTAGTGAATATGATTGATGTTAGAAATATGACCCCCCTAAGGGAAATATCAGGGTTGACCAAACTTTGACTCAACATAACTCTCTACTCTTAGACGATGTTTGGGTGATCCAAAAGGCAAACCCACTTGGAATTTTGTACTCTTTCCAACCATGAGGTTTATGATAGAAAATTCTAACTTTGGCAACTGACCTCATCTTGTGATGCATCTACCTTAGCAAAGGTGACCCACATGACTGATTTTCACCAAACTGCCCAAAGTAAGAAAACAAGCAAGCAAAAGTAAAAAGAAAAGTTGGGTCCCTATTTTGCTAGGGAAAAATAGGGTGTGTTGTGTAACCACACAATAGTCCCGACACCGTGAAGAAGGTCCTTCCTTGGGCTTGGGCACTAGTCATAAAGCCTTCTGCATCTTTAGTGGCATAAACTAACAGAACAAAGATCATCAGTGTCAGGAGGAGTCTAGAACCCCCTGAAGAAAATACTACATTGGGCTTGGGGACAAGTCATAAAGCCCCCATCTATCCAGATTCCTGAACTTTGAAAAATGATTAGTAACTAATCCCTGTTAACTATCTTTATGTGTGAGCATTTGTCATAATTTATCCGTTTGCTAATGATTTTACATAATTAGGGTTTTGAGCATACTTGAGCATTAAATTAATACATTAATCAACAAATTCTAAATTTACCTATCATTACAAGTGACAACCAACATGTAGGTGAATCCTCTTGCAAAAGTTGTGATTCAACTCGGTTAAATGTCCTTGAATGTTAGTAGTGAAAGGAGGATCTAATTATCAACCTTATCCCACTTTTCACACTAAATAGTTGTATGCATCCAGTACGACCATCTCCTTAGTACAGTGGGGTGGGCTTGAGGGCACCACATGGTTGGGTGACACTATCACCACTATTGGGGACTACATGTTCTATAGGCTTGGATTGGAGTAGATTTGGATTCACATGCAAATCCATGGATCTCCTTTATGCTTTATCCCTTATTGTTTCAATTCAAACACAATATTGTATAATTTGAAGGATGTTGGTGTCCTATACAATGTAATTAATTATTGAAACATTGTTATTGTTTGATCCTCAATGTATGAGGACTTGTAAATTAACCTCCTAAGTGGTGAAGTATCTTTCTATGGGTTTGTGATTCGATGTTGGTGTCGAAGGTACGATTGGATTGTCTTGTTTTTCCTTTATGAATCTGTACGTGACAAATGGCAAAAAATGATTTGGTGCTTAAAAATAATCTACTTTCTTGTTTTGAGTATTGGATATGTTTTCTTATCATGTTTATATTAATCTCCATTAATTTCATGCAGTTTTGGGTCATATTTCTCAAATCTATGTAGTTTTGGTTATTTTTACCCTGTCTGGGCAGGACAACACTCAGCATTGTAGTCCAGAGGACTTTAGTGCCAAACACTAGTTTCCTAAGGACTACAATGCTAGGTGCTAGTGTCCTTGGCAAAGGGCTCCTCCTTGGAGGTCCCTACACCCCTAGGTTGCCTAATACTGCCTATGCCTTCAATTTTTGCATATGATTTTTTAGGGTACTTTTTCTCTTTGAAAGTTACCCCTATGTGAGGTAATTTGATGTGTTTGGAGTGTTTACAAACTTGTATGGTTTCCCTCTATTGCATTGGGAAACATGATCAGCATTGAGTAACATAGAGGAGTCTTCCACTAACACCATCACATTTATGCACTTCACGGTGTTGTCTTAAGAGTGTAGTAACACTCATGGGTGATGCACATCATGTGATGACATATGTGTCATCCCTTTGTCCATTGTTGTTAAATAAAAAAAATCCATCCTTAGTTGAGTTGTGACTAATGTCTTGGGTGAAAGCTTGGGGCATTACAATGCAACCTAAGATAATACACGATCTGAAGAGAGTGACGAAGAAGAAGAAATTGAAAATGTTAGACTATTGAAGGAAATAATAAAAAGTGGAAAAAGGTAAAATATGGATGTCACTACATATTATGGTAGTCTCAATCCAGAAGAATTGATAGATTGGATCATTGATATGGAGGAGTATTTTGAATATGAAGAAATAGAAGATCTTGAGAGGGTCAAGTTTACCAAGACCAAGCTCAAAGTTCATGCTAGCATTGTTGGCAAGAGACACTGTTCTGATTAATGTTGAATGTTGTCATTGATGGAAACAAAGAAAAGAGATTCCATCGGCATGGCAAAGAGACTTTACTCCAGAAGAATAAATGACTAAGTATGGGCAATATGCAGAGTAAGTGTCAGAGATTGGGTCAGTATGCCTCCGTAGTTGAAGAACATTATTTGTGGTTCAGGTATGTTCTTCATAGCTACCTAATGATCATTTTTTCCAGTGTTCAAGTCTCGACTTCCTCTGAAAGTCATATGGTGAAATAACTAAGTCCGGGTGAATAGAGTTAAGTCAGGAACAGTGCACAGTACCAAAGAAAAAGGGTCAACATTCCTCTGCTGTGGTATATTTTGTCTTGCAGTTCTGAGGCAATAAATATACATACCATGACTACCTAAATCTAGAGTTATAGCTTCTGAAGCTCAATAGATCATATTCTACAAGTTCTAAAGTATCAGCTTCTAGTTTGATAGTATTTCGTTGTGACAAAGCAATAGTTCCAAGATCTACATTTTTCTATAAAGGACTATTATGTTCTATAGATTTGAAGGTATGTCAAGAGGACAATGATGAATGTTATTTATGAATCCTAGAGTCTCCCATGGTCCATAGTGAAATTTATGATGTGACAGTTGAATTAGTCAAGTGTGTTCTTAAGGGACAAGCTGACAGGTATGTTATATCTATGTGCGGAGAAGATATATTGTTTGAACAATCAATCTAAGTGGTTTAATGATTGATGCTGACCTATATGAATATTGTTGTATGTTTGTTTGGGTCTACATTCTTGTTTGAGCACAAGATCAAGCTGACAAGGTACAACACTTGTATACACATTTCATGTTTGGGTTGCCAACCTGATTATGAGATGAATCTTATTGTGGATATATATATTTGATGGATTTCAGTGTTGGAGTGAAGGATGTGTGTGTGTGTGTGGTGTGCGAATTTGATATGTGCATAATCGAAGGTAGTTTGCAGAGCAGAAAAGAATAATAAGGGCAGAAAATTGAAGTATATGTGAAGCAGAGCAGAAAAGCAAGGTAGACAATATGAAGTCCTTTGAATCTATATATTGAGATAATTGGTACTACACCTCAGCATTTTGTAGATGTAACTATAGCAGTCCTCTCTTGATAGTGAGCCAATTCTTCTTCTATCTTCTCTTCTATTGGGCAATGAACCCTAAGGTAGTGAGCCTTATGCAGTGAGCATTTCTTTGAATAGTGAGTCCTTGGGAAATGAGCCCTAAGGCAGTGAGCCTTCATGTAATTTTATATTGTTATCATGTAATATATTGTGAGATAACAATCACCATGGTTTTTCCCTTTTTGGGTTTTCCACATAAAAGTCCTGGTGTCTATGTGTTATGAATTTGTGGCTACTCTTCTCATGTTTACTTTGCTTTCATGTTATTGAATTTGGCAAATGGATTAATGAGTGTGTAAATGAAAAGTTTTTAAGAATATTGATTCACCCTCCCCCCTCTCAGTATTCTTTGCATTCAATAATTGGTATCAGAGCAAGGTTCCTTGGAATAAGCTTAACAACTTGAGGAAGATCTAGGAAGGTGTACTCATGGCAGCTAGAAGATATTTCACTTCTCCTGAAGCCTCATATGAAATTAATGATGAATTACGAGCTGTCCTTGAAGATCTTGAAAAATTTGAAGCTCAAATCAAGGATCTAAATGATAACATACAAGAAGCTGATGAATTCATTCTAAAGCTAAAAGAACAAGTCAAAAAGTTCAAAGAAAAATATGAGGTTAGTGAACAATTGATATCAAACAATGAAACCTTGGATGATTTGAAAGTGGAAGTTGTAGAAAGAGCTAAAGTGGAAGAAGATCTAAATATGTTGGTAAAAAGAAAGCTAGAAGAATGTGTTAAACTTTAAAAAGAAATTGTGAGCCTAAAATTAGATTTAGAGAAGGCTAAGACCTATGAAGAAAAGTTCAAAATAAGCTCTGCAAAGCTTGAGCAATTGATTGAAAGTCAAAAGAGTCTAGACGACAAGCAAGGCTTGAGATTTGAAAAAGGAGAAAGTTTAAAATCAAGCCTAGCAAACACCAATTTTAAGCAAAACAAAGGCAACCGGTTCTGGAATTAGAAAAAAAGACCTAGAAGACCTCCAGTCAGGCAACCAAATGCTCAAAGGTACCCATCTTTTAATGGCCATTGTTGTAATTGTAATAAGTTTGGTCATAAGGCTACTCATTGTAGGAGTAGAATCAATCAAAATGTTCCATCATTCTCTGGTCAGTGTTTTTGGGAGAAAATTGGTCATAAAGTAAATGGATGTACAAGTATGATAAGGAATGGTTTTTACAATGCGAGGAATACTCAACCCTTCAATGGGAAGTGTTTTGCATGCAATAGATCTGGATATATGGCTAATCAATGCAGATCTAGAACAAATCAAATCAATAGAAGGAATCAAGGACAAATTAATGTGGTATGCTACAATTGCAATAAGTTTGGACATGTTGCAAGATTCTGCAGAAGCAAGAATGAGAAAAGAGACTATCCTATAGAGAAGAGGAAAACAGAGGAGAGGAAAGATAAAGGCAAGAACAAGGTTGATCCAGTGGAAATTAAGAAGGAAATGAGCAAGGTTTGTATTAAGAAGGATGTAAATGAGGTCAGAAATAAATCTGCACCAATTTTTGGTGCAGATGCTTCCTCCGAGAAGTAAATTGGGAGCTCTAGCTCAGGTGGAGCAGTACTAAAAATCCTAATCCCCTAGCCAGATAGTCAGTGCTAGGATCCAGCATGAAGATGTAATGTGAAGCTTCATATGACAGATCTTTTAAAAAAAATTCTAGAAGAAAAGAATCAATCATGGAACATTGCGGAGCAATCCTAATCTACTAAACTCAATAGAGAAGGGTTTGACATCTTTTTAAAGATAACATTTATGATGATTAGGTCAAGACAAAACAAAGGATTAAAAAGGAGTTCATTCGACGAACAATTCATTTTGCATTCAAGGTCTCAAGTGTCTAAGGTCAAATGAAGTGAAATTCCAAGAAACTACAGTGATTTCAAAAGCAACTCAAGGCAAGATCAAGCAAAACCCTAATTCGATAAAAAGAGGTATTTTTTTAGATTTGTGTTGTGATGTTCACAACATGCCCCATTTTACTCCTTAGCAAAATGAGGACCCCTACTGAGGCTTTCTCCCTTGCTTTTGTGTTCTGGACAGTAATGGTAAAAATAGCATCAGTCTAAATCTTTCCTTAATGTCAGGTGTATCTATAATCTTGAAGTCTGAACCCAAATTCTAAAGTTTAAATCTTTCCTTAATGTCAGGTGTATCTGTAATCTTGAAGTCTGAACCCAAATTCTAAAGTTTGAATCTTTCCTCAGGAAGCCTGCCATGTGAAAGAGTGTAAAATTCTAGGCAGGTTTGCCTTTTACATCACCCTGAAATTTGACCAAATGAGAAAGTTATGACAAGTCAAATTTCTGGTCAAACCTGATATTAGAAGGGGGGTCATATTGTAAACATCAGTCACCTTATGTAAGATCACCCTGATATCGGTTTATCACCTAATGGTCATTTGGTCCGCGAAGTCTGGATGCCAATTTTATGTGATAAGGGGTATCTACCAGTCAAACAACCTCATATATTTTGTGGGGGTCATCTTTCAAATATCACCCGATATTTCAAATATCACCCAATCTTTCAAATATCACCCTGTCGTAAAATATCACCCCAATGCTAAAAGGATGATGACATCATCTAAGCCTGATGAACAAAGGTGATCACCATGATAATGATGTCATCATCCTTTTACCTCACAGAGGTATGTATCCAGTGATTCCCACTTTTTAGTGACATGATGGTGACGTCATTTTAATGCAATGTTCAAGTGAAGTCATCAACACGCTGACGTCATCCCGATCTTTCAAAAGGGAGGTCATTTCATTTGAGGGATCATATTTCGAACATCCCCTGATCTTAAAATCATGACCTGATATACAAAAGCTCAACATGACCGGGACGTCATCTTATTGGGAGGGTGATATTCCTCAATATCGGGGTCATATTTCTTGGCCTCCCGATTTCATTCGGTATGACTGTGACGTCATCCTTTCACATTTTTAATGAAGCTCGTCCATGATGATGATGTCATCATCATATCTTGATTAATGAAGAGAGTTAAGGTGAGAAAGCAGAGCGATGGGTTTTTTGAATCCATTCTAGGGCCTAATGCATGTTTTTGGTCAACGATGGTTGACCAGACCATTTTTAACGTTGTATATGCATATGGACAAGCAGATTTCGATGGATTCATAACCCAATTATCTGTGTTTGTATTTTTATCTTGATTTATTATTTTTCCTCCTACTAGTTTATTAAATGATGGTACCTAATTATTGTTTATGTTGTAGGATGATGGAGCTATTTTGAAGTAGCTAAGGTCGCAGTGTTGCTAACACAGTGGCGGCGTGCAGGTAGAAATAAAGGTGGAGCTTTAATGGCAAGGACATCCCAGGCGGCAAACCGGATCCCGAGAGGCCACAAATACAGAAGGAGAAGTCAAGGCTTTCAATGTGGAGGAGTTTGCAGGTGGAAACATTATTGTTAGAGCGGCGCTCGGTATGGGCATGCTACTCAAGGTTTTTGGCGAGATTGGTTTTCCACCGTTTGATGCTACACTTGGGATGTGGACCATTGATTAGCTAGGGTTTCTTGGGCACTGTATTGGGGAAAAACCAGAGATATATATAGAGTCCATTTTATTTTGTAGGAGGGAGGTCATTCATTCAAAAGCTGACCTGTAACAATTTCATGTAAGAGATCGGATTACTGAGACTAATGAAGACTAGACTGTTGAAACATCAAGGTTCTTTCTTTAGATCATTGTAAATGTATGTGTTCTAAAGCATACTGAATGAAGGTGAAGCTTCAGATTACATCTTGATTGTAAACCTTAAGTAATCTTCAAGTTAACTTCTAGATATGTACTGGTGAATGTTGTGTTCAATAGAAGTGCTTTCATTTCATTGCATGTTGTCGTCAGCTTTTCCTTGAAGATTTGCACTGAATCATGCGGATTTGTGGAATGTCCTAGTGAAGTATGATTTTAGTTTCCTTCTCTTGATTGTTGTATCAGAACATGTATGTGGATCAGTGATCTTAGTCAAGTAATTTTGGGAATCTCATTCTTTAAACCCTATTTATGTTATTTTTTTTTTTAATTTCATTGAAATCACTTCCAAGATTGCAAATCATGGTAAATCATAAGCAAAACAGAGAAATATGCTGACATCCCGAGATAACTGAATATCATTAGCATATTTGAGCTAAAAATGCATGTAGTATTGAAAATATCATGCATGGACTTGCAAATAATGCCAGAAATCATGCAAATATCCATCTGTAGATGCATTATTTGAGTAAGTTCATAGTGTAAAGGTAGAAATTACTGATAAACATAAGGCCCCTAAATGATTAATAGCAACACACATCAACCACTGAGTAACGTCAATAGATTATGAACTAATCAATGGAGACTTGGGATCATGAATTCTTTGAATTCATCGTATCTTTCAAGATAAATAAAGGTTGTTGTGTAACTTTTGTTTAGTGTTTGGTTGTGACTAACATCACCATCAACAACAAACTAGCGCTAGAAGGAGGGCCTTCTTGTTATCAGTAAGTTTTTGTCCAATTTGATAATGCAGACAGAAAGGTAACACTCAAGCATTTCTGTATTTCAAGTTATTTGTTGTTTTAAGTTTATGCATGCTAATCATTTGTGAAGTTTTCAAAATTGAGCATAAATATAGCCTTGGCTAGGGAGTTTAAACTGATCTCTACAGTAAACCAACCAATCTTCCTTAAATTTGAGAAATCCTAGCTCCCAAGCCAAATACCAGGTCCAGATCTAGTGGACTCTTTGAAGAATTACCTGTCAGGGGATTTAGACCTAGAACTGTGGACATTCATTACTCTCCTGATTCTAGTGCATCAGAAGCTTCACTAGAATGTACTCCTATAACTCCTCTCAGGTTTCAAACACCTACAGGACCACCTGTCACAGCTTAGGTCCAGCCTCAACCTATCATACCTTAGGTTCAACCTCCACCAGTTCCAATGTCATTCTTTGCTACAGAATCACCTCTAACTTTCCTAGCATATCATGCTTTGCCTAAGAATCCTGATAAAATTTGTCCTAAATATCATCCATATCAGGATGCTGATGATCATATCAGAACATTCAAGGAAGCTTGTGATAGGGCTAGAATTCAGCATGAAGATGTGGTATGCAGTTTATTTCTATTTTCCTTAGGGGAAGAGGTCTATAACTGGTATATCAGTCTTGGTCAGGGTTCAGTCGATTCATGGGATGTCTTAGAAAAGGCCTTCAAGGATAGGTTCATAACACCTATACATCCTTCAATGAATTATCATTTGTTTGCAACAATCAAGAGATTTGAAGGAGAACCTATTGCTAACTTCAATGCAAGATTCCAGAAGATGATCTCAAAGGTAGTAGCACCTTACACTGTAGCAGATGAAGCTGCTAGGAGCATTTATTACTCAGCTTTAGATCCCTTAACTGTCATGTTTATTAGGAGAGTACATCTTGGTATCACAACTTTAGCAGGAGCTTTTGAGGAAGCTATCAAAGTCAGTCAACAGCTAGTTCCTGCCCCCACACCAAATATGGCCTTCCCTACTTTTCCTGGTTATCCTACATATCTGGTTCACCAACAAACCAATGGAGCCATGATACCTCCAACTGTGATGCCAACCCCTTTGCAGATACCTCCACTCAGTATCATGCCACCACCAAATGGAAATGGCCAAATGTTACAATATCCAAGACAGGCACAAGTGCCTCAAGTTGTAGAACAATCCAACAATAACAATGGATCTTCCTTTTTCAAACCTTAGACAAAGAATGTAGTGGCCAAGGTTCAAGAAGAGAAAGAAGAAATAAAGGAGATATCTGCACAGTTAAGAAAACTTACCACTGAGGTCACTCATCTGAGGAGTCAAAACTTCTATTCTCAGCCTAATCAAAATAGAGGTTATGCCAATGATAGACCTAATTATCCTGATAGGGGATACAACAATAATTACAATAACAATGGCAACAATAATCCTCCTAGACAGCCTAGAGTGTGGAACACTAGGCCGAACAATGGTTCCTTAACATCACCCATAGACAATCAGCCTCCTAGTGAACCCAGATAGACCACTAGAGTAAACCTTGCAGAGGCAACACTTACCAACTGGTGCAGGATAAATAACACCAATGCTCATGTAGAGCTAGACTATCCTCAATTCAAGATTGCTACAAGTATTTTCCAAGCTGAAGTGTCCAATACTTCAGGAAATCCACCTTATGTAGAGGGAAATGAAATTGTCTCCTGTGAATATGATTCTGCCTTAGTGCTAGAAAGATTCATGCATCATCCTTATCAACAAACAATTTCTTCTCATCAGGATTACACCTCAACATGTGAGGAATCAGCCATGGCTTTTGAATCCAACTATGTTTTTCCATTTGAGGATGAGAATGAGCCATCAATTGAGCATGATGAAGTCAATGCTTATCAATAGTAGCCTCAGGGTAGGCATAATTACAACTTGAGAAATAACTCAAATAGATCTGCTGATCCTTTGACCACATCCTTGCCTCCAAACAATTTCAACACCCCACCTGATCCCAAGGCAAGTAATAACCCTAGGTTTCCCAAGGTTAATGTCCAATATCTAGTACCATAGAATATAGCACCAAAGGCTAGTAATCTACCTCCTGAATATGACAAATTGGTTACATATCTAGCGGATGAAATGAAAAAGGTTAAAATCAACCTGTCATTGTTAGAGCTGCTTAAAACCCCTGCTATCAAGAAAGCCTTCATGAAAACATTAGATGATCTTGCTCAAAAAGGGGATAGTCATGCTTCAGGTTAGTTTGGAAATAAAGATCATGTTGCCAGGGATGTTAATGTTAAACATAAAGTGCCAGCCACTGTTCAGGCTACAGAAACTTCCCACATGACCCTATACAAAGACAAGAGTGAGTCACCTCCTTTCCTCCTTACCATAAGGATGTTTGGTAAAAATTTGCATAACTACTTGGTGGACTCAAGAGCATCTACCAATGTAATGCCCCTATCCATATGCAATGCTTTAGGGTTACATCTTACTAAATCATTAAAGAAAGTAACCCAATTAGACAAAACAGAGGTGAGTCTAGTAGGAGAACTAACCCACATTCACATCCAGTTAGCATCAGATCCCAGAAATAAACACTATATTGATATTCAGGTAGTTGATATACCTAATATATATGGGATGTTACTTAGCAAAGACTAGTCAAAAACCCTTAATGGATACATGTCAACTAATTTTAGTCATATGTGGTTGCCCTAGAGAGGGATACCAAATCAAATAAGGATAGATGTTGAACCCCACATGAAACACATGATCACTGAATATAACAAAACCAATGAAATCATGTATGTGAATATAGAACCCAGAGTATACTCCATCAGGCCCCAGACCATCAGCATAGAGGAGATCCTGATGTTTGACTTTCATAGTCATGATGATGACCCTCAAGATGATAGGATAACTTTAGAATCTGATTGTAACCCTAAAAATGAAATAGAGATAGATCATTTCAAGAATTTTGAGATGCATTTGTTTAAAGAGGTGCAACAATGCCAGTTGTTAAAAATGCCTGTTCATGATATTCTAATTGATGGATGGTGCAGATTGCATGATGAGGCGCATTCTGAAAGGACTTGTGGTGCCTATTTAGACATGTTGGAGTTGGAACAAGCATATAGTGAAGCATCTTCATCATTCGCGGTGAGTTCTACAGATAATGATAGTGAAACTGATTTTTTTAATCTTCTACAGGAGTAGGAGAATGCACATACCAAGATGAAAGTTCTATTCAGACAACAGAAGAGATACTGGTGTGCAACAAGAGTAATGCTAAAAGCAAGAAGAAAATCACCCCAGGGAGTGATTGTTTAGTAGAATCAGATTATGAGTTGTCTGATGAGGATAGGGGCAGCAATCTGTCCAAGTTTGAAGAGTTTCTATCAAAAGAGATCCAAAAGATGACACGACAGCAAAGATCCCCAGAGAATGTTTTAATTGAGGGATGGTGCAGGTTACATGAAGCACCTCATTCAGAAACTACCTGTTCATTGTGTCTACATATTCTAGAGAGGCAAATATTGCCTAGTTCAGAAGTTTTACCTTTTGATGACAAAAGAAAAGAAGAGATATCAGCCTCACATAAGGTAGATAGGGTGAGGTTTGAGAAAGCTGAGACACCAAAATTAAAATGGATATCAAATGGTGTAGCCACCAGAGCTAAAAGGAAGAAAGAAGGTCTAGACAAACCTTTAGCTAAAGATAGGCCATGGATCCTTAGATTTGATGGATCCAAGTCAAAACAGGGAGCTGGAGTAGGGATAGACCTTATTGATCCATCTGGAAAATCCTACTTAGCAACATACAGATTGTAGTTCCCATGTACAAACAATGTGACGGAGTATGAAGCTTTAATTCATGGGATGTTGTTTGCACTTAGGAAGAAGGTGAAAATTCTGCATGTCTATGGAGACTCAGAATTAGTTGTGATATAGGTAAGAGGTATATACTCTTGTGATTACAAAAAGGTTGTCCAATTACAGACACAGGGTATGGGACTTAATAGAAGATTTTGATGCATTCAACATCACGCATGTACCCAAAGAGCAAAATCACAGGGTGGATGCCTTGGCCCAGGCTGTGAGTACTCTAGAGCCTCTGTCCATATCCAGTTTAAAAAGATTCTTAGTGGAATTAGTATCAATACCTTTTGTGCCTGACAATGTAACTAATCTTCAAGTATTTGATGATGATCAGCATATATTGGATTTCATTTCCAACAGAGATATTTTTGGGCCACAGATCATAGATGAAGAAAGTATAGAAGACCACATCTGGGAAGAGGAAGAAATCCTAGAGCTGCCTAGTAACAGGAATCCTAAGGGAGTGATAGAGCTAGAAAGGGCATTTGATCTAGACAATATGCTAAAATAGAAGGATCTCCCAAAAGCGGATGGAGGACAGTGATCTCAGGTCAACATTGGAAAGGACGATGAGAAAAGTAACGTTCTGATTGGGAAAGTCTATATAGAGGAGTTGGAAGGAATAACCCAGGCTCTCAAAGATTATTTCCATGTCATTGCCTAGACATATGATGAACTGAAAACTTATGACACATCAGTCATCACTCATACAATACCTTTGAAGCCAGACGCCAAGCCTTTTCGGCAGAAACAAAGACCCGTCAATGCTTTATTGGAGCTAATCATTTTTGAAGAGGTCAAAAGGCTGCTTGATGCCAAGATCATATTTCTTGTGAGGCATTCCATGAGGGTAGCAAACCTGGTCCCAATAAGGAAAAAGAATGGTGACATCAGGTTGTGCGTGGACTTCAGAAACTTAAATCGAGCTTCTGAAAAGGATAATTATCCTTTGCCTTCTCTGGATGAAGTCCTGCAAATTGTAAATGGTGTTAGGATGATGTCATTATTGGATGGTTTCTTTGGTTATAACTAGGTGATGGTGGACAAAATTGACAGGCTAAAAACCGTGTTCACCACAAAGTGGGGGATCTTCGCCTATAGGCGCATGCCGTTTGGGTTAATAAATGCTAGAGCCACTTTTTAGTGAGCAATGGACATAGCCTTCAGAGGCTTGATTGGTAAATCCATAGTCATATACATGGATGACTTAACAATTTTCTCTAAAGATAGAGCAAACCATGTAGAGGACCTGAGAAAGGTGCTGCGGAAGTGCGAGCAATACGGGATATCCCTGAACCCCAAGAAATGCATATTCGAGATAACCACAGGGAATTTATTGGGCCACCTAATAATAGAAAATGGGGTCATCATCGATGATGCAGAGGTGTTAGATCTCCAAAGATAATCTAATAAGATCAAAAGGTTTCAATAGTTTGTGGGCTTCAACCAATAAGACTTCTCTAGCCTTCCTCTTGTCCTAAACTCCACCAAAGGGCTCAAGTTTGGATTCCAACTTCTCAGATGAATTCTAGCACCTTCTAGGGTCTCAACCTACCCCAACCAACAAGGTTCCAAAGGTTTCACAAACCAATTTGATAGATTCTTGACAATTCCCCTTAAACATGCCTAATCCTTGTAGTCTTGTTCAGCGACTAAACTGTACTTTTCTCCAAACTTTCCCAAAACACTCTTGAAACAAATGACTGATTTGGATACCCTCTTTTGAGTTCTAAAACATATCTCAAACTCACCTACTATTGTTTTGGACAAAATGTGACTGTCCTAACACCCTGCTGCCTTCCTACAAGGCCTAAATTGACCATTTTACAAAGGAACCCTATGACAAACTTGTCCCACACACTTCAAACCTAAAAAAAGTCTTAGGAAAGGGTTCAAAACCAAGGATTTTCTAGGTCTTATTAGGAGGTTTGCACATTTAAGGTTTGCAATACAAAAATCTCATTTCTAGGCCTCAAAACCTAGGGCTTCCTAGTTCTCCCACTTCCAATCACTTCCAGATCTCATTCAAAGGTCCAACACCATCTTACTGACCATATTAAACAACAACAATCATAAAAATATCACCTTGTTAAGACAGATCTCCGGCTGCTATAACCATGCCACCATTCTCAATGCTCTTTTCACACGCAAACTTGACTCCAAACGGTGATCACCTCTCCCATTTACACTCCTCCTGCTTTGTTAGGGTTAGAAACATATGTTACATGTTAATAAGGACCTATTCCATGAGAATCAGAATCCTACATTCATGGAAAGGTCCAAAAATGCATTGCAAACCCTCAAAATCCCTGTTTTCACAGTCAAACAGGCAGTTCCAGAAAAAATGTGATATCTCCCTCAAAATTCACTATAAGAACCTCAAACCAATTGAAAATGAAAGTTAACTCAATCCCCTACCACATCCAATTGGTTTCAAATCAAAATAGTTCCGTACAAAAAAATGGTACGGCCTGCAACAGCAGATTTACAGAAAAAATCAGAAAATTCTGTTTTATTTCAATTTGTGCACCTCTAAACTCCCTCCAAGGTACTTGTCCATACATAAAATGACTTGAATATGATTTTATGACCTCTGCCCCAACTTCCACATCCAATTTCCATCAGTTGGAGTGGGTAAAACTACCAAAAACTACTCAAAATGGTTTTTCCCGCCTAAATGCTCATTACAAAAATTTGAATTTCTGAACTTTGGTTTAAAGGATTTTCACCTTATTTAATGAACTCCTATCTTATTAATTCATCATGTTTGATTTTCTTAGGTTCATTAAACCTTCTTATTGATCTTAGACACCTCTATTTGACTCTAGGGGCACTATTGGCCCAACTTACATCATTTTTGGTCCTAGGGTCCTTACCAGGACCCTCAAGACATTTAAACATTACATCATCTTGACCATTACAATATGTCATTATTGGTTTTAAGCTATTCCATTTGACTTGATGGACTCCATGGACTCCTCTCTTATTCACTGATGCCTCGTTGTTCCACAATGTTCTATTAGGTGCTCCTACACCATACTCCCCAGCATGATAAAAACTCTTGTCCCAAGAGTAATATGCTTTGCTCCAAACATCCTGCAGTCTTGTTGAAATGTTCCTCTGATTTGTGACAGGGAACATGAACTCTCCAAAGGTTATCTTCCTCCTCCTACCTGCATGGCTTTCACAACCAATGTTAGTATCATAAAACATGTTTGAATGTCCTTGCTTAGGACCCTGCTGCTGCAATGCTTCTGCCTTCTCCATCGGATTTGTTCTCCTCTGTAAGGTATGTTGTCTACCTTCCTTTTCCTGCCTCCCTATAGGGCATTCAATGTCTCCCACCTTGATGCAATGTAAGTTCCAAACTTGCTGTCCTTTAGGACTATCATAAACCTTCTTCTGCTGCAACTGTTCTGGTTGTTCAACCTACACATCCAACTTCAATTTCTCTCCAAAACAGATAGTAACATGTTCCTTCTTGTCTCCACAAGGTAAAGGGCTTAATCTAAATTGTTTACCATCTTTGTGCACCAAATAGTTATTAGTATAACCATCATGAATTGTCCTCCTTAAATGCTGCCATGGTCTTCCCAAAATCATATGCCCACATGTCATTGAAATAACATCACATAAAATAGAATCATGATATGGACCAATGGAAAAATCAACATATGCCCTCTAACTAATCCTTACTTGCTGCTCTTGACTTACCCAAGTGGCATTGTAAGGACTAGGATGATCAAATATTTTCAATCCCAACTTGTGCACCATATCCCAGGAAACTAGATTATCATGTGAACCTGAATCTATAATCAACTTGCACATTTTTCATGTCTTAAACAATTAGTTTTAAAAATGGATACCTGTGGTGCTTGCTATTGCCTTTTTCCACCATGAGCAAATCTCCATCTATAACTGGATAGGCTGGTGCTGGTTCTTGGTCTTCTTTATTTTCCTCTTCTTGTGCCAAATGAACTCTTCTCTCCTTGTTCTTATCAGCATCATCTCTCTTAGGACATTTGAAAGATGTCTGTCCCACTTCATTGCAATGATAACACCTACCTGTGAATACTCCTCTACCTAATCCAAACCTACCTCCACCTCTATATCCACCTCTCTGATCTGCAGAAAACTCTTTGCCTTTCTCATTGCTGCTTTGTCCTTCATTAGTAAGTCTGCCCCTACCTCTATATCCTCTTCCACTACCTCCTTGTCTTTCTTGCTTCCTCTTCACCCTTTCTTCAGCCCTGATGGCTAACTGAAAACATTCTCCAAGTGATTTTGGTATTGTCAAACCAATCTCATCTTGCAAGTTATACCTAAGCCCATTAAGGTATCTTGCCACTTTCTCTTCTTCATCTTCCAATCCTCCTCTAATACTAAGCTTATGAAATTGCTCAGTATAAGACATAACATCCATGTCCTTTTGTTTCAAATTATACCTCATCCTCTTTGTTTGAATGGAGTAATCAGATGGAAGAAATTGATCCTTCATCATATCCTTCATCCTACCCCAGGAAGTGATTCTTGTTCCACCTCTAGCCACTCTTTCTGTTTGCACACTACTCCACCATGTAAGTGCTGCCCCTCTCAACTTTGTTTTTGCAAATTTAATCTTCTTCTCATCACTCATCTCCTCATACTCAAAAAATTTTTCAAGGGCATCTATCCACCCTAATAGCTCTTCACTATCCATCTTCCCTTGATAGATAGGTAACTCTATATTTGCCTTTGTTCCACTTCCTTGGACTGCCTTAAGAAATCTCACAAATCTCCTTTCTTCCACATCCAACTCATCATCAGGAGTGTTCTCATCTACCTTCTCAGGTCCTCCATCATCTCCTTCTTGATCATATTGTTCATCCCCTCTAGAATTCTTTTCCAATGCTTCCAACCTTACCAAGATTAATGCATTCTCCCTTCTCACTTGTCTTAACTCTCTTTCTCTTGCAGCATCTTGTTCTTTTCTATCCCTCAACTCTTTTTCTCTTGCCTCTAAGGCTTCTCTCAATTCATTGTTCTCCCTAGCCATTTGATTTTTAGGAGCCATATTCACACTTTCACAAACCCTTATTGTTTCACAAGATCCTACCACTCCCTCAAGGACCTACTTGCTGCTCTGATACCACTATGATGCAGAGGTGTTAGGTCTCCAAAGATAATCTAACAAGATCAAAAAGTTTCAATAGTTTGCGGGCTTCAACCAATAAGACTTCTCTAGCCTTCCTCTTGTCCTAAACTCCACCAAAGGGCTCAAGTTTGGATTCCAACTTCTCAGATGAATTCTAGCACCTTCTAGGGTCTCAACCTACCCCAACCAACAAGGTTCCAAAGGTTTCACAAACCAATTTGATAGATTCTTGACAATTCCCCTTAAACAGGCCTAATCCTTGTAGTCTTGTTCAGCGACTAAACTGTACTTTTCTCCAAACTTTCCCAAAACACTCTTGAAACAAATGACTGATTTGGATACCCTCTTTTGAGTTCTAAAACATATCTCAAACTCATCTACTGTTGTTTTGGACGAAATGTGACTGTCCTAACACCCTGCTGCCTTCCTACAAGGCCTAAATTGACCATTTTACAAAGGAACCCTATGACAAACTTGTCCCACACACTTCAAACCTAAAAATAATCTTAGGAAAGGGTTCAAAACCAAGGATTTTCTAGGTCTTATTCATAGGTTTGCACATTTAAGGTTTGCAATACAAAAATCTCATTTCTAGGCCTCAAAACCTAGGGCTTCCTAGTTCTCCCACTTCCAATCACTTCCAGACCTCATTCAAAGGTCCAACACCATCTTACTAACCATATTAAACAA
This sequence comes from Cunninghamia lanceolata, assembly GCA_027924645.1. NCBI lineage: Eukaryota > Viridiplantae > Streptophyta > Pinopsida > Cupressales > Cupressaceae > Cunninghamia > Cunninghamia lanceolata. The sequence goes on from BSBN01001652.1 coordinate 10,617,799, forward strand.
CAGCAATCATAAAATTATCACCTTGTTAAGACAGATCTCTGGCTGCTATAACCATGCCACCATTCTCAATGCTCTTTTCACACGCAAACTTGACTCCAAACGGTGATCACCTCTCCCATTTACACTCCTCCTGCTTTGTCAGGGTTAGAAACATATGTTACATGTTAATAAGGACCTATTCCATGAGAATCAGAATCCTACATTCATGGAAAGGTCCAAAATGCATTGCAAACCCTCAAAATCCCTGTTTTCACAGTCAAACAGGTAGTTCCAGAAAAATGTGATATCTCCCTCAAAATTCACTATAAAAACCTCAAACCAATTGCAAATGAAAGTTAACTCAATCCCCTACCACATCCAATTGGTTTCAGATCAAAACAGTTCTGCAACAGCAGATTTACAGAAAAAAATTAGAAAATTCTATTTTATTTCAATTTGTGCACCTCTAAACTCCCTCCAAGGTACTTGTCCGTACATCAAATGACTTGAATATGATTTTATGACCTCTACCCCAACTTCCACAACCAATTTCCATCAGTTGGAGTGGGTAAAACTACCAAAAACTACTCAAAATGGTTTTTCCCGCCTAAATGCTCATTACAAAAATTTGAATTTTTAAACTTTGGTTTAAAGGATTTTCACCATATTTAATGAACTCCTGTCTTATTAATTCATCATGTTTGATTTTCTTAGGTTCATTAAACCTTCTTATTGATCTTAGACACCTCTATTTGACTTTAGGGGCACTATTGGCCCAACTTACGTCGTTTTTGGTCCTAGGGTCCTTACCAGGACCCTCAAGACATTTAAACATTACATCATCTTGACCATTACAATATGTCATTATTGGTTTTAGGCTATTCCATTTGACTTGATGGACTCCATGGACTCCTCTTTTATTCACTGATGCCTCCTTGTTCCACAATGTTCTATTAGGTGCTCCTACACCAATTGACCCTGACAAAGTGGAGTCCATCATGAAGATACAGCTTCTTGTAAGCAAAAGGGAGCTCAAATCTTACTTTGGTAAGATTAATTTTGTTAGGAAATTTATTACTGGCTTTGCAGAAATTGTCAGACCCTTGAATGCCATGCTCAGGGAGGATGCTAAAATTGAGTGGACGCTTGAAGCTAGAGCAGCTTTTGAAGATATTAAAAAAGCCATATCAAATGCTCTAGTTCTAATCAGTCCAGATTATACCAAGGACTTTTACATTTACTCATTTGCTTCAGAGCATACTTCTGCAGCAATGTTGACACAGAGAAATGAAGAAAAGGAGGAAAAGCCTATAGCCTTCATGAGCTACCCCTTCAGAGATGCAAAACTCAGATACATGGACGTTGAAAGATAGGCGCTTGCTCTAGTTTGAGTAGTTAAGAAATTTAGGCATTACATTCTGAGAAGTAAAGTGATTGTTGTAGTACCTGATGCAGCAGTAAAGATGTTATTAATGCAAAGCGAACCAGGTGAGAAAAGAGCTAAATGGATCACTGTCCTCTAAGAGTACGATATGGACATTGCACCCATGAAGTTAGTTAGAGGGCAGGTGTTGAGCCAGATGATATCAGAGATTGATCCTAATATCATGAGCCCACAGTATGTTGTGAATGCAAAGAAAGATGGAGAATGGTACTCAGACATCAGACACATCCTAATTACTAGAAGGTGTCCTTCAAGACTACAGGCCTCATAGAGGAGAGCCTTGAAGATAAGGTCACAGAAATACATGATAAAAGGAGGAATCCTTTTCAAAAGAAACTATGAGGGGATATACCTTAGATGCCTAGAAAGACAAGGAGCAGACAAGGTGTTAGCAGAGTTACATGATAAGTTTGGGACTACACATGGATCACGTTTAGCTACCACTCATGCTATCCTCAGGGCAGGGTATTATTGGCCCACTATTTTTAAAGATACTTGTGAACACATCAAATATTGTCATATGTGTCAAGTTGCTACAAACAAAGAAGGATATGTTGCTCAACCTTTGTAGCTAGTGATGGAGATGCACCCATTTGCTCAATGGGGAATGGACTTCATAGGACCTATCAATCCTCCATCATCTTCAAGACACAGGTATGTTTTAACTATTACTGATTACTGTACCAGGTGGACTGAAGCTGTCAACAGTAAAACATGTAATGCTGAGGATGTCATCAATTTTTTGGAAAGCAATATAGTGACCAGGTATGGAGTTCCATATGCTTTAGTATGTGATAACGGATCTACTTTCACTTCAATTAAACTATCAAGCTGGGCTTTTGATTATGGGATCATATTGAAATTCTCCTCAAACTACTATCCCCAAGGGAATGGATTAGTAGAATCCACAAACAAGAACCTATTGAATATCATAAAGAAATTGATAGAAAAGAACCCTAGGGAGTGGAATAATTTATTGAAATATGCCTTATGGGTAGATAGAACCAGGAATAAGACTGCATTAGGAAATTCTCCATTTCATCTAGTATATGGGGTGGATCCTATCCTCCCTGTTAACCTAAGGATTCCTACATTGTAGTTTGCACAAGAATACCTAGGCATAGATAATAAACAAGAGGTCAGGTTGCTTCAATTGATGTATCTAGAAGAAAAAAGAAGTGATGCAATTGAACAATTTGCTAAACATTAGGGTGTTGTCAAACACTAGTTTGACAAAAGAACCAGAATTAAGGCTTTCAAGATCTCAGATTTGGTCCTGATATGGGACAAAGCACATGAGAGGAAAGGAGATCATGGTAAGTTTGATAAACTCTGGATAGGTCCCTTTCAAATTTTCAAAATTTTAGGAGACAACACCTACAGGCTTCAGACCTTAACTAGTGAGGATGTTCCATTACCAGTTAATGGATAGTTTCTCAAACACTATTTTCAAGCCTAAAGTGGTGCCATGACAGCCATGTGTATCATAGTGTACATATTTGTATAGTTGTTTGTACAGTCTACTTGTTTTGTTTGTTTTGTTGTTTCCTTAGCAAGGATCTTTGTTTTTCTTTAGAGTATGAAGGAGCAGATTAACAACCATTTAAAACAATGTGGAATTCAGAATATTCAGGTTAATTATTTGAAGTTTATGTGTAGAGTAAAATACTCTACATTTTGTTTCAGTTGCAGTGTATCAGCGTGGCTATGTGGGTTCTGGTTTTATTTCTGTGAGTTTCAGTTTTGGCCACGAAGATTGACAGTAAGGGTTTCTTTTCGCCTAAGTTTTGCCTAAGTCCCAGAGTCGAGCAGAACATGCCATGTGTCATTAGTTGAGACACATTTTGAGAAGTCTTAGACTATTGTGGAAGGCACCAAGTGGCAGTTGCGAAAGGTTTCAATAAGTTTCTTTAAGTTGCGCGGAAAGTGCCGTGTGTCTCTTGTAATGTCTGCGAAGCATGACAAGTGTCGACATCCGCAGGTTCTTCTTTTTTGTTTCATTGTTAAGTAAAGACTATGGCGGGCCCTAGTGAGTTACTAAAGTTAAGCGGAGCGTGCCAAGTGTCATTGTTCACGTGAATCTAAATAAGTCCCAAATGTTTCTATAGTGTTTCTAAAGCAAGGCAGAGTCCGCCATGTGTCGTTTTTCATAGAACTCTCAAAAGGTATCTAAAAGTTTCTCTAGGTTCAGTGGAAGCCACCACGTATCACTTGGTAATTGCATAGAAGGCGCCACCTGTCCCTGTTCCCTTTTGAAGCTGCTTGGGTAAGAAGTGTTGTGGGTCCCATTTTCGGTAAGTGATAGAGTTTCGAGGTAGCAGATTGTGATAGATGTCAATGGCAGAACTCTCTCAACTATAAGGTATAGTCAAGTATAGTTCAGTAGAAGCCGCCACATATATGTTTCAATTGCAGTGGAGGCTACCACGTGCTAAGTTCCTATTTTTGCCAGAAAGATGAGAGAGTTTCAAGTAAAGAGTGCGGACGCTGCCATTTGTCTCAAGGGTTTTGTTTCTAAATGGTGTGAAAGCTGCCAAGTGTCCTCACCTATTTAATAGGAAGGAGCGTTATGTGTATCTGTTTCAGCCAATGAACTTGCAGAGAGGCTAACCATTTTAGATCTGAAAGATATCTTCTGTCAGACACTTCCAGTTAAGTTCCAGTTCGATTAGACCATTGGGATTTGCTCATGCGGGCAATCTTGAGCTAGTCCTATGCTATAAATATAGAGGGAGATCATAGATTCACATATAGAGTTTTCTGCATATAGATTGTCATCAGAGATTTATGAGAAATTTTTGAGACCTGTGCTGTGGCCAGTAATATCATTTGCCTTTGTTCTGTTTTCATGATTCAGAAGGTTAATGTAACTGTGCATCTATCTGTGCCTTTTATGTTGCTAGAAAATTAATAAGAAGACTAAGTTCTGTGCCTTTGCTGATATTTTCTGTGTCATCACAAAATTGTCTAAGTTGTGAGCCTTTGATTCTATTTGTTTTCATCTTTTACATTGATCATGCATTGTTTGCTATTTAATGTAACTAGATCCTAAAGATAGCTTCACTGTGCTTAGTATTAAGGAACGAATCATATTCAGGTAGTTAAATTTTCTTTCATTACATTTGTGATTCCATTTAATTTCTATCCCTTTTTTCCAAAGAACATTTGAGATAAGGAAGAGCCAGCTTCATTAAAATCTGGAGGTTGTTTCAGGTTGCAAGTCCCATATTCCTGAAACTTCCCATGTTGGTGTTAGAATCAGCGCAATTTTAAGCATCAACAGTTTTTGGCACACCTGGTGGGACCATTCTTGAAGTTTCTGTCAAGACTGTATGAACCAGAGAGCTACAAGAAGTTAGAGTTGTGGACCTGTAACAAGAGCTCAATCTGCTGTGAACCCAGGTATTCTTTTACCAGCATTGATAGCTAATTCAAGAAGAAGGGTCAATCAGTTTACAACAACATCAAGAGGAAACATGGGAGCACCTATAGCCCCAAGGAATTATGCGAATTGGAACACTGACAGTGCTCTAATTCTCCTAGTACCACCAGCCACTTGGGATCCTATTCTAGCAAATGCCATGAAGGCCCTGCCCAAATTTAGTGGGGAAGATTTCAAAACACCTGAAGAACATCTGCAGGATGTGTTTGATGTCTGTGCAATACATGTGATCACTCAACAGAACGTGGCTATAATATTGTTAGCAATTTCTTTTAAGGGGAAGGCTCTGGATTGGTACAGATCTTTGACCCCAAAGATAATATCTACATGGGATCAGCTTGGAGATGCTTTCTTTGCAAGATTTAAAGAAAAGGGTGATAAATCTTCTTTGTTGCAACAATTGATTATTATAAAAAGGGCACCACAAGAAGCAATGATTGATTTCAATTCAAGATTTCAAAAGACTTGAGAAAGAATTCCTGCTACAGCAAGACCATTACTAGGTATGGCTATAGTGTTTTATCTTAAAGCCCTAAATTCAGATATATCAGTAATGATTCAGTCACTTGGAGGTCAAACTCTGCCAGAAGCCTATGACTATGCAGTCAGAGCTGAAAATAATTTAATAGATGCTGGAAAGTTGCCCCCAAGGCCTCCCATGCCTATGTTTCCAGAGATTACCTTACCTTTGCCTCAAGAAACCCCTAATCCCATAGCCCCACCTGTGTTTATGTATACATTTCCCTAACAACCTGCTAAAGCAGTCGTTCCTATCTAGTCATCTGAGATGGATGATGTCAAGAACATCTTAAGGACATTCTCTAATGAGATAATTAACCTAAAAAGACAGCAGAATCCTTATCCTAGACCCCAAAATCAAGGCTACCAAGGGAATAGACCTCTGTTTCATCCAAATCAGTATCAGGGTCCTCAAAGGCAAACTAACCCTCAGCCATCAAACCAATTAGTTACAGTTCCTACACCCTTGCAGACTGTTCCTCCTAATCCAAATAGGGAGATTGTCCCCGGGTAGAATAATTATGCAGATGGCACCAATGCCTGGTGTTTCCCATGTAACAATGCTCATATACCCAGAGACTGCCCCAGGGGTAATCTACAACAAAAGATAGCAGAGCAAAGAAGAGTAGATGGTCAATTTGCAAATACTTCTGACACTCAACCCTACCAGTCTCCTGGTGGCTCAAATGCAAGGAATGTCCTTACAATAAGAAGAAGAAATAGCCCCTGAGCATGCTTTGTTTTCATGGATTGAAGATGAAGAGTTAGTATTCTTGAATGAAGCATCTACTTCCAAGAAGCCATTGGTGCAATCAGATTACTACACCAGAGCCAAGAGAAGGATGATGGAATAGCCTGAAGTCACAAATAATGAAATTATGGGGATCCCTCCATTTCAAGGTCATCAAAACACAACTACTAGACAAGAAATACCTCAGCCAGTGCAGAACCAAGTAGTTTCTGGACAAGTTCAAGAAAAAGCAAGGTACCCTTATTATCCAAGAACCCAAACACTAGGACCTGTGAATGTGGTGGATCAGCTAAAGAGGACCCCAGCACATGTGTCAATATGGGACATGTTAGCTATTCCTGAGCAAAAGACACTGTTGCAAGAAGCTCTGTAGGGCCAAGCAATGCCTAAACATACTGGTGCCAAAGGAGGACCTGCTGATAAAGAAAAGCTCAAAGACACTGTTCCTCTGCAGACAACAGCCCTTTTGAACAATGCACCAAAGGTAGGCAAATCCAAACTAGAGCCCTTCTATTTGACTTTGATAGTTGGGAAGAAACTGTTACATAATGCAATGATAGACTCTGGGGCCAGTACTACAGTAATGCCTAAACAAATAGCAGATGCTTTAAAGATAAAGTATGAGCCACTTACTAGATGAGTTATGCAGTTGGATGGGAAATTGGTGCAAACAATAGGGAAAATTAAACAACTTCCATTGTAATTGTATACTTGTCCTAATATAGTTGTGAATCACAATGTGGTAGTCATAATTATTCCTCCTATTTTTGGTTTATGTCTATCCAGAGATTTTATAGTAGGAGATTATATGTCACTTGATTGGTCTCACCTCATCCTAAGAACCAAATATGGTACAAAAATGAAAATACTATCTGAGTCATTATCTAAGGATCACATCATAAATGAACCAACCCCAAAATTAGAGGCAGCTCATGCTATGCTAAATAAAGAAGAAAGGGTCTTTGTTGAAGAGTTAGGTGACTGGACTGAACATGACCAAGAGGAGGAAAATAACCAGTTATTAAATATGATGCAAAGTGACCCATATGGAAATTATGACTCTACTGGTCTGGGCACTTATGTCATATTTGATGAAGACCATGAAATCCCAAATGTTTTAAGGGAAGAAACACCACAAACTCAAGAATCTGAAAAGGACTCAGAAATCTAGACCCTAAATTTTGATGGGGCTAGAAGTAAGAATGGTGTTGGAGCAGAAATTTGTCTTGCTGCTCCAAATGGTGAGAAAATTTTAAGAGCTATCCGTTTCCAATTTTCCTGTACTAATAATGATGCTGAGTATGAATCCTTAGTACATGGGCTCATGTTAGCCAAGAAAAAGGGAGTAAAGAATCTGATAGTCAAGGGAGATTCAGAACTAGTGGTGAAACAAATCAGGGAAAGGCAGTAGCCAAAAATGTAAGGATGAGATCCTATAGACACAGAATTTGGGACTTAATAGATGATTTTGAAGCTTTCAATATTGAAGTAGTTCCTAGAACCCAAAATTCTGAAGTTGATAGGATGGCACTGATTGGCTCACAGTTTGACCCAACAACTAATCTATTAGTCAACAATGAGTCAGTCAAAGTTATAGTAAGGCCAACTATCCCAGACAATGATGAAAATTGGCAAGTCTTTGAAAATGATTTTCAAATACTCTCATTTTTGCAACAGTCAGGGGAGTTTGTTGATCAATTGCAACCCAAAATTTAAGAAGCATATGGAGACCAAATTATTCAATTAAAGACCAATAAGCTTCCCAAAGGCTTGATTACTTTAGAAAACCTATTTGATCCAGAAGATGTAAGCTTAGAGAAGAAGAGGTTTCAAGCAAATAAAGCAGATTATTCTGAGATACAAGTGAGTGAAGGGAGAAAACTAAAGATTGGAATTTCTACAACCCAACAAGAAAAGGAAAGACTAGTTGACTTGTGTGAAAGATATGACAGAGTCATAGCCTAGACCTATGAAGACCTTCATGGCTATAACAGAGACATCATTCAGCACACCATAGAATTGACTGAAGGATCTAAGCCAGTCAGACAGAAACAAAGGCTAGTGAATCCAAGGATTGAGCCTCTAATGGTGGATGAGTTGCAGAAACTCTTAGAATCTAAAATAATTTTTCCAATCAAACACTCAACCTGGGTATCCAATCTAGTGCCAGTCAGGAAAAAGAATGGTGACATAAGACTCTATGTAGATTTTAGGGATCTAAATAGAGCATCCTTAAAGGATCATTATCCCCTACCCTCTATGGAACAAATTTTACAGACTGTGGCTGGATCAGAGAGATTTTCCTTGCTAGATGGTTTCTCTGGATACAATTAGATTTGGTTGGCTGATGAAGACCAACACAAGACTGCATTTACTACCAAATGGGGAACGTTTGCATATGCCAAGATGCCATTTGGCCTGTCAAATGCTAGAGCCACTTTTCAAAGAGCAATGAATGTAGCATTTGGAGAACTCATAAATAAAATCATTCTAATTTATCTTGATGATCTCACTATTTTTTCCAAGAATGTTGTCGATCATTTTGATCATCTAGAATCTATTTTTAAGAAGTGTCAAGAGTTTGGAATATCCTTGAATCCCAAGAAGTGCATTTTTGCAGTACCTCAAGGCAAACTACTAGGACATATAGTGTCAAAGGATGGAGTCTCTATTGATCCAGAAAGAGTCACTGCTATAATGAACTTGTCTCTGCCTGTAAATAAGAAAGCAGTCCAGTCCTTCTTGGGAAAGATAAATTTTGTCAGTCATTTCATATCAGACTTTGTAAGCCTAATAAGACCAATGACACTCCTGATGAAGAAAGACCTGGTGTTCAAATGGACTGCAGAAGGGAGACAGGCTTTTGAGGAAATTAAAAAAGCCATTTCTACAGCCCCAGTACTAAGAAACCTAGACTTTTCTAAGTCTTTTATAATGTATGTGTATGGTGGAGAGTTCAGTGTTGCTGCTGTCCTAACACAGAAAGATGATCAATAAGAGGGAGAACACCCAATAGCCTTTTTCTCTAGAACACTCAGGGAATATGAAGCTAGATATAATTTTGTAGAGAAATAGGCATATGCTATGGTAAAAGCCCTTAAAAAATTCAGACACATGGTAATAGGAAATAAGATTCTGATACTAGTAGCTCATCCGAGTGTTAGAGAATACATCATGGAAGGAGAGATCGCTGAGAAAAGAGCAAATTAGATAACAAAGATTCTTGAATATGATGTGAAGGTTAGACCAACTAAACTTGTCAGAGGCAAGGAACTATGCCAATACATGGCCTAAGACATGGAGAAAATGATAATTGAAGAAACAGAAAAAGAAAATGTATTGAGGATACAAGAAATTGATCAGAACTCCTGGGTCACAAACAGAATCCAGTTTATGAAACATGGGATTTTCCCAAAAGAGCTCTCTCAGGACAAGAGGAGATACTATAGGCAGCAAGGGATCCATTTTGTTTTAATTGACCAAGTTCTTTTCAGAAGAAATACTGATGGTATACTCCTAAGATGTATAGAGAAAGATGAGGCCCAAAGAATACTACATGAAATGCACCATGGAGTCCCAAGTGGACATTTTTCTGCAAGAACCACAGCTATAAAAATAAGTCAGTCAAGTTACTTCTGGCCCATTTTATTTACAAACTGTTATCAACTGGTCAAAGAGTGTTAATCTTGTCAGTATTATGTGGGGAAGTGAAGGAATGCAACAATGCCCCTTAGTCCTATAATTGTTGATGAACCCTTTGCTCAATGGGGTCTAGACTTCATTGGAATGATCAATCCGGTGTCACATATGGGACACAAATGGATTCTAACTACCACAAATTATTTTACCAGATGGAGCGAAGTAGTACCACTAAAGGAAGCAATGGAAAAGGTGATCCTAGATATTTTGGAAGGTATCATTGCTCGTTTTGGGCCCCCTCATACCATAATTTTAGATAATGCTAAGGCATTTTTGGGTGCATTTTTGGGCGCAAAATTATCTGATTTTGCACTAAAATATGGAATCTATCTAAAAACTTCCTCAAATTATTACCCTCAAGGTAATGGTTTGGCATAATCAACCAACAAGAATCTGATTAGACTTATTAAGAGAATAGGGGCTGATCATCACAAAGAGTGGCACAAAGTGCTTAATATAGCACTGTGGGCTGATAGAATTATACCTAAACAAGTGACAAAAATGTCCCCATATGAATTGGTCTATGGCAAGCCTATTGTGATGCCCCTGAGCTTGGAAATTCCTGCTCTCCAGTTATTAAAATAGATTGAGATTGAAGAGAATGGCCCCATGCAAGTCAGACTTGCTGAGCTCCTGGAGGTTCAAGAAAAAAGGGAAAGAGCACATGAGTCATTAATGGAACACCAAAAAATAATCAAAGAATGCTTCAATAAAAGGACTTTGAACTCCCATTTTGGAGTAGGCTCAGTTGTTTTGAAGTGGGACGAGAAAGCCTCCAAGCCAAGTCGACATAGCAAATTCGAGTCATTATGGACCGACCCCTTCAAGATTTGTTCCTGTAAGCAACAAAATTCATTTAAGCTTGAAACGATGGAGGGTGAACCTGTGGAGATTCTTGTAAATGGGATCTACTTAAAGCATTTCAATTAGATAGTCTCTCCTATGTATTATAGTTAGTTAGTTTCCCTTTCATTGTTGCTTTGTTTTCCCGCTTTGTTTTCCCACTCTTTCTTTTAAATAAGTGTTATATGAACACGTGGCCACGGCTCAAGTCTCTTCAATTTTTGAAACTCTCGCATTCACTAAATATTGTTTTTCCAATCCCCAAAATTGCCCAAGCTACCACCGTATGCAGCCACTTTTATGACGTGTCTGATACTCTATCCTGTATAGATTTCATAAGATACACTAACAGTTTTTTTGGCTTTAATGCCATTTACTCTGCTTAATATGTCTTCAATGCCCCAATATTTAGAATTAAACCTTGAACCCTACATCTCTTTTACTTCTGCGTCTGTTGAAGAAACCCTGTTGCCCGCAATTCCAATTCCTAGTGAACCTTGCTTGGAGAAGTGCCCTTTTACGTTGCAAAGCTTTTATCCCTGTTACTTCAAACTCACTAACTTCTCAATACAGACATAGATATGTTGGAAGCACAATCTTCTCAACAGGGGTTTGGAGTTTACGAGTCCATTGACAAACTTCTAAGTAGCAAATCATACGCTTCAGTGCCTGCACAACCCTTGAGAACCTATCCAAGGACGAGGGTCCCTGAGGTTGGATATGCAGTAGACCCAGCAAAAGTAAGGGATTTTGCGGATGGTATCTGTGACCTGGTTCTTCAAAAACCTACCAAATCTCTTCGTGAAGGGGCACTCTAGAGATGTCAACAAAAGGCAAAGGCTGGGCAATCAGAAACATTTGGTATGAGGATTTGGACCTCACAATTGGCACAATTTGTTGTCCCAAGCGTACATTTATGCCCTGACCTAGTAGATATGTGCGTAGAACTGATTCATGCTCCCTCGAGCACCATACAAAAGGGTCCCTTTATGGTGCAAATAACACCTAAAGCTATTAGAGACATGTTGGCCCTATATCATGACAAAACAGCCACATTCCCTACCATTGCCAAAATGCAAAAAACTTGGGCAAATGTCAATAACCAGCTGAGGTTTCTCAATTCAGAGTTGCAGTTAGAGGAGGAGAACACATTGATGCCCACATTACCTACAGGAAGGGGACAATTTACTCAAGCCAGCTAGGAAGCATTGTCTATGATGACATTCATCTTTGGGATGAAAGAGGATATTACTGTCTATGACTGGCAAATGGCTATTTTGTTCAGATTAAAGACCGTGGATAAGTCTCAAGAGTATCAGGTTGATTTCTCAGAGAAAATTGCTTATTCCATGGTTGATCAACTCATTCATTTCAGGTCTAACGGGGTTTTTAGGTATTCTGCTTATCTGTTTCACCTTATGCTATATCAAAACCCTAGTTTATTTTCACAGTATATGCAGCTAAATATGTATGACCCAAGTTTCGGTCATAATAGGACAATACCTGTGTCTGCATGGACACATGTCTTATCTGAGACATCAAACCCATATGATTTTTGGGAACTTTTTGTTGCCCCTGCTTTTTGCCACCTAAGCCCCGAGTCTGTGGAAAATAGGTTAACACCAAGCATCAAAGGCCTCATGGCAAATTGTCTTATTCCCTATGACTATTTCTTTGGGTCCCATTACACCATCATTAGGGTCCATGGTTTTAATGGAGAGCCAATGCTGCTACCTAAGATTTTGACTCCTAGGTTAGCTTTTCTAGAGGTCACCTGGGAAGTGTCTGTGGTTGACAATGACTATGGCACTAAGAAAAAGAAAAAGAAAATGTATGATATCCCATGGGTAAGGAAAAACATGGCCCTGGAAGTCAGGGATGCTGAGCACTTATTGCTAAGGAAACTAGTTGTCCTAGGCTTCTTTCTTATAGAGGATAAATGGAAATATGACCCAAGCAATTTCATAACTTTATGGGTTAAGGACAACAAGATCGATGCCAAAATTGTGCATGAGGGTCGTCCCTTTTGGGAAGACAGAAGAAACCCTAAGGAAGATGCTCTTGATCTATATGTAGAATTGACAGATTGACCTTTCAAGGGGCCCAGGCCTTGGGAAACCTTTTATGATAAACAAAGGGTCTATGACCCTAAGATCAGAATGGGCTCTGGATTGAAGAAAAATTTATTAAAAGATAGGGAATGGAAGCCAGATAAAATAGAGGCATATTGGAAGTACAGACAAGAAATCTTTGAGTTGACTCAGTCTTTTGGCAAGGTTGACACAGATGAAAAATGGGAGTCCATTTGGGATGAGTGGCATCCCTCTCCAGTTTCTAGCCCTGATACAAGCAGAATCCATAGGAAGGGTGAGGAGTCTAAAGAGAAGACTGAGTCCACTCATACAGAGCAAGCTACAGGATAGTCCTCATCACATGCCCCTATTTCCCTCTGGCCCTAATCTCTCAGTGCCTTAGAGAAACAAACGAGTGTGGTATCATCACCACCTAGAGGGACTCCATCAATTTCAATGACTGGGGCTTCCAATTTTGTATCATTACCACCATCAGTAGTGGTCAATGTGGTAGAGCAGGAGTCAAAAGAGCAAACAAAGGAAAGGCCAAGGAAGCACAGAAAGTTAAACCTGCAACCAAATTCAGATGAAGAGGCAGAGCCCTCATAACTGCAACCACAAGCCTCATCTGCAGCTCCTCAGGTAACTGTTTCTTCTCCTTTTTCTTCTCAATCTTTTTCTTCTACCATAAGGGTAGCAATCCCAACTGGCCAAATATTATCCCCTACCACCTCTACTGTGCCAATTTCCTAATTTGCCCCACCTATTACTACCCAGGCCATGATATCACAGGCCACATCATTGCCTCCCTTTTCCCCCTTTTTTCCAAAGAGAATACCTCCCCAGATTCCCCCTAGCCAGCATTTGGCTATTCCCTGTGGCTTGCCATAGGGTCATCCTTTTGCAAGTGGGTATATTGCCTCTCCCTCTACCTTCCAAGCTCAAGTAGACACTGCTAAGTAGGCTAGGGAAGCCCAGATGGATAAAAAGAGGAAGAAAGATAATAAAGCTCTAGCTGTACCACACATGAGGTCACTCTTTGACGCAATCCAGCAGTAGCTAACTATGACTCATTTATCACCTAATGTAGTCAGGCCAAATGAACAGATGCAGCCTCAGGATTATACAATGAGTGCAGTGGCTATGGATATGTCACTTTTTAAACCACAAGACAGGGTCAAGCTGCTGAATGAAACCACTTCTATTGTAGCTACTGATTATTTGAAAGTATCAAAGAAGTTGCAAAAGGTGGAGACTGATTTAGCTCAAGAAAAGGTACATTGTGGCAACCTTGTTGCAGAGCTTAAATCCAAAAATGATGAAATAGAAAATCTCAATAAACAGTTGCAAAATACTGTTTCTTGTTAGATTCATCAGGCTACACAGAACCAAAATGCTTCTTTGAAAGAAGACCTAGTACAAGTGAAGGCTGCAGTGACAGCCCTAAGGCTGGAAAAGGCCACACTATAGAAAAAATATCAGGAAAACCTGCAACAAGTCACACAGTTCCAGCAGAAGCTGCTAAATGAACAAAACAATGTTGCTGCCATACAGGCCCAACTTCAAGTCAAGCAACAAACAGTAAAGTAGTTGACGCTTGAGTTGGCTAATAGGCCAAAGAATGTAGGAGTTCTAAAATTAGTCAGGGAGCTATATGTATCAGTGTGGAGAAGAATCTCTGAGGAGATTACTCACCTCAGACCCTCTCTAACTTTCCTACTAAATGCACAGCAATTGTGTGAAAAGGTAGAGACTTCAGTTCAAGCCACCTTGTCCACTGTTTCTTTGAGAGTTTCAGATTCTCAACTACTACTGAAGAAACTATATGACACAACTAATGAAACATTATTAGCACCAGGGATCAGTGACAGAATGATTGCTGCAAAAAGGGTGAATGAAGTTCTTAGTTGCAACTCCACTACAATTAATTGCAAAGAGCTCCTAGATATGGTCAAAGAGGGAGTAAAAGACATGAAGAAACATATTGAAGATCTGGTGCATTTGGGACTTCCCTCTCCTTTTCTTGATAGCAACACTATGCTGATGATTGATGAAATCAAGCCTTTGTTGTTAGCCAGACAAAATGATTAGTCAGTTTTCCAAGGTTTGATAGATTCTTCATCAGTGAGAGAAGTAGAAGCTGTATTAATACCCATGGCCCAGTTAGAGTTCCAACTGAAGGCTGTAGTTTATATTTTACAAAGGTTTTCACATAGAGACATCATCAACCTTGATTTGGCTTTCCAAGATCTACAAAATAAGCAGGGCCTATCTGATGCTGAATGGTCTGTTTATCAGACAGCTTTACAGAATCTCTAATTTTTGTTATATTTTATACACATTCTTTTCTATATTCTTTGGATTCTTTTTGAGCAGGCTCAAAAGTCCTCGGGGTTGCCAAGAGTTGTAGAGTAAAATACTCTACATTTTGTTTCAGTTGCAGTGTATTAGCGTGGCTATGCGGGTTCCAGTTTTATTTCTACGAGTTTCAGTTTTGACCGTGAAGATTGATAGTAAGGGTTTCTTTTCACCTAAGTTTTGCCTAAGTCCTAGAGTCGAGCAGAACATGCCATGTGTCATTAGCTGAGACACATTTTGAGAAGTCTCAGACTATTGCGGAAGGCACCAAGTGGTAGCTGCGGAAGGTTTCAATAAGTTTCTTTAAGTTGCGCGGAAAGTGTCATGTGTCTCTTGTAATGTCTGCGGAGCATGACAAGTGTCGACATCCACAGGTTCTTCTTTTTTGTTTCATTGTTAAGTAAAGACTGTGGTGGGCCCCGATGAGTTGCTAAAGCTAAGTGAAGAATGCCAAGTGTCATCATCCGTGTGAATCTAAATAAGTCCCAAATGTTTCTATAGTGTTTCTAAAGCAAGGCGGAGTCCGCCATGTGTCATTTTCCGTAGAACTCTCAAAAGGTATCTAAAAGTTTCTCTAGGTTCAGCGGAAGCTGCCACGTATCACTTGGTAATTGCACGGAAGGCACCACCTATCCCTGTTCCCTTTTGAAGTTGCTTGGACAAGAAGTGTTTTGGGTCCCATTTTCAATAAGTGATAGAGTTTTGAGGCAGCGAACTGTGATAGATGTCAAAGGCGAAACTCTCCTGACTATAAGGTACAGTCAAGTATAGTTCAGTGGAAGCCACCACGTATATGTTTCAATTGCAGTGGAGGCTACCACATGCTAAGTTCCTATTTTTGCTGGAAAGATGAGTTTCAAGTAAAGAGTGCGGACGCTGCCATCTGTCTCAAGGGTTTTGTTTCTAAATGTTGCAGAAGCTGCCAAGTGTCCTTGCCTGTTTAATAGGAAGGAGCATTACGTGTATCTGTTTCAGCCAATGAACTTGCAGAGAGGCTAACCATTTCAGATCTAAAAGATATCTTCTGTCAGACACTTCCAGTTAAGTTCCAGTTCGATTAGACCATTGGGATTTGCTCGTGCGGGCAATCTTGAGCCAGTCCTATGCTATAAATATAGAGGGAGATTGTAGATTCACATATAGAGTTCTACATATAGATTGCCATCAGATATTTACGAGAAATTTTTGAGACCTATGCTATGGCCAGTAATATCATTTTCCTTTGTTCTATTTTCATGATTCAGAAGGTTAATGTAACTGTGCATCTATCTATGCCTTTTATGTTGCTAGAAAATTAATAAGAAGATTGAGTTCTGTGCCTTTGCTGATATTTTCTGTGTCATCACAAAATTGTCTAAGTTGTGAGCCTTTGATTCTATTTGTTTTCATCTTTTACATTGATCATACATTATTTGCTCTTTAATGTAACTGGATCCTAAAGATAGCTTCACTGTGCTTAGTATTAAGGAATGAATCATATTCAGGTGCATCGCCATAGTTAAATTTTCTTTCATTACATTTGTGATTCCGTTTAATTTCTATCCCTTTTTCCCAAAGAACATTTGAGATAAGGAAGAGCCAACTTCTTTAAAATCTGGAGGTTGTTTCAGGTTGTAAGTCCCATATTCCTAAAACTTCCCATGTTGGTGTTAGAATCAGCGCAATTTTAAGCATCAACATTATGCATAACTTGTTGTGACTATCATGAATGTAGAAAGTTGTTTAACTTTGTGAAATTTTGTATTCAATAACTGTGGGTTGAGTATTCAAGGAATGTTTCTCACGATGACACACCTAAAATCCTTGGGTTTGTTGAACATACCAATGTAGATATTAGGTGAAAAATCAGAGGTCACCCTTTCTACCATTACAATTCTTAGCTTAATTTCAGCAAGTGACCACTCCTTGCATCATTAAGTTACAAATGTTATATCTTACGAAGTTCTATCAAAATACAAAAAATATAAAATAATAAAATGGATTATACTGAAAATCTAGATTAAGCCATCTAAGTAACTCTACCGGGGCTATAGACGCTCGTTGGTAGTGGGGCTCTACTTAGGAGAATTGTAACGATAACCTTGTCGGGGCTATGAACGCCTACTGGCAGCAAGGCTCTATCCAGTTGGCTATGAAGGAATGTCCTCACCTATGTAGGCTAATATCAGTCACTGGTTTGTTCAACTAATTTTTAAGATGAGGATTATTAATCACATGCACCCACTTAAACTGAAAGGAAAATTCATGCACATTATTGAATACATTGAGTCTCAAGTTAAATAATGATTTAAAGAAGAGATAGTTGGAAGTTATGAATTTATTTCATTCAGTTTCCTTTAATGGTTGTAATTTGATTGTTTTGTTTGGTTGCTAGTTGTTGTGATGTTCACAACATGCCCCATTTTACTCCTTAGCAAAATGACGATCCCTGCTGAGGCTTGCTCCCTTGCTTTTGTGTTCTGGACAGCAATGGTAAAAACAACATCAGTCTGAATCTTTCCTTAATTTTAGGTGTATCTGTAATCTTGAAGTCTAAATCTTTCCTTAATGTCAGGTGTATCTGTAATCTTGAAGTCTGAACCCAAATTCCAAAGTCTGAATCTTTCCTCAAGAAGCCTGCCATCTGAACGAGTGTAAAATTCAAGGCAGGTTTGCCTTTTACATCACCCTGAAATTTGGCCAAATGAGAAAGTTATGACAAGTCAAATTTCTAGTCAAACCTGATATTAGAAGGGGGGATCATATTCTAAACATCAGTCACCTTATGTAAGATCACCCCGATATCGGTTTATCACCTAATGGTTATTTGGTCTGTGAAGTCTAGATGCCAATTTTACGTGATAAGGGGTATCTGCTAGTCAAACAACCTCATATATTTTGCGGGGGTCATCTTTCAAATATCACCTGATATTTCAAATATCACCTGATATTTCGAATATCACCTGATCTTTCAAATATCACCCTGTCATAAAATATCACCCCAATGCTAAAAGGATGATGACGTCATCTAAACCTGATGAACAAAGGTGATCACCATGACGATGATGTCATCATCCTTTTACGTCGCAGAGGTATGTATCCAGCGATTCCCCCTTTTTAATGACATGACAGTGATGTCATTTTAATGCAATGTTCAAGCGAAGTCATCAACATGCTAATGTCATTCCAATCTTTCGAAAGGGAGGTCATTTCATTTGAGGGATCATATTTTAAACATCCCCTGATCTTAAAATCATGACCTGATATACAAAAGCTCGACATGATCGAGACATCATCTTATTGGGAGGGTGATATTCCTCAATATCAAGGTCATATTTATTGGCCTCCCGATTTCATTCGGTATGACCATGACGTCATCCTTTCACATTTTTAATGAAGCTCGTCCATGATGATGACATCATCATCATATCTTGATTAATGAAGAGAGTTAAGGTAGGAAAGCGAAGCGATGGGTTTTTTGAATCCATTCTAGGGCCCGATGCATGTTTTTGGTCAACGATGGTTGACTAGACCATTTTTAACACTATATATGCATTTAAACATGCCGATTTTCACGGATTCATAACCTGATTATCTATGTTTGTATTTTTGGCTTGATTTAATGTTTATCCTCCTACTAGTTTATTATATGATGGTACCTAATTATTGTTTGTGTGATGCAGGATGATGGAGCTATTTTGAAGTAGCTAAGGTCGCAAGGTTGGCGACATAGCGGCGACGTGCAGATAGAAATAAAGGTGGAGCTTTAATGACGAGGACATCCCAGGTGGCAGACTGGATCCTGAGAGGCTGCAAATGTAGAAGGAGAAGTCAATGCTTTCAATGCGGAGGAGTTTGTAGGTGGAAACATTATTGTTAGAGCGGTGCTCAATATGGGCATGCTGCTCAGGGTTTTGGCGGGATTGGTTTTCCACCGTTTGATACAGCACTTGGGATGTGGACCATTGATTAGCTAGGGTTTCTTGGGCACTATATTAGGCAAAAACCAAAGATATATATATTGAGTCCATTTTATTTTGTAGGAGGGAGGTCATTCATTCAAAATCTGACCTGTAACAATTTCGTGTAAGAGATCAGATTTCATGTAAGAGATCGAATTACTGAGACTAATGAAGACTGGATTGTTGAAACATCAAGGTTCTTTCTTCAGATTATTGTAAATGTACTTGTTCTAAAGCATACTGAATGAAGGTGAAGCTTCAGATTACATCTTGATTGTAAACCTTAAGTAATCTTCAAGTTGACTTCTGGATATGTACTGGTGAATGCTATGTTCAATAGAAGCACTTTCATTTCATTGCATGTTGTCGTCAACTTTTCCTTGAAGATTTGCACTGAATCATGTGAATTTGTGGAATGTCTTGGTGAAGTATGATTTTAGTTTCCTTCTCTTCATTGCTATATCGAAACATGTATGTGGATTAGTGATCTCAGTAAAGTAATTTTGGGAATCTCATTCTTTAAACCCTATCTCTGTTATTTTCTTTTTTTTAATTTCATTGAAATCACTTTCACAATTGCAAATCATGGTAAATCATAAGCGAAACAAAGAAATATGCTAACATCTCATAGATAACTGAATATCATTAGCATATTTGAGCTAAAAATGCATGTAGTATGGAAAATATCATGCATGGACTTGCAAATAATGGTAGAAATCATGCAAATATCCATCTATAGATCCATTATTTGAGTAAGTTCATAGTGCAAAGGCAAAAATTACTGATAAACGTAAGGCCCCTAAATGATTAACAGCAACACACATCAACCACTGAGTAACGTCAGTAGATTATGAACTAATCAACAGAGACTTGGGATAATGAATTCTTTGAATTCATTGTATCTTTCAAGATAAATAAAGGTTGTTGTGTAACTTTTGATTAGTGTTTGGTTGTGACTAATATCACCATCAACAATTCAAAACCCTACTATGAATTTATCTGAATCTTTAGAAAGATGGCATCTCCTCAAGTAGTTGACATCACTGAGAGACCATGGCTAAAATTCAAGAAACATCCATACAAATCAACAGAGGTCGATCCTAATGGTGTATTTTTAGAAATTCCATTTGGTGTAATGCATGTAGAAGATGTAAGGGCATACATTCATGTTGCTCTTGAAGAATTTGGTGATAGAAGGTTTGACAATCTCTATTTGAAACATCTAAGTCATGGCAATTTTGATTTGAAGGAAGAATATAAGGCACTAATTGAGAAGAAATTCATTTAGTACATAGAATTTCCATCATTTATGGAAGATGAATGGGTCCGGTATGTCTTAAGCAAGATACATGATGATTTCATATGGCTAGAAAAATGATTTATGATCACAAAGGATGCTATAAGGGCTGTAACTAGATTGAATTCTCCTGGAACAGTACCTGTGCTAAAAGTTGTGAAAAATGGCACAGTGATGATGGCCACCAGAGCCAAATTTGACAAAATGGATTTAACAATCAACGACATTGAAGACCATACAGTCAAGTTTGCATCTATGGTAATTGGATACAAAATCTACTTTTCAAATCGAGAGAACTCTGTCTCAGGTACTGCTATATACATAGCCTATGAGATGATTAAGGAAAATAAAGACTATGATCTTTGTGAATTGCTCTAGTAATAACTAATGGAGAATCTAAAGAAGACAAAAGAAAGCAAATATCCCTTCAAATTTGGTACGCTGATAATGTGCTTATTTTTCTATTTTATACAAGAATTACAGGAATAAAGTTGATCTAGTCTAGCAGTCAACCAATTGCAATTCAAATTAGAAATCACCTGAGGAGCATAGGAAATAGAGATGAACAGAATACAACTCTGTGGGGCTATTTTAAGAATTTTCAAAGAGTTATGCATTCTAGACATGGATACCTGAATCAATTGTTGAGAAATATAAAAATGACATATGCTTCATTGTCAACAAAGATCAATGTATGATGGAGGATGTTGAGCCTAGAACAGTTTGGATTATGCCAATGGGGTATGAAGTGGATGCAGATGTATTAGATAGTTATGCCAGGCACATGTTAAGCAAATTGAGGGACACTTCTGAGCCAAGATTTGGCACTTATGAAGAATTATCTGTAAAAACCCATGTTGAATTAAGGAAACCTGAAACCTAGAAAAAGATGAGGAAATTGGTGGAGGAATATGCTTAGAGCATAGGGATTACAAAAGAAGAAGTTTCCAAAACAAAGGCAAGAACAACTGAAAAATTTAAGGAAGTTAATAAAGCTCTAAAAGCTCATACTGTACAAAAAGAGCCTCAAGCAGAAAGGGCTGCAGATGAATCATTCAAGGCTCTGAAAGAATTTGAAGCAAAGGCAAAGGAACCTGTTGTAACAAGGAAAAGGACAAGAGGTTCGGTCTCTTCAGGAACTGCATTAAAAACCTCTATTCTAACCTCATCTGTTAGTGTAGAAGTAACCACCAAGAAGCCCACTGACAAAAGTTTCAAAAGATAGAAAACCAAAGGTCATAGAATGTATGTTAGTATAGGAGCAGATGAGGAAGAGATAGAGTCAGATGAAGAAGTGAAGAAAATGAAAACCGAGGCCACCAAAGCCTCCGAGAGTAGCAAGAAGAAACCCTCCGGTAAGGGTAGAACTGAGAAAAGGCCAAGGAAAGATAAGTCTCAGATAGGAGAAACCACTATAAGTCTTGAAGACATCCTGAAAGCCATTACAATTGATGGAAATTTGAAACTCATAGCTCAACTGTATGATGAGTATGATGATCCAGACAAGAGGATCATTGAGACTGCTATCATTAGATACTTGAACATCTACAACAGAGCCTTTATTGAGATCATTACTGATCTCCCAGACATCTTGGGTAGTATAATGTTTGCAAGAAAGGAAGCTTCTATGGCTAAGGATGTTGAACTCAGAGAGTATACATTGATAAAGTTATGTTCAGAGATCACACTGGAAGAAAAAATAAAAGTTTCTAAAGTGCTGCATAAAAAATTCAAAACAAAGAAGAGGATGAACACTCTCATGTTAGATGACATTGAGAAAGTAGTGAAGGATACCGAGGAAATCACTTTGAGAGTGTTAAGGGAACATCATCTTCCAACTATCTATGATAGAGTAGAAGCAAATGTTACATTTATTTCTGAGGAGAACATGGATCAAGGATTGGATAGAAGCGATGAAGAGCCAAAGGAGAAAGATGATCCAGTCCCTGCTACTAGTTCAGATACTGCTATTAAGGATCAATCCAAAACAAGTATTCCTCTAAAACAACAAACTAATGATCAAACAAACAAGGAAAAGATTGAGGAACAAAACAAAGATGATGATCAAGAAGAGGAACAAGATGAAGAAAACTCTGCACTGGAACAAAAGAATGATGCAAATGATGTCATGGATTTAGATCCTCCAGAACAAAACCAAGAAGAAGAAGTCTCTGGTATAGCAAGAGACACTACAGAATCTATCAAGGAATTCTTAGAAAGAGAAAAACAAGTCTTGGACGAACCTAAATTTTTGCAGGGACTAATAAATTTAGACTCTATGTCCCCTATGCAGAAATTCAAACTAGTGTCAGTTGTTCAAGCAAAGACACAGGAAGAGTTGATGAAAACACATATACAAGATAATGAGCTCATTGGTGCAGCATATGATGTGTTGGTGAAGTTGATGCCTGAATACCGGAAAGATACATCAATGTCATCAACTGATCAACTTAAAGGTATGATAAAATCAATCAACAATCATTTTAAATCCTTTGAAAAATCTACAAAAGCAAAAGTCAGAAAAGAGTTTGATGAGAAAAGATTAGTTGAATTGAAGACCATGTTAGCAAATGATAAAACTCTATTAGACAATGGAATAAGAGGTATACATAGTACCATTAAAGAAGCTTGTGATTTATACAAATTTTGTTTATCATGGATGGAAGCCACAGAGGAATTAGAAGAAAAGATCAAGGATCTGAAACTGCAGCTAACAAACTTTTCTAAGTCATTTGATCTGGCAGTTGAGTCAATCAGCAGCAAGAAATATAAGTGCTTAATATCCATAAGTAATTTGGTGAATAAGAGGGATCAAATGAAAAATAGAATGTGTCAGTTGAGAGGACTAATAAGTCCTAAGGTAGACTCAATGTCAAATCTTGCAGCAGAAGCACTGCAGGCAAAAGCACAAATTGACACACCCTTTGATGTACAAAAGGTAGAAAAATTGGTCTTCCTTATAGACGGCCATATTCAAATTTTGGACAATGCTAAGAAGAGTTGGGATAAAGAATTAGTTCAAATCAAGAACATTTTCAATGACATTCTACAACCCACAACAAATTAAGTTAAAGATTGTATCTATACATACACAGTAGAATATGACAATGATTGCAGTTTTTGCAATTTTTGACACATTTTTTTTTACCCCTATACATATACCTTTGCCATTGATGTCAAAGAGGGAGAAGAAATTAGTGAAAA
Source organism: Cunninghamia lanceolata (assembly GCA_027924645.1). Taxonomy (NCBI): domain Eukaryota; kingdom Viridiplantae; phylum Streptophyta; class Pinopsida; order Cupressales; family Cupressaceae; genus Cunninghamia; species Cunninghamia lanceolata. The sequence goes on from BSBN01001652.1 coordinate 10,641,348, forward strand.
ATGGGCAAACACCTAAGGGGGAGAAGAAAAATAGAGTGTATGTAGTAAAGGGGAGTAGATTCATATTTTTCACTAAGTGTTGCCATCAATGCCAAAGGAGGAGATTGTTGGCAAGAGACACTGCTCTAATGAATGTTGTCATTGATGGCAACAAAGAAAAGAGATTCCACCGACATGGTAAAGAGACTTTACTCCGGAAGAATAAATGACTAAGTATGGGCAGTATGCAAAGTAAGTGTCAGAGATTGGGTCAGTCTGCCTCCACAGTTGAAGATCATTACTTGCAGTTTAGGTATGTTCTTCATAGCTACCTAGTGATCACTTGTTCCAGTGTTCAAGTCGTGACTTCCTCTGTGTTGGTTAACAGTTTTGTCACTGCAAAAATGCAATCTGATTCACCCAAAAAGGCAGCGACAAAAAGACACCAACAAATGGAGTAATTGTTGTGAGTGTAACAATCATACTCTACATTTGAGAGGGACATCTCCCTCATATGATGTGGGTTTTTGGATTTTTGAGTACCTTTAACTAGAAGGTACAAAAAGGCAGCAAAAGGGAAACAGAGAGATGAAAGGATATGGAAGAAATCTCCCTGTGAGCATAGGCAACACAACACAAACTCCTTGAGGAAAGATAATATAAACTAAAAGAGAAGTAAAAAGTCTCCAAGAGATATAACCACTAACTACAGATACATATGGAGACAAGTAAAGAGATTGTAAAATAAAGAACTTGACTGGATATAAGAACAATCAAAGTTTGAGAAAAAGTGAAGACATAGGAACATCAAACTTTCTTATTCCAAAATGAACTAAAATACAAAGTCTCCAATTATCCCTCTCACAAAGCTCCCAGGTCTACAAGAAAATGAAATAATAAAAAAACCTTCCAGACTGATAGAGTCTCACTCATGCACCAAAGTGCAAGGGGGATCATAAATCTGGTCAGCCAAAAAGATATAGAGAACAAACTAGACATCTATTCACTATTCTACCCATAGCTCTCGTAGGAGCTCCCAGTTGAATAGCCAAAAGATCCTTTACAATGACTGTAAATCTAGTTTTATAGAATTCCCTAGATGGCAGCCCAAAAGCCATCCGCTCACCCAAGAAAAATTACAAAATGACCAAGAAAATTGAAGAGCCACTGATGACTCTTCCCCTTCCACTCCAGATTGCATCATTCACGAATTAAAGCCAAGAAATGCTTCCTCCAGTTTCCATTTCCCATGCCGCCAATAAAAAAATTGCCACCTTTATATAATCATGTGATAAATGGGGATTTGTATGCATCGCAAAGTGATAACTTCCATTGTCTTTTCATCCCTATGGTGTTTCCCATATATTTTAGTGCCACTATCCTCCTCAAGTCCCTGAGAAGAACATGATGCTTACATAAATCCATTTCTTATTTGGTCACCTCTATTTCTCACATACCCTGAACCATGAGGAATGAAGATTGTTGTATCCTAGACAATGCCCCAACATCTCTCACAATGTCAAAGTATTGAGTCATTATCACTTAGTCCATAACATCCCTGATAGATGTATCAGACACGTTATGAGAAAATTCTAGCAACCTTTATTGTAGCTCAACTATGGTTGCCTATTGTTGTCATGCAACCCCAATACCAACAAGATATTTTGCCTTAGCTTTATCTTCAACCCGAGTTTGCAACTTTGTCTTTTAGCGACCCAAACACAGCCATAGTGATGGAGAATCTCACATGCCAATGAAAAGTTTATGATTGTAGTCTATGATAAACTGTAGGTGAGATTTCCTAAGTATCTTCTGAATGCACTCTTCATACAACCTTTGATTTCTATTGAGATATATGGTGCAACACCACTCATACCTCTTTGCATTTGCTCAAGATTTTCTATAACTCTTCAGTAGATCCATATTGGATAGAAATTGGAAAAGGTTGTGGAAGATGGATTTTCAACCAGCTGACTGCATTTACTTCAAGGTTTTGAGCCTTTTTCAACAAACACATTTTATACAGATTCACAGTCATGGGTTCTAATAGAAATTTTATCTTGGCACATAGAGAGGAGTGCATTGGCGTTGAAACTGCCAATGGCATTTGCATGAAAGTTTCTAAACCTTTTTAACATAATATGTTTTATGCAAATCCCGCTATCAATGGAATAACATTTCTTTTCATATATGTGCCATGGTTTTTCTTTGATTTTATCTTTTGCATGCATATTTGGCTACCACCTCAGTCGTTCTTTCACATTTTGTATCTCTCTGACAAAAGCTTCTATTTTTGGTAAGGATTTGTTATCTTTACACAGGTTGTGAGCTGGCTAGCGAAGGAAGATAAGGATGTTTCAACTACCAGTTACATTTGCATGCAAGGTATAAAACATTTTGTGCATATCCTATGATCATTGCATTTATATAAACATTTCTATCTTCATAATGGGTTGCGGCTTTGTAGGAATGTGAGGTGGCATTACAACTAATAGGAAACTTAAAGCTTTTTTGACTACTCCATTTTGTATATATTCTGCAATCTCTAGGTTTTAGCATATAACGCCTCTTCAGCTATAATATCAGGCAAAGACTATTTCATTATGCACAAGCTGAGATCTAGCTGAGGACTTCATGGGATTTAGTGATATACCTACCATCTATATTTACTTAAAACTCATCAACAAATCCATTTGTCTCAACAAACTGTGGCTTACCTCCTTTACACTTTCCTTTGTTTTCATTTTCATCATTGAGTATCTTATGATTTGCATACACATCTATCTGAGCATTTTGCATTATAATTGGCACTTGCAACCATAAGAGGCTCAAGAAATACGCTGCTAGAAACAATCGATGGCTTTAAAGCTTTAACGAATCCATTTTTTGTATATCCAAGGCTAAGGCATTCTACATAGAGTTTGTTGGCAGGCTAATGACTATCCAAAGGATTTCTATAGAAATATGGACAGCACAAAGAACAAGACAGAACAAGGGAGGGGGCAGAACATGCTGTTCTGAATTCAAAAAACAATGCTACAACAATATAAAGAATAGCAAAAACAAATATACACACAGATAAGGAGAGAGATGAAACACAGAAGAGACAGCAATATATCTTTATATATATTTCTCTATTTCTAGATTACATTCAAATTTCATGTACAAACTACAAATAGAGCTGCTGCTCTATTTTCTTACTCTGCCTCAATCTCTGGAGCTGCACACTGTATATCCAGAGCTGCCTGTGCGACCTCCGTAGCTGTCTACTGTTGCTGCTGCAACATTCCTCTCTAATGTTCTCCTTCTACTGTTCTCTCCTGGAACCTTCTAATTCCTCTGCTGCTGCAGGCTGTTCTCTAACATTCTCACTTATGGTCAACACACCTTTCCCTCTCTTTTGTCTCTTGTTTCATACCCAGTAAAATGGGTGCTCAACCTCTTTCAAATTCAAATTCACCTACCTCATTAATTTCTGGCAGGCCAACGGTGCTGAGAAGAGGATGCAAAAGATCCCCAGGTCTGACGTGGGGGCAGTCAGCATTAAATGTCTAACGAAGGATTAAATTTCCAACACTCCCCCTTAATTTGAAGTCAGATGTCAATTTGCAATCTTCATTCCGGAACTGATCTCTGGAGATATACATTTGCCTTTGCCTTTCCGGAGCAGATCTCTGGAGCTCTTTCCCACTTTGCATCATCTCCGGAGCATCTCTGAAGCTACACATACATCCCAGAGTTGAATCTCTGGAGCTCTCCTCCTGTCTTTTCAGATCTGAACCTCCGGAGCTGTCTTCTTTGTAGGACTGCGCACCTCCATAGCTGTTCTCTTTGTAGGACTGTGCACCTCCGTAGTTGTTCTCTTTCCAGGGCTGCACACCTCCGGAGCTATCCACAATGCCTAGCCTATCTCTTAGGTGTTCAAAGAAATCTTTTGGCAATGCCTTTGTGAAAATATTAGCGAGCTGCTGCTCAGATCTGCAATACTGCAACTCAATCTCTCCTCGTTCTACCAACTCCCTTATGAAGTGATAACGGATCTCTATGTGCTTGCTTCATCCGTGGAAGACTGGATTCTTTGTCAGGGCTATTGATGAAACATTGTCACAATGAATGGTTGTACCATCTTCTTGCTGCTCATACGAGTCTGCAAGGATTCTTCTTAGCCAAATGGCCTGACAAGTAGTGGCATTTGCTACAATATACTCAGCTTCTGCTATAGAGAGAGAAACAATGGGCTGCTTCTTGGATGCCCATGATATCACACCTGAACCCATGTGAAGTACATAACCGGATGTGCTCTTCCGGTCATCTACATTTCCTACCCAATCACTATCCATGAAACCAACCAACTTAAACTCATTAGAAACATCATACAAAATGCCATAACCTGTTGTGCCATTAACATACCTCAGGATCCTCTTTCCTGCTTGCTAATGAGAGTCCTTAGGCTTCTCCATGAACCTAGAAATCAGGCTTACATCATACATTAAATCAGGCCTAGTTGCTGTCAAGTACATGAGGCTTCCAACCATGCTCTTGTAGAGGGTTGGGTTTACTTCCTTGCTGCTGTCCTCTTTACTCAACTTCAGACCTGTGGTTGTGTGTGTAGGGGCAGGTTTACTATTCTCCATTTTAAACCTTTTCACAATCTATTTGGCATAGTTAGTTTGCGAAATAAATATGCCATGCTCTGTTTGTTTGACCTCAATGCTAAGGAAATACTTCAGCAGACCTAAGTCTGTCATCTCAAACTCATTCTTCATTGCCTCTTTGAAATTAGCAATGAAAAGATCACTATTTCCAGTAAAAAATAGATCATCTACATACAAAACAGCAATCAAAATTTTACCTTTGGCTGCTTTGATGTAGAGAGTGGGCTCACTGCTGCTTTTGCTAAATCCATTGCTCAACAAATATGAGTCAATCCTGCTATACCATGCCCTAGGTGCTTGTTTCAACCCATAGAGGGCTTTCCAGAGCCTATATACTTTGTCCTCTTGCCCTGGGACTTCATAGCCAGGTGGCTGCTCCACATATACTTCCTCTTTCAGCACTCCATTCAAGAAGGATGACTTTACATCCATCTGAAACACCTTCCACTTGTGTTGGGCTGCTATTGCTATGACTACCTGAACTATTTCCAGCCTTGCAACTGGTACATATGTCTCATCATAATCTCTTCCAGGCTATTGTTTGTACCCTTTGACAACCAGCCTTGCCTTATGTCTTTCTATCTTTCCTTCAGCAGTAGACTTGGTCTTGTAGACCCACTTAACTCCAATCACTTGTTTACCCTTGAGTAAATCAGTTAGCTGCAATGTGTCATTCCTCACTATGGCATCTAATTCTTCATCCATGGCCTTACACAATTTCTCTTCTTTCACAGCTTCTTCAAAGTAGATTGGATCACTAGAAGAAAACAATGCAAAATTCAAATCTTCATCATCATCAACATACCTTGTGCTGTCATAAATCTCCTTCACACTCTTTGTCCTCTATGGCATCAATGATGCGAGTGTGGGGTCTAAATTGCCTTCGGAGCTACCGCTGTTCTGACCTCTGGAGCTGCAGTTGTGACGACCTTCAGAGCTACTACTGTGACCTCTAGAGCTGCAGTTCTGATGACCTCCAGAGCTACTGCACTGACCTCCGGAGCTTCTGCACTGACCTCCGGAGCTGCTATTATAACATCCTCCAGAACTTCTTCATCTTCAAGGGGTATTGTGACTAAAATACCCATGGTGCTATCCACCATTCCATCCCATGCTTCATTCTCAATGAATTCAATGTCTCTGCTGATCACAAGTTTTTTGGTGATGGGATTATACAGTCTATAGGCTTGTGATTCTTCACTATAGCCTAGGAAGATACATTTCTCACCTTTATCATCAAATTTTTGCCTCTTCTCTTTAGGCACGAATGCATATGCCACACACCCAAAAATTCTTAGGTGCTCAATAGTCCATTTGATGTTTGTCCATACCTCTTGTGGAATCTGATCACGAGCTGCCTTTGTAAGACACCTATTCAATAGGTAGATCGTTGTTGCTACAGCTTCACCCTAATAATCATTTGATAGTCCCTTTGCTTTCAACATGCTTGCTGCCATCTCTGTGATGGTTCTGTTTTTCCTTTCAGCTACTCCATTTTGCTATGGAGTATACCTGGTATTAACTATTTATGAATGCCTTCATACTTGCAGAAATTCATAAATTGTTTGGAGACATATTCTCCTCCTCTATCTGTTCTTAGGGCCTTGATATAGCGGGCACTCTACTTTTCAGCTGATGCCGTAAACTCCTTGAACTTCTCAAAGGCCTCTGATTTATTTTTCAAGAAATAAATCCAGATTTTTCTGATGTAATCATCAATGAAGGTCATGGAATATACATTCCCACCTAATGTGGGAGTCTTCATAGGGCCACATAAATCTGAATGCACCAACTCCAAAGGTGCTTTTGCCCTTCTAGAATGCCCTGATTGAAAGGGTTGTCTATGCTGCTTTCCTAGAATGCAGGCTTCACATTTTCCATCAGGCTCTATAATGTTCGGTAGCCCTCTAACCATGCCTTTCCTAGATAGTAAACTCAAACCAGAAAAGCTTAAGTGCCCATACCTCAAATGCCACAATTTGGATGGGTCTTTGATGATTGTCCTAAAGGTTGTTTGCTGTCCCACTGCTGTGAGCGCCAGAGATAGTGCAGGAAACTGCGCTAGAGATAGCGCTGGAGTTAGCACCGGAGATGGCGCCAGAGTCAGCGACAGGGGAAACATTCTATTTCTCATCATCTGCACTGCTACAATGACCTTCTTGCTGCCTCCTCTATCAAATATGGTGCACCCTCCATTTTCCATCAAGATTCTATAACCATTTTGGACCATCTGTCCAATGCTTAAGAGGTTATGTTTTATGCTTGGGGCATAAAAGACATCATGGATTTGCATTTTCTCACCTTGCTTGCTAAGGACTGTGATGATGCCTCTTCCTATGATAGGGACCTTTTGACTGTTCCCCATCATGATCTCAGACTTGACATTTCTGTCAATGGAGGCAAACAAGTTTTCATTACCACTCATGTGGTTGCTACACCCGCTGTCCAAATACCAGACTTCAGGGCTGCTCTTCTCAGCAAGGTTGCACATAATAAATACCTTGGACTGTTTCTCATTTTCAACCCTATTCTCATTTGCTACATTAGCATTATGGCCTCCATGGTCTTGTTGTTTCTTTCTACACTCACTAGCATAATGGCCAAACTTATGACAGTAATAACATTGAATATTACTTTTGTCATACCTCTAATTAGAACTACTGTTCTTCTTCATTCCTTGATAGCTTGGCTGTGAGCTACTTGCCTCTTCTTGGCTGTTTGAAACTCCTCTTCCAGAGTTGCTTCTTCCTCTACCTCTTTGACCTTTATCTCTGTTGTTTCTTCCTCTTCCCCGACCTCTTGCATTGGTCTGAGCCTTGAAGGCTTGCTCAAGGAAAGGAGCAGATCTATTCAAGTACTACTCATGGCTTTGTAGAGAGCCCATCAACTCATCCACTGTCATCTTGGATAGATCCTTTGTCTCTTCGATAGTTATCACAATAGGGTCAAATCTAGAAGGTAGACACCTTAAGATTTTCTCAACAATCCTTTGCTCATCCATGGTTTCTCCATTTATCCTTAGCTGATTCAGCATGATAGAAACCCTGGTGTGAAAGTCTGAAATAGACTCACTCTCTTTCATCTGTACCATCTCAAAATCTCTTCTAAATAGCTAGAGCTTGACTGACCTCACTTTGTCAATTCCCTTGTAGCTATTCTGCAATATATACCAAGCTTGCTTTGAATAGTTTGCTACTGCAATGTGGGAGAAAATAGCCTTTGTCAATGCTACCTCAACTAGACTGAGGGCTTTTACATCTTTCATCCTAGTTTCCTTCAACTGGTTTCTTTGAGCACTCATAAGGGCTGCAATGACTGTTGGGTCTATGATGTCTGTGAACCCATTTGTGACCAAATCCCATAGGTCATTCGCAACCAGAATGGTCTTCATCTTCTTAGACTGAATATCATAGTTCTGCCCATCAAAACTTGGTGGCTACTACCATCCTTTGTTGTCCCCACCTACCATGCTTCTCAAAATTGAGAAGGCTGAGGATGCCTAGACAAACTAGGGCTTATAGAATATCCACACAAACTTGATTGCCCAGAAAAATAGGGCTCTGATACCACTTGTTGGTAGGCTAATGGCTGTCCAAAGGATTTCTACAGAAATATGGATAGCATAAAGAACAAGACAGAACAGGGGAGGGGGCGGAACACACTGTTTTGAATTCAAAAAATAATGCTACAGCAATATAAAGAACAGCAAAAACAATTACACACATAGATAAGGGGAGAGATGAAACATAGAAGAGACAGCAATATATCTTTATATATATTTCTCTATTTCTAGATTACAATCAAATTTCATGTACAAACTACAAACAGAGCTGCTGCTTTGTTTTCTTACTCTGCCCCAATCTCTAGAGCTACACACTGTATATCCAGAGCTGCCTGTGCAAACTCCGTAGCTGTCTTCTATTGCTGCTGCAACATTTCTCTCTGCTGTTCTCCTTCTGTTGTTCTCTCCTGGAACCTTCTAATTCCTTTGTTACTGCAGGCTATTTTCTAACATTCTCACTTACGGTCAACACACCTTTCCCTCTCTTTTGTCTCTTGTTTCATACCCAGCAAAATGGGCGCTCAACCTCTTTCAAATTCAAATTCACCTACCTCATTAATTTCTAGCAGGCCAACGGTGCTGGGAAGAGGATGCGGGAGATCCCCAGGTCTGACGAGGGGGTAGTTAGCATTAAATGTTTGACGGAGGATTAAATTTCCAATAGAGTTCACGTGCTTTGGCTTTCATTAGTTAGGCCGCAACCTTTCATGCTTCCACTCTCGCACGCATGCACCAAAGTGTTTCTATCCACAATATCTTATAGACATATTCTTTGTAACACCTTTTTCCAAATTTATGAGGTGCATTTATTTAGTACGGTAGAGATTGAAGCTCCACATTCACTGGTGGTGATATCTTTTGGAAAGAGTTAGGATGCCGATGCAGAGAGAAATTGGGACCGCACAAGAAATAGTGACAAAGATGAGGCTTTGTGAAGCTGCCATTTGCTACCATAATCACTTCATATTTTGGCATCTTCCATGTGTGAAACAATGCCAAAATCTAATTTAATCACCAAATCATCTGTATTGTAGCAAGACACTTTGATTTGCTCATATTTCTATTTCATGGGGAGGCTCCCAGCCATGTGCGGCGCTCTATCCTTGACATAATATTCTTCTCTTGATCCTCATTTTGGAGAAGTGCGTAGCAGCTCAAACACAACTATCCACGTTCATTTTTTTCAATAAGATTGACATCCAAGAGATCTCCCATTTGACAATATTTTCAACTTGATGCATTCGCATTACTCATGCCACCCCAATATCTTCACAACCGGCATTCAATATTGACAGCTTATTTTTACAAATAGCTATGAATTCTCACATACAACTTAGAGAGTCGAAATGACATATACATCACTGGCTGAAAATTTTCATTATTGAGGGTAGCTATGGAGAGACACTGACACATAAATGATAGCCACCACATTTGCAACAAATTTAGTAATGAATGGCAATCTCCACAAAGTGGCATATCATAGAACCAAATTATAAGGTGGTTGAAGATTCTTTGGAGACTATGTGTGACTTCAATATTTTTGTTCTTATTCAGTTCATGTGCAAATTTTACCCTTCAACTCCGAGGTATTCTTTAAATGACAACTTTCATCAAGATCAACAAGGTCTATTGATGACAACAATAACTAAAAATCCTTCTCTGTGCATAAGCCATCCTCGTTGGAAACATAGAATCTTATCCTTTCCTTGTGATTTGATTTCCATTCATCTTCAGATGATCTTTTTGCACTAACCACATACGGTCAAGGAAAAATTCACACAATATAAGCTTGCTATTATCTTATTATTAGAGCATTTCATAAAGTTGTTTGCATGTATTCAGAGCCATGTCCACTATTGTAATGAGAAGGCCATGGCTACCTCAACTCACATCCCTTGTGTAACCTTCCATATTTTGTAGGTGACTAGACACCATGAATAAGAAGATCATCAGTGAGATAGTAATATGCTTATGAGTGAATCAGTGGTATGAGATGACAGGGAACATTTATAAGTGATGCACAACAATAATCAATTTACAAAGCCAAAATGAAAGAATGACCATGCCTGTGGCTCAAGGAGATAAACAAAATCTATGAATCTAAGTTGACAATGCGTAATAGGGAAAAGTTTAAAATTTTCAAGTCCAAAAATTTGGCAACAACAGGCTCTAATTGGGGACAAAGACCATGAGGGATGCAGAGAACCCCAAAATCTCAGGTGAAGACTAGTGCTAATCCATGGGCAAATAGAGTCAAGGGGAAATAACAAGAGACTTGAGCAAGCCAAAAATGGAATAAAACCAAACAACCCACAATACTTGAAATGAAATGAAACTTCCTAAGACACCTATGTACCCGGACTAGGTACAACATACCCCAAACTCTCAAGAAATTATGCAAAGCCATTAACTAGCTGGGAGAAATATATGCCAGTGTGAAACAAAGGTGTGCACTTGTAAGGCACTTGCAAGCTTAGCAACCTATTGAGGACCATGAATATAAAACTAAGATTCATGAATGACAAAAGTTCACAGAAATGTATACCAAATAGCCACCTTTCATCAAAAACTTCCATAACTTCTGGTGAACTCTTTTGCATATCATCCATGTCCTCAATTAAAATTAGATCTAAATAAAATCCTCCTAGAAGAAATTGAAAATCCATACCAAGAACAATAGCCTTGTTGGGCTTGAATGCAATTTTAGAATTTGATTCATGCTTTTCTAATGGCAACTCTAAATTTTCAGATTTGTCATCCAAAACATCTTCTTACACAACCTGCAAAGGACGTACAACCACTTCTTCTCCACATAGGAAATCATCTTCTAACATTTCTAAACACCATTTTGGAATGCAAACAACATGGGGCTGAACATCCTCATTCACAAAATCAGCATTACTTTCCTCATACTTATTCATACCATCATTCTTTATCCCATGCTTTACAACTTCAAAATTAGATTCAAAATGAGGTAATTCAAAAGTAAAATCATTGCTAACCTTTGCTTGCAGCTTTACCTCTTCATAATTCGATGTGGGAACTTCAACATCTTCACACTCCAGCTACAGATGATTCAAAAATATTTCCCATGTATCATTCTAGCTATTTTCCTCATTAAAAATTTGGTCACTAGCTGCAATAGGAGTTGTTAGACCACCCATATTTGGACATTTAGCAACAGAGTATTCTTCCTCAACACATGGTATAGGAGAAAGCACAACATTTTATTCACAAAGGAGGTCATCATTTGAAACTTCTAAAAATTTTTGAGGCTGCAATCCTTCATCATCCTGACTATTTTTTTTCTCCTCATTAACCTCAGATTTTGAAAAAACATTGCATATATTTCTAACACAAGCTTCATTTGATAAATCATTCTCAAAAGACATAATTGCATCTTCAAAGTAAAATGACTCAAAGATTAATTATTCACTCACCTTTGGCTGCAATATTTCTCCTTTATCATCTTCTTCATAAAACTTGAAAGTCATATACTCTGGTTGTGTATCAGTCATAACTTCATCATCTATACCAGGACTTAGAAAGAAAACATCATAAATGAAACACTCTTTCTGCAAACTGCATGATGAATCAGTCTTTGGGAATGTGACTATTGATTGTGATTTTTGAATATCACATTCTACAAGCATGGGATCAAGTTTGATAGAAAGAACTTCTTCTCCTCTTGCACAAGGAAAATCATCACTGAAAGGATAAGTAGATTGTAACTTATTCATTCCCTCACTAGGCTCTTCTTCATCTACTTCAAATGCTAAGTTGATATTATCAAAGACAAAAACTTCCATGTCTAAACTATGATTCAAAAACTCTTTTTCAGCCTCATGAGGAATACCTTCTATCACTTGGTCTTTTTCATCAATATCAAAATTAGAGATTTCTAATTCAGGAGAAAATACATAATCATTCATACCTTCTTTCATATCATTGGGGACACAAGTGGTTGCAGTCATTTCAACTTCAGTAATGTGACCATCTTTGTCTAGAACTCCACATAAAAAGTCATCATTTGATCCTTCTAGGCACCATTTTGGAATAAGAATGACAATGGATTCTTCTGATAGTACCTTTTCATTATTCTCTTCAACAAAAGTAGATGATTGTTCAATCTCACTCCTTTGTATGCATGTTGAGAAAGATTCTGGTCCTTTATTTTCAGCCTGGCTCACAATTCTTTCTTGTTGCTAATGGTGGTTCCATGACACTAACAAATCTCTAGGCTCAACCAATGTTTGCACAGAATCTTGTTCACCAAGAACACAAAAGTTGTAAGAAACTTGATCCTCTCACTTAGGTTCTTCTTCTTTGGGCAATTTTAATCTTTCTTCAGCTGCCTGATGAATCCTTCGTTCAAGGTCTTTCAAAAGATAAAACCTATGATGTAAACTTTTGAGCAGTGATGCAGATTTGTAGTCTTTGGATGGATGCAACCTCTTCTCCTCCGCTTCAGAGATGCTTGCTTTGAGACTGCTCCATAATGAATGTAGTATCTCATCATCTTCAACCAATATCTCTTTAATCATTGTCATAGGTTGTCTTCTAGCTTTGGGCTAATTTCTTTGATCTACCTTGCATTGAACCATTTTCTAAGCTCTTCAAATACAATAGAGTTGCCAACCTCCATTCCAGTGGAGGTACCATTAAATTTCTGAGGACAGAAGACACTGGCACTTCGATCCCCAGTAGAGTCACCAAAAATTGTTGGTTAACAGTTTTGTCACTACAAAAACACACTCTAATTTGCTCAAAAAGGCAGCGACAAAAAGACACTAACAAATGGAGTACTTGTTGCGAGTGCAACAATTATCCTCTGCATTTGAGAGGGGCAGCTCCCTCGTATGATGTGGGTTTTTGGATTTTTTAGTACCTTTAAGCAAAAGGTACAAAAAGGCAACAAAAGGGAAAAGGAGAGATGAAAGGATATGGAAAAAATCTGCCTGTGAGCATAGGCAACACAACACAAACTCCTTGAGGAAAGATAAACTAAACTAAAAGAGAAGTACAAATTCTCCAAGAGATATAACCACTAACTACAGATACATATGGAGAGCAAGTAAAGAGATTGTAAAATAAAGAACTTGACTAGACATAAGAACAATCAAAGTTCGAGAAAGAGTGAAGACACAGGAACATCAAACTTTCTTATTCCAAAATGAACTAAAATACAAAGTCTCCAGTTATGATCCCTCTCACAAAGCTCCCAGGTCTATAGGAAAATGAAATAATAAAAAAACCTTTCAGCTGACCAAGTCTCACTCATGCACCAAAGTGTAAGGGGATCAAAAATTTGGTCAGCCAAAAAGATAGAGAGAACAAAACTGGACATCTATTCACTATTCTACCCATAGCTCTCACAAGAGCTTCTAGTTGAATATCCAAAAGATCCTTTATAATGACTATAAATCTAGTTTTATAGAATTCCCTAGATGGCAACCCAAAATCCATCCGCTCACCCAAGCAAAATTACAAAATGACCAAGAAAATTGAAGAACCACTTATGACTCTTTCCCTTCCGCTCCAGCCTGCATCATTCACGAATTAAAGCCAAGAAATGCTTCCTTTAGTTTCCATTTCCCATGCTTCCAATACAAACATTGCCACCTTTCTATAATCATGTGATAAATGAGGATTTGTATGCATCACAAAGTGATAACTACCATTGTCTTTTCATCCCTATGGTGTTTCCCATATATTTCGGTACCACTATCCTCCTCAAGTCGCTGAGAAGAACATGATGTTTCCATAAGTCCATTTCTTATTTGGTCACCTTTGTTTCTCACATACCCAGAACCATGAGGAATGAAGACTGTTGTATCCTAGACAATGCCCCAGCATCTCTCACAATGTCAAAGTATTGAGTCATTATCACTTAGTCTATAACATCCTTGATAGAAGTATCAGACACCTTATGAGAAAATTCCAGCATCATTTCTTGTAGCTCAACTGTGGTTGCCTATTGTTATCATGCAACCCCAATACCAGAAAGATATTTTGCCTCAACTTTATCTTCAACCCGAGTTTGCAACATTGTTTTTCAGCGACCCAAACACAACTAGAGTGATGGAGAATCTCACATGCCAGCTGAAAAGTCTATGATTGTAGTCTATGATAAACTGTAGGTGAGCTTTCCCAAGTATCTTCTGAATGTGGTCTTCATACAACCTTTGATTTTTATTGAGATATACAGTGCAACACCACTCATACCTCTTTGCATTTGCTCAATATTTTCTATAACTCTTCAGCAGATCCATATTGGGTAGAAACTGGCAAAGGTTGCGGAAGATGGATTTTCAACCAGTCGATTGCATTTGCTTCAAGTTTTTGAGTTTTTTTCAACACACATTTTGTACAGAGCCGTAGTCATGGGTTCTGGCAAAAATTCTATCTTGGCATGCAGAGAGGAGTGCATTGGCATTGCAACTACCAATGGCATTTGCATGAAAGTTTCTAAACCTTTTTAACATAATCTATTTTATGCAAATCCTGCTATCAATGGAATACCATTTCTTTTCATATCTGTGCCATGGTTTTTATTTGATTTTATCTTTTGCATGCATATTTGGCTACCACCTCAGTTGATCTTTCACATTTTGTATCTCTCTGAAAAAAGCTTCTATTTTTGGTGCGGCTTTGCTATCTTGACACAGGCTATGAGCTGGCTGGTGAAGGAAGATAAGGATGTTTCAACGGCCAGTTACATTTGGATGCAAGCTATAAAACATTTTGTGTGTATCCTATGATCATTGCATTTATATAAACATTTCTATCTTCATAATGGGCTGCTACTTTGTAGGAATGTGAGGTGGCATTACAACTAATAGGAATCTTAAAGCTTTTTTGACGAATCCATTTTGTATATATTTTGCAATCTCTAGGTTTTAGCATACAACGCCTCTTCAACTATAATATCGAGCAAAAACTATTTCATTATGCACAGGCCTAGAGCTAGCTGAGGACTTCATAGGATTTGGTGATATACCTACTAGCTGTATTCACTTAAAACTCATCAACAAATCCATTTGTCTCAACAAATTGTGGCTTACCTCCTTTACGCTTCCCTTTGTTTTCATTTTCATCATTGAGTATCCTATGATCTGCATACACATCTATCTGAGCATTTTGCATTATAAATGGCACTTGCAACCATAGAAGGCTCAAGGAATACGCTGCTAGAAACAATCGATTGCTTTAAAGCTTCAACAAATACATTTTGTGCATATCCGTGGCTAAGGCATTCTACATAGAGTTCACGTGCTTTTCCTTTCATTAGTAAGGCTGCATCCTTTCATGCTTCCACTCTGACACACCTGTCTACTAGAGCATTTCTATCCACAATATCTGATAGACATCTACTTTCTAACACCTTTTTCCAAATTTGTGAGGTGCATTTATTTAGTGTGGTAGAGATTGAAGCTCCACATTCACTGGTGGTAATATATTTTGGAAAGAGTTAGGATGCTAATGCAGAGAGAAATTGGGACCGCACAAGAAATAGTGATAGAGCTAAGGCTTTGTGAGGCTGCCATTTGCTACCATAATCACTTCATATTTTGGCATCTTCCACGTGCCACACAATGCCAAAATCTAATTTAACCACCAGATCATATGTATTGTAGTGAGAAACTTTGATTTGCTCATATTTCTATTTCATGGGGAGGCTCCCAGCCATGTGCAGCGCTCTATCCCTGACATAATATTCTTCTCTTGATCCTCATTTTGGAGAAGTGCGTGGCAGCTCAAACGCAACTGTCCACATTCATTTTTCTCAATAAGCTTGACGTCCAAGAGATCTCCCTTTTGACAATATTTTCAACTTGATGCATTCACATTGCCCATGCCACCCCAATGCCTTCACAACTGGCATTCAATATTGACAACTTATTTTCGCAGATAGCTATGAATTCTCACATACAACTTAGAGCGTCGAAATGACATATACACCACCGGCTAAAAATTTTCATTATTAAGGGTAGCTATGGAGAGACATGTTGATCATGATGTTAGTCACAAACAAACATAGAATAAAAGTACACATTAACCTTTATTCATCTTGAAAGATACAGTGAATTCAAAGAATTCATGATCCCAAGTCTCCGGTGATTAGGTCTTAATCAACTGACGTTACTCAGTGGTTAATGTGAGTTGCTGTTTCCATTTTGGGGCCTTACGTGAAAATGCACTATCATCATGACGTTCCTGCAGAAATTCCTTACAGAGAAGTCAAATTATGCGGGTATTTGATGAAAGGAAGTAAAATACCTAGATCTTTGCATGATATTTTCAATTGTGCATGCTTAGTGTTCAAATATGCTAAATATTTACGATTATCTACGAGATGTCTGTATATTTTGGGTTGTTTGCTTAAGATTATCAGTTTATTTGCAATTGTGATAGTGAGATGCTCTGAAATTGAAAGAATTTAAAGGAAATACTTCTAATTAAGTTGAACCTTTAGCTTTTGATCCACATACATGCTTGATACTGTCATGAGGAGAAGAAATCAAACCATATGTTCACCAGGACATTCCACAGCTAGATACAGTTGATGCAAACTTCAGAGGATAATGAATGAAAACAATACATGCAACATGATGAGCACTCCAAGGGACGCAACAAATCAAAGCACATATCTAGAATTCAGACACAGATTACTCAAAATTTACGAAGATTTGTAATCAAAATACTCTTCCCTTTCATTAAGTATGCAAAAGACATGTACATATACAGCAGCTTTGAAATAAGTCCTGAATACTTCAGCAATCAAATTTCAATTAAGTTTCGAATGAATATAACAAGGCATTCCACCACCTTTTATAGAATAAGGTGAGGAATCCGTTACAAAAGATCCACGGATCTGATTTATCAATATAAATCAATGGTCATCATTTCATGACTTACCAATATTACAAAAAGGCACAAGTTGCCAGCTGGCAACTATCTATACTGCATATGCAAAATACTCCCCCCCTCATGATGTATCTTCATCATGCTCTTCATCTAATGCATGCGGGTCATCATCATGTGTATCGCTCTCTGAACTTTCGCTATCCGGATGATGACGCTGTTGCATATGGGGTTGCATGCTGCTTTGGATCTGTTCGTATGACTGCACAACCTGATCTATTCCTCCGCCATCTTGAGTCTTTGCCTTGATGATGGCGTGTTTGTGTGATTCATACTTATCCCTACTGTTGTCCAGCTTATTCTTTCTGTCCTACAGTGTCTCGTTGTAGGTCTCCATCTTGACCTTGATCCTCACCATTTTATTTATCACTTCCTCTGTCAAGTGGACGAGCGTACCATCATCTTCTATATGGAAGTTATTACGTAGAGCCTTAAAGGCAGAATCTTCATCTTGATTCTCAATTTTCCCTTCCACCTTGCCCTCTAGCGTTTCTAGCATGTCTGCTTCAATGCCCATTAAATCGCGTAGCCTCATGCTGATCTCCCTCAGCTTATTATTGCATCTTTTGAGGACTCTGCATTCAAACTGTACATCTTTATACCAGATATCCACTAACAATGCGGTATTATTATTCAATACCTGCTTACTGATAAGCAGTTGTGGATTTATCTTCCTTATTTCGTCCAATAGGCTGAGGACTTTCTCCAGTTTATAAGACCTTTTTCCGGTCTGCATCTGCAATTTATCCACCTTAGTTTTGGAGTCACTTAGGATGATCCACCTCTTCAAAGAACCTTTCATTATTTCAATGGCATCATCCAATGTGGATGACACCCACTTTCTTATTACGGAAACCTCATGTTTCATGAGGTCCAGTCTATTCACTTCTTCCTGAGAAATGGCAGTCAATGGGATTGTAGCTTCGCTTGTGGTATCTTCAGGGTTGGTCAAGCCTTCAATATATGCACGCAACTGAGCAATGTGCTCTTTATGTTGTTTATTCTTCTCTTTCTCTCTTTTCACTTTCTGAATCAGAGAGTCAATGATATCCTTTCCCTCCTGACCTTCCTGCTCTTCATTGGCAAAACCCAAATCAACTGTGCTTATCTGGAATTCATCCACAGTGATTTTGCCTTTCTCTTTCTCTACCGCAGGTACAGCAATTTGTGCGGTCCTTCTCCCTGTCGCCGGATCTCTTTTGATGGCCGAAGTCATTCTGGCCTTCCTCCTGGGTTTCATTATATCTGCGGCGAACAGGGTGGAGACATCGAACTCTTGAATCTCCAGCTCCTCCTCAACATTTACCTCCTTTTCTAACCATGGAGGCACCTGATCATGCTTTTCAGCATCATGATGCTGTTCACCTCTATCTCCCGTTTCCACCAACAAGCATTGTGGAGATGGTGACTTTTCTTTTTCTGGCTCTTGATGCTCACCTTGCTGCGAATCCTGTGGTGCCTCCTCCTATTGAGGAACTTCCTTTTCTGGGGGAGCATCTTCTCCGTGTGGGGAACCTGGCGGTGTACCTGTATGTGGATCATGATGATCATGATCTTTCTCTATCCTTTCTTCACCTGTCCCCGGTTCTTCCCCCTGTGGAGGTTGATCATCCTCCTCTTACTTCTCTATTTCTGGCGGCATGTCCACCGTATCTGATATCACTGGATCTACCTGAGGTGATGGCATCTGTTCCACAGCGGCTATCTATTCTGTACCTGCAGCATCCACCTCTTGTGCCTTATCAGCAGGATCCTCTATCGCTTCATTCTTCTCATCATCAGCCTTTGCTTCTTGGACCTCTACTATAGCAGGTCCTGTTGATGTATCTTGTGGGCTTTGTTGGCCTGATTCAAGAGCGTGGCTTTTTGTTTCTGCCATCTCTATCTCTTCTATTAAGTGGCCCTTATCAGGTGATCCTGCTGGCTGTTTAGGACTTGCATCCTGCTTCTCTGTTAAGTCTACCACTGCAGGACTTGTCACCTCAGCGATCAATGTATCCAGCCCTATGTCCTGAGCTACATGCTCTGGGCTCTTCTCTAGTTCTGGGCTCTTTTCTCGCTCTGCTTCTGCTTGTTTCATCTCCTCAAGCACTGTTTGAACCGTTGGAGGCTTGTGAGGAGTCACATTGATGCCAGCAGCCGCAAGTGTTTCCATTTCTTGTGCAGCTACATCCTGTACCACCTCATCATCAGACAAGTTTATTGTCTCGTCTAGCGAGACATGCTTTTCTGCTTGCGCCTGGGATGCTTCCTTTTGTTGCTCTTCTGCCAGTTTAGTTTTGAACTTGACAATGGTAGGAAGTGGAACATTGTGCTGAAGTTCCTTCTGCACTTCACTACCTGCCCCTTGTAATTGCACTGGGGGTTGACTCATCTCACCTCTCATGGAGGTTCTTGTTTTCTTAGGTGTGGTAGGAACCAGCACCTGCGGAGCTCTCCTCTTTCTTTTGATTATCAATGGAGCTTCCTCCTCTTCTTCAGGCTCTTCCTCCATGAGGATATCCTTGCCTGGTTGTCTGGATGATTGACCCACTTCTTGGGTCTCTGTGGTTCCAGCCTCTGCTGTCTTGGCTTTCTTGGGCTTTGGAGGAGAATCTGATTCTGACTCTGATTTGGCTACCTCCTCCGCTGTGAATACTGCCCTGTCAACTATGACCCCTTTGGGTCCCTTTTCCACCTTCTTGCCCTTTGTGGCCCTTTTGCTAGGTTGCTGTGGTGGAGGGGTCCTCTCTCCCTTAGTCTTCCGCTTCTCCAGCAGGAAGTCATCATATTCATCTGTGGGGATGTCCTGCCCCTTCTTCTTGCTATCTATTGTGATGGCAACACCCTTTTTCTTCAATGCCTCTACCTGTGCATCTACCCAAGCTTGGATCAAGTGTATGGTTCTGGCAAAGAATGGGTCCAAGGACATATCCTCCTACATGGTGAGGTCAGGGGCAGAAATGGTATCATTGTAGATCTTCTTCTGCTCGTATTCATCTGCCATGATCTTGCCGTCATCACTCTTCAGCTGCTGAGGGAGGGAGATGCAGTCGAACGTTCTAATCTGGTTCAGAGTTAACCTCTGATACCTCCTCCTCCTGGCCTCTGCCTCATCTTCGCAGTCAGCCCAAAAATCTTCTAGGTGCCTCTGGTGAATAGGCTTTCCTAGGATCTTCTGCATTCAGCCGTAAGGATCATATGGTCTTGTTACTGGGAAGGGCAGTAAATTCATCTTGTTCAAAGTGACCATCACCTTCTTAATATTGTCAGAGTCAGGGCACATGTAGTTGCCGATGCTGATTGGGAACAAAATTGGTGGCAGCTTCTTGGCATCCTTATACGTTTGTATGATGGTGGAGCCCTGCCTAATAAACTCCATTAAAACTACTGCATCTATAGGATACCTTGGCAGCATCAGGGGATGCCCTTCAAAACCTTCTATCCTGATGTAGGAAAAGGTGGCAAATTGGATGTACCATGCCCCATGCCTGTATACTGCCTCCTGAGCCTCCATGTTCAGTCTTTTAGTTCTGTCATCTTCCATGGTCCTTACCAGATGCATAGAAAATGCATCATTGACCAATTTGTAGTCCTTGATATATTTGGTTCTTTGCAGCTGGGGATGATGATCCCATATATATGCTGCATTCGTGCTCGTCAGTTTTCCATCTGTGACCAGGGCATCAAAAGTGCCTCTATATGCACAGGAATAAACAATATAGGAGGTCATGTAGAAGGCACAATCTGAACCTCCCAGGTTCAGCAGCTGCTCATGCAGAGCATCACTTATGATTTGGCCCCACAGTGGCTTGATGTCTGCATATAGGCACATCATTATTATGCCATACATCCAGTCTCTGAATTCTCCAGTATCAGGCTGGCCAGTCACCCTGTTCAGTAGGGCAATCACATACTGATATTCTTCATTAAAATCAAATTTGAACATGCGCACAGGGAGCTTGGCCGCTGCATTATATGTGCTGTTTTCGGCCCGCCAAGCATACATGTTCTTTCTGGCCGTCTTCTTGTTGGCCTCATATTCTCTTTCAGACTTCTTCAAGTCTACACTCTTTACCTTGCTGCCCATTGGCAGTCCAAATGTTTGGGATAGACCTTTGATGGATAGGTCTGCATACATTCTCCCATGCTTCACCACCTGCCTCGTCTGAGGGTTGTAATTCCGAGCGCACTCAATAACCAGCTCCGAAGACTCCATGGAGTAGGGGAAGCCAGTAGCGTTCCACATACCTGATACAAACACAGCGTGCAGCACCGGACTCTTATCCTGCCCATCATTCAGCTTGGCTGACCAAGCCTCCAGGTTGGTACTCCCCTGATGGGTGTCTGTAATTGCCCCAAATTTAAACAAGACCCCTCTCTGAGAAGAGAACATAGGCCTGCTGAATTCTTCCTGACACTTGACTAAGCGTTTTTCAGCCATGGGTACCTGCAATTAACAACATTTCTTCTCACAACGGGATATGCATGCATACATACTGCAAATATCATGCTTATTGTATCAATTCTACATTACTTACTTGCATGGATACATAACCAGAACTTTCAACATTATTTAAAAACAACATGATGAGGGTTTCAGTTCACTTACCTGGTTATGCCGATTTCTTTTTATACCAGTATATCTCTAAGACGCTCTTGATTCAGCTGCTGATCACCTTCCTCCCTCAGTCTATGAGCTCCAGTCGCGCAACGGTAGCTGTTATGCAGAAATGGAGGCTAGTGCTCTGTAAAACAATTTTAACACAGGTAAATGTAACAATGGCGGTTGAATTACCTTTTAACCTCGCAGTTAGGGTAAACTTAGGGTAACTCTGACAAGTTAGATCGTAATCTTTGAACATTCGTGCGAAAACTCAGGATCTCGCCAGACGTTTCATTGGGTTCCAGGATCGGCGGGAATCACCTACCATATCTGCGCGCATTTAATGGCAATGGCGGCAAAGGGAGCGGGGGAAAATCCATATGACATGATATCATGAGAGCAGGATGACATTTCACAAATATCGGGTTGAGTTTCGATATCATCCTCCCCAGCATTGGAACTGTTATCGCGACAAAATTCGGGTGACAACGCACCTTTGTTTACACTTTAGCACATCAGGAGGATATTTCGGTCTATCAGGTGATATTCCAAAATATGATGATGACCTTCAAACTTACTCATTCTCCTCTTTGAATATCAGGATGACGTCATCATGATATTTGTTCTTTGTATTGGGAATGTCTCATGATGTCATCGCCACATTGGGTGAACATGATCATGTTTACAAAATATCCTGTCGAAATGTAAATATGATGATGATGTCATCAGGATGTTTGTTAAGGGTGATATTTTGCATCAGGATGATATTAATGAATATTGGGTTACTTTCAAAATATGATGCTTGCTATACAAAAGACCGTTCGACGGGGAAGACTTACTATCACTTAACGTTGACGTCCAGATATTTGAACCGCAGGATATTATCGGGGGGGGGGGGGGACGTTTCAAATATGATGATGATGTTCTTCACACAGCATAACTGAGGTTATAAAATATGACCCTCTTTTTGTGAATATCAGGTTTGACCAAGACTTTGACTGTTCATAACTCTCACATCCTGATGAATATCAGGGTGATGTAAAAAGCAAACCTGCATGAATTTTAATGCTCTTTCAGAATATGTGGTCATATATATGAAATACAAATTTTGACAGACTGACCTCATATTGGGGCTTACCTCATCTTGACTCCACATGATGATGAACATGACTGATTTTACCAAACCGCCAGAAAGCAGACAACACAAGCCAAAAGAAAAGTTGGGTCCCTGTTTTGCCAAGTCAAAATGGGGCGTGTTGTGTAACCACACAACAAGACACTGACACATAAATGATAGCCACCACATTCGCAACAAATTTAGTATTGAATGACAATCTCCACAAAGTGGCATATCATAGAACCAAATTATAAGGTGGTTGAAGATTCTTTTGAGACTATCTGTGACTTCAATATTTTTGTTCTTATTCAGTTTATGTGGGAATTTTACCCTTCAACTCCGAGGCATTCTTTGAATGACAACTTTCATCAAGATCAACAAGGTCTATTGGTGACAACAATAACTAAAACTCCTTCTCTGTGCATAAGCCATCCTTGTTGGAAACATAGAATCTTATCCTTTCCTTTTGATTTGATCTCCATTCATCTTCAGATGATCTTCTTACACTAACCACATATGGTCAAGGAAAACTTCACACAGTATAAGCTTGCTATTACCTTATTATCAGTGCATTTCATAAAGCTATTTGCATGTATTCAGAGCCATGTCCACTATTGCAATGAGAAGGCTGTGGCTACCTCAACTCACATCCCTTGTGTAACCTTCCATATTTTGCAGGTGACTAGACACCATGAATAAGAAGATCTTCGGTGAGATAGCAATATGCTTATGAGTGAATCAGGGGTATGAGATGACAGGAAACATTTATAAGTGATGTGCAACACTAATCAATTTACAAAGCCAAAATGAAAGAATGACCATGCTTGTGGCTCAAGGAGATAAACAAAATCTATGAATCTGAGTTGACAACGTGTAATGGGGAAAGGTTTTAAAAATTTCAGGTCCAAAAATTTGGCAACACTCCGGAAGTCATATGGTGAAATAACTAAGTCCGAGTGAATAGAGTTAAGTCAAGAACAATGCATAGTGCCAGAGAAAAAGCGTCTGCATTCCTCCACTATTGCATATTTTGTCTTGCGGTTCTGAGGTAGAAAATATACATACCATGACTACCTAAATCCCGAGTTATAGCTTCTAAAGTTCAACAGATCATATTCTACAAGTTCTCCAGTATCAGCTTCCAATTTGACAATATTTCATTGTGACAGAGCAACAGTTCCAAGATCTGCATTTTACTATAAAGGACTATTATGTTCTATGGATCTGAAGGTATGTCAAGAGGACAATGATGAATGTTATTTATGAATTCTAGAGTCTCCCATGGTCCGCAGTGAAAGTTATGATGTGACAGTTGAATTAGTCAAGTGTGTTCTTAAGGGACAAGCCGACAGGCATGTTAGATCTATGTGCGGAGAAGATATATTGTTTGAACAATCAATCTAAGTGGTTTAATGATTGATGCTGATCTATATGAATATTGTTGTATGTTTGTTTGGGTCCGCATTCCTGTTTGAGCATAAGATTAAGCTAACAAGGTACAACACTTGTATACACGTTTCATGTCTGGGTTGCTGACCTAATTGTGAGATGAATCTTATTGCAGATATATATTCAATGGATTTCAGTGTTGGAGTGAAGGATGTGTGTGTGTGGTGTACAAATTCAATATGTGCATAATCTAAGGTAGTTTGCAGAGCAGAAAAGAATAATAAGGGTAGAAAATTGAAGTATATGTGAAGCAGAGTAGAAAAGCAAGGTAGACAATATGAAGTCCTTTGAGTATGTATACTGAGCTAATTGGTACTACACCTTAGCATTCTGTAGATGCATCTGTGGCAGTCCTCTCTTGGCAGTGAGCCAATTCTTCTTCTATCTTCTCTTCTATTGGGTAGTGAGCCCTAAGGTAGTGAGCATTTCTTTGGACAGTGAGTCCTTGGGCAGTGAGCCTTCATGTAATTCGGTATTGTTATCATAATATATTGTGAGCTAACACTCACCGTGGTTTTTCCCTTTCTAGGTTTTCCATATAAAAATCCTAGTGTCTATGTGTTATGAATTTGTGGCTTCTCTTCTCATGTTTACTTTGCTTTCATGTTATTGAATTTGGCAAATGGATTAATGAGTGTGTAAATGAAAAGGTTTTAAGAATACTGATTCACCCCCCCTCTCAATATTCTATGCATTTAACAAGCATTTGGTGGAAGGAAGTATAGTTAGAGGAACAAAAGAGGAAAGGAAAAGATCACCCAATGGGATAGAATGGTTGACAAATTGAAAAGGTAATTTATTCCTACGGATTATGAGTTGGAACTCTTGAAAAAGATGTAAAGTTTGAGCCAGATGAAAAAGAAAGTCAAAGAATATACTAAGGAAATATAGAAAGTTATCATTAGAGTGGGTAACTCTAAAGCCAATAAAGAAAAAAGTAGCCAGATACATCAATGGATTGAAGCCCAATATTCAAGAAGAACTAAGCCTAGCCAAATGGCAAACTATTGAACAAGGATATTAGTTTGTAGTGAAGGTAGAAGAAAAGTTGAACAAGAAATTTGAAAACAAACAAATAGGAAGAGGTCATGGTAGATGAACTAGAGGAAGATCATATGGAGGTCATGGACAACAAGATTAGAAAAAGAAAAGTGATTATGGAAGCACCAGCCAACGTAATAGGGTTGAAAACACATATCACCCTAGGGACTAGAATGATGGATATCAAAGAGGAAGAGGAAGATTTGGAAGAGGACCTAAAAGAGGAGGATTCAAAAGAACATGTTTTAGATGTGGTGAGGAAGGACATAGAGCTTATGACTGTCGACAAAATTAGGGAGGGTCAAATAGAAGACCAGAGGGTAATGCTAGAGTTGCCCATGTCAATGAGGAGGCTAGATCTGAACATTCAAAAGAAGTTGAAAGAGAAGAGAACCTTGTCGTTAGAAGAGCCTTGTTGAAGGATGAAGGAAAAGAAGGACCAACCCAAAGAAAGAGCTTATTCAGAACAAAGTGTAAGTCAAGAGGTAAATGTTGTAATGTAATTAATGATAGTGGAAGTATAGATAACCTAGTTTCTAAAGAAATGGTCACAAAGTTGAACTTCAAAATGATAGAGCATCCACATCCCTATAGGATTGCCTGGTTACAGAAACATCATAAGGAATTGGTTAATGAATAGTATCTAGTAAAGTTTAATATTGGAGATTATCATGATGAAGTGTTGTGTGACATTATGCCAATGGATGTATGTCACTTGTTATTGGGAAGGTCATTACAGTATGATAGGTGTGTTGTTCATGATAGTCATGCTAACACCTATTGTTTGAAAAAAGATGGAGTGAGACACAAGCTAAAACCTATGAGAGAAGCTGATGAAAATGTATGTAACATTGCTAGAATTTGTTTGGTAGATGGTAGAGAATTTTTGGATGGAATGAAGCATGAACATATGTGTTTTGCCTTGATCCCTAAGATCAATAAAGAGGAAGGGGAAGATGTACCCATAGAAATTATAGATTTGTTAGATGAATTCCAAGATATTGTTTCAGACAATGTACCTAAAGGTTTCCCACCAATAAGAAGCATAAGTCATCAAATGGATTTCATACCAGGATCTAGTTTTCCTAACAAGGTAGCCCATAAAATGACTCCTACAGAAAATAAAGAATTGAACACACAAGTCTAGGAATTATTTAGAAAGGAGCTAATTATAGAGAGTTTGAGTCCATGTGAAGTACCTACATTACTAGTACCTAAGAAGGATGGAGAATGGAGGATGTGTATCGACTCTAGAGCCATCAATCAAATCACAATCAACTATATATTTCCTTTGCCAAGGATGGATGATATCATGGACTGCTTGAGTGGAGTGGAGTACTTCACATTGATATATTTGAAGAGTGGGTATCACCAGATCGGGATACAAGAAGGAGATGAATGGAAGACAACATTCAAGACAAAAGAGGGATTTTATGACTGGCTAGTGATACCATTTGAATTAACCAATGCACCGAGCACTTTCATGAGTCTCATGAATGAGGTACTAAAAGAAATTTTGGGTAAGTTTGTTATTGTCTATTTAGATGATATTCAGATTTTCAACAAGACTTTTGAGGAATATTTTATGCATGTTCATAGAGTTTTTTGGAGGGTGAGGGAAGAGAAATTGTTGATATATTTGAAGAAGTGCAACTTTGTAAAGAAGGAATTAGTGTACCTGGGATTTGTGATCTCAGTTGAGGGTCTTAAGATGGATCCAAAGAAAGTAATGGCTATCATAGAATGGCCTACACCGAGAAGTGTCATTGAGGTAAGATCATTCCATTGATTGGCTAGTTTTTATAGAAAGTTCATTAAAAATTTCAGCAACATATGTGGACCCTTAACTGAAACAATGAGAGGAGATAGAAAAGAATTTAAGTGGACTGTAAAGGTAGCCAAGAGTTTTGATTTTTTGAAGCAGAAAGTTATAGAGCAACCTTTTTTAGCACTTCCAGATTTTAACAAGGTATTTCAAGTAGATTGTGATGCTAGTGGGAATGTCATAGGAGCTGTATTGAGTCAAGAAGGAAGATCCATTGAATATTTTAGTGAAAAACTCAATGATTCTAGGAAGAAGTATTTTGTTTATGATTAGGAATTATATGCTATTGTTCAAGCATTGAAGAAATGGAGACACTATCTTTCGCCTTCGGAATTTATTTTGTACATTGATCATCGATCTTTATTGTATTTGAAAAGCCAAGCGAATTTGAATCAAAGACATTTGAAATGGGCTAAATTTTTTCAAAGCTATACATTTATGTTGAAGCATATTAGTAGGAAATCTAGTAGAGTTTTAGATGTCTTGAGTAGGAGGCAAAATGTTTTGGTGGAGATGGGAATTGAAGTTGTTGGGTTTGAGGAACTCAAACATTTGTATCCAAAAGATCCAATTTTTTCAGAGGCATGGAAAGCTTGTGTAGAGCCTATCACCATGGATATAACATAGTGGTTGGATTACATAATTTAGGATGGCATGTTATTCAAAGGAAGTCATTTATGCATTCCCAAAACTTCCATGTGGGAGAATTTGATAAAAGAAAAGCATAGTGGAGGATTAGTAGGACATTTTGGGAGAGACAAGACAATTTCATAAGTTTAAATGAGAACTATTATTGTCTACAATTATATCAATATGTGAAAAAATTGTATAGAGTTATAGGGTATGTCAGATGGGTAAAGGAGTGAGTCAAAATACTAGTTTGTATCAATCTTTACCTGTACCTGAAAGGCCATTGGAAGACATTAGCATGGATTTTGTATATGGTTTTCCAAGAACTCAGAGAGGTCATGATTCTATTTTTGTTGTGGTTGATAGATTTTCCAAGATGACACATTTTATTCCTTGCTGAAAGACAAATGATGCAGTGCATATTCTAGAGATATTTTTCAAGCAAGTGCTTAGACTTCATGGTCTACCAAAGAGCATATTTAGACCGAGATACAAAATTTCTTGGATATTTTTGGAGGACATTGTGGATGAAGTTGAAGACAAATTTGAAGTTCAATTTTGCACATCATCCACAAACAGATGGTTAGGTAGAAGTGGTAAATACAAGTTTGGGCAACCTTTTGAGATGTCTGGTAGGAGAAAAACAAAAGGGATGGTACTTGATTTTACCACAGGATGAATATGCATACAAAAAATCAATTAACAAGAGTACATGAAAAACACCATTCTAGATTGTAAATGGAAGTAGTCCCAGAAATGTTTCAGGGTTAAGGAAGATGGATATAGAGGAGAAGAGTGCAAATGCAGAAGGTTTTGTAGAACACATGAAGAATCTACATGAGGATGTAAGGAAGCATATCCATAAAATGAATAATCAGTAGAAGGAGAATTCATTGTTGGAGAAGAGGTTATGGTCCATCTTAGAAAAGAGAGATTTCCCATAGGAACATATAATAAAATGAAGATGAAGAAATTTGGACCTCATAAGATTTTGAAGAAACATGAATCGGGGAGTGCCTATGAAGTTGAGTTGCCAAGTGATAAATATTTCACCTGTGTTCAATATTGTAGATTTGATAGAATATCATGAAGGAAGTACAGAAGACAGACAAGCAGAAGGACAGTGGCATATCCCAATGCCTATTTCAGAGAAGGAAGAAATTGAAGAAACCTTAGATATTCATGTGGGAAGGAGCACAAGAAACAAGAAGAATGAAGAATACTTGGTCAAATGGAGAGAAATGCCTATTGAAGATTCATCATAGTTATCTAAAGCAGAGGTGGACCACATTGGTTTGCCTCACACATTGGAGATGTTACAAGGTCACTTCTCAAATTACCCTAGGTGTCTGATGCAGGAGCATCTAAATGTGTAGATCAATCTTGCATCCCCAAAAAAAGTGTTTTTCTTTTTTATTTCTTTCAATTTTAGTTTTTGTAGATACCAATTTGCTTGAATAATGATTTGGGACCTTCAAAGTTTCCAAAAAGGCTAAGAATACAAGGACTTAATATTTTTAGTAACCCTATATCGGAGAAGCAATTGGGTCCAAATTTTTTCCTAAAGCTTTGAAATAGTCAAATAAATATTTTGAGTAAATTTCAGCCCAAGATCATGTCTAGATTTCAAGATATTAAAGTTTCTATTTTTGAGGTTCATGGAAAAAGTTTCAGAGTCAATTTAGAGGCACTTAGATGTTCCTTAAGGGCCCAAAAGTTGGCTGAAAACCAAAATGTCCCTAAATAGGATATTTTGCAGAGCTTCAATTTTTCATTAGCTTTCTAACACATCAAACGGTTCATCAATCGGACGCCCAGTTCAAAAGTTATGGCTCCCAGAAGTTGCGCTACCTAGTTTCTCAATTTTAAATTTTTTTCTTGGGTGGGAAAAGGGATAGTTGAGTTCATTTTGGCGCCCAAATGGAGTTACACATTTTAAAGAAAACTGACATTGGGGTGAATTACACTAAGTGGTGTCAATGTGTATTTATAGCCCATTTTTTTAAGTTCGAAGGCGGTGGGATATTGGGAGTTATTGGCAAGTCATGTTCATGCGAATAAGGAGGTCAAGTAGATATCAAAAGATAGCTCTAAAAGGTTTTGTAAGTTAGATATTTCTATTGCAAGATAGCCCATATTGTTTTAATAAGAGGGCATATGACCTTGGTGATTGTATTTCAAATCTGTAGCCTTTTATAGGCAAGTTTAATGAAGAAATTGTGAAATAGATTGCAGTTTGCTTAACTAATCTTTCTTGAGATTTTGTTCTTTTCTATTTGATATCTATAAATTGTTGTTGTATGTGTTTTGCTTGGAGTCCACCCTCATCAGTTTTAGCATGAAAAATAGCAAACAACATGAAAATGGTAGATATACACAGTCATTTTTCATGGCTACGACTCATTTTTCTCTACTGGAAAGTGACAACTCGTCATTATCAAACCCCCATCGTAACCATCTACAAAAACATGAAAATGACTTTTAAAACTTTTCTTTCTTCACAGCGATTTCATACAAAACTCTCCATACAAATTATCTAGACCACACACAGTCATGAAGAGTAGATACCTACCCAGAACACATATGTAGCATGGCTACAACTGCTTGAAGCTCCTCAAAATGTATTTTTGTCCACAACTCCTTGAAGTTGGCGAGAACACATCTAATATAGATCTACAAGCATTTTGTTGTTTGAATAAATGAGAAATAATGTTGATAGTTGAAATATTCACTTTTTTGAATGTCCCAACAAAAGGCAGGTCCCATCATCAATGGAAGTGGCATTGGAAATGGCAAGGGGCAAAATGTCGCATTAACCTCTGATCTCCATCCCATCACATTAACTAGTGTGTCATCTTCCATCATAATGGTATGGTATTATACATGTTCTAGGCATGCTGTTTTGTATGGAGAATAGTCACTGCCAACTTACTGATAATCTACTAACAATGACCACCAAATTACTTTATAATGTAAATGTAGTTTATGGGATTATGTACATCTTGTAGGAGAAATGTAAGAATTAAAGATAGGTGACCTGTCAAAGGGCCCTTGGTTTGTTGGTGAAGTTGAAAGGTTTTAAATGAACCCACCAAAGATCAAGTCTTGTTGAGTGCAAGGACCCCAACACCATAAGGGATGACGCTGGGATCCTGCCCCGAGCAAATTTGGTGGAATGGATACCCCTCGGTCCTTAGCAAAAAGGATCTTGTGGATAATCTCCATCCAAAAAAAACATACCCCTCAGTCCTTAGCACAAAAGATTTTATGGATAATCTCCATCGCAAAAAAAACACTGGGTGACCTCATCAGTTGGAAACGATAACATTTGAAGGCAGTGCGGTACAAATGTGTTGAAACACAATGCGATCTATTCTGCACTGAATATCAAGCCTGGAATGAATTCATAGGCTTCACACAAATCGGTACGTTATTTACACTTTTTGATCCAGCTGTAAATAATGAATTTGCTGGTCATTGTTATTGGTGTTCAAACTGTTTCAGTTGAAATAAAGTTTCCTCGTCAGACTGATGGTTTCGTATGTAAATTTTATGGATGAGGGGTCGAGGGAAGTTTGATCCGTGCGTTCTAAATGAAGACACTGAAAGAGACCGATATAAATAAGAGACCTTACAAAGGAGCAGGCGAAGAAAATGCAGGAAAGGAGTGTACTAGGCTTCGTAGAAGGCGGCGGACAAAATGGGTGTCTGAAACTCGGATACCAATGAAGAAACGACGAATCTGGTTGGGTCAATATGACACTGATCACAATGACAGTTCTGTGTTTAATTTCTGGAGCTCGTAAATACACTTATCCCTGTTCGTCGGATCCGTTAGATATAAGTCTTCTTACATAAATAAGAAAATAATGTATATTTTTAGCGAGTCGATAATTTGGAACTAAAAATTTATTCATGCACTAAAACCTAACATGTTTAGTACTTTTTTCTAAAAAAATTTATTATTTTGGTGAAATTCGCATATCCATCTCAATTCCCATTTGCTGTTGGGTCCATTTTGATGGAATGAATTAATACAATTTGTAACTTTTGTAAAATAGGACTCTTCTAGCTTATCATTACCATACATTTAACCATATATTATCTATATCTGTATAAATTTGTATATACTCATCATTTATTATATCAACATATGTACTTACATTTATAAATTTATTAGCCATCTCAATATTAGCACCTTTTGTCTCAACTCAATCTCGCAACATGCGAAAGTGATCTCACAACAAAACTAACGCTAGAAATTCAAAACTTTAAATTCGAATTGTGCTAACTCTTGTCCATTTCATTCCTATAGTTTAATCCAAAAGCACTCTTATCTTCACGGACTATGGAAAACTCATTCCTACAATTTCATTCCTCATATGAGTTGACTCGGCCCACATTTCATGTGATTTGTTGCCATGTCTTGGTATTTAAAGTCATTCAATGTGCATTCCTTATCATAATAAATTATCAAGAAAAAATCCAATGCATTGAAAAGAGAACTCATTTTATGAACATTTCATTTTAGAGCACTAAAAAGAATCAAAATCTGCATTAAATCATTTATGACATCTACATGAATGAGATTATTTTCTTCGATATTCTTCTATGAGTGTGAAATTGGCCTAACCCTTTGTTGATCTCTGCAAAGTAGTTTTCAATACCACCAATCCTTACCCATTAGTAGTTATTAGAGATAGGGCCAAATCAATTTACATAAGAACATAATTTTTTGATCAATCACATGAGTTACAAAGTAGATCCACACATTCAGATGATTTTGTAGTGTGCGAGGTCAATCTCATACAACACAAATATGATTTGCATAGAGCTTTGAGTCTATCATAGTACCTAGGTAGTGAGCACATCAAGGTTATCATGTTTTGAACATTAACAATTAGGTTTTACATAGCATTTGACTATTATTTCTTCATCGTAGTTCCCAATGTTAAGTATCACATGATCTGTATTCTTTGATTTGCAATTACACTTAGTTAATTTTGCCAAATAAAAATTACTAAAACTTAGTAACAACTGAGTGGAGTAAAATAATGATAGATTGTGTGTTGGCATTAATTGCATTCTTGTCTTATTCATATTGTTTGGACCTCAAAGTCATGGTCTAGTGGCATGATAGAGTTGATTCCATGACGAAGACTTAGGTTGTGCCACTCGATAGGTCCGAGTCATTGTCTAAAATGATGCATTTGTTGTATGAATAGGCTAAAATGAATATTCTTTATGATTATATGTGTTTTAATTTTAATAAAATATATATGTTTCTAAATGATTTTAATTAAATAATAAAAGGATAATTTCTGTTATGTAAATAGTTTGAATTAAGTAAATGAAAAAAATTCAAGTGAGTTATAGATAATAAAATTTTTAAAGGGAGTGAATTAAATTGAATGAAATTTAATTCAAATTAACTATAAAAGAAAAATTCAAATGATTTTTTTGGATTGGTAAGAATACATAATAATAAAAGGATAATTTCTATTATGTAAATAGTTTGAATTAAGTAAATGAAAAAAATTCAAGTGAGTTATAAATAATAAAATTTTAAAAGGGAGTGAATTAAATTGAATGATAAAAGAAAAATTCAAATGATTTTTTTTTTGGATAGGTAAGAATACATAGAGCATCATAACATATTAATATACTAAAAAGTTTACAAATTACAAAAGGCCCCAATGGTAAGGATATAACCATACAATCAAACGAACAAAAAAGCTCTCAAAAAACTAAGTCATGACAACCAGGTAATTACAAACTCATGGATTCAATATATTCAAATCTACAACTCCGAACCCATGAAATATAGGCATGGTAAGAAAATGAAGGGAGTGGGTATTTATAAAACTAACTCACCCTTTCTTCTGTCTCCCACATTTTTCTTTTCAAGTTATCATATGGTATTTCTCTCAGCCTGTTGTGGAAGCTTCCTGACCTTTTTGAAACCCTATGCATACTCATTTTGTTTCAGTCTTGAGAATCGATGGAGCCTTGCAAGAATTAGCTCTTGAATTATGTATTAGCATTTTAAAGGTTTTTGTTGCAGGTAAGGCTGAAGCTATTTAAGTTTTGTGATTATTTTTGGATAAGAATGTAATTGGAAGCTTGGTTTACTTGTTTACCTATTGGTTTATAACAACATGATCTTGTATTCTTGGGAAGTTGGTAGTGTTGGATATGAAACCCAATGGTCACCTCGTCCTTTTGTGGTGACTCTTCATTGTTCAGCTCTTTCTCTTGGCGGATATTGTAATCTATATAAGCATAAGTATATGTTGTTGTAAACACATCTGAGAACACATTAATATAAGAGTTTTCTCTTGCTTTGTGGACGTAGCCATACATATGGTGAACCACGTTAAATATCTTTGCACTGTGTGATTGTTTACTGTTCTTTTTCACTTTTCGTTGTTCCATTGTTTTAACAATTGGTATCAAAGCTTGGGTAAGGAGTTGGTTGAGAAATTCATGACGAATTTTGAAGAAATGGAAGAAGCGGACAAGTGGAGAATAGAGAAGTTTTCGGGGCAGAATTTTGGGCTTTGGAAGCTGCAAATTCATGCCATGCTAATTCAAAAAGACTTAGCTATCACGCTGAAAGGAAAAACAGCAAAACCAGAGAAGATGACAGATGACGAATGGGATGTGATGGATCAAAAAGTAGCTGCTACAATTATCCTCTCACTATCCAGCAATGTCTTATTTAATGTTGCAACAGAAACTTCAGCAAAACAGATTTGGTAATTTAGCATGCATATGTTGTGTGTCCTCTTAAAACCTTTGAATATTTTTTTTGTTAGAGAATGTTTATAATACATGGCTTCTTTTTCCTTGTGAACTATGTTATTGTTTAAGCTTATAGAGCATTTTGTTTTTTAAAGGATTGTATTCAGTGTCAATGATGAAAAGGGGTTCTATTAATGAGAAGAGAACTATTGCGTAGATATCTTAAATTAATCTTAACAATTCTCTTGTAAAGCTATCTTGTTTTGCCTATAAGTTGTTTTTGTTTCGAATGGTCTCTTTGTTTCAATGTAGTAACACCATTAATGAAGTAAAGCTAGAGATATTTTTTGAGATGGCATGTTTGAAGGAAGTTTTTCTTAAGAATATATGTTGATTGTTTCTTCATTTGAAAAGAGAAATTAAATCATTTTATTGTTAAGGCTTAATATTGCTCTGGATATTTAAAAGGTTTCTTGAAATCTCATGATCTTGTCCAGAGCTCGAATTGGTTTTATCTACACAATATGCATGCTAAGAATATATATGTTAGAGATTAACTTTCTCTTCTTTGGTAATTTTTGATTGAAATTCCTATGTTGTATCCTATCAAGCTAATGTGTTTGTCTATTTTTCTATAATTTTAAGACAGAGAGGGGGAGGACACCTCAACCCCATTCTCGTATCTCATCAAGTGTTTGAAAAAAATGTAAGGTATACAATGTGTATGATTTCTTTATGATACTATGTATATATTCATATATACTAAGTTTGATATTTTTATGAGACTCTTGTGTTGGGGTCAATAAGTTCTTCTTTATAAAAGAGGTTAAGAGTTATTTTATGCATGTTGCTATGTATTTAATGGTCCTTTGACCTCCTTCTTACTCTTAATGGATTAAGAGAGTAGAGTGTCCTTTTTGACCGAATCATGAGAGGTCAAATTAATGACCATCACCTCTATTTAATTCAAATGCCATTGTGGAAAATGATAAGCAAAATTATTTTTGGAAATGGTGGATTTTGGTTTAAAGAAGTAGTGCTCTATTTATCACGAGTGGATCTCTTTTGTGACACACACACAGAGATATAGGCTATGCAGTGAAGCGCATAATAAGTAGAGAGATTTTGCTTAGAGCTGGGCGAGGACGGTTGACAAATGAAAATAAGGTTTTCAAAGCTTATTGTTGAAAGAAGGAGAAAGCCGAAGATTGACGAGAGGCACTATCAATCACATGTTCTTTTCTTCTTTTAGAATACATTATTATGTTGAGAACCTTTTGTGTACTATCAGCTTTATAAATTTAGTTTAATAGAGATAGCCATAATTATTATTCCTCCGTGTTTTCAAGGATAATGATTAATGTTACTCCTCTATGTTTTTGAGGATAATGTTAATGTTATTCCTCTATGTTTTTGAGGATAATGTTCATATTATTCCTTTGTGTTTTCAAGGATAATGTTAATGTTATTCCTCTGTGTTATGAGAAGAGTGATAAATTGCTTTTATCCTAGTGTTTTTAAAGAAAGCCAATAGATTTCCTATTCCTATGTTCAAGAGAACTAAAAAGTTTTTCCTATTTCTATGTTTAGAGGAAGTCAATGCCTCATAATCTTTGTATTATGAGCAATCAACAACATATATTAATTACTGTGTTTTTGTAGTCATGAATTTGGTATATCTTAGTGTAATAAATTGATACCATAGTCTATCATAGTGATATTAAACTGAAATGATTTCTATGAGAAGAAGACTGCATACCTTATTCCTTTTTCCTGTAAGAGAATGAAGCCGAATAGCTTTACATTCATCTTATTTATGGATAACTAATGGAACTAAATTCCTTTCGATTGTCTTATTGGTAGAAAACTCAGTGGCTCAGTTTGAATTATATGGATTAGTTTGAGTAAACTGAATGACATTGAGACATAGTTTATGATAGACCTAAAGGCACATAACTCAGTTGTTTAGTTATTATGCGCAATTAGTGAACTTTTACAACAAAGAGGTCAGTTATTGGACAATGGACCAAATAGCTATTAGAATCTAAAATTCTTGAGAACTCAGGTTGTCCTTAGTTGTCATTCACCAGAATAGCAGTGAATACAATCTAGCCATTTATCTTAAAAACTTATGGAAATCTATCATTAGACTTCATTTGAGCCATTTGAGATCACTAGTTTTAGAAGTAGAAACTACGAGTTTGAAATGGACATTTTGATAAATCTTTTTGAGTTTTTCCATCCAAGATGTTGGGACAACATATCTCTTATTCTATAAGTGTATAGAAATGTTTTAGAAAACTTTAGATGTACTTGAAGCTATGATATATATTGATATATTATCATATATGTTTATTCAACTAGACTATGTATTTTTAATATACAAAGGTGATGTTCTATCATTCTTAATATTTCTATGTCAAAGAATGAAAGGTGACTATTAAGTCAAGAAATCATTACTTTATTATCTATCTAAACTTATATCTTTTATTAGATTAAAGATTGAACTTAGTCAATAACTCTTATGTTTTGTTAAAATTTGTTATGATTTGACATAGAGGAAGATAAACATTGTTTTTATGTTCTTCAAGAAATGGTGAATATGATCAATAACCAAGTAGTTAATATTTGACGAGTGGTTATCTTATTCATGTTATATAATATGGATGCAATTTTACTCATTTCTAAAGTACTTTGATATTGGAAAGTATGGGAGTAAGAAAAATAATAATCCTAGATTTACCCCAAAGAGATTAGAAGTCTTATTTCTTAAGTGATATATGTTATTAAGCTAGTCCATTGTGTACTTTGGTCAACAGAAGAAAGGTCGAGAAACCATATACCTATACATATTTAAGAGACTAAGAAGCATTTTGTTGTTAGAAAGTCAATATTAGTTATATGAATACCAAGTATGGCTATTAATGAGTAGAGAGAAAAGTGACAGAAAGTCATAGACCTTAATAGATTGTGGATGTGCAATAAGGAACTCTCATAAAACATAAAAACATCTAAATTTGTATTTTGTATGTATATCCTAGATAAGGAATATATTTCTATGTTAGATGGACTAGGAATTGAGTATAGTCTAGGCAGTAATGTCTAGAGGTACTATCCAAGTAAATCAAACTGTAGGATGAGATAATCTTCAAGTTGAGTTAGAGATGTGTGAACACACGACTATGTTTGTTGCAAATGTTTATTTATATAGAAACTTTGGCCAAAGTGATGCATCTGCATGCATTAGTTGGTTCACAGTGTCTAGATGACATAACTAGTTAGTTTGATCATACTTAGCTAGAAGATTATTTAGAGTTGTATGGTTGATTGAGTTACGTAGGACACAACACTAGGACTCAGATGGCAACTTGTTAGATCCACATTTCTACTCTTTGTGAAGCATAGGGCCACTTCCAAGAAGGAAGGTGAGCAGGGAACCATCGGTATATAGTTGGAGGTAAAGCACTCAGATGATCCTCTCCCTCTGTAGTAGAAGACTTGCCAAGATTTGAATGACAGATATCAAGATTTCACAGACAGTACATTTTATGTAAAAGTTCATGTATGAATTGATGTAAAACTATTCTTTTTCCAAGAGCAATATATTTGTAAGCGTAAAGTGAAATATTATCACTTTAAGTTATCTATGAATATAATAAATTCCAAGATTGGAAAATATTTAGAAAAGATGTACTTTTATTTCTTGAAGATTTATCAAATGATTATTTTAAAAAAATTACTCATGTTTATCATGTTCTTTTACTTTCCAAGTAATTTTGTGTGTAATTCCAAGTAATATTAGAAGGCATGTTACATATGGTATCAGAGCTAACTGGGTTCAACACATGGACCTAGGAGTTCACTACAAGAAAATTTGTCAATATTAAGCAGATAGCTAGTGTTTTAAATTGGTTTTATGCTAGAATGGCATGGAGAAGAACCAATACAACTACTAGAAAGTTGGTTCTCCAACATTTGCTTAAGTTGGTAGTTAGGAAAGAACTTATTGAAGAGGTTGAACTCAAGGAGCATATTAATTATGTTGAGGGTGCATGGCTAGAGGATTCAAAAACTTTGGCTGATGCTTTACAGTGTATATGGCTAGAGAAGAAATAATGTATTAAATGGTCCAAGAATCCTAATGTTCTTACTTGTGTGGTTAAACCAAGTAAACATTGTGCTTTTGATGACATGCCATTTGGATGTCGTCATGATGCTCCTGTGTTAGGAAAAGAGGTGTTGGAGGAGTACCTGCGTGTACATCCACCCTCTAAGTTTGTTTTATTATATCTTAATGGGGAAGAGGAACTTGAGGAATATCCTTTACTCGATAGTGACATGTAGTATTGTCACATTAATTATCTAAATAAGGATGCAATCATACTAAGAATAAACTATAATAAAGATGAGATTGTTTACCATTTGAGTTTTGTGAATGGATTTTATTGATAAATTTTGAATTTTGGAATTAATGAGAAGCATTACTCTAAATTCTAATTATTATTTGATACAAATATTAGGTGTGATATAGAGTATCATCATGGTTCAAACTTGAATAACTCTTTAAGATAGTCAAGGAGAGTCGAATCCTTTAGAAAATCTTATGGCTAAGTTGGATTAGATATTAACCATGTTGAATGAAATCAAGGAAAGGCTTGGAAACTTGGAACAAGAGATTAGGGGTCAAGGTAAATCTGAAGCAAGACATGAGGATTCACATGTAGGAGATAATGAATATGTCCATGAATTTAGTAGTGATAGTGATCAAATGGAGAATGTTGACAAATCTAAGTCTCAAGAAGAGAAGAAAAGTAGTCTTGCCTCTGAGTTATCTAGAGATGTGAAGAAAGTCATGCCACCCAAGTTTGATAGAACAAAAAGTGGTGATGCTGCTAAAGCATAGTTGATAGAGATGG
Source organism: Cunninghamia lanceolata (assembly GCA_027924645.1). NCBI lineage: Eukaryota > Viridiplantae > Streptophyta > Pinopsida > Cupressales > Cupressaceae > Cunninghamia > Cunninghamia lanceolata. The sequence continues at coordinate 10,680,776 of BSBN01001652.1, forward strand.
AGAAATATTTTGAGGTCCAAAATTAATCTGAGATAACCAAGGAAGTATGGGGTGCCTTTCAACTAGCAGGGGAAGTGTCCATGTGGTGGATGAACAAGAAGATGGAACTGGGGTTGAGATCATTGAGATTAACCCAGGAACATTTTGTGGTCTTATTTCACCAAAGGTGGATTCCACAACTTTTCTTTGACCAAAAGCTAACAAATTTTTAGAATCTTAGACAAGGGGATATTTCAGTGGTTGAATGTTGGGAGAAGTTCACCCATCTCCTTAAATATGTACTTGAATATCAAAAAGATGAAAGATGAAAGATCAAAAAGTTTATCATGGGATTAAATGCCCAAATAGGTGGAGAACTAGATGTGCATGGCCCTTCTACTATGGACCAAGTTTTGGAGAAAGTAATTAAACAAGAGCAAAATTGAAGTCAATTTTTGCTTATCGCGAGAAGAATCTCAAGAGGTTTAATAAGGCACCAACTTCACAACCTTTCAAGAAGAGGAATGACAAGCTAGATATAGTTAAGAAAAGTGAGAAGGGTTCTAGAAATAACAAGAGTGGACCCAGGAATGAGAAAAAGAGCAGTGGCAATGCTTGAAGGTAAGATAGTAATTCAGGTAAACCTGCTAAGAAGTGAGGACCTCTTGGAGGAAGTTTCATTTATTGTGGAGACCACTATGCAAATCAATGCCCAACTAAGAATCAGTGCGTTTAGCAACAAGGTAATGCTTTACCCACTTAGCAAGCAGGTTTTCAATAGAGGATCCATGCAACTCGAGATAATCAGCAGGCAGAGTAGCAGATTACTCCCATTGAGACAACATGTACTTTGTTTGGACTTCCTATTTCTATTTTGATTAATACTAGAGAAAATGAAAGTTTTATTTCTCAAAGAGTATTAAGTAAATTTCCTAGAAGAGCTAGATATATGGCTAAACCCTAGTTAATAGAATATGGTAACTAGACTAGAGTTTAGGTAGAGAAAGGCTTGTTTGAAGCTAAGATCGATCTTCCTAGTTTCTCTACTGAAGTCAATTTATTTGTAGACCCCGTTGATATTGATTTTTAGTCAAAACAAAATGAAATAAAAGTTACACAACAACCTTTATTTATCTTGAAAGATACAATAAATTTAAAATGAATTTACGATCGCAAGTCTCCATGCATTAGTTCATAATGATCTGACGTTACTTAGAGGTTGATGTGTGTTGTTGTTTTCCATTCAAGGGCCTTATGTTTGATTTTGGATTTTTAATATGATATCCAGATGTTACTCTGTTTCACCTGCTCTCTCTAAATTCTCAATAAATGATATCAAATCTTACAATATTTAACCAATTCATGCAAATATTTATTTAAGTTTGATCAATTTTTCTCTCTATCATTTCAATTAAGATATTTCATGATTATTCCAATTAGTTCTTCTGAAACTATCTTCAATTTACTCAAATTGAACTAATCTCTGCTTAATTTCACTTCTGCACTATAAATTTCTTCGAATGATGTGCCTATAAGCATGTATTTCTATGATTCCTATAATTATTTGTGTTCATTTGCATGATATTTGCTATTCTCTATCCACTTTGTCTAAATATGCCTATATGATCTTCATGTATTTATGGATATCAACATATTATATGATGATCTGCTTATTATTTTCTATGTATTTGTAGTTATGGTGATGATTCAAATGAAATTTAAAGAAACTGAACTAAATCTTTCTAAATTCACTGAAATGAATGAATATTCAACCATTGATCCACATATATCCTTGATACTATCATGAAGAGAATAAAATCAAAACATATTTTCACCAGGTCATTCAACAGATAGATATGATTGATGTGAATCTTGAAGGAAAAGATAATAACAACATTCACAAACTGAAATGCACTCCAAGGGATGCAACAAATCACATGAACATCAAGATATCATCCACAGATTGTGCAGGATTTATGATTGTTTGTAATCACAAGTCTTCATCTTCATTAGGTATGCAAAAGGAGTATATATTTACAATTGAGTTTGAGAATTGGTCATGACATTCAACAATCCAATCTCAATTAAGCTTCCAAATAATCTACAATTGAGATTCTCCATCCTTATATAGGAGAAGGATGAGAATCGGTTACAAAAGATCCAACAATCAAGATTTATCTATTAAATATCAATAGTTCTCCTTACCTTGACTCAGTCAAAATACCAAAACATGTGGCACAAGTTGCTAGTTGGCAACTATCTGGTAAGATATAACTGACACTCTAGAATATTCTAGGATCATTAACCTGGTCAACCAAACTGTAAGTGGAAAAATGATGAAATATTCGGGATGGCATTTGTTGCAACACCCTCTTCATTCAGATGTATCCTCTTCATGTACCTGCATCCCTACGTTTAACTTTTTGTGATTATAATATGCTTGTACAAAAGTATCCACTTGGAATTTGTTGATTGTCTAAGCCCTCAACTTAGCATATTTTAGCACTCTTATCTGTTTATCCAAAGATTCCATCATAGATGTCTTGCTATCTACTTCTTTATCATATGTCTTTACCTTCACATTCAGATCTTAAATCTCATCCATGACATCTTCCATAAAGATCCCTATTGGATCTTCTGCTACTTCTTTAAATTTATCCTTGAATATCTGGATGGCATCATTTGTCTCTAGCACAGCTTCTTCTATTATAGCATCTTCTAGCAGTTCTTCCAATACCTTCATCTCATCAGCTAACAAGTCATGAACTTTAGTTTGAGTGTCTCTCACTTTAGTCATGCTAGCCTTTAATACTTCCAATTCATACTTTATCTCAGTCATCCAAGTATCCATGAGTGGCAAAGTTACATGGGTGACAATTTTATTTTTCAATAACTTTTCATTTGTCATCCCGTTGGCTCCTTTAAGTCTTACCATTGCATAATTGCATTTTTGTATCCTCTGAGTGAATTCACTCTTCAAAGAATCAATGTCATTTTTTAGGTTGGATAATATGTCCCAATTGGACCTAGAAGTCCTTATTAGCTTTTCTCCAGATGCAATGAATCTTATGAACCACTTGTCCATAATATGAAATTGGTGTTTCTATATATCTAGATTAGCTATTTCTTCTTCACTTATTAATGTCAATGCAATGGGCTTCTCTGTAGCCTATAGGGTGGATGCCAAGCTATCCAACTTCACTAATCCCTGTATAAATTGTTGTAATTGAGCATTTTGCTCCTTAAGATATTTTTTTCTATCTTTGAGCTTCCTTATTTTAGCCACTACTACTTCAGTACTTTCAATATGTTGTATTTCTTATTCTGTAGTGACATGACCTCAGTCAATTTGTGTCACTTGGAACTCTTCTGGCCTAATTTGTCCTTTGGCCTTGTCTACTATGGGAACAACTTGATTTGTCCTCTTTCCTATTTTTGGATCCCTATTGATAGTGGAGACTATCCTAGCTCTCAGTTTAGCTTTATTTGGATCAAGAGTAAATAAAGACTTGAAATCAAAAGGTACCTGTTGCTCTTGTGATCAGCCTACTTCTGATGAAATCAATGATAATGTAGCTAATTGAGATCCTCTTTGATCTGATTGTTCAATTTTAGCATCCTATATTTCCTTGTATTTATTGACTTCCTCATTGGCACCAAGATCCTGCACATTTTCTTGTTCCCTTTCATCTTGATCTTGTTGTTGTTATGCTCTAGCATCTGACTTATCTTTCTCAGGCATATGATCTTCTTGCCTTTTCTCTAGAGGAGGCTAATTATCTTGTGTCTTATCACCTTGTTCTCCTAGAACTTTGTCATCCTTAGGCTCTTGGCCTTTATTTTCCTAATCATCATGATGATGTTCCTGCTCCTATTAATCAACCTTATCTCCTATAGGAGAAAGTAATCTAGACACACTTTCTTGTTCAGGATTATTCATCAAGATATCTTGTTGTGCTATTTGTCCTTGTGTATTTTTGTCTTCAGGGACATCTGAGTGTGCTCCTCCCTCTTGATCATCATTATTCTTATTATGTATCTCCATAGAAATATTCTCATGCTGCCCTTGGCTATCTTTAATAGCCTCTTCTTCATTGCTTCCCTTTTCAGGCACATAGGTCAAATCGACCACTACCAGGCTAGTCACATTCCTAATTAAAGTATTAAGAGGTCCCATATGTACCTCTACTTTAGGGGATTCTTCTCTTTCATTTTCCTCATCATGTTACTCCACTACTGTGTCAACATGGTCTCAATAAGGTGATTGGTGATATCCTTTACCACCTCATCTTCAGTCAGATCAATAGTCTGACTACATTCAATGCTGGATCAACTGATCCTGATGCTGCTGTTGATGGTGGTGAAATAGCCCCCCTCATAGTAGGGCTCTGATATCTAGATTGCTTCAGTACCTTAACTCCCTGCAACATATCACTTCTTTTCTTCCTCTTCAGTGTTCCAAGAGGTATCTTCTTCATCATCACTGTCCTCCTCCCATATAGTAGTCCTAACTAGACTTTGCTCTATACTCTCTATCATTTTCACCTATGTGGTTGGTACTTGAGGTGCTGGAAAAGGAATTGCCTTAAGCACAGGTCCTGTAGGAGGTGAGAAGGGTTGGTACACTAGAGATACTTCTTTAGATGTAACCTCTTCTGTTGATGCAGATGAATTGGGCTCAATCACCTTAGTCGCGAGGATTTGCCTTTTGCGTATAAGGAAATCATCAAAGCCAGACTCCTCTCTTTCTTTCATCTTCTTCTTTTTGTCAAAGGTGATAGCACCCTTTCCCTTTAACTCATTAACTTTATTGTCAACTAAAATCTTTGTCCTCGCCATGACCTTGGCAGTGAGGACATCTACAGATGTTTCTTCCTCCTGCTTCAAATTAGGAGCAGAAACTATTGCATTATATATCTTTTTCTCTTCATATTTAGGAACCATGAGGTCATTATCTTCCTTCTTGATTTGGGGAGATACCTTAGGTTAGCCTATGGTCCTCATTTGATCTAGTGTTAACCTTTGGTATTATCTCTTTCTCACCTCATGTTCATCATCACAATTTGCCCAGTGGTCTTCGAGGTGGACACTGTGCTTATACTTCTTGTTGAATCTTTGTTCAATCCTATGGTAAGGATCAGAATCTCTGGCTAGAGGAAAGAATTTCAAATTTAAACTTTTCAGGTCTACCTCTACCTTCTTTCCATTATACATGGATCCTACTAGGAACCAGTTGATATTAATGAGGAACTTCCTATATGGCCTCCCTTCTTTGACCTTCGACATTTCAAATGTGGGCAATTGTTGCCTCATCATCTCCATTAATACTACCTTATTCGAAGGGTATCTTGGTAGTATATATGGTTTCCCACTAAAACCTGCCATTCGGATGTAGGAATATGTTATGGCCTAGATGAACCAAGAGCCATATGTGTCGATTGCTTGAGTGGCTCCTACTAAAAACTGCTTGGTTCGATCCCCCTCCATGAGCCTTACTATGTGCATTGAGAAGCAATCATTAACAAGCTTGTAATTCTACATTGATAACTGTTGATAACTGAGAGGGGGGGGGGTGAATCAGTTATCCTAATTATTTCCTTTATTGAACTTTCCTTTTAATTGAAGCAACATAAAATCAAACATAAAACATTAACCATAAACAAGAAACACATGACACAGTATTTTTGACGTGGAAACCCTGTTAAGGGAGAAAACCACGGGGTGATTAACCCAAAATTATTCTCTGTTAGAAGAATAGGAAATTACAAAGATGGCACTTGCCAATTAGGGCTCACTGCCCGAGCACACTGCTCACAAGAGGCCCACTGCCTACAAGAAGACACACTGTCTACAAAGTGATGAGAATCACAGTCTTGAACTGATTGGAAGCATCTGCATATGCTGGAGTTCAGTTCCGGTTAGGCTCAGTACACTGATCTGCTGCACTTCATCTTTCCTCTGTTCTTTATTCTGCTATCTTCCACATACCGGATCCTTTTTGCTACCTCTGCTCTTTCTCTGGACTTATTCTCCTATCTCTCCACACTAACACACCTTTCACAACTAAATCCATCCTCTATATATATCCGCACAAGTAATTTCATCACCTTTCTAGTCGGCATCCGGAACAGTCTAGTTTCTTACAAACTCTCATTCTGTCGGCTGAATCCTTCCTCACCAAGCAATGCGGATCAAGCATATACTTGTAGATATCATTAATCATGTCGGCCAAACATGATTCATGCCTTCACAACCTCTGTCATCAACAGTAACCCATCCGGAAAGCAGTCTGATACTCTGCCAGTCAGTTCTTCCTCTGTTTTCACTGTCTCTCAGGAATCCGGTACTCAACCATTCATATCTTTTTCCTTGTCCATCACCGGAGGCTAAATCCTTGGAATATACCACTTAAGGTAGTCCTCTTGACTTCCCCAAATCCGCACTGCACCAAGACACTTCCACTGATAGGTCCGGACCAATCTGTCGGACCTTGCCACATGCTCTGTTCTTCTTCACCGGACCACAACATTCTTTATTCTGACTTCCGGTAGAGACACATCATGACTTGCGGATATGTGGGATGACCTTTGTTGCCATCAATGACAACAACCATGAATCCATATAGTGTCTCTTGCCAACAATCTCCCCCTTTGGCATTGATGGCAACACTTAGTGAAAAATGACTAAGTGTTTTCACTATGCTCCCCCTTTGCTGATGCTCTGTCTTTATATACAATTTCCGGAACTCCCCCTTAGTTGGATCCCTCATTTTTCACTGCTCCTCACTCCCCCTTTGACATCAATGGCAAAGGGTAGGGTCCGCATATCAAAATTTTCAAAAAATTTCGTATACTTAGCCGCATATTTACATACTCACATATATTGAAGAATGTCTGCAAATGATGTCTGTAATTGAATCATTTCGGTAGCCCAACTTTGCTTCATTCTGTCCAAAATTGAAATGTGACCACTTAACAAAAATGCAAACGCTTCTGCCCGCTTGAGATCTATCGGATCTTTTGTTTGGGCGGTGGTCCTAGCATCACTGATGGCCTCATGCATGGTTTCCAACTTAGGGATTATAATCCTTCTAAGTTCTCCCATCCGGTTGGTGATGTTCTTCCTTTCCTTCTCAAGATTCTTTATTTCGTTCAAGACTGCAATAGTCTGACATTCTTGATTTATTATAGAGGAAGAGAGAGGATCAAAACTTTGAGATAAGCTTTGTAGCTTATCCTGTTCCTCTTTTATTTTCTTGTCAAATGCTGCTGTTGCCTTTGACCAGGATATACAAAATTTATAGATATCACCGCCATCCTTAAGAGCATTCTCTAAGCTCCTTATTCCAATGCTTACAATCTTCCTATCCTTAGAGATTAATTCTAATATTTCTGAAAATCTCTTATCCAAAAATTCCTTCCGGACCTTTTCTTCAGCTGATTTTTCTAAAGAATCAAAATGTGTATCAACACTGCTGACTAAGGTTTTTAGATTACCGGAAGTGGAGGCTGTCGGATCTATCTGGATTGATGGCATGATCTTTACAAGTATTCCGGAAGCAGCCTCTATCAACTCACAGTCTTCCATATGAGACTTCAGGAGCTTTTCATTTGCCTTGGCATTTGCAAATGAAGCTATCTTCATTGTTTGTACCGGAGAGAGAGAGTCAAAATCAAATGGACCTTTGAGAAGCTCCGGTTCATCAATCTCTAGAGTTTCTTTACTCAAAAATTGTTGAACAGTTTGTGCAGTGTCTCTTGCCGGAGACAGATGTTTCTTTTCTTCTGCAGTCTTAGAACTGTCAACCTCTTTGTCTTTCACCACTGCTTCCTTCTCCTGTAGTTGCTCTTCTTCTTTGGATCCGGAGACTGTGGGGGAAACCGGAGGAGAGATGCTAACTTGTTCATGGGCCACTTCTTCTTGAGCAGAGGGTCCCAAGTCCTCACTTGTCTGTTCAGGGCTCACTTCTTCCGGAACAGAAGATTCCAAATCAGCAGCTGTTTCTGCACCTAAGTCCTCTACAACAGGAAGATTGAACCTTTTGAAGGCCTTCCGGAGGATCTCTTCTGTTTCTTGGGCCACTTTGTCAGTCTCACCAAGCATGAGTTGATTCATCCTAGCTTTGCTTCTGAACTCATCTTTACAGTCCTTGAAGATAATGTTCATTGTCTTGGGATCAATTTGAGGATATAGCTGAATAGCTATCTGCTCCCAGATCTCAAGATCTTTGGCATGAGCATTATTCTTTCTTACTTCCATTTCCTTCTCTAGGCTCTTAGGAATGAGAGATATGATCTCAATGAAAGCCTTATTGTATATGTTCAGATATTTAACTGTGGCTTCCTGCAGAGTCTTTTGGTCTGCCTCACTGAAGTCATCATAGGATTCAGTCATTGGTTGAAGGTTTCCATCCACCGTGACCGACTTGATTATGCTCTCTAGAGACAGAGTGGGCTTTTCAACAGTTACCTCTGCCATTTCCTCCTTGTCTTGGCCTGTGGAGGGCTTACCGGATCCTTTCTTTTTCTGTTTCTTTACTTCTCTTACTCCCTCATCTGATTCTGTTTCCTCTTCATCCTTTTGGCTTCCATAAGCCCTTGTGGCTTTTGCCTTTGATCTCTTACCGGATGCCTGGACTTCCGGTTTTGAACTTTTGGTTGAGGGAGGTGCAGATCTCTTTGTTGATCTGGTCCGGGTGGGAGCTCCAACCGGAGCACTTTCTTTGCTTTTCTCTTCTTCCTCGGCCTTCCTTCTCTTTTCCCGGCTGGCATCAAGTGCCTCCTTTGAGATACCTAGGCCTTGAGCAATGTGCTCTACTTCTTTTCTTACCTTTCTTTTAATTTCAGGTTCCCTGAGTTCTACATGTATTTTTACACTCAGCTCCTCAAAGGTTCCAAACCTTTCTGCCTTAGGATCTTTGGGCTGACTTAGCATGTGTTGAACATGCAGCTCCACTATCTGTTCATCAACTTCATACCCCATGGGCATGATCCAGACAGTCCTTGGCTCCACTGCCTCCATTAGGCACTGATCAGTGTCAACCATAAAGCACACTGAGTCCTTGTATTTCTCAATGAGAGACTGAGGAATTCTCTCTCTTGCTTGCATCATGCTCTGAAAGTTTTTGAAGTATCCCCATAGAGCTGAATTTCTCGCTTTTGCATCCCCAAGTCCATGCAAGTAGTCTCTTATCTGGACTGCAACAGGTTTGTCATTCTGCCATACCCATCCACTTGTTCCGGGTAGCTCATTCATGAAATAGAAGAATAGACATACAATAAGAGTACCATATTTAAAGGAATTCTTCTTATCCTTCTTGATTTTCTGTATGTTTTCCATTAATTGGCTTAGTAGTAGTTCGCAGAGATCATATTCTGCATTCTTTCTTAACATTTCATAAGCAGTGTATATTGCAGTTCCGGATACAGAATTCTCCCTGCTGGAGTGGTAGATCTTGTATCCTATTATCATTGATGCATATTTGATATCCGGATCGGAGATGTCTTCAATGGTCATTGCCCTTTTGTCAAATTTTGATCCGGTGGCCTCAGTTACAATGTTGTTCTTGACAGATTTAAGGATAGGTACTCCTCCGGAGGAGTATAGGCCAGTTACTGCTCTAATTGCCTCTTTTGTGATCTTGCAGGGTCTATCTAGCCATAGAAAGTTGTCATGCATCCTGCTCAGTACATACCGGACCCATTCATCCTCTTCAAAACAGGGGAAATGAATAAATTGCTCAAATTGTTTCTTCTGAATATCCTTATACTCTGGTTTAAGCTCAAAAGCATTGTCAATCAGCTGCTTGTGATAGAGGTCTCTTAATTTGAATTCCCCAAATTCCTCAATGTTTGCATGTATGTAAACCCTAATGTCTTCGGTGTGTAAAACTCCGTGAGGAACACTAGAGAAGGCTCCTAGTGGGTCAACCTCCAATGATTTGTAGGGATGTTTCTTGAATGAGGGGCGAGGTCTATCAGAGATCTTAACTATGTTTGGAGTAGCCATTCTTCAAAGATTTGCAGTGAGGTAATGAAAAACGGAGAATACCTTATGCGCCTTCGGTTTGCACGGAGTGGTTGAATTGATTTCTTTATGCAATAGCTTCGGCAGGAGATCCTTGGTGCTTGATGAACCTTGTTGCAGAGCTCCACTTTTCGCTTCTTCTCGAGTGCAGAATGAGCAAATGACCTTTGAGAAATCCCTTAAATTGCTCCGCGAACCCTAATATCTGTCTGCAATAAATGCTTCACCTACATCATTCCGGTTTGCCTTGTCTGGATAGTTTGGAGTATCCCGGATTGGTTCTGATCTGAGGATATCATCCGGATCTTTCAATCATGAATAAATCGAGGTAACATATTACAAGAGCATCCCAAACACTCTGTCCAATCCGCAGAACGAGATAGTGCATTTCCGGATCTTTCCGGACCTTTTTGTAATTCTCTATCATACCGGAGCATCTCCCTGAACAGGTCTTATTTGATCGATCATAGCTTCTTCATAACTCCATGCGGACCTCTGAAAACTTGACTGAAGTATCTCAAGATGCATATCTACAAACCCTTTGATCCGCATCTTGTGCCATATCCGGCACCACTTGTTTGGCTAGGGGAACAAGATTTTCTTTGAGTCTCCCCCTGAGCCTGAGCTCACTTTTTAATTTCCGGAAGAAATATCAGCACCAGAGTCTGGTGCGGATCCAACCTCTACATTCTCTGAACTTTTCTTCACCCAAATCTTGCTCATCTGATTCCTAACCTCATCCGCATTCATCTTTTGTTTACCCTTGTCTTGATTCTGATTATACACCGGACCTCTTTTGTCCTGATTCTTGTTTCTGCAGACTTTAGCATTATGACCGGACCTATTGCAGATTTGGCAAATAACATTTCTTTGCATATTTGACTGATATCCTCTTGATCTGCATTGATTTGCCATATGACCTATTCTATTGCATGTGAAGCATCTACCTTTGAATGATTTGTTTACTTGCATAATTCTGCATTCATGGGATTTGTGTCCATACCTTTTGCAGTTGAAGCACTGTCCGGAGAAGGATGAATTATTCTAATTCATTCTCATTCTGCACTGATTTGCTTTGTGACCAAAGTGGTTGCAGTTGTGGCAGTATCCATTGAAGGATGGATATCTTTGAGCATTTGGCTGTCTTACCGGAGGTCTTCTAGGCCTGTTTCTTGGATTTACTGATCCAAGATTCTTCTGACCGGATCCGGAGCTTTCTCCTTTCTCATATCCCAAGCCATACTTGTCATCTGTCCTCTTTTGACTTCCAAGAAGAACTTCAAGTTGAGCAGAACTTATCTTGAATTTCTCTTTATATTCATTTGCTGTTTGAAGGTCTCTTTTGAGAGAGGCAATTTGATCCTCAAGTTTTCCTTCATTATCTTTGGCATCTTCAAGATCAGATTCAAGGTGTCTGATAATCCTGTCCATCTGGTGGCATTCTTCTGATTTTTCTTTAAGAGATTGTCTTAGATTGTCTTCAGCCTTTCTTTTTTCTTCAATCTCTTGAGTAAACTTTATAGTTCCTGATTCCATTTCATGTCTTAACATAATGACTTCTTTTGATAACTTTTCACATAACTTGGTTTGCTCAGTCAATTCCTCATTTGTATTGCTTTCTTCACTTTGTCTTGCCAACTGTTGAAGCAGCTCCTTTCTCTTTTTCATAGAGAGACTTAATTTGTCTTTTAATTCTCTCATGAATTCATCAGCCTGTTTGAGTCTTTCCTTTAATTCACTGACTTCAGAATTTGACTGTTCAAGATCCTCAAGGGCAGTCTTGAGTTGCTCCCTTAAACCATATGCATCCATTTGAAATCCCAGATCTTCCTCAAGCTGTTAGGCTCTATTAGGAGGAACTTAGCTCTGATACCAATTGTTGATAACTGAGAGGGGGGGCGTGAATCAGTTATCCTAATTATTTCCTTTATTGAACTTTCCTTTTAATTGAAGCAACATAAAATCAAACATAAAACATTAACCATAAACAAGAAACACATGACACAGTATTTTTGACATGGAAACCCTGTTAAGGGAGAAAACCACGGGGTGATTAACCCAAAATTATTCTCTGTTAGAAGAATAGGAAATTACAAAGATGGCACTTGCCAATTAGGGCTCACTGCCCGAGCACACTGCTCACAAGAGGCCCACTGCCTACAAGAAGACACACTGTCTACAAAGTGATGAGAATCACAGTCTTGAACTGATTGGAAGCATCTGCATATGCTGGAGTTCAGTTCCGGTTAGGCTCAGTACACTGATCTGCTGCACTTCATCTTTCCTCTGTTCTTTATTCTGCTATCTTCCACATACCGGATCCTTTTTGCTACCTCTGCTCTTTCTCTGGACTTATTCGCCTATCTCTCCACACTAACACACCTTTCACAACTAAATCCATCCTCTATATATATCCGCACAAGTAATTTCATCACCTTTCTAGTCGGCATCCGGAACAGTCTAGTTTCTTACAAACTCTCATTCTGTCGGCTGAATCCTTCCTCACCAAGCAATGCGGATCAAGCATATACTTGTAGATATCATTAATCATGTCGGCCAAACATGATTCATGCCTTCACAACCTCTGTCATCAACAGTAACACATCCGGAAAGCAGTCTGATACTCTGCCAGTCAGTTCTTCCTCTGTTTTCACTGTCTCTCAGGAATCCGGTACTCAACCATTCATATCTTTTTCCTTGTCCATCACCGGAGGCTAAATCCTTGGAATATACCACTTAAGGTAGTCCTCTTGACTTCCCCAAATCCGCACTGCACCAAGACACTTCCACTGATAGGTCCGGACCAATCTGTCGGACCTTGCCACATGCTCTGTTCTTCTTCACCGGACCACAACATTCTTTATTCTGACTTCCGGTAGAGACACATCATGACTTGCGGATATGTGGGATGACCTTTGTTTCCATCAATGACAACAACCATGAATCCATATGGTGTCTCTTGCCAACAATAACCTCCTCTCCAACTGGGGATAATGTTCCCAGGGAGTTTTCTCATTAAGTAACTTACCCATCTCTCCTACATCTTGCCATCTGTCAAATGTGCCTTTTGCTGCACATGCATATACAAGGTAGGAGGTCATTCTGAAAACTAAGCCCCTACCATCCTTCCATTTGACCATTTGGTCATGCATTATATCGCTAATGATTTTGGCCCTTAGACCTTTGCATTCTCCTCCTTATACTCAATAACCATTCTCATTAACTTGAACATCTAGGGCTTGAAGGTTCCATAATTTGCGAGTCCCCTCATCTGGCTGAGCATGAAAATTATGTACTGGACTTCCTCATTGAAGTCAAACTTATATAGATGTTGCACCATTTTGTCTGTAGCCCTGGTAGTGTTATCAAGACCTCTCCATCCTTGATATATTACTTTTCTACAAATCTTATTATTATCTTCAAATTCCTTATCCAATGCATCTAAGTCTGGCACATACATAGGTCAAGATACTAGAAAATGAAATACTTCAGTGATGCCTGTTGCATTTTTTCCCAAACTGGATGTTTTCCAGTTATCCCTACAAGGTAGCCATCATTGATCAATAGGATTTCTGGGCCAAGGGCCAACAGTATAGGAGATAGACCCTATAAATATCTCCTCTCCATCTTTAGGCTCTGCAGAACCAAGGGGGGTATTCCCTATTCAACATCCATAAAATGTGCATGTGAACTTACTGGGATATTGACACAAAGCAGATAAATCCTCTCTTATGTAGACCAAAACTGTAAAATAAGTGCAAAGGGGCTAGCTTTGGGCCTATGCTCAGTTGTGAAATGGAGGATTTTAGTCTTAAAACTACTTCTAATATCCTAAAAGTTTATATTTGAAGTTTGAATTTGTATTTTGTGTTTGGATGCAAGATTGGGACCTTGGGTTGTAACCTCAATACAAGACTAGACTGGTGCCTATCTCGGGGCTTGGAGTCAATAGACATACACATGTGAATGATTACCATAAACTTGAATCAATAACTAAGTTTCAAGGGGAAATTTTTTAGTGTGCCTTACAGATACTTCTCAAGACTGAGTATTTAGTCATTCATACTTGATGATATCCCTGTTGCAGCATACCTTTCCCAATGCCTAAACTAAAATATTTAATTTGTTCCTTGAACAAAGATAAGAGATTAGACATTCAACACAGAAAATCCATGTTCCTGAATCCCAAATAACCCTTATCTATTTAGATTCAAAAGAAAAGATGTCCACAACTTGGAGACAAACAACTGAACACATGCAACGATGCATTTCTCATATAAAAACAACATGAAACCAGCAAAACTATGCATAAAACATTCAACATATGATTCATAAACTCACAAGACACCCAACAGAGCCACCGACAAAATTGTACCTTATTATTCCACCAAAATTTGCCCAGTCTTCACCCATTCTCTCTCAAAAAATGAGTGACACAGTCCTCCTATATAGCAAGAACGTGTACTCAGCATTAAGTACAATGTTATTTCAAAATTCTACCAGATACAACGCACCTTTTGAATGGCGCCTAAAACATTCAATGTTCTAGGTAGAGAAAAGGAGGAAAAACAGGTGAAATCAGGGAACGTGCAACCGACTAGATATTTTCCCATTAAAAATGGTAGGTAGCCCATCATTCATCGACTATGTCTCTGCAAATTTGATATTAATGGCCAACCTACCTGCGGCTTCTGGAAACGCAGCAATTTGCGTGTTCAGGAATTTTTCCCACCTAGAATGTAGCTGCGAATGCATAGGAAAACCCTCCTATGAAATTTTGAAACAGGGCCGTCGATTTCCTCCTCATCGCCAAGATCAATGGCTTCAAATCGCTTTGAAAAGTCACCGGCCAATGCAATCACACCATGCAGGTAGCCTTTGCTTCGTTGACTTTCCACGACACAAACATACGCTTTTCCCTTTCTGTCCCCTACATATTCAAATTTTTGTATATGCAACTACATATACATACAATTGCTCTCAGACATGTGGCATCATTTGATTGGACCTCCATCGCTGGACATTTGCATCCTCCCTCTTGTATATCACTTTGTATATCACACAAATAATGTGCAATGCACATACAACAGCGGACTCTAATACCTTAATCAACTAGATTGAAACAACTTTGAAATCTGGCATTTGTATCGGTCTCATTGTACCCATTTATTATATAACGCACATACATACAATGTGCAATATACAATCTCGGACCTCAACCACTTATCCACCACAACAAACTTTTCACTCGCATCCATGATTGTATGTGCACTTTGTATTTTGCATTGTATATAGCACATACATACAACCTGGGACATACAACTATGCAGGCCCCACCATGTTCTTGAAGACCGTTGACTTTGACCGCTCCTGCTTTACATATTTCATTTGTATCTTTACTTGTATGTCAAATTGTATGTCACAGATACATACAATGCAAGATACAAGGAAACACATTGACTTTTCAACTTTTCCATTGTATGCATGCCCACCAGGCCCAACTTGATAATATTTGAAATCCGGGATTGTACATTTCGCTTTGTATGTCATATGCAAAAGTCACATATATACAATCCCTCTGCCGTTCTCCTGTGGGCCTGACCACTGCTTAACCAGATTTGAATCTTCTTTGAAATCTAGCGTTGTATCTACCCGTTGTATATCAAATATACAACAACATACACATACAAACTTTTACATACAAGCATGGAATCTGCGATGGAATATGCGATGCGCTACCACCTCTTCACACTCGAAAATGTACCCGAATGCCATGTATAAACCCGATATGCCTACAACTAAGTTTTCACTTTTAGAAGCCGATTTAACTCCATTTTTAGGTCTGCCAATGTACATTTGAACTTGTGCATTAGATACAATCTGGAACATACAACGATACATGCAACCGTGGACCCCATCGCTGCATAGAGATTTTTTGGACCTACATTTTTCTGATGCGGTGGGAAAAGGAGGCAACAGAAGGCGAAGGGGGCCGATGACACAACAACAGATACAATGCAGAACGCTGGGGGAATTAGAATTTTGAGGGTTTAAATAAAAAGACCAATAGATTTTCAAGCTCAAAATCCTAACCCTAAGTAGGCATCACCAATGCCATCCATAGACAGATCGACATACAACCTTTCTTGCTTCTCCACCTTTCTTGTGGTGATGTCATAGTTCTATGCACATTCCATTATAAGCTCAAAAGCTTCTGTGGCATACGGAAATCTAGTTGCATGATATAACCCAGAAGTTACTATGTTTTGCAGAATGGGGTCATCCTCCCTGACATCAATCCAAGCTCTAAATGGCTCAATATTAGTGTTACCACAATGTGTATCTTCCTGGTTTCCTAGTTTGTTGTATACGCTACGAGCTCTAGGGAACATAAGGGGTTTGAATTCGGCATCTCGCTTCTCCATGTGTGGTTGAGACATCTTGTCCTACAAAACAAATGCATTGGTTTCAACAACAATATATATTTCATCCAGGGTTAGCATAATGTTAATTTCTCATTTTCTAAAAATTGCTCAAACCCTATGAATTGAACAAAACATTGGATAGACTTATATCTTTGTTTTAAGAAAACATCATTTATCCTTTTCAACGTGATTAACTCGTGATTCACACAAAGTAAATAGAAAGATAGGGCTTTTTACATACCTATGTGTACTTATTTAACCTATAATTAGAGTAATAATGACTGAATTACTGCTTTGAAGGAAGTGCTCCTCTGCAATGTCATGCTCTGGTTTGGCTCTGGTTCTTAACAAGATCTAATAGTGAAAACAAGGGGTCTCGAATGCAATTATGTTTAATTATGATGAAGAAATCCCCTTTTACCTTAAGCAATTCATGATTTTAGGGCTTATTAATGGCGTCAAAGCGATTTGATAGCCTTTTTTTTAGCAAGATTGCACAGGATCGTCACAGGTATCCATTGGCACACATTCAAATTTAAATGTCAATGACCTTTTGCATCACATTAAATACAAAAAGTGCAGGTATATGGAAGTGGGTATCTTGCTGAGGAAAATCCATGCGGATATCCAGATATGAATATCTAGATGATGTCATCATAGGTTAGGTCAACCTTCATTGACCAAGGAATTATCCTCAAGTTCCAAATATGTTCACAGTATGTTAGGATATGCATATGGACATGTGTCATCATCTCACAATAGCGTGGAGAATCTTTCCTACTGACAAGATTCTCTCGTGAGGATGCGCTACCATCCGATCCAGGTTGTGGATATCAGGGTAAGGTTTGAACATTATAAGGACAAAATATGCATCTGGTAAGAATATCTAGATGATGTCAGCAAGAAGAAAGTCTTTCATCATGGCAAAATAAGGTGATGTCATCAGGATGGGCATATTAGAATAAGATCCAGATAATGGGAATATAAAATATCCCTATGGCTTAAGATCATGATGATGTTAGCATATGGTATCTTTTATATTGTGCAGGGGTATGAGGATGTCATCAAGATATGGATGTTAAAAAAAAGTTTGAATACTAAGTTAAGATCCGAATGTTATGTAATATCCTGATAACGTAAGTGAATTCAACATTCTTCATAAGGTTGAGATAATGTGATGTCATCTAGATCGGGATGTTAAAATAAGATCAGGATATTAGTAAAGTTAATATCTATGCACTTTAATATTTGGATGATGTTAGCATGCTCAGAGTTCTTTGTAAGATCAAGATGACGTGACATCATTGGGACATCGATATTTTTGGTCAGGATATTAAGTTAGGATCTAGACGTTAACTAATATCCCTACGTTTGATGTTTAATCCACTAAGCCTTTTAAATTTGACGTATGGATATTAATATGCACCGGGATATTAAGTTAATATCCAGATGACTTGTAATATGAATATCCAGTTGACCTATTGACTAAACTTCAACTAATTGTAACTTCTTTATTTTAATTAATTTTAGGATGCTTCAAAAGGAAAACCTACTTGGATTTTCATGCTCTTTCACTTGGCAGGATTTATAATTAGAAATTGAAAATTTGGAAATCTAACCTATATCCTAAGGTCAAGATATGCACAGGATGACATCTTGTCATGCATTTGGTGTTGATTATTTTTACCGTACTGCCCAAAAGTAAAGGATAAGGAAGCCAACCAAAAAGTTGGGTCCCTATTTTGCTAGGGCAAAATGGGGTGTGTTGTGTAACCACACAACTTGCCACCAAAGAAAAATAACTAAAATTCAAACAATTCAAGAGATGGACACAAATTAGCACATAATATTCCAACTCTCATCAAATATAAGCATCCTAACATTTCTAAATGATATCATGTTCATCAATATAACAAAGTTGAGAAGGAATCAGGTCTGTGCATGTGATTCATATCTTTCATCTTGAAGTTAAGTTGAATACACTAGTGATAGGTGTTAAGCTACATAGTTTGGTTTAATGCTCATAGCCAACTTGGATAGAACCTTGATGCCAGTAGGCATCCATAGCCCCTGCAAGGTTATCATTGTAATTTTCCCAAGTAGAGCCTCACTGCCAAATAGACCTCTATAGCCTCAGTAGAGTTACTTGGATGGCCTAATTATGTCTTTTAGATATTCAATATATTTCCTTTGTTCGTTTCAATTTTCATAAGATATGATCATGTAAGCACATTTTGCAAGGTGTGAACACTTGTTGTTTAGGTTGAGAGTTGCAATGGTAGCAAGAGCAAACCTTTAGATTTTTCACTTAACACTACACTAGCATGTTCAACAAATCCAAAGCTATTAGGTGTATTCTATGAGGATCTCCTTGAAAAAGAAAAGTTATCATTGATGAATAGGATATCACAGACCTAATTAGAGATAATTAAACTAACATGAGTTACAACCTATGTAAGAATTTGTATTCATTTTTCGAATTCTGACAATTTCACTAGTTTTCTAAAGTGGAAAGGTGCACTATCTTGCCTAAAAAAATAGGGACTCAACAACACACAAAGCAAAGTAAACACATAAAAGCAAATTGTTCAAACAAATCTACAAAATGTACATATAATACATTGTCCTGATGTGACCTACCTAGGCTTGAAAGTAGTGTTTGTGGAATTGTCCATTGACTGGCAATGAGACATCCTCGCCTATTAAGGTTTTAAGCCTGTAGGTGCTATCAGCTAGGATATCTAATATTTGGAAAGGGCCAATCCAGAGTTTATCAAATTTTCCATGGTCACCTTTCCTTTTGTGGGATTTATCCCATGATAAGACTAGTCTAAGATTCTAAATGCTTTTACTCTGGCTCTTTTGTCAAACTAGTGCTAGACAATAGCTTGATGTTTGGCAAATTGGTTAATTGCCCTATCTTGTTTTTCTTCCAAGTGCATCAGTTGAAGTAACCTAACCTCTTGTTTATTATCAATACCCAGGTATTCCTATGCAAATTGTAAGGTAGGGATTTTTAGGTTAATAGGGAGGATGGGGTCCACCCCTTAAACTAACTGATAGGGAGAATTTCCCAAAGTAGTCTTCATTCTAGTTCTATCTACCCATAAGGCATATTTAAGTAAGGTATTCCATTCTCTGGGATTCTTTTCAATAAGTTTCTTAATAATATTCAATAAGTTTTTGTTTGTTCATTCAACCAAGCCATTACCTTGTGGATAATAATTTGATGAAAACTTTAAAACCACCCCATAGTCAAATTCCCAACTAGAAAGTTTGAGAGATGCAAAAGTAGGTCCATTATCACAAACAAGAGTAGAAGGGACTCCATACCTAGTAATGATGTTGCTTTCTAAGAATTTGATCACATCCTCTATAGTACAAGTCTTGTTGCTGATGGCTTTAGTCCATCTAGTGCCGTAATTTATGATTGTCAATACATACCTATGCCCTGAGGAGGATGGGGGGCTGATGGTACCAATGAAGTCCATGCTCCATGTGCAATAGGTGCATCTCCATGATAGGTTGCAGAGGTTGAGCTACACATCTTTCCTTGTTTGAGGCAATCTGACATGTATGACAAAATTTGATATGTCCAACAATGTCCTTGAAAATGGTTGGCCAATAATATCCTGCTCTCAAGATGGCATGAGTGGTGGCCAGGTGGGATCCATGAGCTGTGCCAAATTTGTCATGTAATTTAGTAAGGACTTTATCAGCTTTTGGCTAATCTAAACACCTAAGGTATATCCCTTCATAATTTATTTTGAAGAGGATTCCTCCCTTGATCATATATTTTTATGATTTGATCCTCAGAGCTCTCCTCTGAGATGCATGTATGTTTAGTGGACACCTCCCAATGATCAGGATATGCCCGATATCAGAGTATCAGTCATCATGTTTCTTTGTATCTACTGCATACTATTGACTTATCAAGTTTGGATCTATTTCAATAATCATTTGGCTAAGGGTTTGTCCCCTTACTAACTTCATTGGAGTTATATCCATGTCATATTCTTGAAGCACAGTTATCCAATTTTCTCTCTTTTCTCCAGGTTCAGTCTGCATTAGGAGTATTTTGATGACTGAATTTGGCACTATAACAATTACCTTTCTTCTGAGGATATAATGTCTAAATTTCTTCACTACTCTTACCAAGGCAAGGGCTTGCCTTTTAGCATCCATATATCTAAGCTTGACATCTCTAAATGGAGAACTCATGAAGGCAATGGGCTTCTCTTCTTTTGTTTCACTCCTGTGTGTCAAAATTGTTGCATTTGTATGTTCAGATGCAAATGGGTAGATATAAAAATCTCTTGTATAATCCAGACTGATCAAGATCGGGGCATCTGCAATGGCCTTCTTGATGTCTTTGAATGCTGCCCTGGCTTCAGGTGTCCATCCAATTTTGGCATCCTTCTTGAGCATGGCATTGAGTGGTCTTATAATTTTAGCAAACCCAGTAATGAACTTCCTAACAAAATTGATCTTACCAAAGTAAGATTTTAGTTCCTTTTTACTTCTTGGAAGTTGCAGCTTCATTATTGAATCAACTCTTACGTGATCAATGGTTATCCCATTTTCTGATATGACATGACCAAGAAATTTACCAATGGTCACCCCAAATATGCACTTCTTTGGGTTTAAAGAAATACCATACTATTCACATTTCTTGAACACCTTCCTCAGGTCTTCTATATGGTCACCTCTCTTCTTGGAGAAGATTGGAAAGTCATCCATGTATATGACTATGCATTGACCAACTAATCCCTTGAAGGCTATATCCATAGCATGTTGAAATGTGGCTCCAGCATTGATAAGGCCAAATGGCATGTGCCTGTATGCAAAAATTCCCCATTTGGTGGTGAATGTTATCTTTAATCTATCTATCTTATCCACCATGACTTGATTATATCCTGAGAAACCATCCAAGAAGGATATCATCTAAGCACTATTGACCATCTGAAGAACCTCATCAAGAGAAGGCAAAGGATAATTATCCTTCTCTGATGCTCTATTTAAATTCCTGAAGTCCACACATAGACGTATGTCTCCATTATTCTTCCTGACAGGAACCAAATTAGCTACCTAGGTTGAATGTTTGACTAGGAATATGATCCAAGTAGTAACAAGCTTCTTGACTTCTTAAAAAATTAGTGGTTCTAGTGAAGCATTAACTAGTCTCTGCTTCTATCTAAATGGCTTTGTATCAGGTCTCAGTGGTATTGTATGGGTAATAATGGATGTATTGTATGTTTTCAATTCATCATATGTCCATGCAATGACATGAATATAGTCTTTCAATGCTTGGGTTATTCCTTCTTTTTCTTCTTTAGAGTAGACATTTTTGAATCAGGACATTTCTTGTATCTTCACCTTGTCCTATGTTGACAAGTGAATACTACCATCCATCTATTTTTGGAAGATCTTTCTATTTCATCATGTTGTCTAGATCAAAGGCTCTTTCTAGCTCAATCATACCTTTGGGGATTTTATTGGTGGGCAAATCAACTATGTTTTCTTCATCCCACACAGGATCTTCTAGATTTTTCTCATCTACTATCTAAGATTCAAATATATCTCTATTTGCAATGAAATCTAGGATGTATTGATCATCATCAAACACCTGGAAGTTGGTAATATTGTCTGGTATGGATGGCATTGACACCAACTATACAAAGAACCTCTTCATCCTTGATATGGATAAAGGTTCTAATGTGCTAGCAGCCTATGCTAGTGCATCTGCTCTATGATTTAATTATCTGGGTACATGCATGATATTGAAAAAATTAAAGCTTTCTATCAAATCCCAGACTTTGTGTCTGTAACTTGATAGTTTCTTGTAGTTGCATGCATATATATTTCTGACTTGCTTCACTATTGGTTCTGAGTCTCCATAGACATACTGAACCTTAACTTGTTTCTTCAAAGAAAACAATAAACCATGTATAAGGGATTCATATTTAACCACATTATTGGTGCAAAGGAAGTACAACCTATATGCTTTCAGGAATGACTTTCCTGATGGATTTATCAGATCAACACCAACACTAGCTCCTTGTTTGGACTTAGATCCATCGAATCTCAAGATCCATGGCTTATCTTCAGTTAAAGGCTTATCAAGACCTTCCTTTTTCTTCTTAGCTCTTGTAGTTGTGCCTATAGATATCTACTTTATTTTTTGTGGTTCATTTTTCACTACATCTGGGTGTTTTGATGGGACTAGGACATCTTCCTTTTAATTTTCTTGAATATCATCATGTAAATTATCTTCTCTTTTCATCACTTTGATGTTGTCATCTCTATCATTAGGAGATTTTACAATTTCTTTTCTTGTATCTTCAGGAATATCCCTAATCTTGTGTAGCTTGTTTCCTAAACATTTCTATTGTTCTTTATTCAATATATATAAGCACAAAACACATGTTGTCTCTGAATGTGGTGCTTCAGGAAGCCTACACCATCCTTCAATCAATGCATGATGTGGAGGAACTCCTTGCAACATTTTTTTTTGAATTTATCTAGACAAGAATTCTTTAAATTAAGTCAGGTGACTCCCTCTATCTTCATCTGATAACTCATAATTAGATTCAATGAGACAATATGTCCTTGGGGTGATATCATTTTTCTCCTCATTAGGATGTATATCATCACATATCAATATTTCCTCTAGAATAGGCACCAAGACATCATCCTAATGTGTCTCATGCTCATGCTCTTCTAGATTTGAAAGAAACAAACAAGAATCGGTACCATCATTATCAGATATTTCACTTACCTCAGTTGATGATGATCCATCTTCTATGCTTACTCTCTCTAACTTAATCATATCCATACATGCCTCACAATCTCTTTCTAAATGTGCATCATCATGTAATCTACACCATCCTAATATGAGGATATCCTCTATGGATGTCCCTATCACTTGGGACCTCTAAATTTCTCTGGATAAATACTTTTTAAATTCAATGAAGTGATCCACTTCCTCTTCATTAGTAGAGCCATAGTTAGATTCAATCATCAATTTTTCATCTTCCTTACTACCTTCATGCATATGCATATTGCACATCAAATCTTCCTCAATCTTAATAGTCTGAGGTCTTATTGCATAAACCCTTGGCTCAACTTCCACATATAGTATTTCATTGGGATGATTATACTCGATGATCATGTGTTTCATACATGGCTCAACCTCGATTCTCAATTGATTAGGAACTCCTTTTCATGACAACCACATATGACTAAAATTTGTAACCATGTAGCCATTTAGTGTCTTGGACTAGCCTCTACTAAGGAGCATTCCATAAGTGTTAGGTATGTCTACTACCTAGATATCTATGTAATATTGTACTCTCAGATTTGATGCAAGCTGTATATGGATATGTGTTAACTCTCCTACCAAACTGAATTCTAATTTGTCTAACTAAGTCACTTTCTTAATGGATTTAACTAGATATAGACCTAAAGCTTGACAAATAGACAAGGGCATCACATTGGTTGATGCACCTGAATCCACAAGATAGTTGTGTAAATTCTTACCGAATATCCTCAATGTGAGTAAGAAAGGGGGTGATTCAGGTCTATCCTTGTATAAGGTCATTTGTGATGTATCAGTTGCATGAACAATAGCTTGCACTTTTGGTTTAGTAGTATTGTCTCTAGGTGCAAGATCTCTAGTCATGATATGGTTAGGGTTTTGACTAGAATTATCTTGTTTTGGTGCAGGTTCATCTAGTGACTTCAAGAAAGCTATCTTGATGACCAGAGTTTTTAACAATTTGGATAAAGACAAGCTAATCTTTATCTTCTTCATTTCTTCAGCCAGGTATGTGACAAGTTTATTTGACTAGGGAAACTGGCCTATGGCTTTTGGTACGGTAGTTTGTGGCATGAAATACTAAGTATTCACCTTTGGAGGACCAAGGTTATTGCTAGCTTTGGGATCTAGTGATGTGTTGAAATTGTTAGGAGGAATGGATGTGGTCAAAGGATCAGCAGGTTGATTTGAATTATTCCTAAGGTTGTAATTATGTCTACCCTGATATTGTTGTTGATAAGCATGAACCTCTTCAGTTTCTTGCTTAGGCTTGTTTTCATCTTCAAAAGGCAAAACATAGTTTGACTCAAAGGCTAAAGCCAAATCCTCACATGCCCATGTATAATTTTCATGTGCTGCAGTCATCTAATGATGCTAACAAATATTAGAACTCTCAAGTACGAAGGCAGACTCATATCCTAAGGGAATAATTTCATTGCCTTCAGGAAAAGGTGGATCTCCTGTAGTGTTTGACACTTTAGCTTGGAATATGATGGCTACTATTTTGAACTAAGGACAGTCCAAATCACCATGTGCATTTGTGTTATTCATCCTGCACCAATTTGTGAGTGCAACTTCTACCAAATTTACTCTAGTTGTCTGCTTAGGTTTAGCAGGTGTTTAAGGTGAAAATGAGGGGGATTTGTCTAGGGTTAATTTTTCTAGTTTGTATGAATCCTCCTTTCACCTCAAACATTTTAAGGACTTTAGCTGAGTAGAAAATCTACTATCAGGCCTTCGGTCAATTGGGATGTTAGGAAAAATTGGAATTGTGTGATTTAGTTGTTTGATTATGCCCAATTATGTTCAAAACCCTAATTATGCAAATTCAGAAGCAAACAGATAATTACAGAAAATGCTCGCACACAGAGATATCAAATGACAATCAAATGTGTACTAGATTTTGAAGTTCAGAAAATGGAAAAGTCAGGGACTAATGAGTGGGTGCCCTAGTCCAGTGCCATGCTTTTTGTATAGATCTGGGAATCATGTCTACAACTTGTTCCTGTTGTTCCAAAGATTCTTCAGTTGCGGGATCCAGAGGACTAATGAGCGGGGGCCCACATATAGGCCCTCATTTCCTTCTTTGATCTGCAACTTTGACAGTCTACACTACTTTACTGTAACTCCACTTTTTCTACTCCTACAACCTGTAACCTACAATCATGGAAAAATGGGTTGTGGGTTGTGGTGTTTAGAGGCTTGCCTCAGTCAAGCCTTGGAGAGAAATTCAAGTCTTCCAAACACTATTGTCAAATAAAGAGTATGTATCCCAGTGGGATAGAGGTGAAATCCAAATGATAAATGATTGAAAACACAAATTATATCACCTTGTAGTGAAGATCTCATTGAAGGAAAGAGCTCTTCATGCCATGAGAAGATGGATGCCAAATCTTCAAACACAAACAAAAATTCCACTTTGGAACACTATGAATGCCTTAAATCACTTTCACAAAAGCTCTTGAACCAAAATTGCCATCTAATGATCATCTAGTTTACAAATGAATCCCTAATCATGCTTATATATGCAACTACAAACATTCCCAATAAGAATTTCATGATTCAAACTTATCATGTGGGCATAGGACCTAAATAACGGTCATAAATCGACACTTAAAATTTAGGTCTGACCTAAAATAGGGTAGGACTAGGGTGCGGGTGCCCAAGTCCTCCCCCCCATTTTAGGGAGGTATCATGTTAAGTGCACCCCTAGGTCCCATTTGTCATGAAACTTGAGGGTTTTCTCATCAGGGGTCATCAAAATCATGTAAGATGCTCTAAATGCATAAACAAGACCCAAGAGCTAAACCTTAAGAGGGAAAATCCCCCAAGGGGACATTTTCTGATGTAAGAGCAGGAGGCTAATTACCTAAGGGTGAAGGCAATGAGCCATTATTAGGCCAAGTATTCCAAACTCTAGGTGGCCTAGGGGCATTGTTATTACTGTAGTTGAAATTTCTATCATTGTTGTATCCCCTATTAGGATATCTAGACCTATCATTATTATTTCCATATCCTCTATTAGGATATCCTCTATTTTGGTTCTGATTTAGCTGTGAGTAAAAGTTTAGACTCCTCAGATCAGTGACCTTAGTGGTTAGTTTTCTTAACTGAGCTGATATTTCCTTAATGTCATCTTTTTCTTCCTAGATCTTGCCTACTACATTGTCTTGTTGTGGCTGGAAGAAAGAACCGCACCATTTTTATTTTGTACAGCATCCTGAGGTGCATGTCTAGGGTGAGGGATGATTTATCCATTACCTTGAGAAGGCATAATGCTAAGTGGAGGCACTTGCAATGGATTAGGCATTATAGCTAGAGGCATCAAGGGCCCATTAACTTGTGGTTGACTAAGATATGCAGGATATCCTGAGTTAGGGGTAAAACCAGGTGTTAGCTGCTGGTTAACTTTGATAACTTCTTCAAAAGCACCTGCTAGAGTTGTGATGGTAGGATGTGTCCTCATAATGAACATGGATGTCAAGGGATCTAGGGCTAAATAGTAAATTGATCTAGCTACTTCATCCCCCACATTATAAGGAGCCACTATCTTGGAGTACATCATTTGGAACCTAGAATTAAAGTTAGAGGTTAACTCTCCCTTAGCTCTTTTAGTGGTAGCAAAAAGGTGATATGTCATAGCTGGATCTACAGGTATTTTGAATCTTCCTAGGAAAGCTTTCTCCAAAGCATCCCAAGTAGCTATAGAAGATCGAGTGAGACTGATATACTAGTTGTATGCTTCGTCTCCTAGAGAATAAGGGAAAAACCTACACACAACGTCCTCATACTCTATTCTAGCCTTAAAACAGGCTTCCTTATAAGTTCATATGTGATTGTATGCATCCTAATAAGGATGATACTTCAGACAAATCTTGTCTAGATTTTTAGGCAATGGATGATACGTTGCAAAGAGTAGGGGTGATTCAACTACAAAGAAAGACTTTGGAGGAGGTGTTGGAGGTATTGGAGGTGCTACTAGAGGTATCACAACTAGTACCACTAGAGTTACTGGTGAACTTGGACCAGGACTATGATGGATATTTGTTGTCTGGGGTCTTAATCCAAAGATTGGCAATTCATCTAAAGGTCCAGTTGATCTTGACCTGGTATTAGGTCTGTTTGCTAGTGTTTCACAACTCAAGGTGAGCCTTGTATATTTTGACACAATCTTTGCACAGAATGGATATTTACTCCTTTAGACTAGATATTTATGATCAAATGTCCAAATTGATAGGATATTTGCACAAAATACAAATATCAACTCAAATTTGCAAATTGGAAATAACTAACTATAAAGATCAAAATGAAAGACCACAAGGATGAGATATTCATAGTCAGATTCCTCAAATTGTCAAAGATAGGTGGAATCCTTACACAAATACTTCGAATTCAAACATAGGATTAAGTAATTTGAAAATACCTTCACCTAAGCATGGGAAATGATGTCCATATGACAAATCCTTTCAAATTAACTTATGGGCCCTCCTTCTAGTGCCAATTCTATTGATGTTGATTGTTAGTCAAAACAACATGAAATAAAAGTTACACAACAACCTTTATTTATCTTGAAAGATATGATAAATTCAGAATGAATTTATGGTCCCAAATCTCCATGCATTAGTTCATAATGATCTAACATTACTCAAAGGTCAAGATGTGTGTTGTTGTTTTCCATTCAAGGGCCTTACGTTTGATTTTGGATTTGTAATCTAATATCCAGATGTTACTCTATTTCACCTGCTCTCTTTGAATTCTCAACAAATGATATCAAATCTTACAATATTTAACCAATTCATGCAAATATTTATGTAAGTTTGATCAATTCTTCTATCTATCATTTTGATTAAGGTATTTCATGATTATTCTGATTAGTTCTTCTGAAACCATCTTCAATTTACTCAAATTGAACTAATCTTTACTTAATTTCACTTCTACACTGTAAATTTCTTTGAATGATGTTGTTGGTAGGTGGCGACTAATCAGGAAAGTACTGTACACTAGCCATGTATCCTCACTGGGGTTCGGGGGCATAACCCCCGAGAAATTTTTTTAGAGCCGACATAAAAAATCCTATTTTTGTGACTGACATAAGAAAACCCTATTTTTGTGACCGACAAAAAGGCTTGATAAAAAGCAGCTAAGGGTTAGGGTTTTGATATATTGTATTGTAGCATTTGCAACGGTATTGAGTTACAGGGATTGCTGGTTGTAATCAGTTTGATATACTGGATAATAATATTGGACTCTTTGTTTGGTGGATGTAGCCCGAGTTTGGGTGAACCACGTTAAAACTTTTCTCTCACTGTTATTAATTCTGTGTATTTCCATTTCTCTGTTTAATCTTTATTTGCATTTAATTGATATCTTTTGTCGGCTAACCCTAACAAGTGGTATCAGAGCGGGTTGTGTTCGATTATCGTCTGTAGGAAGGTCTCATGGTTTAGTGGGAGCAATGGCGGACGAGGGTAAATTGAAGGTCGATAAATTCAATGGGCAGAACTATTAGTTATGGAAGATGCAGATGGAGGATTACTTCTATCAAAAGGATTTATGGATGCCGTTGGAAGGAGTATCCAAGAAACCGGCAATAATGTCTGATGAGGATTGGAATCTTCTTGACAGAAAGGCACCGGGAACCATTCAGTTGTGCCTGGCACCATCGGTGGCATTCAATATAATGGAAGTGAAGACAACAGATGGTCTAATGAAAGCTTTGGCTAAATTGTATGAAAAACCCTCAGCCTCAAATAAGGTATTTCTCATGAAGTGTTTGTTTAACTTGAAAATGGTTGAAGGTGGATCTGTGACAGGTCATTTAAATGAATTTAATACGATTGTCAGTCAATTGACTTCTTTAAATGTAATATTTGATGAAGAAGTTAGAGCTCTCTTGATATTATGTTCATTGCCTGAAAGCTGAGATAGTTTGGTAATGGCAGTTAGTAACTCTATTTCTGGTTCAAATACCCTGAAATTTGATGATGTTATTAGTGTTATTCTGAGTGAGGAAATTTGTAAGAAAAGCTCAGGTGGATCCACATCAGGCAGTGTTTTGAATGTAGAGAGTAGGGGCAGATCAAAGGAGAGAGGAAAAGGTTCTGGAGGTCATGGGAAGTCACAAGGAAAATTAAAGGACAAAAGATCCCAAACCAGAGGATAAAAGGATTACTGGTACTGTGGGAAACCAGGTCATCTAAAGAAAGATTGCTAGTCTCAAAAAAATAAAGAAGGAGACAAATGTGGTAAGCAATAAATCTGAAGATGATGGTTTGATTCTTTCCCTAGATAATGCTGATGATTCATCGGTTTTAGATTCAGGGGCCTCATTTCATGCTGCACCCGATAGAAGTTATTTTCTTGATTATGTCCAAGGGGATTTTGGGCTAGTTTATTTGGGAGATAACGAACCCTGTCAAATTGTTGGAAAGGGAAGAATCAAGATTAAGTTGTAGAATGGGAATCATTGGCTACTACAAGAGGTAAGGCATGTTCCAAGGCTCAGTAGAAATTTAATTTCAGCAGGGCAGCTAACTGAACAAGGTTGCACTGTTACATTTACTGATAAAAATTGGAAGGTTTCAAAAGGTACCTTAGTAGTAGAAAAAGGTGTGAAAGTAGGCACCTTATATCTTTGTACAGGTCCTACTGTTCCTTCTACTTTAGCTATTACAGAGAAAAAACAAATAGGTTCAGAAACAGTTGCTGCAGGTTTGTAGGACGAGACTGGAAAAGTTGCTGCAGGTTCTGAGACAACACTGTGGCATAACAGACTTGGGCATATGAGTGAAAAAGGTATGAAGGTACTTGATTCTAAGAAAGTTTTACCAGGTCTGAAATGTATTAATATGGATTTCTGTGAAAGTTGTGTGTATGGAAAACAAAAGAGAGTCAGTTTTCTCAGAGATGGGAAGCAAAAGAAAAATGAAAAGTTGGAGCTTGTGCATATAGATGTATGGGGACTAGCTCAGGTATCTTCTCTCGGTGGCTCTCGATATTATGTTACATTCTGATGCAGAGGCATCCACACTATAACCTTCACATATAGCATGGATGTCTGCAGCCCAACCTCCTCATCATCATCTTCGCCATCATCATCATATTCCACTTTACTCTGTCAGCATCATCATCATGTTTCCTAAAACCACCAACAGCATCATCATATTTCGGATGGTCACACTTATCCTCCTGCCGACTACTGTTCACCTCCTCCGCCTTCCTTCTAACATCATCGTCATGATGTTCAACTAACGCAAACATCCTCCGGTTGCACTGTTCATCGGGCGCCGAACTCCATCGGCATCATGATATGCAACACTTCCTTCGTCAGCAGGATAACCAATATCCGGTTGCCCCAAAGATCCTGATGACGACCACTTCAGCACCTTTCCTTCGATGCTCCGCTAGCCGACGACACAAACAATAGCATCATGATCTGCTTTATCCGGTCCTCTCGAAACCTCTTGATGATGCTAATACAACCTTCTGCCGATACCCAAGCACTTAACAACGGCAGGATAAACTCACATAGGGGGATATCTCAATATCCTGATGACGATGACGTCACCAAATATCCTGATGACCTCTTCAACACTTAGTCAAGAAAACAAACTTTCACTCTCGCATCTACTCACGATATGCGGATGATTGGCACTCCTGAGAGATGATCCTGATGCCGATACGCTCCTCCTCGGCTCCTCCAGATGATGATCACCCCGACGCACTTGCACTTCATGCAATCGACAACATCATGCTCATCTCTTCCATTTGTCTGGATGATGATGCCTAACCCGACTGCAGGATATTTGCAGAAATATCCTGATGATGCCGTCTTGACCAATTTCCAGCCTTAGCAAAATTTCACTTCGCCGATCCTCCAGGGATGACCCGATCCAACCTCAGGGTGATCTTCCACACTCTATCTTATCAACTCGACCTAGCACATGCCCATGCTAGGGTCTTCAACATCTGTCGACCGCGATCCTGCACACCTGCATGCAAACAAACAAACTACAACCTAACCTACTGTACATTACCATTCCACCGATCAGATGAGTCAACCGGTGGAATGGATCAGTGAATCCATGAAACCACCCAAACCAGCAGATTGATTATACAAATGAGATCAAACAGAAAATGAAACAGGATCTTTATTGATTTCAAAGATGCAATACAATAAACTGCTTCTCCCACAGCACACTCGAACTCCTCTGCTTAATGCAATACTATACTGTCAATCGATCATCTACAATCAACCGATCTCATGCTTAAATAGATTATCCTACGAGTACTACTGACCCGACTCCAAGCGGCTGGGAACTCTCCAGGCGGCTGGGAGATCCAACCGAACATACATCATGACAGCTGTTTCTAACAAACTAACTAAAAATAGAAAAAGCCCGGTCAGCATGATCTTATCATGATCAGCATGACCTTATTACATGCATTTGGTCTTAACAGACCTTCTTGGAAACACAAACAAGACCTAAAACTACTAACTGCCTCATGAAGGCCAGCTGTCAGGTAGGTGCCTCTGCACCATACTCCCCAAAAGAAAAGAACTCATGTCCCATGAGTTTAGTATGTGGAAGTCTTCCACCTTTACACTTTGCTTTGTCAATAGTCTGACCTGCTCCAGCTTTATCTGCTGCTGACTCTTGGCTGCTCCAAGACTTCTGAACTATAACTTGCTTTCTGGCAAGTAAATCCTCATGCCTGTTGATGTAGGCCTTTTTCTCACATACCTTGTGTTTGTCAGGTTGCCTGACCAGAACCTCTTTCTGAACTGCCTCTTGAACTGCAGCAATGTTCAACCCTGTCTTTCCTTCAACTTGTATAGGACAAGCAATAGTCCCAACTATGACAACATCCTTGTCATTCCTCTCAACTGATGGTTGGTAGCACCCCTGTGTCTGAACCTGCTGCTGACCTCTGTCAGTCACAACTGAAACTTTCTTCAGCTTGTTGTCTGTAACAACTCCTTTCCCTGCAGTATCCTTATCTGCTTTTATGCCTGCTCCTATAGGCATCTGCACAAACTCCTTCTTTCCCATTAAAATGATTTGGGCTGCCTTCTGTACTGCAGCTTTTGCCTGCAATGGCATCAATTTAATAATCTTCCCATCCTTCTTGATGGTATAGGTATTAGCATACCCATCATACAGTACCCTTCTGTCAAATTGCCATGGTCTACCCAACAGTAGGTGACAACATTCCATAGGCAAAATATCACACAAAATTCTATCATGATATGCTCCAATCTGAAAATCCACATATGCCTGTTCTGAGACAAAAAGTGATTGACTATCACTCACCCAAGATGCCTTGTAAGGGTGTGGATGTGGAATCCTTTCCAAATGCAGTTTATCCACCATCTCCTGAGATACCATGTTGTCTGTTGAACCAGTATCAATGACAACTTTACATACCTTACCTTTACTCTTACATTTGGTCTTGAAAAGAGCTCTTCTTTGCATCATATCCTTTGATGCCTGCAAACTAATTCTCCTTAGCATCAATGATTCTCCACTCTCTGGATATCCATAATTATCAGGATCTCTGTTTGAACTCTGTGCACTTTCTTCTACTTTCTCTTCTTGCACAAGTTGTACTCTCTTGTCACTTGTTCTATCATTTCTGGATGATGAACCTTTGTTTTCTGGACATTTGAAAGATGGATGACCAAACTCTCCACAGGTGTAACATTTTCCTGAAAATGTAGTAGAACCTCTACCACCTCCAAATCTTCCTCTATTACCTTTCCATCCACCCCTGAAATCAGACTGTCCCTGTCCTTTACCAGTGTCTTCTTGACCCTCATTGGTTTGCTTTTGTGCAGGGGCTGTTCCTCTTCCCCTATTGTTTCCTCTTCCTCTCATGGACTTATCATGTCCTCTATTCATCTTTTCTTCAATCCTGATTGCCATTTGATAATAATCCTCCACATTCTTAGGGTTAGCTAACACTAACTCATCCTGTATGTTAAATCTCAAACCAGCCAAGTACCTAGCCACCTTTTCTACCTCATTCTCATGATGACCAGATCTCATACTTAACAGATAAAATTCCTCAGTATATGCTTTCACATCCCTGTCTTTCTGCTTTAAAAATTGCAGCTTCTTAAACATCTGGATTTCATAATCCCTTGGCAAGAATTTACCCTTGATCCTTGCTACCATCTTATCCCATGAAGTGATCTTAGACTTCCCTTGTTTCCTTCTCTCAGATTGTACATAATCCCACCATACCAAAGCATGACCTCCTAACTTGGTCTTTGCAATCTTTACTTTCTGATCCTCAGCAACATCTTCACATTCAAAGTGATTATCAAGTGCAGCAATCCAATCTAACAACTCATCTTCATTCAAGCTTCCAGTATACTTGGTAACATCAACCTTTACCTTAGGTTTTTCACTCTGCACTGCCTTTAACAGTTTTGCCAATCTCTGGTCTTCAGCATCCAGATCTTCAGCTACCTCTTCATACTCTTCAACAGTATCTTCATCTTCTTCAGACTCACTGTCTTCCACTTCCTTTTTTTGTTCTTTTCCAGGGCTGTCAGCCTGGCTTGAAGTGCTTCAGCAAGCTCCTTCATCTTCCTCATCTCTCTAGCATGTTTCTCCTTCATTTCCTGCAATTCCCTTGCAGTACCACTACCTTTCGGAGGCATTTTGTCAACCTCTCAATCAACACACAACACAATCAACTCTACCTCTGCCCTTTCGGTGACAGAATCAACACACAACAGCCCAGATGTTTTGCTGAGCTCTGATACCACTATGATGCAGAGGCATCCACACTATAACCTTCGCATATAGCATGGATGTCTGCAGCCCAACCTCCTCATCATCATCTTCGCCATCATCATCATATTCCACTTTACTCTGTCAGCATCATCATCATGTTTCCTAAAACCACCAACAGCATCATCATATTTCGGATGGTCACACTTATCCTCTTGCCGACTACTGTTCACCTCCTCCGCCTTCCTTCTAACATCATCATCATGATGTTCAACTAACGCAAACATCCTCCGGTTGCACTGTTCATCGGGCGCCGAACTCCATCGGCATCATGATATGCAACACTTCCTTCGTCAGCAGGATAACCAATATCCGGTTGCCCCAAAGATCCTGATGACGACCACTTCAGCACCTTTCCTTCGATGCTCCGCTAGCCGACGACACAAACAACAGCATCATGATCTGCTTTATCCGGTCCTCTCGAAACCTCCTGATGATGCTAATACAACCTTCTGCCGATACCCAAGCACTTAACAACGGCAGGATAAACTTGCATAGGGGGATATCTCAATATCCTGATGATGATGACGTCATATCCTGATGACGATGACATCACCAAATATCCTGATGACCTCTTCAACACTTAGTCAAAAAAACAAACTTTCACTCTCGCATCTACTCGCGATATGCGGATGATTGGCACTCCCGAGAGATGATCCTGATGCCGATACGCTCCTCCTCGGCTCCTCCAGATGATGATCACCCCGACGCACTTGCACTTCATGCAATCGACAACATCATGCTCATCTCCTCCATTTGTCTGGATGATGATGCCTAACCCGACTGCAGGATATTTGCAGAAATATCCTGATGATGCCGTCTTGACCAATTTCCAGCCTTAGTGAAATTTCACTTCGCCGATCCTCCAGGGATGACCCGATCCAACCTCAGGGTGATCTTCCACACTCTATCTTATCAACTCGACCTAGCACATGCCCATGCTAGGGTCTTCAACATCTGTCGACCGCGATCCTGCACACCTGCATGCAAACAAACAAACTACAACCTAACCTACTGTACATTACCATTCCACCGATCAGATGAGTCAACCGGTGGAATGGATCAGTGAATCCATGAAACCACCCAAACCAGCAGATCGATTATACAAAGGAGATCAAACAGAAAATGAAACAGGATCTTTATTGATTTCAAAGATGCAATACAATATACTGCTTCTCCCACAGCACACTCGAACTCCTCTGCTTAATGCAATACTATACTGTCGATCGATCATCTACAATCAACCGATCTCATGCTTAAATAGATTATCCTACGAGTACTACTGACCCGACTCCAAGCGGCTGGGAACTCTCCAGGCGGTTGGGAGATCCAACCGAACATACATCATGACAGCTGTTTCTAACAAACTAACTAAAAATAGAAAAAGCCCGGTCAGCATGATCTTATCATGATCAGCATGACCTTATTACATGCATTTGGTCTTAACAGACCTTCTTGGAAACACAAACAAGACCTAAAACTACTAACTACCTCATGAAGGCCAGCTGTCAGGTAGGTGCCTCTGCACCACATTCATAGATGATGCAACTAGGAAGGTCTAGATTTATTTCCTTAGACAGAAATCTGATGTATTTGAAACATTTAAGAAATGGAGAAGCTTGGTTGAGAATGAAACGGATAAAAGATTAAAATGTCTCAGATCTGATAATAGCGGTGAGTATTGCAGCAAAGAATTTGAAGATTATTGTTCCTTTAATGGAATTCGTAGGTAGAAAATGGTTCCAGGGACTCCACAAGAAAATGGAGTGGCTAAACGCATGAATAGGACAATAATGGAGTGTGCAAGGACTGTGAGATTGCATGTTGGGCTGCCTTTAAACATGTGGGTAGAGGCTATCAACACTGCTGTATATTTAATTAATAGAAGTCCTTCAGTTCCTTTGGGCTATGGTATTCTAGAGGAAGAATGGACAGGTAAGAAGGTGAGTTATTCTTTTCTGAAAACCTTCAGCTGTGAAGCATTTGCACATATAGATTCTAAAAATAGAACCAAGTTGGATGCAAAATTTAAAAAATGTACCTTCGTTGGATATGGCATTGATGAATTTGGTTATAGGCTTTGGGATTTTGAAAATCAGAAAATAGTGAGAAGTAGGGATGTTATATTCAATGAGAAATTGTTGTACAAAGATCAGTTGCAGCAGCATGAGAAGAAAGAAAAGGATTATGTGGTGCTGGATGATACTCCAAATAGTGATGTTCCAGTGGTTCCTCATCCTCCGCAACAACAACCAAAAATACCACAAACTCTAGTAAATGTTAGATGGTCAACAAGGCTAAGTAGACCTCCTGAAAGGTTTTCTCCCTCTTTGTATTCTATTTTGTTAATAGATGTTGGTGAACCAGAAGGGTATAATGAAGCTATGCAGGTGGATACACAGGTTCAGTGGGAGCTTGCTATGAAAGAAGAAATGGACTCCTTGCTGAAAAATTAGACTTGGGAATTATGTAAGTTACCTGCAGGTAAAAAGGCTTTACCAAACAAATGGGTTTACCAGCTGAAAGAGGAAGATGGAGGTAAGAAAAGATTTAAGGCCAGGTTAGTTGTAAAAGGATTTGCACAGAAACAAGGCATTGATTTTGATGAGATATTTTCTCCGGTTGTTAAGATGACTTCTATTCGTACTATTTTAAGTATTGTGGCTGCTGAAGATTTGCATTTGGAACAGCGAGATGTAAAAATTGCCTTTCTCCATGGTGATTTGGAAGAGGAGATATATATGGAACAACCCCAAGGATTAGGAGAGATAGGTGTGTAGATTGAAGAAGAGTTTGTATGGCCTGAAACAAGTACCTCGGCAATGGTATTTGAAATTTGATAGTTTTATGGATGAGCAAGGCTACAGCAGGTGTAATTCTGACCATTGTGTTTATTTTAAGAGGTTGGATAATGATAGCTACATTATTTTATGTTTATATGTTGATGACATGTTTGTAGCTAGGTCTAACATGGATCACATAAGAGAGTTAAAACAACAGTTAACACAGTCATTTGATATGAAGGATTTGGGGGCAGCAAAACAAATCCTTGGTATGAAAATTTGTAGAGATAGGATGAACAGAAAATTGACTCTATCTTAGGCTACTTATGTTGAAAAGGTGTTGCAGAGATTCCACATGGAGAATGCAAAAGCTGTTAGCACACCTTTGCCTAGTCATTTGAAATTGACTAAGGAGATGTGTCCTGAGACACAAGAGGAGGAAGAGAAAATGTCCAAGGTACCATATGCTTCAGTTGTAGGAAGTTTAATGTATGCCATGGTATGCACGAGATCGGATATTGCACATGCTGTAGGAGTTGTTAGCAGGTATATGAGTCATCCTAGTTTGGAGCATTGGAATGCGGTAAAATGGATTCTCTAATATTTGAGAGGTACATCCAATACACATTTATGTTTTGGGGGCTCTAATACTGATTTAGCAGGCTATGTAGACTCAGATTTGGTAGGGGATATTGATACCAGGCGGAGTACTACAAGTTATGTCTTTACTGTAGGTGGGATAGCAGTGAGTTGGATCTCACGGTTGTAAAAGGTGGTTGCTTTATCCACCACAGAGGTAGAGTATGTAGTTGCAACAGAGGCAAGCAAGGAGATGATATGGATGCAATCTTTTATGGAAGAATTGGGCAAACAATAGGCTAATAGTTCTCTATATACTGACAGTTAGAGTGCCATACATCTTGCAAAGAATTTTGCCTTGCATTCAAAGACGAAACACATACAGTTGAGGTATCATTTTATTCGATCGGTGTTGGATAATGGACAGTTAAGGCTGGAAAAGATACATACAGATGAAAATCCAGTGGATATGTTTACAAAGGCAGTGACAAGGGAGAAGTTGAGCTCCTCTTTAGCTTCGGTTGGTCTTCAAGACTGAAATAATAAAACAGAACAGTAGAGTCCAGGGTGCTTATTTCCAGTGGGAGCTGCACGAGCAGCGGTGTTGTCCAGGATCAGTCTCCAAGTGGGAGATTGTTGGTAGGTGGCGACTGATCAGGAAAGTACTGTACACTAGCCATATATCCTCACCGACATAAAAAATCCTATTTTTGTGACCGACATAAGAAAACCCTATTTTTGTGACCGACAAAAAGGCTTGATAAAAAGTGGCTAAGGGTTAGGGTTTTGATATATTGTATTGTAGTATTTGCAACGGTATTGAGTTGCAGGGATTGCTGGTTGTAATCGGTTTGATATACTGGATAATAATATTGGACTCTCTATTTGGTCGATGTAGCTCGAGTTTGGGTGAACCACGTTAAAACTTGTCTCTCGTTGTTATTAATTCTGTGTATTTCTATTTCTCTGTTTGATCTTTATTTGCATTTAATTGATATCTTCTGCCAGCTAACCCTAACAGATGTGCCTATAAGCATGTATTTCTATTATTTATATCATTATTTGTGTTCATTTGCATGATATTTTCTATTCTGTATGCACTTTTTCTAAATATGCCTATGATCTTCATGTATTTATAGATATCAACATATTATATGATGATCTGCTTATTATTTTCTGTGTATTTCAGTTATAGTGATGTTTCAAATGAAATTTAAAGCAATTGAACTAAAGCTTTCTAAATTTACTAAAATGAATGAATCTTTAGTCATTGATCCACATATATCCTTGATACTACCATGAAGAGAAGAAAATCAAACCATATTTTCACCAGGTCATTCCATGGCTAGATATGATTGATGCAAATCTTCAAGGAAAAGATAAAAACAACATTCACAAACTGAAATGCATGCCAAGGGACCTAGAAAATCACATGAACATCAAGATATCATCCATAAATTACGCAAGATCTACGATTGTTTGTAATAACAAGTCTTCATCTTCATTAGGTATGCAAAAGGAGTATATATTTACAATTGACTTTGAGAATTGGTCATGACATTTAACAATCCAATCTTAATTAAGCTTCCAAATAATCTACAACTGAGATTCTCCATCCTTTTATAGGACAAGGATGAGAACTAGTTACAAAAGCTCCAACGATCAAGATTTATCTATTACAATCAATGGTTTTCCTTACTTTTACTCAGTCAAAATACCAAAACAAGTGGCACAAGTTGCCAGTTGGCAACTATCAGGTAAGATACAACTAACACTCTATTGTATTCTAGGATCATTGACTTACTCAGCTAAACTGTAAGTGGAAAAATGATGAAATATCCTAGATGACATTTGTTGCAATACCCTCTTCATTCAGATGTATCCTCTTCATGTACTTACATCCCTATGTTTAACTTTTTATGATTATCATGTGCTTGTACAAAAGTATCCACTTGGAATTGGCTAATTGTCTGAGCCCTCAACTTAGCATATTTTAGAGATCTTATCTATTCATCCAAAGATTCCAGCATAGATGTCTTGGTATCTACTTCTTTTTCATGTCTTTACCTTCACATTCAGCTCAGACATCTCATCCATGACATCTTCCATAAAGAGCCCTATTGGATCTTCTTCTACTTCTGTAAATTTATCCTTGAATATCTGGATGGCATCATCTATCTCTGGCACTGCTTCTTCTATTATAGCATCTTCTAGCAGTTCTTCCAATACCTTCATCTCATCAGCTAACAAGTCATGGACTTTATGTTGAGTGTCTCTCACTTTAGTCATGCTAGCCTTTAATACTTCCAATTCATACTTTATCTCAGTCATCCAAGTATCCATGAGCAACAAAATTACATGGGTGACAATTTTATTTTTCAATGACTCTTCATTTGTAATCCCCTTGGCTCGTTTGAGTCTTACCATTGCATAATTGCATAATTGCATTTTGGTATCCCTGAGTGAATTCACTCTTCAAAGAATCAATGCCATTTTTCAGGTTGGACAATGTGTCCCAATTGGACCTGGAAGTCCTTATTGGCTTTTCT
Source organism: Cunninghamia lanceolata (assembly GCA_027924645.1). Taxonomy (NCBI): domain Eukaryota; kingdom Viridiplantae; phylum Streptophyta; class Pinopsida; order Cupressales; family Cupressaceae; genus Cunninghamia; species Cunninghamia lanceolata. Next base: position 10,720,736 of record BSBN01001652.1, read on the forward strand.
CGAAAAGCCATGAATCTTATGAACCACTTGTCCATAATATAAGACTGGTGTTTCTATATATCTAGACTATCTATTTCTTCTTCACTTATTAATGTCAATGCAACGAGCTTCTTTGTAGCCTATAGGGTGGATGCCAAGCTATCCGGCTTCACTAATCCTTGCATAAATTGCTATAATTAAGCATTTTTCTCCTTAAGCTCTTTCTTTCTAGCTTTGAGCTTCCTTATTTTAGCCACTACTGCTTCAGTACTTTCAATATGTTCTTGTATTTCTTGTTCTGTAGTGACATGACCTAAGTCAATTTGTGTCACTTGGAACTCTTTTGGCCTGATTTCTCCTATGGCCTTGTCTACTGTGGGAACAACAACTTGAGCTGTCCTCTTTCCTATTTCTAGATCCCTCTTAATAGTGGAGACTGTCCTAGCTCTTGGTTTAGCTTTATTTAGATCAAGAGTAAATAAAGACTTGAAATCAAAAGGTACCTGATGCTCTTGTGATAGGCCTACTTCTAATGAAATCAATGATAATGTAGCCTATTAAGATCCTCTTTGATCTGATTACTCAATTTTAGCATCCTATAATCCTTTTCTTTATTGACTTCCTCATTGCCACCAAGATCCTACACATTTTCTTGTTGTCTTTCATCTTGATCTTGTTGTTGTTCTGCTCTAGCATCCAACTTATCTTTCTCAGGCATATGATCTTCTTGCCTTTGCTCTCGAGGAGGCTAATTATTTTGTATCTTATCACCTTGATCTCCTGGAACTTTTTCATCCTTAGGCTCTTGGCCTTTATTTTCCTAATCATCATGATGATGTTCCTACTCCTATTCATCAACCTTATCTCCTATAGTAGCAAGTGATCTAGAAACGCTTTCTTGTTTAGGCTTATCCATCAAGATATCCTATTGTGCTATTTGTCCTTGTGTATTTTTTTCTTCAGGGACATCTAAGTGTGCTCCTCCCTCTTGATCATCATTATTCTTATTATCTATCTCCATAGAAATATTCTCATGTTGTCCTTGGCTATCTTTAATAGTCTCTTCTTCATTGCTTCCCTTTTCAGGCACATAGGTCAAATTGACCACTGCCAAGCTAGTCACATTCTCAATTAAAGTATTGAGAGGTCCCATATGTACCTCTACTTTAGGGGATTCTTCTCTTTCTTTTTCCTCATCATGTGAGTCCATTACTGTGTCACCCTTATCTGTAGCTTCTATATGTTGCAATATGGTCTCAATAGGGTGATTGGTGATATCCTTTACCACCTCATCTTCAGTTAGATCAATGGTTTGACTCAGTAGGAAGGCCTTTGTAGCTTCTTCTTGAACTTTACTTTTGGCGTCATGTGCCATCTCAATTTTCACCTTGACAATTGTTTCTACTAGCACTTCATATTTGATGTAGAGGCACTAGGATGGATAGAGGATTCCACAAATTGACAAGGTTTTCTCCACACTCTAAAACCCAAATTCAAGGATCAACTTGTAAAAGTGAGAACAACAGTTAACATCATTGAAACCATCATAGAAAGGTTGATTTTACATGCTATGGGACCCATCCCAACCATTGGCATAGGTAGAACAAACTCAGTTTTGGTACTTCCTTCTTTAGGCACCTTAAACCCTTATAGCCCTGTTTTAAGATCTGTCAGACCGTAATTTTCATTTGCGACATGGTATCAATGAAACAAAGACACTTTTGGGCACCCATTATCTTGTTTGTCAACATATCAAAAGATGGATATAGGTTGTTTTAGATAGAAGGCTTCAAATCCTATGACAGACCTACCTTGAACTAGGCCTATTAGGTCACATTTACAAAGAAACTACTCTCAAAATGTCAAGTTAAACCCAAAAACCCAAAAACAATCTTTCAATAGGTCCTAAAACGTCCAAATCCACAATCAAATTCAAGTGAGTTGATCATTTGGTTGGCAAACTCAAAAACCTTCACTTTTAGGCCAAAAACCTAGGGTTTTATTGAAAGTCTATATTCTGGGCCTCCACCACCTTAGCCACTGCATCAAACTCTTTCATATACACCTACACATACTCACAAAACATTCAGATAGACTTTGTCACTGACATTTTGTCAAATACCCTCTTTAGTTCCTCTTTTCCACATTGAAAATACTACAAACAACTCAAGGGCATCACCACAAACTCACACAACATATCTTTTCTACCTCCCAAAACCATTGGAACATCTAACCTACCATAAATAAAGTCATTCCACCGAGTTACAGGTCTGGACAGCAAGTGGAATGACTAAAATACCATGTTTTACTCCCTCAAAACCCTTAACAGACTATAAACAGGCAGTTTCAGAAAAACAACGATAATTTCCTCTAGGAATGGAGTTAGGATCTCAAACTAGTTGCATTTGAAAGGTGACTCAATCCTCTTTCCAACCATATATGGATTACCTTTGTATCTATCCGTACAGAACCGTACCAATGCTGGGAACAGAAAATTTGCAATCAAAAAGTACAAAAAAAAAGGAAAACAGGCAAAAACGTGATTTTATTCATCCAGCATGTTTTTTCTCAACATTTGTGAGCATATTTCAATACATTACAATAATACTCAATAGTCATAACCATCCATAACCACTTTTGGGTTGGTTGGCCTTTGCAACTTCCACATTACAACATGTTTTGCACTCTTTTTACATTAATAACTTTGAAATAGTTTTGTAACCTTTTAAATCTTTGACACACCATAACCCTAATGATCTAAAAACATGAAGAATGTCCTCAACATGATATTAATAGACATGGTCCTTATTAAAAAATATGAGAAATGGTCTTTCAAGACCTTATTAACAACCATGGTCTCTTAGAACACAAAAACTTCAAATTGTGCCTTATGGGGGTTTGATGACACCTCAGGTGCTCCTGTACCAATATTGTAGTTCCTTGACTACATTCAATGCTAGATCAACTAATCCTGATGTTGCTGCTAATGGTGGTGAAATAGCCCCCCTCATAATATGGCTTTGATATCTAGATTGCTTCAGTACCTTAACTCCCTGCAACACATCACTTCTTTTCTTTCTCTTCAATGTTCCAAGAGGAATCTAATCTTCTTCATCATCACTATCCTCCTCCCTTGTAGTAGTCCTAACTGTACTTTTCTCTATATGCTCTATCATTTTCCCCTTTGTGGTTGGTACTTGAGGTGCAAGCACAAGAATTGCCTTAAGCACAGGTCCTGTAGGAGGTGAGAAGGGTTGGTACACCAGAGATACTCCTTTAGATGTATCCTCTTATGCTGCTGTAGATGAGCTGGGCTCAATCACCTTAGTTCTAAGGATTTTCCTTTTTTGTATAAGAAAACCATCAAAGCCAAGCTCCTCTCTTTCTTTCATCTTCTTTTGTCAAAGGTGATAGTAATGCCCTTTCCCTTTAACTCATTAACTTTCTTATCAATCGAAATCTTTGTCCTCGCCATGACCTTGGCAATGAGGACATCTATAGATGTTTCTTCCTCCTGCTTGAAATCAGGAGCATAAACTATTATTTTATATATCTTTTTCTCTTCATATTCAGGATCCATGAGGTCATTATCATCCTTCTTGATCTAGGGAGGTACCTCAGGTTGGCCTATGGTCCTCATTTGATCTAGTGTTAGCCTTTGGTATTCTCTCTTTCTCACCTCATGTTCATCATTACAATTTGCTAAGTAGTCTTCGAGGTGGACACTGTGCTTATACTTCTTGTTAAATCTTTGTTCGATCCTATGGTAAGGATTATAATATCTAGCTAGAGGAAACAATTGCAAATTTAAACTTTGTAGGTCTTCCTATGCCTTCTTTCCATTATCCATGGATCCTACTAGGAACTAGTTGATATAATGTAGGTCAAGGTTTAGGAATCTTGTCAGACAGCTAAACCAAGCAGCAAATATCAAACAATAGAACAATAGAATAGAACAAATAATAATTCTTTATTAATCTGTAGGAGAAAGATTATAGTAGGAATGCAGTCTACATTACAAATGCACCATACATGCATCGGCCTTAGCCTTTACAACAATCAAGAATGCAGATTAAATTAATCATGCAAGATGAAGGAATTTCCCAGAAGACTCCAAAAATGTACTACTGAGGAGAAGTCCCAAAAAAGATCTGTAGACGCAAGCAAATCACCATTCAAGGTGACCCTGACCCCTTCCAGCATTGCAACTCTGTCCTTTCAAAACCTAAGTGCATCATACCAAACAATAGAGTATCCACATCCCCTATCCCACAACTTGATTCTACCGCTGAAGCTTCCTCATCAAGGCCCAAAGAGCAGAAAATTACCATCAAAGAAAAAGGAGTGAGGGAATACTCCATAGAGCACAGCCTCAATCTAGCCAAGCTACCTTTATCTCCTAGATCCTTTGGTCGACCCAAGCATTTTCCAAAACCATCTCCTCCTCCTATGCCTCCCACAGCTCCCTTTATAAAATGGGGGACCCTATCAGATGAGACAGAGGAAAGATATGTCCTACAATGGCTTTATACCAAAGAAGAGAACACATAACATGAACCACCTAGACCCCCAATAGAGATCTATGGGCAAGGTGAATCTATCCTACATAAAATGGGTTATGAAGGACAAGGCCCCATCGGCCTAAGAAAAGAAGGAATCATAGAACCCATTCAACCTTCTTCATCCTCATTGACTAGAAATACAAAAGGCCTAGGATACACAGGTAAGGGCAAAGCTAAAGAAAATGTTTGTCTAGTGGAAACAATCCATGCACTTCAAGTGGACAGTGACACAGATTCCAATGATATGAGTGGGATGAGCTAAAAGAACATTCCTACGATGACAAGGAATGGGATACCATTCAAACTTATAGCCCCTACCATGAGGGACAAATGCTACCAAATAGACCACTAGAGTCTGATTTGCCTATCTCTGAGAATATGACTTTCGAGGAAGGTTTGAGTTCTATTGCAATAAACAATTTAGAGGAAAGTACCATCCCTAACACTCCCCCTCCCAATACTCCTAGCATATCTATCCAAACTATCAATGAATCAGATCTATCCTCCGACTCCCTTCCCCTTGTACATCCTGAGCTTATCAACTAGGATCTACGAGGAACTCCTCAACTAGATATGTTCCAAAACGACGATGCCTATATTGACTACATGGAACTTAGGGACCACCTACCCAAAGGGGATCATAAATCTGGTTTCTCTATTGAACTTAATACCATGGCTTACTTTGGAGAGGGTGCCAAGCCTTCCAGTCACAAAAATATCAAAATAAAAACTAGATCTGACAGTGAAAACTGCTCTGCAGCAATGTCAAATCCCAAAACAGTAAAAAGAAAGGATGCATCCAAAGGTGAAAACTCAACTGTGGCACCTGATGATGGAAGGCTTGACACTCTCCCCAATGACATGCACCAGGAGAAGTCTCAGATCATTGTGGAACCCATAGAGCCAGTTAATATTGGAACAGAGGAACAACCCAAGATCATTCACTTTGCTAAATCTCTCACCCCACCAGAGAAGACCAAGTTTGTACCATTCTTCAAGAGAATGCAAGTCAATTTTGCTTGTTGATACTTAGATATGCTAGGGTTAGATCCAGATTTGATTCTACATCATCTTCCATTAGATCTAGGAGTGAAACCAATGAAATAGAAGCTTAGAAAAATGCATCCACACATAGCACTGCTTGTAAAAGAAGAACTCAAAAAATTACTGGATGTAGGATTCATCAAAGCTATAGACTATCCAGAGTGGGTCTCCAACATAGTACCAGTGTCCAAACCAGATGGCCGAGTCAGACTATGCAATGACTTCAGAGATCTAAACAAAGCTTGCCACAAGGATGATTTTCCGTTGCCAAATATAGATATCATAGTCGACTTGACAGCAGGGCATACCATGTTGTCTCTCATGGATGGCTTCTCAGGATACAATCAGATTAGGATAGCACTAGAAGACTAGCACAAAATAGATTTTACTTGTCCATGGGGCACTTTCTATTGGAACGTCATGCCATTTGGGCTAAAGAATGCAGGAGCCACATATCAATGTGCTATGACCACTATATTTCATGATATGATGCATGTCACCATGGAAGACTATGTAGATGATATCCTAGCAAAGTCACTCACAAGAGAATCACACCTAGATGTGTTAGAGAAAGTCTTTAAGATATTAGAGTAATTCAAAGTCAGGTTGAAGCCAAAGAAGTGTGTGTTCAGAGTCACCTTAGGCAAACTCCTAGGTTTTATTGTTTCAGCAAATGGAATAGAGGCGGATCCCGCCAAAGTCAAGGCTATTATGGACATGCCACCACCTAAGACTCTTACATAACTCAGATCACTACAAAGAAAACTACAAGCAATCCGTAGATTCATATCACAACTAGCAGACAAGTGTCAACCATTCAGTCATCTCCTGCACAAGAACATTCCATTCAGATGGGATGACAAATGCGAAGAGGCATTCAACAAACTGAAAGAATATCTTATGAATCCACCTATTTTCATGCCTCCCATCTAAGGGAAGCCATTGATACTCTACATATCTGTTACACCTATAGCTCTTGGGGCTCTTCTAGCACAATAAGATTATGAGAACAAGGAAAGAGCTGTCTACTATATCAATCACACATTAGTGGGGTACGAATTGCAATACTCTTAGATAGAAAGGTCATGTCTTGCGGTAGTTTTTGCTTCCCAAAAACTCTGACATTATATGCTTGCACATCCAGTCAAACTCATTGCAAAAATAGATCCACTGAAATACCTACTAAGCAAAGCAGCTCTCATAGGTCGCCTAGCCAAATGGGTAATTCTCCTAAGCAAATACAACATTGTGTATGTAGACAGAAAAGCTATCAAGGGACAAGTCATTGCTGATCAGCTAGCAGATGCACCAATACAGGATACCACACCAATGCAATTTGAGTTTCCAGATGAATCATTATTCAATGTCTCAACACATTCCTAGACACTTTACTTTGATGGATCCTACACAAACCATGAATCGGGGGCAGGAATCTTGTTTGTAACTCCTCATGGTGACACTATACCGAAGTCTTACCGATTGTTATTTCCATGCACCAATAACATAGCAGAATATGAAGCCTTAGTCATTGGCCTCAAGATGGTAGCAGATTGGAAAATCAAAGAGTTACATGTCTACGGTGATTCTCAACTAGTGATAAATCAGGTCAATGATGATTACCAAACCAAAGATGAGAAGCTTGTTCCATACAAGAGAATGGTGGATGATTTTAAGGAATACTTTGTGATTATATCTTTTGAGCATATACCTCGTATTCAGAACAAAGCAGCAGATGCCATGGCAACCATTGCCTCTCTTCTTGAGATACCAGAGAATGAGTCACGGTATGAGTTCTTAGTGGAAACTATTCGACAACCAGCTTATGATCTTTCGGAGACCCATTCCATATGCCTTTTAGTTAGATCTGATTCACCTTGGTATGGTAAGGTTTATACTTACCTCAAGGACAATATCCTCCCACCTGACTTATCTTCCAACCAATGATGAACCTTTATATGCCAAACTTCTCGCTATACCATTATTGCCGATACCCTATACCGACGTGGTCTAGATGGTACTTTACTCTGTTGTTTAGAACAAGAAGAATCTGTAACCGCCTTACAAGACATACATGAAGGGATTTGCAGGACACACTCTAGTGGTCCTTCCTTAGCCAAGAAACTCATGCGTTTGGGTTATTACTGGCCAAACATGGAGACAGATTCATATCAGTTTGTAAAGAAGTACAAGAAGTGCCAAATACATGGGAACCTGATACATGCACCAGCTCAAGAGTTGAGACCTTTTGCCAGTGGGGACTTGACCTTGTGGGAAAGATCCATCTGCCCTCATCCAATGGCCATAAATTCATCATAACTGCCACTGATCACTTTACCAAGTGGATTGAAGCTGTTCCCCTCACCACTGTCATAGGTAAGCAAATCTCCTCATTCATCCTGAATTACCTCATCTACAGATATGAAATTCCTTCATCCATTATCACAGATAACGGAAGACCATTCAAAAACTAGGATGTCTAAGAACTTTGTGACTAATTCAAAATCCAACACTATTTCTCCACACCTTACTACCCCCAAGGCAATGGTCAAGCTTAGGCATCCAACAAGACCATCTTGAAACTCCTCAAGAAGACTGTCAACGATGCTGGCTGTGATTGGCACATCCAACTCAATCCTGCTTTGTGGGCCTACAGAACCAGTATATGCACTCCCACAGGTGCTACCCCTTATGCCCTTATCTATGGCTTAGAAGCTATCCTTCCCATTGAAGTTGAGTTACCATCCCTCAGGGTGTCATTAAAAGGTCTCATATCAGATGAAGAATACAGAGTTTCTAGATTGCAAGAACTAGAGTTGCTAGAGGAAAGGAGACAGAAAGCCTTTGACCACCTCAAAGCATATCAACAAATGATGTCACAAAGCTATAACCATAGAGTTCATCCAAGAGTCTTCAAAGTTGGAGATCTGGTCCTTAAGGAAAATCCTCGCAATCAACAGGATAGGGAAAAGAAGGGCAAGTTCGAACCCAACTGGCTAGGGCCTTATGTCATTGTAGCTGCTTATGGATTGGGGGCATATCAGTTAGCAACATCAGAGGGTGAGATGTTTGATGACCCAATCAATAGCATGCATCTTCTTAAGTTCTATACCTAGGAAAACCCCAATGTAAGGGGGCATAAAACACAAAAAAATAAAAAAATCAAAAGAATACAAAAAAATCAAAAACTTAGAAAAATACAAAAAAAATCAAGAAATTAGAAAAAAATAAAATCAGAAAAATACAAAAAAAGAGAAAAGTACAAAAAAATTGTCCTTTGGTGAAAACCTGGCAAACAGGCACCTTGGATAGGTATCATGAGGAAAACCTGGCAAATAGGTGTCATGTATACTTTCTAGCTTTCGTGCAAATAAAAGCAAGTGGTGAAAACTTGGTAAATAGGCATTACTTGTGATAAACCACCTTCTCCATCTTTGGGAAACCAATCACCTTGTGTCCATTCTACCTCGTGTCCCATTCGATCCATATCCGTCCCATAATAAAAACCCATTGGTAACCTATCATGGTTTGATACTCTATCTCTTTGTTGCCTTGTCAACCAAGGTTTTATCCCATATCCTATCCATAGTGTCAGCCTAGTCTAATGTCTCTCATTAGTCTCCATGGTCCAAGTTCATGAACTACGTTGCCTCTACATCATCACGTAGGCAAGGCCATATTTCTATGTGCCCCCAAGGCTCCCACAGTCCCATTCGTCCCATTTCTTGTCATCTTTCTTGTCGTCTTTCTTCTAGTCCATCCATGGTCCATTAGGGTTTACCCCGAACTACGTTGCCTCTGCGTCATCATGTAGGCAAGGCCATTTAGCAATGAGCCCCCGAGGCACTAGGTCAGTCCCTTAGGGTCCATCTTGCCAATAAGGATTGTGAAATCTTCTCACCAGGCAAGCAAGCGCAAGCAAAGCCTGCTTTCAAGCAAAAATTCTGACGCAAGACATTAACCTATCCAAAGCAAAGCAAATTCCTAAGGCCTTCTAGATGATTTTACCCAAATTATGGTAAGAAACAAACACATCTAAATGTAAAAATATTTTGTGGATTGGAAACATGGCTAAAGTACAGAGTCTTGATTTTTGCTATCATGCCTTCCTATGCTACTCAAGGATGCCAAAAGCTAGAGATGCTATGATGGGGGCATGATTCTTTTCTTTGTTTGTTGTTTGTGGATTAATCTTTAGTAATGTGAAACCTTGTCTAAAGACATGATCGACAAAACATCATCAAGGACATCAAAGGTCTAACATGAATGAGGGCAATCCTTGTTTGTTGATATGCAAGAAATACTCAGGTCATCTCAGTTCAATTATACCTTGATGCTTGTATTAACTTGCTAAATCAAAATCCATGTAAGCAGTACTCAGGTTATCTCGGTTCAATTATACCTAGATGCTTGTATGAACTTACAACATTTCAGAAAAAGTACAAAAAAAAAAATTGCCCAATGATGAAATAAGCACTTCAAAATATTTGCACCGTCAAGATGTCAAAATCAAAGCATCTCTTATACATCCATCCATCCATATCCCATGCAATAAAAGATCAAAGCCATATAGAGTATCAATACAAATTGAAGCTTATGAATCTTTCTATCGAGTCATTCTTCTATTCATTCTACCTTCTATCTATCATCCTGTCATTTCTATGTCGATAGAGTACATTTGGACACCACAAAAACATAGCATATAGCTGCATATCATATCACATGAGATAGTCATTTACATGATTAAATCAGTTGCATACATAGTCATTGCATTAGGTCATCCATATACACTCATCATATAGTGTCAAAACAGAAAACAACCAAAAACATAGATAAGTGCATCACATATAGATACCATTTGCACTCACACACATTAGAAGCATGTCAAGAAAAAAACATCTAAGTTTGCATTAGGTCATATAGCACCACATAACATCATATCAAAAGATGCATCTAGATAACATCTCATAGCATCAAGTAAAAACATCTAAGTCTGCACATACATCACATCATACAGTAGGAATGCATCATAAATTCATACATATAGAGAGAATCACATAGCTGCATCATCATATAAATATCATGAAAATGTGTCCAAATGTACAATATCAAAATCTCTATCTCTGAATCAATGTCATATACAAAAGTGCATCCCAACGGATGGTGATACATGTCTCAAAATAAACAAGTGGTACAAGTCTATTCGGTTATCTGAGCCATCAAGAAGGTACATAGGTCAAGTCTCTGCTACCCCTGCTACTGTGGACCACCACTGCCAACAGTGTCTCCTCCTCTACTAACCCTTGACTGCTGTGGGCCCACCATAGAGGCCCCTGACTTCGATGGACCTGCTCTCTGGGAAGCCCTAGACTGGCTCCTGTAATTGGAAGCTCTCTGACTCACCGGCATGACACCATGGTATAAACTTTGATAATACTAAGCCTGAGCTTGCGCTCTAGAAAGCTCGTCCTGCACCTGTGCTAGCTGTGTCTGTGTCTGTACTAACTATACCTATGCTTGCTACACCTGCCCAACCAAGAAACTGGTGACTGTGTCTGTCCCCAGGGCTGCCACTGTGGTATCCCGCTCTACACAGATAACTTGTATCCATGCATCTACCATATCTCTCTCTCGGGCCAATCCCACAATCACCTCTATGTTTGTCTCTCACAGACTGTTGACTCTCCTGAGCTGTACCCTTAGCTGTCTAATCTCTCCCCTCAGATTGGCTATCACCCTCTCTTGCACATCTGACTGTGTTGGACCCTGAGCTACCTCTACCTATCTCTGCCCCTGTGGCTGAGGTCTCCACTGCTGTGCCACCTGCTGGGGTGGTGGCATCTGTGCCTACTATGGTACTTGTTGTACAACCTGCGATGGCAATGCCTACTCAGCATGGGTCCGTCCCTCCTCACCTCTCCTCCACTGTCTAGGTCAACCTCCATCATCTCCATCATCTCAATCATCTCCCCCATCTCTACCTCCTCCTTGTCCTCCTCTACCCCTCCCCCTCCTCCTCCTTCAACCAACCTAGCCATCCTCATCTGAGTCTGCCTCATCTATCCATGGCATCACTACTCCAGGCCCTGAGTATCTCAGAAATGGGTGTGTAGTAAACCAATCCTCATAATCCTGTGTCACCCCTGCATCTATGATTGTCCTCCTCATATCCCAAGCAACGTATGGCATCTGCCGAAACTTAGCCAGTGCCTCCTCATATGATGCCATCGGCCCCCATCTGTACCTCTTTACATGTGTCCTGGCAAACTGCGCCTGCCCCTGTGGCATGCCCTGTCTCTGCCCAAACTGCCTGTGTACCTGGCCGACTATCTACCTCTCTAGGATAAAGCATGTCCGTCCTATCAGCCATCGCATTTGGTAGCAATAGGGAAGCTCGTCTGCCTCATCATCCCACGGCTCATAGTCTAGATATGGTCGCCACTCGACCACATCTACTCCATCCAATGCATGTCACCAATACTCCAGCTTCCCCAGCATGTGCTGGGAAATCACTCTTGCATAGCCATAGCTGTATGGCTCTCCTCTCTGTCTCTCAAACAAATGGATCAGTCTAGTGATCGCTATGTGCTCCCATAGCCAAAACTGTAGAAGTGACATGCCTGCAGATAGGCTCGTACTCTTGTGATATACCACCTGGTGCATATCATGGTATAAATGAGCAAGTACACAAACTCCCCATGCATATCAAGTCCCCTCTTTAATCATCCTCTCCATGATCCTACCCCATCCAATGGGGAACCCGTGTGATCTCCTATCGAGGCATACCACACCTCTGATCAGTCCTGCTACAATACCAGGGAAGTAGTCGTAACACTCATAGATGTCCTGCCATGGGATAACCTGCCCTACTAGCTGAGGGTCATCAAACACTTGCCTGCACTCAACGAGTCCTGTGCCTCTCTGTGGATCATACTCCACCAAGTCACCCTGAATAGGCAAGTGTAGAATCCTATAAACATCCTCCAAGGTGATGGTCATTTCACTAGTGGCGAGGTGGAAGGTCCCATTCTCACTGTGGAATCTCTCCACTGCCGCAATCAGCAATCCGCAGTTCACCCGAACCTAGGGCATGAAGCAAACATAGTCGAGCCCCATAGCACCGAGTGCCTCTCTGTCTATCTCTGTTAGCATATATCTCTGCAGAATAGGCATAGGGAACTGCTCCCTAGACTGAAGTGTATCTCGTATATCCTCCTGCAAGCACGCAAAGCAAGGCATCAATCCAAAACTGCAAGTCCCGTACTCAACATATCTATAGAAACATATCAACTAACTTAGCGTTTCAAATTGATCAAAATAGTACACTACATCTCTTGACTAGATTTCTACAATCTCAGAGATAGCTTATCGATTGACATGTCAAGCAGGATACCAATTGAGTCAATTTGCTAAGTCTTTCGTTTATCTGTGTCATATGCGCCACAACAGGTGGTAAATGCAAAGTTTCATAGTAAATGCACCATTTCTTGACCTATGCGCCACTTCTGGTATATGCACTACAGAAACACATGTATGTGCCATCCAATTGCACACATGCGCCGCTCTAGTGTATGCGCCATTACATTTCATGCATGTGCAGCAATATTATGTATGCGCCAGATTATGCTACATATGCACCGATTCTATGTATGCACTATCCAATTGCATACATGCGCCGCAAAACTAGAAATGTGTCATTTCACGCAACATATGTGCCGTACTAGCTTTCAGCGCATCTATTTTCCCTAACTTTCTCTTAGCATTTATGACCCTCAAACACGACCCTAGGGAAAGTTTCTTCGAGCTACATACCGGGGGTCCTGCCTCTGGTGGCCGGTCGAATCGACGAACGCACTTGAATCAATGCTCCTCGCATGGAATGTCCATCCTTATGCTGACTGCTCTATGCTCTAACTACTCTAAGCCCTCCAATGCGAATCAAACCAAGACAAGTGTGCAAATGAATTTTCTTGTGGACCCAGCTCCTATTTATAGCATGCCAACCCTAATATGTCTAGGTGGTGACTACGACTACTTCCCATGCCCATTTCTTCCAATTTTCTTCTCGTTTTTCAGAAACACATCCTATTTTCTTCAAACCTAACCTAGTTTCCCTTCGTCTTCGTGAGATTGTCTGTCTCATGCCTTCTGCCTTCTTCTCCTCTAATCCTCTGAGGGGGCATCCTATCGTCATAACCTGTACCAGGGGCAAACTGGGGCATGTATCATTGTCAGACTATTTATTCTTTGAAGCAATGCCATAAACTGCATTGCATCAAAGAGGGGCAAAATGTATACGCCTAAAAATGACACGATTCAGTCTAGATAAGTATTCTTAATATTTATTCCCTTCTAATTCTTCTATCAATAAATAAATAACCAAATTTATTTATTTGAGTCATATTCATCCAACAATTAAATAAATCTTTTATTTAATTCAATTCCCTTCAAACAATTAAATAATTCTTAATTATTTAATTAAATCAAATCATTCTTCTAAATTTGAATAAATCAAATCAAATTTATTTAAATTCTCTCAATCTCCAAAAATAAAATAAAATCAAATATTTTATTTATTCTTCCTAATCATGCACAACAATTAAATAAATTTATTTATTTAATTTGCTTTCTTATCTTCAAATATTTTATTTATTCTTCCAAATCTTCTAAAAAAAGTCTCCTTATCCATGCACACAAAATTAAATAATTTATTATTTAATTTCTCTCAAAATCATGCAAAAGCAAATCTTAAGTTGAGTTATCTATTCAATCAAACCTTGTTTTTATCAATATCTCTTAAATTAGAAGAAAGCTTTCTAATTTATGAAAAGCATGTCTTATCTTTAGAAAAGAAAGCAGTTAACTCAAATAAAATAGATTTTGTGTTACACTTGTCTTCTTCTTATTTGTTGCACATTCCTCAACTGTTCTCAACCGTTGATCTTCTTACTTCTTCTATACCATCGATCTTCATTCTCCCAAGTCTATAAATTGAACCCTATTCTTCCATTTCAATCATCCAAGCTTTTAGTATTGTTACTCTGTAGGAATTACAGTGCGCCTTTGACACCCTCATTATTCCTTTGTTGCTTGTGATCACCCTTGTTACCACGCATTACACATCATCACCATAGCCATTCACACTTGACATTCTTGAACAAAGCAAGGAAGTGCTCTCTGAGGGTCTCATTCAGACATTCGAAGAATGATTTGTGATAGGCAAACAATGGAAGTTTCGATTTGAGGAAGGTTTGCATTGTGTTATTCATTTGCTTTGTCTTGTTTGATCTCCTTAGTTTCACTATTTCATTGAGTTTGGGTATCTGTTATTGTTTATTCATTGATATTCATTGTTGACCCAATTTACCCTTACAGATCAATTCCATGAATTTATAGACTTCTATGGTAGCCACTGACCATCATTAATGATCTAAACATGTGTCACACCATGATTTGGCCTTGAAACGGCTGTAAAAGCTGTCAAAGTTGACTTTTTGTCATTTCTAGTTCTTTGGTGGGAAAGTCAGACTAACGGATTTCAGCACAATAGGAGAAAGCACTAGATTTGGCCTCTGCTGACCTTCATAGTGAAAAAGTGCAAAAAATGACCTTGTTCAACTTAGCACAGATTTCATCCTCAACTGACTTGGTTGGTGCAGTTCCATTTTAGTGCTAAGCCATCTTGCGTGGATTTTCATCCAACCACCCTGAGCGGATCTTGGCATCGAGGGACTTTTGGCAGTTGAACCCATTTTTAGCACAAGTTGGAGATGAAGACTTTTAGCGTAGACCATGTGAAATTGCCCAGAGGGAAATGATGATGTCACCAACTTAGCAGAGAATATGAAGGTGATGGACCTGGTTGGTAAGAGCAACTTTTAGCGCAAGGTCAGACCCTTGGGTTTTTAGCACAATTTTGCCTTCAAAATGTCAGCACAAATTTCCAGTGTGTCAAACCCTTGGGATTTTAGTGCCAAGTTGGAAGGTACCTGTTTAAGTGAAAATTGGATTTGTTTATTTTTTTAGTTGTTAGATGTTTGAATCCTCCTTTCACCTTTAACATTCAAGGATCTAGGGTCGAGTGGCCAGGCACTATCATACCCTAGGTCACTATGAGATGTAGGGAAGCTTGGATTAGGGTGTTTAATTATCAATTTTCCTTCTCCTATGCTCAATTAACCATTAAAACCCTAATTTCATAAATATGATTGTAAACGGAAGAATAACAGAAAAAGCTCTTGCAGAGGGAAGTAAAATATCAAATCACAGAGTACCTATTTTTGGGGCTCCGAGGTGGGGACTAAGGAGTGAGTGCCCAAGTCCAAGGTATTAGTTTCTTTGTGGGATCATGACCTCCTTCCGACACTGATCTGTACTGTAACTTCTATTTCCATAAATTCAATTGCGGAGGACACAGGGACTAGCATCCAACTCCTAAAAAGGCTCTAGTGTCCTGCTTCTCTTTAGATCCTGAATCCTTGATGTCTGCTAATCCTTCCTACAACTACACTTTTTCCAGATGCGACACCTATAACCTTGTTCTCAAAATCAGCTACACTCATTTTTGTAGACAACCCCTACAAAACTTGTCCATTTCATAGTCTACACTCTAAGTTCACAAATCAAGACAAGTTCTCTTAGCCTCATGCGAAGTCATTTGACACTGTAGAATGGTTTGTGACATTCTCCTAAGTTGATTCCTCAAGATTCATGAAAATTGATTAGGTTGCAAGCTTGTCAAAATATCAATTTTAATCATTTTAAGGTGTTAGTAAATTTTTTAAGTCTTCATGTGCACAAGCAGTCAAAACTACTGCTCTTGCATATCTTTGTTTTTTTAACGTGCAAAGTTGGCCAAAATTGTCGCTTCTACATGTTTGTCTTGTTTTTCCTTATTGATGTGCATGAGCGGCAAAAATTGTCACCCATGCATGTTCCTTGTCATATTTTAATGTGTAATGGCGGTCATTATTGCCACTATTGCATATGTTTTAACGACATGTAATGTCGGTCCTACCCGTCGCTTAGACAAATCTTCACAGATCTCTCAAACTTGAGTGTTATTTATGGTGCTCGTGTCACCATTAATACACCTTTTTAAGTCTTTAAGGTGTAAACTCATTCCTTTTTGTTATTTATTGTAACCTAAATCTTCTAATCGACTATTGAAGCCTTCCTAAGATCACTCGATCGCATTGATTCTGAATTTGGATAGATTTTAGTCTCCAAGGTCGCGCTTAGGGTTTCAGCTTATTGTCTGAGGTAGGTTGTTATTTTTCATTTTCAGTTTCTATTTTAAACTAGGGTTTCATTGATCATTTAAAATGATCGTTTTGTAAACTTTATTGTTTGGATTTATCATTATGTTTGTTAGTCAAGCTTTTGGAAAGCCTTTGTATAGCATGTGTTTCTATTTGTTATTGTCATTTTAAAATGGCTTATTCTTTCATGGAACTAAACCCTAGTCTTTCGTTTATTTTTGCGGAGGTTCCTAAATAGGTCTTAGGTTTTTCGTTTGTAAACTTGTGGGTATCGTCAGTATTTTTTGTCTATGATACCTTGCTTTCTTTCTAAGCCGTCACACATGTATCGGTGGCAAAAATCACCACCGATACTTGTGCATTGTCTTTGATTTTACCCCTCATGTAGGGGTGGTTAAAAATGCCACCCCTACATGGAAATTGAACTTTTAAAAAGTAGGCATTTTTTCCACTATTACATATGATAAAAGGTTTTTAAAAATATGGTGTATGAGTAGTTGTTTCGATCGACATTGCATCTAAATACTTTTTTTCCTCCAACATGCCTAAGCGGGCATTTTCACCACTTATACATCCAGAGTGAACTTGCATTTTTTCCCTCATGTAAGGGTGGTCAAATTGACCGCCCCTACATCAAAACCCAATGTTTTACCCCATATGTAATGGTGGCCAAAATGGCCCACCGTGCATGATTACAATTTTACCCCTCATGCAGGAGCGGCCAAAATCACCGCCCATGCATGTCACCCTGCAAATTTTCCTAACACTGGGAAATTTTTCCTTTCAATACCTATTGGCCTACTTTTGCCCATTTCCTCAACTTTCATGCTCTCAAGCCCTTCAACACACATTCCTGTGTTCATGATCATCAATTCATAGTAACCCCAATTTGCCCATTTTTCCCCTAACTATGGGATCATGGCTTTTTACAGTTTCAACAAATATCTACGGTCAACGCCTCTTCCATTGTTTTTCGTGAAGCTAATGTCAGAGCCGTCTCCCTCAAAGGCTAAAATCATGAAGTATAAGTACCAAGGGGTTTTCCCTGTGACTTCATTGTAGTCCAATGTGGACGATATTAGAGATATAGAGATTGGTCATGTGGACATGGCTGAGTTTGTGGATAGAACAAAATAGTCAAATCCTCCTTGTTATATGCAGAAGATTATTGACAACAACATTCACTTGGTTGCCTCTTTTCCTGTTGCTGCCCACAATCCTGAGTTTGTTCTTCAGGTAGCTAGTCATTATAATAGGGATACTAGGACTATATCTGATTCCTAAGGAAATGTGATCATGACATTAGATGCTCAGTTTCTAGATAAAATCTTTTTGTGCCCTCCTATTGAAAATATTGGAGAAATGGATTTTGCTCAAGGGAAAAAGGATTATGATGAAGATATTGAAGCTACAAGGAAACATATCAATAGTAAGTGGTTGAAGATGCCTCAGAGTAATTTGACCAGATGGCCAAAAGACCTCCCAAGAAGTGACTTTGTCGAGGAGGTAAGTGATTTGATTACATTGTTAATTCAGATTAGAGGCCTTCCTTCTTCATCGAAGTTTTAGGAATGGATGTACACATATATTAAGGTGATTCTTAGGGGTACACAGAAAATCTTTTGGGGAGAACAGATTAGCAATGCTTTTCATGAGCAATTAGTGAGAGTCAATACAACTTTCAAGTTTTATATGACTTCATATCTAGTGTATGCTGCTACTAGTATGAGAAGTTTTCCTGGTCTAACTCAGGTTGGTGATCGGAGATTGGTTCTAGTCTATGAGTATTATCCACAGATTACTCTAAAGGGATCAATCCATCATTTTTGCAGAGTTAATGATGCCTTCTTCTCACTAGTCATGTGTTTATGGAATAATGAACTTGTGCAGAAGAGAGTATTAGATGAGGCCTGGGAAGTGGTGAACTTTTTTGGCTGTTTGTTTTACAGTTTCCAACTTTCACTTATCTCAGAGTGGAATATTATCCTGGTTATCTGTATATGCTTCCATGCTATCCTAGTGATAGAATTATTTTGATGGAACTGTGTTGGAAATTGATTGTTGTGCACAATAAGTAAATGGAGCTAAAAATGTTAGGAATTAAGTTTCCTGTAGAAATTGGGAGGTACTTTGTTCAATTAGCTACCAAGGCCAAAGCAATTGAATTGGAGATGCAACTGGTCACTATGAAGACTTTCAAGAAAAGAGATTGTTTTGATTTTAGAAGAGTGCATGATAAGATCAAGAGAAAGTCAATTTTTCATATGCTAATGGTTGAAGATGTTTGGGCTGATCTCAGAACACAGAATGAGATCAGAAAACTAGATTATTGCAAACTCCATTTGAGTCAGATTGAAGAACTAGGCCTTGTAGATATTCTGGAGGGGATGGAAAATGATGGGAATGTTTTGGTTCCCAAATACAATATTGAGAACATCGAGGCCTCACCTCTTCCAGAGGTCAAATGGTCTATCAAAGAGGAAACTTCAATCAGGAAATGGTTTTAGCCAATTTTGGCTAACACAAATGTGTGGTTAGAAAGCAAAGGAATTAGTTTGAAAGAATTTCTTACTAGATCAGGAACTGAGATTCAGGAGCAAACAGGGAAAAAGGTGGAAAATCAAACAAAGAACAAAAGTGACCCTCCTTCTAAAGTGCATAAACCAAAAATCAAATTTGTATCTAAAGGAGGAAAGAAGAAGGAGGTTGCAGGAACTTCTATTGTCATAGAATCAGGTGATGATGATACTGTATATGCCTAAAAATGACATGACTCTGCCCAAATAAATATTCTTAATGTTTATTTAAGTCAAATTCCTCTATCAATAAATAAATAAACAAATTTATTTATTTGATTCATATTCTCCCAATAATTAAATAAAATCAAGTTATTTAATTAAATTCCTAAAATTCTTCTAATTCTTCCAAAATCATTCTAAATTAAATAAGACCAATTATTTAATTAGTTCTCCCAAATTCATTCTAAATTAAATAATATCAATTATTTAATTGTTTCTTCCAATAATATCTTCTCTAAATTTAAATAAATTAAATATTTATTTAAGTTGTCTATTTCTTCTAAATTGAGTTATCTCTAAATATAATTCAATCCTTGTGCACATGCAATTGAATATTCTAAATATTTAATTAGCTAAAATATCTTCTCTTCCTCATGCAATTTCCATTCTTTAGTTCTATTCTCTTAACTGATTGATCTATTCTTTTAATTGATTTATCTCTTCAATTAACTCATTCTTCTATTTTATTAATTCCTCTCATGCAAAATAGAGGAAGATACTTGTCTTCTTCTTATTCACGCACATTCCTCAACTGTTCTATACCGTTGATCTTCTCATTCTTTCTATATTGTTGATTTTCTCTTTCTCAAGTCTATAAATTGAACTCAATTCTTCCATTTCATTCATCCAAGCTTTAAGTAAATTTACTATGTAGGAATTACAGCGCACCTTTGGCACCAATTCCTTCATTGCTTGTGATCAAACTTGTTACCACACCACTACTATCATTGTTGTGAATCTCATCTTCATGGAGAAACTATCATAGTCATTCCCATTTGAACATCTTGGAATCATAGCAAGGAAGTGCACCTTCTGAGGGCCATATTCATTAGACAAGGTCATTTGTGATAGGCGATCAATGGAAACTAAGAATTAAAGGAGGTTTGCTTTTGTATTGTTCATTGTTTGATTGAATCTCTTTTGTTTATTATTTCATTGAGTTTTGGGTATCATTGATATTTATATATTGATTATTCATTTAGATCCAATTTTCCCTTAACATTTTTGGTGCCCACCATGGGGCCTAGCCCCAAATTTAACCCAAAAACCCAGTTTTTGTGTTTTAGAAAGCCGTACACAGGAGGAAACAATGCATTTGACACATCCCAACACGCATCTGATATTTGTTATGGTGCATACAGTCTGTGATCTGACGCATATACTATCTGTTCCAGCGTATACATCCGTTCGATACATACAGACACTGTTACGACGCGTTTACCCTCTGATACAGTGCATCTGTCAGTTTGGCACATATACACTATTTTCTTGTGCTTTTGACCTCTGTTTTGGCGCATATGTACTGTGGCGCTTATGAGCTCTTTTTTTTGCGCATTCAGTCTCTGAAGCTGTGCATCTAATCTAGGCAGTGATTTTTAGGGTTTCCTTGAAGTTTTCACTAATGCTAATGTATTTTTGTAGGAACACTCTTGATCTGTTTGTAGGCTAGGTACTAGTTTAGAATCATATAGTTGCACTTGTTAACTCACACTTCAATTTCTAAACAGGAAAGTAAATGGATGCTCATGCAAATCTCACATAGTCTTAACTAGGAAGGTGGTAATTGAATCATTGCTATTGCTATCTTTCGTAGCTAGACACATTGCTATCTAGATAAAATTGAACACATAATTGCTATCTGGATAAAACTGAACCATTGTTATCTTGATTATCACTTCAAAGTTAATAATTTCATGCTATCTAGATAAAATTGAACACATCATTTCCATTTGGGTAAAACTAAACCATTGCTATCTTGATTATCACTTCAAAAGTTAACAAATTCATGCTATCAGGGTAAAAATTGAACACACCATTTCTATCTAGGTAAAACTGAACCATTGCTATCATGATTATCACTTCAAATGTAACAAATTCATGCTATCGGGGTAAAATTGAACACATCATTGCTATCTTGGTAAAATTGGACCATTGCTATCTTGTTATCACTTCAAAGTTAACAAATTTCTGTGCTTGCCCAAGTAGATAGCTCATCTAGTTTTTCTCATTTTAACTAGGGGAAAAGAACCACTGTATTCTGTGTTTTGGGAATGATACCAGGCCTATGCTCTCCCCTATCTTGGGTGACCAAAATGCCAGAAATATCATTTTCGCATGTGTTTTTCCTTTAGAGGGGCCTGCTCTTGGAAACCGTTCATCCAAGTAGGAACAACCCTAAGTGGTAACAGGCTAGATGCAAAGCCCTACTAATCTACTATAAATAAATTATGTTTGGAGTGATTCAAACAATGAGTGCAGTTGTGTTATATAGATAGCCAACCTCCCCCAAAACCCTCCAAGGCACAACCCTTGCAGGCTAGGAGACTCCATAACGGAGAGTAGTGCTGCCGCATGTATAACCACTCGAATGGTTTCCTTTATTAAGCACCTTTTGTTCTAGTGGCCAAAAACCCTTGTAATCCATTTGAAGCCTAGGTTTGTACTTGCTTTCTTTTAGTCCAAAAAGAGTCAAAAAATCACAAAAAAATAAAAAACCATAAAAAAATTCTTTGTTTTTATTGTGTCTTCTTGCCATAATTTTAGAAAATCAGATCAAAATGACCTTCTTGCAACCAAAATACCAAAAACATCAGAAAATTTCCAAAAAATTACAAAAATATTGAGAAAACTAGAGTGGCGCATTCATCCTCTTCTGCTGTGCATTTGTACCAACCTGCGGCACATTTGTACTAACTTGCAGTGCTTTTACAACCTATTACGGTGCATCTACAATTTACTAGTGTGGTGCTTCTGTGCCGACTTGTTGTGCATTTACCAGTTTCTGCGGTGTATCTATTTTGGCACATGCATGATAGTGAACACTTCCACAATCTTTGAGAGAAAAATTTTATCATTTCTGGGTACCCATTTCAGCTTAGTTCCAAATTCTAAGATCCGATCTTACCCTGCAGTCATTTTTCCATCCATTTTGCGTCAAAATCTCTCTTTCATTGGTCATCCCATTCACCTTCTATCAGGTCATCCTAGTCCAAAGTTGGAGTATCCCATATCAGATCAACATAGGCCCCTTTTTCGTATCATTTTTTGATTCAAGTAACCCTAGTAGGTCACAGAACTTCGCTAGTGGTCTTGGTGCATGACTAGTCCCTACACAGTAAGCAGGTATCGAGTACCCTTACTAGTGGCTATCATCTTGTATCGACCATCTTACTTGGAATCATTGATCGAAAGAGTCCCTTGTCCAAATCTTGTCATAAGTATCCTATTCTCAATAGTCTCCATCGGCACCTTGCCAAAATCTCTAGTTTCATCCCACCTCATCCCATGTCACCTTGCATGGTTCTTACTAGATCTCAATACAAAAAGTAACTTGAAATGGCCAGATCATCCAACCACATCATCACCCCTCATGATAGTGATGAGGAAATCTCTCATGAAGAGTATCAAGGAACCCTCCAAGATCAAAAATTCCAACAATTGCTAGAGAAAGTGCTCCATGACAACCCTCACAAGTATTTTTATCATCTCACAAATCTAGGAATTAAGCTCCCCACCAATTTCAGTCTAAGAAAAATCCAAGAAACTATAGAGGATAATCATGAAAAAGGAAAGAAAGCCATAGAACCAAGCACTCCTATGGAAGAAATGAGGAAACAAATTGAGGGTTCTAATGCAACAAATGATGGATTTAAAAATGGGTACAAAAACTAAAACCTACTCCTTAGAAGATATTACACCATACCCCTTTGATAAAAGTTTGAACATGACACCATTTCCCTATTGTTTCAAAGTTCCTAAGTTTCACAAATACAAAGGGAAAGGGGACCCTAGAGATCACATTATGGAATTCAACGCAGCATGCATGGAAGTAGCTCACAATGAGACTTACTTAATGAGACTATTCTCTAGATCTCTAGGTAGTCAAGCCATGGAGTGGTTCTCACGACTCCCACCAGGCATCAAAACTTTTGATGAATTAGTCATCAAATTCATCACGCACTTCTCCTACAATATTGAGCATGAAGTCTCCATGCTTTATTTATGCAATACCAAGCAAAAGAGTGGCGAATCATTCGCCTCCTTCCTACAAAGGTGGAGACAACTAGAAAGCAAATGCTCATATGATGTACCAGAGAAGCAACTAATGGAGATGTTTGTCCATAACCTCAACTCTGATCTTAGCTATCAAATACAAATCCAATGCCCTACTTCATTCTTGAAGGTCATTGAAATGGGATTGTTCATCGAGAAAGCTATGATCACCAAGGGGCAAATCAAGTTATACAAGGACACACCTACCTCCAACTACACGACTGACAAATCAAAGTTTTAGACTAAGATCAAAAATTTTGTCAACAATGGAGTAGTTGATGCCAAGGTGGTGCCTCCCAAACAACAATTGATATTCACTCTCAAAGGAGAGGCAAGCAATGTTGCACCCAACAAAACATTCTCTCGGGTGCCAAGACCATGGTTCAACTCAAACCCAAGGTGAAAGTTCACACTGCTGGGAGAGTCCCAAGAATCCACATTAAGGAAGCTATTGGCCAACAATGAAATCTCTCTACCGCTAACAAGTGATTACGAGCCTCAAATCAAACCTCACTATTGGAAAG
Organism: Cunninghamia lanceolata; assembly: GCA_027924645.1. Lineage (NCBI taxonomy): Eukaryota > Viridiplantae > Streptophyta > Pinopsida > Cupressales > Cupressaceae > Cunninghamia > Cunninghamia lanceolata. The sequence continues at coordinate 10,744,954 of BSBN01001652.1, forward strand.
ACACCAACTACTGTGAGTATCATAGAGGAAGGGGACATACAACCAACAATTGTATCCATCTCAAACATGTCATTCAAGATGTACTTGACCAAAATCAAGGAGGTTCTCATCAACATACTTCTAATGAGACACATGTGGCTTACAAAGATCTGCTTCTCAATCATGACCGACCGTACAACAACAACAATGGCAACAACAACAATGGTCACAACAATGGTAACAACAACAACAACCATAACAGGCAAAATCAGAATAATGGGAATAGTAATGCTAATTATGCAAATGTGCCATTGGACTATACCATCAATTGCATATCAGAGCATGTCCCACAAATCAATGTGGTCACGCCCAACCAACAATCAGAACCTAATAGAACTGATTGTAGTATCATTACTCGTAGTAGTAAGGTCACATTAAATACCATTCCTCCAAGGTCATCACCTTCTCAGTCCAACTTCCATCAGTATAGTGTCATAGACCAACTATGGAAGACTCTGGCCCACATTTATATCTTAGAGTTGTTGTGTCTATCTCCTTCCCATAAGGAGATTCTTGATAAATCCTTAGTGGAAACCACTATACCCACTAACTTGGCCCAAGAGAAGTTTTAGGCCATGGTAGGTAATCTGACCTCCTCAAGTACCATATCATTTATCAAAATAGATGACCTCTCAGTGTCTCAACCCCATAACACCCCTTTGCATATTGTCGCCTTCATCCATAAGCACCACATCAAGAGGGTTCTCATTGATGGGGGAGTCGGTTTAAATATTTGCATGCTTAAGATGGTCCTTACATTAGGGTTCTTTGAAAATACAGTTGATCCAAGGAAGAAGATAACTATCAAAGCCTATGATGAGGAGGAGAGAACTACCAAAGGAATAGTGGTCTTACCCATACAAGTGGGACCGGTGATAAAAGATGTTGTGTGCCAAGTCCTAGATAGGGAGCTTGCCTATAATATTCTCCTAGGTAGACCATGGATTCATGCCATGAAAGATGTGCCTTCTACCTATCATCAATGCATAAAATTTACTCATAATGGCAAGCAAGTCACCATCCAAGGTGACCCTGACCCCTTTCAGCATTGCAACTCTATCCTTTCAAAACCTAATTGCATCATACCAAACAATAGAGCATCTACATCTCCTACCCCACAGCATGATCCTACCTCTGAAGCTTCCTCATCAAAGCCCAAAGAGTAGAAGATTACCATCAAAGAAATAGGAGTAGGGGAATACTCCATTGAGCACAACCTCAATCTAGCCAAAATGCCTTTATCTCCTAGATCCTTTGGGTGACCCAAGCATTTTCCAAAGCCATATGCTCATCCTACACCTCCCACAACTCCCTCTGTAAAATGGGGGAACTTATCAGATGAAACAAAGGACAAAGATATCCTACAATGGCTTTACATAGAAGAAGAGAACATACAACAAGAACCACCTAAGCTCCCAACGAAAATCTATGGGTGAGGTGAATCTATCCTACATAGAATGGGTTATGAAGGAAAAGGCCCCATCGGCCTAAGAAAAGAAGGAATTATAGAACCCATTCAACCTTCTTCATCCTCATTGGCTAGAACTACAACAGGTCTAGGATATAAAGATAAGGGCAAAGCTAAAGCAAATGCTTGTCTTGTGGAAATTATCCATACCCTTCAAAAGGATAGTGACACAGATTCCAATGAATATGAGTGGGATGAGTTGATAGATCATTCCTATGATGACAAAGAGGTTGATACCATTCAAACCTATAGCCCCTACCATGAGGGACAAATGCTACCGAATAGGCCGTTAGAGTGTGATTTGCCTATCCCTGAGAATACAACTTTCAAGGAAGGTTCGAGTTCTATTGCAATAAATAATTTGAAGGAAAGTACCATCCCAAACATTCCCCCTACCAATATTCCTAGCATATCCATTCAAACTATCAACAAATTAGATCTATCCTCTGACTCCCTCCCCCTTGTGCATCCCGAGCTTATTGACTGGGATCTATGAGGAGCCCCACAACTAGATATGTTCCAAAATGATGATGCCTATATTGACTACATGGAACTTAGGGACCACCTACCTAAAGGAGATCATAAAGCTAGCTTTGCCATTGAACTTAATACTGTGTCTTATTTCAGAGAGGGTGCCAAGCCTTCCAGTCACAAAAATATCAAAATAAAAACTGGATCTGACGGTGAAAACCACTTCGCAGTAGTGTCAGATCTGAAAACAGTAAAAAGAAAGGATGCATTCAATGGTGAAAACCCAACTGTGGCACCTAACGATGGAAGGCTTGACACTCTCCCTGATGACATGCACCAGGAGAAGTCTCAGATTGTTGTGGAACCCATAGAGCCTATTAACATTGGAACAGAGGAACAACCTAAGATCATTCACTTAGCTAAGTCTCTAACCCCACTAGAAAAGACTAAGTTTGTACCATTCTTCAAGAGAAAGCAAGTCAATTTTTCTTGGTCATACGCAGATATTCTAGGGTTAGATCTAGATTTGATTCTACATCACCTTCCATTAGATCCATGAGTGAAACCAGTGAAACAGAAGCTTAGAAAGATGCATCCACACATTGCACTACTTGTAAAAGAAGAACTCAAGAAACTACTGGATGTAGGGTTCATCAGAGCTATAGACTATCTGGAATGGATATCCAACATAGTACCAGTGTCCAAACCTGATGGCCAAGTCAAACTATGCAATGATTTTAGAGATCTAAACAAAGCTTGCCATAAGGATGATTTTCCATTGCCAAATATAGATATCATAGTCGACTTAACAACAAGGCATACCATGTTATCTCTCATGAATGGCTTCTTAGGATATAATCAAATCGGGATAACACCGGAAGACCAGTATAAGATAGTTTTTATTTTTCCATGGGGCACTTTCTACTAGAATGTCATGCCATTTGGGCTAAAGAATGCAGGAGCCACATATCAACGTGCTATGACCACTATATTTCATGATATGATGCACGTCACCATGGATGATTATGTAGATGATATCCTAGTAAAATCACTTACAAGAGAATCACACCTAGACGTGTTAGAGAAAGTCTTTTAGATATTAGAGCAATTCAAAGTCAGGTTGACCCCAAAGAAATGTGTGTTTGTTGTCACCTTAGGCAAGCTCCTAGGTTTTTTTGTATCAGAAAATGGAATAGAGGTGGACCCCGCCAAAGTCAAGGTTATTATGGACATGCCACCACCCAAGAATCTTACTCAACTAAGATCTCTACAAGGCAAGCTACAAGCAATCCATAGATTCATATCACAACTGGTAGACAAGTGTCAACCATTCAGTCATCTCCTACATAAGAACATTCCATTCAGATGGGATGAGAAATGTGAAGAGGCATTCGACAAACTAAAAGAGTATCTTATGAATCCACCTATTCTCATGCCTCCTATCCAAGGGAAACCATTGTTACTATACATATCTGCTACACCAACAACTCTTGGGGCTCTTCTAGTACAACAAGATTATGAAAATAAAGAAAGAGCCGTCTACTAGATCAGTCACACATTGGTGGGCTATGAATTGCAATACTCTCAGATAGAAAGATCATGTCTTGCAGTAGTTTTTTGCTTCCCACAAATTTTGACATTATATGCTAGTACATCCATTCAAACTTATTGCAGAAATAGATCCACTAAAGTACCTACTAAGCCAAGCAGCTCTAACAGGGTGCCTAGCCAAATGGGTAATGCTCCTAAGTGAATACAACATTGAGTATGTAGATAGAAAGGCTATCAAGGGGCAAGTCATTACTAATTAGTTAGTGGATGCACCACTACAGGACACCACACCAATGCAATTTGAGTTTCTAGATGAATCCTTGTTTAATATATCAACACATTCCTAGACACTTTACTTTGATGGTCCTACACAAACCATGGATCGGGGGCAGGAATCTTGTTTGTAACTCCTCATGGTGACACCCTACCGAAGTCTTACTGTCTATTATTCCCATGTACAAACAACATAATAGAATATGAAGCCTTAGTCATTGGTCTCAAAATGGCAACAAAGTTGAAAATCAAAGAGCTACATGTCTATGGTGATTCTCAACTAGTGATCAATCAGGTCAATGACGATTACCAAACCAAAGATGAGAAGCTTGTCCCATACAAGCAGATGGTCAAGGACTTTAAGGAGTACTTTGTGATCATCTCTTTTGAGTAGATACCTCATGTATATGCCTAAAAATGACACGATTCAGTCTAAATAAATATTTTTAATATTTATTCCCTTCTAATTCTTCTATCAATAAATAAATAAACAAATTTATTTATTTGATTCATATTCCTCTATTTAATTAAATTCTTCCAAACAATTAAATAATTCTTAATTATTTAATTAAATCAAATTCATTCTTCCAAATTTGAATAAATCAAATCAAATTTATTTAAATTCTTCCAGTCTCTAAAAACAAAATAAATCAAATATTTTATTTATTCTTCCAAATCATGCATAACAATTAAATAAATTTATTTATTTAAATTGCTTTCTTATCTTCTAAATTAGATAATACCAATTATTTAATTTGCTTCTTCCAATAATATCTTCTCTAAATTTAAATAAATCAATTATTTAATCCAATTTGTGTGCATGTGAGGCCGATTATTTTACCTCCCTTATTTTGATCGATTATGCTATTTTGTGATGACATTATCAGACATTGGTGACTATGCCTCATTATGCAGACTTGATGTTTTACCTCTTGATTATGATAGGGCATTGATTTGACATATGGGATTTGTTTTGATCATATTGGAGGATATTTTGTAGTTTGATATATGGGATATAGTAGATGTTATATTGCTATGAGATTTTAGTTATTTATGTGATGTGAACTATTTGACATATGATTTAAAATGCAGTTTAAATTTGAGTTATGTATTGATAATTATTGATGTATTCAAATTGCGTGAATTTAATTCCAGTTGCTTCGGCTATGATTCCATGATATGACTGACACTTGATCGAGATGTGCAGGTTTCACATTCCCTAGCCACGAGAAAATCGGAGGTAGAATTCACACTATGTTATCCCCTGTAAATTCGATCCATTCCCAAGAGGGATAAGGATCACGTTTGAATTTGAATGTTGATTTAAGTAATTGATTTAATTTTTATTATTTTGGCCTTAGTACCCCTTGTCTATTTATTTAATAATGAGTGTTGTATAATTTTACTTGATTTTCACCACTTGGTATTTATTTTATTTTGAGGCCATTTAAATGTGATTTTTAACCCCCTTTGTGAACCCTAGAGTCCCAAAAGCTACCTTAGGTGGTTACCCTTGAGTCTAGGGTCAACTTGGACTATCTATCCCTAGATTTGGCTCAAATTTGGTCACTCTAAACCTTGGTTTAGTAAAAGTGACGAAAATTTGAAATAAGGGAAGTGGGAGATGGGTCATGCCTTTCATCTCCCTTCCCTAAGTGTGGGAACTCATTCCCAAGGAAGACTTGGGAGGTCTCCAGGACTCCCAAGTGTGTGGGAGCTTCCCCTAAGACTCTCACACACATGTGAGAGTATCTTGGAGGAAGATGGCTCCTTGAGAGAATAGGAGGATGCCATATGGCATCCCTTATCCTGTTGTGGGTGTGAGTGGAATTGCCACCTCACCACTTGTCCTCTCACACATGTGTGAGAGAACAAGTGGATAAGGTGAGGATTGAGAGGGAATGAGAGGATGACACTTGTCATCCTCACACTTCCTCTCCCTTGCAAGTGGCATGGGAGGAGGAAGGAGAAGGTGACAAGTGTCACCTTCTCATTCCTCAAGGCCAAATTCATGGCCTACATTATCTCCTCATGTTGAGGAGTGTGGGGTTCTTCAATTTTATTCTTTTTGCTATTTTCTTTGGAGGAGTTTGAGAGAGTTAGAGACTTGGCTTGAAGGATTGGAAGGCTTGGGAAGGCTTGGAGCTCTTCACCAACTTACTTCCATTATAAGGGCTTTGAAGGTAGGCCTCTTAACTTGTTTTCTCACCCTTGCTTATGTAATGTATTGTGTTTTTATTTTGGTTGTTTGCTATTTTGCATTGTGTTGTTGGGATGGGTGTATGGTGAGAGCACCTCCAATGGAGGTAATGCTCAACTTGTCATGGGTAGGGGAAGGGAACCTCCTTGAGGTCTCTCCCACTTATTTTGGTTTATGCCTTGAGGGATTTTATTGTTGAGCAGATTATTAATGGCAAGAGTGCCATGGTGATTATTGTGATTTTTGTGGAAATTGGTGTTGGAGAGTTTGGCTTGAGGCCATGAGTTTGATGTTTCATCTTTGGGAACCCTTTGAAGTTGAGGGGTCCATTCCCTACCCTCCACAACTCATGTTTATGAGTTGAGTTTTGTGAAAATCCTATGGGCTGTTTTGTGTTGTTGGTGTTTTTGTTTTGTTGTGGAATGTATACCCGTGTGGATTTCCTACCTCCCCAGCTCAGGGGTGACCCACTTGCGGGTCTATGGTAGGGAGGAGAGCTTTTTGGAAGTGGCTAGTTTTGTGTTTCTTGTTGTTGTGTAGGTTTGCAGGATTTATGTGGAGGAAGAAAGTGGTTAGAATGCTTCTCTTGTGTGGTGTTGTAGTATTTTAATGGTTGTTGGAGCCATGGCCATTTTGGCCTTGTTGTGTTGTAATGTTGTAAGGGGCTGCTATGATACTTAGTGAAAGTTTATTGTGATACTTGCCATAGAGTTGGCTATGATTGTAATGTAATATAAACTCCTATTTTACTTTACTTAAAACTGTCTATTTCTTTGTTGTGGAGTTGGCAATGTATTGAGGAATAGATATGAAATTAGATATAAACATATTTCTGTATTTTCCTTAAAAAAAAAAGAAATATGCATGAGCTGTTTAATTTTCTGTTACAATCCTTGAAAAGAGATATTTATGTGTGTGGACGTGTTGAATAAAGTTCATTTTATTCTATAGAAGAAAGATGTGCAATCTCTATTTGAAATAATGCTTTTAAAAAAAAAAATGATGCTCACTAAAATTAGTTATCTATATATAACTTGAGGTTGTTATCTGTGGTGTTTGCAGTTTCCCATTTCATTAGTTGTTGTTGAAAGAAAGGAAAACTAGAATAGAATGCATCTTCTACCTTAAATGTTGTTCAAAGAAAAAAGGATGTAGTTCTGTGTGATTTATATTTCTTCAAACAAATTCTTATTTTTTTGATATTGAATGTTCAAAAGAAGATAATAAATTTGATACAAGTTTTACATTTACTGTGATTCAGAAAAGAATGCCAGTATAAAAAAAAAGAGGGATTACTATTGTTGTTTTATATTGTTCTTGCCACTGTATGTATACATCAAAATAAAATGTAAGAGGAAATTAAATATTATAAGTTTTGTTGTTTTGTTTATTTTGTGAGATGGGTATACATACTTTTATATATATACAAAATTATATAACAAGGATATACTTACATTTTTTCGTGTACAATTAAATGATGAAGGAAAAACAAATTTTGTGACATTGTTATTAACAAACAGTTTTTACCCTTTGAAATATATATATATATATTTGTATATATAATATACATATATGTTTCTAAATATATATATATATATATATATATAACATATACATCTAATATATGTTGAGTAGTGTTAGATTTAGTAAATAAAAAATAAATAAATAAATAAAAATTTAAAAAAAAAACAAGTCTGTGGGCGGTGGCACCGCCCACAGAGGTTTGAAATTGTTGGAGGGTGTGGGGAGGAGGTTCTACCTCCACCCACACCCCTTCCCCGTAACCCTCGCAGATAACTCCCCACTCTACCACCTTAACCTCCGCTTACCCTTGCACAGCACTCCCGCCACCGGATACCATGACTTCTGCCACCCGCGACCCGAAAGCCCCACTACCTCCATCCCCTCGGTGCCCCGCAGTGTCCCTCCTCTGTCGCCATAGTACATGTCTACCCTCCACTGTGCTTACTCCCAGCCACGCCACTATTCCAACCACCTCAGCTTCGCCCCCTCCGCAGGTGTGTCCGCCGCTGCCACTCTCTCCACACCTCCACCTTCTGGCCACCGTCGGCCCTATACCCTGCACATCAAGCGATTCTTCTTTGTAGAATGTTATCCAAAAAAAAAAGGGGGGGGGGGTACTAATCATATTTACACATATATACATATGAATAACATTATTACTGGATATGTAAACCTCCGTGAGCACATCCATGGCCTCCATGGCTGATGTAAACCCTTCCCTGCAAGCAAGAAAACAAAACAAAGAGTGGGAATGGGATTGAGAAAATTAGGGCAGCAAATGAGAAAACAATAGGATAAAAAAATAGGGTTCTGTTGAGATAACACATTTTAGAATGAGATTAGGGCATCTTGGGATATAGGAAATAATAAATTATCAATTAGGGCTTTTCTTATTGTTTTATTTATTTATTTCTTTTTTTGTGAATATTGTCATTGTGGGGATTTTATAAATGTGAGGTTTGCTTTATTCTTTATTTTAAAACCTCTATTACTTTTCCTTGCCTTTAGTTCATTCTTGTGATCCTTTTCAAAACTTAACTATATTTTAAATTGGGGAGTAGCATTTTGTTTTAATTACCTTGTGCTTTCATTCAACTTGGGGAAATTAATTTTTATTCTTATTAGAGAGAGTAATTTTCCCTTGTTTTAAATTCGTCTTATTTGTGATTTTATTTTATTTTATTTAACAAGATATTAGCATTTCTATCTATTGACCTATTTTGTTATTATTTTTTTATAGGCTGAGTTATTTAAACTCTCCTCCTCCCTCTGTTAATTTTTGAGTTGATTATTAAACATAATTGCTAAATTGCATTTAATAACGGACTCAATTTTCTCCTTGGACGTATTTGACATCTTATCTTTTATTTTAATTTTAATTACTCTTAAGCTTTAATTTAATTTAAATTATCCTAAATTTTTATTTATGATCTCATTGAAGTTCTATTTTTAAATTTATTTTTGCGTTATCAAAAACGCATTATGCTGCCAAAATTTTGTTAGATTTTTAGGGTTTATTTTATGCGATGTTTTATTCTTTCCACTCCACCATTCCACTTGAATCATGTGCCATTCTACCACTTAATCACTTTTCAATCTCATTTTATTAAGGTTCAATGTTGGCAGTTTTCTCCTTCACACCTAGGAAACTAGGGTTCAGATTTAAACAGTCTAACCCTAAGAGCGACACACATTGTGTCGCATACCCCCTAGATGACCTTCACCTTATCAATTTGTGGACAAGTTTACGCCTTAGGCGTATTGCCACCGAGCACGCAAACGTGTGCAAGGGGGTTCCTAGGGATGGGTAGGAAAGTTTTTCGTAGTTCATGTCATGACCACATGGCAAATGTGGACATGACACATGTGTTTGTGTGTTGTGACCGCATGGGAAATGCGGGCATGACAGTGCACATGCAATTAAATATTCTTAATATTTAATAAAGCAAAATATCTTCTTATTCTCATGCAAATCTCTTCTTCTTGTTTTAAATCACTTAACTGATTATTATATTCTTTTAATTGCTTTAACTTATTCTTCTATTCTTAGCAAATCTTCTCATGCAAAAGAAAGCAAGACACTTGTCTTCTTCTTATTCATTGCACGTTCCTCATCTATTCTCGATTGTTGATCTCCTCAAGTCTTCTATACCATTGATCTCTTCTTTCCCAAGTCTATAAAAGCAACCCTGTTCTTCCATTCTATTCATCCAAGCTTTTAAGTATTGTTACTCTGCAGGAATTACAGCGTGCCCTTGGCACCCATGTCATTCCTTCATTGCTTGTGATAATGTTTTTGTTACTATGCACTATGCACTACCATCATTGTGAAGCTTCTCTACATTACGACATTACCACAGCCATTCTCAATCAGCATTCTTGAACAAAGCAAGGAAGTACTCTCTGAGGGCATCATTCATACATTCAAAGAACGATTTGTGATAGGCGAACAATGGAAGTTTCGATTTGAGGAAGGTTTTGCTTTGTTTGTTCATTGTTTTATCTTATTGATTAATCTCCTTAGTTTCACTATTCCATTGAGTTTGGGTATCTGTTATTGTTTATTTATTGATATTCATTGTTGATCCAATTTACCCTTACATTTTTGGTGCCCACCGTGGGGCCTAGCCCCAAATTTAACCAAAAATTGAATTTTTGTGTTTAGAAAGTCATACACATGATGAAACAGTGCATACACTCTCTGTTCCAGCGCTTCTGTCACCTGTTATGGTGCTTTTGTTATTGCAGCGCATATACACTCTGTTATGGCACTTTTATCATCTGAAACGGCGCATATACTACTTCAGCGCATATACCCCATTCTGTGGCGCATATGATCAATTTTGCAGCACATATACTACTTCAACACATATACCCCATTCTATGGTGCATATGATCAATTCTGTTGCACATATACCCCATTATGTGGCGTATTTGATTTTGCTAGGTTTTTGAGTTGTTTCTTGACTTTTTTTTTTTGCCATAATAGGAGCATATGAACTCATAATCGCGCAAATAAACACTCGTTGGAAAGGTAATTTCATGAAATTCACAATGCAGTAGGTTTGATCAAGTGATTTTATCATTTTATCAGCTATTTTTACAGTCAAAGTTCAGCTATCTTTCTAAGCTTAAATCTAGTTTTTTTTGCTAATGCTAACATCTTTTGCAGGAATTCTCTTATCAATTTTGCAGGCTAGGCACTGGTTTAGATTCATATAGTTACATTTGTTAGATCACACTTTGATTTATAAAGTGGGAAAGTAAAACGGATGTTCATGCAAACTCTCACATAGTCTAACTAGGAAAGTGGTAACTGAATCATTGTTATCTTGCATTGCAACATTGCTATCTTTTCAAAGTTATTACTATCTAGATTAAAATTGAAATCATCATTGCTATTTGGGTTAAAACTGAACCACTGCTATCTTAATTGACCAACATTTCAAAGTCAACAACTTGTGCTACGTGGATTAAAATTGAACTCATCATTGCTATCTGGGTTTAAAATCAAGATCAACTATCTTGATTGACCAAAACTTCAAAGTTAACAACTCATGGTATTGTGGATAAAATCAAACTCACCATTGCTATCTTGGTTTAAAATGAACCACTGCTATCTTGCTACTCACTTCAAAGTTCTATGCTTGCCCAAGTAGATAGCTCATCTAGTTTTTTATATTTTAACTAGGGGAAAAGAACCACTGTATACTATGTTTTTGGGAATGATACCAGCCCTATGCTCTCCCTTATCTTGGGTGACCAAAATGCCAGAAGTATCATTTTCGCATGTGTTTTTCCTTTAGAGGGGCCTGCTCTTGGATACCACTTATCCAAGTAGGAACAAACCTAAGTGGTAAAAGGCTAGATGCCAAGCCCTTCCAAGCCACTATAAATAAATTGTGTTTGGAGCGAAAGCTTCAAACAACGAGTGAAGTTGTGTTATACTGATAGCCAACCTCCCCCAAAACCCTCTAAGGTGCAACCCTTGCAGGCTGGGAGAATCCATAACAGAGAGTAGTGCTGCCGCATGTATAACTACTAGAATGGTTGCCTTCATTAAACACCTTTGTTCTAGTGGCCCAAAACCCTTGTTATCCATTTGAAGCCTAGGATTTGTACTTGTTCTTTCTTTTTAGTCCAAAAAGAGTAAAAAAAAAAATCACAAAAAAATAAAAAAGCGATAAAAATATTCTTTGTGTTTGCTGTGTTTTCTTGCCATAAATTTAGAAAATCAGATCAAAAAGACCTTCTTGCAAACCAAAGTACCAAAAACATCAAAAAATTCTAAAAAAATTGTAAAAAATTAAAAAAAGCCAGAGCGGCGCATCCGTCCTCTATTCTTGCGCATCTGTGCTGACCTACGGTGTATTTGTAGTGACTTTCAACGCTTTGATTAACTGTTCTAGTGCATATACATTTTAGCAGTACAGTGCATATATCCTGACTTGCAGCACATGTATCTATTTTCGTAGCGCATCTGTTTCAGCGCATACACGATAGTGAGCACTTGCACAATCTTTCAAAGAAAAATTCCAAGTTTTCTAGGTATCCATTTTAGTGTTATGTCAGTTTCTATCCACATGACAAACCAATTAGAAGTAATTTCTCAAGAACTCCAAGTCATACAACAAGAAATGGCAATCTTACAAGCTGAATGTGTCAGTACTAGCTACGCATCACCCCAAACTCATACATCTGTTTCCCGTCTTAATGATGCTCATGACAAGGCAAGCACCACCTCAAGTTGGAAATCATATACCACTTTGTCTACTAATCCTCCTTCACCGTCTTCTAAGACACCTATCCCAAAGCATACCAATCCTACACCAACACCACCATCTAGTTCCTCAAACTCTAAATGGGCAACCAAAAAAGAATCGAGTGAGTGGTGGGAAAAATGTTTTCCAAATTTATACAACTAGAGAAAAGCTAGGGAAAAAGCTAAACCCCCTCACTCACCTATCCGTACACCTACGTAGGATGTGATCTAAGGGCTACTAGCAAAGAGTCAACCATGTCCCCAAATTCCGGTCCTTGACCTTATCAAAGAGTCTCCAAACATGTCAAATCCTACAACCCCTTCATGTAACCTACAACCCCTTGAGCATATTGAAGAACCTCCTACCATGCACCAAAGTCAAGGTCCATCGCACCTTCATGTTGTTGACCAAGAGCCTATCCAAGAGTCTTCTACCTCAACTTCAATTCAAGCACCTCAAGTGTTATGTCAAGAGCACACTTTAGAACATGTGGAAACATCAACCCCTTGTCTAAATCAAGATCAAAGCACTCCCATCCGACCCTTACATAACCTTTATCTTTTTGATATTCCTATACCTATACATGAGCAAGAAATCCAATTTCAAACCATTCATAACCTATATCTCTTTTATGATCAAAATACTACCTTTGATGAAGAAGCTATCCATGAGCAACTTGATCCTATACATGAGAGATCAAAGTCCAACCCCTCCATGACCTCTTGGTGCAAGAGCACCAGGACATCAGGGTTTTGTTTGATCTTCAAGTAGTTTGTTTGGTTAAATAAGGTCTATGAGACCATTTCCTTGTTGTAATAGGGCTTGATAGCCATATTTGTAATGGACTATGTCCAAATAACTAGAATCTACTGTGGTTATGTTATTAGTCCTAGGTAGGACAGTCTTGTAGTCATAGGTAGTTTGCATTAGTCTTATAGGATAGTCATTTAAGTCATTTTTAATCTTCATATTTGTAAGCCTATAGAGGCATGTCCAAGGTTGGAAAGATGTCAACACCTTGTCATAGGTTCTCCACATGTTAAAAAGCTTCTAAACATAAATCAGTCGGTGAAAGGACAGTTTCTAAAAACAGTTTCAAAGACAGTTACTATATGTTGCAGTTACAAATCAAGGAAAAGCACGATGGTGGGGTAGTTTTCTTAGACCCCCAAATGATTTCATGCAAGTTTTGAGGCTTATTTGAATCCAAGAAGGTTTCCACTGAAGGAGACATTGAATAGATTGGAAAGAAATAACAAAAAGAACTATTTTTCTTCTTTTCTTGTCTTTTCTATTTTTTTCTTCACTGTTTCTTTGAGAAATCCGTACCTGTATGGAATAGTCATTGCATGTGTTTGTAATGTAATGTTAAAGGAGGGAAGTACCTTTGATTTGAGCATGGTGTGTGGTCTTGACATTGAGTTAGAGGGGAGAAATCACTGATTTACCTTGGACTATCTTAAAACTGCTATTACAATCCATTAATTTGCTATTTTCTGCATAAATCCATACTTGTACGGCTAAGTAGTGGTTGGTGCCTAGAACGGTTGTTTAGGGTGGAGAGTTACCTATTATTTGCAATTGGTTTGGGTTCTTAACACCCTTCCATATCTCAGTTCTCCTCCTTTGTCTGAAAGTAGATTTGAAAAACCTAGTTAGGGCTTCTTTTGATAGTCTGATGGGTTTTTCCTCATTCCTTTGATCATTTTCTAGTTGTGATCAGAGGAATGGAATGTAGAATAGTTGTGGTAGAGGCTTGTGAAGGTTGCAGGGGCAGGAGAACAGTATAGGGTGGAGTTTGCCATATAAATGGTCCACCAAGATACATGAATTGGAAGTTAGTGGAGGACAACAGCAGAGGGGTGGTAATCAATGATTGTGGAAGTGGAGATGTTGGGAAGTGCCAATGATACAAGTAGCCCTTGGATCTTGAAAGGATCCCATGACTTGAAATATGGAGATATTCAATGCAAGAAGAAAATAGACCTCCTCGGGGATAGTCACTGCAAAGAAGGCTTGAAGACAACCATTGCCAAGAAGGTAATTGATTTGTTTGTTATGCTATTGATTTGTCAATGAAGACAATAGGTATGTTAGGCATGTGATAGGTTTGGCATGCTACAATGAAGTTGAGTTTGTGTTGGTAGAGATCATACCAAAGAGGTTTGTGTGACTGTTTTGCCAATGGAGCCATGCTATGATAGACAATGAGGCTGCTGTCCTACAGACCCTACACATCAGGTTAGATGAGTCTTGATTGGAGTTAGGCACCCTGAGATAGGTGTTTGGAAGTCTACTCCTTTCATATTATGAACATGCAAAGTGTTGTGAAACAAATGAACCTTGAGAGAGCCCTGTCACTGAAGTCTTGAAGACTGTTGTCCTACTGTCCTAGATGCTCTGCATCACCTCTATCCTTTCTGTGATCAGGATATTATCATTGATGACGAACCTATACAAGAGCACCTTAATTCCATCCTAATAAATCCTATCTATGATCAAGATCCCATCTATGATCAAGAGCCTATCTATGATCAAGCAGACCATGATGATCCTCTTAGCACACTTTATGCATTCCATGGTCCCAGGCTTATAACCCCATCTAATCCCATCCAAGGTCCAACAACTTCCTCTTCCTTTGATGAGACACTTGCCTCCCAAGCAAGTGTAGAAGATTGAACCAATAGTACTCCTCCACCATCCATTATCAACCATGCTGCAAATCTCCCACCATATATCCTTGGTCTTACTACCTTCATTCATGAGTGTTCCTCCTTAGAACACCAGCCACCATTATCCTCTATCCCACCTTCTTCATCTAATAAGGAACTTGTGTCTAGTGTTCCACCTACACATAATCCCGCTATCCACCACATACTCCAACATATGAACTATCAAGGTAAAGGCTTAGGCCTTCATGAACAAGGTATTTTGGAGCCTGTCCATGTCAATGTTCCTCCTCCTTCATATGGCCTTGGATACACACCCCAAGGTGAACAATCTCAAGATGTTGGCACTTCCTCCAGTCCTCCTAAATCCTCCACTTTCCATCACAAATCCTTTCATATCCCCAAAACATATGTTGTCATTCCACCTCCATCATCCTACAATTGTCAAAAGCATGTGACCATACACCTTCCACCATCCAATCTACCTCCGCTACTTCCAACTCGTAATATCCCTCCATGCATTTTACCACCACTTCTTCCAACACCTTATCCATCCATCTATGAATCTTCTAAGAATCCCAATCATGGCCAACAAATGCACATGTTGTCTAAACAAAGAACTTCCTCCAACCCCACTTCCACCATCCCAAAGGATTTTAACAGCAAAAATCTAGATGCCTCTACCTATAAAGTCAAAAATCCTAAGAGTCCTCATGACCTAGGATACAAAAACCAAGAATCAAAGAAACATCCTTCTCAAGAGCTACATACACCCACACACCTATATGCCAAGCTAAAAAAGGTGTGGGTCCGCATCCAACAAATGATTACTCCAAAAGTTGCACAAAAGTTGCATACACCCAAACCCATACCTTTACAGGTGCTATCTAAAAACAAAATGGTTTGGATACCTAAGCAAAAAGCCCTCAAGTTACATGAGGCATCTACCTCTCAAGAATCTCAACCATCCACTTTCTCCCATTCCATCCAAAAGTCTCAAATTCTTCCATCCCACATGACAAGCAAAAATTAGAAAAATACTCAGTCTATGGGGATCCCTACATACCTAAATCTTTCATCCACAAGCAAAAGTCTCTGTTTCTTCCTACACTACTTTCCCACCACCAGCTTCAATGTTTATCACGGTATGTGCAACCATTGGTCATGATTCCCTTCCATCCCACAACATTTTCATATACCTCCATCTCCCCTTCCTTCCACTATTATCTTACATATCTTCTCCATCCTATTCCTATGGTCCATGCTTTTTCATAGACTTTTCATCCATCCTTGCATAAGTCCTCCATATTCCACATCATCATCCACTATCACACCCTTCATAATCCAACATCTACCTTCTCCATCTCACTTTCATGCAATCCCCTACCAACATCTATGAGAACACTTGACATGGTCCATGCAACGACATCCTTACTAGCAGGACTATCACCTTTCGGGAAACTAGATACTTGAGTCTCTCCCTTCTATATCCACCTTCTCCTATCTAAATGTTTTAGAAAAAAAAATCCCCTTCGTCCAATGGTGAAAATCTAGCAAACAGGTGCCTTGGATAAGTACCATGATGAAAACCTGGCAAACAGGCGTCGTGTGTAAGTTGATCTTCAGTGTCACCTACACTTGGGGGCACCTTGTCTCCTCAGCCTATCACTCTTCTCCTATCGGTTTCCTTACATACCATTTCCTATCCTATCCTACCTATACTATCCAGTCTATCTATCCTAATCTTCCTTTCCTCTATCTTTCTTTGGTCTTGATAAAGATTGGGGGCACAATGTTGACAAATGTTTTAGATGGCTCTTGACATATCTTATCCCTCCAAGCCACACAAATCCTTCATTATCCTCTCATCCTCCTTTGTCGTAAGCTTTGTCATGTCAAATCCTGAGTTATTCTTATGCGACATAGTCCTTGGAGATCACATCCTTGGTTCCTTCCAACTACCTGTTCCATTCACCCATACATCTACCTATCCATGGTGTTTCCTTGTCATTAGTATTATTTCTTCCGTATCCATTCCATATCTGATCCATATCTATTACATATCATGTCTTGTCTAATCCATATCTGTTCAATGTCGTGTCTTGTCTAATCCATATCTATTCCATATCATGTCTTATCTGATCCATATCTATTCCATGTCTGATCCATATCATGTCTCATCTGATCCATATCCTAGGTCCATCAAAGCCAAGTCCGTGAACTACGTTGCCTCTACGTCATCATGTAGGCAAGGCCATTCTCAATGCACCTTCAAGGCTCCCATAGTCCCATCCATCCCATTTCTTGTCGTCTTTCTTCTAGTCCATCCATGGTCCATTAGGGTTTACCCCGAACTACATTGCCTCTGCATCATCACGTAGGCAAGGCCATTTAGTAATGAGCCCTCGAGGCACTAGGTCAATCCCTTAGGGTTTGTCTCACCAATAAAGATTGTGGAATCTTCTCACTAGGCAAGCAAGCGCAAGCGAAACCCGCTCTTTTCAAGCAAAAGTCCTGATGCAAGGCATTTTAACCTATCCAAAACAAAGAATAAAAACTCCTAAGGCCTTCTAAATGATTTTACCCAAATTATGGCAAGAAACAAACACATCTAAATGCAAGAATGTTTTGTGTTGGTTAGGTTAAAATGTAGGTCTTGATTTTTCCTATTTATGCCTTATTATGCTACTCGAAGATGCCAAAAGCTAGAGATGCTATGATGGGGGCATGATTATTTTCTTTGTTTGTTGTTTGTGGATTAAACTTTAGTAATGTGACGCCTTGTCTAAAGACACGATCGGCAAAAGATCATCGAGGACATCCAAGGTCTAACATGAAAGGGGGCAACCCTTGTTTGTTGATACGCAAGAAATACTTAGGTCATCTCGGTTCAAGTATACTTTGATGCTTGTATTTACTTGCTAAATCAAAATCCATGTAAGCGATACTCGAGTCATCTCGGTTCAATTATACCTCGATGCTTGTATTTTCTTACAACATTTCAAAAAAGCCCAATGATGAAATAAGCACTTCAAAATACTTGCACCATCAAGATGTCAAAAAAACCATTCACATCCACAAAGAATCCATACTATTCACATCTGCAAAAGCATCCATACCGTACCCCATGCAATAAAAGATCCAAACAATGCAGAGTTTCAATACAAATAAAAGCTTGTGAGTCCTATTGAGTCATTCTTCTATCAATCAATATTCCATCTATCATTGTCGTCCATTCTTCTCAATTTCGGTCAATTCAAGCAATGATCCACATGCAAGTCCATCCTTAATCCATATCAATCAAGTCAAGTCAATCTTGTCAAATGATCCAATCACAATTAGTGGTCTTGATCCTTGTCTGGTCGTAAACCAACCCAATCAGTTAATCAATCAAATTGTCTTATACAAGATGTAACATTGTCAAAATTAGACCAACACACGCGTCTTACACGACATGCTTCATTTCCTGAAACCAGACATTATCCTTCATGTTTTCTCTAGAGATCTATTGTCCCCTGCCATGATAACATGCCTGCCATGTTGGTCTAGGGATATATTGTTCCCCGCGATGACAACACTGTCGTATATTGTTATCAGTATATCATTGGTTTATCACTGGACAGGGGCAATACAATGTTTGTTCTTGTATCATTTGTGCATGCTTGATTACTTGCTTATGTGTGTTATCATTCTATCTTGCATAGTGTATCATTCAGCTCTTTCTTCATCCTTCTTCTTCGTGAGATTGTCCATCCCTCGTCCTTTTGCCTTCTTCCCGTCCAATCTCCCGAGGGGGCATCCTGTCGTCATAACCTATACCAGGGGCAAACTGGGTCATGTATCATTATCAGACTATCTATTCTTTGAAACAACACCATAAACTGCATTGCATCAAAGAGGGGCAAAATGTATACGCCTAAAAATGACACGATTCAGTCTAAATAAATATTTTTAATATTTATTCCCTTCTAATTCTTCTATCAATAAATAAATAAACAAATTTATTTATTTGATTCATATTCCTCTAAATTAATT
Organism: Cunninghamia lanceolata; assembly: GCA_027924645.1. Lineage (NCBI taxonomy): Eukaryota > Viridiplantae > Streptophyta > Pinopsida > Cupressales > Cupressaceae > Cunninghamia > Cunninghamia lanceolata. The sequence continues at coordinate 10,763,947 of BSBN01001652.1, forward strand.
AAATATCAAAATATTTAATTATCTCTTCTAAAGTCAAAATTAAATAAAATCCTCTATTTAATTAAATTCTTCCAAACAATTAAATAATTCTTAATTATTTAATTAAATCAAATTCATTCTTCGATCAAATTTACCATATCAATCTGTTATTGTTTATTTATTGATATTCATTGTCAATCCAATTTACCCTTACACCTCACATTGAGAACAAAGCAGCAAATGCCATGGCAACCATTGCCTCTCTTCTCAAAATCCCAAAGAATGAGTCATGGTACGAGTTCTTAGTGGAATCAATTCAGTAACTAGCTTATGATCTTCCTAAAACCCATTCCATATGCCTATTAGTGGGATCTGAGTCACCTTGGTACAGTAAAGTTTACACTTACCTCAAGGACAACACCATCCCACCTAACTTATCTTCAAACCAACGATGAACCTTTATACGCCAAACCTCTCGATATACCATTATTGCTGATACCCTATACCGACGTGGTCTAGATGGTACTTTAATCTGTTGTTTAGAATGAGAAGAATCCCAAACCACCTTACAAGACGTACACGAAGGGATTTGCGGAACACAGTCTAGTGGTCCTTCCTTAGCTAAGAAACTCATGCATTTGGGTTATTTTTGGCTAAACATGGAGACAGATTCATATCAGTTTGTAAAGAAGTGCAAGTAGTGCTAGATACACGGGACCCTGATACATGCACCAACTCAAGAGTTGAGACATTTAACAACACCTTGGCCCTTTTTCCAATGGGGATTTGACCTTATGGGTAAAATCCATCTACCCTCATCCAACGGCCACAAATTCATAATAACCACCACTGAATACTTTACCAAGTGGATTGAAGCCATTCCCCTCACCACTGTCACAGGTAAAAAAATCTCCTCATTCATCCTCAATTACCTCATTTGCAGATACGAAATTCCCTCATCCATTATCACGGATAATGGAAGACCCTTCAAAAACTAGGATGTCCAAGAACTTTGTGACCGATTCAAAATCCAACACTGTTTCTCCACACCCTATTACCCCTAAGGCAATGGTCAAGCTGAAGCATCCAACAAAGCCATCTTGAAACTCCTCAAGAAGACAATCAACAATGCTAGCCGTGATTGGCACATCCAACTCAATCCCACTCTACGGGCCAACAGAACCAGTATACGCACACCCACAGGTGCTACCCCTTACACCCTTGTCTATGGATCAGAAGCTATCCTCCCCATAGAGGTCAAGTTACCATTTCTCAAGGTGTCATTAAAAGGTCTCATATCAGATGAAGAATACAGAGTTTCTAGATTGCGAGAACTAGAGTTGCTAGAGGAAAGGAGACAGAAAGCCTTTGATCATCTCAAAGCATATCAACAAATGATGTCATGAAGTTATAACCACAGAGTTAGCCCAAGAGTATTCAAGGTTGGAGATCTAGTACTCAAGGAGAACCCCCACGATCGACAGGATCAGGAAAAGAAAGGCAAGTTTGAACCCAACTGGCTTGGGCCTTATGTGATCGTAGTTGCTTATGGATTGGGGGCATATCAGTTAGCAACATCAAAGGGTGAGTTGTTTGATGACCCAATCAATAGCATGCATCTGAAGAGAACTTGTGTCTCAAATGACTGCTTGAACCTCCTTGTTGAACCTCTTCCATCGCTGTGACGAAGTACTATCGGCAGGACCTTGATGCAGACTACCGTTGATTTCATAGTGACCATCGGTGAGATGAAGACCATCGGTGAAGCATTATTTCTTTGGGCCGATGGACACTAGTCACTCCAACGAAGGTTATGGTTTGGTCGTTGGCAAGACAAGGCCTATCAGCCAAACTTTGTGGAGTTACTCCGACAGGAGTAGTCACTCCGACGAAGGTTATGGGTAGGTCATCGGCGAGACAAGGCCTGTCAGCCAAACTCTGGGGAGTTACACTGATAGGAGTAGTCACTTCGATGGCGTAGGTCTATCGGCAAGAGGATACCCATCAGCATAGCTAAAAGGTTATGAGCCGATGTAATGCGGTCATCCCGATGGAGGTATCGGTGAGACAGAGCACTGTCAGAGCGGGAGCTAATTCGTGTGCCGATGGTGAAAGTTATTCCGATGGTAACCGTGGTGATCGGGGAGACTATGCTTATCAGTGGGAGATGAAGTTTGATGGCCGATGGGGTTGTTATGCCGATGGACTCAAAGGCTTGGTATTGTCAGCAAAAAAATTGCCAACAATACTCTTTGGTTCATTCATGCTTATAAAGCGGAATAGCAAAAGCAGCCCGATGCATGTGGGATTATTGGTCCTATGCAAATATGAATAGTTACGACTGTTACACATGTCACGATGCTAAAAGAAGTTGATACGTTTAGTTAGGGCGACAGTTGGGTAACCGATGCTCTTGCAGACTGATGTTAGAACTAATCTTTTGGCGTTAGTGAAGGGGGATGATGAGACTTGAATAAAAGGTTCATTCTGTAAATGTACAGAGTATGAACTATGTATGAAGTTGAGAATCAAAAGCCAGAGCAAGAAGCTGAATTCTTTATTTTGTAACTGTAAATCTTACTATAATAAAGATTGTTTTCTTGTGGTGGTGGGTTTTTTACCCGTAAGGGTTTTCCCACGTAATACGGTGTGTCTATGTTCTGAATATTGTCTATTTCTGGTTTCTCTCATGTACTTATCTAAATTTTTTAGTTTGAAAAGTGACTGGTCTACACTGTCCCTTGGGAATTAACATTAGGGAAGCTATTTTTCCGCACCTGTGCTTTCCTTACAAGTGGTATCAGAGTCTGGCCAGTTGTGTTATCCTTGTCGGTAGTCTGGGTTTTTTTTTGTTAATTCTGTTGTGTGGGAGGTTCTGTAGAGTGTTATTTTTAAATTAAATAAAGATGGCTAGTACATCAGACAAAATAGACATTGAGAAATTCAATGGCACAAACTTTGAGTTGTGGAAACTTAAAGTTGAAGACATGTTAGTCTATAGAGATCTTTGGGTTGCGGTGTCTGGAGTTCAACCTACAGGCATGAAGCAAGAAGATTGGGATCTGATATGCAGAAAAGCCAAAGGACTGATAAGACTGAGTTTATCTGACTCTGTTCTATTAAACATCCATGAGGAGAAGTCTGCAAGTGATTTGTGGAAGAAGTTGAATAATATTTATCAGGGCAAGTCCTTGGTAAATAAACTTTTCCTCAGAAAGAAATTGTATTCTCTAAAGATGGATGAAGGTGCATCTGTAGCAGAACATCTGAGTGCATTCAATACAATTGTTACTCAGTTGACTTCTATAGGTGTAAAAATAGAAGAGGAGGATCGTTGTATGCTTCTGTTATGTTCCTTACCTGACTCGTGCGACCATCTGGTGATGGCTATTGGAAGTACAACAACTATGTTTTCACAAGAAAATGTTGTTGCCTCTCTGTTGTCTGAAGAGATGCGGAGGAAGTCTTCTGGAATGGCCAAAGAGGCTCTGTCAGTTCGTGGTAGATCAAAGGAAAGAGGCAAGAAGAAGGATAAGAAGTCTAAGTCCAAATCAAAGGGGAAATCAAAATCTCCTGGCAAGAAGTCCAAGGTGAAGTGCTGGAATTGTGGGCAGAAAGGTCATGTCAAGAAAGACTGCAAAGAGGAGAAAAAGAAGAAGAAGAACTTCTCTGACTCTGAGTCTTCATATAGTGATGCTGATGCTTTCATTGCTGCTCTAGCAACACCTGCTTCTGAAGATGTTTGGCTGATTGATTCAGGAGCATCTTTTCATATGACATCTCATAAAGAGTGGTTCACTAAGTATGAACCCTATGCTGGTGGCAAGGTGTTCCTGGCTAGTGACTCAACGCTAGAAATTGTTGGCCGAGGTCGAGTCAGAATCCAGTTCCCAGATGGAAGAATAAAGGGAATGAATGGAGTTCTTCATATACCAGGTATGGCTCGAAATTTACTTTCTGTTAGTAAGCTTAATGATGTTGGAGTGCAAGTTACTTTTGTGGATGGTGGCTGTAAGATGACTAGAGGTTCTATTGTTCTGGCAAAAGGTGAACGCATTGGAACTCTGTATAGGTTAGATGCTAAACTAGTGTGCTGTAATAATGTCTCTGCAAAATCTGGAAAAGCTACTATTGTAACACATGATGTAAATTCTCTGGAAGTTAAACTTCCTGCAGAGAAAACAATGCTCTGGCATCATAGACTTGGTCACATAGGTGAAAAAGGCTTAAAAACTTTGAAAAATAAAAACCTAGTAGATGGGCTGATTGATTGTAATCTGGAGTTCAATTTCTGTGAACATTGTATATATGGAAACCAAAACCATGTTTTGTTTTACTCTAGTTCTCATAAATCTTCTAGTGTTCTGGACTATGTGCATTCTGATGTTTTTGGTCCAGTTGATGTTCCTTCTTTATCTAAGTCAAGATACTACGTATTGTTCATTGATGATTATTCGAGAAGGGCATTTGTATATTTTTTGAAAAATAAATCAGAAGTGTTCAGTTGATTTAAAGAATTTAAAACTCTTATGGAAAATTAGACTGGTAGAAAACTAAAATGCTTGAGAACAGATAACGGTGGTGAATATTGCAATGTAGATTTTGATAAGTATTATGTAAACCATGGAATTAAAAGGCATAAAACTACACCTTATACTCCACAACAGAATGGAGTTGCTGAAAGGTTAAATCGATCGTTGATGGCGAAAGCAAGAAGTATGTTGAGTTATGCTGGTCTTGAACAGAAGTTCTGGGCTGAGGCAGTTGCTACAGCTTGTTACTTGCTGAATCGTTCTCCTACTTCAACATTGGTTGATAAGACACCTATGGAAGCATGGTCTGGTAAGAAGCCCTCTCTAAGACATATTCGAGTCTTTGGCTGTGAGGCATATGCTCATATTCCTAAAGTTAAAAGATCTAAGTTGGATTACAAGGCAATTAAATATATCTTTTTTGGCTATGGAGTCGGTATTAAAGGGTACAAGCTTTGGAATCCTGAAACTGAAAAGGTAATCTACAGTAGGAATGTAATTTTCAGAGAGCTAAAACCGTTGGTTATTGATTCTCAGCCAGAAAAGATAGAAGAAAAGAAAGAAAAGAGTGTTGTGAATGTTCCTCTTACCCCTGTAAAAGAGGAACAACAAGCACCAAGTGTAGATGGTTCAGATGAGAGTTCAAGTAGCTCCGAAGATTCTGATCTAGAGCAAGAACCTGAACCTACACCTCAACCTTTGAGGAGATCTACACGTGAAAGAAGACAACCAGATAGGTATGGATTTTTAGTAATTGATTCAACTTGTGCCTATGCTTTACTTACTGATACTGATGAACCTAGGACAATGAAAGAAGCTATTAGTGTACCTGATTCTGATTCTTGGTTGGAAGCCATGCATAGTGAAATGACATCCTTGGAAAAGAATGGAACCTGGGATCTGGTGCCCTTGCCTGAAGGAAGAAAACCTGTAGGCTGTAAGTGGGTATTTAAGAAGAAATATGGTCCAGATGGTAGTATTGAAAAGTACAAGGCAAGACTGGTTGCTAAGGGGTATTCCCAAAAGGAAGGTATTGATTATGGAGAAATTTTTTCTCCTGTAGCTAAGCTGGCATCCATTAGATTTCTGTTGTCACTTGCAACAGCATATGATTTTGAAATTGAGCAGATGGATGTGACAACAGCATTTCTTCATGGAGACCTTGAAGAAGAAATTTATATGTCCCAACCAGAGCATTTTGTGGAAAAAGGTAAAGAACATTTGGTATGTAAACTTAAGAAGTCTCTTTATGGTTTGAAATAGTCTCCCAGAACGTGGTATCAAAAGTTTGATACGTATGTTTTATCCTTGGGGTATGTGATCTAAATCTGATCATTGTGTCTATTATAAAACTGAAGGTGATCGGATTCTTATAATTGCACTGTATGTGGATGACATGTTGTTCATTGGCAATGGTAAGGGGATGATCTCAGAAGTAAAATCTTAGTTGTCCTTGAAATTTGAAATGAAAAATCTGGGGGCAGCAAAGTACATTCTAGGAATGGAGATCAAAAGGGACAGATCTAAGAGAAAAATTTGGCTCAGCCAGAGGAAGTATATTACCAATGTTCTTGATAAGTTTCATATGTCTGATTCTAAACAGTTAGTTGTTCCAGTTTTGCAGGGAACGAAATTATCTGTTGAAGATTGTCCAAAATCTTCAAATGACATTGATGACATGAAGAGAGTACCTTATGCAAGTGCTGTTGGCAGTTTAATGTATGCAATGGTCTGTACCAGACCAGACATTGCCCAAGCAGTGGGAGTTTTGAGCCGATTTATGGTGAATCCGGGCAGATCACATTGGGATGCTGTGAAAAGAGTTATGAGGTATTTGAAGGGAACTTCTGACTATGCTATTTTCTATCATGGAAACTCAGAAGGGTCTAAGAGATCTATCAGCATTCAGGGATATGTTGATTCTAATTGGGCAGGCGACATTGACAGTAGGAGATCCACCAGTGGATATGTGTTCATGTTACATGGTGGTGCTATCAGTTGGATGAGCAAGCGACAGGCTGTAGTCGCTTTGTCCACAATAGAGGCAGAGTACATGGCAGCTACTCGTGCATTCCAAGAAGCCATTTGGTTGAAAAGGTTGTGTTCTGATGTTGGTTTTAATGCAGGGCAAATTCAAATTCACTGTGACAGTCAAAGTGCCATTTGTTTGGCAAAGAATCCTACATTTCATGCTAGGACAAAACATATTGATGTCCAATATCACTTTGTTCGTGATATGGTGGAAGACAGGAAGGTGAAGCTGGAAAAGGTTGACACTTTGGAAAATGTCGCTGACACCTTAACTAAACCAGTGAGCACGGCCAAGTTCAAATGGTGTTTAGATGAAATGGGTCTTCAGGCCCATAGTTCTCAATAATCTAATGAGGACTAAGAGGTAGCAGTAATCTCTTCGACAAGTGGGAGATTGAAGAGAACTTGTGTCTCAAATGACTGCTTGAACCTCCTTGTTGAACCTCTTCCATCGCTGTGACGAAGTACTATCGGCAGGACCTTGATGCAGACTACCGTTGATTTCATAGTGACCATCGGTGAGACAAAGACCATCGGTGAAGCATTATTTCTTTGGGCTGATGGACACTAGTCACTTCGATGAAGGTTATGGTTTGGTCGTCGGCGAGACAAGGCCTATCAGCCAAACTTTGTGGAGTTACTCCGACAGGAGTAGTCACTCTGACGAAGGTTATGGGTAGGTCGTCGGCGAGACAAGGCCTGTTGGCCAAACTCTGGGGAGTTATGCCGATAGGAGTAGTCACTCTGATGGCGTAGGTCTATCGGCAAGAGGATACCCGTCGGCATAGCTGAAAGGTTATGAGCCGATGTACTGTGGTCATCCCAATGGAGTATCGGTGAGACACAGTACTGTCAGAGCGGGAGCTAATTCGTGTGCCGATGGTGAAAGTTATTCCGATGGTAACTGTGGTGATCGGGGAGACTATGCTATCAGTGGGAGATGAAGTTTGATGGATGATGGGGTTTTTATGCCGATGGACTTGAAGGCTTGGTATTGTCGGCAACAAAATTGCCGACAATACTCTTTGGTTCATTCATGCTTATAAAGCGGAATAGCAAAAGCAGCCCGATGCATGTGGGATTATTGGTCCTATGCGAATATGAACAGTTACGACTGTTACGCATGTCACGATGCTGAAAGAAGTTGATACGTTCAGTTAAGGTGACAGTTGGGTAACCGATGCTCTTGCAAACTAATGTTAGAACTAATCTTTTGGCGTTAGTGAAGGGGGATGATGAGACTTGAATAAAGGTTCATTCTGTAAATGTACAAAGTGTGAACTGTGTATGAAGTCGAGAATCAAAAGCTAGAGCAAGAAGCTGAATTCTTTATTTTGTAACTGTAAATCTTACTGTAATAAAGATTGTTTTCTTGTGGTTGTGGGTTTTTACCCGTAAGGGTTTTCCCACATAATATTGTGTGTCTGTGTTTTGAATATTGTCTATTTCTGGTTTCTCTCATTTACTTATTTGAAATTTTTAGTTTCAAAAGTGACTGGTCTACACTGTCCCCTGGGAATTAACATTAGGGAAGCTATTTTTCTGTACTGTGCTTTCCTTACAGCATCTTCGCCGTTTCTATACCTAGGAGAACCCCAATGTAAGGGGGCATAAAATACAAAAAAAAAAATTAGAAAAAAAATCATCCTTTGGTGAAAACATGGCAAGCAGGTGCCTTGGATAGGTACACATGATGAAAGTGGAGAAACCTGGAAGCGTCATGCATACCTTCTAGCTTTCATGTAAATAAAAAGGAAGTGGTGAAAACCTAGTAAACAGGCATTACTTGTGATAAACCGCTTCCTCCATCTTTGGGAAACCAATCACCTTGTGTCCATTCTTCCTTCACTCATGTCCCGTCTGATCCATATCTTTTCCATAATAAAAACCTAATGATAACCTATCATGGCTTGATACTCTATCTCTTTGTTGCCTTGTCAACCAAGGTTTTATCCCATATCCTATCCACAGTGTCAGCCTAGCATAGTGTCTCTCGTCAGTATCTGCATGGTCCAGGTCCATGAACTATGTTGCCTCTACATCGTCACTTAGGCAAGACCATATTTCTATGCGCCCCCAAGGCTCCACTGTCCCATCCATCCCATGTCTAGTCCTTCTAACTACATTGCCTCTATGTCATCACATAGGCAAGGCCATTTAGCAATGAGCCCCTAAGGCACTAGGTTAGTCCCTTAGGGTTTGTCTTGCCAATAAGGATTGTGGAAATCTTGTCACCAGCCAAGCAAGGGCAAACAAAACCCACTCTTTTCAAATAGAAATCTTGACACAACACATTAACCTATCCAGAGCAAAGCAAGCAAACACCTAAGGCCTTCTAATTGATTTTACTCAAATTATGGCAATAAACAAACACATCTAAATGCAAATATGTTTTGTGGATTGGAATCATGGTTAAAATGCAGAGTCTTGATTTTTTCTATCATGCCTTTCTATGCTACTCGATGATGCCAAAAGCTAGAGATGCTATGATGGGGGCATGATTATTTTTTTGTTTGTTGTTTGTGGATTAAACTTTAGTAATGTGATGCCTTGTCTAATGACATGATCGACAAAATATCATCGAGGACATCAAAGGTCTAACATGAACAGGGGCAATCCTTGTCTATTGATATGCAACTCAGGTCATCTCAGTTCAATTATACATAGATGCTTGTATTAACTTGCTAAATCAAAACCCATGTAGGCAATGCTTAGGTCATCTCGGTTCTATTATACCTACATGCTTGTATTAACTTACAACATTCAGAAAAAGTACCAAAAAAATGTTGGCAAGAGACACATTGTGGCTTCATGATTGTTGTCATTGATGGCAACAAAGTCCATCCCACATATCCGCAGGACATGGTATGACCATACCGGAAGACAGACTGAAGTGTATCTTGGTTCGATAAGCAAGAACAGAGCATGTAGCAAGGTCTGACAGTCAGGTCCGGATCTCTTAGAGGAAGTATCTCAGTAAAGTGCAGACTTGGGGAAGTCAAGAGGAGTACCATGACTAATATATTCTAGAGATTGAGCCTCCGGTGATGTAAGAGTGAAAAGATATGAACACCCAAGTATTGGGTTCCTATTTGGTAGAGTAGACTAAGGAAGAACTGACCGGTAGAGCTTCAGACCTTAATCCGGATGAGATATTAATGGTAATAAAGTTTCTTAATGGATCATTCATGATTGGCTAACATGATTGATGACTTCTATAAGCATCTCTTTGATACGCATCACTTGGTAAGCAAGGATTCAGCCAACAGACCAGAGTTTGGGAAAATATTGAGTATTCCAGATGCCGACTAGAAAGATGTTGAAATCCTTTGTGCGGATATATAAACCAAATGGATTTTGATGAGAAGGTGTGTGTGGTGTATTGTGAAGTATGAAGAAAAGTAGAGAGCAAAGTGGAAGAAGTAACATAGGTCCGGTATGTGACAAGACAACAACACTAAAGGAGAAGAAGAATGAAGTGCAGTAGATCAGTGTACTGAGCCTAACTGGAACTGAACCTCAGCATATGTGGATGCTTCTCATCAGTTCAAGTATCCTGTTATTTTCTTTGTAACTTGTAGACAATGAGTCTCTTGTAGGAAGTGAGCCCTAATTGGCAAGTGCCATTTGTACTACCTTATTCTTTTAACAGGGAATACAATCTTGGGTTAATCACCCCGTGGTTTTTCCCTTGATAGGGTTTTCCATGTCAAAATCATTATGTTATGTGTATTGAGTTTATTTCTACTTTCATGGTTATGCATGCTTATTTAATCTGATGCTGCACTAGTTGTTAAAGAAGAATAGAAAGTTAAAATAATCAAGACAACTGATTCACCCCCCCTCTCAGTTATCAACAATTGGTATCAGAGAAAAGTTCCTCCAAACAGAGCCTAACAGCTTGAGGAAGATCTGGGAATTCCAATGGATATGTATGGTATGAGGGAACAACTTCAGTCTACCTTAGATGATCTTGAGCAATCTCACTCTAAAGTCAGTAACTTAAGAAAAAGACTCAAACAAGCTAATGATTTCATAAATGAACTAAAGGAGAAACTGAGTATCTCTATGAGAAAGAGAAAGGAACTACTTTAGCAATTAGCAAGTTAGAATGAATCCAATGATGCAAATGAAGATCTGAGTGAGAAGAACAAATTATGTGAGAAGCTATCAAAAGAGGTCATTATGGTAAGACATGAAATGGAATCAGGGGTTATGAAATTCACCCAAGAAATTGAAGAGAAGAGAAAAATTGAAGATAATCTAAAACAATCTCTCAAAGAGAAATCATAAGACTGCCAAAAAATAGATAGAATAATCAGGCATTTGGAATCTGATCTAGAAGAAGCTAGAGATAATGAATAACAACTTGAAAATTAGATTGACACTCTAAAAAGAGATCTTCAAACAACAAATGAATACAAAGAGAAATTTGAGATAAGGTTTGCTCAACTTGAAGTTCTTCTTGAAAGCCAAAAGAGAGTAGATGACAAGCAAGGCTTGGGGTATGAGAAAGGTGAAGGCTCTGAATCCAGTCAGAAGAACTCTGGATCAAGAAATCCAAGGAGCAAGCCTAGAAGAACTCTGGTAAGGCAACCTGATGCTCAAATATATCCATCCTTCAATGGATATTGCCACAACTGCAATAACTTTGGTCATAAAGCAAATCAGTGCAGAAGAAGAATGAATCTATCTAATTCATCCTTCTCCAAATAGTGTTTTAAATGCAAAAGGTATGGTCACAAATCTCATGAGTGTAGAAATATGCAAATGAACAATTCGTTTAATGGTATATGCTTTTCATGCAATAGAATGGGACATATGGCTAATCAGTGTAGATCAAGACAAATTAGTTAAATATGCAAAGAAATATTGTTTTCTACAATTGCAATAGATCTGGTCATATTGCCAAATTCTACAGAAGTAAGAATCAGAAAAAAAAGGGTCTGGTGTATCATAATCAAAACCAAGACAAAGGAAAAGGAAAAATGAATGCAGATGAAATTCAAAGGGAGATGAACAAGATTTGGGTAAAGAGGAGTACATAAAATGTTGAGGATGGATCTGCACTAGAATCAGGTGTTGATATTCCTTCCAAAAACTAGATAGATGAGCTCTGGCTCAGGGGGAGTCACAAAAGAAAACAATTTCCCCCAGCCAGTCAATTAGTGCCTGAAATTGGCACATGGAAGGTTGTAGATTGAAAGGGCTCTCAGAGAAACATCTAAATAACCCTTGGGAAAGATATGAAAGATCTGCAAGGAATTTGAAGAGGTTAATCATCTAAAATTAATCTGGTTTAATAGTCATCCGATAAGAACAAGATTTTCACAGTTAGATCCGGTATGATTCAAATTTGAGGTATCTTGATCTATGGTTAAGTGGAATGATTTGGGAAAGATAGATAGACAACTAATAGTGCATACCAATGATCTGAAAAGATCTCTCTCAGAACAAGGAAAACAAGGCAACCGAAATAACTTAGGTTGTGTATTTATTGCAAAATGGAATTAGGGTTTGCGTAGAAATAAAAGGGTTCTTTGGTTCATCATTTGCACATTTGCATTCAAAAAGAAGAGAGAAGGAGCTCTACAACAAGTTATCTCAATCCTCTCAAAGATCAAACAGTAGAAGTCGATTCATCTAAGCAACTCGATCTGGCTCATATCGTGAACCCTAGAAGCATAAGAGGTATTTTCTGATCTTGAAATCTCTCTCTGAATCTTTGAAAGATGGCTACTCTGAATGTTGTGAAGATTACTGATAGGCTGCGCCCTAAATTCAAGAAACATCCCTATAAATCCCTAGAAGTTGATCGCCTAGGCGCATTTTCAAGCATTCTGCATGGGGTTTTGCATGTAGAAGATGTTAGGGCATATATTCATGCAAACATTGAGGAATTTGGGGAATCCAAGTTAATGGATATCTATCACAATTAGTTAATAGATGATGCTTTTGAACTCAAACCGTAGTACAAGGCTATCCGGGACAAGCATTTTGGACATTGCATCTATTTCCCCTGTTTTGTAGAAGATGAATGGGTCTGGTATGCTCTAAGTAGAATGCATGATAACTTTATAAGTCCATTCAAGATAACCAAGGATGCCATTAGGGTAGTTACTAGATTGCACTCATCCGGTGGGATACCTACTCTCAAATCTGTCAAGAATCAGACAGTGCGTGAGGCAACCAGATCAAAATTTGACAAGAGAGTAATGATTATAGAAGATATCACTAATCTAGATATCAAGTTTGCATCTATGATAATTAGCTATAAGATATATCACTCTAGCAGGGAGAATTCAGTATCTAGAACAGCTGTGTATACTGCTTATGAAATGCTAAGGAAAAATGCTGACTATGATCTCTGCGAACTTCTTCTAAGCCAATTGTTAGAAAACTTACAAAGGATCAAGAAGGACAAGAAAAACTCATTCAAATATGGTGGTCTGATATTGTGTCTATTCTTTTACTTTATGAATGAGCTACCCAGACCCAATGGTTGGATATGGCAAAATGACAGATTAGTAGCCATACAAATCAGAGATTATCTGCATGGAATTGGTGATGCCAAGGCATAGAATACAGCACTCTGGGGCTACTTCAAGAATTTTTAGAGTATGATGCAAGTTAGAGAAAGAATCCCTCAATCATTAGTTGAGAAGTACAAGGATACAGTGTGCTTTATGGTGGACACTGATCAATGCCTAATGGAGGCAGTGGAACCTAGAATAGTGTGGATCATGCCAATGGGGTATGAAGTTGATGAGAAAATCCTAGAGCTACACATCCAACACCTGCTGAGTCAACCCAAGGATCCTAAGGTAGAAAGGTTTGGAACCTACCAAGAGCTAAGTGTAAAAGTTCATGTTGAACTTAGACAGCCAGAGATCAAGAGAAAAGTAAGAAGGGAAGTAGAAGAATTTGCCAAGAGGCATGGAATTTCAAAGGAGGCAGTTGATGCCAACAGAGACAAGATAGAAAGGGCAGAGAAAGAGAAACAAGATGCAGAAAAGAAAAGTGATCCGGTGCAAGCCCCTTCCCGGATTAGATCCTCCAAGAGCTCTGCACCTACCACCTCTAAGAGCCAGAAAGCATCAAAACCGGAAGTCAGAACATTCGAAAAGGGAGAGAAAAGAACTAAGACAAAGGCCACAAGGTCTTATGCCAATCAAAAGGATGATGAAGAGACTAAGTCAGATGAGGAGGTCAAGAAAATGAAGAAGAAGAAGAAAACATCTGGTGAACCCTCTACCGATGAAGACAAAGAAGAGAAGGTAAAAGAATTTGTTGAAAGGCCTACTCTGTCCATTGATGATGTAGTCAAATCAGTCACTGTGGATGAGAACCTAAAACCAATGATTGATTTCTATGATGACTATAATGAAGCTGACTAGAAGATCTTGCAAGAAGCTACAGTCAGGTATCTGAATATCTATAATAAGGCATTTATTGAAATCATATCTCTAATTCCCAAAAGCCTACAGAAGGAACTAGAAATAAAGAAGAATAATGCCAAGGCAAAGGACCTTGAGATCTGGGAACAGATAGCTATTCATCTCTATCCTTCAATCACTCAGAAACAAATGAATATGATCTTCAAAGATTGCAAGGATGAGTTTCAGAGCAAAGCTAGAATGAATCAGCTTATGCTTGGAGAGACTAACAAAGTGGCAAAAGAAATAGAAGACATCCTCTAGAATGCATACAAAAGATTCAATATTCCTATTATAGAGGATATAAGTGATGAACCTCTTGAGGAAGATCCTACAAAAGCGATTGCTAAAGAGTCAAATGAGTTAGTGAGGAGAAGACCAAGGACCTAGATTCCTCTGTTCCGGAAGAGGAAGTCCATGAAGAAGTTAATATCTCTCATCTGGATTCCCCTGCAGACTCTGGATCTAAAGGAGAAGAAAGAATAGAGGAGCAAACCAGTCAAGAAAAAGAAGTAAAGGAAAGGGAAAAAGACCAAATAGAGAAGACCCTTGGAGACAGTTCTAAGACTACAGAAGGGAAGAAGACTCTGTCTTTGGCAAGAGACACTGTAGAAACTCTCAAATATTTCTTGACCAAAGAGATGATGGAATTTGATGAACCAGAACTGCTTCAAGGACCATTCAATTTTGATTCCTTCTCCCCGGTTCAAACCATGAAGCTAGCATCCTTTACTCAAGCAAAGGCAAAAGAAAAACTTCTGAAGTCTCACATGGAAGACTATGAGCTCATAGAAACTACATCCGGTGTATTGGAGAAGATCATGCCATCCTTCCAAAAGGATCCTTCAGCCTCCACATCCTGTAATCTAAAGTCTCTTATAAATTCTGTTCATACACATTTTGATTCCTTAGAGAAGTCAGCAGAAGAAAAGGTCTGGAAGTAGTTTTTGGGAAAGAGATTCTCTGAAGTACAAGGACTAATAACCAATGATAGGAGAAATATGGATATTGGGATAAAGAGCTTAGAAAATGCTCTTAAAGATGGTAGAGAAATGTATAAATTTTGTCTATCCTGGTCCAAAGTAACAAAGGATATTGAGAAGAAAATGAAAGAGCAAGAGGATAAACTATCAAGCGTATCTCAGAATTTTGATCCTCTCACCTCCTCCATATTAAAACAAGAGTGTCAAACTATTGCAGTTTTAAATGAAATTAAGAATCTTGAGAAGGAGAATAAAAATAGAATGAGCAGGTTAAGTGAACTTAGAAGGATAATTATCCCTAAGTTAGAGGCCATGCATGAGGCCCTAACTGATGCTCAGACCATAGCCCAGACCAGTGATCTGACAGATCTAAAGAGGGCAGAGGCTTTTACATTCCTGTTGAGTGGTCACATCTCAATTTTGGACAGGATGAAACAAAGTTGGGCAACAAAATTTGTCCAATTGAAGACAACTTTGGCAGATATACTTCAGTATATGTAAGTATGTTACGTATATATATTTATGCGGCCAAGTATAGATTAATTTTGTTGATATTGGTATGCGGATCCTACCATTTTCCATTGATGTCAAAGGGGGAGTGAGGAGCAATGCAAAATGTGGAGCATAGCTAAGGGGGAGCTCTGAAAAAATGTACATTAGAACAAAGCATCAGCCAAGGGGGAGTATAGTATAACACTTAGTCATTTTTCACTAAGTGTTGCCATCAATGCCAAAGGGGGAGATTGTTGGCAAGAGACATATTGTGGCTTCATGAGTGTTGTCATTGATGGCAAAAAAATCCATCCCACACATCCACAGGACATGGTATGACCATACCGAAAGACAGACTAAAGTGTATCTTGGTCTGGTAAGTAAGAACAGAGCATGTAGCAAGGTTTGACAGTTAGGTCTGGATCTCTTAGAGGAAGTATCTTAGTAAAGTGCAGACTTGGGAAAGTCAAGAGGAGTACCATGACTAATATATTCCATAGATTGAACCTCCGGTGATGTAAGAGTGAAAATATATGAACACCTAAGTGTTGGGTTCCTGTTTGGCAGAGTAGACTAAGGAAGAACTGACTAACAGAGCTTCAGACCTTAATCTGGATGAGATATTAATGGTAATAAAGTTTCTTAAGCGATCATTCATGATTGGCCAACATGATTGATGACTTCTATAAGTATCTCTTTGATACACATCACTTGGTAAGCAAGGATTCAACCGACAAACCAGAGTTTGGGAAAGTATTGAGTATTCCTGATGCCGACTAGAAAGATGTTGAAATCCTTTGTACAGATATATATACCAGATGGATTTCGATGAGAAGGTGTGTGTGGTGTATTGTGAAGTGTGAAGAAAAGTAGAGAGCAAAGTGGAAGAAGTAACATAGGTCTGGTATGTGACAAGACAACAACACTAAAGGAGAAGAAGAATGAAGTACAGTAGATCAGTGTACTGAGCCTAATCAGAACTGAACCTCAGCATATGTGGATGCTTCTCATTAGTTCAAGTATCTTGTTATTCTCTTTATAACTTGTAGACAGTGAGTCTCTTGTAGGCAGTGAGCCTCTTGTGAGCAGTGTGCTCGGGCAATGAGCCCTAATTGGCAAGTGCCATTTGTACTACCTTATTCTTTTAATAGGGAATAAAATCTTGGGTTAATCACCCCATTGTTTTTTCCTTAACAGGGTTTTCCATGTCAAAATCATTGTGTTATGTGTATTGAGTTTATTTCTACTTTCATGGTTACGCATGCTTATTTAATTTGATGTTGCACTAGTTGTTAAAGAAGAACATAAAGTTAAAATAATCAAGATAACTGATTCACCCCCCCTCTCAGTTATCAACAAAAGAATTGTCCAATGATGAAATAAGCACTTCAAAATACTTGCACCATCAAGATGTCAAAAGCAAAGCATCCATCATACATCCATTATACATCCATACATCTGAATCGCATGCAATAAATGATCCAAGCAATGCAAAGTATCAATACAAAATGAAGCTTGTGAGTCTTTCTATCGAGTCATTGTTTCAATCAATCTTCTATCTACCATTCTGTCATTTCTGTGTCGATAGAGTACATTTGGACATCACAAAAACATAGAATATAGTTGCATATCATATCACATGAGATAGTCATTTACATGGTTAAATCAGTTGCATACATAATAAAGTGCATCAGGTCATCCATATACACATTTTACAATCATCATATATTATCAACAGAAAAAAATCAAAAACATAGATAAGTGCATCACATAAATTGCATAATCATATAGATACCATTTACATTCACACACATTAGAGGCATATCAAGTAAAACACATAGCATCATATAGCATCACATAGCATCATATGAAAAATCTGCATTAGATAAACAGCATAGCATCAAGTAAACATCTAAGTCTACATTAGATAAACATATGCAACACATCATACAATAGAAATGCATCCATAACTCATAAGTATAGAGAACATCAAATAGCTACATCATCATACAAATATCATAAGTATTTCCAAATGTACAAAATCAAGTGGTCCATATCTGAGTCAATGTCATATACAGTAAATACATCTCAAGGATGATGATACATGTCTCAAGATACAAAAGTGGTACATAAGTATATCCAGCTATTTGAGCCATCAAAAAGTGTACGTAAGATCCAAAATCTACCCAAGTGTCTGCTAACCCTACTGTTGTGAACCCCTGCTCCCAGTAGTGTCCTCTGTCTCCCCTCCTCTGTCAGACCCAGACTGTTATGGGCCCATCATGAAAGGTCCCGACCTCGACCCACATGTTCTCTGAGAAGCCATAGACTGGCTCCTATAGCTCAGAGCCCTCTAACTGGTTGGCACGACACCGTGATATAAACCTTAGTAATATTGTGTCTGAGCCTACGCTCTAGCAAGCTCACCTTGCACCTGTGCTAACTACCCCTGCACCTATGCCAACTATGTCTGTGCATGTGCTAGTTGTGCCTGTGCCTATGATAACTAAGCCTGAGCCTGGTGTACCTGTCCAACCAAAAAATTATTGGTGGCATCTGTCCCAAGGGATGACACTACTGTATCTCGCTCTACTCAGATAACTCATATCCGTGCCTCTGCCATATCTCGCTCTCTAGTGAGCCCCGAGATAACCTCTGCATCTATCTCTCACCGGGCATCAACCGTCCTAAGCTATGCCCACAGCTACCTAACCTGTCCTCTTAGCATAGCTATAGCTCTCTCCTGGGTGTCCAGTTGAGCTAGACCCTGAGGTGCCTGTGCCTATCTCTGTCCCTATGGCTGGGGTACCTACTGTTGTGCCACCTGCTGAGGTGGTGGCATTTGTGCTTGCGGAGTGTGGGAAGGTCCCTCCCCAGCTCTCCTCCTCTGTCTAGGTTTGTCTATATCATCTCCCCCACCTCCTCCTCCTCCATCATCTCCACCACCTCCCCGTCCTCCTCCCCTCCTCCTCCTGCCAACCTGGCCCTCATCATCTGAATCTGCCTTGTTTATACAAGGCACCAGTTCTCTAGGTCTTGAGTACCTTAGAAATGGATGAGTAGCAAACCACTCCTCAAAGTCCTGAGTCATTCCAGCATCTGCAATCTCCCTCGTCATATCCCAGGCAACATAGGGAGTTTGCCAAAACTCTACCACTGCCTCCTCGTAGGATACAACTGGCCCCCATCTGAATCTCTTAGCATGAGTCCGTACAAATAGAGCTTGCCCTTGTGGCATGCCCTGCCTCCTACCGAACTATCTTTGAACCCGACTAACAATATATCTCTATAAGATGAACTATGTTCGGCCTATCAGCCACCACATCTGGTAATAGTATGGCAGCTCATCCATCTCATCCTCCCAAAGCTCATAGTTAGATATGGCCGCTAGATGACCACATCTACTCAATCCAAAGCATGCCTCCAGTACTCGAGCTTCCCTAGCCTATGCTGGGAAATCACTCCTGCGTAGCCATAGTTGTATGGCTCTCCTCTCTATCTATCAAAAACACAAATTGGTCTAGTGATCGCTATGTGCTCCCATAGCCAAAACTGCAGCAATGACACACCTGTTGATAGGCTCGCACCCCTATGGTATACCACCTGATGCATGTCATGGTATAGGTACGCCAGCACGTAGACACCCCAAGCATAATGGGTGCCCTCTATAACCATCCTCTCCCTAATCCATCCCCATCTAATGGGGAACCCATGTGATCTCCTATCGGGGCATACAACGCCTCCGATCAATCCTACAACAATCCCTTGGAAATAGTCATAGTAATCATGAATGTCCTACCAAGAGATGACCTGTCTGACCAGCTCGGGGTCATCGAATACTTGCCTACACTCAGTAAGTCCTACGTCCCTATGTGGATTGTACTCCAAAGCTCTCCCTGAATAGGCAAGTAGAGTATCTTGTATACGTCCTCCAATGTAACCATCATCTCGCCAGTAGGGAAGTGGAAGGTCCCGTCCTCACTGTGGAACCTCTCCACTACTACAGTCAGTAACTCATGGTTCGCTCGAACATCGGGCATAAAGAAAACATAGTCCAAACCCATCGCACCGAGTGCCTCTCAATCCAACTCTGTCAGCATATGTCGCTACAACATAGGCATGGGAAACTACTCCCTCGACTGAAGTGTATCTCATATGTCCTCCTGCAAAGCACATAAAGCAAGATGTCAACCTAAAGCTGCAAGTACCATACTCAACATATCTATAGAAACATATCAACTAACTTAACATATGAAATTGATCAAAATAATACACTACATCTCTTGACTAGATTCCTACAATCTCAGAGATAGCTTATCGATTGATGCATCAAACAGGATGCCAATCGAGTCAATTCCGTTAGGTAAATTGACTATCTATATCATATGCACCATAACTTTTCTGTCAAATGCACTGTTTCCTGTTAAATGCACCACTTCTGGCAAATGTGCCGCAATATTCCATGCATGTGCTGACTTATACTGTAAATGCGCCGCAGAATTATACATGCACCGATTTAACTCATGCATGTGCATCTTTACTGTATGCATCGTTCTATATCCTAAATGTGCAACAGAATTATAGATGCTCAGTTTCGCATGCCATATGCACCAAACTACGATCTGGCACATTTGTCTATCTTATTTTCTCCTAGCATTTATTACACTAAAAATTGACTCTAGGGGAAGTTTTTCGAGATACATACCGGGGGTCCTGCCTCTGCTGGCCGGTCAAATCATCAGACTCACTCAAAGCGATGCTCCTCCCATGGAATGTCCATCCTCATGCTGACTTCTCTATGTTCTATACTCTCCTAAGCTCTCAGAAGCAAATCAAATAAAGCCAAGTGTACAAATAAATTGTCTTGTGGACCCAGCTCCTATATATAGCATGAAAACCCTAAACTAGCTATGTGGTGACTATGACTACTTCCCGCACCCATTTTCTTCCCAGTTTCTTCCCATTTCTCTGAAACACATCCTGTTTTCTTCAAACCTAACCAAGTTTTCCCTTCATCTTCATGAGATCGTCCGTCTCACGCTTTTTCCTTCTTCCTGTCCAATCTCCCAAGGGGGCATCCTATCGTCATAACCTATACCAGGGGCAAACTAGGGCATGTATCATTATTCAAACAATCGATTTCTTTGAAGCAACACTGTAAATTGCATTGCATCAAAGAGGGGCAAAATGCATACGCCTAAAAATGACACGACTCTGCCCAAATAAATATTCTTAATGTTTATTTCAGTCAAATTCCTCTATCAATAAATAAATAAACACATTTATTTATTTGATTCATATTCTCCCAATAATTAAATAAAATTAATTTATTTAATTAAATTCCTAAAATTCTTCTAATTCTTCCAAAATCATTCTAAATTAAATAATACCAATTATTTAATTAGTTCTCCCAAATTCATTCTAAATTAAATAATATCAATTATTTAATTGTTTCTTCCAATAATATCTTCTCTAAATTTAAATAAATCAAATATTTATTTAAGTTGTCTATTTCTTCTAAATTGAGTTATCTCTAAATATAATTCAATCCTTGTGCACATGCAATTGAATATTCTAAATATTTAATTAGCTAAAATATCTTCTCATCCTCATGCAATTTCCATTCTCTAGTTCTATTCTCTTAACTAATTGATCTATTCTTTTAATTGATTTATCTCTTCAGTTAACTTATTCTTCTATTTTATTAATTCCTCTCATACAAAATAGAGGGAGACACTTGTCTTCTTCTTATTCGCGCACATTCCTCAACCGTTCTATACCATTGATCTTCTCATTCTTTATATACTGTTTATTTTCTCTTTCTCAAGTCTATAAATTGAACCCAATTCTTCCATTTCATTCATCCAAGCTTTAAGTAAACTTACTCTATAGGAATTACAGCACACCTTTGGCACCAATTCCTTCATTGCTTGTGATCAAACTTGTTACCACACCACTACTATCATTGTTGTGAAGCTCATCTTCATGGCAAAATTATCATAGTCATTCCCATTGAACATCTTGGAATCATAGCAAGGAAGTGCACCTTCTAAGGGCCATATTCATTAGACAAGGTCATTTGTGATAGATGATTAATGGAAGCTGAGAATTAAAGGAGGTATGCTTTTGTATTGTTCATTGTTTGATTGAATCTCTTTTGTTCATTATTTCATTGAGTTTTGGGTATCGTTGATATTTATATATTGATTATTCATTTAGATCTAATTTTGCCTTAACAGATACAAAAGTTGATAAAATGGAGATTGAACAACAAGATGTTGAGGAACCTGATGATGCTAAGAAAGCATAAATGACTGAGAAGCCAGATTAGGAAAATGAAAAGGAATAAGAAAAGGAGGAGAATGTAGAACATGAACAACTTGGTGATTCATAGCTTTCCCCTTAGAAGGATCTTCCACCAGAATCACAAGTTTCTACACCCCTTCCTCATGCTCCTGTTTCTGGTAGTTTTCTAGTAGTTTCTAATGTTCCTGTTTCACTTATTTTTGTTGTTTTTTCTGATAATACCCCTACCTCTGTAAGAACAAGTTTTGGGATTGTATTTGATTCTTCTAGTTCTATTACAAGTCTAACTTCCCCATCATTTGATATTGGTGAACAATCTGTTCTGGAGTATTTTCTAGATGGTTCAGAGAAAGTTGTTGACACAAGTGCAATTTTTACCAACACTAGTCCTATTGTCACTATAACAGGTGTGAGCATGGATCCAACAAAATAGGTAATTGATTCTTCTCTAAATGTTGGTGCCTCTACTCTTCCTCCATGGTTGTTTGCCTACACTCCTAAGAGAAAGAAGCAAGCAATTTCACCTGATGAAATTGATATAGAGAAGTTACTTTCTGCTAAGCCAAAAGCCTAGAAAAAGAAACCTAAAACTATTTCTAGGTTTATTAATGAAAAAGGAATCAAATATGCAGAAATTGCCAAGCCACCAGATGATGCCATGGAAAATACTTTTGATATGAATGATTCTATTATCTCTAGAGTTGAGTTAGGTAAGCTGACTCATGAAGGTATCAAGGCAGACTTTCAAGCCACTACAAGTTCATTGCTTGAGAAATATATGAGGTCAAGAAGGAGAAAGAGTAGTACAAAGCAAAGGCAGAACAACTTGTTGTTCTTTAGAAAATAGTAAAATCATATGATATCGTGGAACCGATGGCAGTGACTATTGATGACCCTCTTATTCAAAAGGTTGAGAAGGTTCAGGCCAGAAGGAGAGTTGTTGGTGACATTGTGGAGCAGTTGTTGGCATAGGGAAGAATTCTATTGTAGACCACAGTGGAAAGAAAAGGAAAGGGGGACAAGGCAAAAGTTGAGCTAGATAACCTTATTGATTTACTTTTTCAAGAACTACAAGATCAAGAGGAAAGCTTAGAGGAGTGGATTCAGATGAAGAAGATCAAAATAAAGAACTTGATAGCCATTGGTGTGATCTCAAACCGAGAGTCTTATCTTAAGACCAAGGAATCTATTGCCCATCATATCAATGTGATAAAAGGTTTACTTGATGACTTATGCCAAGTACATGAAAATAGTGAAGAAAGTAGTGTCTTGCTTCTACATAGGTTGGAGGAACTACCATGCACTCTGACAGGTGAAGGTCACAAGTTTCTCTCATCAGAGGAAATGATAGATGCTTTTGAGAAGATGGTGCAGCAGAAATTTGAAGATGAAGTGCCTACGGTGGTTTTGATGGATAGCCTTTATGATGATCACTCAACTTTTTAGAATCTAAAGAATAATCTTGAGAAGCATGATAAAGTAGTAAAGGCCATCAGGGATGCAGTTCTTAGTGCTCGTACGATCTCAGAGAATACATCCAAGCCTAATGTTTGTGAAATGGTAGCGGTGCAAACTATGTACAAAAACTTTTTGAAGAAGAACGATGGTGGTAGCTGAAGTTCCTTTTCAATGCCTTAGTTTATTTTCAGTCTTGTAGATGTAATTTGAATTTTGTTATGGACAAACTCACATGTATTTTTCCAAAATGTAATTACATGTGAGATAAACGAAGTCTCAAGTCAAATAGGACTCCTATTTTTGAATAAGTCAAAGTAGTTAGAATTTTCCTAAATTTTCTCTAGGCTCCTCCCTATAAATAAAGAGGGCCTCTATTGTAATTTTTATCTTTTATCTATTGCAAAGAAACTCTGCCGAATTGGAAAAAATTTCAAGACTTTGAGATTTTTATGTTTATCAAGTTTTCAAGTGAATATCAATATAAGAAAGCAATTTGAATATCAAACTTTGAGTTGAATCATATTGTTTTATGATATCAGTGTTTTTATGTCATTGGTGTTATATTATATTGGATCATTGCTGGAATTGTGGAGTTTATTAAAATTTGAGAGAAGTGTTCTTGTTTTGGTTAAATAGACTTTGTGCTATTTTCTCATTGCAGGAGTTTGTGTTAACATTTGTGAGGATATAATAGTTTATAGACTTTGTGCTAAAAACTGTTGTGTTCAAGTTAGTTATATTGTGTTGGATAAAAGAGGAGACTTTGGGCTACATTTGAGTTGATTAAGGTTTATTTGGAGAAGATAAGTGAAGCAATAGAAAACTTTGTGTTTCTATGGTTTATCTTGATTTGTAAGTTATCAAATATTGTTTTTGTTGAAGTTGTTATTTTGAAGAGAAAAGCATCTATTTTAAAAGAAGAGAATAGGATGAAGTGATAACACCCTAATATAGTTTTTAGAAAGAGCTCATTATATAGAGGGAACCTCCCCTTGTTGAGAGGAGAGACTCAGTCTCATTATAGATGTGGTGATATAACCATTTTGTTGTCGGTTAGCTAAACGACAAAATATTCACCCAATAGTTTTTTGGTGACTCTACTGGGGAAGAACGTGCAACTTGGAACCTCACACTTTGAGTTAAAGCATTTCATCCTCTTCCATTGTTTTAAGTTGTTTCCAAATCTTTATTGAGTACATTGCATTCTGGTAGACTCATGATATACAAGAAGCAAGAGAGCTTAAAGAATTATTGATCCTGTGTTTGAATTGATGCAACAAAATAACTTTGGTCTTTTGCCTCTACAACCTCAGCTTCAATGAACTAGGAGTTTTCCTCCTACCAATGCCAGGTCTCCAATACCAGGTGAAGCTTCTAGCTCTAGTACTAATAGATTTTTATCTATTCGAATCCCTCAAAGGTTTGTTATCCCACCTTTCAATTAGCACATAATGGTAGCTTAGGGCCCATGGGGTAATACTTTTGGTCCTTTGAATTTAACGCCACCATTGCATGAACTACCTCATAGTTCAAGGAAGAATTTCCCTAAACTCTATGGTGATGGGAAGGTCCATCCTGATGAACATATTGTAGCCTTTTGCATAGCTTGTGGTGTGATAGGGGTGGAACATGAAGATGTGGCTGTGAGACTTTTTGTAGAAACATCGCAAGGTGCTACTGCAGATTGGTTCTACCATCTTCAAGCCCAAACCATAATCGATTGGAATACTCTCAAAACCAAGTTTGAAGATAGGTTTAAACCTATAGAAGATGCACATGCTTTGTTATCTCAACTAACATAGATGAAGAAAGAGCCACACGAGCCCATGCGAGATTTCATTGCCAAGTTCAATAAGTTGACAAATAGGATTCCCACAACCGCTCAACCAATAGCGGAAAATCTTAAATGTTTCTTAATCAACTCTCAGCTTCCTGAGGTAATCTTTCTATTGAGGTAGGTTTTTCCTGTTGATCTTTCTCTAGCTCAAAGATTAGCTATGGAGGTTGAAGATGATCTTATCCTTTCAGGTAAGATAAGAGGAGATTTAAACAAAAATGGAGGCCAACCCTCTACTGATAATTCTTCCACAAGCACCACAGATCCTATGGTACAAAAGTTAGCAAATGAGTTACTAGCTTTGAAAAAGAAAATATCCCAAGGTATGTCTGCTCCTTCTTATAGGGATATACCAAGGAGAAAATTTCCTAACAATTCATATCAAGGCAATGCTGCCAGAAATCAAGGGCAACAAAATCATCTTCCACCGACATAGGGGAAACTTGCCATTGAAGCAGCACCAGTCAACTCAGCAGTTGGCTACTATGAAGAAGAACATGACAATTCTTTCCAACTTGATTTGGACTAGGAGAATAATGCTAATCTTTTAAAAGAAGGAGAAGAAGAATTAGCTGGCAACTCTACCATTGGTTTTTTGAATTACCAAGGTGAAGCTAAAAGAGAAGGAGAAGTATATGATGGAGCATATGCTATTTTTACTAGGTCCTAAAATCAATCAAGTTAGCAAGATGATAAAGGAAATACAAGAGAGGAGCCTCAACCTATGATCTCGATTGCTAAGCGAGGAACTCAGTTGTCTTTTCAATCAAAGGACCCGGTTGTCAATAAACAAGTAAGTTCATCTAGTAATCCTATTTCTTCTACTTTTGTTCCTCAGACCAGTACTACCCCGACCAAAACCCAGAATGATGGATTTCCTTCCTCTGTATCTAGTTCATTTCATCTCTTTGACATAATAGTTCATGCTAAGAAAACCAAAATCCAGATGTCTGAGGTAGAGTATCTACAAGCTAATCCTAAATAGTTTGATAGGTTAGCTAAGTATGTTAAAAACAAGACTGCCCCTACAGGGGAAGATTCTCCCAAAATTGCCCATGACTCCTCAAAGAACAAATCCACCCAAAATAACCTAGTCACTACTCCCCTTATTGCTCCAGAGAAAATAGAACCCTTCTATGTTTCTCTATTGGTCAATGGGCACAAAATAAGCAATTGTATAATAGACTCCATGGCTTCTGATAATGTCATGCTTGCCAAGGTGGTAGATGCTCTCGGTCTTACTTTGACCAAGACCTTTGGGAGATGTTTCTCAATGAAAAATAAGCACGTGTCATTGTTAGGCCAAATCAAAGATGGCTAATTTGTATTT
The DNA here is from genome assembly GCA_027924645.1 of Cunninghamia lanceolata. NCBI lineage: Eukaryota > Viridiplantae > Streptophyta > Pinopsida > Cupressales > Cupressaceae > Cunninghamia > Cunninghamia lanceolata. The sequence goes on from BSBN01001652.1 coordinate 10,790,331, forward strand.
GCAGCCTTTCCAGATAAGAGAATCAAGATGACCGTCCTAGTGGCTGATGTTCCAGCTTCTTATGGCATTTTGCTTGGGCATAATTTTTGTAAAGATGTGAGTGAAGAACTGAACATGGATTTATCTGAGGCAAGGACACCTATTAAAGGTGTCATGTAAAAGTTGCTTCTTGAGAAGGAGGCAAAATATATTGTTCCCCAAACTGAAAATCTAAAAGCCCAAATTTTGTTTGAGTCTTCAGGAATGGGTAATTATTTTTTGTCTACTAAAGATACTTCTAGTACATCAGACGAGAGTTTAGATATTTCAGATGGAGAATTAGAAGATAATTCAGATGAAAGTTTAGACGAGAGCATAGTAATGTCAGATTCTTCTCTTTCTGATGAAGAAGAATCTACTAGTTGTAGAAACATCAAAGTGAGAAATTCAAATGATGTTTGGATTTTAGAATTTGATGGCAGTTGTTCTTCCACTAGATCTGGAGCTGGAGTTGTTTTAATATCTCCACAGGGTGATATCTTTCCTTTCTCCTATAAGCTGCAGTTCAACAATACTAATAACATTGCTGAGTACGAGTCATTATTGCTCAAAATGGAGGATGCTCATGTTAAAGGTATTAAAAATCTTCATGCACAAGGTGATGCTAAACTTGTGGTTTCCCAAGTGAGAAATCTTTATCAGACCAAGAATGAAAGGCTAAGACATTACCACAATCATGTCTGGGATTGCATTGAAGGTTTTGATGCTATTGACATCTCTGCAGTGCTGAGAGAGTTTAATGATCGTGATGATTCATTAGCTCTCTGCCACTCTTATGGTCCCCCATAAGGATTTCAAAGGTGACAAGTACACAATTGAGTTGGTTTTCTGACCAAGTGTGCTGGACAATGCTAACCATTGGTAGGTCTTCAATGGTGACAATCAGATCATAGCTTTCTTAGAAAAGACATATAACTTTGATGAGCTCTATTTTGACGGTAGTGATTCCCCACCACATGAATATGTTTCTGAAATAGATTCACAATCTGGTGAGGAGATTCTCTAGCTAAAATGGAATAAGATTCCAAATGGTTTGGTTTCTCTAGAAAAGTTTGTTGTCTCTCAGATTTGCACGCTTGCATATAGTTGTGAAACCTCTACAATCTGGAGTAACATGGGAATGATCTCTAAGTGTGGGACTTTGCTAAATGAGATCAGACCTCTGAAGAACGCTGGCTTCCTTACCTAATCATCACCTAAAACTACTAAATTTTGGGGGGAAAGGGAGAAGGAATGCTTTAAAATGAAAGATGAGACAAAAGCTTGAAAAAACAAAAGGGTGATTCACCAAGTTTAATAAAAGAATCCTCACAATACTGAGAAAATGCACAGCATAACCGAATATAGCAAGCAGACATACATAGATTCGATTGATCCTAGCAAAGGTGAGAAACCAGATGATTGAGAGGAACAAAGACATTCACAAACAATCATATGCAGATTCACACAGGACTAGAAATTAGTCTAAAGAGGTAAAATAACTTGAATATATTCAGTGGGAAGGCATAGTTACAGTAGTAGAAAGCTCTATTTGGAAACAAAAAAAGCTTGAATGCTAAATATTTTCCCAACCTTATTTATATCATATGAATGCATATATATAGCATTCCAAATTAACCTAGGGCAGTTACAAAATTTTCTCTAAGAGCTATCTCAGAAAATATCCTCCCATGAATGACTGTCCACCTATAGAAGCTACGGTGTCCAATATCTGGCACTAGGAAGATAGAAGATATTTTCAATCTTTAATACAGCAGCTTACTCATCGATCCTCAGCAATGCATATATGAAAATATCTGAAACAGGGTGGTGGAAAGATATTTGATCATCAATGTGAGTTGCTTCCTCATTGTGCAACAATGAATGCAAGAAATATCCCTATCTGCTCACAAGAGGTCGCTGAAATGTCCACTTGATTAAAAAATACAAAGCCAGATCTAAAAATGGAAAGGTGACAAAAACTCCTGAAAACCTTTCCAAATGAAAGAGGGGACCAAAATATGCATCTTTGCCTCTTGCAGCATGTCAAAATTCACCAGGACGGAGGAGATATAGGTGGTCAAAGTTTCAGTCAACTGCCCGTATATATCACTTTGCATCTATGTATATATCACTTGAATTTGCCACCTAAATCGGCATCCAAAAACCTTCTCTGCAACTCCTTTGTATATGCATGGCGCCTTGTATATCGGGCTTTGTATGTTGCTGATATACAAGTCAAAAATATACAAGCCACTGTAGCTAATGCATTTGCCTTGAATTTGCGACTTGTATATACATACAATCACCCTTGTATGTGCGGGCCCCACCAATTGTATATCACGTTGTAGCTAGCTTTGTATATCTCAATATACAAGTTTAAAATATACAAGCAGCAAAAACATGCAAAGTGCTTGTACCTTGGCGGACCCCAGAATAATTGCATGTTGCCTTTGTATGTATGAACATACAAGCCACAGACTCCAAAATGACCACTAGTTGCATTTGACTGCCCTGGCGAGTCTGGCTTGTATCGCCTTTTCTTTGTATATTTCCTTGCATGTTCAAATATACAAAACACTTACATATACAAAGCGGACCTGACACCTAAATATTCTGAATTTGATCTTGGATTCAAGTCCGCCTTGTATACATCCTTTGTATCTTTGACTTGTATATGCAAATATATAATTGCTCACATACATACAAGCCGCGAACCTTAAAATTTTTATGAAACAAGTTTAAAAATGCAATCGGGTCCGGCTTGTATGTAAACCCTTGTATATCCCGATTGTATGTGCAAACATACAATCGCATATACAAGCCACTGTAGCAACTTGCCGATATACATTGCACTGTTCATTTACCTTTGCATCTTCGACTTGCATACTTGTATGTTTGATCCTTTGTATATCAGCTTTGTATGTGAAAACATACAAAGCAAAATATACAAGCCACTGTAGCCGATGCATATTTGTCTTTGTATATCGCCGATATACCAACACCCCTGTATATTGTGGACCCCGCCATTTGTATATCGCCCCTGCGCTTTTCCCTTGCATGCATCCTCCAAGCTCGAGTTGATAAACTTTGAAATCCGGCTTGTATATCTCGATTGTATGTGCAAACATACAATGTGAAATATACATTTTCTTTTGTATATGTGCCGATAGACATTCCACTGTAGCACATGTATCAAAGTCGGCCTTGTATGTGTTTCATTGTATATTAGGTTGTATGTGTGAACATACAAACCCGATATACATTCCAACTTGATATACAATTGTAGAATATTCTGGGAATCTACTTTGTATGTAGCCATTGCATGTTGGAAAATATACAACACAATATGCATTTGAACCCTGATATACATTGAGGGAATATTCTTGGAATCTACAATAGATTCCCTCAATGTATATGTATTTTCTAAGCCTGATATGCATCTTTCCTTGTATATTTTTGTACATTGCCGATATACAAGAAAAAAACTTGTATATAGCTTTTGCATATTCTTTTGTATGTACAAAGGCGAATGTATATGCAAGTATGTATACAGATACAAATTATAAAATATGAGAAATCCCAGTGATAGAAAATACTTGAGGCCAAAAGATTTCTATGTTTTTCTGGGTTTTTTGCAAGGAATCTTTAGGCAAGATCTTGAGATTTTTAAACAAGGCATGCATGAGTACTTGGAATATTTACACCTTGTATGGTCATTTCTAAAGGATTTTCAAAGAAAATGCAAGGTGAACTATTTAACTTTGGACAGAGGCAAAATAGGTCAACATTTTGGTGACCTCTATGGGGTGTTAGCCTACTAAACAATTAGATCAGTGGCCTTGAGCATCCATTGGGCATGGAGTCATACAGAAACAAAAATATGTCTTGACAAGGAAACCTAATTTTAGCAACTCAGCATATTAACAGTGAAGAACATTTGGAAGACCAAGCCAAGACAAAAAATGCTGAAGGCAATCTCTCCAACTGTGCTAGACAGCACTTAGGGAAAACAAAATGATCTAAACTATTGTGCAGCAACACTTATTGAAAGCAAGAATTCTAATCTACTGATTTACAAGGTACTCATACCTCAAAACACCTCTTTAGATGTATCTTGTTAACTGGGATAGGCAGATTTTGTCCATCCATGCTTGATAACTGAAATGCATTGTGCTCCTTGCATTCAATAATGAGAAATGGGCCACTCCACATGCTGTCAAACTTGGAATGCTTTCCTGGTCTGCTTTTTAATTCATCCCATTTGAGCACCATATCACCCATTCTAAAATTTCTGGGGGTGGCCTTTTTATCAAAATTTCTTTTTGTTTGAAGCTGATGATACTCCATGGTCTTCATGGCTTTATCTCTGCTCTCTTCAAGCTCCATCAGTTGAGCATATCTGACAGCCATGGGGTCCTCTGCTTCAAACATTTCCAGCTGATTGATAATGTCTAGGGCTGGCAGTTCCATAGATATAGGCAATCTTGCCTCTTTTCCATACACTAGTAGATATGGGGAGTTCCCAATAGACTTCTTAGGAGTTATTCTATCTGCCCACAGGGGAAATTTTAGATTGGTGTGCTAGGTCCTCTGGTTATCCTCCATTGATCTTTTAATAATCCTCATGAGATTTTTATTTGTAGATTCAGCCAAACCATTACCCTATGGATAATAATTTGATGAAGTATTTAAATAGATCCCATTCTTAACAACCCAGTCAGTTATTTTCAATCCTACAAAGGCCAAAGCATTGTCTGAGATAATAGACTCAGGCACTCCAAATCTGGAAACCAAATCACAATAAAAATTTAAAACAACATTCTCATTGGATTCCTTCAGGGCCACTGCTTCAGTCCACCTTGTGAAATTGTCTGTAGCTGTAAGTATCCACCTATGGCCTGCACTTGATAATGGGTTAATAGGACCTAAAAAATCAATGCCCCATCTCATAAAGGGCTGCTCTACCTGAATTGGCTGCAAAGGTAAAGCTGGCAGCCTTTTTTTACCGTAAAAAATAGCACACTTTATACATTTTTTGGCCCATGCATGGGCATCCTTAAATAAGTTGGGCCAGTAATAGCTAGCTCTCATTACTTTCCAAGAAGTAGTCCTTGGGGCAAAATGACCCCCTGTTGTTCCATCATGAAATTCATGTAGCACCTTGTCAGTCTGATCTTTATCAATGCACCTTAACAATACACCATTAAAGTCTTTTCTAAAGAGGATGCCATTTATTAAAACATATGGAATGGATTGCAGTCTCAAATATCTTCTTTTGGTTCTATCTAGACCTACTAGACATTCACCAGTTTACAAAAATTGAGTCATGTCATTAACCCAACTGGTGCTTACTGCTGCTGTATCATTCTTATGCTCCTCTTCAATAGTCAGAAGCACCTCCTCTTCTTTTTCTATTTCATTCTCTGGACTAATAGTGAGTTGTTCACTAAGTCCTCTGCCTCTGACAAGCTTGGTTATCTTGATTTCTATGTCATATTCCATGACTTTGGTGATCCAACCAACCCTTTTCTCTCTAACATCTTTACTCAATAGGAACTCCTTTACACTGGGATGAGTGACCATCAAATGTATCTTATTATTAGAAACAAGATGCCGAAACTTCTTGAGGCTCCTTATCACTGCAAGGACATGTTTTTCGACAAAGCTATACCTTTGCTCATACTCCTCTAGCCCCTAGCTAAAGAAAGCGATTGGTTGCTCAAAACCACCACTCTGCTGTTGTACCAGAATCACAGAGATTGTATCTAGGCTTCCATAAGCATATAAAATAAAGTCTTTAGAGAAATTAGGGTTTACCAGAGTTGACGCAGCCGGTAATGCCTCCTTTATGGATTCAAAACTAAGTTTGGCCTCCTTCGTCCAACTGAAAACTGTATTCTTCTTTAACATGGACGTCAAAGGCTTCAAAAGATTTGCAATATCAGGGATGAATCTTCGCAGAAAATTAATTTTGCCAATAAAATTTTGAAGCCCCTTCTTGTGGCTAGGTAAGGGCAACTCCAGAATAGCTCTTACCCTTTCAGTGTCAATGGTAATGCCTTCCTTTGATACAACGTGCCCTAACAGCTTGCCTTCGTGTACAACAAATATGCACTTCCTGGGATTAAGAGATATCCTGAATTCCTTGCATCTTTCAAATACTAGCCTCAGATGGGATAAATGCTCAGATGCATTCTTAGAAAAAACTGTGATGTCATCCAGGTATACCATCACCAATTTATATAGCAAACCCTTAAAGGCCATATCCATGGCTCTTTGAAAAGTAGAGCCAGCATTCGAGAGGCCAAAAGGCATTCTCCTATAGGCCATGGTGCCCCATTTAGTGGTGAAAATAGTTTTGAACTGATCCTCCTCCTTAACTAACACCTGATTGTAACCAAAAAATCCATCAAGCAAAGAAAATCTCTCTGAACCAGCTACCACCTACAGAATCTTCTCCATTGAAGGCAATGGGTAGTGATCTTTTAGGGAGGCTCTATTAAGGTCTCTAAAGTCAACACATAGCCTAATCTCTCCATTCTTTTTCCTCACCTGGACGAGGTTGGAGACCCAAGAAGTATTCTTGATTGGAAAAATAATTTTCCCCTCAATCAGTTTGGTCAGTTCTTTAATCATTAGAGGCTCAAGCTTTGGATTTAGAGGTCTTTGCTTCTGCCTCATAGGTTTTGTACCTAGTTCTAACTCTATGGTATACTGGTCAATATGAGGATCAAATCCCTTCAAGTCTGAATAATCCCAAGCAAACACATCTTCAAACTCCTAACAAAGGGCAATGAAGGCTTTCCTATCTTCAGGCGAACAAATTTTACCTATTTTGAGAAGTTTCCCCTTGAAAATTTCCAGCTCCTCATAATGTTCCTCTTTTATATGCATGCCGGTTTTGGTCTTCTTCATCTAATCATCAGTGCCAAAAATAGATTCCAAGGTTACCAATCCCTTGGGCAACTTGTTTGTTCTTAGCTGAACAATTTGATCATTACCATACTGCTATTTGAGTTTATCCTAATTCAACATGGAAAACTCATCCTCCTCTAATAAGAAACGTAGGATATGCTCATCACTTTCAAAAACTTGCCAATAAATATTATTGTTAGGGATAGAAGGCATGTCCACTATTTTTACATGAGGCTATACCTTCTCCCTTTGAATATCACTAGGGATGTCAAACTAATCCCCAATTGCAGCTAACCTATCAGCACGGGAGTTCTAACTTCTTGGAACAGAGATCAGATTGAAAGCATCAAATTCTTCAATCATGTCCCACACCCAATGTTTGTAGCACTTCAAAACATCATTTTTTGTAAGATGGAGCCCTCTTACCTAATTTACAATAAGTTCACTATCTCCAAACACCTGCAAATAGCCAATCTTCCTCTTTCTGGCCCACTGCAAACCTTGGATCAATCCCTCATATTCAGCATGAGAAGGCAAAACGGAAAGCAGAAAAATATCTTTCACCTTGTGGTGACACCAGCATTGCACCACCACTGGATCCATTTCTGCTCCTAGAGCCATCAAAATACATTTTCCATACTTCCTCATGCTACTCTGTTTGCCATCCTGGATCCTTTACCAGATTTGAAATGGTTGTTTCAGGCTCATGTAGTATGTAAATTCCCATACTAGTTTCTTGAATGTGTACCTCACGATCATCTACGATATTTTCTTAGGACCACTCCCTCAACAACACTTATGGTATACTTTCAGCTTGTAGTTCTTGAGCAGCCACAAGTTCAAGATCATTGGAAATAATCCAATTTGTATTAACAACATTTGGTGTGTACGGCTCAATGTGATGATTTGAAAGCAACTCAGATTTTAAAGTTACTTTGGTGCCATATCTGGTCCTAAAAAACATATGGGACTAGTCTGAGGATACATATCCTCCAATCTTGGCTGTAAATTCTCTTGATAAGCACATGGCAAAATAAGGAGGCAAGTCAATGATGAAGACCTCTTAGATGATTGAAACATTTGGGCAAGTGTGTAGAGTGAGACCTAGGTCTTTTATTACACCCATAGTATTAACAGTTGTGCCATCTAATTGAAGCACACCTTTCTCCAAGGGCTGGTACCTCAATCCTAACTGGTCTGTAATTTGTTTAGGCATCACGGAACTACTTGCACCACTATCTACCATATAGTTGTGTACTAACTTGTCTCCAATTATCAAAGATACATAAAATGGGAGAGACTTAGCACCTTTGTTTGGCTGTTTGCCATTATCCTGAAAGGAATTGGTAAGGATAGCCCTAGTTGGGTCGACAGTTGTATCTTTGGACACTTTTAAATTAGATAAGGTAGATTGCAATATGTCTTTTTGGCCTAGGATGGCTAATGAATCCCACATAGACATTGTCACATTCATCTTCCTCATATTTTCAATAATATTGAAAGGTGGAGTGATACTTACCTTTTGTTGTGATTTTGTAGCAACAGTATCAGCCTCTAAATGAGGCATTTCCCTTGTTGTTACTGAAGTATTTCTTTGTAAAATGTGGGGAATTTGAGATGTAGAAGCGTCAGCAGGTGCTTTTCCTTTATTTGCTGCTTGCTCCATCTCATAACCCCTCTTCTTGGTCCTTGTATTTGCTGCTATTGGCGTATTATCTCTATTCATGCCACAGAACTCACCTTCCTACTAGTTCATGAAAGCAGCATCTCCCTTAGGTTGCTCCTTGTTGTGTGGTTACACAACACACCCCATTTTGACTTGGCAAAACAGGGACCCAACTTTTTGGCTTGTCTTGTGTTGTCTGCTTCTTGGCGGTTTGGTAAAAATAAGTCATGTGCATTATCATGTGGAACCAGGATGAGGTAAGTTACCATTATGAGGTTAGTTTGTCAAAATTTGTATTTCATTTCTGTGACCTCGTATTTTGAAAGAACATTGATTTCCACGTAGGTTTGCCTTTTACATCACCTTGATATTCCTCAAGATGTGAGAGTTATGAACAGTCAAAGTTTTGGTCAAACAAGATATTCGCATGAGGAGGATGATATTTTTATAACCTCAGTCATGTTGTCGAAGATCATCCTCATCTTTGAAACATTCCCCGATAAGTCGTGTGGTCCAAATATCCGGACGTCAACTTTAAGTGGTAATAAATCTTCCCCGTCAAACAGTCTTATATATCGCGAGCGTCATATTCCAAATGTGACCTGATATTCCTTAATATCCTCCTGCCGTGAAATATCACCCTAAGCCAATATCCTGATGACATCATCCAAATCTGATAAGCAAAGAAGCAAACATGACGATGACATCATCATCACATTTACATTTCGATAGGATATTTTCTAAACATGATCATGTTCGCATAATATGAAGATGACGTCATGATGCCTTTCTGATACAAAGAATGAATATCAGGATGATGTCATCCCAATATTCCAAAAGAGAGACATGTAAGTTTATCTCATCATCATCATATTTGAAACATCACCTGATACATCGAAATATCCTCCTGACGTACTAAACATAACCAAAAGGTGCTTTTGTCAGCCGGATCTTGTCGCGATAACCATTCCAATTTGGTGGAGAAGGATGACATTGAAACCTGACCTGATATTTGCAAATATCATCCTGCCTTCATGATATCCTATCACATGGATATCCCCCCACTCACGTTGCCACCATTATCATTTAATGTGCGCAGACATGGTAGGTGGTTCCCGCCGACCCCGGAACTCAATGAAACACCTGGCGAGATCCTACGTTTTCACACGGATAATCAATGAATACAATCTAATTTGTCAAAGTTGCCCTAAATTTACCCTAATTGCAAGGTTAAAAGGTAATTCAACCATCATTTTTATATTTACCTTGTGAAAAAATTGTTTTACAGAGCACCAGCTTCCATATCCTCATACAGGTGATTGTTGCACGATTTGAGCTCACAGACAGAAGGAGGTGCGGGATCATCAATTGAATTAAGAGTGTTGTTAACAGTCTACTGGTATAAAAGAGAAATCTGCATAACCAAGTAAGTAAATGAAACCCTCATCATGCTGTTTTTGTTCAGGTACGATGATGTAAGTTCTAGTTTATGCATCCATATGATTAGGTAATGTTGAAAAGATAATAGTAGGCATGGTGATTTATGAAGTTAATGGCAATATGCATACATGTGTATACCTGTTGTGAGATAGGATTTTGTTAATTGCAGGTACTCATGGCTGACAAGAGATTAGTTAAGTGTCAAGAGGAATTCAGTAGGCCCATGTTCTCTTCTCAGAGGGGTGTCTTGTTTAAATACGGGGCAATTACAAATACCCATCAAGGGAGCACCAATCTGGAAGCCTGGTCAGCTAGGCTGAATGATGGGAATGACAAGAGTCCTGCGCTGGACGCGGTGTTCATATCAGGAATGTGGAATGCTGCTGGTTTTCCATACTCCATGGAGTCTCCGGAGCTGGTCATAGAATGTGCCCAGAATTATAACCCTGAGACAAGGCAAGTGATGAAACATGGGAGGATATATGTAGACCTATCCATCAAGGGTCTCTCCTGGACATTTGGATTACCACTGGGTAGCAAGGTCAAAAGTGTAGACCTGAAAAAGTCTGAAAAGGAATATGAAGCCAACAAGAAATCAGCCAGGAAGAACATGTATCAATGGCGGGCTGAGAACAACACATATCCTGCAGCAGCCAAACTTCCTGTGCACCTATTGAGGAATACCAATACATGATTGCACTCCTGAACAGGGTAACAGGCTAGCCTGATGCTGGAAGTTTCCGCAATTGGATGTATGGAATAATCATGATGTGTTTATATTCAGATATCAAGCCACCGTGGGGCTAGATAATAAGTGATGATCTGCATGAGCAGCTGATGAACCTGGGAGGTTCAAATTGTGCATTCTATATGTCATCATACATTGTTTATTCCTATTCTTATAAAGGCACTTTTGATGCTTTAGTTACAGACGGAAAGCTTACAAGCACAAATGCTGTGTATATCTGGGATCATCATCCCCAGCTACAGAGAACCAATTACCTCAAAGATTACAAACTGGTCAATGATGCATTCTCCATGCATCTGGTAAGGACCATGGAGGAAGACAGAACAGAGAGATTAAGCATGGAGGCTCAAGAGATAGTATACAGGCATGGGGCCTGGTACATACAGTTTGCAACCTTTTCATACATAAGGGTTGAAGGTTTTGAGGGACATCCTCTCATGCTGCCGAGGTATCCCACTGATGCAGTAGTACTGATGGAGTTCATCAGGTAGGGCTCCACAATGATAAAAATGTACAAGGATGCCAAGAAGCTGCCACCAATTTTGTTTCCAGTCAGCATCGGCTACTATATGTGCCCTGATTCGAACAATATAAAGAAGGTGATGGTCACCCTAAATAAAATGAATCTGCAGCCTTTTCCAATAACAAGACCATATGATCCTTACGGCAGGATGCAGAAGATAATAGGAAAGCCTATTCATCAGAGGCACCTAGAGGACTTTTGGGCTGACTGCGAAGATGAGGCAGAGGTAAGAAGAAGAAGGTATCAAAGGTTAACTTTGAACCAAATTAGAACCTTTGATTGCATCTCCATTCCCCAACAATTGAAGAAGGATGATGGCAGGATAATTGCAGATGAATATGAGCAAAAGAAGATATATAATGACACCATCTCTGCACCTGACCTCACCATGCAGGAAGACATATCCTTGGACCCCTTCATTGCCAGGACTGTACAACTAACCCAAGCTTGGGTTGATGAGCAGGTAGAGGCACTATTACGGTGTTGCCATTACGGTGGACAACAAGAAGAAGGGGCAGGATATTCTTGGGGATGAGTATGATGACTTCCTAGTTGAAAAGAGGAAGACTTAGGGAGATAAGCTACCTCCACCACAACAACAGAGCAAAAGACCCCCAAGGGGCAAGAAGGTGGATAAAGAACCGAAAGGGGTTATAATTGAAAGGGCAGTATTTGTAGCTGAGGAGGCAGTAGCATTAGGATCAGGATCAGAATCAGCATCCCCTCCAAAGAAAGAAAAGCCCAAGAAGAGTAAGACAGCAGAGATTGGAATCACTGAGACCCTAGAGGAGGGTCAATCCTTGAGAAAACTAGGAGAAGAGGATGTCCTCATGGAGGAAAAGCCTGAAGAACAAGAGGCTCCATTAATAATAAGGAGGAAAAGAAAAGCTCTGCAGGTGCTGGTGTCCACCCCACCTAAGAATCAAAGAACCTCTATGAGAGGTGAAATAAGACAACCCCCAGCATTATTACAAGGGGCAGGTAGTGAAGTACCTAAGGAACTTCAGCATAATGTTCCACTTCCTACCATCGTCAAGTTCAAAACCGAACTTGCAGAGGAACAAAAGAAAGAAACTTCCTAGACACAAGCAGAAGGTCACATCGCGCTAGATGAGATAGTTAATCTATCTGATGAAGTTGTGCAGGAGGTAGCTGCACAAAAGATGGAAACACTTGCTGTGGATATGAGCATGACCCCCCACAAACCTCCACCAGTTCAAACAGTACTAGAAGAAATGAAGTAGGTGGAGGCGGAACAAGAAAAGAGCCCAGAGCAGGTAGCTCAAGAAATAGGGCTAGAAACATTAATTGCAGAGGTGACAAGTCCTGTAGTGGTAGACCTGACAGAGAAACAAGATGCAAGTCCTGTACATCTAGCAAGATCACCTGACAAAGGGCACCCAACAGAAGAAATAGAGATGGCAGAATTAGAAGGCCATACTCCAGAATTGGGCCAACAAAGTCCACATGATACATCAGCGAAACCTGCTATAATAGAGGTTCAGGAGGCGAAGCCTAATGAAAAGGAGAAAATAATAGAGAATCCTGCTGCCAAAACACAAGAGGTTGATAGTGCAGGCCTGGAACAAATAATGGCTGTAAAACAAACGCCAGCAGGCAGAATCCACATTATCTAGTGCAGTGGATAAATAGCAAGGGGAAGAGTTAAAAATAGATGAAGTAATGACAGAGAAGGATCATGATCATCATGATCAACATATAGATGCACCACTGGATTCCCCACACCAAGAGGATGCTCCTCCGGAGAAAGAAATCCCTCAACACGAGGATGTGCCGCATGATCGACAACAAAGTGAGCATCAGGAAGAAGAAATGAGAAAATCACCATCTCCATCACATTTGCTAACAGAAATGAGAGATATGGGTGAACATCATGATGATGCTGAAAAACATGATCAGGTGCCTCCGTGGTTGGAGAAAGAGGTAAATATAGAAGAGGATTTTGAAATCCAAGAATTTGATGTCTCCACCTTGTTCTCAAGGGATATAATGAAGCCAAGGAGGAAGGCCAGAATGACTTCGACCATTAAGAGAGATCCAGTAACCAGGAGGAGGACTGCACAAATTACAGTTCCTACTGTGGAGAAGGAAAAGGGTAAAATCATCCTGGATGAATTCCAAATTAGCACAGTGGATCTGGGTTTTGCCAATGAGGACCAAGAAGGTCAAGAAGGCAAAGACATAATTGATTCTTTAATTCAAAAGGTAAAAAGAGAGAAGGAGAAAAATAAGTAACACAAAGAGCACATTGCTCAGTTGCATGCCTATATAAAGAGGCTGACTAATCTTGATGATACAACAACTGAACATGCAGTCCCATTGACTGCTATTTCTCAAGAGGAGGTAAATAAGTTAGACCTCATGAAACATGAGGCATCTGTGATAAGAAAATGGATGTCATCCACATTGGATGATGCTGAGGAAATGGTAAAGGCCTCCTTGAAGAGGTGGAGCATTCTCAGTGACTCCAGGACCAAAGTAGATAAATTGCAAATGCAGAGAGGGAAAAGGTCCTATAAATTAGACAAAGTCCTAAACATCCTGGGAGAAATAAAGAGGATAAATCCTCAGCTGCTTATCAATAAGTAGGTATTGAACATTAATACTGCATTATTGATTGATATTTGGTATAAAGACATTCAGTTCGAATGTGGGGTGCTCAGAAGATGTAATAATAAGCTGAGAGATATCAGCATGAAGTTGCACGATTTAATGGCTGAAGAGGCAAAGATATTAGAAACATTGGAAGGAAAAATGGAAGGAAAAATAGAAAATCAAGATGAAGAATCTGCCATCAAAGCTTTACATGACAACTTCCAATCAGAGGCAAATGGTCCACTTGTCCACTTGACGGAAGAAGTTATAAATAAAGTAATGAGGATCAAGGTCAAGATGGAGAATACAATGAAACACTGTAGGATATGAAAGATAAATTAGATAGCAGCAGAAATAAATATGAAGCACATAAGCACGCCATCATTAAAGCAAAGACTCAGGATGGCAGAGGAATAGATCAAGTTGTACGGTCATATGAGCAGGCCCAGAGCAGCATGCAGCCCCATATGCGGCGTCATCATCATCAGGATAGCGAAAGTTTAGGAAGTGATACACATGATGATGATCCACATGAATCAGGTGAAGAGCATGGTGAAGATACATCATAAAGGGGATATAAGCGTAAATAGTCCAGATAGTTGCCAGCTGGCAACTTGTGCCATTTTTGTAGAGGTTGACAAAGTCAAGGAGAATGGTGACCGTAGATTTGCATTGATAAATCAGGATTGTAGATCTTTTTGTAACGGATTCCTCACCTTGTTCTATAAAAGGTGATGGAATGCCTTATTGTAAACATTCAAAACTTAATTGAAATTTGTCTACTGAAACATTTAGAGCTCATTTCAAAGTTTTTGTATACATTTATATTTTTGCATGCTTAATGAATGAGAAGACTGTGTCGATTACAATTCATAGTAAATCTTGAGTAATCAGTGTATGAGTTCTGGATATATGTGGTGATTTGCTGCATCCCTTGGAGTGCATGTCTACTTACATGTGTTGTTTTCATACAAATTCCTTTGAAGTTAGCATCAACTATATCTAGCTGTGGAATGTCCTAGTGAAAATATGGTTTGGTTTTCTTCTCTTCATGACAGTATCTAATATACATGTGGTTCAAAAGCTAAAGGTTCAACTTTAATTAGAAGCATTTCTTCAATTTCTTTTAAATTTCAGAGCGTTTCATCCCCATAATTGCAAATAATTGATGATCTTAAGCAAATAACATAGATATGTAGACATCTTGTAGATAATTGCAAATATTTAGCATATTTGAATACAAAGCATGCACAATTGAAAATATCATGCAAAGATTAAAGTATTTCTGCATTATTTCATCTAATAATGGTATAGTATGACCTCTCTGTAAAGAATTTCTGCAGGAGAATCATGATGATGATAAACTTTCACGTAAGGCCCCAAAATAGAAACAACAACTCACATTAACCTCTGAGTAACTTTAGACGATTAAGACCTAATCACCAAAGACTTGGGATCATGAATTCTTTGAATTCATAGTATCTTTCAAGATGAATAAAGGTTAATGTGTACTTTTATTCTATGTTTGTTTGTGACTAACATCATAACCAACATAAATTGGCACTAGAAGGAGGGCCCTGATCTGGAAGACCATGCTCATCATCATTATTTTCAGGTTTGATGATGCAGAGAGTAAGATAACCTCAGATTGTCTGTGAAATTCAAATATTATGCAAATATTTACTGTAAGAAGCTCGTATATGCTCATTCTGTGTAAAGATTTTTAGATCTCACATAAATATTGCAAGCTTTACAGTAGATCATTTTGAATTCACAAATATCAGCCAAAGATACATAAATTTGTTCAAGCTTTGAAGAATTTAGGCCTTAGAAACTTGAGATCTCATGCTAGGGGTCATTATACCTCAAATATCCTTTCATATTTGCAGTATCTTTGCAAATATTTTGTAAATATCTAGTCTGATCAGCCATCTGACCGCAAATATCACCTCATCTGGTGAAATCCAGCCAATATTTGCAAAGTTTTACCCAATTTGCCTCAAAATTGAGAAATCCTAGCTCACAGGATAAATACCAGGTCTAGACCTAGTGAAATCTTTGAAGAATTGCATATTAGAGGTTTCATACCTAGAACTGTAGACATTCATCATACTTCAGGGTCTAGTGCATCAGGGGCTTCACCAAAACCTCCTCCTGTAACTCCTGTTGGTTTACAAATACCTTCTGGGATATCTGTGACACCTCCTATTCAGGCTCAGGGTGTACCTTTAGTTCAACCCCAGCCAGCTGCACCACCAGCTCAACCTCCTCTAGTTGCAATGTCTTTCTTTGTAGCAGAATCACCTTTGACCTTTACTACATATCATGAGTTACCAAAGAATCCAGACAAACTTTGTCCAAAATATCATCCTTACCAAGATGTTGAAGATCATATCAGGACCTTTAAGGAAGCTTGCTGCAGAGCCAGAATAGAGCATCAAGATGTGGTGTGCAGATTATTTTGTTTTTCCTTAGGGAAAGAAGCCTATAATTGGTTCATTAGTCTTAGTTAGGGTTCTGTTGATTCATGGGCCTTACTAGAGAAATCTTTTCTTGATAGATTCAAGGTTCCTATCGACCCCTCAATAAACTATCATTTATTTGCTACTATTAAGAGATTTGAGAATGAGCCTATTGCAAATTTCAATGCTAGGTTTCAGAAAATGTTGTCCAGGGTGGTCACTCCTTATACTGTGTCTGATGAAGCTGCAAGGAGCATTTATTATTCAGCCTTAGATCCTTTGATCTCCATGTTCATAAGGAGAACACATCCCCAAATCACAACTTTAGCTTTGGCCTTTCAAGAAGCCATACAGGTAAATCAGCAATTAATACCTACTCCTACTCCAAATATGGTATTTCCTACCTTGCCTGGCATGTATTCACAATATCCTGCATCATATTCTACATAGTATCCTGCACAATACCCTAATGGAGTAGTGATACCCCAGCAATCATGCCTACACCTCTACAAGTACCTCCACTAAGCATTATGCCTCCTAATGGAAATGGCCAATTTTCACAATATCCTGTGCAAGTTCAGGCACCTCAGGGTACTGATCTGTCCAACAATAACCATGGATCCTCTTTCTTCAAGCCTCAGACTGAAAATGTGATAGCCAAAGCTCAAGAAGAAAAGGAAGAAATCAAAGAAATCTCTGCTCAATTGAGAAAACTCACCACAGAAGTGACACATTTGAGAAATCAACATTTTTATTCCCAATCAAACTAGAATAGAAATTATCCCAATGACAGACCAAATTATCCTGACAGAGGATATAACACCAATAATTTCAATAATGGCGGTGGAAATAACAATAATTCTCAGAGACAGCCCAGAGTATGGAGCTCTAGACCAAATAATGGTTCATTACCATCACCCCTGGACAATCAGCCTCTAGGTGAAGCCAAATAGACTACTAGAGTCAACCTTGCTGAGGCAGCTCTTACTAATTGGTATAGGATCCACAATACAAATGCGCATGCAGAATTAGACTGTCCACAATTTAGAATTGCTGCCAGCATCTTTCAGACTGAAGTGTCTAATACTTCTAGAAATCCACCTCAGGCAGAAGGAAATGAGATTGTTCCTTGTGGATATGACTCCGCTTTTGTGCTGGAGGCCTATACTAATCAACCTCATCAGAGTTATAACTAGGTATGTGAGAAGTCTGCCTTAACTTTTGAAACAAATTATGTTTTCCCCTTTGAAGATGAAAATGAACCTGCAAGAGAACATGAGGAAGTACATGCATATCAGCAGCAATATCCTGGTAAGCATAATTATAACTTGAGGAGTAATGCCAATAGACCTGCTGGTCCATTGACATCATCTCTACCTCCAAATAACTTCAACACACCTCCTGATCCTAAAACTAGCAATAACCCTGGGTTCCCCAAGGTAAATGCTCAATACTGGTCGCCTCAGAACACAGGATCAAAGGTTGTAAATACACCTCATGAATCCGACAAGTTGGTCAGTTATCTCGCTGATGAAATGAAGAAAATTAAGATTAGCCTGTCCTTGTCTGAGTTACTGAAAACCCCTACCATCAAAAGGGCATTCATGAAGTCACTAGATGATCTTGCTCCTATGGAGGATGGCCATCTTTCAAGTCAATCCAGTAGCAAAGATCAGGCTGCCAGAGATAACACTATCAAACCTAAAGTGTCAGCTATAGTCCAAGCTACAGAAACCTCTCACATGACCTTGTATAAGGACAAAACTGAGTCACCTCCATTCCTCCTCACCATAAGAATGTTCAGCAAGAACCTGCACAACTGTCTGGTTGATTTAGGGGCCTCCACGAATGTTATGCCCTTGTCAATATGTAATGCCTTAGGATTGCATCCTGCTAAATCCCTAAAAAAGGTGACTCAGCTAGATAAAACAGAAGTAAGTGTAGTAGGAGAGTTAACTCATATCCACATGCAACTAGCATCTAATCCTAGAATCCAGTATTACATTGACATTTAGGTAGTTGACATACCTGATACTTATGGGATGCTGCTTAGCCGAGACTGGTCCAAAATGCTTAATGGATATATGTCTACAGATTTCAATCACATGTGGTTACCATGGAAGGGTATACCTAACCAGATCAGGATTGATGCTGAGCCTAGAATGAAACATATGATCACTGAGTACAATAGAACAAATGAGATCATGTGCGTAGACGTAGAGCCTGGAGTTTACTACATCAGGCCACAGACTGTCAAAATAGAAGAGATCCTGATGCTTGATCTTCATCATCATCATCATGATGATCATCAGGAGGATATGCTGGTCGTAGAACCTGATAATAATCCTGATAATGAGAATGAAATAGATCTCTTCAGAGACTTTAAGATGCATCTATCTAATCAGGTAAAACATTGTCAATTGTTAAATATACCTGCTAATGATATTTTGATTGATGGATGGTGTAGATTACACGATGAAGCACATTCAGAAAAGACTTGTGAAACATGCTTAGATATGATGATGCTGGAGCAGACATGTAGTGAGGCATCATCATCATATTCTGAGGTAAATGCTACATCTGATGATGATGATGATACTAATTCTTATCTGTCTTCTGTAGGAATTGAAGAACTGATAGATCATGATGAGGATCATATCCTAGAAACAAAAGAAGTTCTGGTTTCTGACCAAATGAATGATGAAATGAAAGAAAAGATCACCCCTGGGAGTGATTGTTTTATGGAACCAGATTATGAATTGTCTAATGAATACAAAGGTAGTGACCTGACTAAGTTCAAAGAATTTCTAGTAAAAGAAATAGATAAGATGACACGACAGCATAAATCTCCCCAGGAGGTCTTAATTAAAGGTTGGTGTAGGTTGCATGAGGCACCTCACTCAGAAACAACTTGCTCAATATGTTTACACATTTTGGAAAGGCATGCAGCTGCAGATCCAGAAGATCATCCTCCTGCTGAAATGAAAGAGAAAATAGAAAAACCATCAGACTCACAAAATAAAGGAAAGAAGAAACTTGAGAAAGCTAACATCCCTAAGTTAAAGTGGATATCAGGCGGAGCAGCAGCCAGAGTTGCAAAGAAAAAAGAAGGGTCAGCTAAATATCCTGCTGAAGATAAACCTTGGATCTTAAGGTTTGATGGATCCAAATCCAAGCAAGGTGCTGGGGTAGGAATCGATCTCATTGATCCATCTGGAAAATCCTATCTGGCAGCCTACAGATTACAGTTCCCCTGTACTAACAATGTAGCAGAGTATGAAGCTCTGATTCACGGAATACTGTTTGCCCATAAGAAAAAAGTAAAGATTCTGCATGTCTTCAGAGATTCAAAGCTAGTTGTGAGGCAAGTAAGAGGAATCTACTCATGTAACTATAGAAGGCTATCCAATTACAGACATCAGGTGTGGGACCTGATTGAGGACTTTGACGCCTTTAATATCACCCACGTACCAAGAGAACAAAACCATAGGGCAGATGCACTTGCCCAAGCTGCCAGTACATTGGAGCCACTATCTATATCTGGTCTGAAGAGATTTTCAGTAGAGCTTGTGTTAGTACCTTTAGTACGTGATAATGTGACCAACCTCCAGGTGTTTGATGATGATCAGCACATTCTGGACTTCATCTCAAACAGAGATGTATTTGATGCCCAAATTATAGATGAGAGTGGTATAGAAGATCATGTTTGGAAAGAAGATGAGATATTAGAGTTGCCTAGCACAAAGATCCCCAAAGGTATGATCGAATTAGAAAGAGCTTTTGATTTCGATAATATGCTTAAATAGAAGGATCTGCCCAAGGCAGATGGAGGTCAATATTCACAAGTGAATATTGGACAGGATGATGACAAGAAAAATGTCTTGATAGGTAAGGTTTGCACATCGGAAGAGTTAGAAGGAATAACTCAGGCCCTCAAGGATTACATACATGTAATTGCATGGACTTATGATGAGCTAAAGACGTATGACACCTCTATCATAACTCACACTATACCTCTCAAGCCAGATGCTAAACCTTTCAGACAGAAGCAGAGGCCAGTCAATGCTTTGCTTAAACCAATAATTCTTGAAGAAGTCAAGAAGTTGTTAAGTGCCTAGATAATCTTTCTTGTAAGGCACTCCACCTGGGTTGCTAATCTCGTGCCAGTTAGAAAGAAGAATGGAGACATCAGGTTATGTGTAGATTTCAGGAACCTGAACAGAGCATTAGAAAAGGACAATTATCCTTTACCCTCATTGGATGAAGTTCTGCAGATTGTAAATGGAGCTAAAATGATGTCCTTCCTGGATGGCTTTTCAGGATACAACCAGGTAATGGTTGATAAAATTGATAGATTGAAAATTGCCTTCACCACAAAGTGGGGGATATTTGCATATAGACATATGCCATTCAGACTTATAAATGCTGGAGCTACATTCCAATGAGAAATGGACATAGCCTTCAGAGGCTTAATAGGAAAATGTATAGTCATCTACATGGATGACTTGACCATATTCTCCAAGGAAAGGGGGAATCATGTAACTAATCTCAGAAATGTATTAAAGAAATGTGAAGAGTACGGAATATCTTTGAATCCCAAGAAGTGCATATTTGGGGTGACAACAGGAAAGTTACTAGGTCACCTGATCATAGAAGATGGAATTATCATTGATCCTGACAGGGTGGAGTCTATTATGAAGTTACAACTTCCAGGAAGCAAAAAAGAACTTAAGTCTTACTTTGGTAAGATAAACTTTGTGAGGAAGTTCATCACCGGCTTTGCTGAGATTGTCAAACCATTAAATGCTATGTTGAAAAAAGATGCACAAATTGAGTGGACACCAGAGGCCAAAGTTGCATTTGAAGATATAAAGAAAGCCATATCGGATGCTCCGGTCCTTATCAGTCCAGATTACACAAAAGATTTCTACATCTATTCATTTGCTTCAGAACATACCTCTACAACAGTGTTAACTTAGAGAAATGAAGAGAAAGAGGAGAAACCAATTGCTTTCATGAATTCTCCTTTCAGGGATGCTGAATTAAGATATGTAGATGTTGAGCGACAGGCACTTGCATTAGTCAGAGCAGTAAAGAAATTCAGACATTACATACTAACAAGAAAAGTGATTGTTGTAGTACCAGATGCAGCAGTAAAGATGCTACTGATGCAAAGTGAACCTAGTGAGAAAAGAGCCAAATGGATTACTGTATTACAAGAGTATGATATAGAAATTACACCAATGAAGCTGGTAAGAGGACAAGCTCTGAGCCAGATGATATCTGAAATTGACCCAAACATCACCAGTCAGCAGTATGTTATTAATGAAAAGGATAACAGAGAATGGTATGCAGATATCAGGCACATCTCGATCACTGGAAGATGTCCATCAAGAATGCAAGCTTCACAGAGAAGAGCCTTGAAAATAAGATCCCAAAAGTATATCATGAAGGGAGGAACCCTATTCAAGAAGAATTATGAAGGAATATACCTGAGATGCTTAGAAAAGCCAAAAGCAAATAAAGTCCTATCAGAACTACATGACAAGTTTGGAACGGCACATGGATCAGCCTTGGCCACAACACATGCAATCCTCAGAGCAGGATATTACTGGCCTACAATTTTTAAAGACACAGCTGATCATGTTAAATGTTGTCATGTTTGCCAGGTTGCTGCCAACAGAGAGAAGTATGTTGCACAACCCTTGCAGCCAGTGATGGAAGAGCGTCCATTTGCACAGTGGGGCATGGACTTCATAGGACCAATTAATCCTCCGTCCTCTTCAGGCCATAGGTATGTCTTAACAATTACTGACTATTGCACTAGATAGACTGAGGCTGTTAGCAGCAAAACTTGTACTGCAGATGATGTCATTAAATTTCTGGAGAGTAACATTGTCACCAGGTATGGAACTCCTTATGCATTGGTAAGTGATAATGGTTATGCCTTCATTTCCACCAAGTTATCAAGTTGGGCTTTTGATCATGGGATTATACTTAAGTTTTCATCCAACTATTATCCCCAAGGGAATGGATTAGTAGAATCCACTAATAAAAATTTGCTGAGTATCATAAGAAAATTAATAGATAAGAACCCTAGGGAATGGAACTCATTCCTAAAGTATGCCGTATGGGTTGACAGAACTAGAATAAAAACCGCATTATGAAACTCGCCTTTCCAACTAGTATATGGGGTGGATCCCATCCTCCCTATAAACTTAAAAGTTCCTACTTTGTAGTTTGCCCAAGAATACCTAGGCATAGACAATAAGCAAGAAGTCAAGTTGCTTCAGTTGATGCACCTGGAAGAAAAAAAGAGTCAAGCAATTGACCAATTTGCAAAACATCAGGCTGTTGTCAAACGTTGGTTTGACAAGAGAGCCAGAGTTAAATCTTTCAGGATATCTGATTTAGTCCTGATGTGGGATAAAGCTCATGAAAGGAAAGGTGACCATGGTAAGTTTGATAAATTATGGATAGGTCCCTTCCAAATTTCTGAGATACTAGGAGACAACACTTATAGGCTTAAGAACTTGACAGGTGAGGATGTTCCATTGCCAGTCAATGGACAATTCCTCAAACATTATTTCTAGGCCTAAATGACCTCATGACAGTCATATGTATCATATTGTATATTTGTATAGTTGTTTGTATAGTTTGTTTGTTGTGCTTGTTTTGTTTTGTTGGTTGAGACCTTGTTCTGGTAAGTCAGGATGATGTACTTCATCACCCCAGAAAATAACTAAATTGTTAGGATTCAATTGATGAGAACACATTTAGACATAGGTTATGATTCATTCTAAGAAGTATTCATGATCAGGTTTGTGATATCCATTCATCAGGGTGCCTTTTCTTGGTCAAAGTGAATCAATCACGATGAAACGCCTAACAGCCTTGGGTTTGTTGAACACACAAGTATAGGTGTTAAGTGAAAAATCTAAAGGGACTCCCTTGCTACCAATACAATCTCCAACCTAAAGCTGCAAGTGACTGTACCTTGTACAAATGAGCTGACATGATGATATCAGATACAAATTTTAAAGAGAAAATTAGAAAAGAAATAAAATTAGGCCATCTAAGTAACTCTATCGGGGCTATAGACGCTTGCTGGCAGTAGGGCTCTACTTAGGGAGATTGTATAGATAACCTTGCCGGGGCTATAGACGCCTGCTGGCAGCAAGGCTCTATCCAGGTTGGCTATGAGGGATGATCCCCAACTATGTAGTTTAACACCAGTTACTTATGTTTTCAACTTGCTTTCAAGATGAGGATAATTAATCATATGCACACACCCGATCCTTTGTTAGCATTGTTACCATGATGAAATTTTATTATTTAGAAGATCATGATGCCTATGCTTAGATGGAATTAGAATACTATAGATGAATGTGATCACATCACTTGAATCATTGGAATTTGTTTGTTTTCTTTGGTGGCAAGTTGTGTGGTTACACAACACGCCCCATTTTGACTTGGCAAAACAGGGACCCAACTTTTTGGCTTGGCTTGTGTTGTCTGCTTCTTGGCGGTTTGGTAAAAATAAGTCATGTGCATCATCATGTGGAACTAGGATGAGGTAAGTTACCATTATGAGGTCAGTTTGTCAAAATTCGTATTTCATTTCTGTGACCTTGTATTTTGAAAGAACATTGAATTCCATGCAGGTTTGCCTTTTACATCACCTTGATATTCCTCAAGATGTGAGAGTTATGAATAGTCAAAGTTTTGGTCAAACTTGATATTCACATGAGGAGGATCATATTTTTATAACCTTAGTCATGTTGTCGAAGATCATCCTCATCTTTGAAACATTCCCCGATAAGTCGTGTGGTCCAAATATCCGGATGTCAACTTTAAGTGGTAATAAATCTTCCCCATCAAACAGTCTTATATATCGCGAGCGTCATATTTCCAAATGTGACCCGATATTCCTTAATATCCTCCTGCCGTGAAATATCACCCTAAGCCAATATCCTGATGACATCATCCAAATCTGATAAGCGAAGAAGCAAACATGACGATGACATCATCATCACATTTACATTTCGACATGATATTTTCTAAACATGATCATGTTCGCATAATATGACGATGACGTCATGATGCCTTTCTGATACAAAGAATGAATATCAAGATGACGTCACCCTGATATTCCAAAAGAGAGACATGTAAGTTTGTCTCGTCATCATCATATTTGAAACATCACCCGATACATCGAAATATCCTCCTAAGGTACTAAACATAACCAAAAGGTGCTTTTGTCACCCGAATCTTGTCGCGATAACCATTCCAATTTGGTGGA
Organism: Cunninghamia lanceolata; assembly: GCA_027924645.1. Lineage (NCBI taxonomy): Eukaryota > Viridiplantae > Streptophyta > Pinopsida > Cupressales > Cupressaceae > Cunninghamia > Cunninghamia lanceolata. Next base: position 10,815,024 of record BSBN01001652.1, read on the forward strand.
GGATGACATTGAAACCTGACCCGATATTTGCGAATATCATCCTGCCTTCATGATATCCTGTCATATGGATATCCCCCCGCTCTTGTTGCCGCCATTATCATTTAATGCGCGCAGACATGGTAGGTGGTTCCCGCCGACCCCAGATCCCAATGAAACACCTAGCGAGATCCTGCGTTTTCACATGGATAATCAATGAATACAATCTAATTTGTCAAAGTTGCCCTAAATTTACCCTAATTGCAAGGTTAAAAGGTAATTCAACCATCATTTTTACATTTACCTTGCGGTAAAATTGTTTTATAGAGCACCAGCTTCCATATCCTCATACAGGCGATTGTTGCACGATTTGAGCTTACAGACAGAAGGAGGTGCGGGATCATCAACTGAATTAAGAGTGTTGTTAACAGTCTACTGGTATAAAAGAGAAATTTGCATAACCAGGTAAGTAAATGAAACCCTCATCATGCTGTTTTTGTTCAGGTATGATGATGTAAGTTCTGGTTTATGCATCCATATGATTAGGTAATGTTGAAAAGATAATAGTAGGCATGGTGATTTATGAAGTTAATGGCAATATGCATACATGTGTATACCTGTTGTGAGATAGGATTTTGTTAATTGCAGGTACTCATGGCTGATAAGAGATTAGTTAAGTGTCAAGAGGAATTCAGTAGGCCCATGTTCTCTTCTCAGAGGGGTGTCTTGTTTAAATACGGGGCAATTACAAATACCCATCAAGGGAGCACCAATCTGGAAGCCTGGTGAGCTAGGTTGAATGATGGGAATGACAAGAGTCCTGTGCTGGACGTGGTGTTCGTATCAGAAATGTGGAACGGTGCCAATTCTCCATACTCCATGGAGTCTCCGGAGCTAGTCATAGAATGTGCCTAGAATTATAACCCTGAGACAAGGCAAGTGACAAAACATGGGAGGATATATGCAGACCTATCCATCAAGGGTCTCTCTCAGACATTTGGATTACCACTGGGTAGCAAGGTCAAAAGTGTAGACCTGAAAAAGTCTGAAAAGGAATATGAAGCCAACAAGAAATCAGCCAGGAAGAACATGTATCAATGGCGGGCTGGGAATAGCACATATCCTGCAGCAGCCAAACTTCCTGTGCACCTATTCAAATATGATTTTAGTGAGGAATACCAATACATGATTGCACTCCTGAACAGGGTAACAGGCCAGCCTGATGCTGGAAGTTTCCACGATTGGATGTATGGAATAATCATGATGTGTTTATATTCAGATATCAAGCCACTGTGGGGCCAGATAATAAGTGATGCTCTACATGAGCAGCTGATGAACCTGGGAGGTTCAAATTGTGCATTCTATATGTCATCATGCATTGTTTATTCCTATGCTTATAAAGGCACTTTTGATTCTTTAGTTATAGACGGAAAGCTTACAGGCACAAATGCTGTGTATATTTGGGATCATCATCCCCAGCTGCAAAGAACCAATTACCTCAAAGATTACAAACTGGTCAATGATGCATTTTCCATGCATCTGGAAAAGACCATGGAGGAAGACAGAACAAAGAGATTGAGCATGGAGGCTCAAGAGATAGTTTACAGGCATGGGGCTTGATACATACAGTTTGCAACCTTTTCATACATAAGGGTTGAAGGTTTTGAGGGACATCCTCTCATGCTGCCGAGGTATCCCACTAATGCAGTAGTACTGATGGAGTTCATTAGGTAGGGCTCCACAATGATAAAAATGTACAAGGATGGCAAGAAGCTACCACCAATTTTGTTTCCAGTCAGCATCGGCTACTATATGTGCCTTGATTCAAACAATATAAAGAAGGTGATGGTCACCCTAAATAAAATGAATCTGCAGCCTTTTCCAATAACAAGACCATATGATCCTTACGGCAGGATGCAGAAGATAATAGGAAAGCCTATTCATCAGAGGCACCTAGAGGACTTTTGGGCTGACTGCGAAGATGAGGCAAAGGTAAGAAGAAGAAGGTATCAAAGGTTAACTTTGAACCAAATTAGAAACTTTGATTACATCTCCATTCCCCAACAATTGAAGAAGGATGATGGCAGGATAATTGCAGATGAATATGAGCAAAAGAAGATATATAATGACACCATCTCTGCACCTGACTTCACCATGCAGGAAGACATATCCTTGGACCCCTTCATTGCCAGGACCATACAACTAACCCAAGCTTGGGTTGATGAGCAGGTAGAGGCATTGAAGAAGAAAGGTGTTGCCATTACGGTGGACAACAAGAAGAAGGGGCAGGATATTCCTGGGGATGAGTATGATGACTTCCTGGTTGAAAAGAGGAAGACTAAGGGAGATAAGCTACCTCCACCATAACAACAGAGCAAAAGACCCCCAAGGGGCAAGAAGGTGGATAAAGAACCCAAAGGGGTTATAATTGAAAGGGCAGTATTTGTAGCTGAGGAGGCAGCAACATCAGGATCGGGATCAGAATCAACATCCCCTCCAAAGAAAGAAAAGCCCAAGAAGAGTAAGACAACAGAGACTGGAATCACTGAGACCCTAGAGGAGGGTCAATCCTCAAGAAAACCAGGAGAAGAGGATGTCCTCATGGAGGAAGAGCCTGAAGAAGAAGAGGCTCCATTAATAATAAGGAGGAAAAGAAAAGCTCGGCAGGTGCTGGTGTCCACCCCACCTAAGAATCAAAGAACCTCTATGAGAGGTGAAATAAGACAACCCCCAGCATTATTACAAGGGGCAGGTAGTGAAGTACCTAAGGAACTTCAGCATAATGTTCCACTTCCTACCATCGTCAAGTTCAAAACTAAACTTGCAGAGGAATAAAAGAAAGAAACTTCCTAGACACAAGCAGAAGGTCACATCATGCTAGATGAGACAATTAATCTATCTAATGAAGTTGTGCAGGAGGTAGCTGCACAAAAGATGGAAACACTTGGTGCAGGTACGAGCATGACCCCCACAAACCTCCACCAGTTCAAACGGTACTGGAAGAAATGAAGCAGGTGGAGGCGGAACAAGAAAAGAGCCCGGAGCAGGTAGCTCAAGAAATAGGGCTGGAAACATTAATTGTAGAGGTGACAAGTCCTATAGTGGTAGACCTGATAGAGAAACATGATGCAATTCCTGTACATCCAGTAGGATCACCTGACAAAGGGCACCCAGCAGAAGAAATAGAGATGGCAAAATTAGAAGGCCATACTCCAGAATTGGGCAAACAAAGTCCACATGATACATCAGTGGAACCTGCTATAATAGAGGTTCAGGAGGCGAAGCCTAATGAAAAGGAGAAAATAATAGAGAATCCTACTGCCAAAACACAAGAGGTTGATAGTGCAGGCCCGGAACAAATAATGGCTGCAAAACAAACGCCAGCAGCTCAGGCAGAATCCACATTATCCAGTGCAGTGGATAAACAGCAAGGGGAAGAGTTGAAAACAGATAAAGTAATGACAGAGAAGGATCATGATCATCATGATCAACATACAGATGTACCACCGGATTCCCCACACAAAGAGGATGCTCCTTCAGAGAAAGAACTCCCTCAACAGGAGGATGTGCCGCAGGATCAACAACAAAGTGAGCATCAAGAAGAAGAAATGAGAAAATCACCATCTCCACCACATCTGCTAACAGAAACGGGAGATACAGGTGAACATCATGATGATGCTGAAAAACATGATCAGGGGCCTCCGTGGTTGGAGAAAGAGGTAAATATAGAAGAGGATTTTGAAATCCAAGAATTCGATGTCTCCACCTTGTTCTTCGGGGATATAATGAAGCCAAGGAGGAAGGCCAGAATGACTTCGGCCATTAAGAGAGATCCAGTAATCGGGAGGAGGACCGCACAAATTGCAGTTCCTACTATGGAGAAGGAAAAGGGTAAAATCATCCTAGATGAATTCCAAATTAGCACAGTGAATCTGGGTTTTGCCAATGAGGACCAAGAAGGTCAAGAAGGCAAAGACATAATTGATTCTTTAATTCAAAAGGTAAAAAGAGAGAAGGAGAAAAATAAGCAACACAAAGAGCACATTGCTCAGTTGCATGCCTATATAAAGAGGCTGACTAATCTTGATGATACAACAACTGAACATGCAGTCCCATTGACTGCTATTTCTCAAGAGGAGGTAAATAAGTTAGACCTCATGAAACATGAGGCATCTGTGATAAGAAAATTGATGTCATCCACATTGGATGATGCTGAGGAAATGGTAAAGGCCTCCTTGAAGAGGTGGAGCATTCTCAGTGACTCCAGGACCAAAGTAGATAAATTGCAAATGCAGAGAGGGAAAAGGTCCTATAAATTAGACAAAGTCCTAAACATCCTGGGAGAAATAAAGAGGATAAATCCTCAGCTGCTTATCAATAAGCAGGTATTGAACAGTAATACTGCATTATTGATTGATATTTGGTATAAAGACATTCAGTTCGAATGTGGGGTGCTCAAGAGATGTAATAATAAGCTGAGAGATATCAGCATGAAGTTGCACGATTTAATGGCTGAAGAGGCAGAGATATTAGAAACATTGGAAGGAAAAATGGAAGGAAAAATAGAAAATCAAGATGAAGAATCTACCATCAAAGCTTTGCATGACAACTTCCAATCAGAGGCAAATGGTCCACTTGTCCACTTGATGGAAGAAGTTATAAATAAAGTAATGAGGATCAAGGTCAAGATGGAGAAATACAATGAAACACTGTAGGATAGGAAAGATAAATTAGATAGCAGTAGAAATAAATATGAAGCACATAAGCACGGCATCATTAAAGCAAAGACTTAGGATGGCAGAGGAATAGATCAAGTTGTACGGTCATATGAGCAGGCCCGGAGCAGCATGCAGCCCCATATGCGGCGTCATCATCATCAGGATAGCGAAAGTTTAGGAAGTGATGCACATGATGATGATCCACATGAATCAGGTGAAGAGCATGGTGAAGATACATCATAAAGGGGATATAAGCGTAAATAGTTGCCAGCTGGCAACTTGTGCTATTTTTGTAGAGGTTGACAAAGTCAAGGAGAATGGTGACCGTAGATTTGCATTGACAAATCAGGATCGTAGATCTTTTTGTAACGGATTCCTCACCTTGTTCTATAAAAGGTGATGGAATGCCTTATTGTAAACATTAGAAACTTAATTGAAATTCGTTTGCTGAAACATTCAAAGCTCATTTCAAAGTTTTTGTATACATTTATATTTTTGCATGCTTAATGAATGAGAAGACTGTGTCGATTACAATTCATAGTAAATCTTGAATAATCAGTGTATGAGTTCTGGATATATGTGGTGATTTGCTACGTCCCTTGGAGTGCATGTCTACTTACATGTTTTGTTTTCATACAAATTCCTTTGAAGTTAGCATCAACTATATCTAGCTGTGGAATGTCCTGGTGAAAATATGGTTTAGTTTTCTTCTCTTCATGACAGTATCTAATATACATGTGGTTCAAAAGCTAAAGGTTCAACTTTAATTAAAAGCATTTCTTCAATTTCTTTTAAATTTCAGAGCGTTTCATCCCCATAATTGCAAATAATTGATGATCTTAAGCAAATAACACACATATGCAGACATCTCATAGATAATTGCAAATATTTAGCATATTTGAATACAAAGCATGCACAATTGAAAATATCATGCAAAGATTGGGGTATTTCTGCATCTTTTCACCAAATAACTGCATAATATGACTTCTCTGTAAAGAATTTCTGCAGGAGAATCATGATGATGATAAACTTTCATGTAAGGCCCCAAAATGGAAACAGCAACTCACATTAACCTCTGAGTAACTTCAGATGATTAAGACCTAATCACCGGAGACTTGGGATCATGAATTCTTTGAATTCATAGTATCTTTCAAGATGAATAAAGGTTAATGTGTACTTTTATTCTATGTTTGTTTGTGACTAACATCATAACCAACACTCCTGCTATTGCACAGCTCCATCATTAGGTGTATTTAGCTGTGAGACTGCCACGTTTTACACCATTAAACCCTGATTTATGACTCCATTTGAATAGGCTGCTTGACTGTGTGGCTGATTGTATGGATAGCACCGTTCATACTCAGCTGCAAGGTTGTTTTGAGTAGGGAAAAGGTCCCTTACTACATTAATAGGTGCTAGATTATAAGGTTGAAAAGGCCTCTGATTCACATTTTGCCTGGCACCTTGGTAATTACTTTGATAAGGTGGCCTGTTAGCTTGATAAGGTTGATTTTGGCCTTGATATGGCTACTGATTTTGCCCTTGAGGTTGTGGCTGATAAGGTTGCCTACTCTGGGATTGCTGCTTTTTAATATTTACTAACTCATTCCCAAAGGTTTGCAGGTTATTCTCTATTTTTTGTTGGCTATTTTTGATCTCTTTTAGCTCTTGAGATGAACTAGTGGCAGCAGGTTCAGAATTGGCAGTACTTGGTAATGCTACCATAGTAGGTAAAGGGGAAAAATATGGGATTGGCAAAGGCATTGAATCCTGAATCTTAGGAAAGATGGGTACTGGTGGTCTGGGTGCTATTTTTCCAGCCTGAATCAGATTATTCTCTGCGCTAATAGCTAATTCATAAGCATATGGTAAACTAGTACCTCCTAGTGATTGAATCATTACTGAAATATCACTATTCAGGGCTTTCAAAAAATATAGAAAAACATATTCAGCTGGAGGTCTTACCATGGCAGGAATTCTGTCCCATGTCTTTTGAAATCTGAAGTTGAAATCCATCATTTTCTCCTGGGGAGCTCTCTTTATGGTGGTCATCAGTTCAACCAATGATAGATTATCTGATTTGTCTTGGAATTGTTTGTTTAATTTCTCCCCTAGATTATCGCAGGTTGTAATAGTCTACACTAGTAGGCTCCTAAACCATTGCAATGCTTTTCCTTTGAAAGAGGCAGCTAGCAGCTTGATGGCTACGTTTTCTTAGGTTATGTGATGCACACCACATAGAGAAGCCATGTCTCCAATGTGCTCAATAGGGGTAGTTTGATTCTCCCCTGTGAAATAGGGCAAACTCTTCAAAGCTGCCATGGGTATCACATCATGTGCTGTTAAATTCAAAGGGCTGCCCCATTCAAAAGCCACAAATGGCTGATTTCTTACCATCTGAATGGCTAGAGGTAGGATTGCTTGAGTTGCCATAGGAACTATAGGTGCAATTAGCCTAAAATTTGGGGGAGTTGATTGTACTCTTTTGGAAACTGGAGTCCTTGCTACAGCTCTCCCCTGTCTTCTAGGTGGTGACAGTTGCAAATAATCAAATGAGCTTGAACTCCTGGTTTGAATCTTTCTCCTAAGATGTCATAGCATCACTGATCTGCTTGTCTCTCCTCAATCTGAGTTGCTAGATATGCAAACTTTAACCTCTTAAAGGTCTATAATCACTAGCTGCATATCAAAACTAGCAATAATAATTGTTAAGTTGATTGTTGCTCTGACCTTGAGTCCCACCGGGTATGCCAAAAGTTGTTGTCTCTCATATTTGCACCCTTGCATACAGTTGTGAAACCTCTATAATCTGGAGTAACATGGGAATGATCTCTAAGTGTGGGACTTTGCTAAATGAGATCAGACCTCTGGAGAAGGTCAGCTTCCTTACATGATTATCACCTAAAACTACTGAATTTTGGGGGAAAAGGGAGAAGAAATGCTTTAAAATGAAAGATGAGACAAAAGCTTGAAAAAACAAAAGGGTGATTCACCAAGTTTAATAAAAGAACCCTCACAATACTGAGAAAATGCACAGCATAACGAAATATAGCAAGCAGACATACATAGATTCGATTGATCCTAGCAAAGGTGAGAAACCAAATGATTGAGAGGAACAAAGACATTCACAAACAATCATATGCAGATTCACACAGGACTAGAAATTAGTCTAAAGGGGAAAAATAACTTGAATATATTCAGTGGGAAGGCACAGTTACAGTAGAAGAAAGCTCTGTTTGGAAATAGAAAAAGCCTAAATGCTAAAAATTTTCCCAACCTTATTTACATCATATGAATGCATATATATAGCATTCCAAATTAACCTAGGATGGTTACAAAATTTTCTCTAAGAGCCGTCTCAGAAAATATCCTCCCATGAATGACTGTCCACCTGTAGAAGCTACGGTGTCCAATATCTGGCACTGGGCAGATAGAAGATATTTACAATCTTTAATGCAACAGCTTACTCGTCAATCCTCAACAATGCATATATGAAAATATCTGAAACAGGGTAGTGGAAAGATATTTGATCATCAATGCGAGCTGCTTCCTCATTATACAACAATGAATGCAAGAAATATCCCTATCTACTCACAAGAGGTCGTTGAAATGTCCACTCGATCAAAAAATGCAAAGCCAGATCTAAAAATGGAAAGGTGACAAAAACTCTTGAAAACCTTGCCAAATGAAAGAGGGGACCAAAATATGCATCTTTGCCTCTTGCAACATGTCAAAATTTGCCAGGACGGAGGAGATACAAGCGGTCAAAGTTTCAGTCAACTCCTTGTATATATCGCTTTGCATCTGTGTATATATCACATGAATTTGCCACTTGAATCGACATCCAAAAACCTTCTCTGCAACTCCTTTGTATATGCATGGTGCCTTGTATATCAGGCTTTGTATGTCGCTAATATACAAGTCAAAAATATACAAGCCACTATAGCTAATGCATTTGCCTTTAATTTGTGACTTGTATATACATACAATCACCCTTGTATGTGCGGGCCCCACCAATTGTATATCGTGTTGTAGCTAGCTATGTATAGCTCAATATACAAGTACAAAATATACAAGTAGCAGAAACATGCAAAGTGCTTGTACCTTGGCGGACCCCAGAACAATTGCATGTCACCTTTGTATGTATGAACATACAAGCCGTGGACTCCAAAATGACCACTAGCTACATTTGAGTGCCCTGGCAAGTCCGGCTTGTATCACCTTTTCTTTGTATATTTCCTTGCATGTTCAAATATACAAAACACTTACATATACAAGGCAGACCTAACACCTGAATATGCTGAATTTGATCTTGGATTCAAGTCTGCCTTGTATACATCCTTTGTATCTTTGACTTGTATATGCGAATATACAATTGCTCACATACATACAAGCCGCAGACCTTAAATTTTTTATGAAACAAGTTTAAAAATGCAATCAGGTCTGGCTTGTATGTAAACCCTTGTATATCCCGATTGTATGTGCAAACATACAATCGCATATACAAGCCATTGTAGCAACTTGCCGATATACATTGCACTATTCATTTACCTTTGCATCTTTGACTTGCATACTTGTATGTTTGATCCTTTGTATATCGGCTTTGTATGTGAAAACATACAAAGTAAAATATACAAGCCACTGTAGCCGATGCATATTTGTCTTTGTATATCACCGATATACCAACACCCCTGTATATTGTGGACCCCACCATTTGTATATCACCCCTGCGCTTTTCCTTTGCATGCATCCTCCAAGCTCAATTTGATAAACTTTGAAATCTGGCCTGTATATTGACCCTTGTATATCTTGATTGTATGTGCAAACATACAATGTGAAATATACATTTTCTTTTGTATATGCGCCGATAGACATTCCATTGTAGCACATGTATCAAAGTCGGCCTTGTATGTGTTTCATTATATATTGGGTTGTATGTGCGAACATACAAACCCGATATACATTCCAACCTGATATACAATTGTAGAATATTCTGGGAATCTACTTTGTATGTAGCCATTGCATGTTGGAAAATATACAACACAATATGCATTTGAAACCTAATATACATTGAGGGAATATTCCTAGAATCTGCGATAGATTCCCTCAATGTATATGCATTTTCTAAGCTCGATATGCATCTTTCCTTGTATATTTTTGTACATTGCTGATATACAGGAAAAAAACTTGTATATAGCTTTTGCATATTCCTTTGTATGTACAAAGGCAAATGTATATGCAAGTATGTATACAGATACAAATCATAAAATATGAGAAATCCTAGCGATAGAAAATACTTGAGGCCAAAAGATTTCTGGGTTTTTTTGGGTTTTTCGCAAGGAATCTTTAGGCAAGATCTTGGGATTTTTAAACAAGGCATGCATGAGTACTTGGAAGATTTACACCTTGTATGGTCATTTCTAAAGGATTTTCAAAGAAAATGCAAGGTGAACTGTTTAACTCTGGACAGAGGCAAAATAGGTCAACAAAGTTATTTGACAAGCATGATAGAAATATCAAATAGTAGCAACAACTTGATTCAAGTTCATCCATGGAATTTGAACAAGTAAATTTGAGCTCTGAAGCAGATCCCAAGATGGTTAACATCGGGAAATGTTACACTGTTGATGAGAAATTCAAATTCATTACACTTCTTTGCCATTACATTGATGTTCTAGCATATTCTTATGATGATCTAAAGTCTTTCAGACCTAAGGAGATCCAGCATGAAATCCCTCTCAAGGTTGGATCGTTGCCTCACAAGCAAAAGTAGAGGCAGTATAATCCCAAGATATCAGGTACTATTCTTTCTGAAATCCAAAAAATGTTGAATGCAAGAATAATCTTTCCTATCTACCACTTGGATTGCGAATATTGTTCTTGTGAGAAAGAAGAATGGAGAAATCTGTATTTGTGTTGACTTTAGAAATCTCAACCAGTCTTCTTTAAAAGATAACTACCCTTTGCCTATTATGGACCAAGTGTTACAAACTGTAACTAGTTTAGAGATGTTGTCTATGTTAGATAGTTTTTTAGGCTATAATCAAGTAGAAGTTAGCAAAGCATATCAATACAAGACTGCCTTCACAACACCTTGGGGCACATTTGCATATCGCAGGATGCCGTTTGGTTTGATTAATGCTGGCACTACTTTCCAAAGAGCAATGGACCTTAACTTTAGAGATGAGATGGGGAAATTCATTTAGGTGTATCTTGATGACTTGACCATTTTCTCTAAATAATGTCAAGATCATGCCTACCATTTGCGACAGGTTCTAGAACGGTGCCGTCAAAATAGTATTTCTCTTAATCCTAAGAAATCAATTTTTGGGGTTACTGAGGGTAAGCTTCTCTATCATATTGTGTCTAGGGAAGGTACTAAAATTGATTTAGAAAGAGTCAAGTCTATCCAAAGTCTTACTTTTCCTACTAGTAAGACTGCAGTTCATTCTTTCTTTGGAAAGGTGAATTTTCTATGGAGGTTCATTCCAGAATTCGCATAGAAAACTCGTCATATTGTCAATATGATGAAAGGTAAGACCACTTTCCATTGGAGTGCAGAAGGTAAAGTAGCCTTTGAGGACACTAAGAGAGCCATAGCTCATGCTTCGATTCTGGTTTGCCCTAACTATCTTAAGCACTTCATAATGTACAGTTATGGCTCTAAGCATACACTTTCAGCAATTCTGGTTCAGTAGAATGAAGAAGGTGTGGAATCTCCTATTTTGTTTATGAGTTGCCCTCTAAAGGCTCATGAATTGAAATACTCAAATATGGAGAAACATGCTTATGTCGTGGTCAAGGCAGTGAAGCATTTCTAGTTTTATATTCTGAATTTGCATACTGTTGTTTTGGTGCCAGATACAATAGTGAAATCTATCCTAACACAACAAGAATTTGGGAGCAAGAGAGGCAATTGGATTGCCAAAATTCAAGAGTTTGATCTTGATATCAAACCCGCCAAGCTTGTGCCTAGCAGAGGTTTGTGTCATCTGATTGCTAACAATATCCGAAAAGAAACTGGAGATGAAGAGGAAGAGGTTGAGGATATGCCAACTGTTCTCTTTGTTACTACTACAGATGAGTGGTATTCTAATATTGCTCATTTTCTTACCTATGGTGAGTGTCCTCATTTATCTTATAAAGAGAAGCAAACTATCAAGTTAAAGGCTACAAACTATGTCTTCTGGGATAATGGTTTATATAAAAGAAGCCTTGATGGAGTTTTTCTCCGTTGTGTGGATAAAGCAGAACAAAGAAGACTTCTAGAGTCTTTTCACAAGTTGGCATGTGGAGGGTATTTTTCAGTAGCTGTGATAGCTCATAAAATTTTGCAGGCTAGGTACTATTGGCCCACATTATTTTAGGATGCGTACAATTGGGTACATAGATGTGAACTCTATTAGTAGTTTGTTGGAAAGCCTAAGTTAGCTGCACTACCACTTAATCCAGTTGTGATTGAAGAACCTTTTCACCAATTGGGTATTGACTTCATTGGTACTGTGAACCCACCGTCGAGTACACGACACAATTTTGTTCTCACTACAACAAATTATTTCACCAAGTGGGTGGAGGCAATTCCAGTCAAACATGATACTTCTGAGGTAGTATGTAATTTTCTTAAGGAAAATATTATTTCCTGGTTTGGAGTTCCAAACAAAATTGTAGCAGATAATGCTACCTATTTTTCTTCAAACAAGATCACTAGTTTTTTCTATAAACATGGCATCATCCTTTCTCATTCATTAGACTATTATCCACAAGGGAATGGTTAGGTAGAATATAGTAACAAAAATCTGGTTACCATTATCAGGAAACTTGTGGAAGATAATTAGAGAACTTGGCATAAAGGTTTATTTGATGCTTTATGGGCAGATAGGATTACCCCCAAAAGGGCAATAGGTATGTCACCTTTTTAGCTTCTATATGGTCTGAATATAGAGATACCTATTACTTTTGAGTTGCCAGCATTGAAGTTGGCAAAGGCAGTGGAAGATAGAACTTTTGAAAGTTCTATTGATAAAAGAATAATGTACCTCACTGAACTTGAAGAGCAGTAGGTTATGGTAGTGGACTATATTGCTAAACATCAAAGTCAAGTAAAGAAGCTCTTTGACAAGAAGGCAAAGGCTCAAGAATTTCAAATTGGAGATCAAGTCTTGTTATGGGACAAGAGGAGAGAGCCAAAAGGAATGCATGGGAAGTTTGACTCCCTATGGAGAGGCCCATTCGTCATTCACCAATTTTGTGATGAAAATAGCTTCTTGTTGGAGTATCTTGATGGAACACCATTCTTGCTACCTCACAGTGGACAACATCTGAAGCACTTTAATCCTTGAAGTATCAAATAAGTTCATGTGTACATTTGTATAGTTTTTTGTGTTTTTATTTTTCATTTTTGTTTATTCTTCTATGTCTTTTCCTTTTTGGTAGCTTGACTCTATAGCCCAATGGCATGGATGAAGGCACTTAGAGACTGGATTCTACTCCCTTTGATCATTTCAAAGAATGATTGAAGGAAGTTCCCCAGTTAGAGCCAGCTGTTGTTCTCAAAATTAGCTACGCTCATTTTTGTAGACAACCCCTATGGAACTTGTCCATTTCATAGTCTACACTCTAAGTTTGCAAATCAAGACAAGTTCTCTTGGCCTTGTGTAAAGTCATTTGACACTGTAGAATGGTTTGTAACATTCCCCTAAGTCAATTCTTCAATATTCGTGAAAATTGATTAGGTTGCAAGCTTGTCAAAATATCAATTTTAATCATTTTAAGGTGTTAGTAAATTTTTTAAGTCTTCATGTGTGCAAGCGGTCAAAACTACTGCTCTTGCATATCTTTGTTGTTTTAACGTGCAAAGTTAGCCAAAATTGCCACTTCTACATGTTTGTCTTGTTTTTCTTTATTGACGTGCATGAGTGGTGAAAATCGCCACCCATGCATGTTCCTTGTCATATTTTAACGTGTAATGGCAATCATTATTGCCGCTATTGCATATGTTTCAATGACATGTAATGTTGGTCCTACCCACCGCTTAGACAAATCTTCACTGATCTCTCAAACTCAAGTGTTATTAATGGTGGTCCTGTCGCCATTAATACACCTTTTGAAGTCTTTTTAAGGTGTAAACTCATTCTTTTTTGTTATTTCTTGTAACCTAAATCTTCTAATCAACTATTGAAGCCTTCCTAAGATCGCTCGATCGCGCTGATTCTGGATTTGGATAGATTTTGGTCTCCAAGGTCACACTTAGGGTTTCATCTTATTGTCTGAGGTAGGTTATTATTTTTCATTTTCGATTTATGTTTTAAACTAGGGTTTCATTGATCATTTAAAATGATTGTTTTGTAAAATTTATTGTTTGGATTTATCATTATGTTTGTTAATCAATCTTTTCGAAAGCCTTTATATAATGTGTGTTTCTGTTTGTTATAGTCATTTTCAATGGCTTATTCTTTCATGGAACCGAACCCTAGTCTTTCATTTGTTTTCGTGGAGGTTCCTGAATAGGTCTTAGGTTTTTCATTTGTAAACTTGTGGGTATTGTCGATATTTTTCACCTATGATACCTTGCTTTCTTTCTAAGTCGTCACACATGTATCAATGATGAAAATCACCACCGATACTTGTGCATTGTCTTTGATTTTATTCCTCATGCAGGGGCCGTTAAAAACACCACCCCTACATGGAAATTAAACTTTTAAATATCACATGCACAAGCAGGCATTTTTGCCACTATTACATATGATTAAAGGTTTTTAAAAATATGGTGTGTGAGCGATCGTTTTGACCAAAACTACTTCTAAATATAGTTTTTCCTCCAACATGCCTAAGAGGGCATTTTTACCGCTTATACATCCAGAGTGAACTTACATTTTTTCCCTCATGTACGGGTGGTCAAATTGACCACCCCTACATCAAAACCCAATGTTTTACCCCATATGCAATGGTGGCCAAAATGGCCCACCGTGCATGATTACAATTTTACCCCTCATGCAGGAGCAGCCAAAATCACCACCCATGCATGTCACCCCACAAATTTTCCTAACACTGGGAAAATTTTCCTTTCAATACCTATTGGCCCACTTTTCCCTATTTCCTCGACATGCATGCTCTCAAGCCCATCAACGCACATTCCCATGTTCATGATCATCAATTCACAGTAACCCCAATTTACCCATTTTTCCACTAACTGTGAGATCGTGGCTTTTTATAGTTTCAACAAATAGTTGCAGTCGATGCCTTTTCTAGTGTTTTTCACGAAGCTGATGTCAGAGCCGTCTCCCTCAAAGGCTAAAATCATGAAGTATAAGTACCAAGGGGTTTTCCCCATGATTTCATTGCAGTCCAATGTGGATGAGATTAGAGATACAGAGATTGGTCATGTGGACATGGCTAAGTTTGTGGATAGAACAAAACAGTCAAATCCTCCTTGATATATGCAGAAGATTACCGACATCAACATTCACTTGGTTGCCTCTTTTCCTATTGCTGCCCACAATCTTGAGTTTGTTCTTCAGGTAGCTAGTCATTATAACAGGGATACTAGGACTGTATCTAATTCCCAAGGAAACGTGATCATGAGACTAGATGCTGAGTTTCTAGATAAAATCTTTATGTGCCCTCCTATTGAAAATATTAGAGAAATAGATTTTGCTCAAGGGTAAAAGGATTATGATGAAAATATTAAAGCTGCAAGGAAACATATCAATAGTAAGTGGTTGCAAATGCCTTGGAGTAATTTGACTAGATGGCCAAAAGACCTCCCGAGAAGTGACTTTATCGAGGAGGTAAGTGATTTGATTACATTGTTAAGTTAGATCAGATGCCTTCCTTCTTCATCCATTTTTCAGGAATGGATGTACACATATATTAAGGTGATTCTCAGGGGTACACAAAAAATCTTTTGGGGAGATTAGATTAGCAATGCTCTGCATGAGAAATTGGTAAGAGTCAATACAACTTTCAAGTTTTATATGACTTCATATCTAGTGTATGTTGCTGCAAGTATGAGAAGTTTTCCTGGTCTAACTCAAGTTGGTGATCGAAGATTAGTTCCAGTCTATCCAATCTATGAGTATTATCCACATATTACTCTAAAGGGATCGGTCCATCATTTTTGTAGAGTTAAAGATGCCTTCTTCTCAGTATTCATGTGTTTGTGGGATAATGAACTTGTGCAGAAGAGAGTATCAGATGAGGCCTGGGAAGTGGTGAACTCTTTTGGCTATTTGTTTTTACAATTTCCAACAGTCACTTATCTCAGAGTGGGATATTATCTTGGTTATCTGTATATGCTTCCACAGTATCCTAGTGATAGAATTATTCTGATGGAGCTATGTAGGCAATTGATTGTTGTGCACAATAAGCAGATGGAGCTAAAAAAGTTAGGAATTAAGTTTCCTATAGAAATTGGTAGGTACTCTATTCAATCAGCTACCAAGACCAAAGTAGTTGAATTAGAGATGCAACTGGTCACTATGAAGACTTTCAAGAAAAGAGATTGTTTTGATTTTAGAAAAGTGTAGGATAAGATCAAGAGAAAGTCAATTTTTCATATGCCAATGGTTGAAAATGTTTGGGCCAATCTCAGAACATAGAATGAGATCAGAAAACTAGATTATTATAGACTCCATTTAAGTTAGATTGAAGAGTTGGGCCTTGCAGATATTTCGGAGGGGTTGGAAGATGATGGGAATGTTTTGGATCCTAAATACAATATTGAGAACATTGAGGCCTCGCCTCTTCCAAAGGTCAAATGGTCTGTCAAAGAGGAAACTTCAATCAGGAAAAGGTTTTAGCCAATTTTGGCTAACACAAATGTATGGTTAGAAAGTAAAGGAATTAGTCTAAAAGAATTTCTTACTGGATTAGAAACTGAGATTCAGGAGCAAAGAGCGAAAAAGGTGGAAAATCAAACAAAGAACAAAAATGACACTCCTTCTTCTTCTAACGTACATAAACCAAAACAAGTTTGTATCTAAAGGAGGAAAGAAGAAGGAGGTTGTAAGAACTTCTACTGTCATGTAATTAGGTGCTAAGGATACAAATGTTGATAAAATGGAGATTGAAGATATTGAGATTGAATAGCAAGATGTTGGGGAACCTGATGATGCTGAGAAAGTAGAAATGCTTGAGAAGCTAGATGAGGAAAATGAAAAGGAACAAGAAAAGGAGGAGAATGTAGAATAGGAACAACTTGGTGATTCATAGATTCCCCCTTAGAAGGATCTTCCACTAGAATCACAAGTTTCTACACCCCTTTCTCATGCTCCTATTTCTGGTAGTTTTCTAGTAGTTTCTAATGTTCCTATTTCACCTATTTTTGTTGTGTCTTCTGATAATACCCCTACCTCTGTAAGAACAAGTTTTGGGACCATGTTTGATTCTTCTGGTTCTATTCCAAGTCTATCTTCCCCACCATTTGATATTGGTGAACAATCTATTCTGGAGAATTTTCTAGACGGTTCAGAGAAAGTTGTTGACACAAGTATAGTTTTTACCAACACTAGTCATATTGTCACTATAACAAGTATGAGCATGGATCCAACAAAATAGGTAATTGATTCTTCTCTAAATGTTGGTGCCTCTACACTTCCTCCATGGTTGTCTGCCTACACTCCTAAGAGAAAGAAGCAAGCAATTTAACCTAATGAAATTGATATAGAGAAGTTACTTTCTGCTAAGCCAAAAGCCTAGAAAAAGAAACCTAAAACTGTTTCTAGGCTTATTAATGAAAAAGGAATTAGATATGCAGAAATTGCTAAGCCACTAGATGATGCCATGACAGATACTTTTGATATGAATGTTTATATTGTCTTTAGAGTTGAGTTAGGTAAGCTAACTCACGAAGTTATCAAGGCATATTTTTAAGCCATTGTAAGTTCATTGCTTGAGAAATATGATGAGGTTAAGAAGGAGAAAGAGCAGTACAAAGCAAAAGCAGAACAACTTGCTGCTACTCTTCAGAAAATAGTAAAATCATCTGTGATCATGGAACGTATGGCAGTGACTATTGATGACCCTCTTATTCAAAAGGTTGCAAAGGTTCAAGCTAGAGGGAGAGTTGTTGGTGACATTGTGGAGCAGTTGTTGGCATAGCAAAGAATTCTATTGCAGGCCACAGTGGAAAGAAAAGGAAAGATGGACAAGGAAAAAGATGAGCTAGATAACCATATTGATTTACTTTCTCAAGAACTACAAGATCAAGAGGAAAGATTAGAGGAGTGGATTGAGATGAAGAAGATCAAAATAAAGAACTTGATAGCCATTGGTGTCATCTCAAACTGAGAGTCTTATCTTAAGACCAAGGAATCTATTACCCATCGCATCAATGTGATAAAAAGTTTACTTGATGACTTATGCCAAGTACGTGAAAACAGTGAAGATAGTAATTTCTTGTTTCTACATAGGTTGGAGGAACTACCATGCACTCTGATAGGTGAAGGTCACAAGTTTCACTCATCAGAGGAAATGATAGATGCTTTCAAGAAGATGGTGTAGCATAAATTTGAAGATGAAGTGCTTATGGTGATTTCGATGGATAGCCTTTATGATCATCACTCAACTTTTGAGAATCTGAAGAATAATCTTGAGAAGCACGAGAAAGTAATAAAGGCCATCAGGGATGCAGTTCTCAGGGCTCGTACCATCTTAGAGAATACAGCCAAGCCTGATGTATGTGAAATTGTAGCGGTACAAACTATGTATAAAAACTTTTTGAAGAAGAACGATGGTGGCAGCTGAAGTTCTTTTTCAATGCCTTAGTTTATTTTCAGTCTTCTAGATGTAATTAGAATTTTGTTATGGACAAACTCACATGTATTTTTCCAAAATGTAATTACATGTGAGATAAAGGAAGTCCCAAGTCAAATAGGACTCTATTTTTGAATAAGTCAAAGTAGTTAGATTTTTCCTAAATTTTCTCCAGGCTCCTCCCTATAAATAAAGAGGGCCTCTATTGTAATTTTCATCTTTTATCTATTGCAAAGAAACTCTACCAAATTGGAAAACATTTCAAGACTTTGAGCTTTTTATGTTTATCAAGTTTTCAAGTGAATATCAAACTTTGAGTTGAATCATATTGTTTTATGATATTAGTGTTCTTATGTCATTGGTGTTATATTATATTGGATCATTGCTGGAATTGTGGAGTTTATTGAAATTTGAGAGAAGTGTTCTTGTTTTTGTTAAATAGACTTTGTGCTATTTTCTCATTGCGGGAGGTTGTGTTAACATTTGTGAGGATATAATAGTTTATAGACTTTGTGTTAAAAACTATTGTGTTCAAGTTAGTTATATTGTGTTGGATAAAAGTGGAGACTTTGGGCTACATTTGAGTTCAATAAGATTTATTTGGAGAAGATAAGTGAAGCAATAGAAAACTTTGTGTTTCTATGGTTTGTCTTGATTCGTAAGTTATCAAACATTGTTTTTGTTGAAGTTGTTATTTTGAAGAGAAAAGCATCTATTCTGAAAGAAGAGAATAGGATGAAGTGATAATGCCCCAATATAGTTTTTAGTTCATTTTAAGTATTAAAAGTTGCTTGTTAGAAAGATCTCATTATATAGAGGGAACCTCCCCTTGCTGAGAGGAGAGAATCAGTCTCATTATAGTTGTGGCGACATAACAATTTTGTCGTGGGTTTGCTAAATAAAAAAATATTCACCCAACAAACCTGCAATCACAAAACTTTGGGAGAGGGTTGTGGTGTTTAGAGGCTTGCCTCAGTCAAGCCTCGGAGGACACTTAAGTCTCTGAACACTATTGTTAGGTGGAGAGTGCATGCCCTTGTGAGGCAGAGGCAAAAACCAAAGGAAATGATGATGAAAACACAATATAATGTCACCTTGTAGTGAAGATCTCATGGGAGGAAGATGCCCTTCATTCCATGATGAAATGGATGCTCAAATCTACAAACACAAACACAAACCACACAATTCTTCTCTTGCAACACAATGAAAGGCTTGAATCACAAGTTGATAGCTAGTTGAAATATAATTGCAATCTAGTTTACAAATAAATGCCTAAACATGCATTCATATGCAACTACAAACACTCCCACCAAGATTTCATAAATTCAAACTTACCGTGTCGGGATAGGACCCAAGTAAGGGTCACAAGCCGACACCCAAAAATTGGGACTACTCTAAAATAGGGCAAGACTAGGGCACGGGTACCGAAGTCCTCCCCCCCTATTTTGGGCGAGGTCAAGCTCAACGGGTCCTCCTAGGTCCCGTTTGTCATGTTACCTAGGGCTTATTCCAATCGAGATGCCAAATTATGAATTAAAATGTCCTAAATGCACACTACAGACCCAAGAGCTAAACCTTATGAGGGAAAAGCACTCGAGGGGACATTTTCCAATGTTATAGTACCAAAAGTCACACTAGATCATAACTTCACCAATTTTGACCATCTCTTCACCAAAATCAAGGTACAAATACCCATTTGGGCCTTCTTCAAGATAAATCCCTTACTTGGCCAACTTCCTTAGGATAATTCTCTAAATTTGATCAGTTCACTCCTGAAGCAACTCCTGTAGCCAAATAGATAACAAGAAAGTAAAACCAATTCTCTTTGGTTGATGAGGATTACATGTGAACTCAGATGCTCTTGCATCAGACACGTCAGGTAATTGAAATATACCATGAGTTGAAAACTCATGAACATTTTGGCAAGTTTGGAACTAGAATCCCAAACTTGGCAAGTTCTATAGTACTCAGCCAAGAAGCCTCATCTATAGCCATGTCCTTCCATATGACTAGATATTCCACATACTCCTTTCCCCTGGTCTTCTTAACCAATTGAGAGTTCATCACCTTATCCACTTCCTCTATCGTCTTTATAGGCAACTGATCTATCCACCCTTGTTCATAAGGTGAATGTGAGTGTATCCCTCCTTGTGAACTTGGCTCACCTTCATAGAACTTATACAGATTAGCAACATTGAAAATAGGTGATATATCTATCCCTGCAGGCAACTCAATCTCATAGGCATTGGATGAGAATTTCCTCAATACTTTGCACGGACCTATCTTCTTGGATTTCAATTTATTATATGTTCCCTATGGAAACCTTTCTTTCCTCAAATGTGCCAAGACCAAGTCTCCTACCTTAACTTCTTGTTCTCTCTTGTGTACATCAGCATACTTCTTGTACTTGCTGGCACTCTTCTCCAACTATCCCTTTACTTCCTTATGAACCTCATGAAGGTATTCTACAAAATTGTCTGCAACAACACTCTTCCTAGTCAAATATGCACTATCATGGAGTTCATCAACACCTTTTGGGCTATACCCATAAACTATTTGAAAAGGACCCCTTCCTGGACTTTTGTTCACAGAATTATTATAAGCAAATTCTGCCTATGCTAGGATAAGATCCCATTGATGTGGTTTGTCTCCTACCAAGCATTTCAATAGATTTCCCAAACTTTTGTTCACAACCTCAGTTTGTCCATCAGTCTATGGATGATAGGCTGAACTACAACCCAATTTAGTGCCCATTTTCTTCCATAAAGTATGCCAAAATGGCCAACAAACTTTGTGTCCCAGTCTAAAACTATGCTCTTAGGCAACCCATGCAGCCTGACTACCTTTCTAAAAAATAATGTAGTGATGTGGGATGCATCAATAGTCTTCTGACATGGTAGAAATGAACCATCTTCAAGAATCTATCCAGAACAACAAAAATGGAATCATGCCCTCTCTATGTCTGAGGTAATCCCAAAACAAAATCCATACTTATATGCTCCCATGGTTTAGCAGGTATAAGTAATGGCTGATACAGTCCCATATTTTGTTGTTCTCCCTTGGCCTACTGGTGTATCCTACAACCTTGTACCAGTCTCTTCACATTTGCACTCATTCTAGGCCAAAAATAACTTTCATTCAGTCGTGCCACTATTTTATCTACTCCAAAATGTCCACTTAAGCCTCCACTATGCTTTTCTCTAATGGGATTCTCTCTCATTGAACTTCTAGGTATGCATAATTTCTGTCCTTTGAATAACAAACCTTCTTGGATAAAATACTCCAACCAAGGTGTCCTATCTCCTATCATCGGGCTTTTACTAACAGCCCATGCTTCCCTAAAATCAAGATCATCAGGATACAAATCCTTCATTGCATCAAAGACAACAACATTAACCCTTAACTCATTCATTAACAAGCATCTTCTACTAAGTACATCTGCCACCCAGTTTGATTTACCACTTCGATGTTTCAAAACAATGGAATAACTTTGTAATAACTCCACCCATTTTATATGTCTTTGGTTTAACTTACCTTGACTGTTGATGTACTATAAGGCATGATGATCAGTATACAATATGAACTCATTTGACAATAAATAATGCCTCCATTTCTTTAGGGCTTGCACTATAGCATAGAATTCTTGGTCATAAATAGAGTATTTTCTGTTTGCTTCATTGAGTTCCTCACTGAAGTAGGCAATGGGTCTACCTTCTTGACTTAACACTCCCCTGATTGCGCTACCACTAGCATCACAATCCACTTGGAAAACTTTATTAAAGTCTGGCAATGCCAATACTGATTGTTCTGTCACCTTCTTCAACATCTGAAAACTATTTTCTACTGTAGTTGTCCATTGGAATTCTTTCCTAACACCCTTCATTGTTTCGGTGATTGGTGCACATATTCCACTAATATTTCTGATGAATCCTATAGAATCTCGCCAAGCCATGAAAACTTCTGGCCTCAAACATGTTTCTCGGTGAAGGCCAATCTGGTATTACCTTAACCTTCTCAGGGTCCATTCTTAACCCCTCCTCTGATACTACAAAACCCAAATACACTAGTTCTTTCTGCATAAAACTACATTATCCATATTCACTAGTAACTTCTCTTCTTTTAATCTTTGCAAGACTGCCCTTAGATGCACTAAGTGCTTCTCCTTTGTCTACTAAAAACTAAAATGTCATACAAATAAACAATGACAAACTTTCCAAGGAATGGTTTCATTACCTCATTCATCAGTCTCATAAAAGTACTGGGCACATTTGTCAACCCAAATAGCTTCACTAACCACTCATATAGTCCATCCTTGGTTTTGAATGTTGTCTTCCATTTAGCCCCTTCTCTAATTCTGATTTGGTGGTATCCACTCTTCAAATCAATCTTGCTGAAATACTTTGCTCCACTCAAGTAATCCATCAAGTCATCCATACGAGGCAATGGAAACCTATACTTGATGGTAATCTTGTCTATAGCTCTTGAATCAATGCACATATGCCATTTTCCATCTTTCGTAGGTGCCAGTATTGCAGGTATAGCACACGGACTAAGACTTTTCATAATCAACCCTTTATCTAATAGCTCCTACACTTACCTATTCACTTCTTCATTTTCCATAGGTGTCATCCTATATGGTGCCTTGTTTGGTAGGCTTGCTCCTGGTATCAAATCCATGCAGTGGCTTATGCTTCTAACTGGAGGTAACCTGTTTGGTAAATCCTTCATTAATATGTCATCAAACTCACTCAGAATTTCTTGGACCTCTATGGGAACTGCTACCCCTTTCTCAACTATAATAGATTCTACAAATTGAGGTAGGAAGGCATAAAAGACCTCCTTTCTGATTTCCATCAGGAATTATTTTCTACTTACTAGACAAGCCCTATTGCCTCTCTCAATATCCTTATCCTTATCCTTCAAGGGATTTAACACATGCTCAACCCCATTATTCTTGAGTGTTATGTAGTTACTCTTGCCATCATGAATGGCCTGCCTATCATATTGCCAAGGTTTGCCCAATAGCAGGTGACATGCATCCATTGGCATAACATCACACAATATCTTATCTTTATAATTTCCAATATGTAATCTGACAAGGCATTACTCACTTACCAGTAACTGATGCCCCTTTTGCAGCTAAGAGACTTTGTATGGAGTACGGTGCTTTAATCTTTTCAGATTTAGTTTCTGCACCATTTTCTCTGATACTAAGTTGTCTGTACTGCTGCTATCCACAATGACCTTGCAACATTTTCCTCCAAACCTATATCTAGTCCTAAACAGACTTTTTTGTTGTTTTGGTTCTTCCCGTACCTTCTCTGGTACTAGAAGAACTTTCCTCAACATCAAGGATTCTCCATCCTTGGCTTCTTCTCCACACTTTGGTGAGGCTGCACTAGTGACACTTTCCTCTTCAGCCTATGCTACATGGACCCTAGCCTCTTTCCCTTTACTACTGCTCTGTTGTACTTGCAGACATTCAAATTCTGTATGTCCAGCCTGTCCACACTAAAAAACACATTCCACTGAACCCTCTTCCTCTTCCAGAATTTTCTCTACCTCGAGAATAATCACCTCTTCCTCTACCTCCCTGTGTATTGGAAGAACTTGCTTCACCTTGTTTATCCTGAGATCCATGTCCCGGATTTGACTATCCTCTTTCTTTAGAGGATTTACCTCTCCTTCTAGAGCTGTTATGCCTTCTAGACATCTTCTCCTTTGCCTTCAATGCAAATTCATAGGCTTCTTCTATACTGGTAATCCTAACCATGCTAATTTCATCTTGGATCGAATAATGAAAACCATTTACATACCTGGAGATCTTCTCAACATTATCCTCAATGTGACCAGCCTGAATATTCAATACAGTCTTGTACACTTTTCTCCCTCTGCTTGAGGTTCTGCAACATCTTGAACATGGTGATCTGATGATCGGCAGGCAAAAAATTTTCCTTTAACTTGGTTAGCATCGTCCCCCAGGTCTTACTCTTTTCCTTCACTTTTCTTTGTCTCTCAACTTGCACATGATCCCACCACAAAGATGCATGTCCTTTCATCTTTGAAGCAACAAGTCTCACCCTTTTTGGATCTTCAATAGATTCCAACTCAAAAAACTTTTCCGTTTCTAAAATCTAGTCTATTAGCTCATCTAGTTTTAGACTACCATTATAACTAGGTAGCTCAACATGGGGTTTACTGGCAATCTTCATCATTGCATGCAGAAATCTCCCCTCAAATCCATCTTCTCCTTCTTCTACTTCCTCTTCACTAACTTCTGCTTCCTCATTGTCACTTACATCTGCTACAAGTACTCCTTTGCACTGCATTCTTTCCATTGCATCCAGCCTAGCTATGATGCCTCTAAGCATTTCTATCAATGTTGCATCTCTAATCCTTGGAGGTGGTTCTATCCTTCTTCTGTCATGGTGTGCCATGTCTTAGATCCTTTGCAGTGATCCCATGGCCTCAAGGGGTGTAAAAGCTCACTCTCATACCACTGAATTCATAGACTTCTATGGTGGCCATTGACCATCATTAATGATCTAAACACATGTCACATCATGATTTGGCCTTGGAACAACTATATAGGCTGTCAAAGTTAACTTTTTATCATTTCTAGTTCTCTGGTGGGAAAGTTGAACTGATGGATTTCAGCACAATAGGAGAAAATGCTAGATTTGGCCTCTACTGACCTACACAGTGAAAAAGTGTAGAAAATGACCTTGTCCAACTTAGCGCAGATTTCATCCTCAACTAACTTGGTTGGTGCAGTTCCATTTTAGCACAAAGTCGCTAAGCAAGCATTTTAGCACTAAGCTGCCCTACGTGGATTTTCATCCGAACTCCTTGCGTAGATTTTGGCATCAACAAACTTTTGGCAGTTGAACCCATTTTTAGTGCAAGTCAAAGATGAAGACTTTTAGCATAGACCATGTGAAATCACCCAGCGGGAAATGATGACATCACCAACTCAGCAGAGAATATGAAGGTGACAGACCTGGTTGGTAAGAGCAACTTTTAGTGTACGGTCGAACCCTTGGGTTTTTAGTGCAATTTTGCCTTTGAAACGTCAGCGTGGATTTCTAGTGTGTCGGACCCTTGGGATTTTAGCACCAAGTCAGAAGGTACCAAAAGTCATGCTGGAGCATAACTTCACCAATTTTGACTATCTCTTCACCAAAATCAAGGTAAGGATACCCATTTGGACCTTCTTCAAGATCAATCACTTACTTGGCCAACTTCCTTAGGAAAATTCTCCAAATTTGATCAATTCACTCCTAAAGCAACTCCTATAGCCAAACAAACAACAAGAAAGTAATAACAAATCTTTTTGGTTGATGAGGATTGCATGTGAACCATGGATGCTCTTGCATCATGATATCAATGGGAAACTTCCTGTATGGCCTCCCTTCATTGACTTCAACATTTCAAATGTGGGCAATTGTTGCCTCATTATCTCCATTAATACTACCTTGTCCGAAGGGTATCTTGGTAGTATATATGGTTTCCCACTGAAACCCTCCATCCAGATGTAGGAATATGTTATGGCCTGTATGAACCAAGAGCCATATGTGCCGGTTGCTTGAGTGGCTCCTACTAAAAACTACTTGGTTTGATCCCCCTTCATGAGCCTTACTATGTGTATTGAGAAGTGTTGGCAAGAGACACTATATGTATTCATGGTTGTTGTCATTGATGGCAACAAAGGTCATCCCACATATCCGCAAGTCACAGTGTGTCTCTACCGGAAGTTAGAATGAAGATTGTTGTGGTCCAGTGAACAAGAACAGAGCATGTGGCAAGGTCTGACAGATTGGTCCGGATCTCTCAGAGAAAGTGTCTTGGAGCAGTGCAGATTTGGGGAAGTCAAGAGGACTACCTTCAGTAGCATATTCCAAGGATTTAGCTTCCGGTGATGGACAAGGAAAAAGATATGAGTAGTTGAGTACCGGATCTCTGAGTGACAGTGAGAATAGAGGAAGAACTGACTGACAAAACTTCAGACTGCTTTCTGGATGTGTTACTATTGATGGTAAAGGTTGTGAAGGCATGAATCATGTTTGGCCAACATGACTAATGATATCTACAAGTATATGCTTGATCCGCATTGCTTGATGAGCAAGGATTCAGTCGATAGAACAGAGTTTGTGAGAAAATAGACTATTGCGGATGCCGACTAGAAAGGTGATGAAATTACTTGTGCGGATATATATAGAGGATGGATTTAGTTGTGAGGGGTGTGTTTTTGTGTGAGTGTGTATGTGAATAAGTGCAGAGCAGAGCAGAAGTAGCAAGAAAGATCCGGTATGTGAAAGGAAAGCAGAATAAAGAACAGAGGAAAGATGAAGTGCAGCAGATCAGTGTACTGAGCCTAACCGGAACTGAACTCCAGCATATGTAGATGCTTCCAATCAGTTCAAGTATTGTATAACATTCTTTTGTAGATAGTGTGTCTCTTTGTAGGCAGTGTGCCTCTTTGTGAGCAGTGTGCTCAGGCAGTGAGCCCTAATTGGCAAGTGCCATTTTTGTAACTCCTTATTCTTCTAACAGAGAATAATCTTTGGGTTAATCACCCCGTGGTTTTCTCCCTTAACAGGGTTTCCACGTCAAAAATACTGTGTCATGTGTTTCTCATTTCATGGTAATGTTTTTATGTTGATTCAATGTTGCATTAATTAATAAGAAAGTTCAAAAGAAGAAATAATTAGGATAACTGATTCACCCCCCTCTCAGTTATCAACAATTGGTATCAGAGCTAAGTTCCTCCTAATAGAGCCTAACAGCTTGAGGAAGATCTGGGAGTTCAAATGGATGCATATGGTTTAAGGGAGCAACTCAAGATTGCCCTTGAGGATATTGAACGGTCAAACTATGAAGTCAATGAATTAAAGGAAAGACTCAAATAGGCTGATGAATTCATGAGAGAACTAAAGGACAAATTAAGTCTCTCTATGAAAAAGAGAAAGGAGCTGCTCCAACAATTAGCAAGACAAAGTGAAGAAAGCAATACAAATGAAGAATTGACTAAGAAAACTAAGTTATGTGAAAAGTTATCAAAAGAAGTCATTATGTTAAGACATGAAATGGAATCAGGAACTATAAAGTTTACTCAAGAGATTGAAGAAAAAAGAAAAGCTGAAGACAATCTAAGACAATCTCTTAAAGAGAAATCAGAAGAATGCCACCAGATGGACAGGATTATCAGACATCTTGAATCTGATCTTGAAGATGCCAAAGATAATGAAGAAAAACTTGAGGATCAAATTGTCTCTCTCAAAAGAGATCTTCAAATAGCAAATGAATATAAAGAAAAATTCAAGATAAGTTCTGCCTAACTTGAAGTACTTCTTGGAAGTCAAAAGAGGACAGATGACAAGTATGGTTTGGGATATGAGAAAGGAGAAAGCTCTGGATCCAGTCAAAAGAATTTTGGATCAGAAAATCCAAGGAATAGGCCTAGAAGACCTCCGGTAAGACAGCCCAATGCTCAAAGATATCCATCCTTCAACGGATACTGCCACAGCTGCAATCACTTTGGTCACAAAGCTAATCAGTGTAGAAAGAGAATGAATCAGACTAATTCACCCTTCTCTAGACAGTACTTTAACTGCAAAAGGTATGGACACAAGTCTCATGAATGCATAAATATGCAAGTAAACAAATCATTCAATGGTAGATGCTTTGCATGCAATAGAATAGGTCATATGGCTAATCAATGCAGATCAAGAGGTTATCAGTCAAATATGCAAAGAAATGTTATTTGCCAAATCTGTAATAGGTCCGGTCATAATGCTAAAGTCTGCAGAAGTAAGAATCAGGACAAAAGAGGTCCGGTGTATAATCAGAATCAAGACAAGGGTAAACAAAAGATGAATGCGGATGAAGTTAGGAATTAGATGAGAAAGATTTGGGTAAAGAAAAGTTCAAAGAATATAGAAGTTGGATCCGCACCAGACCCTGGTGCTGATATTCCTTCTAAAAATTAAAAAGTGAGCTCTGGCTCCGGGGGAGACTCAAAGAAAATCCTGTTTCCCCAACCAATCAAGTGGTGCCGGATGTGGCACAAGATGAGGAGTAAAGGGTTTAAAGATATATGTCTTGAGATGATCCAGATAAGATTTCAGAGGTCCGCATGAAGATGTAAAGAAGTTGTGATCGATCAAGCAAGACCTGTTCCGGGAGATGCTCCGGAATGACAGAGGATTACAAAAGGGTCGGAGAGATCCGGAAGTGCATTATCTTATTCTGTGAATTGGACAGAGTGTTTGGGATATTCTTGTAATATGTCATCTTGATTTGTTCATGACTGGAAGATCCGCATGATGTTCATAGATCAGGACTGATCTGGTACTCCAAGCTATTCGGATAAGGCAAACCGGAATAATGTAGGTCGAGCATTTATTGCCATCAGATATTAGGGTTTGCGGAGCAATATAAGGGATTTCTCATAAAATCACTTGCTCATTCTGCACTCAAGAAGAAGCGAAAAGTGGAGCTCTGCAACAAGATTCATCAAGCTCACCAAAGATCTCCTGCCGAAGTCATTACATACAGAAATCAATCAAACCACTCCGTGTAACCGAAGACACATAAGGTATTTTCCATTTTCAATATCTTGCTACAAATCTTTTGAGAAATGGCTACTCCAAATATAGTAAAAATCTCAGATAGGCCCTGACTTGAATTTAAGAAACATCCATACAAGTCATTGGAGGTAGATCCCTTAGGAGCATTCTCTAGTGTTCCTCATGGCGTTTTACACACAGAAGACGTTAGGGTTTACATACATGCAAGCATTGAGGAATTCGAGGAATTCAAATTGAGAGATTTCTATCACAAACAACTGATAGACAATGCTTTTGAGCTTAAACCAAAGTATAAGGGTATCTAGAAGAAATAGTTTGATCAATTCATTCATTTCCCCTACTTTGAAGAAAATGAATGGGTCTGGTATGTATTGAGTAGGATGCATGACAACTTCCTATGGCTAGATAGACCCTGCAAGATCACAAAAGAGGCAATTAGGGCAGTGACTGGTCTATACTCTTCCGGAGGGATACCTATCCTCAAATCTGTCAAAAATAACATTATAACTGAGGCCACCAGATCAAAATTTGATAAGAGGGCAATGACCATTGAAGATATTTCTGATCCGGATATCAAGTATGCATCCATGATAATAGGATACAAGATCTATCACTCCAGCAGGGAGAATTCTATATCCGGAACTACAGTATATACTACCTATGAAATGCTGAGGAAGAATGCAGATTATGATCTCTGTGAACTTCTCTTAAGCCAATTAATGGAAAATATACAAAAGATCAAGAAGGACAAAAAGAATTCTTTTAAATATGGTACTCTTATATTATGTCTATTTTTCTACTTCATGAATGAGCTGCCTGGATCAAGTGGATGGGCATGGTAGAATGACAAACCTATTACAGTCTAGATAAGAGATTATTTACATGGGCTTGGGGATGCCAAAGCAAGAAATACAGCCCTATGGGGATACTTCAAAAACTTTCAGAGCACAATGCAAGCAAGAGAAAGAATTCCCCAGTCTCTTGTTGAAAAATACAAAGACTCAGTTTGCTTTATGGTGGATACTGATCAGTGCCTAATGGAGGCAGTGGAGCCAAGGACTGTCTGGATCATGCCCATGGGGTATGAGGTTGATGAACAGATTGTAGAACTGCATGTTCAACACATGCTTAGTCAGCCCAAAGATCCAAAGGCAGAAAGGTTTAGAACCTTTGAGGAGCTGAGTGTGAAAATCCATGTGGAACTTAGGGAACCTGAGATAAAGAGGAAAGTGAGAAAAGAAGTAGAGCATATTGCTCAAGGCCTAGGCATCCCAAAGGAGGCACTTGATGCCAACTGGGAAAAGAGAAGAAAGGCTGAGGAAGAAAAGAAAGAGGCAGAAAAGAAAAGCAAGAAAAGTGCTCCGGTGGAAACCTCAACCCGGACCAGATCATCAAAAGGATCTACACCTGTCAGAACCAAAAGCTCAAAACTGGAAGTCCAGGCATCTGGTAAAAGATCTAAGACAAAAGCCTCAAGGGCTTATGAAAGCCAAAAGGATGAAGAGGAAACTGAGTCAGATGAGGGCGTAAAAGAAATAAAGAAGCAGAAGAAGAAAGGATCCGGTAAACCCTCCATAGGCCAAGACAAGGAAGAAATGGCAGAGGTATTTGTTGAAAAGCCCACCCTGTCTGTAGAAAGTGTAATCAAGTCAGTCATGGTGGATGGAAACCTTCAACCAATGACTGAATTCTATGACGACTACAATGAGGCTGACCAAAAGATTCTACAGGAAGCCACAGTCAAGTATCTGAACATATACAATAAGGCTTTCATTGAAATCATATCTCTAATTCCTAAAAGCCTAGAAAAGGAATTAGAAATAAGAAAGAATAATGCTTAGGCAAAAGATCTTGAGATCCGGGAGTAGATAGCTATTCAGCTATATCCTCAAATTGATCCCAAGACAATGAACATAATATTCAAAGACTGCAAAGATGAGTTCAAGAGTAAAGCAAGAATGAATCAACTCATGCTTGGTGAGACTGACAAGGTGGCCATAGAGATAGAAGAGATCCTCGGGAAGGCCTTCAAAAGGTTTAATCTTCCTGTTGTAGAGGACTTAGGTGCAGAAACATCTATGGACTTGGAACCATCTACTCCAGAAAAAGTGCCCCTTGAACAGACTAATATCTCTCCTCCAGCTTCTCCTACAGTCTCTAGATCCCAAGAAGAAGAGAAATTATAGGAGAAAGAAGCAGCAGTAAAAGAAAAAGAGGTTGACAGCACCAAGAATGCAGAGAAAGAGAAGATTCCAACAGAGAAAACCACAACTGAAAGTGGAAAGAATGTGGAAGGAGAAAAGACTCCAAATGACAAAACTGCAGAAGAGAAGAAACATCTGTCTCTGGCAAGAGACACTGCAAAAACTATTCAAAAGTTTCTAAGCCAAGAAATAATAGAGATTGATGAACTGAAGCTTCTAAAAGGTCCATTCAACTTTGACTCTCTCTCGAGTACAGACAATGAAGATAGCTTCATTTGCAAATGCTAAGGCAAATGAAAAACTCCTAAAGTCTCATATGGAAGACTGTGAGTTGATGGAGGCTGCTTCCGGAGTGCTTGAAAAGATTATGCCATCAATCCAGATAGATCTGACAGCCTCCTCTTCCGGTAATCTCAAAACCTTAGTCAGCAGTGTTGATACACATTTTGATTCTCTAGAAAAATCAGCTGAAGAAAAGGTCCAGAAGGAGTTTTTGGATAAGAGATTTTCAGAAGTTCTAGGATTAATCTCTAATGATAGGAGAAATATGAGTATTGGAATAAAGAGCTTAGAAAGTGCTCTTAAGGATGGTGGTGACATCTACAAATTTTGTATCTCCTGGTCAAAGGCAACAGTAGAAATTGATAAGAAAATAAAAGAGGAACAAGACAAACTACAAAGTTTGTCTCAAAGTTTTGATCCTCTCTCTTCCTCCATAGTCAATCAAGAATGTCAAACTATTGCAATCACAAATGCAATAAAGAACTTTGAGAAGGAAAGGAAGAATATAACTAACCGGATGGGAGAACTTAGAAGGATTATAATCCCTAAGTTAGCAACTATGCATGAGGTCATCAGTGATGCTCAGACTACCGCCCAAACAAATGATCCGACAGATCTCAAGAGGGCAGAAGCTTTTGCATTTTTGTTGAGTGGTCACATTTCAATTTTGGATAGAATGAAGCAAATTTGGGCTATAGAACTAGTCCAATTGAAGACATCCTTTGTAGACATTCTTCAGTTTATGTGAGTATGTAATATGCGGCTATGTATAGTAAATTTTTGAAAATTTTGGTGTGCGGACCCTACCCTTTGCCATTGATGTCAAAGGGGGAGTGAGGAGCAGTGAAAAATGAGGAATCCAACTAAGGGGGAGTTCCAGATATTGTATATAAAGATAGAGCATCAGCCAAGGGGGAGCACAGTGTAAACACTTAGTCATTTTTCACTAAGTGTTGCCATCAATGCCAAAGGGGGAGATTGTTAGCAAGAGACACTATATGTATTCATGGTTGTTGTCATTGATGGCAACAAAGGTCATCCCACATATTCGCAAGTCACAGTGTGTCTCTATCGGAAGTCAGAATGAAGATTGTTGTGGTCCGGTGAACAAGAACAGAGCATGTGGCAAGGTCCGACAGATTGGTCTGGCTCTCTTAGAGAAAGTGTCTTGGAGCAGTGCGGATTTGGGGAAGTCAAGAGGACTACCTTGAGTAGTATATTCCAAGGATTTAGCTTCTGATGATGGACAAGAAAAAAGATATGAGTAGTTGAGTACCGGATCTCTGAGTGACAGTGAGAACAGAGGAAGAACTGACTGACAAAACATCAGACCGCTTTCTAGATGTGTTACTATTGATGGTAAAGGTTGTGAAGGCATGAATCATGTTTGGCTGACATGACTAATGATATCTACAAGTATATGCTTGATCTGCATTGCTTGATAAGCAAGGATTCAGCTGACAGAATAGAGTTTGTGAGAAAATAGACTGTTCCAGATGCCGACTAGAAAGGTGATGAAATTACTTGTGTGGATATATATATAGAGGATGGATTTAGTTGTGAGGGGTGTGTTTTTGTGTGAGTGTGTATGCGAATAAGTGCAGAGCAGAGCAGAAGTAGTAAGAAAGATCCGGTATGTGAAAGGAAAGTAGAATAACGAACAGAGGAAAGATGAAGTGCAGCAGATCAGTGTACTGAGCCTAACCGGAACTAAACTCTAGCATATGTAGATGCTTCCAATTAGTTCAAGTATTGTATAACATTCTTTTGTAGACAGTGTGTCTCTTTGTAGGTAGTGTGCCTCTTTGTGAGCAATGTGCTCAGGCAGTGAGCCCTAATTGGCAAGTGCCATTTTTGTAACTCCTTATTCTTCTAACAAAGAATAATCTTTGGGTTAATCACCCTGTGGTTTTCTCCCTTAACAGGGTTTCCACGTCAAAAATACTGTGTCATGTGTTTCTCATTTCATGGTAATGTTTTTATGTTGATTCAATGTTGCATTAATTAATAAAAAAGTTCAAAAGAAGAAATAATTAGGATAACTGATTCACCCCCCCTCTCAGTTATCAACAAGAAGCAATCATTAACAAGCTTGTAATTTTCCACTGATAACCTTCTCTCTAGCTGGGGATAGTGTTCGTAGGGAGTTTTCTCATTAGGTAACTTACCCATCTTTCCTACAGCTTGCAATCTATCAAATGTGCCTTTTCCTGCACAGGCATATACAAGGTAGGAGGCCATTCTAAAAATTAAGCCCCTACCATCCTTCCATTTGACCATCTCATCATGCATTGTATTGCTGATGATTTTAGCCCATTAGACCTTTGCATTCTCCTCCTTATACTCAATAACCATTCTCATTAACTCAAACATCTAGGGCTCGAAGCTTCCACAATTTGTTAGTCCCCTCATCTGGCTGAGCATGAAAATCATGTACTGGACATCCTCATTGAAGTCAAACTTATATAGATGTTACACCATTTTGGATGCAACCTTGACAGTGTTTTCAGGACCTCTCCATCCTTGATATATTACTTTTCTGTAAACCTTAATGTTATCTTCAAATTCATTAGCCAATGCATCTAAGTCTGGCACATACATAGGTTGAGATACTGGAAAATGAAATACTTTAGCGATGCCATCCACAGATAGATTGGCATACAACCTTTCTTGCTTCTCCACCTTGGACCTTATGGTGATGTCATAGTTCTGTGCACATTCCATTATAAGTTCAAAAGCTTCTGTGGCATATGGAAATCCAACCACGTGATATAACCCAAAAGTTACTATGTTTTGTAGAGTGGGGTCATCCTCCCTGCCATCAATCCAAGCTCTAAATGCCTCAATATCAGTGTTACCACAATGTGTATCTTCCTAGTTGCCTAGTTTCTTGTATATGTTACGAGCTCTAGGGAACATGAGGGCTTTGAATTTGGCATCTCACTTCTCCATGCATGGTTGAGACATCTTGTCCTACAAAACAAACATATTGTTTTCAACAACAATATATATATATATATCATCTGAGGTTAGCATAATGTTAATTTCTCATTTTCTAAATGTTGAAATTAGGGTAGACAACTGAGAGGGGGGGTGAATTAGTTGTCACAAAACTTTATCTTTTGCTGCATTTAATATTCTTTACCACTTATTAACAGATTAATGATATAACCATGAAAGCATGAATCAACACACATAACACCAGGATTTTTACGTGAAAACCTAGTTAAAGGAAAATCCATGGTGGGGGTTAACCTACAAGATTTATTCTTTGTTAAAAGAATAGAAAAATGGGAAGCACCTACCTTTGGGCACACTACCCAGAGCTCACTACTCCAAGAGACTCACTATCTACAAAAATATTCACATGGTTAACACTGAAAGGTTGAATTGAGAAACAACATCTTCTCCATGCCAAGGTTTAGTTCCATCGAAGCTCACAACACCTATATTATGCCCCTAAACACTTCTTTGCTACCTCCACATCTTCACACACATGAGCACATTTACATGACTACATTACACTTATTTATACATGACATCAACTTTGGAATGAACATCAAAGTTGACCTTACAATCATCTATTTGGAACATTCTCCAAGATAGGCATTACAAGCAATTACAATCACAAGACTTGACTTAATACAAAATGCTACATGTGGACCACTAGATTGTCAACCAAACATAGTTGGGACTCAAATCTTCCTCGAACAACACACTACACTCCATAGAACTTCTCTTAGATCATCCACAACATGCACGAAGCATCCGGTCAGCCAAGACTGGAGAGAACAGCAACACCCAAGGAGAAATCTCCAACTATGAGCTCAATCCTCAATGTGGACCACCAACACAATAGGAACATGATCTAGATACCTCCACAAGTACAATGAAATCAACAAGAACAATTGCACCACCTCAAATCACCAGAATCACTTGCATCTTCATATGGGAACTTAAGAACACTAATTGTCACACTAGAAAGATTGCTTGTGGACCTCCAAACCATGAACCACTTGAGTTGAGGATACATACCAACATCCCAAACATACCGCTAGAATCATAGACCATAATATTCTAATATGGAGCAATCTGGACCAAATTCCTATCACTCTATTACCTCTGAACAATTGCAAAACCCGGTTCTACTCAGATGGCCATAACTTCACCAATCCTCCATGTGGACCTCTCAAATCTTAATTGGAGAAACTTCAGACAATTCTCTACAAAACCCTTTAACCCGTAGACTCTGATCTTCATCTCACTGGGAATGCAAAGCAATCTACTTTACTGAACTACACTGTCTTCACTGTTTCTAACAAAGAGATATGTTGACATCAATGACAACACATCATAGGCACATATTTGCAACAATCTCCCCTTTCCCATTAATGGCAACATATGATGTGAAAAAATAATTCAACCATCAAGAAAAGGACTTCTCCCCCTTTCTCTTATCACACATGCAACTACTTTCTTCACTGCTCCCCCTTTCACCAGCAACTACTTACTTCTAAGTTTTTCACATGACTTCTCTCCCCCTTTGACATCAATGGCAAAGGGCACATATTTGAAATCATCTCTCCCCCTTTTTGTTTCTTAGATAAAATAAAACTAAACTCTAGAATTAACATACCGACTACTCCCCCTGAGTAGCATCCCCTTAACACCAATCTGGATCACAAGATATGACTATGAGTTCCACCAGATTGATGCACACTAGTGCACCTTAGTTCTGAATAGGATCGGTAATAACCTCTAGCTTCACTCTGAGATACTCAAAAGTATCCTTAGGTAGAGACTTAGTGAAGATATCCACAATCTGATCCTTTGAAGAAACAAACTCTAATCTGACTTCATTCTCATTTACCTTCTCTCTCAAAAAGTGAAACTTGATGGATATATGCTTTGTATTTGAATGCAACACTAGATTCTTTGAGATGTTTATTGCACTTGAATTATCATAGAATATTGTAATAGGCTCTTCAAACCCAATTCTAATATCCTTCAAGATTTGCTTCATCCATAAAACTTGAGTACAATTACTTGAAGCTTCTATATACTCTGCCTCTACAGTAGACAAAGATATTGCCTCTTGCTTTTTTCTCAACATAGAAACCAATCTCTTTCCCAAGAAAAATGAACCACCACTAGTACTCTTCCTGTCATGCACATCTCCTTCCCAATCAGCATCTGTATATGCATGAAGAGTGAAATCATCATCCTTAGGATACCATAAGCCATAATCAGTTGTCCCCTTCAGATATCTAAAAATTCTTTTGACTGCTACAACATGAGATTCTCTAGGATTAGCTTGAAATCTAGCAACAAGGCCAACTGCATTCATAATATCAGGTTTGGTTTGAGTCAGATAAAGCAGTCCTCTAACCATTGATCTATACCTTTTCTGATCTACCTTAAGGGAATCATTATCTTTACTCAACTTGCATCTGGTTATCATAGGAGTACTCACTAGTTTTGAATCCTCCATTCCAAACTTTTTCAACAACTCTTTCACATACTTAGACTGAGATATGAAGATGCCCTTATCTGATTGATTGATTTGTAGACCTAAGAAGAAATTCATTTCACCAAACATGGACATCTCAAATTCACTTTGCATTTGATCAGCAAATTTTTCACACATGCTCTCATTTCCACAAAAGATGATATCATCAACAAATACCTCAACAATCAAGATGTGTTCATGATCAATTTTGAAATAAAGATTACTGTCAGTTGTACTTTTGCTAAAACCTAACTTTAGTAGATTCTTATCTAATCATGCATATCGGGCTCTTGGGGCTTGTTTAAGTCCATACAATGCTTTCCTTAATCTACATACCATATCTCCTTGATTAGATAATTGGAATCCTTCTAGTTGCTTAATGTAGACTTCTTCCTCTAACTCCCCATTCAAGAATGTTGACTTGACATCCATCTGATAAACTTTGAAATCTTTGTAAGCAACAAAGGCAAGAAATAATCTGACTGCTTCGATTCTTGCCACTAAAGAAAAAATTTCTTCAAAATCAATTCCCTCTACCTGAGAATATCCTTTGCATACCAATCTTGCTTTGTTACTCACAACTTCACCATCTTCATTCAATTTATTATAGAAGACCCATTTAGTTCCAATTACATTTTTATTTTTAGGCCTAGGAACAAGATCCCAAGTATGATTCTTTTCAATTTGCATTAATTCTTCTTCCATTGCTTTTACCCAACTTTCATCATTGCAAGCTTCATTAACTAATTTTGGTTCAATCTTTGAAATCAAACAATACTCCACTTGTTCTTCAGCAATTTTTCTTCTAGTTTGGACACCTTTATTTTTTTCTCCTATGATCTGATCTTTAGAACGATTCAACCTTACATACCTGGGAGTTTTGGGATTTTTTTGAACTTCTGATTCTTGAACTTGTTACTCAACATTTGCACTAGCTTCTTGAGTCACTGGATTCTCTAAAGTAATCTAAATCTGAGTTTGAGTTTGAAGTTGCTTTCCTTTATTAGGAATTTCATTTTGATCATATGATTCATTTCCGAAGACTTAGAAGGTCTCTCCTTGCTTTCATCAACCTTGACATTAGCACTTTCAACAATCCTTTTCAATCTCTTGTTAAAGCACTAGTATGCCTTGCTTTGGTTAGAATAACCCAAAAATATTCCTTCATCACATCTTGCATCAAACTTGCCTAGATCTTCATCTCTCTTGATATAGCATTTACTACCAAAAACTCTAAAGTATTTCATAGTAGGTGCATTACCAAACCACAGTTCAAAAGGTGTTTTACTAGTATTACCTTTGATCTACACCTGGTTATGAGTGTAGACAATAGTACTCATAGCCTCTCTCCAATAGACATGTGGAACATTTGCCTCCATCATCATGGTTCTAGCAGCCTCTTGAATAGTCCGGTTCTTCCTTTCCACAGTTCCATTCTGCTGAGGAATCCTAGGAGCAGATAACTCTCTTCTTATTCCATGATTTTCACGAAATGCATTAAACTCACTGGAGGTAAACTCTCCACCTCTATTAGATCTCAGACATTTTATCTTCTGTTGATATATAAATTGCGCAGGTTCCAACACCAACATGGGAAGTTTCAAGAATGTGGAACTTGCTACTTGAAACAACCTCCATATTTTAAAGAAGCTGTCTCTTCTCTATTTTAAATGGGCTTTGAGGAAAGGGTAAGAAGTTAATAGGATTACAGATACAATTGAAGCAAATCTAACTATGGCAATGCACCTGAATAAAAGTATTTCCTTCAAATTAAGCACAGTGAAACTATCCTCAAGATTCAATTATATTAAAGAGCAGATACTGCATGATTAACATAAACAGATGCAATGAATATAATCAAAGGCTCACAATCAGATACTTTGCAATGACACAAATAATATCAACCAAGGCACATGACAGAGTTCTTCTCATTAATTTTCCAGCAACATAAAAGGCACAGATACATAAACTTTCTTATCAAGAACAACAAAATAAAGGCAAAATGATATCAACTAGCCACAGCAAAGTCTCCAACTTCTTTTTTAGATTCTGACTACAAACTTATAAAAATTCTATCTCTATCTCTGTCTATGTCTGTATATCTAAATATTGATCTATTACAAATATTACATATTTATAACCATAGATCTGACACTAGATTGTCTATAACAACCACATCCCAACAGTTCAACCAAACTGAAGATAATTGGAAGCCCGAACGGTTGCAATCCTTCGAATCTATAATAGTCATTCCTTCCTGTAGGCTCATTAGCTAGGGCAAAAAAATATGTGGCACACCTCCTTCATTAAGAAACAGACACATGGCAAGATCCGCACACCTGAAACTGGAAACGATTGTGACAGATGGCAGTGTCCGCAGCAAAATGAGAAACTCCTTTGTCTCTCAGGAAATAATAGGAAAACGAGACTTGTCCCATTCCGTAGCTTTCAAAACATCTATATGTCTTCTTCTACAAAGCCCTCAAAACTATGTCTTTATGCTCAGGTGACCTCTGCTATTGACATATGTCACAACCTGCATCAGTTTAGAAACTAACATATTAATAATGGGACCCATAGCCTCAGCACTCACTAGCCTTCAAAAGAAGAAAATTGGGACAGATGGCATCTTCCACGTGCAAGCTAACTAACACATGGCGGCACCTGCACACTGCTTGAAACTTATAAAGTTTTTGAAACTCCTACGAAAGCTAACACTTGGCGGGTTCTGCATCACTTTAGAAACTTTAAGTTTCTCACCAGAAAAGGGTCATAAACAAAACAACTTTACCTCCGCATCCACCACGTGGCGTTCTCTACTAGCTTGAAACTTAACATCACTATGGCCCACCATCCTTCACTACTAGAAATAACATGATACGGAAAGAACATGCGGCATCCTCCATAGCAAAGATAAAAAGACACATGGTGCCCTCTGCAAACACATAGAAACTTTAGGGGTTGCCTTCATGTGCTACACGTGGTGACCTCCGTAGCAAAACTGAAACTTTAAACATATTGAAACTAACTGCTACATGGTACACTCCACACAAAAGTTTATATTTGAAATAAATACCATGGCTTTAATGGTGGCTTGACACTTGGCAGCTTCTGCACAAAAGTTAGAAACCTGCGGAGCAAGATTTGAAACTCCCACAGAAACAAAAAGAAATCCACGGATTTGCTGCAACTAATACAAAAATGTAGAGTCTTTGACACTCTACAGTTCTTAGCGACCAAGAGGACTTCTGAGCCTGCTCGGAAAGAACTCAAAACTGGAAAAAATATATGTATTGAAACACAACTTAGAGTCATAAATTCTACAATGCCGTCTGATAAACAGACCATTCTGAATCAGAGAGTCCCTGTCTACTCTGTAAATCTTGAAAAGAAAAATCAAGATTAATTATGTCTTTGTGGGAAAATGTTTGTAAAATCTAGACGATAGCCTTTAATTGAAATTCTAGCTGGGCCATAGGTATCAACACAACTTCTACCTCGTTGACTGATGATGAATCACTTAAACCTTTGAAAACTGTTTGATCATTTTGCCTGGTCAAGAGCAGGGCCTTGATGTCATCAACCATTAATACTGTGTTATTATCAGGGAATGGTGAAGGAAGCCCCCATTTCACCAAATCCTCTATATGTTTCTTCATGTCCTTAACTCCTTCTTTCACTATATCTAGGAGTTCTTGACAATTTGTAGCTGCAGAGTTGCAACTTAGAACCTTATTGACCTTTTTAGCAGTGACCATTCTATCATTGATACCTATTGCTGACAGAGTTTCATCTGTTGTGTCATATAATTTCTTTAATAAAAGGTGGCCTGCACCAAGGTTTCAACCTTCTCACATAGCTGCTGAGCATTTAACAAAAATGTTAAAGATGGTCTTAGCTAGATAATATCCTCAAAGATTCTTTCTCATACTGAAACATAAAGATCTTTCACCAAATTTAAAACTCCAGCATTCTGTGGCCTATTAGCTAACTCAATTGTTAGCTATTTTGTTCTTTGTTGTTTAGCCAGGAGTTGTGCCTGAATTGCACCATTAGCATTTTGCTCACTCAACAATTTCTATTGAAATTGTGTGGCCTGCTGCAACTTCTCTTGATATTTCTTCTCTAAAGTGGCTTTTTCTTGTCTCAAAATAGTCATTGCAGCCTTTTCCTATGCTAGCTCAGACTTAAGAGAAGCATTATGGGCCTATGTAGCCTAATGTATCTGACAAGAAATAGTATTTTGCAACTATTTGTTCATATTCTCAATCTTATTCTTCTTGGATTGAATTTCCCCAGCAAGGTTGCTACTATTCACCTTCTCTTGAGCTAAATCATTCTCTATTTTCTGCAACCTTTTAGACACTTTCAAATAATCAGTTGCTATAGTAGATGTAGTCTCATTTAATAGCTCAACCCTATCTTGTGGCTTGAAAAGAGACATATCCATAGCTACAACATTCATTGAATATTCTTGGGGCTGCATTTGTTCATTAGGTTTCACCACATTTGGGGACAAATGTGCGATTGTCAGTGATTATTGAATGGGGTCAAAAAGTGACCTCATGTGCAGCACAGCAGGACTTTTATTTTCCTTCTTCCTCTTTTTGTCCAGTCTAGCCTATCTAGCCCTTTTTGCTATGTCTGCTTGGGCTTGGAATGTAGGAGGTGAGGCAATGTATCCTCTAGCAAAGGGATGTCCTTGAGGTAGGACATAGGGGATAGCCAATAATTGTTGGCTAGGAGAAACTTGAGGAGGGGTTCTTTTTGGCATAGATGGAGAAAATAGTGGTAATGAAATGGCCTGTGAAGACATGGCCTGTGAACTAGCAATTGGGGCAAGGGCTGATGTGAGCACAACAGAAGTGGTAGGGAGTATAAATGTTTGGCTAATTGGGATTGCCACTCCTAAAGTAGAAGAAAGAGACATAGGAGAAAAGGGAGAAGAAACACTTACCTAAGCGACCGAGGAGGTGATTGGTAGTTGTTGCTGTTGTGGCTCAATCCCTTCCTCCAACTCCTCTTGCAGATGCAGTTTCCTGTGTTTCCTAGGTCTCTCTCTTGTTTCTTCCTTTGTTTCTTTCTCTTCAACATTTACTACCACTGGTGGTTGCAAAGGAACAAAATTGGAACCCCCAGATGCTGAAGCTACTTGAGTCCCTATAGTTGGTGATGACACCACACCCTTTTGCTTCTCTATGGTGCTGAGGGATTGGGGCCATGAAGATGCAGGAGCAGTAAATGAGGCCTGTCCTATCTCTTGCATAGTGTGAGCTAACTCAGCTTCCTCCTCTAATTCCTCACCCTTCCTCTAAATTTTACTTGTGTCAAGGCTAGAGACTGGGGAGGGATGCCACTCATCCCAGATTGACTCCCATTTTTCATCACTATCAATATTCCCAAAAGAATGAGTTAACTCTGAAATTTCTTACCTATACTTCCAATAGGCTTCAATTTTCTCTACTCTCTAGTCTTGGGCTTTCAATGATTTCTTCAGACCAGTAGACATTTTTATCTTAGGGTCATAATCTTTTTCTTTAACATAAAATTTTTCCCATTGCCTAGGCCCTTCATAGGGCAAATCAGTTAGTTCAACATATAGGTCTAGGTTGTCTTCTTTTGGATTCCTCCTATCTTCCTAGAATGGGTGACCCTCATGTACCATTTTAGCACAGACTTTGTTGTTCATAATCTAGGAGGCCAGAAAACTATCTGGGTCATACTTCCATTTATCTTCAATGATGAGGAAACCAAGGGCAGATAACTTCCTTAGCAAAAGGTTCTCTACATCTCTAACCTCAAGTGTCATATTTTTTCTGACCCATGGGATATCATACATTTTCCTTTTCTTTTTCTTATGGCCAAACTGATTATCAACCACAAACACCTGTCGAGTCACTTCTAAGAATACGACCCTAGGGGTCAATATTTTAGGTAACAACATGGGCTCCTCATTGAAACCATGGACTCTGATTATGGTATTGTGTTCCCCAAAGAAATAATCACAGGGAATTGGGTAGTTGGTCATAAATCCCCTTATACCCTATGTTAGTCTATGCTCTATAGGCTCAGGGCTTAGTTGGCAAAAAGAAGGGGCCACAAAAAGTTCCCAAAACTCATAAGGGTTGGAGGCCCCAGATAACACATGTGTCCATGCAGACACAGGGATAGTTTTGTTTTGACCAAAATCTGGGTCATACATATTCAATTGCATATGCTGTGCAAAAAGATTATGGTTCTGATACAACATTAGGTGGAATAGAAAAGCAAAGTAACTGAAAACTCACTTTGATTTGAAATTTGAAAGCTGATCAATCATGGAGTGAGCAATTTATTCTGAGAAATCCAGCCGGTATTCTTGTGATTTGTCCATAGTCTTCAATATGAAAATGATAGCTATTTGCCAGTCATGGATTGTGTTATCCTCCCTCATCCCAAAAATGAAGGCTATCATTGACAGTGCCTCTTGAACATTTTGACTAAATTGTGCCCTTCCAGTGGGTAGTGTGGGCATCTAGGTGTTATCATCTCCCAACTGTATCTCTGAATTGAGGAACTTGACTTTGTTGATTACATTTGCCCATGTGTTTTGCATTTTAGCAATAGTTGGAAATGTGGTTATTCTATCATGTTGTAGGGCCAGCATGTCTCTTATGGCCTTGGATGTAATATGTACCATGAAAGGGCCCTGTTGTATGGTATTTGATGGTGCATGAAATAGTTCTATACATAACTCTATTAGCTCGAGACACAGGTGCACATTAGGAACCAGGAACTATGCCAATCGTGAGGTCCATATCCTCATACCAAAAGTCTTAGACTACCCATTATTTTATCTGAGAATACACCTTTGATGTGCCCCTTCCCAAAGAGCCTTGATATTGTTTTGAAGGGTTATGTTGAATATGCCATCTGTGTAATCCTTTACCTTTGCTGGGTCGATAGATAATCCTACTTTAGGAACCCTCATTCTTGGATAGGCTCTCTTGGTTACGTGGGTGCTAAAGCATATGATTTGCTGCTCAACAACTTACCAATTGACTCATAAATTCCAAGTCCTTCTTGAGGAGACTGTGCTTCAGACATATCTATATCTATGAGGAGAATGCGAGAAGCTTTGACATAGGAAAGGATAAAAATGCTTAACCAAAGTGATACTTAGCTGAAAGGCACTTGCTAGGGACAAAAATCGAATGCAATAGTGATTCAAAGTAGAGAGATAGAAACAAATGAGAGCTACACTTGGGATTTAATACTAACTTATTGGGGCTTTATGGAGGTAATTGATGACACATCCTATCTTATAAATGGCATTAATACCATGAAACAACTAGTGTATGTTTTAAAATATGCATGAAATGGAGTGTTAGATATGTTACGGGAGTGGCTATCTTTTCTAAAAAGTGTGTACTTCTAAGGAATTTGGGGATTGCCGAACAACCTTAATGAATGCGAGACCAAAAGAGAAGGGGCTTTGTGCTACAGACATGTGTTCACTGAACACTTATTGAAAGGGAAAGCGGGAAAATAGGAAGCAGGAAAACAGGAAAGCAAGAAAAGGAAAGAAACTAACTATGATAAATTGGAGCCCCTCCTTAATTGAAATGTTTCAGATAGATCCCATTTATAGGAATCTCTTCAAGTTCCCCATCCATGGTCTCCAGTTCAAATGAATTTTGTTGCTTGCAGGAATGAATTTTGTAAGGACCTGTCCACAATGATTCAAATTTGTTGTGTCGACCTAGCTTAGCAACTCTTTCATCCCATTTCAATACTAGAGAGCCAACCTCAAAAAAGGGATTTGAAGTCTT
This sequence comes from Cunninghamia lanceolata, assembly GCA_027924645.1. NCBI lineage: Eukaryota > Viridiplantae > Streptophyta > Pinopsida > Cupressales > Cupressaceae > Cunninghamia > Cunninghamia lanceolata. The sequence continues at coordinate 10,859,865 of BSBN01001652.1, forward strand.
CTTATCAAAATAGTCCTTAACTATTTTTTGATGTTTCATCAGTGACTCATGTGCCTTTTCTCTTTTCTCTTGTACTTCCAATAGTTCAGCAAGTCTAACTTGCCTGGGGCTATTCTCTTCAATTTCTATCTGCTTTAACAATTGCAAAGTAAGGATCTCCAAGCTCAGTGGCATTACTACTGGTTTACCATAAACTAATTCATAGGGAGACATTTTAGTCACTTGATTTGGTGTGATCCTGTCAGCCCACAGTGTTGTATTAAGTAGTTTATGCCACTCTTTGTGATAATTGGTCCCTATCCTTTTTATGAGTCTAATAAGGTTCTTGTTAGTGGAAACAATTCGAAGAAGTCTTCAAATAAATCCCATTCCTTAATGCAAACTTAGATAGTTTGGCTCCTAAAAATACTTTAGCATTATCTGATATAATGGTATGAGGAGGACCAAAACAAATAGTTATGCCTTCTAGGAACTCTAGTATAGTTTTTTCTATTGCCTCTTTGAGTGGTACTGCTTCACTCCATCTGGTAAAGTAATCTGTTACAGTGAGGATCCATTTGTGTCCCATACTTGACATTGGATTGATCATACTAATAAAATCCAGACCCCATTGAGCAAAGGGTTCATCCACAACTATGGGGCTTAGAGGCATTGCTGCATTTCTCCTTTTGCCTATATAAAACTAACAAGCCTGACATTCTTTAACCAGCTGATAGCAATCTATAAACAAAGTGGGCCAAAAATATCCTTCTTGAGTTACTTTGATTGCAGTGGTCCTTCCTGAAAAATGTCTGCCTGAGGCTCCATGGTGTAATTCATATAGTATTCTTTGAGCTTCATCCTTTTCTATACATCTTAAAAGTATACCATCAACATTTCTTCTAAATAGAATATGGTCAATTAGTACAAAATGGGCCCCTTGTTGCCTATAGTATCTTCTCTTATCATGGGAGAGCTTATTTGGGAAAATCCCATGCTTCATAAATTATATTCTATTTTTTACCCAAGAGTCTTGATCAACCTCTTGGATTTTCAATACATTTTCACTTTCTGTCTCTTGTGTCATTATTCTCTCCATGTCTTGAGTCATATATTGGAATAATTCTTTACCCTTGACTAACTTGGTGGGTCTTACTTCTACATCATATTCTAGGATCTTTGTTATCCAATTGGCTCTTTTCTCAGTGATCTCACCCTCCATAATATATTCTCTTACACTAGGATGAGCCACTAATATCAGAATCTTATTTCCTGTTACCAAATGTCTAAAATTTTTAAGGGCTTTTACCATGGTATATGCTTGCTTTTCCACAAAATTGTATCTAGCCTCATATTCCCTGAGGGTTCTAGAGAAAAAGGCTATTGGGTGTTCTCCTTCTTGCTGATCATCCTTCTGAGTTAAAACAATAGCAACACTGAATTCTCCCCCATACACATACATTATGAAAGATTTAGAAAAATCTAGGTTTCTGAGTACTGGGGCTGTTGAAATGGCTTTCTTAACTTCTTCAAAAGCCTATCTTCCTTCTACAGTCCATTTGAAAACCAGATCCTTTTTAAGCAATAGTGTCATTGGTCTAATTAGTCCTACAAAATTAGATATGAATCGGCTAACAAAGTTGATTTTTCCTAGAAAGGATTGAACTGCTTTCTTGTTGACTGGTAGAGATAGGTTCATTATGGCTATGACTCTTTCTGGATCAATGGAGACTGCTTCCTTTAACACTATTGCCCTAAAAGTTTACCCTGAGGTACTGCAAAGATACATTTCTTGGGATTCAGAGATATTCTAAACTCTTCACATTTCTTAAAAATAGCTTCCAAATGGTCAAAATGATCCACAACATTCTTAGAGAAAATAGTGAGGACATCTAGATAAATCAGGATAATTTTATTTATAAGTTCCCCAAATGCTACATCCATTGCATGCTAAAAAGTAGCTCCTACATTTGAAAGGCCAAAAGGCATTTTAGCATATGCAAATGTTCCCCACTTTGTAGTGAATATAGTCTTATGTTGATCTTCATCTGCTAACCAAATCTAATTATATCCAGAGAAACCATCCACCAAGGAAAACCTTTTTGACCCAGCCACAGTCTATAAAATCTATTCCATAGAGGATAGGGGATAAAGATCTTTCAAAGATGCCCTATTCAGGTCCCTAAAATCTACATAGAGTCTTATGTCACCATTCTTTTTTCTTACTGGCACTAGGTTTGATACCCAGGTCAAATGCTTAATTGGAAACATAATCTTTGATTCTAGGATCTTTTGCAGCTCATCCGCTTTTGTAGCTCATCCACCATTAAAGGTTCAATTCTAGGATTCATTGGCCTTTGCTTCTGTCTGATTGGTTTAGATCCTTTAGTAAGCTCTATGGTGTGTTGGATGATATCTCTATTATAGCCATGGAGGTCCTCATAGGTCCAAGCAATCACCCTATCATATTTTTCACACAAATCAATCAATCTTTCCTTTTCTTCTTAGGTTGTAGAATTTCCAATTTTCAATCTTCTTCCTTCACTAACTTGGATTTCAGAATAATCTTCTTTATTTGCTTGAAACCTCCTCTTCTCTAGGCTTACATCTTTTGGGTCAAACAAGTTTTCTAAAGTAATCAGCCCTTTAGGGAGTTTATTTGATTTTAGCTGGATAATTTGATCACCATATGCTTCCTCAATTGATGAGAGTACTTGGAAATCATTATCAAAAACTTGCCAATTTTGGTCATTATCTGGAATAGTTGGTCTCACTATAACTTTGAGTGACTCATTGTTAACTAACAAGTCACTTGCTGGGTCAAACTGTGAACCAATCTGTACCATTCTATCTGCCTCAAAATTTTGGGCTCTGGGAACTACCTCAATATTAAAAGCCTCAAAACCATCTATCAGGTCCCAAATTCTGTCCGTATAGGATCCCATTCTTACATTTTTGGCTATTGCTTTCTCTCTGATTTGTTTTACTACCAATTCTGAATCTCCTCTTACTATCAAATTCTTTATTCCCTTTTTCTTTGCCAACATGAGTCCATGGACCAAAGATTCATATTCAACATCATTATTGGTACAAACAAACTAAAAGTGAATGGCTCTTAGAATTTTTTCACCATTTGGGGAAGTAAGGCAAATTCCTACTCCAGCACCATTTGTACTCCTAGCTCCATCAAAATTTAGGGTCCAAATTTCTGAGTTTCCTTCAGATTCTTGACTCTAGGATGCTTCTTTCTTTAAAACATTAGGGATCTCTTGGTCTTCTTCAAATATAACATAATTGCCTAGACTTGTAGAGTCATAATTTCCATAGGGATCACTCTGCATCATAGTCAATAACTAATTATTCTCTTCTTCCTGTTGGTCATGTTCAGTCCAATCACCTAACTCTTCAACAAAGACCCTCTCCTCCTTATTTAGCATGGCATGAGATGCTTCCAATTTTGGGGTTGGTTCATTTGTGATGTGATCTTTGGATAATGGCTCAGACAGTATTTTCATCTTTGTCCCATATTTGGTTCTTAGGATGAGGTGTGACCAATCTAGTGACATATAACCTCCTATCTTGGCTGTGAAATCTCTGGACAAGCATAAACCAAATACAGGAGGAATATCTATGACTACCACATCTTCGTTGACAATTATATTAGGGCAAGTATATAGTTGTAATGGAAGTTGTTTAACTTTTCCTATTGTTTGTATAGATTTCCCATCCAACTGCATGACCCCTCTTGTAAGTGGTTCATATTTTATCTTTAGAGCATATGTTATCTATTTTGGCATTACTGTGGTACTAGCCCCAAAATCTATCATTGTATTATGCAACAATTTTTTCCCCACTATTAGAGGTAAATAAAAGGGATTTGGTTTAGATCTACCTACCTCGAGTACATTATTTAGCAAAGCTATTGTCTGTAGAGGTACAGTATCTTTGAACTAAAGCTTCTCTTTATCAATAGCTCCTCTCTTTGTACCAGTGTGTTTAGGGGCTTCTTGACTTTGCAGAGCTTCCTGCAATAGAGTCTTCTGCTCAGGAATAGCCAACATATCCCAGATTGATACATGTGTTGGAGTTCTTTTCAGCTGGTCCACCACCCTAATGCTTGGATCTTTGAATAATAAGGGTACCTAGTCTTTTTTGGAACCTATCCTGGGACTACTTAATTCTGCACAGGATGAGGCATTTCTTGCCTAGAGACAGTGTTGTGATGATTTTGAAATGGAAGATTTCCCATGATCTCATTATTAGTGACTTCAGGCTGCTCCATCATTCTCCTCTTTGATCTGGTATAGTAGTCTGATTGCACCAATGATTTCTTTGAAGTGGATGCCTCATTCAAGAATACTAAATCTTCTTCAATCCATGAAAATAAAGCATGTTCAGAGGCTATTTTCTCTTCTTGTTGTATGGACATCCCTTGCATCTGGGCCACCATGACTGCATTTTGAACACCAAGAGACTAGTATGGTGGAGTATTAGAAGTTGAAAATTGTCCTTCTAACCCTCTCTGTTCTGCTATCTTTTGCTGTAAACATCCTCTAGGACAGTCTCTGGGCATATGGGCATTGTTGCAGGGAAAGCACCAAGCATTTGTGCTATCTGCAAAATTATTTTTCCTTGGAACAATTTCCCTATTGGGATTAGGAGGAATAGTTTGTAAAGGTGTAGGGACTATAACCAACTAGTTTGAAGGCTGAGGATTAGCCTGCCTTTGTGGGCCTTGATATTGATTTGGCTGAAAGAGAGGTCTATTTCCTTGATAACCTTGATAAGGGGGCTTTGGATAGGGATTTTGCTATCTCTTTAGATTAATTATCTCATTTGAGAAGGTCCTGAGAATGTTCTTGACATCATCCATTTCAGATGGTTGAACAAAGGTGGTTGCCTCAGTAGTCTGTTGGGGAACTAGAAATGAATACATGGACACAGGTGGGGTTGTAAGATTAGGAGCTTCTTGTGGCAAAGGTAGGGTAATTTCTGGGAACATGGGCATAGGAGGCATTGTGGGCAATTTTCCAGCATCTATCAAGTTATTTTCAGCTTTGACTGCCAACTCATATGCTTCTGGTAGTGTCTGACCTCCAAGAGAGTGAATCATTATTGATATATCTAAGTTTAAAGCTTTGAGGTAAAACACAATAGCTACTGATAATGGTCTTGTTGTAGCAGGAATTCTGTCCCAAGTCTTTTGAAATCTTGAGTTGAAATCAGTCATGGCTTTTTGTGGTGCCCTTTTAATAGTGATCAATTGTTGCAGCAACAAAGATTTATCACCTTTTTCTTTGAATCTTATGAAGAAAGCATCACCAAGCTGATCCCATGTAGATATTGTGTTTGGAGTAAGAGATCTATGCCAGTCCAGAGCCTTTCCCTTGAAAGAGGTTGCTAGTAGCCTTATTGCCACATTCTATTGAGTAATAACATGAACTACACATACGTCAGATACATCTTGCTGATGCTCCTTAGGTGTCTTGAAATCTTCTCCACTGAACTTAGGTAGAGCCTTTAGAGCATTGGCTAGAATAGGATCCCAAGTTGCCGGTGATACTAGGAGAATTAGAGGACTACCAGTGTTCCAATTTGCATAGTTCCTTGGGGCTTTAGGTGCTCCCATATTTACTCTTTGTGCTGTTACAACCTAATTCACTCTTCTTTTTGGAGTAGCTGCTAATGGTGGTAAAAGAATGCTTAGATTAGAAGTAGATTGAGCTCTCATTGTAGGTCCACAGTTCTAGCTCCTTGTGGCTCTCTGGCTCATACAATCTTGACAGAAAATTCAAGAAAGGTCCCATCGGACATGCCAAAAAATGTTGATGTATAAAATTGCATAGGTTCCAACACCAACATGGGAAGTTTCAAGAATGTGGAACTTGCTACTTGAAACAACCTCCAGATTTTAAAGAAGCTGGCTCTTCTCTATTTTAAATGGGCTTTGAGGAAAGGGTAAGAAGTTAACAGGATTACAGATATAATTTAAGTAAATCTAACTATGGCGATGTGCCTGAATAAAAGTATTTCCTTCAAATTAAGTACAGTGAAACTATCCTAAAGATTTAGTTATATTAAAGAGTAGATACTACATGATTAACATAAACAGATGCAATGAATATAATCAAAGGCTCAAAATCAGACACTTTGCAATGACACAAATAATATCAACCAAGGCACAAAACAGAGTTCTTCTCATTAATTTTCCAGCAACATAAAAGGCATAGACACATGCATAGATACGTAAACTTTCTTATCAAGAACAAAAAAATAAAGGTAAAATGATATCAACTGGCCACAACAAAGTCTCCAACTTCTCTTTTAGATTATGACTACAAACTTATAAAAATTCTATCTCTATCTCTGTGTATGTCTATATATATGAATATCGATCTATTACAAATATTACATATTTATAACCATAGATCTGACACTAGATTGTCTATAACAACCAAATCCCAATGGCCCAACTGAACTGAAGATAACTGGAAGTCTCGAACAGTTACGATCCTTCAAATCTATAACAGTCCTCCCTTCCTGCAGGCTCCTTAGCTGGGGCAAAAAAATATGTGGCACACCTCCTTCATTAAGAAACAGACACATGGCGAGACCCGTGGACCTGAAACTAGAAAAGATTGTGATAGATGGCAGCATCCGTAGCAAAATGAGAAACTCCTTTGTCTCTCAGGAAATAATAGGAAAATGACACTTGTCGCATTCCACAGCTTTCAAAACATCTACGTGTCATCTTCCACAAAGCCCTCAAAACTGTGTCTTTATGCTTGGGTGACCTTTGCTATTGACATATGTCGCAACCTGCATCAGTTTAGAAACTAACATATTAATAATGGGACCCACAACCTTAGCATTCACTAGCCTTCAAAAGAAGAAAAATGGGATAGATGGCATCTTCCGCGCGCACGCTAACTAACACGTGGTGGCACCCACATACTACTTGAAACTTATAAATCTTTTGAAACTCCCACGGAAGCTAACACTTGGCAAGTTCCACATCACTTTAGAAACTTTAAGTTTCTCACCGGAAAAGGGTGATAAACAAAACAACTTTACCTCTGCGTCCACCACATGGCGTTCTCTGCTGGCTTGAAACTTAACATCACTGTGGCCCACCATCCTTCATTACTAGGGATAACATGATATGGAAAGAACACATGGTATCCTCCATAACAAAGATAAAATGACACATGGCACCCTCCGCAAACACATAGAAACTTTAGGGGTTGCCTCCGCGTGCTACACGTGGTGACCTCCGCACCAAAACTAAAACTTTAAACATATTGAAACTAACTGCTACATGGCGCGATTTGCACAAAAGTTAATATTTGAAACAAATATCATGGCTTTAATGATGGCTTGATACTTGGCGGCTTCCGTACAAAAGTTAGAAACCCATGGAGCAAGATTTGAAACTCCCACAGAAACAAAAAGAAACCCGTGGACTCGCTGCAACTGATTCAAAAATGTAGAGTCTTTGACACTCTACATCTTCACACCAATCTCATTCTCCACCATAGCCTTGAATACCTTGAATCTGTCAAGAGCCTTTGATTTCTCTCTCAAGAAAGTGACCCATATCATCTAGGAGTAATCATCAATCAGTAACATAAAGTATCTGTCTCCTTACAAACTCCTAACTCTAGCAAGACCACACAAATCAATGTGCACAAGTTCTAACAATCAACTTGAAAATTGTTCTTTACTTTTGAATGTAGCTCTATTCTATTTTGCCCAACTGACATTCCTTACACATGTTATTAGCAGGTTTCACAAGCTTTGGAAATTCTCTCACAGCCTGAGTAGTACTTATCTTGACAATGTTATCAAAGTTTACATGACACATTCTCCTATGCCATAACCAACTCTGATCAATCTGAGAAATCAAACAACTTTTACTAGTACCACTTAAATGAAATATATTACCTCTAGTCTGTGTACCAGATGCAATCTCTATTTTGGAGCTTCCCAAAATTCTACATTTTCCATCCTTGAATCGGAGATCATACCCTTTGTCAACCAACTATCCAACACTGAGAAGATTATACTTCAACCCTTCTACATACAAAACATAATTAGTGGTATTCTTACCATCAAGAGAGATGGATCCTCTACCATGGATTCTACCAGCTGAATTGTCTCCAAACTTACAAACTTACTTTTATCACCAGTCATATGATGAGAACATCCACTATCAATCACCCATTCATCCTTTTCTTCAACCTGAGTAGCCAAGGCACTTTCCACATTCACATAGCTAGTAGATATAGTAGGCACCGAATCTTCTTCTTTAATAGCAATGAACACCCATTCATTTCCAGAGGTACTTCATATAACAGATTCATCATCTATGACTCCTTCATCAGCAACTTCTTGGACATAGTAGCATTTCTTCTGAACCCTAGGTCTATTAGGGCTTGGCTTTGAAACCCTCTTTGGACATCTTGAAGCAAAATGACCAATCTTATTGCAAGCAAAACATTTGAAAGGCAACTTTCCTTCATACTTACTAGATACTCTTGGTAATCTTTTAGCAACAAGGGCTTCAAGTTCTTCAAGTTCCTTACTTTCCTTCTCATATCTGGTTAGTCTTCTTGAAGAGCTTTCACCTGGATCAAATCTTTGCTTTCTGAAAACATTGGCCTTAAATGCATAATCTGATTTAGGAAGAGAATCACCAAACTCACTCATTTCAATTGCTAAAAGCTTACCAACCAACTAATCCCTTGTAACATCTGTCATAGTCTTGATCTCATCAATAGCAGCAACTCTATGCTTGTATGAAGTAGGTAAGGATTTGAGCACCTTGGCAACAATCTCTGATTCTTCCAGTTTTCCACCAGCACACCTAATACTGCACATAAGTTCATTCACCTTCTGCATGTAGGAAGTGATGTTTTCATCTTCACTCATCCTCAAACATTCATATCTACCCTTCAGGCTCTGTAACTTAGCACATTTGACATATGCATCACCTTCATACAGAGTTTCCAACTTCTTTCAGATTTCATGAGTAGTTTGCAATTCCAAGACATTTGTCATTTCTGTTTCAGTCAAGGCACTCAATAATGCTACTTTAGCCTGAATGTTGTATTCAACTTCTTTGATTTCATCTAGAGTTGTAGGACCATTCTTCGGAGGAGTATACTTATTCTTAGTTATCAACCAATAAAGATCACCCATGCATTGCAAATGACACTCCATGCGATTCTTCCGAAGAGAGTAATTTGTTCAATCAAATCTCAAACTATCCTTTTTGTATGTCAACATCCTAGATCTCATCAAGTGGTCAAGCTTCTTTTAGAGGAACCTTGTTCTGATACCAATTGTTGAAATTAGGGCAGACAACTAAGAGGGTGGGTGAATCAGTTATCACAAAACTTTATCTTTTGCTGCATTTAATCTTCTTTACCACATATTATTAGATTAATGATATAACCATGAAAGCATGAATCAACACCACATGAGCAAAAACACAATCAACACACATAACACCATAATTTTTATGTGGAAACCTGGATAAGGGAAAAACCACGGTGGGGGTTAACCCACAAGATTTATTCTCTATTAAAAGAATAAAAAATGGGAAGGCACCTACCTTTGGGCACATTGTCCAGAGTTCACTACTCCAAGAGACTTATTGTCTACAAAAATATTCACATGGTTAACACTAAAAGGTTGAATTGAGAAATGACATCTCCATGCCAAGGTTCAGTTCCATTGAAGCTCACAACACCTCTGCTCTGTCCCCAAACACTTATTCGCTACCTCCACATCTTCACACACATGGGCACATTTACATGACTTCATTACACTTATTTATACATGACATCGACTTTGGAATGAACATCAAAGTTAGGCTTACAATCATCTATCTGGAACATTCTCCAAGATAGGCATTACAAGCAATTACAATCACAAGACTTGACTTAATACAAAATGCTACATGAAGACCACTACACTATTGGCCAAACATAGTTGGGACTCAAATCTTCCTCAAACAAAATGCCATGTTCCATAGAACTTCTCTTAGATCATCCACAACACGCACGAAGCATCCAGTCGGCCAAGATTGGAAAGAACAACAACACCCAAGGAGAAATCTTCAACTATGAGCTCAATCCTCAATGCGGATCACCAACACAATAGGCACATGATCCAGAGACCTCCACAAGCACAATGAAATCAACAAGAACAACTGTACCACCTCAAATCACCAAAATCACTTGCATCTTCATACAGGAACTTAAGAACACTAACTGTCATGACTATCACACTAGAAAGATTTCTTGCGGACCTCCAAACCATGAACCACTTGAGTTGAGGATACACACCAACATCCCAAACATACCTCTAGAACCACAAACCATAATATTCCAATGCAGAGCAATCTGGACCAAATTTCTACCACTCTATTACCTCTGAACAACTGCAAAACCCAATTTTACTCAGATGGCCATAACTTCACCAATCCTCCATGTGGACCTCTCAAATCTTAACTAGAGCAACTTCAGACAATCCTCTACAAAACCCTTTAACCCGTAGACTCTGATCTTCATCTCACTGGGAATGCGAAGAAATCTACTTTACTGAACTGTATTGTCTTCACTATTTTTGACAAAGAGATATGTTGACATCAATGACAACACATCATATGAACATATTTGCAACACTAAAAAATGCTCAAACCCTACGAAATTAACAAACCATTCAATGGACTTCTATCTTTTTTTTTAAAACATCATTTATCCTTTTCAACATGATTACTGCATGATTCCACAAAGTAAACAGAAAGATAGGGCTTTTTACATACCTATGTGTACTTCTTTAACCTATAATAGGAGTAATAATGATTGAATTACCACTTTGAATGAAGTGCTCCTCTGCAATGTCATGCTCTAGTTTGGCTTTAGTTCTTAACAAGATCTATTAGTGACAATAAGGGCTCTCGAATGCAATTATTTTTAATTATGATGAAGAAATCCCCTTTTAGCTTAAGCAATTCATGATTTTAGGGCTTATTAATGGCGTCCATACGATTGGATAGTCCTTTTTAGCAAGATTGCATAGGATCGTCATAGGTGTCTATTGGCACGCATTCAAATTTAAATGCCAATGACCTTTTGCATTGCATTAAATGCAAAAAGTGCAAGTATATGGAAGTGGATATCCTACTGAGGAAAATCCATGTGGATATCTGGATTTGAATATCTAGATGACGTCATCATAGGTTAGGTCAACCTTCATTGACCAAGGAATTATCCTCGGGTTCTAAATATGTTCATGGTAAGTCGGGATATGCATATGGACACATGTCATCATCTTGCAATAGCATGGAGAATCTTTCCTAATGAGAAGATTCTCCCGCGAGGATGTGCTACCGTCCGATCTAGGTCGTGGATATCAGGTTAAGGTTTGAACATTATAAGCACAAAATATACATCCAGTCAGAATATCTAGATGATGTTAGTAGGAAGAAAGTCTTTCATCATGGCAAAATAAGGTGATGTCATCGGGTTGGGGATATTAGAATAAGATTTGGATAATGGGAATGCAAAATATCCCTATGGCTTAAGGTCATGATGATGTTAGCATATGGTATCTTTTATATCGCATAGGGGTATGATGATGTCATTAGGATATAGATGTTAAAAAAATGTTTGAATACTAAGTTAAGATCCAGATGTTATGTAATATCCTGATAACATAAGAAAATTCAACATTCTTCATAAGGTTGAGATAACATGATGTCATCTAGATCCAAATGTTAAAATAAGATCAGGATATTAGCAAAGTTAATATCCATGCACTTTAATATCTGGATGATGTTAGCATGCTCAAAGTTCTTTGTAAGATCAATATGACATGACATCATCGAGACATGGATATTTTCGGTCAGGATATTAAGTTAGGATCTAGATGCTAACTAATATCTCAACATTTGATGTTTAATCCACTAAGCCTTTTAAATTTGACATATGGATAATAATATGTGCCAAGATATTAAGTTAATATCTGAATGACTTGCAATGTGAATATTCAGTTGACCTATTGACTAAACTTTGACCAACTGTAACTTCTTTATTTTAATGAATTTTAGGATTCTTCAAAAGGTAAACCTACTTGGATTTTCATGCTCTTTCACTTGGCAGGATTTATAACCAGAAATTCAAAACTTGGAAATCTAACCTATATCCTACGGTGAAGATATGCATAGGATGACATCTTGTCACGCATTTGGTGTTGATTATTTTTACCATATTGCTCGAAAGCAAAGGACAAGCAAGCCAACCAAAAAGTTGGGTTTCTACTTTGCTGGGGCAAAATGGGGTGTGTTGTGTAACCACACAACAACTTGCCACCAAAGAAAAACAACTAAAATTTAAATAATTCAAGAGATGGAGACAAATTAGCACAAAATATTCCAACTCTCATCAAATATAAGCATCCTAACCTTTCTGAATAATATCATGTTCATCAATATAATAAAGTTGAGAAGGAACCAGGTGTGTGCATGTGATACATATCCTTCATCTTGAAGTTAAGTTGAATACACTAGTGAGAGGTGTTAAGCTACATAGTTTGGTTTAACCCTCATATCCAACCTAGATAGAGCTTTGCTTCCAGTAGACATCCATAGCCCCTACAAAGTTATCATTGCAATTCTCCCAAGTAGAGCCCCACTGCCAGACGGACATCTATAGCTTCGTAGAGTTACTTGGATGGCCTAATTATGTCTTTTGGATATTCAATATATTTCCTTTTTTTGTTTCAATTTTCATAAGATATGATCATGTAAGAACATTTTGCAAGGTGTGAACACTTGTTTAGGTTGAGAGTTGTAACGGTAGCAAGAGAAAAACTTTAGATTTTTCACTTAACACTACACTAGCATGTTCAACAAATCCAAGGCTGTTAGGTGTATTCTATGAGGATCTTCTTGAAAAAGAAATGTTATCACTGATGAATAGGATATCACAGACCTAATTAGAGATACTTAAACTAACATGAGTTGCAACATATGTAAGAATTTGTATTCATTTTCTAAATTCTAACAATTTCACTAGTTTTCTAAAGTGGAAAGGTGCACTATCTTGCCTGACCAAAATAGGGACTCAACAACACATAAAGCAAAGAAAACACACAAAAGCAAACTGTACAAACAAATCTACAAAATGTACATTTAATACATTGTCCTGATATGACTTACCTAGGCTTGAAAGTAGTGTTTAAGGAATTTTCCATTGACTAGCAATGAGACATCCTCGCCTGTTAAGGTTTTAAGCTTGTAGGTGCTATCACCTAGGAATTATGATATTTGGAAAGGGCCAATCCAGATTTTGTCAAATTTTCCATGGTCACCTTTCCTTTTGTGGGATTTATCCCATGATAAGACTAAGTCTGAGATTCTAAATGCTTTAATTCTAGCTCTTTTGTCAAACTAGCGCTTGACAATAGCTTGATGTTTGGCAAATTGGTTAATTGCCCTATCTTGTTTTTCTTCCAAGTGCATCAGTTGAATTAACCCGGCCTCTTATTTATTATCAATACCCAGGTATTCCTATGCAAATTGTAAGGTAAGGATTTTTAGGTGAACATGGAGGATGTGGTCCACCCCATAAACTAACTGATAGGGAGAATTTCCCAATGTAGTCTTCATTCTAGTTCTATCTACCCATAAGCCATATTTAAGTAAGGTATTCCATTCTCTGGAATTCTTTTCAATAAGTTTTTGTTTGTTGATTCAACCAAGCCATTACCTTGGGGATAATAATTTGATGAAAACTTTAAAATCACCCCATAGTCAAATGCCCAACTAGAAAGTTTGAGAGATGCAAAAGCTGGTCCATTATCACAAACAAGAGCATAAGGGACTCCATACCTAGTAATGATGTTGCTTTCTAAGAATTTGATCACATCCTCTGAAGTACAAGTCTTGCTACTGATCTCTTCAGTCCGTCTGGTGCCATAATCTATGATTGTCAATACATACCTATGCCCTGAGGAGGATGGGGGTTGATGGAACCGATGAAGTCCATGCCCCATTGTGTAAATAGGTGCATCTCCATGATAACTTGCAGAGGTGGGGTTACATATCTTTCCTTGTTTGAGGCAATCTAACATCTATGACAAAATTTGATATGTCCAGCTATGGATAGGTAAAAATTAGGTCAATAAGATCAAGCATGTAAATGAAAAACCTAATCCTACCACCATCAAAGAATCAAATCCAACTGAAACCAAAAGCATGAAATTCAAGAACAAGATCACCTAGATTGTATGATTCTTTGTTTATGATGTGGATTGCTTCTCAATAATGAACAATTGTGAAGATCAAAGCTGCCATGATGGATGGATGATAGTGATAATATGCTCAATGGATGCTAATGGAAACTCAAATAAATGCTCAATATGCTCAGGATGATAATGTGGACGCTATGAAAATGCTAGATGATGTAGTATGGAATGAGAGGGTGTTTATATAACACTCAACCAAAATCAATCAACGGTAGAGATTTGGTGGCTATGTGAACGATTGAAATGAATTGATAATCATAGGTGAATGTGTAGAAGACAAGTGGAGGGAAGAATAAGGCTCATGTGTGATTGTGTACACTAAAATCCTTATTTAATAAATTTAAGTGTGATAGTGTACATAAAAAGTATTACATGTGAATGATATTAAATGAAAGTTGTAGTACCACACATGTTTCAAATAAGAGATGCACACATGTCGGCTTATGATGAAAGATGAAGATAAATGATAAGAGAAATTAATTAAATAAATAAAATTTATTTAATTAATTGGAAAGATGATTAGGATAGGATTGGGATATGATGTAGAAATTAATTAAATAAATAAAATTTATTTAATTAATTGGAAAGTGAGATAAGGATGGAATTAAGATGGGATTTTAATTAAATAAATAAGATTTATTTAATTAATTGGCTAACAGATTAGGGATGGATTAAGATAGGATTAGGACAAAATGTTACATGATGTCTAAGTAATGTTTTTAACTAGGTGTTGCAGGACATGAACAAATTTGGGATAAATTTTGGGTGCCTACATTTTGCCCCTCTTTGATACAATGTTTGTTAGAATGTTGTGTCAAAGAAGATACGATGATTCACTTGATAAGCAAGGTTATGCCCTAGTGTAACTAGTGGATGATGCCCCCTCGAGAGGTAAGCCAAGGTAACCAGAAAGGGCTAGGTTGGCTTGCGATAAGATGAAAGGTTAGAAACAAGGTTAATCCAAAGAAATGATTGATCTTAGTTGAGGACTATATAGGATAATGATGGAATGGATAAATGATATGGCAACTTTGAGATAATTGCTCTAAAAGTAGAGAAATACAATCCATATGTTTGATATAGCATATGGATGTTATGTACCAGGGTATAAAAGACCAAGGTGTCGAGGTATCCAATGCATAACTAGCATACTATAATCTTGTCTAGACGTATGAGGGTAAAATGTTGAACCAACATACACAAGATATGACTAGCAGCTAGTGTTTCGGGATGGACTTTGACTCTTCAAGTAGAGGTTTGACCTTATCTCCACTACACATAATGACACCTTACTAGTTATAAGTATGGAAATAGTCTTAGCATAGAATAGTCTCTGTTGGTGCCTGAATTGACTGTCAGTTAATTTAGCAATTTTCATGTAGGCACCTTCCCAAAAAATCCAAAATATATTCTAAGTCTCTGGGCCTCCTCAGCATTTTTCAACTGCAGCATCATATTTTCTTCGAGGAGGAGGTCATCATCATCATGTTTCCAGACATCACCCTGATGATGCTAATGTCATTCTTATGTTAGGGTGATATCCGCTTTTCTGCCTGTCTGCATCATGATATTTCCAAAGGGAGATATCTGCCTGTTGGCTTCATGCATTATCTAGTGCGGGGTGATATTTCCAAATATCAGGTATGATCTAACATCACCCTGATGTTTCATGGAGCTATAGTGTAGCATGATATTTGTGCATCAGGATGATATTTCCAAATATCTGGTTATCTTTCGAATATCATCTTGATGCCGATATGTGGTGACGTCATCAAGGTCCGAGGGGGGTCATATTTCTAACACTAGTCACCTTGTGGAGATCCCCCGATGTTGCGAATATGATGATGACATCATCAGGATTTTTGAAGGCATCGGTGTGACTGTTGAGATTGGCAGGAGGAATTTCATGTTGGCCAATGGTGTTGGTCACACCGATGAAGAGAATGTGGAGTTCACGGTCGGCGAGACCATAGGCATCGGCAAAGGAGATTTGTGCTTGGCCGATGGATGGGAGTGTAGTGTGATGATTGGGGAGACAACTGAGGTCGGCGAGAGTTTTTTGGGGTGAGCCGATGGTAGAAGTTTGGTTGTGTCGAGCGTGGCAAAAGCGCTTGACACCTATTTTGCTTGCGGCCATGTTTTTAAAGTGCTGAAGTGGTTTTCGCACCTTGCATGTGGGATTAATTTCCCTGCACATTTGAAAACTTCAGTAAAGCATGTTTTGGCGGGAGGTTCTTTTTGAACGCAGCGACAGTTTCCAGGTAGGCTACGGGTGGTTGAGCCATTAATGGCGACTGTAGCAGGCGTATGGGCAATGGTACAAATGGTGAAGCTGTCTAATTATGAATGAAGACTTCCAGATAGTGGCGCAAGGCTCAAGGCCTCCCTTGTCTACTGCAGCAATAACTTCTGAGCGCCATTTTTCTGATACTGTGTATCTGGCAGGATTTTTTGGTCAACTATGTAATTAATGTAGGGAACCTTCCTTGCTGTATATAGCAGGTTGTGTTGCTCATTTGAAGGTTGTTGAAGGCCTGAGGCATTTTTGTGTAAATAATGAAGGACAGGGCATGATCTTGGCTGTTTTATCCCATTTTGGAGTTTATGAGTTGCAACATGAATGTATTTTGCACATATTTTCAGTTTCAATGTTAATGTTATATGAAAAATGCTTATTGCATGTGTCTATCTGCTTGTCTCCATTTGCTGCATGTTTTTCTCCTTCTTTTGAATCTGGTTGCATGTCAGCAGGGATATCTGTAAGTAGAAGTAGTTAGATACCCATTCTTGGGTGATGTTTGTAAGGCAAGCATTAGTCCAACCCCTTGAAACTTGAGTGAAAGTTGTAAACCATTTGTTGTATACGTCTAGTTGACTCCTTGCCCAATGGATAGGCACCAGTCTGCTCCTGGATCAGTAGTTATGAGCCAAAACCCCTTGTCTTGCATCCCGGACATTATGTCCGCCCATTTCATCACTTCCACCTGTTAGTTGTAGGATTAGGAGTAGGAAAACCCCTGCATGCTCTCATACCCAACCAGACATATATGTCCAAGAATGTTGCCCACCTTGTGATCTATCATACAGATCTTGGTCCATACATGAGAGTATTCTGCCTGTTGTTGTCAAGTTAGATCTTTCTATCTTTGAGCTAGTCAAGGTTATATCTTGAGTTATAGGGACACCCCCCTTGGTGCGGCAGAACCAGAAGTGAAGGGGAGGAGCTCACGCAACCTCCTGTATTAGTTGGCTAAATCTGCATGTGCATAGGAACTGGCAAACCCTGATGCTGATTTAGAAGAAAAACCAACAGTCTCAATGCATAAGAGACTGTTTAGCTTCTCAGATGCAAAATATATTGATATGCAAGATGCTAATCCCAGCATGTACAAGATACCAATACGCATAGGAAGAGAATAAGATCATCCCACAAACATAGCATACGAAAGCAATATGACCATGCCCCATTCTGTAATTCATCGCAACATACCAAGATATGATAGATCAAGGCAGTCTTGATTAGGCATAGGAAAGGGACAAAAGATAAAATAAAAGATATTGTCATCATGTTCTCTTGCCAAATTTAAGTGCTCTTGGATGGATTAAGATGGCACCTTGTTGAGAGGAAAGCTATATCCTATTGAAGGCTAAAGATGTTGATAAAATTCTATAGCAAATGTTGGCGTAAGACATGCCGACAAATAGCTTCTGGCTTATCCATGATTTGTTAAAGTGCTTGAGCTTTCTCGGATGTGCATTGTTTGCTTCTTGCTTGAGCTAGTCAAAGAGAAGAAGATGAAAGATGAAAGAAGATGAAATGGGGTGGATCATCTATGCTTGCATACTAGATACTATTGGTCATGATGTTAGTCATAAACAAACATAGAATAAAAGTATACATTAACCTTTATTCATCTTGAAAGATACGATGAATTTAGCGAATTCATGATCCCAAGTCTACGGTGATTAGATCTTAATCTTCTGATGTTACTCAGAGGTTAATGTGAGTTGCTGTTTCCATTTTGGGGCCTTACGTGAAAGTTTATCATCATCATGATTCTCCTGCAGAAATTCTTTACAGAGAGGTCATACTGTACCATTATTAGATGAAATAATGCATAAATACTTCAATCTTTGCATGATATTTTCAATTGTGCATGCTTTGTATTCAAATATGCTAAATATTTGCAAGTTATCTATGAGATGTCCACATATTTGTGTTATTTGCTTAAGATCATCAATTGTCTGCAATTATGAGAATGAAATGCTCTGAAATTTAAAAGAAATTGAAGAAATGCTTCTAATTAAAGTTGAACCTTTAGCTTTTGAACCACATGTATATTAGATACTGTCATGAAGAGAAGAAAACCAAACCATATTTTCACCAGGACATTCCATAGCTAGATATAGTTGATGCTAACTTCAAAGGGAAATTTGTACAAAGACAACATATGTAAGTAGACATGCACTCCAAGGGATGCAGCAGATCACCACATATCTCCAGAATTCATACACTGATTACTCAAGATTTACTATGAATTGTAATCAACACAGTCTTTTCATTCATTAAGCATACAAAAATATAGATGTTTACAAAAACTTTGAAATGAGCTCTGAATGTTTCAGCAGATGAATTTCAATTAAGTTTTGAATATTTACAATAAGGTGAAGAATCCGTTACAAAAAGATCTACGACCTTGATTTACCAATGCAAATCTACGGTCACCATTCTCCTTGACTTTGTCAACTTCTACAAAAATGGCAGAAGTTACCAGCTGGCAACTATCTGGACTATTTACGCTTATATCCCCTTTATGATGTATCTTCATCATGCTCTTCATCTAATTCATGTGGATCATCATCATGTGCATCACTTCCTGAACATTCACTATCCTGATGATGATGATGCCACATATGGGGCTTCATGCTGCTCCGGATCTGCTCAGATGACTGCACAACTTGATCTATTCCCCCGCCATCCTAAGTCTTTGCTTTAATGATGGCATGCTTATGTGCTTCATATTTATTTCTGTTGCTATCTAATTTGTCTTTCCTGTCCTGCAGTGTCTCATTGTATTTCTCCATCTTGACCTTGATCCTCATGATTTTATCTATAACTTCTTCTGTCAAGTGGACAAGTGGACCATCTGCTTCTGATTGGAAGTTGCTGTGTAAAGCTTTGATGGTAGATTCTTCATCTTGATTTTCTATTTTCCCTTCCACTTTTCCTTCCAATGTTTCTAATAGCTCTGCCTCCTCAGCCATTAAATCGTGCAACTTCATGCTAATCTCTCTTAGCTTATTATTGCATCTCCTGAGCACTCCACATTCAAATTGAATGTCCTTGTACCAGATATCAATTATCAAGGTGGTATTACTGTTCAATACCTGCTTATTAATAAGCAGCTGAGGATTTATCCTCTTTATTTCTCCCAGGATGCTTAGGACCTTTTCCAGTTTGTAAGACCTTTTCCCACTCTATATTTGCAATTTGTCCACTTTGGTCCTGGAGTCACTCAGAATGCTCCACCTCTTTAAGGAGGCCTTTACCATTTCCTCTGCATCACCCAATGTGGATGACATCCATTTTCTTAACACAGATGCCTCGTGTTTCATGAGGTCTAATTTATTCACTTCCTCCTGAGAAATAGCAGTCAATGGGACTGCATGTTCAGTTGAAGTATCATCAGGATTAATCAGTCTCCTTATGTAGGCATGCAACTGAGCAATGTGCTCTTTGTGTTGCTTATTTTTCTCCTTCTCTCTTTTTACCTTTTGAATTAAAGAATCAATTATATCTTTGCCCTCTTGACCTTCTTGGCCCTCATTGGCAAAACTGAGATCCACTGTGCTAATTTGAAATTCATCTAGGGTGATTTTACCTTTTTCTTTCTCCACAGTAGGTACTGCAACTTGTGCAGTCCTTCTTCCAGTCGTTCGATCTCTCTTGATGGCCGAAGTCATTCTGGCCTTCCTTTTAGGTTTCATTATGTCTCCAGAGAACAAGGTGGACACATCAAATTCTTGGATTTCAAAATCTTCTTCTTCAATTACCTCTTTCTCTAGCCACAGAGGCACCTGATCATGTTTCTCGGCATCATCATGATGTTCACCTGTATCTCCCATTTTTGTCAGCAAATGTGGTGGAGATGGTGATTTTCTCATTTCTTCTTCCAAATGCTCACTTTGTTGTTGATCCTATGGCACATCCTCTTGCTGAGGAACTTCTTTCTCCAGAGGAGCATCCTCTTGGTGTGGGGAATCTTGTGGTGCATCTATATGTTGATCATGATGATCATGATCCTTCTCTATCATTATTTCATCTAGTTTCAACTCTTCCCCTTGTTGTATATCCACTGCACTGGATACTGTGGATTCTGCCTGAGGTGCTGGCATTTGCTCTGCAGCGATTATTTGTTCCGGGCCTGCACTATCAACCTCTTGTTTTTTGGCAACAGGATCCCCTATTATTTTCTCCTTTTCATCAGCCTTCGTTTCCTGAACCTCAACTATAGCAGGTTCTGCTGATGTATCCTGTGGACCTTGTTGGCCCAATTCTGGAGTATGGCCTTTTGATTCTGCCATCTCTATTTCTTCTGCTGGGTGGCCTTTGTCAGGTGATCCTGCTGGCTGTTCAGGACTTGCACCATGTTTCTCTATTAAGTCCACTATTGCAGGACTTGTCACCTCTGTAATTAATGTATCTAGCCCTATTTCTTGAGCTACCTGCTCTGGGCTCTTTTCTTGTTCTGCCTCCACTTGCTTCATCTCCTCTAGTATAGTCTAAACTGGTTGAGCCTTGTGAGGGGTTACGCTTGTACCAGCAACAAGTGTTTCCATCTTTTGTGCAGCTACCTCCTGCACAACTTCATCATCAGACAGATTTATTGTCTCGTCAAGCGAGACATGCCCTGCTTGCATCTGTGAAGTTTCTTTCATCTGCTCCTCGGCAAGTTCATCTTTGAACTTGACAATGGTAGGAAGTGGAACATTATGATAAAGTTCCTTAGGTACTTCACTACCTGCCCCCTATAACAATGTTGGGCGGTGTCTTATTTCACCTCTCATAGAGGTTCTTTGTTTCGTAGGTGGGGTGGATACCAGCACCTATGGAACTTTTCTTTTCCTTTTTATTATTAATGGAGCCTCTTCTTCTTCAGGCTCTTCCTCCATGAGGATATCCTCTTCTCCTAGTTTTCTTGAGGATTGACCCTCTTCTAGGATCTCAGTGATTCCAGCCTCTGCTATCTGACTCTTCTTGGATTTTGCTTTTCTTGGAGGGGATGCTGATTCTGATCCAGATCCTGATGCTGCTGCCTCCTCAGCTACAAATACTGCCCTTTCAATCCCCTTTGGGTTCTTTATCCACCTTCTTGCCCCTTGGGGGTCTTTTGCTCTGTTGTTGTGGTGGAGGGAGTCTATCTCCCTTAGTCTTCCTCTTTTCATTTAGGAAGTCATCATACTCATCCCCGGGAATATCCTGCCCCTTCTTCTTGTTGTCCACTGTAATGGCAACACCTTTCTTCTTCAGTGCCTCTACCTTCTCATCAACCCAAGCTTGGGTTAGTTGTATGGTCCTGGAAATGAAGAGGTCCAAGGATATGTCCTCTGCATGGTGAGGTCAGGTGCAGAGATGGTGTCGTTATATATCTTCTTTTGCTCATACTCATCTGCAATTATCCTGCCATCATCCTTCCTCAATTGTTGGGGGATGGGGATGCAATCAAAGGTTCTAATTTGGTTCAAAGTTAACCTTTGACACCTTCTTCTTCTTGCCTCTATTTCATCCTCACAGTCAGCCCAGAAGTCCTCTAGGTGCCTCTGATGAACAGGCTTTCCTAGTATTTTCTGCATTCTACCGTAAGGATCATATGGTCTGATTAATGGAAATGACTGCAGGCTCATTTTATTTAAGGTGACCATCACCTTCTTTATGTGTTCAGAATTTGGGCACATATAGTAGCCAATGCTGACTGGAAACAAAATTGGTGGCAACTTCTTAGCATCTTTGTATGCTTTTATCATTGTGGAGCCCTGCCTGATGAACTCCATAAGTACCACTGCATCAGTGGGATACCTGGGCAGCATGAGGGGAGGTCCTTCAAAACCCTCAATCCTTATGTAAGAGAAGGTGGCAAACTGTATGTACCAGGCCCCATTTCTGTAGATAATTTCTTGAGCCTCCATGCTCAATCTCTTTGTTCTGTCCTCCTCCATGGTCCTCACCAGATGCATGGAAAATGCATCATTGACCAGTTTGTAGTCTTGGAGGTAGTTAGCTCTTTGTAGCTGGGGATGATGATCCCAGATATGCACAGCATTTGTACCTGTAAGCTTCCCATTGGTAACTAGTGCATCAAATGTGCCTTGGTATGCACAAGAATAGACAATATAAGATGTCATGTAGAAAGCACAATTTGAACCTCCTAGGTTCATCAGCTGCTTACACAGAGCATCACCTATTAATTGGCCCCACAATGGCTTGATGTCAGAGTATATGCACATCATTATTATACCATACATCCAATCCCTGAAACTACCAGCATCAGGCTGGTCTATTAATCTATTCAGCAGTGCAATCATATACTGATATTCATCAGCAAAATCATACTTAAACAAGTGCACAGGAAGTTTGGCAGCTGCCGAATACATGCTATTCTCAACCCTCCAGTGGTACATGTTCTTCCTGGCTTGTTTTTTGTTACTCTCATACTCTTTCTCTAATTTCTTCAGGTCTACACTCTTGACCTTTTTGCCCAATGGCAGCCCAAATGTTCTGGAAAGACCTTTGATGGACAGGTCTGCATATACCCTCCCATGCTTCATTACCTGCCTGGTCTCTGGATTATAATTCTTAGCACACTCTATGACCAGCTCTGGAGACTCCATGGAGTACGGGAAACTGGCGGCATTCCACATCCTGGATACGAAAACAAAATCCAGCACAGGACTTCTGTTTTTCCCGTCATTCAGTTTAGCTGACCAGGCCTCTAGATCAGTATCCCCCTAATGGGTATCTGTAATGGCGCCATATTTGAATAGGACGCCCCTCTGAGATGAGAACATAGGCTTACTGAATTCTTCCTGACACTTAATTAACCTCTTGTCGGCCATGATTACCTGCAATCAACAAAATCCTATTTCACAATGGGTATTCACATGCATGCATATTGCAATTAACTTTATAAATCACCATGCCTACTATATCTGTTCAACATTACTTAGTCATATGGATGCATAAACCAGAACTTCTGCTTGGCCACCCATACCTGATTATTACAAACACAATAGGATGAGGGTTTCATTTACATACCTGGTTATGTAGACACCTTTTATACCAGTGAACTGCTAAAAACACTCTTAATTCAGCTGATGATCGCTTCCTTCCTTCTGTCTGTGAGTTCAAATCGTGCAACTATCGCTTGTATGAGGATATGGAAGCTGGTGCTCTTTAAAAACAATTTTATCGCAAGGTAAATGTAAAAATGACGGTTGAATTACCTTTTAACCTTGCAATCATGGTAAATTTAGGGCAACTCTGACAAATTAGATTGTATTCATTGATTATCTGCGTGAAAATGTAGGATTTCACCAGGTGTTTCATCGGGTTCCGGGTTCAGCGGGAACCACCTACCATGTCTGCGTGCATTAAATGATAATGGCGGCAACGGGAGTGGGGGGATATCCATATGACAGAATATCATGAAGGCAGGATGATATTCACAAATATCGGGTTGAGTTTCAATGTCATCCTCCTCCCTTAAATTGGAATAGTTATCATGACAAGATTCAGGTGACAAAAGCACCTTTTGGTTATGTTTAGTACATCAGGAGGATATTTCGATGTATCAGGTGATGTTTCAAATATGATGATGATGGGACAAACTTACAGGTCTCTCTTTTGGAATATTAGGATGACATCATCCTGATATTCATTCTTTGTATCGGAAAGGCATCATGACGTCATCGTCATGTTACGCGAACATGATCATGTTTAGAAAATATCCTGCCGAGAGGTAAATATGATGATGATGTCATCGTCATGTTTATTTCTTCATTTATCAGATTTGGATGACATCATCAAGAAATTGGCTTAGGGTGATATTTCGCGTCAGGAGGATATTAAGAAATATCGAGTTACATTCGAAAACATGACGCTCGCGATATATAAGACTGTTTGACGGGGAAGATTTACTACCACTTAAAGTTGACATCTGGATATTTGGGCCGCATGACTTATCGGGTGATTTACCAAGATTAGGATGATCTCTGACAACATGACTGAGGTTATAAAATATGATCCTCCCATTGCGAATATCAGGTTTGACCAAATCTTTGACTGTTCATAACTCTCACATCCTGATGAATATCAGGGTGATGTAAAAGACAAACCTGCATGGATTTTAATGCTCTTTCTAAATATGAGGCCATAGAAATGAAATACAAACTTTGATAAACTAACCACATGATGATGACCTACCTCATTCTGACTCTACATGATGATGCACATGAATTACTTTTACCAAACCGCCAGAAAGCAGACAACACAAGCCAAGCCAAAAAGTTGGGTCCTTGTTTTGCCAAGTCAAAATGGGGCGTGTTGTGTAACCACACAACAAATTGCCACCAAAGAAAACAAACAAATTCCAATGATTCAAGTGATGTGATCACATTTATCTATAGTATTCTAATTCTGTCTAAGCATAGGCATCATGATCTTTTGAATGATAAAATTTCATTATTGCAATAATGCTAACAAAGGATCGGGTGTGTGCATATGATTAATTATCCTCATCTTGAAAGCAAGTTGAAAACATAAGTAACTGGTGTTAAACTACATAGTTGGAGATCATCCCTCATAGCCAACTTGGATAGGGCCTTGCTACCAGCAGGCGTTCATAGCCCCAGCAAGGTTATCTATACAATCTCCCTAAGTAGAGCCCCACTGCCAATAGGCATCTATAGCCCCGGTAGAGTTACTCAGATGGCCTAATATAATCATTTATTATTATTTTTATATATCTGATATCATCATGTCAGCTCATTTGTATAAGGTATAGTCACTTATAGCTTTAGGTTGGAGATTGTATTGGTAGCAAGGGAGTCCCTTTAGATTTTTCACTTAACACCTATACTTGTGTGTTCAACAAACCCAAGGCTGTTAGGTGTTTCATTGTGATTGATTCACTTTGACCAAGAAAAGGCACCCTGATGAAAAGATATCACAAACCTGATCATGATTACTTCTTAGAATGAATCATAACCTATATCTAAACTTGATCTCATCACTTGAATCCTAACAATTTAGTCATTTTCTGGGGTGATGAAGTGCATCATCTTGACTAACCAAAACAAAACTCAACAAACAAACAAAACAAGACAAAAGAACACTTTATAAACAACTATACAAATATACACTATGATACACATGACTGTCATGGAGTCACTCAGGCCTGGAAATAATGTTTGAGGAATTGTCCATTGACTGGCAATGGGACATCCTCACCTGTCATGTTTTTAAGCTTATAAGTGCTGTCTCCTAGTATATCAAAAATTTGAAAGGGACCTATCCATAATCTATCAAACTTACCATGGTCACCTTTTCTTTCATGGGATTTATCCCACATCAGGACTAAATTAGATATCCTAAAAGCTTTAATTCTGGCCCTCTTGTCAAACCAGCATTTGACAACAGCCTGATGTTTTGTAAATTGGTCAATTGCTTTACTCCTTTTTTCTTCTAGGTGCATCAATTGAAGCAACTTGACTTCTTGTCTATTATCAATGCCTAAGTATTCTTGGGCAAACTGCAGAGTAGGAATTTTCAAGTTTATAGGGAGGATAGGATCTACCCCATATACTAGTTGGAAAGGCGAGTTTCCTAATGCAGTTTTCATTCTAGATCTGTCTACCCATAAGGCATATTTCAAGAATGAATTCCATTCTCTAGGGTTCTTCTCTATCAGTTTTCTTATGATATTCAGTAAATTCTTGTTGGTTGATTCTGCTAAACCATTCCCTTGGGGATAGTAGTTGGATGAAAATTTAAGTATAATCCCATGATCAAAAGCCCAACTTGACAATTTAGTTGAAGTGAAAGCAGAACCATTATCACTTACCAAATCATAAGGAATCCCATACCTGGTGACAATGTTACTCTCCAGAAATTTAATGACATCATCTGCAGTACATGTCTTGTTGTTGACAGCCTCAGTCCATCTAGTACAATAATTAGTAATCGTTAAGACATACCTATGACCTGAGGAGGATGGAGGATTGATTGGTCCTATGAAGTCCATGCCCCACTGTGCAAATGGGCGCTCTTCCATCACTGGCTGCAAGGGTTGTGCAGCATACTTCTCTCTGTTAGCGGCAACCTGGAAAACATGACAACATTTAACATGATCAGCTGTGTCTTTAAAAATTGTAGGCCAGTAATATCCTACTCTGAGGATTGCATGTGTTGTGGCCAAGGCTGATCCATGTGCCATTCCAAACTTGTCATGTAACTCTAACAGGACCTTATTTGCTTCTGGCTTTTCTAAGCATCTCAGGTATATTCCTTCATAATTCTTCTTGAATAAGGTTCCTCCCTTCATCATGTATTTTTGGGATCTTATCTTTAAGGCTCTTCTCTGTGAAGCTTGCATCCTTGATGGACATCTTCCAGTAATCAGGACGTGCCTGATATCTGCATACCATTCTCTGTTATCCTTTTCATTAATAACGTACTGCTGACTGGTGATGTTTGGGTCAATTTCAGATATCATTTGACTCAGAGCTTGTCCTCTTACCAGCTTCATTGGTATAATTTCCATGTCATACTCTTGTAATACAGTAATCCATTTGGCTCTTTTCTCACCAGGCTCACTTTGCATCAGCAGCATCTTCACCGCTGCGTCTGGTACTATGGCAATTACTTTGCTTCTCAGTATGTAGTGTCTGAATTTCTTTACTGCTCTAACTAATGCAAGTGCCTATCTCTCAACATCTACATATCTCAATTCAACATCCCTGAAAGGACAGCTCATGAAAGCAATTGGTTTCTCTTCTTTCCCTTCATTTCTTTGAGTTAACACTGCTGCAGAGGTATGTTCTGAAGCAAATGAAAAGATGTAAAAATCCTTTGTGTAATCTGGACTAATGAGGACAGGAGCATCTGAAATGGCTTTCTTTATATCTTCAAATGTAGCTTTGGCCTCTGGTGTCCACTCAATTTGTGCATCTTTCTTTAACATAGCATTTAACGGTCTGACAATCTCAGCAAAGCCTGTGATGAACTTCCTCACAAAGTTTATCTTACCGAAGTAAGATTTAAGTTCCTTTTTGCTTCCTAGAAGTTGTAACTTCATAATAGACTCCACCCTATTAGGATCAATGATAATTCCATCTTCTATGATCAGGTGGCCTAGTAACTTTCCTGTTGTCACCCCAAATATGCACTTCTTGGGGTTCAATGATATTCCGTATTCTTCACATTTTTTCAGTACATTTCTGAGATCGGTTACATGATCGATCCTCTCTTTGGAGAACACTGTTAAGTCATCCATGTAAATGACTATACATTTTCCTATTAAACCTCTGAAGGCTATGTCCATTGCTCGCTGGAATGTAGCTCCAGCATTTATAAGTCCAAATGGCATATGTCTATATGCAAATATCCCCCACTTTGTGGTGAAGGCAGTTTTCAATCTGTCAATCTTGTCAACCATCACTTGGTTGTATCCTGAAAAGCCATCCAGAAAGGACATCATTTTGGCTCCATTTACAATCTGCAGCACTTCATCTAATGATGGCAAGGGATAATTATCTTTTTCTGATGCTCTGTTTAGATTCCTAAAATCTACGCATAACCTGATGTCTCCATTCTTCTTTCTGACCGCGACTAGATTAGCAACCCAGGTGGAGTTCCTTACAGGAAAGATTATCCGGGTGCTTAACAACTTCTTGACTTCTTCAAGAATTGTTGGTTCAAGCAAAGCATTGACTGGCCTCTGCTTCTGTCTGAAAGGTTTAGCATCTGGTTTGAGAGGTACAGTATGAGTTATGATAGAAGTGTCATATGTCTTCAGCTCATCATAAGTCCATGCAATTACATGTATGTATTCTTTGAGGGCCTGAGTTATTCCTTCTAACTCTTCTGATGTGCAAACCTTACCTATCAAGACATTTTTCTTGTCATCATCCTGTCCAATATTCACTTGTGAATATTGACCTCCATAGCACCAGTTTGTGATAAATGATGGAGGCTAATCTCTACACATAGCGCCAGCTTGCCAGATTTTCACTATGGTACTTATCCAAGGTACCTGTTTACCAGGTTTTCACCAGAGGATGAATTATTTATCTTGTACTATTTTTTTGTCATCCAAAACGCCACAAAGTGGTTTTCACTATTGGATTTTTTTTTTGAGATAGCATGACAATTACACATGGCCCCTATTTGCCAGGTTTTCACCATGGTAATGGATAGAAGGGACTCAAATGTTTAGTTCTATGAATGTTGGTAGTCCCGTTGGAGATGGATGTTCTCACATGGACCATGTCAAGTATGCTCATAGATGTTGGTATGGGATTGCATGAAAGAGAGATGAAGTAAGTGGATAGTGGATTATGAAATGTATTATGTAGGACGTATGTAAAAAGGATGGATGAAAGGTTTATGCAAAAGCATGGACCATAGGAAGGTGATTGGGGAGATATGTAGGATAATGGATGAAGGATGGGGTGATGGAGGTATGTGGAAATGTGGGATGGAAGGGAACCGTGACCAATAGT
The DNA here is from genome assembly GCA_027924645.1 of Cunninghamia lanceolata. NCBI lineage: Eukaryota > Viridiplantae > Streptophyta > Pinopsida > Cupressales > Cupressaceae > Cunninghamia > Cunninghamia lanceolata. The sequence goes on from BSBN01001652.1 coordinate 10,888,938, forward strand.
TGCACCCACAGTGATAAACATTGAAGATTTTGATGGGAAGGTGGTGTAGGAAGCAATGGGGATGTTTGCTTAGGGGATGAGAGATGGAGTGACTTAGGAACCCACATAGACTTAGTATCTTTATGGTTTTTTCTTTGCTTGTAGGATTTTTTGGATATTTAAAACTTTTGGATGGAATGGGATTTTTGAGATGTGTAGGAGGATGCCTCATTTGGCTTGCTTGCTTATTTTCTTAGGAACCCACACCATTTTGGTTGTGGACTTTTCTTGTGGAGTTATGGGCTCATATAGATTTTTAGATGTACTTGGTTTTGATTCTTTGCATTGATATCCTAAGGCATGAGGATCTTTAAGATTCTTGGCTTTAGAGGTAGAGGCATTTAATTCTTTGTTTTTGAATCCCATAGACATGATAGAAGCAGGATTGGTGGAATGAGGGGAAGCTTCATATTTAAACGATGTGTGCATTTGTTGGTCACGATTAAGATTATAAGGGTACTTATTAATACAGGGATAATTAGGTGTTGGGAGTAATGGAGGGATATTAAGAGTTGGAAGGAGTGGAGATAAAGTGGATGGTGGAAGGTGTATGGTCACATGCTTTTGTGATTTGTAGTTTGATGGAGGTGGAAGTAACAGAGGTAAATTGGATGGAGGGATGTTAGGAGTTAGAAGTAATGGAGGTAAATCAGATGGTGGGAGGTGTACAGTCACATGGTTTTGACATTTATAGGTTGATTTGGGTGTATGATGTGGTTTGTGATAGAAAGTGGTGGGCATAGGTGGATGGGGGGACTACCAACATCTTTAGCTTGTAGAAGCATGCAATTGACAATGGGACTAGGGGTATTTTGAGAACTAGACTTGAGTTCATTATTAGATGGAGAAGAAGGGGTGGTAGAAATCATGAAGATGGAAGTTTCTTGAAAAAGGTTGGTGGTATGAAGGGAGGAGTCATCGATGGTAGCTGAATTAGAAGTCTCTCCTATCAAAGAAGGTCCAGCTTCCATATCAGAAATACCCTTGATTTTATTGGAAGGTTTACCATGGGATTTGGGAGATAAGGGAAGAGTTCCAACACAACAAGATTCTTGCAATGTGTATTCACTTGAACCTTCTTTAGTGTACTTGATACAGAGATTTGGAATAACTTTGCTAGACGATGTCTTGAGTAAGGCTGATGGGTCAACATAGGATGAAGACAAATAAGCTTCAATGTTGATGGGAATATAGTTAGGACTTTGATATTTGGCTTGAAAGGCACGAAAAAACTCAAATGGATTGGGATCAAAATGGATGGTGACTTCAGCATTATTATATGGAAACTTGAGACATTGATGGTATGTGGAAGGAACGGCTTTAAGGGCATGGATCAATGGACAGCCAAGGATGATGTTATAGGGAAGCTCAATATCAAGAACTTGACATCAAGTGTTAGTAGTGACAGGACCAACTTGTATAGGCAAATGGATGACTCCTTCAGTATCTCTCTCAGCATCATCATATGCTTTGATAGTAATGACCTTGGAAGTATCAATGTTCTTCTCAGAATATCCCAATTGTTTTATTAGTTTTAGAGAGCATATATTGAGACTAGCTTCACCATCCACTAGTATTCATTTGATACAACGTTGGTTTACAAATACTTCTATGTGGAGGGCTTTGTCATATGATGGGTTAATCGATGGTCGAAGATCTTTATTAGAGAAGGTAAGATGGCAAGGGGCTGCAATGCTAGCTATCATAGATTGAAATTGTGTGGTATCGATATCATTAGGCACTAAAGATGCTTGCAATGCTTTTTCAAGTATAGCTTTATGAGTGGGGGATATGCGTAGACGCTCTAGGATGGAGATGTGTGCGGGAGTTTTGCCAAGGTGATCAAGGATATTATAACTAGAAGGTGGTTGAGGAGGATTGATAGGTGCTCCTTGAATGGTAACACATGCTCTTCTAGTAGTTACAACGCAATTGGGTGGTTTACCTTGGATAGTGATAATAGAAATGTGAGCATGGTCAATGCGGCCAATCGTAGATGACTCATAGTTGTAATGGATAGCATTCCCAGTATGAGGATTACTTGCCTTATCATGAAGTGGAAGTGGATTTTTAAAGGCATCTAGATCATAGTTTGAAGTTGGTTGACATGGCCGTTGTGATGTTGGTGGTGTGATTTTAGCAAGACCTTGATCGATACAATCTTGAATGAAATGTTTTAAGAACATGCAACCATTTGTGCTATGTCCTTTGACTCTATGGTATTCACAATATTCATTCTCTTTGTACTAAGGAGCTTTGAAGATAGGTTCTTCTTTGGGTGGAGCTTCAGGTAATGTGATATCTCCTGCTTGAACAAGTTTGCAAAAAATTACCTCCATGGATTCCCCTAAGGGAGTAAATTATCATCTAGGTGTTGGATTTGCTCTTGGTCAATTTTTTTGGAAAGGTGGATTAGCTGTAGATGCGGCTTGAATGTTAATGGGAGATTTCACTATTTGTATGTTCTTTGCATCCACAGTGTCGTCATTAATGAAATTTTTGTTTTTGTTCCAAAAGTGGGATTTGTCATTTGAAGATTGAGGATTTTCCTTGTTGTCTTTGAAAATTTTGATGGTGCCCTTGGCAATTAAAGCTCACTCAATGGTGGTTCCTTTGGAGATGAGTTCGTCAAAGGTACTAGCACTTTACAATTGCAATTAGAATGAGCGCTCAGGATGAAGATTTTTGACAAAGATGTCAAGTTGTTGTTTCTCGAGTATTTGCCATGATAATTTTCTATCCATGTTATGCCATCATTGGGTAAATGATGAGAAAGTTTCACCATTGCATTGTTGGGTATTGACAAGATCATTCATATTCACCTCATGTTCAATGTTGAAAGAGAAATGGGATCAAAATTTGTTTTCTAATTCCTCAAAAGTCTTGATTCCAAGAGGTAAGTGAGAGAACCATTCAAGATCTTGTCCCACTAAGCTTCGGGGCAATAGTCTCAAGAGATATGTGTCATCCTGAGTGACATCGAGACATGTAACATAGAATGCTCTAAGATGGTCATCTAGATTACCTTTCCCTTTGTATTTGTCAAATTGTGGGATTTCAAAATGTGGCAGAAAAGGTGTCATGTGAAGTGACTTGTCAAATGGATAAGGGCATATATCTCCTAAGGAAAATGTCTTCTTGTTTTGTCCTGCTGCCTTGTGAACCATTTGTTCAATATCCGCTTGAGATAGTTGTTGTTGTTACAAAGGGGGTTGATGGCTTGGAGGTGGAATGTAGTATGATGTGTATTGTTGCTGTGGTATAGTGTATGAGGGTATGACCATATGTTGGGGTTGAGTGCTCACATTATATGTTGAACGATTGGTATATGATACATATGTGCTTGAGGATTGCTGTCCTTGAGACATAAGTGGTTGTTGAGCATATTGTGATGGATTGGCTCCAAGATTTTGCATCACATGGGAACTAGAAGATGGATTGATGTTGATTAATGGAGGTGAATTGGAGGTTGGATTTGGATTAGGATAACCAATGGAAGGATTGGTGGATGAAAAAGGATGGACATTTTAATTTATACTTTGGGCAACATGAGTACCTTGAGATGAATTGTTATATGTCATATGTTGAGAGGCAATGGGTAATGCTTGGGTTGCATAAGCCAGATTGATGTTTTGTGAAGGATTATATGGAGGCAAAGTAAGTGATGCAAGTTGGTCGACATAAGGAAGAGTGGTACTAGGATTGGATTGTTATACAATGAGATTGACATTGGGATTGTACAGTGTGTTGGATGCATTCATGGAAATCATGGAGACCATATTAGAAGTGGTAGGGGTGCTAGTATGGGGTGTGGATTCCACATGTGATGCAATAGGAGTAGAAACTTGTAATGGCTATGAGACTTGTGTGGCTTGTGGTATTAGGATAGCTTGTGAAACTTGAGGAGTTTGTGGTATTGGGATAGCTTGTGAAACTTGAGGAGTTTGTGTTGTTGGAATAGCTTGTGAAACTTGAGGAGTTTGTGTTTTGGGATAGCTTGTGAAACTTTTGGAGTTTGTGCTTGTGAAACATGGACAACTTGTGAGACTTGAGGAGTTTGTGATACTTGAGGCATAGATATGGTCATGGTAGGAGAAGGGGTGTGTTGTGAGACATGGAAATGCGGGAAGCTCAAATTTTGTGAATGGTAAGGAAGTACCTCGGATGGAGTTATCAAAGATTCTAAGGTGTACTCCGGATGTGGTGGGCTTGATGGTGTAGCAATAGGCAATGAAGGAGATGGATTGGAAGGTGGATGAGATTGCATGGATATGGTATGAGATGGTGTGGCTATGGTGGATGGTCCCTTTGTAACAATAGTAGGAGTTTTTGGATCTTCTTTACAAATGGCAGATATGTCAAAGTCTCTTGGTAACTTGGCTCCCATTTGAGCTAATTGCAAGAAATGACGATCCAAGTCAGATAAAATAAGCTTATCAACTTGGTCCCATACATGTGTCTCTTGAAATTTAGATAAATCATCTTGGGATTGATCTTCATAGGTGGCTGTAAATGGGTGATGTTGCACTTATTGTGAAGATGATGTTCCAACAATGTATCCTTCAGGTACAAACATGTGAGAAGGCATACTAGTTTTGAATTGAGTTGCATCTTTGAGGGGACTTGATCGAGATTGTCATAATTTGGCTTCCATTTTAGCTCATAATTTAGCTTCCATTTCAGCTCTATATTGGCTCCTAGTTTGAGGCATGATGGTTGATGATGGAGATTGGACTAGTTTGTCAATGTTGAGACCCCAAAAGTTGATGGTTTGCTAATGGATTTTTTTTGGTTACTGGTTGGATTGCTTTTTGGTTGTTGGTTGGTTGCTTGGTTTGTTGAGATTGTTATTTGATAGGATTGCTTTGTTGGTTGATTGATTGGATAAACTTCCCTAGAGAATAGCTCACAAACTCAAGGGAAAAGCTGGTTGATGATGATGTTTGATGATGTTACTAAGGCTAAATAAGGCCAAAGTGATGATGTTTTCTATTGCTAGGTTGATTGTTTATATGACAGTTTGTTGGTTGGGGGTCTCAAGAGGATGGAAAGCTCAAAAAGTCCAATGGTTTTGTATGCTCAAAATAGGAGATGATGTTTAGATGGCTGTAGATGATCAGATGAATGCTTGGAAGCTTATGACAGAGCTAAGGAATCTAAAAATGCAACAAATTAGGCTAGGTTGATGTAAATTGATGATGTTTGAGTAGAAGTGACATGTAATAGCTCAAAAATGACTTAGAAAAAGATGGAAGCGATGAATAATAGCTCAAAAGTGATCTGGATAGTTTTAGGTGATAGATTACAATGTTAACTAAAAGTGACTAAGTTTACCTGAGGCGACAGGTTTTGGTTCAAAAGTGAGCTACTACTCTTTAAAAGTGATGTGATTTTGCCAGAAGTGATTGTCTGCTATTTAAAAGTGATATGGTTTTGACAGAAGCGAACAATTTTAGTTCAAAGGCAATTTGTGTCTGACAGAGGGTGTGTTTTGATGAGTTTTGACAAGAAAACAATGATTTTAGTCACTCACACTCACAACATTCACAAGCTTGTACAACCTAGGCTAGGAAAGGACTGTATTTGTTGAATCCCCTTGCCATGCCTATTCAAAGCTGATAGCTTTAGGATCTTGGTAGCACCAACTCCCCTCCATGAAACTCACTTCTCACACATACCAAGTTCTAGGTTTCCACTCACAAACCTTAGGATTGTTCCTGCCATTTCTACTACGAACCATGAGAATCAGGATGGCTTCAAAGACTCTACCTTCTATGTCAATAAATAGAGGGATTTTGGCCACTACACAAAGGTTGCTAGTAAGGGCATCTATTCAGGTGGCTACACTAGGAGCGATTTGCTTCGTTAATGGAGGCTTCCCAGCCCAAATAAGTTACACTCAATGGGGTTTTGGGGGAAACATTCGTTGGTGTAACACAACTGTATCTATTATTTGTGGCTTTCGATACAAACACTTTTCTTATATAGCAGCTTGGAAGAGCTTGGCTTTAGCTCATTACCACTTGGGTCATACCCCTTCTCACACTAGGAAGGTAGGCCCTCTAAAGATAATAACAAGTTCTCATGCACCCAAGATCCATTTGATAGGCAAGGGGAGAGGATACTTTTGTTATTAAATTTGGGTTACACACATACACAACAAGCAAGCAAAAAAGATAAAAAAAACACAGAGCAAACAATGGTTCCTTTTAAGCACCAAATCCAAATGTTCCTAGATTAGTGATAAAAATGCTATATCTTGGACTGATTAAAGCTATAACAGATATGTTAGTAGTTTCACAACCTCCTTTTCTTGGACAAATGATAAGATGTTGCACAAATAGATGATTAGTAGCCAAGAAAATCCAAATTGTGAATGACAGAATCGAAAGTGACACACAATTACCAGAGGTGATCAACTATTGATTATAAGCGATCTAAATTCTACCAAAAGCGATCAATTACCAATCAGAAGCGACACAGAAAAACCAAAGGCGACCGGTTATCACTCAAAAGCGATGCGAATCTGTAGGATGGGTGAAAAATTCTTGTTTCTACAAAACTAGGGTTAGGAACATAAAAAAAATGATTATCAGAGATTGCAAGCCTTAGAATATGAAATCCAATGGATGAAATATGATCAGATGGATACCCTGTAACCACAGATTGATCAATTGAAAACCCTAGAATGATAACTTGATAAGATCTTGCAAAACCAAGGGTGTTAGCTTGATTAAAATGAAAACCCTAATTAGATTGATTGACAAATGATAATATGATGATCAGAGACATGCAAAACACAGATAAAAACCCTTGATTGATTAGTAAAAATCTTGCAAAACACCCTGTAAGATCAACTGTTAACATAAAAACCCTAGACTACCAAAAGCGACCGAAACAGTTGGAAGCGACTAGTTTATGATTAAAAGTGATGCAGAATTGACCAGAAGTGACCACTGTTGGCTCAAAAGTGATGCAAAAATGCTGAAGGTGACTAGTTTCTGCTTAGAAGCGACTGAGAATTGCCGTAAGCACTCCAAAAACCCTAAACTTCACAAAACAACTTCAAAATGCAAAGTTAATCAAGGATGTGGGTCCCACCAAGCGTGCCAAAATGTGGATAGGTAAAAATCAGGTCAATAAGATCAAGCATGTAAATGAAAAACCTAATCCTGCCACTATCAAAGAATCAAATCCAAGAGAAACCAAAAGCATGCAATTCAAGAACAATATCACCTAGATTGTTTATGATGTGGATTGCTTCTCAACAATGAATAATTGTGAAGATCAAAGATGCCATGATGGATGGATGATAGTGATAATATGCTCAATGGATGCTAATGGAAACTCAAATGCTCAATATGCCTAGGATGAAATGTGGACGCTATGAAAATGATGGATGATGTAGTATGGAATGAGAGGGTGTTTATATAACACTCAACCAAAATCAATCAACGGTAGAGATTTGGTGGCTATGTGAATGGTTGAGATGAATTGATAATCACAGGTGAATGTGTAGATGACAAGTGGAGGGAAGAATAAGGCTCATGTGTGATTGTGTACACAAAAACCCTTAATAAATTTAAGTGTGATAGTGTACATAAAAAGTACTACATGTGAAAGATATTAAATGAAAGTTGTAGTACCACACATGCTGGCTTATGATGAAAGATGAAGATAAATGATAAGAGAAATTAATTAAATAAATAAAATTTATTTAATTAACTAGAAAGATGATTAGGATAGAATTATGATATGATGTAGAAATTAATTAAATAAATAAAATTTATTTAATTAATTGGAAAGTGGGATAAGGATGGAATTAAGATGAGATTTTAATTAAATAAATAAGATTTATTTAATTAATTAGATAATGGATTAGGGATGGATTAAGATAGGATTATGAAAAAATGTTACATGATGTCTAAGTAATGTTTTTAACTAGGTGTTGCGGGACATGAACAAATTTGGGACAAATTTTGGGTGTCTACACTAGCAATGTCTTTGAAAATAGTTGGCTAGTAATATCCTACTATCAGGATGGCATGAGTGGTGGCCAGGTGGGATTCATGAGTTGTGCAAAATTTGTCATCTAATTTAGTAAGGACTTTATCAGCTTTTGGCTTATCTAAACACCTAAGGTATATCTCTTCATAATTTATTTCAAAGAGGATTCCTCCTTTGATCATATATTTTTATGATTTGATCCTTAGAACTCTCCTCCAAGATGTGTGCATGTTTGGTGGACACCTCACAGTGATCAGGATATGTCTGATGTCTAAGTACCAGTCATCATGTTTCTTTGTATCTAGTGCATACTATTGACTTATCACGTTTGGATCTATTTCAATGATCATTTGGCTAAGGGCTTGTCCCCTTACTAACTTCATTGGAGTTATATCCATGTCATATTCTTGAAGCACAATTATCCATTTTGCTCTCTTTTCTCCAGGTTCACTCTGCATCAGGAGCATTTTGACGGTTGAATCTGGCACTATAGCAATTAGCTTGCTTCTGAGGATATAATGTCTAAATTTCTTCACTACTCTTACTAAGGCAAGGGCTTGCCTTTTACTAACTTAAGGCAAGGGCTTGCCTTTTAGCATCCATATATCTGAGTTTGACGTCTCTAAATGGAGAACTCATGAAGGCAATGGGCTTCTCTTCTTTTGTTTCACTCCTCTGTGTCAAAATTTTTGTACATGTATGTTCAGATGCAAATGAGTAGATATAAAAATCTCTTTTACAATCTGGACTGATCAAGACCGAGGCATCTGGAATGGCCTTCTTGATGTCTTCGAATGCTACTCTAGCTTCAGGTGTCCTTGAGCATGGCATTGAGTGGTCTTATAATTTCTACAAACCCAGTAATGAACTTCCTAACAAAATTGATCTTACCAAAGTAAGATTTTAGTTCATTTTTACTTCCTGGATGTTGTAGCTTCATTATTGAATCAACTCTTACTGGATCAATGTTTATCCCATTTTATGATATGACGTGACCAAACAATTTACCAGTGGTCACCCCAAATATGAACTTCTTTAGGTTTAAAGAAATACCATACTATTCACATTTCTTGAGCACCTTCCTGAGGTCTTCTATATGGTCACCTCTCTTCTTTGAGAAGATTGTTAGGTCATCCATGTATATGACTATGCATTGACCAACTAATCCCTTGAATACTATATCCATAGCATGCTGAAATGTGGCTCTAGCATTGATAAGGTCGAATGGTATGCACCTGTATGCAAAAATTCCCCATTTGGTGGTGAATGTTGTCTTTAATCTATCGAATCCACCATGACCTGATTATATCCTAAGAAACCATCCAGGAAGGATATGATTTGAGCACTGTTGACTATCTGAAGAACCTCATCAAGAGAAGGCAAAGGATAATTATCCTTCTCTGATGCTCTGTTTAAATTCCTGAATTCCACACATAGGCATATGTCTCCATTCTTCTTCCTAACAGGAACTAGATTAGCTACCCAGGTTGAATGTTTGACTGGGAATATGACCCGAGCAGTAAGGAGCTTCTTGACTTCTTCAAAAATTAGTGGTTCTAGCAAAGCATTAACTGGTCTCTACTTCTGTCTAAAGGGCTTTGCATCAGGTTTCAGTGGTATTGTATGGGTAATAATGGATGTATCAAATGTTTTCAATTCATCATATGTCCATGCAATGACATGAATATAGTCTTTCAATGCTTAGGTTATTCCTTCTTTTTCTTCTCTAGAGCAGACATTTCTGATGAGGACATTTCTTGTATCTTAACCTTGTCCTATGTTGACATGTGAATACTCCCCACCATCTATTTTGGTAAAATCTTTTTGTTTCATCATGTTGTCTAAATCAAAGGCTCTTTCTAGCTCAATCATACCTTTGGGGATTTTATTGGTGGGCAAATCAACTATGTTTTCTTCATCCCGCATAGGTGATGGAGGTTGATTGTCATTGATGTCAAAAATGTGTTGAATGGTTCATGCTTAGGATGCAAGATGCAATTCTTCATAATGTGCTCTCAAGGCCACAAGAGCACAATGTGTCTTCAGTGAGTTGCTTCAAGGTCTCAAGGTTTACATGGTATTGATATGATACTAACTATTATTTTGATATTCAATTTTTATGCAGGACATGACAAAATGTCACTTCTTCATGTTCAAGACTTCATGTGCTTTGAGGTTGTATTATATTCATGCTCAAGTTATGTCAAGATGCTTTCATCCCATCTAGGTTACTCATGTTGATGTCATGATCTAAGACTTGCAGAGAGTGGTTCTTACAAAGAATGTTACAGGCGTTCAGAGTGTTTGATACTTGATAAAGTTGTTGTTAGTTTGTTTTGATGGTCATGCTTATGTTTAAGGATGATTTACATAGTAATTTAGTTGATCTTTATTCAGATGATAATCTTGATCTGATTATGTCTCATGGCAAAAAGATGCCTTTATTCATCAATGTTGATTGGTGCTGAGTATGAGTGGCAGAGACATGGAGTTGGTTTTATGAGATGTTAACTTTGGAAGCTTTGGAAGAGTCTAATGTTTTCATGGTGATGTTAAATCAGGACGTCTTCATAGTAATTATAATCTCAATCAGGTGATGATGGTGTTTATATTATTGGTATAGTTTATCTTTGATGACAAAGGTTGTTGCTTGAATAGAGTTATGCATTACATGATATTGTTCATGATACAAAGTTGTTGCAAAGTTTTATCATTTCAAGTTATTGTGAGATTCTTGTTTTAGACACATCAGATGCAGGTGTTTAATGGTGAAAGGTTTTGGTTAGATTTTCATATGTTTAAATTAGAGTTTTTGGGAACCATACCCTAAAAACTATTCCTAAAATCATTCTAAATCTATACCATTGTCTTAAAACCAAGTTTTTCCTATCCATATTAAAATGCACTTTTTGTTTTAAATAAGTGGCGACTTCTAATCAGCGGTTAACACAACTTAAGTTGTGACTTGAGGGGGGTCGCATAGTTAGTCAACTGGCCCCTATGCCTAAGGCAACCAGGAGCTCCCATGAACAAGAGGAGAGATGGGTGCCAAAAGCAAAATCAACGGTTTGCTTTGAATGGTCATTGCATGCTCTTTTGGAAATTGGTGAACATTATTTAAATATGTGCCCTTGCCTCTGTGCTTTTACTTTGACAGCCCTGTAACCATCATTTCAATGTGTTTGCAGAGCTTTTACCTTTTATAAGGTGATATTTAGTATTTCAAAAAAAGCAATTTTGTGGATGATCTTAAAAGCATTTTTTTAAGGGAATCTTTCTAATTTTTTCCATCTACTCCCATGGCAATAGAAGACAAAAAGGTGACAGCTTCTAAGGAGGGAGAATTTGTTTGTTGAGATATTATTTTTTTTGAATGGTATTTTTAAGCATTTTTGTCTTCTTTTTCTAATCTTTTTATGCAAAAGATTTTTGAGCAGTGAAGGTAGAAAGGATTTTTAGAAAATGAAAATAAAAGAGGATTTTTATTTTCTGGATAGAGCAGATTGATTTATGATTCTTGAAGATTATTTTTGCAGATTGGAAATTGTAAAAGATGATTTTTTGAAAAGAAGAATATGAATTTTTTTTAAGGAATGTGAGAAACAAAATGTTTTTATGAAGAGATGTATTTGAATGCAGAATAAAAGACCAAATTGGGGAAGATTATTTTTTTATTTTTTGCAAGTGCATTATGAAAGATTTTATTGAGAACAAAATGGAATTTGTGAGCAGATGAAAAGATTTATTTTTGTAAACAGTGAAGAAGAAGAATGTGAGAGGAATATGAAAGGACATTCAATTTTTATATAATGGTATTGTAGGTACATTGATGGATGAATTTGTGTTTGGAGTAATATGCAATGATGAAGACATTATACAAAGAACTTACAAATTGAACAATGTCAAATATGAAGACAATATGCAATTGATTGTGCATCAATTGAATTAATTGTGCAGAGATCATGAGACTGATATGCATATTGAATTGAATATGATTGCAAAGGGATATGTAAACTTAGGGAAGAATGTTATTGTATCCTTTGTATAGTGATTATATTTGAATCTTTGTGTGAGTGATGAATCACAGGTTATGTAATGGTGCAAATTAGATTGACTTGCAATCATTTTTTGCACACTAAATATTATGTTTTGATGATGGTGATTGTATTTGCAAGTGATGCTTTTTGTGCCAGTGAGGTTTGTATGGTCAGTGAGACTTCTTTGTAGCTAGTGAGGCTTGTATGGTCAGTGAGACCTACTTTTAAACCAATGAGGTTCTTGATTAAACTAGTCAAGCATTTCAGAGTGGTTTTTCTTCCCCTAGAGGGTTTTCCACTCATCAAATAAGGTGTCATGGTTCTTTTTTGTCTTCATGTGTTCATGTGCTCTAATGATTTGTTCTTGAGGTCTTGATTCATATTTTTATTATCATACTTTTGCATATATGTTTAACAGATCATTGATGTCTTCCTTTCTCTTTGTCTTATAATTTAAAAGGTGCAAAAAGATTTTAAAAGTTTAGACAACACTGGTTCACCCCCCCTCTCAATGTTGTCCTAGACTCCAACAAGCAGTATTAGAGAATAGGTTCCCTAAAGAAGTCTAATCGGCTTGGGTAGGTCCTGAGTGTGTAGTACCATGGGTAAGTGTAAAAGAAATAAGAGCATGAGAAATGTCAAGCCTCATATTGGTCAAAAGACACAAAAGACACCATCTATATCAAATTCAAATGTTGAATCAGTTGATAGAAATGTTTCACAAGTTGAATCAGGTATTAAATTAGAGAAAGAGTTTTGTTCAAACTTCTTTGTTTGGTGTATTAGAATGCAAGTATATATATCCTCTTTAGGGTATGGTGTTTGGATGTGAGTTGAGAATGGGTATTGTGTCTCCTCTCAATCACCTAATACTACAAATAATAAAGAAGCTTATGAATGTAATCATATAGTAAAAAGGGCCATTTTGTCTGGATTATCTAATGAAGTTTCTTGTAAAGTTATTGTTACCTAATTTAGCTTCCAGCTCAATTAGTTTGAACTGAGATAGTGTTTGCAGAAGGAGATAAAGGTACACATTGGTTTTTGCTTTAAAAGTTACATTTATATGCTAGAGACATTATCTAATAAACTACAGTTCAGTTTTGCAAATGAATACAAAAGAAAGATTACATAATCTTTGCATAACTGTTGTCTTTTATTGATAATCATGAATGAATAATGTCCCACACAAGTCGTGGGAATAACTTTTCTAATGCAATATGAAAGTAAACTATACAATTGAGGAAAAAGTAAAGCATATAAAGAAAAATGGTATCCATCATTGCCTAAGAAAGGAGGAACATTGATCTGCTTCATCTCTAGATCCTTTAGTTGCTACTCCAAAAATACCTACAAGATTTGAGAAATTTGGTGTTAATGCTCTGGATATGATTTTTGATCATATGCAACTCAATTTCAACAAACATATAGTATACTCTCATAAGGCATTGAAATAGTTCAAATACATTTCAGAGATGTCAAGAAAAGCAGGAGATCATCACCAATGCCATCAATTTTTGAGTTTCATTGTTTTATCTAATATGGTTGTTCACTGTGTAGGTATTGGTGAAATTTTCATTACTAGATCTTTCATTTGATATCATAGCATGTGGAGTGAAATGGGCTCCCACAAGGGTTAAGCCTAGAATACTGCCCTCTTATGTTTTAAGAGGGATTAGAATGTAAAGGTATTACATTTATCATCTTTGAGTACATATCTCATTACATACAAGAGTGAATTAGTTGACATCACTATCATGGATGATGAGATAGGTACTTAGGTGGAACTCAAGAAGAAAAGTCAATCATAACAGTCTTTAAGGACCTTGAATTGCATATGTATGAAGACAATCATAAAATATCTATGATACAATATTTTCGGGAATTGTTGAGAAGAACAACATGCTAAGAGAAGAAGAGAGGATTGTCAACATCATGATAGTCAAGAGAGAAATAGTAAAGAGTTTCATCAAAGAGTCATGAAAAAGGAAGGCAGAGGTTAGTAGGTAAGAAATAGTCATGATAATCAATAGAGACAAAGCATGATAGTCATGCCATGAAAAGACTGCCCATAATAGCCATTGTAATGACTAAGATAGTAGATGAAGATGAACACAGTCACTAAGAGCAAAAATCATTTGAGAAGGCATATAGGCTTGTCAAGAGACTGTGGAGGGAGGCAGCAAGTTCAAGATTGATTTTGAACTATTAGAAGGATGTGAAGGCATAAAGATTGGTCAAAGGTCAAAACAATTAGTTAAGGAACTGTCCTTATTGTAACCTTGTAGAGTAATCTTGAGATCCCTATCAAGTGTTCAAAACAACATGCAAAATAGTCATTGGAACTGGCATGGACAACAACCATAAATAGTGTTTAAGAGAAATCATACATGTAACAGTCCTTAGGGACCAGCAACCAATAAATGTAGTCACCAATCAAGAGGGATAGTGTAAACAGGCTGGGACTATTCCACAGTCAATATAGTGAATGAACAAAAGGCAGATAGGGCAATGGTCAATATTACATTAGAGGTTTCTAAGATCTTACACATGTTATAGTGATATATCAGGGTCATATTGTTAGCTACTGTTGCACCAAAAGATCGACCTATTAATGCCTGATACAACCACTTGACTTAACAAGCATGGAAGGCGGTTAAGCCCTTGTCACAAACCACCACAAGGTGCGCTAAACAAGGAGACCAAGGGCCACACCTTGCAACAATCCCCCCTCCAGCGTAAGCATAGGGTTTGAAATAATGACCTCGGCTCTGATACCAATTATTAGACTTAGGGCACACAACTGAGAGGGGGGGTGAATCCGTTGTGCAAGACTTTCTCTCAATTTCCACACTTAAATTCTTTTAGTGATTAGCAGCATATTAAGCACGAGACATAATGCATTCAAATCAAAAGTAGAAACTCATCAACACATAAGACACCAAGATTTTGACATGGAAAACCTGGTTAAGGGAAAAACCATGGGGTGATTAACCCAAGAATGTATTCTCTGTTAGAAGAATAGAAAGAACAAAAATGGCACATGCCACTTAGGGCTCACTGCCTGAGCACACTGCTCACAAGAGGCTCATTGCCTACAAGAGACACACTGTCTACAAAGAAATAAGTGGCACATACATGAACTGGAGAATATCATCTTCACCATGCTTGAATCAGTTCCATTAAGCTCAATACTTCTACTCTGCCTTTCGCTCTCTTCTTTGCTACCACTCGCTCATCTCCAAAAGACACACTCCAAAATGACTTCACAATCCCTTATTTGTACAAGGCATCGACTTAGGAACAATCATCTAAGTCGGCAAACACCTACAAGAACATCTGCAAGACGTGTAATACATCTGGTCGGCTAGTCTCAAGAAGAACACGAATATCTGGTGGTTATTCTTCAAATGCAAATTATAACATCCATGCGGACCACCAACATGAACTGGACATGATCCAACGATCATCATAACCTTCCCTGAATCACCAAGAACATCCACACTTCAATAGCCTACTGGAATTCTTCTCTCCTTCATCCGGAGCTTCAAGAACACAGTCTGTCATCACTGTCACAAAGGAATAGGCTCTTCTAGACCTTCAAACCATGAACCAATCTAGTTGATACTTTATAGGGATGTCCTCAACACTCCCTTAAATCCACAGAATGGGAAAATGAATTTCTAGATCTCATCAGACCTATCTGTGACACTCTGTCACCTCTAAACACCTGCTAGAACTAGTTCTACTTGAGCGACCATAACTTCCTTAGATCTTCATGCGGACCTCTGAAAACTTGACTAGAGCATCTGAAGACTTATATCTACAAACCCTATAAACCACATCCTCTGATCCTCAACCTATTGAGGACTTTTACCTTCTTATCATCACTGTTCTTCATTGTTCCTGATTGAGACTAAGTTTCTCAATATCCTCAGCACACAGCTCATCTAATCCTTCTCATTAATGCAACATGAGTATGTTGACATCAATAACAACACCGGTTAGGCCCATACTTGCAACAAGCTCCCCCTTTGTCATTGATGGCAACATATGATGTGAAAAACCATCAAGACAAGAACTTCTCCTTACTATCACAACTCCCCCTATCAGCAACAACTATTCACATATCTTCTCTTCCTTTATTGCTCCCCCTTTGATCAACAACCACTTATTTTTCACATGTCTTCTCTCCCCCTTTGACATCAATGGAAAAGGGCTCATACTTGCAACTCCATCACTTCATAACATACCAGCTGCTCCCCCTGAGTAGCAGCTCCCTATCATCAATCTGGATCACAAGATATGACTGTGATATCCACCGAACTGATGCACATCAGTGCATCCTAGTTCATCACCGGAGGGGCAATAACCCCTAACTTCTCCCTGAGATACTCAGAAGAGTCTTTGGGAAGAGGTTTAGTAAAGATATCTGCAATCTGATCCTTGGAGGGTACATACTCCAATCTAACTTCATCCTTGTTCACTTGCTCTCTCAAAAAGTGAAACTTGATAGATATATGCTTAGTCTTAGAATGCAACACCGGATTCTTGGATATACTTATAGCACTTGAATTATCACAGAGGATTGTGATAGGCTCCTCATACTCTACTTTAATATCTCTTAGCATCTACTTCATCCACAAAACTTGAGTGCAACAACCTGTTGCTGCTATGTATTCTACTTCAGTTGTAGACAGGGATATTGCCTCTTGTTTCTTGCTTAGCCAAGAAACCAATCTCTTTCCCAAAAAGAAAGCTCCACCAATGGTACTCTTCTAGTCATCCACATCTCCTGCCTAATCAGCATCTGTATATGCATGAAGAGAGAAATCATGATCTCGAGGATACCACAAACCATACTTAACTATTCCTTTTAGGTACCTAAAAATCCTTTTGATTGCCATGACATGAGATTCTCTGGGATCAGCCTAGAATCTCGCAACAAGACCAATAGCCTACATTATATCTGGTCTAGTTTGAGTGAGATACAATAATCCTCCAATCATTGATCTGTACTTTGTCTAATCTACCTTAGGGGAGTCATCATCTTTGATCAACTTACATCTAGTTGCCATGGGAGTATTCATTGGCTTTGAATCTTCCATTCCAAATTTCCTCACCAATTCTTTCACATATTTGGTCTGAGAAATAAAGATTCCTTTCTTTGTCTGAGTAATTTGTAGACCCAGGTAGAAATTCATTTCACCAAGCATTGACATCTCAAACTCACTTTTCATTTGATTTGCAAAGGTTTTACACATATTGTCTCTTCCTCCAAAGATGATATCATCAACAAATACTTCAACAATCAAGATGTTTTCATGATCAATTTTGAAATATAAGTTACTGTCAGTAGTACCCTTATTGAAGCCAATCTTCAAAAGATGTTTGTCCAATCTTTCATACCAGGCTCTTGGAGCTTGCTTTAGTCCATACAGTGCCTTCTTCAACTTGCAGACCATATCACTATGCTTAGATAATTGAAATCCATCTAGTTGTTCAATGTACACTTCTTCTTCTAAGTCACCATTCAAGAAAGCAGATTTGACATCCATCTAATACACCTTGAAATCCTTGAAGGCAACAAATGCAAGAAATAATTTGACTACTTCAATTCTTGCCACCGGAGCAAAAGTTTCTTCAAAATCAATTCCTTCTATTTGAGAGTAGCCCTTGCAGACCAATTTGGCTTTGTTTATGATTACTTCACCAACTTCATTTGGTTTGTTCTGGAAGACCCATTTGGTTCCAATTACATTCTTGTTTCTAGGTCTGGGAACAAGATCCCAAGTGTGATTTTTCTCAATTTGCATCAACTCTTCCTCCATTGCTTTGGTCTAGTTTTCATCATTGTAGGCTTCATTTATTGTCTTAGGTTCAATCTTTGAAATCAGACAATATTCATCTAAGTTTTGAGTAGTTTTCCTTCTAGTTTGCACACCTTTGCTTTTGTCACCTATGATCTGATCTTCAGAGTGGTTCAGTCTTACATACCTTGGAACTTTGGGAGTTTCTTGCACTTCAGCTTCTAGATCAGGCTCATTTAGACCTATCTCTTCTTCCTAATTTACCGGATGAGTCTGAATCTGACTTTCAGAAGAGGATTGAACTCCTTGAACCAGAACACCATTTTGATCATCTTCATTATTTTCATAAAACCTTGAGGGTTTCTCTATTCCCTCATCAACCTTCACATTTGTACTTTCTATTATCTTTGTTAGTCTCTTGTTATAACACTGGTATGCTTTTCTTTGAGTAGAGTAACCCAAGAATATTCCTTCATCAATTCTAGCATCAAACTTGCCTAGATCTTCATCTCTTTTGATGTAACATTTGCTACCAAAGACTCTGAAATATCTTACAGTAGGAGTAATGCCAAACCAGAGTTCATAAGGGGTCTTACTGGTATTGCTTCTGATTTGAACTTGATTAAGAGTATAGACTATAGTGCTGACAGCTTCTCTCCAATAGATGCTTCCTGGATGGTCTGGTTCTTTCTCTCCACTACTCTATTCTGCTATGGAGTCCTCGGAACAGACAACTGTCTCTTAAGTCCATGTTTCTTACAGAACTCTATGAACTCATCGGATGTGAATTCTCCACCTCTATCAGACCTCAGACATTTCAACTTTATTCCTATTTCATTCTCTACCATAGCCTTGAATATTTTGAATTTCTCAAGAGCTTCTGATTTCTCCTTTAGAAAGGTCACCCACATCATCCGGGAATAGTCATCAATTAGTAGCATGAAGTATCTGTCACCTTGACTACTCCTGGTTCTTGCCAGACCACAAAGATCAGTCTGAACTAAGTCCAATAATCTGGTAGAAGACAGTCCTTGCTTTTGAATGTGACTCTGCTCAGCTTACCCAACTGACATTCCTTGTACAAGCTATTAGTAGGTTTCACCAATTTTGGAAGATCTCTTACAGCCTAAGTATTGCTTATATTGATGATATTATCAAAATTCACATGACACATCCTTCTATGCCATAACCAACTCTGATCAACTTGAACAAATAAGCATCTTTTACCAGTACCAACCAAATGGAAGATGTTACCTTTAGTTTGAGTACCGGATGCAATCTCTGTTCTAGAACTTTCAAAGATTTTGCATTTTCCATCCTTGAATCAGAGATCATAGCCTTTGCCTACCAACTGTCCAACACTGAGAAGATTGTGCTTAAAACCTTCAACATACAATACATTACCAGTTTTGTTTCTTCCATCAAAAGAAATAGTTCCTCTTCCTCTGATTCTACTAGCAGAATTGTCACCAAACTTTACCACTCCTCCTTCATACCTCTCCAAATCTACAAACTTATTTTTGTCACCTGTCATATGGTGAGAGCATCCACTGTCAATGACCCAATCATCCTTCTCTTCAATTTGGGCAGCTAGAGCTCTTTCCACACTCTTAAGATTGACAGATACAGAGGACATTGGATCTTCTTCCTTGATGGCAATAAACACCCATTCATTTCTAGATTGGTTTCCTATCTCTGATTCATCATCTATTACTCCTTCATTATCATCATCTTCATGTACATAGTAACAGTTCTTTTGGAACCTTGGCTTGTTAGGATTTTGCCTTGAAAATCTTTCCAGATACCTTGAGGCAAAATGACCAATCTTATTGCAGTTAAAACACTTAAAGGGTAATTTTCCTTCATACTTACCGGATCCTCTTGGCAGCCTCTTTGCAATAAGGGCTTCAAGTTGGGTAGTTTCTACTTCTTCTTCTTCCAGATCTTTTCTTGCTTTTTCATACCAAGACAATTTTCTTGAAGAATTCTCTCCCGGATCAAACCTTTGTTTACCTTTAACAGAGGCATTGACTTTGAATGTAGATTTAGTCTTGGGGGGGTCATCTCCAAACTTTGTCATTTCAAATGTAGCCAATTTCCTAGCCAATTGATCTCTTGTGACAGTTGTATGGGCTCTGAATTCTTCAATGGCAGCAGCTTTGATTTTATAAGAAACAAGAAGGGATTTGAGAATTTTACCAACAATCTCATTTTCATCCAAGACTCCACCAACATTTCTAATTCCACAAACCAGCTCATTCACTCTTGGCATAAAAGTGGTAATATTTTCATCATCTCTCATCTTCAATTTTTCAAATTTCCCTTTTAGACTCTGTAACCTTGCACATTTAACATACTGATCTCCTTCATGCAAAAGTTCTAGTTTATTCCAAATCTCAAAGGCAGTTGGTAGGTCAATAACATTTGAGAGCTCTGAGTCAGATAATGCGCTTAGAAGAGCCTCTTTGGTCTGGAGATTGTTTTCATCATCTGTGATTTCATTTAGGGTTGTCGAACCACCCTGTGGGGGTACATACGCTTTTGTAACCATGGACCAGTATGCCATTCCCATACATTGCAAGTGACATTTCATGCGACCTTTCTAAAGAGCAAAGTTGGTTCCATCAAACTTTGGACTATCCTTCTTGTATGATGACATCCTGGATCTCCTCAAGCGGTTAAGCTCCATTTAGAGGAACCTGGCTCTGATACCAATTATTAGCTATCGTTGCACCAAAAGATCAACCTATTAATGCCTGATACAACCACTTGACTTAAAAAGCATGGGAGGCGGTTAAGCCCTTGTCACAAACCACCGCAGTGCTGCGCTGAACAAGGAGACCAAGGGCCACACCTTGCAACACATATGAGGTATGAATCTCATTCACCATTGTAAGAGTTTTGCCTAGTATCCAAATCTTATGTCGTCATTGTAGGACTGCCAAATGAGGGAAGATACATGTGAACAAATAAAGGAGAAACAATTACAGTGAGGAAGTGTTTCACTTGACTCAGATCTCATGAGGATGTGATATCAATGCCAAAAAAGACTCTTGAGGCTTTACAAGGTCCTCCTATTTTGACCTTCATGTTAAAAGTAGTATAGTCACAACTATGAAGGACAACATCAAACTGTTAAAAGACAACATTATGAGGTATGAATGCAAGAAGATGGAGGTTAGAAGAGCAACAGTCATAAATCTATCTAGGAGTTTCAACATGAAGACATTATCAATTCACAATGGCATGATATTCAAAGCATTTGAAGACTAAAGATATAGAAATGGGCAAACTTGTATGAAAATAGTCATATAGAGAAGTCTCAAGGGACAGTCCATGAAAATCATAGTAGTTCAGCAAAACTAGATAGTCATAGCAGTCAACAATGTGCTAGTAGTCTATCAAGAAACTAATGCATGTGTACAATGAGAGAAGTAGAAATGCCAAGTAGAATATAGTCTATCATGGACTGTTACAATGAAACTCATCATGGACAATGAAAGCATAAGAAGAGATAGCAAACTATGGGACTGAGCTATCCAATGGGCACAAAAGTTTTAGGAGCATCAATGGTTATGAGAGGCAACCAGTTAAGACCCTACCAGAATGTATGACAGACCTTCTAGGGTCTGATCCCAAGTAGTCATTAAGAGAAAATGTGGACAATATTATGATGAAGAAGAGATGCAGATCAAGTAGAAAGTGTTTTGAGGTCTTTTAAAAGCCTCCAATGTCATTCAAGAAACCTTAGCAGTCCAACAAGGATATAAAGGAGCAGCCTAACCCTGTAGAAGAGCAACAATTACGGTCATAAGATATCAACGCCAATAGCAGCATATATACAGAGGATACATTTATTGGTAGAGATATCTGAGACAGGGGTCTCAATGACAAATATCCATAAATTAAAAAGATAGAGATATAGTATACAAGGATTTAAAGATCTACAGTGTGAGGAGATGATAAGTGGTAGTGAGCATCCAAGGAGGATTGTTAGCAACATGAAGAAGAGAGACAGTCACCAAACAATAATGAAGTAGTTAGATATAGAGAAGAAATAATCCTAAAGACATGAAAATAATGTAGAGCATCCAAAGGATAAGGATACTAAAACAGAGATCCTTGTGGTAGTATACAGGTCTCACCTTTATCAAGCATGGAGTTAGTCGACCACTAAAATGAATGAGAAGAGTCCAAGTATGACTGCATAACAGTAGAGGTTGAGAAAGTATCAACAACAACAAGATGAGCTCAAGAACAAGAGTTTTCCAAGCACAGTCATTTATACACAAGAAGGAGCTCAGAACAAGTCTTTCCTTTACATGTATTAAAATAGTGCAGGTTTTACACACAGAAAGCTTACATGCTCGGCTGTGTTGTTGCTTCATATTATATGCAAGTTTTTTCCACCATGAAAATCCTCCAGTGTAGGCCTCCAGAAGTCCTGAGCAAACCCTCCTATGGTGACACCTAAAACACAGAAAGTTGAAAATGCAAAATCAAATGTAAAGTGAGGTGTTGCCCTAGCCTCTTGTGTTAGGGTTTTTTCTTTTTACCCTAAGTGAGGCCGATAATGTAAGGCATTTTTTTGCCTTTTGTTTAAAACTTTTGCAATAAAGTAATACCCTTGACCCTATGCCTAGTAATAACGGTGTTCATCTTCAAACTTGATCGAACGGAATTACCTTTTATTTTGCATAGGATATAAAAATGTAAAACATTAAGTTAAGTGATACAATTATAAATTACTTTGTTTGATGTTATGAAGTGCAAAAAGAGATAATAGACATTTGTTGTCAATGACAAGTCAAAGGGAGAGGATATAGTTGAATATTAACCACATGCCAAGCATATAGGAAGAGGTTGAGGTGGTTATCCAACACATGCATAAAATATTGGAGCAGTTTGACTAAGTTTTTATGACTTGGGAGAGCATCTAGGGACAGTTTGAAGTACTTTCATGATAGGTAAAGTAATGTTTTTACTTTTTCTTCATTTAGGACTCTTTTAGAGTGGGTTTTAGTTGCTATTTCCTAGGGTTTTTTGAGGCATCCGACCTATTGGTTTTTTCCCAGACTGGATGCTTATTCCCAGATTTCCCTACAAGGTAGCCATCAGTGATCAACAGGATCTCTGGGCCAGGGGCCAACAGTGTAGGAGATAGACTCTATATTTTATCTCCTCTTCTTCTTCAGGCTCTGCAAAACCTAGGGGGGTATTCCCTACTCAACATCCATGAGGATATGCATACAAAGGCTGGGATGCTGACAGAAAGTAGATAAGTCCTCCTGTAAGTATACAAAAACTGAAAGATAAGAGCAAAGGGGCTAGCTTTGGGCCTATTTGCAGTTGTAGACAGAGGACTGAGGATCCTAAAACTAATTCTAATGTCCTAATGTTTGTTTTAGATTTTGATTTGGATTTTAAGTTTGGATGCAAAGCTGGACATGGTTATAACACAAAAACAAAGCATGATTGGTGCCTATCCAGGGCCTGGAGTCAGTAGACATACACCTGTGAATGATCAGCATGAACAGCTAAAACTGGATTTCAGGGGGATATATGTGATACCTGCCTTATAGATATCTCCCAATACAGAGTGTTAAGTTATCTCTACTTATGGCATCCCTACTGCAGTATACCCTTCCCAATGTTCAACCTGAAAACAGTTTAATCTACCCCTTGAGCAGAAGTTAAAAGATCAGACATTCAACATAGGAATTCTATGCTCTAGAATCTAAACATTACCCAAATATCCAGATTCAGAAGAAGAATACATGCAATACTGGAGACAGAATTAACAAAACACATGCTAAGATAGCATTTCTCATATAAGATTAATCATGAAATCAGTGGGTTCATGCCAAAAACATACAACAATGATGCAGAGTGGAACGCAACAGAGGCAACCTAACAGGAAGGAGCTGCCAACAATACAAACAGCATGATAAAATTCTCTATCGGCTGAACAGCATCATCATATTTCCTAACAATACCAACAGCATCATCACATTTCAACAGCATCATCATATTTCAGATGATCACAAATATCCTCCTGTCGACTATTATTTACCTCCTTCGACTGTCGCCTATCATCATCATGATAAACAACGGGCGCGAACCTCCTCTGGTTGCACTGTTCATCGGGTGCCAAACACAAGCGGCATCATCATGATATTCAATATCACCTTCGTCAGCAGGATATCCTAATATCCGGTTCTCCAAATATCCTGATGACGTTGCACTTCAACAACTTGCCTTCGATGCTCCACTGCCCGACGATACAAGCAACAGCATCATGACTCAACTTATCCGGTTGTCTTCGGAACCTCCTGATGATGCTAATACAACTTCCTGCCTACGCTGATGTCTAAACCCTTAGCGACAACAGGATAAACTCGCATAGAGGGATTTCTGAATATCCTGATGACGATGACGTCATATCCTGATGACGATGACGTCACACATCATCCTGATGAACTCTTCAACACTTAGCCAAAAAAACTCAACTTTCACACCCGCATCCGTTAGCGATATGCGGATGATGACCTTCCCCGAGAGATGATCCTGACTGCGATATATACACTGAGTATATATCCAACTCAAAACATCATGATGCACCTGCAACATGCAAATTTCAACAACTTCATGACCTGATCCTGATGGCGATGGATTCGCAGATGATGTTGCGGCTCGTTCCGACTGGAAACGCACATGCAGACTCCTGTGTATCCTTCCACTGCATGAAAACACTCACAACCGCATAATTTCACAAAGATCATGTGACGACCGGGCCGGATCACCTTCAAACCAAAATCTAAGCAAACTTATCTTCTAGACCTAGCACATGAGGATGCTAGGCTGATTTACAGCATGCTTCTAACATATCTCCTGAACAATGCAATGCACAAACAGAAAACACAAATGCAATCTAAGCTATGATACAGGACCATTCCACCGATTTGCAGGATCAACCGGTGGAAGGGTTGAAAGTGCCCATTAACTTGCAAAATGGAAAAGGAAAACAAAACAGATGTAACTGATACAACCAGATAATGCGAAGATGAGATCTTATTCAATTGAAATTCAAATGTCCTGAATACAGCTTCACAATGTCTGAACTGCTCTCCTGAATCTCAACTGAACACCAGTACATCAATATCAAAACAATATATCTAAACCCTACAGATCGAAGGTATATATAACAAATCCTTCGAGTACTACTAACATCACTTCCCAGCGGCTGGGAGCTTCCAAGAGGCTGGGAGAGAGGACAGCTCAGATAACCTTATCCCGATCTCTAACTGCCTCTAACTGCCTACACATACTCCTATGTTGAACTATTACATAGCATCGGTCCAGTGGACCTTATTACATGATAAAGTCAAACATACTAAAAATAGATTATCCCGTCAGCATGATGATAACTATCCTACATCCTGATCATGTATGTCATCATGCGGACCTATATCCTGATCATGTGCGGGTGCTCCTGCACCATACTCCCCAAAAGAAGAAATCTCAAGTCCACTTGAGATGAGAGTATCAAGGTCGGCACCATGTTTCTGTATCTGTTCTGCAGTCATCCATACGGCTTCAGAAGTCGGCTGTCCCTTCCAAAAGACGAGGTACTCCAAGTACTTCTTGTTCCTGGTCTGTTTGACCACTCTAGTGTCCAAAATCTGCTGTATCCGTGGAGGATCATGTTGAGGAATGTCTTCAGCAACTGTATCCAGTAGAATATCCTGATCTGCATCTGGATTAGCCTGGTAGGGAGTTAAGTCACATACATTGAAGATAGGAGATAAACCAAGATCAGGTGGTAGTTGGATCTGATAAGCATTTTGTCCATGTTTTTGCAAAATCTGACATGGTCCAACTTTCTTTTGCATGAGCTTAGTATACTTCCCCTTAGGGAGCCTGTCTTTCTTCAAGTGAACCCAAACCAAATCTCCAACAGCAAATTGAACATCCTTCTTCTTCTTGTCAGCATACTCCTTATACTTTAAGGTGGTTTGCTGGAGTTGGGTCTTAACCTGATCATGAACTTCTTTGATTGCTTCAGCAAAAGCTTCTCCATCTGCACTAACAGGATCTGCTGTAGGTAGTTCTCGCAACTCTAAAATACCTCTGGGATGCATTCCATATACTACCTGAAAAGGCGATTTTCCTGTGCTCCTGTTGACAGTATCATTATATGAAAACTCAGCTTGAGACAGAATATTGTCCCACTTCTCTCCATGCTGTTTTGTCAAGCATCTAAGTAGATTCCCTAAGGAACGGTTCACAACCTCAGTTTGTCCATCCGTTTGAGGATGATATGCAGAGGAAAAAGATAAATTGGTTCCCAGCTTCCTCCATAGGGTTCTCCAGAAATGACCCACAAACTTCACATCTCTGTCTGAAACTATGCTCAAAGGCAACCCATGAATTCTGACAATTTCCCTGAAGAATAAATCTGTAATATATGAGGCATCTGCAGTGGTTTTGCATGGCAAGAAATGTGCCATCTTACTGAACCTGTCCACTACAACAAAGACACTGTCAAATCCTCTCCTGGTCCTTGGTAAACCTAAAACAAAATCCATAGTGATACTTTCCCATGGTCTGGAAGGAATGGGTAAGGGCTGATATAACCCTGCATTAGTTGACCTGCCTTTAGCCTTCTGACAAATTACACAGGTTTCTACAAATTTCCTGACATCTGACTGCAACTTAGGCCAGAAGTAATGCCTCCTGACCAGATCAAGAGTCTTGTCTATACCAAAATGACCAGCCATTGCTCCACAATGTTTCTCCTTGATTATATTCAACCTCATAGAACACCTTGGGATGCACAACTGTCCACCCTTAAACAACAATCCATCTTGGATCAGGAATTCAGAGAACTCAGCATGGTATTTCTCCCCAAAAGAAGTACAGACCTGATATATTTCTCCAAAATCGTCATCAGACTCATACATGGTCTTGAGTGAGTCAATGCCAACACTCTCTAACTGAATCTGATTTACTGTGAGAACTCTCCTGCTCAAAGCATCTGCAACTTTGTTCTTAACCCCTTTCTTATGCTTCAAGGTAAAAGTGAAAGCCTGTAGTGTTTCTACCCACTTCATATGTCTGTGGTTCAGCTTCTCCTGACTGTTGATGAAACTCAAAGCTTGATTATCTGTGAAGACTATGAACTCCTTTGGCATCAGGTAATGCCTCCATTTCTTTAGGGACTGAACTAGAGCATACATTTCCAGATCATATGATGAATACCTTTTCTTAGCATCATTGAGCTTTTCACTGAAAAATGCAATTGGTCTACCCTCTTGACTGAGTACTGCTCCAATGGCCATGTGACTGGCATCACACTCTACCTGAAAGATCTTATTGAAATCTAGAAGTACAAGGACTGGCTGCTGTGCCACCTTCCTCTTCAATGCCTCAAAGGAATCATCTGCTCCTTGAGTCCAAACAAACCTGCACTTTTGTCCTCCTTTGATGGTATCCAACATGGGTGCACAAATATGACTGAACCCTCTGATGAACTTTCTGTAGAAGGTTGCTAACCCATGGAAACTTCTGACTTCATTCATGGTCTGTGGAGTTGGCCAATTCAAAATGGCACTCACCTTCTCCTTATCCATCTGCAGCTTGCCTTGTGAGATGACAAAACCTAAATAGGTGATCTCCTGTTTCATGAACAAACACTTGTCCAAGTTTATCATCAGCTTCTCTTCATGTAACCTCTTGAGAACCAGCTCTATATGCCTGAGATGTTCTTCTCTGGTGTTACTGAAAATCAGAATGTCATCTAAATAGACTATGACAAACTTACCAATAAATTCCTTCAGAACCTCATTCATCAGCCTCATGAAAGTACTAGGGGCATTAGACAAACCAAAAGGCATAACCTTCCATTCATACAAACCTTCATTTGTTTTGAATGCTGTCTTCCACTCATCACCTGGTCTAATCCTTATCTGATGGTATCCACTCTTCAAGTCTATTTTAGTAAAATACTTGGCATTTCCCAAACAATCAAGTAAATCCTCAATTCTGGGGATTGGAAACCTATACCTGATTGTGATCTTGTTGATGGCTCTGGAATCGGTGCAAAGTCTCCAAGTGCCTTCCTTCTTAGGTGCTAATACAGCTGGTACTGCACATGGGCTCAAACTCTTTCCAATCAGACCTGAATTCATCAATTCTTCAATCTACCTGGCTACTTCTGCATTCTGTTCTGGGGTAAGCTTATAAGCTGCTTTATTTGGAAGTGTAGACCCTGGAATCAAGTCTATGCAATGACTGATATCTCTGACAGGTGGTAGGGATCTTGGCATTCCCTCTGAGATAACACCTTTGTACTTATCCAATAACTCTTGGACAGCTGGGTCTATCAACCTTGGCTTCTTCTCCTTCTTGGATTCTTGCTGTTGTTCCTTATTCACACTCATACAGGGGATTAGGGCATATGCAACTGCACCTTCTGCTGCTACTTCTTTCATAAACTGTTTGCCTTCCATCAGCATGACCTTCACTTCTTTGCCTTTAGACTTCTCCTCTTTCTCCTTCAATGGGAATAGTGTTACATCTTTACCATCTTTAGTGATTTTATAGGTGTTTTTAACACCATCATGCTGTGCCTTCAGATCATATTGCCATGGTCTACCAAACAAAAGGTTGCAAGCATCCATCTTGGTGATATCAAACAACAACTTATCTTTATATCCACCAATCTGAAACTCTACCCAAGCCTGCTCTTCTACAGTTGTCTGCTGACCTTGAGTAAGCCATGAGACTTTATATGGAGCTGGGTGAGGCAATCTCCTAAGCTTCAGCTTTATCACCATCTCTTCAGACACAAAGTTCTCAGTAGAACCAGAATCAATCAAAACCTTACACGCCTTACCTCCTGCTTTGCAAGTGGTTCTGAAAAGGGACTTTCTCTGAGGGGCTTCTTGATCAGGTACCTTCATGGTAGTTACTGTTCTTCTCATCATCAGGGACTCTCCACTTTTTGGATATCCATAATTCTCAGGACCATTCACACTCTGAAAATCATTAGAGCTTGTCCTGCTTTGGTTATCAGGTTCATTGACCAGATTTGTCCTCCTTTCTCCTGCTGAGCTTGTGGCCTTGTCTGGACATCTGCTGGCTATATGGCCTTCTTTGTTATAGTTGTAACACCTGATGGATCCTCTGCCCTGGGATCTTCCTCTGTAAGGTCTTCTACCTCTGAAGTTACCTTGCTGACTGAAATTCTCTCTCTGATTCTGACCATTGTTGCTCTTGCTATTGTCCTGACTGGATTCTCCTTGATATCCCTGTCCTTGTCCTCTGCCTCTGAAAGGACTTCTTCCACCTCTTTGTTGTCTTCCTCTTCCTCTGTTGTTCTGATCTTGTTTTCTCTTCAGCTTTTCTTCCACTTTCAATGCCAACTGAAAGCTTTTCTGCACTGTATCTGGGTTATGTAGACTCAGATCTTCCTGAATATTAAACCTCAGTCCATTCAGGTATCTGGCTACCTTTTCTTCTTCACTTTCTTTCACCTTGGTCTTCATACAGAGTTTCATGAACTCTTCTGCATATGAGCTGACATCTAGCTCCTTCTGCTTCAGGTTCTGTTTCCTCTTGTGTAGCTGGATACTGTAGTCCAAAGGAATATAAGCCTCCTTTACCAATTCCATCATCTTCTTCCATGTGGCAACTCTACGTTTTCCCTCCTGCACTCTATCATCCTGAACAAAGTTCCACCATGTCAAGGCAGCTTCTTTCATCTTTGACTGTGCTATCTTCACTCTCTGCTGTTCTGGTATCTCAAAGAAATTGTTCAGACAGTCTATCCATTCCATTACTGAATCAGGGTCCATCTTACCTGTAAACACTGGCAAGTCCAGCTTCACATCCATGGTTCTCCTCTCCATGGCCTTGAGGGCGTTCAACAGCGGTCTCTGGTCTGCAGGAATGACCTCCTCGCTCCAATTAGGGATATCCTCTTCTTCCCTATCATCTTCTCTACCAGAACCTACTCTGCTCCTCAACTTTGCTAATTCATCTTTCAACTCCTGATTCTGAGCCTTCACGGCCCTACTTTCCGCAATCTGTTTCTTCACCAGAACTGCCAAATCAGCGTTGGTCATCTTTGTTGGAAACTCAGATGTTCCTTCTTCGTCTGACATCCTGCTTATCTTTTCCAAAAGATCCTAACCTTTGCTCTGATACCACTATGATGCAGAGTGGAACGCAACAGAGGCAACCTAACAGGAAGGAGCTGCCAACAATACAAACAGCATGATAAAATTCTCTATCGGCTGAACAGCATCATCATATTTCCTAACAATACCAACAGCATCATCACATTTCAACAGCATCATCATATTTCAGATGATCACAAATATCCTCCTGTCGACTACTATTTACCTCCTTCGACTGTCGCCTATCATCATCATGATAAACAACGGGCGCGAACCTCCTCCGGTTGCACTGTTCATCGGGTGCCAAACACAAGCGGCATCATCATGATATTCAATATCACCTTCGTCAGCAGGATATCCTAATATCCGGTTCTCCAAATATCCTGATGACGTTGCACTTCAACAACTTGCCTTCGATGCTCCATTGCCCGACGATACAAGCAACAGCATCATGACTCAACTTATCCGGTTGTCTTCGGAACCTCCTGATGATGCTAATACAACTTCCTGCCTACGCCGATGTCTAAACCCTTAGCGACAACAGGATAAGCTCGCATAGAGGGATTTCTGAATATCCTGATGACGATGACGTCATATCCTGATGACGATGACGTCACACATCATCCTGATGAACTCTTCAACACTTAGCCAAAAAAACTCAACTTTCACACCCGCATCCGTTAGCGATATGCGGATGATGACCTTCCCTGAGAGATGATCCTGACTGCGATATATACACTGAGTATATATCCAACTTAAAACATCATGATGCACCTGCAACATGCAAATTTCAACAACTTCATGACCCGATCCTGATGGTGATGGATTCGCAGATGATGTTGCGGCTCGTTCCGACTGGAAACGCACATGCAGACTCCTGTGTATCCTTCCACTGCATGAAACAACTCACAACCGCATAATTTCACAAAGATCATGTGACGACCGGGCCGGATCACCTTCAAACCAAAATCTAAGCAAACTTATCTTCTAGACCTAGCACATGAGGATGCTAGGCTGATTTACAGCATGCTTCTAACAGATCTCCTGAACAATGCAATGCACAAACAGAAAACACAAATGCAATCTAAGCTATGATACAGGACCATTCCACCGATTTGCAGGATCAACCGGTGGAAGGGTTGAAAGTGCCCATTAACTTGCAAAATGGAAAAGGAAAACAAAACAGATGTAACTGATACAACCAGATAATGCGAAGATGAGATCTTATTCAATTGAAATTCAAATGTCCTAAATACAGCTTCACAATGTCTGAACTGCTCTCCTGAATCTCAACTCAACACCAGTACATCAATATCAAAACAATATATCTAAACCCTACAGATCGAAGGTATATATAACAAATCCTTCGAGTACTACTAACATCACTTCCCAGCGGCTGGGAGCTTCCAAGCGGCTGGGAGAGAGGACAGCTCAGATAACCTTATCCCGATCTCTAACTGCCTCTAACTGCCTACACATACTCCTATGTTGAACTATTACATAGCATCGGTCCAGTGGACCTTATTACATGATAAAGTCAAACATACTAAAAATAGATTATCCCGTCAGCATGATGATAACTATCCTACATCCTGATCATGTATGTCATCATGCGGACCTATATCCTGATCATGTGCGGGTGCTCCTGCACCAAACAAGAGATACATAAACTCACAGGTTAAGCTATACAGAGCAACCAGATCAGCTTGTTTTGAATTATAGAGCCAAAAATCTTCAACTTTCAACAACCAAAAATGAGTAACACTTCCTGCTTATAACAGCCAGGTAGTGTACCACAGCAATTAATTACATGGTTGACCAGAAATCCCGCCAGATATACAGTTTCAGAAAAATGGCGCTCAACGCATTACCAGATTGGTGCCCAAACATGAATGCAGCAGGTAGGGGAGGAGACAGGAAGAAATCTCGAGCCCTGCGCCACTGTCCGTTGATGTACACCTTCAATCGGGTACCAGATCCACCCATACCTCTGCAACCTTCGCCATTAATGGCGCACCAACCCGCGGCTTTGGGAAAAACATCAAACAGTCAATCGCAACCATTTCCCACCAAGATTCATTGTCATGATATTTCAAATATGCAGGATATCAATTATCCCACATGCACCCCGTGGCGACCCTTTCAACACTTTATATACTAGGCCACGAGCATATATAATGTCGGTGCTTTTGCTCCTAACGACACTAGTATAAGACTTCATCATCATCCTCCAACAGCATGATATCCTGTCGCTTGAAATATCACCCTGACGTCAGCATCATATCGCAATATAACTTGCATGATAATCGCCTTCATCGGCACAACCTGATCCATCGGAGGAACATCCTCCTGCTGAGCCTATACCAAAAGTCTGGCCGATGAACATCTTGATGACGTCATCATCAGATCCTGCTGACGTCATCTGCATATCTGCCTACTGCGCACCTCCTCATATCCAGATTACGTCATCATCATGTTTGCAAATATCGGGAGATCTCCACAAGATGATCTGTGTTAGAAATATGACCCCCCCGGACCTTGATGACGTCATCATCATATCGACATCAGGATGATATTTGGAAGATATCCAGATATTTGGAAATATCATCCTGATGCACAAATATCATGTTGCACTGTAGCTCCACTATAAGATCGGGGTGATAAATGAATATGCCAGATATTTGAAAAGATCACCCCCACTAGATAATGCACGAAGCTGACAGGCGGATATCTCCCTGATATCAGCATCATCATGACGCTGGAACAAACATACATCCGGGTGATATTCAAAATCAAAATATCACCCCCTCCTTCGGAAATATCATGATGCAGATAGGCAGAGAAATAGATATCACCCTGACATAAGAATGACGTCAGCATCATCAGGATGATAAAACAACGAACATGAAGTGATACAACAACATCAGGATGATATTGACTAAGATCATCCTGACGTTCAAAATATGATGACCCCAGTGAATATCGGGTCATACTTAGAACTCTTCAATAGCATCATCAGGATGATCATAACCAAGATCACCCGATGATAAAAATATCACCCCGGTGAAATATCATGCAAGCAGAAAATATGATGACCCTCGCAAGCAACACGGCGGTAACTGAAAATATGATGATGATGATGATGACCCTTAAGAAAAAACAAGTCAGGTCAAACAACTCAGAGAATAACCCCTTCAGAAGATCGGGGTGACATCATCATCATAAATGGGCAAGGTGATAATTGGAAGATCACCAGAAACTTGAAAAATCACCCCCGCAAGCAAATCAGGGCACACTGTAGCTCATCAGCAGGATCAGGATGATATCCAAACATCACCTGATATTGAAATATGATGATCCTGATGAAAAACAAGTCGACAGAAAACATGATGCTGCAGACCATCATCGAAGACAAGATGATGATGATGATCTCCTCCTTAAAGAAAATATGATGCTGCAGCTGAACAATGCCGAGGAGGTCCAACACTTAGGAAAATGGGCAAGAAGATATAGGGTTCAAATGAAGAAACCCCCTAAACATGAAAAATCAACCCCCAGGTCAAAAAGAGTGCTAACACTGGCTCCGAATGGGGACGTGCAGGTGAAAACCTGCAGCGAGAACCAGATCTCTGGGCAGACCAGACAAAAAGCCAAAAAGCATGAGCTGTACAAGGCATTTACACTACATACATGTTTTTACAAATGTGCACAGCAACAAGTCATTTATGCAAAATAGAACTTAAGGAATTGGCCATGCACAGGCAATTCCAGAACTTCACCATCTAGGGCCTGGAGGAAATAAGAATCCTCCCCATGAGTATTGCAAACCTGATATGGGCCCATCCATAAGGGTTCAAATTTACCATGTTTACCCTTTTCCTGACCTTTAGCATTCCAAATGAGCAACAGATCATTGACTTGAAACTTCCTTTTTGTAGTTCTCCTGTCAAACTGATATTTCACATCTTGTTGTCTTTTGAGATTGATCTGGTGGGCTTTCCTTCTGTTTTCATCCAATGCAACCAGCTGATTCACTCTTTCTGTCATGGAATCTTCAATCTCCTCATCATTTTCCTGAATGAATCTGTAAACTGGTAGGAGATTGTTTATGGGCAATCTGGCTGATGCACCATATACTAGCTCAAAAGGTGACGTCCCAGTAGCCCTTTTCACTGTCACTCTGTCAGCCCATATTGCTAAGTTCAATTTTGAGTCCCAAGCTCTCTTGTTCTTGTCCAGTATCCTCTTGATAATTTTCATGATGCTTTTATTGCTTGATTCTGCTTGACCATTTCCTTGTGGGTGATATGGTGATGTATATGATAGATTTATCCCATACCTGTTGCAAAAATCAACAAATTCACCTGATCTAAAGCACATAGCATTATCAGTGACTATCTTGAATGGTACTCCAAACCTGATGATAATATTTTCTAGCATGAAATCTGTCACCACCTTACTTGTAGCTCTCTTGGTTGGAATGGCCTCAATCCATTTGGTAAAGTAATCAGTTGCCACCAAAATCCAACTGTGTCCCCCACTTGATTTGTCTGCAATTTCCCCTATGAAGTCAATTCCCCATTGCTGGAATGGAGCATCCACAGTTACAGTTCTGAGGGGTAAAGCACCATCATATTTCAGCTTTCCTGAAAATCTTTGGCAAGGGTCACACTTTCTCACTAACCTTTGTGCATCTAAAAAGAGAGTGGGCCACCAATATCCTGCTCTGAGAATTTTATGAGCTGTTGTTTGGGTAGTATAATGTCTACCACACAATCCTTTATGCATATCAATCAAAACATTGTTAGCCATATCCTCATCCACACATCTCAGCAGCACACCATCAGGGTTTTTCCAGTATAGCTCACCTTGAACAATAACATACCTGATTGCATGTAACTTTAAAGTCCTCTTTTGACTGTCACTGAAATGGGAAGGACAATTCAGATTTTGCAAGTAGTAGATAATATCCTTGTACCATTCAGATCCTGATACATTTACACTCTCATCTTGGACTGCATTAACTTGGCATGCTTCCAAGTTTGACTGTGCCATCATCTTGGCTAATCCTTGTCCTCTTATCAACTTGGTAACTTGTATGTCTATGTTAAACTCTTGCAGTTTGTTTATCCATCTGCACCTTCTTCCAGTGACCTCCTGCTGAGTGAATATGTCTTTGACTGCTGCATGGGGTACATATGCAATTATATATGATCCTACCAAGTATGGTCTGAAACTTTTGATGGCTCTGACTAGTGCATATGCCTGTTTTTCCATAATATCATACTTCAACTCAGAGGCCTGCAAGGACATACTGAAGAAAGCGATGGACTGTTCAAAACCATCTTCATTTTTCTGTAGCAAACATGCAGCAACAGTATGAAAGGAAGCAAATGAAAATACTTGGAATGGCCTAGAAAAATTAGGAGATTTAAGAACAGGGGCCATCTTGATTGCCTCTTTGATACTCTGAAATGATTCTATTGCTTCCCTTTCCCAGTTGACAATTGCATCCTTCTTCATCATCTTGGAAATGTTCCTTGTGGTTTCTGCAAAGTTGGGAACAAATCTCCTAACAAAATTTATCTGTCCAAAGAAGGACTGAACTCCTTTTACAGTTTTTGGCATTTGAATCCTGTCAATAGCAGCCACTCTCTCTGGATCTATCCTGACTCCCTCCTTGGAAACAATATGTCCCAGGAGCTTTCCTTCAACTACCCCAAAGGCACACTTCTTTGGATTTAAAGAAATACCATACTCTAGTGCTCTTATGAAAATCTGCTCCAGATGCAAACAATGTTGCTATTCTTTCTTTGAGTAAGCAGTCAAGTCATCCTGATATACAGCAAGGATTGAATCAATCAGCCTTGCAAAAGCAACATCCATTGCTCTTTGAAATGTAGCACCTGCATTGGTTAGTCCGAAGGGCATTCTAACATACACATAAGTTCCCCATGGAGTGGTAAAGGTGGTTTTATACTGTTCTGATTCCTTTACCTTCACCTGATTATAACCTGAAAATCCATCCATCATGGATAAGAGTTCACAACCAGTCACTCTCTGCAACATAGCTTCCATATTAGGTAGTGGATAGTTATCCTTTAAAGAGGATACATTCAAGTTCCTGAAGTCAACACAAAGCCTAATATCACCATTCTTTTTTCTGACTGGGACAAGGTTAGACACCCAAGTTGAATGTCTGATTGGCACAATTATTCCAGCTTCCCTGAGCCTTTTGAGTTCTTCTTGCATCTTGGGAGCTAAGGTAGGATTAATAGGTCTTTGCTTTTGTCTAAATGGCTTAGCTCCAGGCTTCAATGGGATCTCATGCTGGAATAAATCTTCCCTATAGGCTTTTAGGTCCTCATATGACCAAGCAAAAACATGTTTATACTTTTTCAGTAATGCAATCAGCATACTCCTAATGTGTGGTTTGAGCTGTTTACCAATGTATACCTTCTGAGGGGCATGAGATGTCCCCAAATTTATCTCCTCTAAATCTTCCTTATTTGTGGGAGATGTCCTTGTGACCAGTTTATCTCTACTGTCAAAAGCTCTTTCCAAAGCTACCAACCCTCTAGGGATTTTATTAGTCTTTAATTGAATTATCTCTTTTCCCACAAGAGTTTCTTTTCCATCTATAGTCTCTACAAAAGCTTGGAAATCAATTTCTTGATTCTCATATTCATCTATGCAGTGCAAAAATTTCAACAAATCCCTATCATCATTAAACACTTGCCAACTGCATATATTTTCTGGTATTGCAGGCCTAATTTTAACTTCTACATTTCTAACACCTGATAGAGTGATGTCATCTGGCCTTATTGCAA
Organism: Cunninghamia lanceolata; assembly: GCA_027924645.1. NCBI lineage: Eukaryota > Viridiplantae > Streptophyta > Pinopsida > Cupressales > Cupressaceae > Cunninghamia > Cunninghamia lanceolata. Next base: position 10,925,843 of record BSBN01001652.1, read on the forward strand.
CATTGGCTAAGAAATCAGCCATAACATTTTTTGACCTCTCTACCCAGCCTATTGAAAATGCATCAAATAGTTCAATGGTATCCCAAACAGCATGCTTGTATTGTTTCAATCTTTTATTTTTTGCAGCATACTTATCTCTAATTTGGGATACAATCAGCTTAGAATCCCCAAATACTCTTAACATCTTGATTCCATGTTTGAGAGCAATATTTAGGCCTAAGAGTAAAGCCTCATATTCTGCAATGTTGTTTGTGCAATCAAACCTCAGCAAGAAAGAGAATTTGAGGAGCTTACCAGTTGGAGACAGGAAAATAACTCCAGCTCCAGAGCCTTCTTTTGCACAAGCTCCATCAAAAAACATGGTCCATAAGCCCTGCTGATCCAGCTCTTTAATGCATACATTTTTTTCTTTATCTTCTGTATCATCTGAGACAACCTTGAAGTTATCACAGTCAGTGTCTACAAAGCATACCTGTTCCTCTGCTTCTTGGTCTTCCACTGTCTCTGATGATCTTTGTTCTCTGATTAGCTTAACATCCCTGCCATTCATTGGAATCATGGCATATGACAGGTCCAGCTGCATACTTCCACCAATTAGTGCTGCCCATCTTCTTGATAACAACATACCATACTGTGGCTTGATGTCAACCACTGTTATATTCATTTTATATCTCTTTTCAGGAAATGCTGCCAGTTTGAAATCTACATCCTTCATGATTCCAATAATTGGTACCTCTCTGGCATCCATAGCATAACATTTTCCACATGCCTTGTTAATTTTCAATCCAGTTTGTTGCATGATGGCCAAAGGCATGACATTTGTAGATGCTCCAGAGTCAAGCATACAATTTCTAATTATTTTTCCATTTATAACCAGGGAAACATAAAATGGTTCCACTTGTGAAGGACACTTTGTCATAGTCACTCCTAAATAGACTTCAGGAGTCTCATCTTCTTCATTACACATGACATGTTTTTCACCCTGGGTCTGAACATTTTGTTTAGCTTGAAAAGGTACCCCTGAGATTAGGGATATTGTCCTATTCTTGATCTCTTCCACTTTCATGAGTTCCATAAGTGGAACAGAGACTTTTACCTGAGAGAGGACCTGAGCTATATCAAATGGAGCATAATTTTGTATAACAGTTGTGGCTTGCTCCACAATCTTGTTTTTATCCTGAGCTGATTTAGCTCTTACTTTCATAGTTCCCTGATCATCATTCTTGTCTTGGGAACCTTTACTTTGATCTTCAGCCTGAGGGATTTTGTTTTCTGGTCCTTGAGATTCATGACCTGTTCTATGTCTAAAATTCTGTTTATTATTTACCCACTGCTTTTTTTGTGGTTCAATTCCTTTATGACCATGCACTAGCTAACCTGCAGAAATATCTTCTGGCTGATGTGGGCTGCCTACTTGATTTTTATCTCTGAGATTGTAGTTGCTTTTGACTTGAGCAACTGATGCAGCGGTGAAGGCTCTAATTTCCTCATCAGAAGGTCGTTGTAGGTTATTCAGAAAATTGTGTGAGCTCTGAGCATACACATAGTTATCTTCATTGTCTTCATCATATTGGAACTGTTGGCAGGCCTGAATTTGATGATCTGTATTCTCATCAGCATCATAAAAAGTGTATCCATTACCTATGGACATCATATTAACATCATCATCTTGCACATGATGTGGCTCATTGCATTCATTACAAGATGTAGCATTATCATACAAGGATTGAGCAATCATACACTGTGACTGTGAATGTGGCAGCTGACAAATTATACACCATGGAGCATCATCAACAATATTTATAGCTTTCTTTAGAGGATCAGGAGTTTCTTTGACATGTTGAGCTCTCTGATTTGTGTTGTTACGTGGGAATACAGGCTTACCATCATGCCAATTGGTGTTATAAGGCATATCATGTAATGATGGCCTCTTTTCCTGCCTTTGATAGACTTGCCTATCAGGACCCATCCCTTTTTCACTTCTAGCTAATCTATAGCTTAGGTCCTTAACAACATTTGCCAATTTGTCTATCTTATCTTCAGGGGCAGATGTACTACCTTGAGTGTTCTGAGGCTTGTTTGGATTCTGCAGAATTTTTATATCATCCCTTCTATTTGTCTTGCCCGATGCTTTCCTGTTGTTTTCAATATTCACTGCAATTCTAAAAGCATCCCTGAGAGTAGCAGGACCTTTATCTCTTAATCCATATGCAATTTTTGCATCAAAGGCATTGATATACAATATTATGCACATTGGTTCATTTGGCCTCATGTGATGTGGCAATTTGTTCAACACTTTAGTAAATCTTGCATTAAAGTCTGCAACCTGCTCATTTGACCCTTTAGTGATACTGGTGAACTCATTTACAAAAAAGCTAGGGTCAGTTTTATCACCATATTGCTCCTTGAACATCCTTTTAAAATCATCCCATGATGAAATACTCCGGTCAGGTAGATTCTTGTACCATTCTCTTGCCTCATCTATTAAGGATTGCATGAATGACTTCATGAAAACATCCTCATGTTCAACCTCAAAGTTGTCCATGACATTTTGAAAGGCTTTTAGATGATCTTCTCCTGACACTGTGTTGTTTCCTAAAAATTTAGGCACTTGCAGCCTCAGATGCTTGTCAATGGGGTTAGGATACCAAGGAATACCATCAAACACCAGCTGCCTGAATCTATCTAGCTGCATGGGCTGTTTGTTTAACTGATTAACATTAACATTTCTGTTTGCATTCTGGTTTCCTACATTGTTCAGTGGTATCCTAGCATCATTCACATTTTGTCTCTCATCATTATGCTGATGTTGCACTTCATTTCTTTGCTGATGTCTCTGCACATTTGCATTCTCTAGGGTAGGAACTGAATCTTTTTGGGCAGTTCTTAAGGCTTGCACTTTCTGCTTCATATCATCTCTGATTTTCATGGCTTGTAGATATTCTAGTTCTGCTCTTAGACTTCTGATTTCTTCAGCTAACTGTTCATCCTTAGGCCTGGAGGTAGATGGTCTCATACCATTCTGGTCATCATCTTCATCATCCCTCAGAGACTCTGCCTCTTCAAACCTTTCACTAGGGTCTAAAAAAGGGCATTCTTGGAACACCTCTAACCTCATTCTCATGCTACCACCCTGTTGCCTCTCATATGCACCTTGAATATCAGCTTCTGCATTTGAAAAGTAAGGCACATGCTGTCCTGATGGCCTAGGGTTATCTTGTACATCATCATTTTTTCTGGGGGAACCCTCATGACTAACTAAGATAGCTCCCTTTCTTCTGTACATCATTCTTCTTGTTACTGGTAACTCTTTAAATAAAGGATTTTGTTGGGATCTTCTCCCCTGCATATAAATTTTACTTTGACCAGTTGGGAGATTACTTCGGAGTCGCCACCTATTACTAGGAACTGTTTTCTTTTGAAAACCAGGGTTCTTTCACAATTCCCCAGCGGAGTCGCCAATTTCTGTTGGTTTTTTCCCAGACTGGATGCTTATTCCTAGATTTCCCTACAAGGTAGCCATCAGTGATCAATAGGATCTCTAGGCCAGGGGCCAACAGTGTAGGAGATAGACTCTATATTTTATCTCCTCTTCTTCTTCAGGCTCTGCAAAACCTAGGGGGGTATTCCCTACTCAACATCCATGAGGATATGCATACAAAGGCTGGGATGCTGACAGAAAGCAGATAAGTCCTCCTGTAAGTATACCAAAACTGAAAGATAAGAGCAAAGGGGCTAGCTTTGGGCCTATTTGCAGTTGTAGACAGAGGACTGAGGATCCTAAAACTAATTCTAATGTCCTAATGTTTGTTTTAGATTTTGATTTGGATTTTAAGTTTGGATGCAAAGCTAGACATGGTTATAACACAAAAACAAAGCATGATTGGTGCCTATCCAGGGCCTGGAGTCAGTAGACATACACCTGTGAATGATCAGCATGAACAGCTAAAACTGGATTTCAGGGGGATATATGTGATACCTACCTTACAGATATCTCCCAATACAGAGTGTTAAGTTATCTCTACTTATGGCATCCCTACTGCAGTATACCCTTCCCAATGTTCAACCTGAAAACAGTTTAATCTACCCCTTGAGCAGAAGTTAAAAGATCAGACATTCAACATAGGAATTCTATGCTCTAGAATCTAAACATTACCCAAATATCCAGATTCAGAAGAAGAATACATGCAATACTGGAGACAGAATTAACAAAACACATGCTAAGATAGCATTTCTCATATAAGATTAATCATGAAATCAGTGGGTTCATGCCAAAAACATACAACAAGAGATACATAAACTCACAGGTTAAGCTATACAGAGCAACCAGATCAGCTTGTTTTGAATTACAGAGCCAAAAATCTTCAACTTTCAACAACCAAAAATGAGTAACACTTCTTGCTTATAACAGCCAGGTAGTGTACCACAGCAATTAATTACATGGTTGACCAGAAATCCCGCCAGATATACAGTTTCAGAAAAATGGCGCTCAACGCATTACCAGATTGGCGCCCAAACATGAATGCAGTAGGTAGGGGAGGAGACAGGAAGAAATCTCGAGCCCTGCGCCACTGTCCGTTGATGTACACCTTCAATCGGGTACCAGATCCGCCCATACCTCTGCAACCTTCGCCATTAATGGCGCACCAACCCGTGGCCTTGGGAAAAACATCAAATAGTCGATCGCAACCATTTCCCGCCAAGATTCATCGTCATGATATTTCAAATATGCAGGATATCAATTATCCCACATGCACCCCGCGGTGACCCTTTCAACACTTTATATACTAGGCCACGAGCATATATAATGTCGGTGCTTTTGCTCCTGACGACACTAGTATAAGACTTCATCATCATCCTCCAACAGCATGATATCCTGTCGCTTGAAATATCACCCTGACGTCAGCATCATATCGCAATATAACCTGCATGATAATCGCCTTCATCGGCACAACCTGATCCATCGGAGGAACATCCTCCTGCTGAGCCTATACCAAAAGTCTGGCCGATGAACATCCTGATGACGTCATCATCATATCCTGCTGACGTCATCTGCATATCTGCCTACTACACACCTCCTCATATCCAGATGACGTCATCATCATGTTTGCAAATATCGGGAGATCTCCACAAGATGATCTGTGTTAGAAATATGACCCCCCCCGGACCTTGATGACGTCATCATCATATCGACATCAGGATGATATTCGGAAGATAACTGGATATTTGGAAATATCATCCTGATGCACAAATATCATGTTGCACTGTAGCTCCACTATAAGATCGGGGTGATAAATGAATATGCCAGATATTTGAAAAGATCACCCCCACTAGATAATGCACGAAGCCGACAGGCGGATATCTCCCTGATATCAGCATCATCATGACGCTGGAACAAACATACATCTGGGTGATATTCAAAATCAAAATATCACCCCCTCCTTCGGAAATATCATGATGCAGATAGGCAAAGAAATAGATATCACCCTGACATAAGAATGACGTCAGCATCATCAGGATGATAAAACAACGAACATGAAGTGATACAACAACATCAGGATGATATTGACTAAGATCATCCTGACGTTCAAAATATGATGACCCTAGTGAATATCGGGTCATACTTAGAACTCTTCAACAGCATCATCAGGATGATCATAACCAAGATCACCCGATAATAAAAATATCACCCCGGTGAAATATCATGCAGGCAGAAAATATGATGACCCTCGCAAGCAACACGGCGATAACTGAAAATATGATGATGATGACGACCCTTAAGAAAAAACAAGTCAGGTCGAACAACTCAGAGAATAACCCCTTCAGAAGATCGGGGTGACATCATCATCATAAAAGGGCAAGGTGATAATTGGAAGATCACCGGAAACTTGAAAAATCACCCCCGCAAGCAAATCAGGGCACACTGTAGCTCATCAGCAGGATCAGGATGATATCCAAACATCACCTGATATTGAAATATGATGGTCCTGATGAAAAACAAGTCGACAGAAAACATGATGCTGCGGACCATCATCGAAGACAAGATGATGATGATGATCTCCTCCTCAAAGAAAATATGATGCTGCAGCTGAACAATGCCGAGGAGGTCCAACACTTAGGAAAATGGGCAAGAAGATATAGGGTTCAAATGAAGAAACCCCCTAAACATGAAAAATCAACCCCCAGGTCAAAAAGAGTGCTAACACGACCCAAGACAGTTGGGAGGTCCTTGTTTGATGGATTTTTGGAGGGAGATGATGCATATAGTCATTTTTTGACTCATTTTACAGTTAGTTCTGATTATGCACTTTTGTACTCTGTGACTTTTGGAGTCCTTTTATAGTTTCTGCATATTTTTGTAACTCATTTTTGGACATGAATAGTAGTGGAGACCTTGGATATCAGTGATTTAGAGTTTTTTCCTTCTTGTTCCTTGCTTCATTGTGTGCACTTCATTGATTTGATCAAGTTATTTGTGAGGTATTGTTTATTTACTTATAACTTTGTCTCATGTTTAACACCTTTATGCAAGAGTATATTAATGCAGGTTATAATTTGTGTCAAAAAATGCAAGTTTATTTTTATCTGTGAAGTTTCCTTCCTCCTAGGAGTTAGCATTTGGGTCTTTTTATAAAATACTTATGCAAAGATATACAGAAGTGAGTTGTACAATTTTTTGATTCCTGTTATTGAAGGCAATTGTTGTAATCTGGGTGTTGTGTCCTAGTTAGTTTGGTGTATCACCTTTTTAGTTTCATCATCAATTTTTTAGTTTATGTTTCCTTTATCCCCTTTTCCTTGATAGAGTAGTAGAGTAAGATATATTTAAGTGATAACCATTAGGAAGCCAGCCTTCTCTAAAGGTTGATCTCTATTTTTTTTCCAATGCCCACACTTTGAGAGGTCTTCCCATGTTATACTGAGTGGTTGAACAAAGTTCAACAAAGGGTGCACATTCAGGTGATAACAGTTTTTGGCACGCCTGGTGGGACTGTCAAATCAGGACAGTTTGAACTTTTCAAGTTTTGTTGGGTTCGATATGCAACTAGCAAATTTCAGACCTTTTAGAGGTTGGTGAAGCATAGCTAGCAACTCTGTGAGTGGAATATACAAGAAACCCGTGCACTATCAGTTTTATGAGAAAAATACAGACCACAAGCTCAAGTTCATTTGAATATTTATAGTTGTCCCCACCTAAAAGACAAGGTAGAACAGCAAGGAGAGCTCCTGTTTCAACAAGGAAAATAGTTTCAACTCCACCTACAGTAAGAGTTACAAGAACTCCTGTGAGGTAGCAAATCTTTGTTGCACAAATGGTAGTTCCAAGAAATCAAGTTTTTGTAACATTTGATGGAGGCAGTCCTTTAAATCTAACCCAACATGATGACATACCTATTGCTGCCGCCAAAAGTATTCCATATTTTACACGAGAGGGTTAAACCACACCTATAAAACACATTAAGGATGTAGCTAACACGTGCTCTGTGCATCATGTGATTGCGAAGAATGTAGCCCTTAGGTTGTTGGCTACATCTTTTAAATGTAAGGCTCTCCAGTAGCTTAGAGAATTAACAGTAAATTCCATCAGAACTTGGGATGAATTGGGAGAAGCTTTGTGCAAATAGTTTGAAGACAAATTTGATAATCTGTCATTAGTGGAGCCACTTACCACAATCAAGAGGGTTCCTCATGAAAAATGACAGACTTCAATTTCTATTTCTAGAGGACATGGGACAGAATCCCAAAATATAAGACCTCCGGCTGAGTATGCATTCTTATACTTTTTAAGAGCTCTAAACAGTGAAATTGAAGTCATGATTCAATCAATGGGTGGAAATACATTACCTCCAGCCTATGATATTATTGTTAGAGCTGAGAATAACCTTATTCAAGATGGAAGAACTACTCCTAGACCTCCAATGCCCATTTTCCCTGACATTCAAAACCCTATGGATTTGCCGACACCCCAAGTAGCTCCTTTACCAATTGTTACAAATCAAGAAAAGGCTGTTACAACCCCATCTAATGAGCTGCAGGAGATAAAAGGAATACTTCAATCCTTTGGAAATGAACTTGTGAATATTAGAAGGCAGCAATTTCAAGGCTTTAAGCCTTACCAGCCACAAAATCAAGGTCACAGCCAGCCATATCAAGGGCCAAGTCAGCAATATCAAGGAAATAGATAGCCATACCAAGGAAATCAGTAGGTTACAAGACAAAATTTGAACCCAAGGCCCTTTTAGCCTTATAATCGTAATCCAATCAGCACAGCTAGAGATCTTGTGCCTATCTAGAATAACTTGGTAGCAGATTATGAATGGTGTTTTCCATGCAATCAACCCCACAATCAGGCTACATGTTCAAACTGGGTTATCAATCAAGCACTAATGGTTCAAAATGTTACAAGCATGCAGAATGTGCCTAATGATGAAACATTGTAGCAACAAGATCCCCCTACAAGTGAAACAACTCTCCTTAATTGGCAACAAGATGAATTTTGCAAAGTGAATAAAGATGATTCCCCAGTTGTAGCAAATACAAGGGCCAAAAGAGGACTTTGGAGATAGGACAAATAGAAAATAAAGATAAAGAAGATGTTGGTTCATCTGATCCCCAAGTACCTCATATTTTGCAAAGAAATCTACAAGGCACCAGTAAAGAGCAGCTTGGGAACCAACACCAATCACCTCATTTGCAGCCAAATCATGTTGCTACAAGGACTCACCAAAAGGTAAGCACTGCTACACCCTTCAACATTGTTGAACACATGAGGAAGATAAATGTATCTATGTCAATGTGGACTCTTTATCCATCCCAGGTCAAAAGAACTTGTTACAATCTGCTTTGATTGATTTAGATGTTCCAAGTGATGCAAGAATAGGTCAAGTCTATTTTCACAAATGCACCCTAGGACAGCAACAAACAATTAGGTAAGGATATCAAACCCCCTCCTTTTTATGTGTCCTTGATAATAGGGATAAGCTAGTCCATAATTGCATGGTGGATAGTGAAGCAAGCAGCTCTGTGATGCCCAAACATATAGCTGATAGGTTAGGCTTGAAATATCAGCCTCTTGAAAAGGGAGTGGTCCAACTTGATGGGACATCTGTTAAAACTGTAGGTGTCATTAAGGATTTAAGCCTTATAGTTCATGCTTGTCCCAATGTTTCCATCCTTGAGGATATATTTGTCATTGACTTACCACCCTATTTTTCATTATGCTTGTCGAGAGATTTCACTGCCAAAATCAGAGGTTATTTGTCCTTAGACTAGTCCCACATGTTTTTTAGGACTACGTATGGGACAAAAGTGACCATCAAATCTTAGTCACTTTCCAAAGACCACATTGAGCCCTATATACCAAGCCCTGTTAATGCCAACTATTCTATTTTTGATGATAATGAGCTTGCTGCTGCTCAAGAATTGCAAGCTGAAAGTATACCAGATATACTCTTAAATGAGTGGGTAGTAGAAAATGTTGTTGATAATCCAAACAACAACATTGAAGAAGTTGGTTTGGGAGTGTATATGATGCATGAGCCTAAAACAGTTATGCCAAACCTTGAAAAGAAAGGAGAACATCATTTAGAATAGCAAGAGGAAGTATGGAAAATGTATTATGATGGCTCAAGGAGAAGGAATGGAGCTGGTGGAGGTGCAATGCTAGTGTCCCCACAAGGTGATAAATATTACTTAGCTTTCCATTTTACATTTTCATGTACTAATAACACTGCCAAGTATGAAGGTTTGATTCAAGGTTTGCAGTGGGGAAGAAAGAGGAAGATTGTTTACTTGTAGGTATATGGTGATAGTGAGCTTATTGTAAATCAAGTGAGAGGGTTGCATGTCACAAAAAATGATGTTTTGAAGTCCTACAAGCATAGGGTGTGGGATATGATTGAAGACTTTGATGCTTTTAACTTTGTTTCTATTCCTAGGGATCCAAATAAGCATGCAGATAGGTTAGCTACAATAGGGGCTCAGTTTGATATTCCTAATGATATTAAAAAGGGAAAATTGCAGCAATATGTGAAGTTTATTGTTAGAACTTCTATTCCTAATAATAACATTCATTGGCAAGTGTTTGAAAGCGATGAGCAGGTTTTGATTTTTCTATTAGAGGAGGATGAATTTTCAGCAATGAACTAAAGCAAGCTCAAGCAGCAATATGATGATCAAATCATTCAGCTAAGAACTAACAAGCTGCCCAAGGGATTAGTCACCTTGGAATCTATTTTTGGCATTGATGATCAGCTAAAAAAGAACAAGAGTAGCATGCAGGTCAAAGAGGAACACTATGAGGAGCTTGAGATATTCAAAGGTAAGCTCCTTAAAATTGGCAAACTTTGTTCACAAGAGGATAGGCAAGCATTTATTACTCTTTGTCAAGAATTTGAAGATGTTTTTGCTTGGGACTATTCATATTTAAAGGGGTTTGATCCCCAAATTGCCTAGCATACTATAGAATTAGAGCACAATGCAAAACCTATTAGGAAGAAACAGAGGCATCTAAATCCAAAACTTGAGCCTCTTATGATTAAGGAGTTAACTAAGCTGAATGGGGGAAATATCATTTTCCCAATCAAACATACATCCTGGGTCTCCAATCTTATTCCCGTGAGGAAAAAAGAGTGGAGAAATTAGGCTTTGTGTTGACTTTAGAGACCTTAATAGAGCCTCTTTGAAGGACCATTACCCACTTCCCTCAATGGAGTAGATTCTGCAAGTAGTAGCTGGTTCAGAAAGATTTTCTTTAATTGATGGTTATTCAGGATATAACCAGGTCTTAGTTAAGGAAAAAGATCAATATAAGACTACCTTCACCACAAAATGGGGCACTATGGCCTATAAACGAATGTCATTTGGCCTGTCCAATGCTAGTGCCACTTTTCAGAGGGCAATGGACATGGCTTTTCAAGGGCTGATCTATAAAATTGTGCTTATGTACCTTAATGACATCATAGTATTATCCAAGAATGCAAATGAACATTTATTGCATTTGAAACAAGTTTTTGAGAGGTGTAGGGAGTTTGGTATATCCCTCAATCCCAAGAAGTGCATTTTTGTTGTCCATGAAAGCAAGGTTCTAGGACATCTTGTGTCAAAATAGGGGGTCACCATTGACCCAGAAAAAGTAAAATCTATTTTAGAACTACCTTTACCTAGCCACAAAAAAAGGGCTACAAAGCTTTATAGGCAGAATTAATTTTCTGAGAAGGTTTATCCTAGATATTGCAAATTTGTTAAAACCACTAACTGCCATGTTAAAGAAAAATGCAGTTTTCAGCTGGACCAAAGAAGCTAAGCACAATTTTGAAGCTATAAAGGAGGTTTTGTCAGCAGCTCCTTTGGTAAACCCAAAATTTTCAAAAGATTTCATTTTGTATTCCCATGGTAACATAGATAATGTCTCAGCAATATTGGTACAACAGAATGATGATGGCTTTGAACAACCCATTGCCTTTTTCAGTCAAGGGTTAGAGGACTATGAATAAAGGTACAACTTTGTAGAGAAGCATGTTCTTGCAGTTATTAGGAGTTTGAAAAAGTTTAGACATCTAATTTCTAATAACAAGGTGCATTTAATGGTTGCTCATCCTAGTGTGAAGGAATTTTTCTTAAGTAAAGACCTAAATGAAAAGAGGGTTGGGTGGATTACGAAGGTGATGGAGTATGACATAGACATAAAGATAACTAAGCTTGTGAGAGGAAAGAGGCTGTGTGAGAAGCTTTCTACTGAGCCTAAAATAGAGCTAAAAAAAGGAAATGAAATGGTTCTAGTTATTGCTGATGAGAATACAGTTGATATTCCAGCAACAGGTGCGAGTTGGGTGCAAGATATGACTCATTTCTTGCAAACTGGCGAGTGTCCACCAGGTCTAGATAGGGCTAAGTAGAGGTATTTTAGATTGCAGTCCATTCCCTATGTGCTGATTGATAATGTTCTTTTCAGGAAAGACCTTAATGGTGTGTTGTTAAGGTGTATTGACCATCATCAAATTGATAAAGTGTTGCATGAGTTTCATGATGGAACTGTTGGGGGTCATTTTACCCCAAGAGCTACTGCATGGAAGAAAATGAGAGTTGGCTATTATTGGCCAAGTTTGTTTAAGGATGCCCATGCTTGGTCAAGAAAATGTGTGAAGTGTGCCATTTTTCCAGGCAAAGAGAGGCTGCCAGATTTACCCTTGCAGCTAATTCAAGTGGAATAGCCCTTTATGAGACGGGGTATTGATTTCATAGGTGTTATTAATCCACCTTCAAGTATAGGCCACAAGTGGATTCTCATTGCTACAGACTATTTTACCAAATGGACTAAGGCAGTGGCATTAAAGGAAGCCAATGAAAGTGTTGTTCTCAACTTTTATGATGATCTGATAACAAGGTTTGGTGTACCTGAGTCTTTGTTTTCTGATAATGCTTTGGTTTTCACTGGTATTAGGTTAACTGACTGGGCTGTCAGAAATGGCATTTATTTGAACACCTCATCAAACTATTACCCTCAAGGTAATGGTTTGGCAAAGTCTACAAATAAAAATTTGATAAGGATTATTAAGAGAACCATTGAAGAGAACCAAAGAACTTGGCATGCCAAGTTAAAATTTGCATTATGGTCAGATAGGATAACTCCCAAAAGATCCATTGGAAATTCCACGTATATGCTAGTTTATGGTAAGGAGACAGGATTGCCTTTATCTATAGAGCTTCCAGCTCTTGATATCATGCATTAACTTGAAATGTTTGAGGAAGAGGATCCAATGGATTTCAGATATGCATAGCTCATGGAGCTAGAAGAAACAAGAGATAAAGCTATGAAGACCATGGAGTTTCATCAGCAACAAGTGAAGAAAACTTTTGATAAAAGAGCAACACCAAGAGTGTTTAAAGAGGGAGATGTAGTGCACAAGTGGGATGAATTAAAGAGTAGGCTAGGAAAGCACACCAAATTTGATAGTATGTGGAGTGGCCCATTTGTTATTACTGACTGCAAGGAGCACAATGCTTTCCAATTATAAAAAATGGATGGAGAAATTCTGCCTATCCCAGTTAATGGGATACACCTCAAACTCTATTTTGAGGTATGATTTAGATTTGTACCTGCTATTTTAGGATTTCTGATTCAATAAGTGCTACTACACATAGTTTAGATGTAGTTTTCCTTTCCTCCAAGTGCAATTTTTGCATAGATAGTTAGTTGGTTCTAGTTTTTGTTGAGTAGAATAGGTTTTTTCAAGGTATCATGCATTGTTTTGAGGAGTTACTACAATGAACAAGACTGTTAAGATTTGTTAGTTTTCTAAGTGACTCTGTTCCCAATGGATAAGCTTCAGGAAACTGGTCAGGATGTTTAGCAGGCAAACATATAGCAGATGTCACAAAAAATGTTACCTAATTTAGGTTCCAGCTCAATTAGTTTGAACTGACATAGTGTTTGTAGAAGGAGATAAAGGTACACATTGGTTTCTTCTTTAAAAGTTACATTCATATGCTAGAGATATTATCTAATAAACTACAGTTCATTTTTACAAATGAACACAAAAGAATGATTACATAATCTTTGCATAACTATTATCTTTTATTGATAATCATGAATGAATAATGTCCCACACAAGCCATGGACATAACTTTTCTAATGCAATATGAAAGTAAACTATACAATTGAGGAAAAAGAAAAGAATCTAAAGAAAAACAGTATCCATCATTGCCTGGGCAAGGAGGAACATTGATCTGCTTCATCTCTAGCTCCTTTAGTTGCTCCTCCAAAAATACCTGCAAGATTTGAGAAATTTGGTTTTAATGCTTCGGATACAATTTATGATCATATGCAACTCAATTTCAACAAACATATAGTGTACTCTCATAAGGCATTGAAACAATTCAAATACATTTTAGAGATGTCAAGAAAAGTAGGAGATAATCACTAGTGCCATCAATTTCTGAGTTTCATTGTTTTATCTAATATGTTTGTTCACTGTGCAGGTATTGGTGAAATTTTCATTATTGGATCTTTCGTTTAATATCATAGCATGTAGAGTAAAATGGTCTCCCAGAAGGGTTGAGCCCAGCATGCTACCCTCTTATGTTTTAAGAGGAATTAGAATGTAAAAGCATTACATTTGTCAGCTTTGAGTACATATCGCATTATGTACAAGAGTGAATTAGCTGACATCACTATCATGGATGATGAGATAGGTCCTCAGGTGGAACTCAAGAAGAAAAGTCAATCAAATAGTCCTTAAGGACCTTTAATTGTATATGTATGAAGACAGTCATAAAATGTCTGTGATACAATATTGTCAGGAACTGTTGAGAAGAACATCATGCTTAGAGAAGAAAATATGATTGTCAACATCATGATAGTCAAGAGAGAAACAGTAAAGAGTTTCATGAAAGAGTCATGAACAAGGAAGGCAGAAGTTAATAGGTAAGAGATAGTCATGACAGTCATGCCATGAAAAGACTACTCATAATAGCCATTGTAATGAGTAAGATAGCAGATGAAGATGAACACAGTCACTAGGAGCAACAATCATCTGAGAAGGCATACAGGCTTGTCAAGAGACTGTGGAGGGAGGTAGCAAGTTCAAGATGCATTTTGAACTATTGGAAGCATGTGAAGGCATAAAGGTTGGTCAAAGGTCAAAAAAATTAGTTAAGGGACTGTCCTAATTGTAACCTTGTAAATTAATCTTGAGATCCCTGTCAAGTGTTCAAAACAACATACAAAACAATCATTGGAACTGGCATGGACAGCAACCACAAATAGTATTTAAGAGAAATCATGTATGTAATAGTCCTTAGGGACCAACAAATAATAAATGCAGTCACCAATCAAGAGGGACAGTTGAACTAGGCTGGGACTGTTCCACAGTCAATACATTAAATGAACAAAAGGCAAATAGGGCACTGGTCAATATTACATTGGAGGTTTCTTAGATCTTACACACGTTATAGTGATATATCAGGTTCATATGAGGTATGAATCTCATTCACCATTGTAAGAGTTTGTCTAGTATCCAAATCTTATGTCCTCATTGTAGGGATGCCAAATGAAGGAAGATACATGGGAACAAATAAAGGAGTAACAATTACAGTGAGGAAGTGTTTCACTTGACTCAAATCTCATGAGGATGTGATATCAATGCCAAGAAAGACTCTCGAGGCTTTACAAGGTCTTCCTATTTTGACCTTCATGTTAAAAGTAGTATAGTCATAGCTATGAAGAACATCATCAGACTATTAAAAGACAACATTATGAGGTATAAATGCAAGAAGATGGAGGTCAAAAGAGCAGCAGTCACAAATCCATCTAGGAGTTTCAGTATGAAGACATTATCAATTCACAGTGGCATGATATTCAAAGCATTTGAAGACTAAAGATATAGCAATTGGCAAACATGTATGATAGTCTCAAGGGACAGTCCATGAAAATCATAGGAGATCAGCAAAACTCGATAGTCATAGCAGTCAACAATGAGCTAGTAGTCTATCAAGAAGCTAATGTAGGTGTACAGTGAGAAAAGTAGAAATGCCAAGCAGAATACAGTCTGTCATGGACTATTACAATGAAACTCATCATGGACAATGAAAGCATAAGAAGAGATAGCAAATTGTGGGACTAAGCTATCCAATGGGCACAAAAGTTTTAGGACTGTCAATGGTTATGTGAGGCAACTAGTTAAGACCCTACTAGAAGGTATGACAGACCTTCTAGGGTCTGATCCCAAGCAGTCATTAAGAGAAAATGTGGACAGTCTTATGATGAAGAAGAGATGTAGATAAAGTATAAAGTGTTTTGAGGTCTTTTAAAAGCCTCCCATGTCATTCAAGAACCCTTAGCAATCCAATAAGGTTATAAAGGAGTAGCCTAACCCTATAGAAAAGTAGCAATTATAGTCAGAAGATATCAATGCCAATAGTAGCATATATACAGAGGATACAATTATTGGCAGAAATATCCAAGAGAGGGGTCTCAATGACAAATATTGATAAATTAAAAAGATAGAGATATAGTATACAAGGATTTAATGATCTACAATGTGAGGAGATGATAAGTGGTAGTGAGCATCCAAGGAGGATTGTCAGCAACATGAAGAAGAGAGACGATCACCAAACAATAATGAAGCAGTCAGATATAGAGAAGAAATAATCCTAAAGACATGAAAATAATGTAGAGCATCCACAGGATAAGGATACTAAAATAGAGATCCTTTTGGTAGTCTACAGGTCTCACCTTTATCAAGCATGGAGTTAGTCGACAACTAAAACGAATGAGAAGAGTCCAAGTATGACTGTATAATAGTAAAGGTTGAGCAAGTATCAACAATGAGATGAGCTCAAGAACAAGAGTTTTCCAAGCATAGTCATTTATACACAAGTAGAAGCTCGAAACAAATCTTTCCTTTACAGGTATTAAAATGGTGCAAGTTTTACACACAGAAAGCTTACCATGCTCAGCTGTGTTGTTTCTTCATAGTATATGCAAGTTTTTTCCACCATGAAAATCCTCCAGTGCAAACCTCTAGAAGTCCCAAGCAAACCCTCCTATGGCGGCGCTTAGAACACTCTAGAACACAAAAACTTGAAAATGTAAAATCAAATGTGAAGTGAGGCATTGCCCTAGCCTCTTGTGTTAGGGTTTTTTCTTTTTACCCTAAGTGAAGGCCGATAATGTAAGGCATTTTTTGCCTTTTGTTTAAAAATTTTGCTATAAAAGTAATACCCTTGACCCTATGCCTAGTAATAAGGGTGTTCATCTTCAAACTTGATCGAACCAAATTGCCTTTTATTTTGCATAGGATATAAAAATGTAAAACATTAAGTTAAGTGATACAATTATAAATCACTTTGTTTGATGTTATGAAGTGTAAAAAGCGATAATAGGCGTTGGTTGTCAATGACTAGTCAAAGGGAGAGGATATAGTTGAATATTAACCACATGCCAAGCATATATGAAGAGGTTGAGGTGGTTATCCAACACATGCATAAAAATATAGGAGCAATTTGACTAAGTTTTTATGACTTGGGAGAGCATCTAGGGATAGTTTGAAGTACTCTCATGATAGGTAAAGTCATGTTTTGACTTTTTCTTCATTTAGGACTCTTTTAGAGTGGGTTTTAGTTGCTATTTCCTAGGCTTTTTGGAGGCATTCGACCCAAGAGAGTTGGGAGGTCCTTGTTTGATGGATTTTTGGAGGGAGATGATGGATATAGTCATTTTTTGACTCATTTTACAGTTAGTTCTAATTATACACTTTTGTAGTCTATGACTTTTGGAGTCCTTTTACAATTTTTGCATATTTTTGTAACTCATTTTTGGACATGAATAGCAGTGGAGACCTTGGATATCAATGATTTGGAGTTTTTGCCTTCTTGTTCTTTGGTTCATTATGTGCACTTCATTGATTTGATCAAGTTATTTTTGAGGTATTGTTTATTTTCTTATAACTTTGTCTCATGTTTAACATCTTTATACAAGAGTATGTTAATACAGGTTATAATTTGTGTCAAAAAATGCAAGTTTGCTTTTAGTTGTGAAGTTTCCTTGATCCTAGGAGTTAGCATTTGGGCCTTTTTATAAAATACTTATGCAAAGATATACAAAAGTGAGTTGTGAAATTTTTTGTTTCCTGTTATTGATGGCAAGTGTTGTAATCTAGGTGTTGTGTCCTAGTTAGTTTGGTGTATCACCTTTTTAGTTTCATCATCAGTTTTTTAGTTTATGTTTCCTTTATCCCTTTTTCCTTGACAGAGTAGTAGAGTAAGATATATTTAGGTGATAACCATTAGGAAGCCAGCCTTCTCCAGAGGTTGATTTCTATTTTTTTCCAAAGCCCACATTTTGAGAGGTCTTCCCATGCTATACTAAGTGGTTGAACAAAGTTCAACAAAGGGTGCACATTTAGGTTATAATAGTTATGCATTGTGAAACAACTTAGGATGTGTGGAAGGAATTGATAAGAATCTATCAAGGTGATGCATTTGAAGGAGAGGACAACTTGTTATCTAAGAAGAGTGACAATGATGGAAGATATTCACATGAAGGAGATGAGGTCCAATCTGTTTTAGAAGGAGGTAACATTATGAGTGATTATGATCAGGAATATAATGAATAAGAATGTGAGGTTGATGTTGAAGGAGAGCTCATATGTGCTTTGAGTGAAATCAAGAAATATAAAAAGGAGAATCAGAGACTAGCATTGCAGCTACAACAAAAAAAGACTTAAAAGACAAAGCACTTTCAAACCTTGAAAGAGCATCTTCTGATCTTGAAGAGGCAAGAAATCAGATTATAGGATTGAAAAGTCACATGTTGATGAATCTAATAGATTGATTATCAGACTAAAGACTAAAATTGAGGAAGCCAAAAGAATAATAGATGTAACAAAGTCTGACCTTGAGATTAAAATAATTGAAAATCTAAAATTTGAGGCTGGAATTATCAATCTTAGAAAAGATTATGAGGGTCTCAAGGTTTTGTCCAAGAAATATCAGGAGTTTGAAGAAATCTCAAACAAGTTGCATGAAATGTTGGGCAAACAAAACTATCATAAGGACACTATTGGTCTAGGTTATGAAGAAGGAGAGTGTTCCAAAGTCAGAGAGACTCCTAGAAAGAAAATTGATTTTCATGCTACTGCTCCTAAAGGCAAAATGAACAATCAAAGGAGAAGTTTCAGAAGAACTACTTCTATAAGACAAGCATATATGTACACGTATAATTATTCATTTTCTGGTTATTTTATACCTGTAATCATTTTGGACACAAAGCAGTTGATTGCAGAAGAAATTAATCTAATGTTGATCTAGTGTGTTACAAGTGCAATAATGTTGGTCACATACAAAGAAACTATAAAATGTAGAGAAGATATGATCCTGCATGGAATCATAACATAAGTGCTCAAAGGATGTCAAAAAGGTATTATCAGTCATTTGATTATGATTACAATATAGTTTGTTATTTGTGCAACTCTCTTGGTCACAAAGCACATAGTTACAGAAAAGCATCATTTGGTTTGAAAAGTTAGAAAAGGAAATAGGCTGAAAAAGTTTGGAGGAAGAAAGAAACTATAAAAGTTTGGAGACTGAAACAAAATCAAAAGAAGACAAATTCTAAACTTGTGCATCTTGCACAAGTTACATCATCAGTTGCATAACATATAGCATGAAGTAAGGGGGAGTTGTTCATGTCCTATCAATTATCCCCAAGAAGTTTCAGGAGGAAATCATTTGATGATTGTCAATATGATGATCTTGTCTTATTTATCATTCTATTAGATTCTTGCTTGATAATATTTGCTAAGATGCTACTCATATCAGTCTTATGAACTGAAGTTCATAATAGTGTTGATAACTATGTTTCTCTTCAGTGTATGTCAGTGATGCAGGTGATCAGTGGTTCATGATGATAATGCACAAAGGATTTGATGATGTTGAATGACATTGTTTGTAAATGATCATTTTCATACTATCATGATTGAGTTGATATGATATTAATCTTGTCCTTTTTGTTGTAGTTAGAAATGTTCTTGATATTAATCTTCATGTATTTTGATCATGTGTTTTGAGCTATGTGTCTTGCATGAGATTTGGAGCTTTCAAGTGGATTGGAGATAGTGTCAAAAGAAGATGGTGGACTAGAGATGTTTAAGTCATGATCATTTGGAAGAGTTCTTGGTGTGATAAATTGACATGTCTCTTTGATGGTCTTCCTCATTAATATGCTTTAGAAAGGTATGTGCAAGTTGAAGTTCTTGAAGCTATGACATTGATGGTGGTGCCTTGTATTTCTTCAAGTTCTTCAATTAATCAAAGGTCTCTTCAATCAGCAATGGCAAATGATAATGGTAATGTTCAATTACTAGTTGGCGTTGTGTCTACTCTATTTCCTTTTTTACAGTTTTGATTGATCTTATTGTCACTATCATAGAAGTCTTGGCAAGGTCTTCTCAAGAGTGGTCATCATGGCATCATGAGTTGTGAATAGTGTGATGAGTAGTCTTCATGATTTTTGGTTGTTGAGTTTGCATTATTGTTCATCATAAGTGTTGATGCAATTATGATATCTTTGCATGGAGTTCAAGTTCATATGAGTTGTATCAAAGGAATCAATTTTATGCCTTCATAATCATACATCATACTCTATGCTTTGGGAAGATCTTGGAGATGTGTCATTTAGGTCAAAAGGGTTGATGATTGTAAAATTTGTTTTGCAACCACAAGTGACATCATCATGAGTTTGTATTTAATAGCAGAGATATGTTAGTTTTTCATCTTCATCTTCATACTGGTGTTGTGACAAGAAGTGGTATTGTGCTAAGAGAATGGTACAGTCTTTGGGTAGTTTATAACAATGGGTTGATGCTTTATTTGGTGTCCCTCTTATGATGTTACTCTTAGGTTCTGTGCTTCAAGATGTATGTTTTCAGATGTGTACTTCATGTGACTTGTTGCTCTCAAGTTGAGGAGTCAAATGACAGGGGGAGTACCTTATCCTTTGTCATTTGATGACAAAAAGGGGGAGAGAGAGAGAAAATGTATAATGTAGTTTTTCCATCAATGACAAAGGGGGATATTGATGGAGGTTGATTGTCATTGATGTCAAAAAGGTGTTGAATGGGTCATGCTTAGGATGCAAGATGCAATTCTTCAAAATGTGTTCTCAAGGGCACAAGAGCACAATGTGTCTTCAATGAGTTGCTTCAAGGTCTCAAGGTTTACATAGTATTGATATGATACTAAGTGTTATGTTGATCTTCAAGTTTGATGCAGGACATGAAAAAATGTTACTTCATCATGTTCAAGACTTCATGTGCTTTGACATTGTATTATATTCATGCTCAGGTAATGTCAAGCTGCTTTCATCCCATCTAGGTTACTCATGTTCATGTCATGATCTAAGACTTGTAGAGAATGTTACAGGGGTTTAGAGTGTTTGATAATTGATAAAGTTGTTGTTGGTTTTCTTTTATGGTCATGCTTATGTCTAAGGATGATTTAAATAGTAATCTAGTTGACCTTTATTTAGATGATAATCTCGATCTGAATATGTCTCATGGCAAAAAGATGCCTTTATTCATCAATGTTGACTGGTGTTGAGTATGAGTGGCAGAGACACAGAGTTGGTTTTATGAGATGTTAAGTTTGGAATCTTTGGAAGAGTCTAATGTTTTCATGATGATGTTAAATCATGATGTCTTAATAGTAATTATAATCTTAGTCAGGTGATGATGGTGTTTTGATTATTGGTACAGTTCATCTTTGATGACAAAGGTTGTTGCCTGCATAGAGTTATGCATTACATGATATTGTTCATGATACAAAGTTGTTGCAAAGTTTTATCATTTCAAGTTGTTGTGAGATTCTTGTCTCAGACACATCAGATGTGGTGCAGGAGCACCCGCACATGATCAGGATATAGGTCCGCATGATGACGTACAGGATCAGGATATAGGATAATTATCATCATGATGACAGGATAGTCTATTTTTAGTATGTTTGACTTTATCTTGTAATAAGGTCCATTGGACCGATGCTATGTAATAGTTTAGCATAGGAGTATGTGTAGGCAGTTAGAGATCGGGATAAGATAGTCTGAGTTGTCCTCTCTCCCAGCCGCTTGGAAGCTCCCAGCCGCTGGGAAGTGAAGTTGGTAGTACTCGAAGGATTTGTTATATATACCTTCGATCTGTTAGGGTTTAGAGACAGTGAGTTCATTTTGATAGCTGATATTGAGTTTGATAGGTGTTATGTTCAGGAGAGTAGTACGGGTGATATGTTGTACTGGTGATCAGTCCAGATATTGTGAAGCAGAATTGTAAAAGCAGGACATTTGAATCTCAATTGAATAAGATCTCATCTTTTGCAGTATTTGAGTTGATCAGTTGTATCTGTATTGATTTCCTTTTCTGTTTGTAAGTTAATGGGCACTTTCAACCCTTCCACCGGTTGATCCTGCAAATCGGTGGAATGATCCTGTATCATAGCTTAGGTTGCATTTGTGTTTTCTATTTCTGCATTGCATTGTTCAGGAGATCAGTTAGGAGCATGCTGTGAATCAGCCTAGCATCCTCATGTGCTAGGTCTAGAAGATAAGTTGTTAGATTTTGGTTTTGAAGGTGATCCGGCCCGGTCGTCACATGATCTTTGTGAATTAGAGCGGTTCGGAGTGCTTACATGCAGTGGAAGGATACACAGGAGTCTGCATGTGCGTTTCCAGTCGGAACGAGCCGCATCATCATCTGCGAATCCATCGCCATCAGGATCGGGTCATGAAGTTGTTGAAGTTTGCATGTTGCAAGTGCATCATGATGTTTTGAGTTGGATATATACTCACTGTATATATCACAGTCAGGATCATCTCTCGAAGAAGTTCATCATCCGCGTATCGCCAGCTGATGCGGGTGTGAAAGTTAAGTTTTTTGGCTAAGTGTTGAAGAGTTCATCAGGAGGATGTGTGACGTCATCGTCATCAGGATATGACGTCATCGTCATCAGGATATTAAGAAATCCCTCAATGCGCGTTTATCCTGTTGTCGCTAAGTGGTTAAGTATCGGCGTAGGCAGGAAGTTGTATTAGCATCATCAGGAGGTTTCGAGGAACCGGATGTTTAATATCATGATGCTGTTGCTTGTATCGTCGGGCAGTGGAGCATCGAAGGCAAGTTGTTGAAGTGCAACGTCATCAAGATATTAGAAGCTACCGGATATTTGGATATCCTGCTGACGAAGGTGATATTGAATATCATGATGATGCCGCTTGTATTTGGCACCCGATGAACAGTGCAACCAGAGGATGTTTGCGCTCGTTGATTATCATGATGATGATGATAGGCGACAATCAGAGGAGGTAAATAGTAGACGACAGGAGGATATTTGCGATCATCCGAAATATGATGATGCTGTTCAGCCGATAGAGAATTTTATCATGCTGTTTGTATTGTTGGCAGCCCCTTCCTGTTAGGTTGCCTCCGTTGCGTCCCACTCTGCATCATAGTGGTATCAGAGCAAAGGTTAGGATCTTCTGGAAAGGATAAGCAGGATGTCAGACGAAGAAGGAACATCTGAGTTCCCAACAAAGATGACCAACGCTGAGTTGGCAGTTCTGGTGAAGAAACAGATTGCAGAAAGTAAGGCCGTGAAGGCTCAGAATCAGGAGTTGAAAGATGAGTTAGCAAAGTTGAGGAGCAGAGTAGGTTCTGGTAGAGAAGACGATAGGGAAGAAGAAGATATCCCTAATTGGAGCGAGGAGGTCGTTCCTGCAGACCAGAGACCGCTGTTGAACGCCCTCAAGGCCATGGAGAGGAGAACCATGGATGTGAAGCTGGATTTGCCAGTGTTTACAGGTAAGATGGACCCTGATTCAGTAATGGAATGGATAGATTGTTTGAACAACTTCTTTGTAACAGAGGAGATACCAGAACAGCAGAGAGTGAAGATAGCACAGTCAAAGATGAAAGAAGCTGCCTTGACATGGTGGAACTTTGTTCAGGATGATAGAGTGCAGGAGGGAAAACGTAGAGTTGCCACATGGAAGAAGATGATGGAATTGGTAAAGGAGGCTTATATTCCTTTGGATTACAGTATCCAGTTACACAAGAGGAAGCAGAACCTGAAGCAGAAGGAGCTAGATGTCAGCTCATATACAGAAGAGTTCATGAAACTCTGTATGAAGACAAAGGTGAAAGAAAGTGAAGAGGAAAAGGTAGCCAGATACCTTAATGGATTGAGGTTTAATATTCAGGAAGATCTCAGTCTGCATAACCCAGATACAGTGCAGAAAAGCTTTCAGTTGGCACTGAAAGTGGAAGAAAAGCTGAAGAGAAAACAAGATCAGAACAACAGAGGAAGAGGAAGACAACAGAGAGGTGGAAGAAGTCCTTTCAGAGGCAGAGGACATGGACAGGGATATCAAGGAGAGTCCAGTCAAGACAATAGCAAGGGCAACAATAGTCAGAATCAGAGAGAGAATTTCAGTCAGCAAGGAAACTTCAGAGGCAGAAGACCTTACAGAGGAAGATCCCAGGGCAGAGGATCCATCAGGTGTTACAACTGTAACAAAGAAGGCCATATAGCCAGCAGATGTCCAGACAAGGCCACAAGCTTAGCAGGAGAAAGGAGGACAAATCTGGTCAATGAACCTGATAATCAAAGTAGGACAAGCTCTAATGATTTTCAGAGTGTGAATGGTCCTGAGAATTATGGATATCCAGAAAGTGGAGAGTCCCTGATGATGAGAAGAACAGTGACTACCATGAAGGTACCTGATAAAGAAGCCCCTCAGAGGAAGTCCCTTTTCAGAACCACTTGCAAAGCAGGAGGTAAGGCATGTAAGGTTTTGATTGATTCTGGTTCTACTGAGAACTTTGTGTCTGAAGAAATGGTGGTAAAGCTGAAGCTTAGGAGATTGCCTCATCCATCTCCATATAAAGTCTCATGGCTTACTCAAGGTCAGCAGACAACTGTAGAAGAGCAGGCTTGGGTAGAGTTTCAGATTGGTGGATATAAGGATAAGTTGCTGTTTGATATCACCAAGATGGATGCTTGCAACCTTTTGTTTGGTAGACCATGGCAATATGATCTGAAGGCACAGCATGACGGTGTTAAAAACACCTATAAAATCACTAAAGATGGTATAGATGTAACACTATTCCCATTGAAGGAGAAAGAGGAGAAGTCTAAAGGCAAAGAAGTGAAGGTCATGCTGATGGAAGGCAAACAGTTCATGAAGGAAGTAGCAGCAGAAGGTGCAGTTGCATATGCCCTGATCCCCTGTATGAGTGTGGATAAGAAACAACAGCAAGAAGCCAAGAAAGAGAAGAAGCCAAGGTTGATAGACCCAGCTGTCCAAGAGTTATTGGATAAATACAAAGGTGTTATCTCAGAGGGAATGCCAAGATCCCTACCACCTGTCAGAGATATCAGTCATTGCATAGACTTGATTCCAGGGTCTACACTTCCAAATAAAGCAGCTTATAAGCTTACCCCAGAACAGAATGCAGAAGTAGCCAGACAGATTGAAGAATTGATGAATTCAGGTCTGATTGGGAAGAGTCTGAGTCCATGTGCAGTACCAGCTGTACTAGCACCAAAGAAGGAAGGCACTTGGAGACTTTGCACAGATTCCAGAGCCATCAACAAGATCACAATCAGGTATAGGTTTCCAATCCCCAGAATTGAGGATTTACTTGATTGTTTGGGAAATGCTAAGTACTTTACCAAAATAGATTTGAAGAGTGGGTACCATCAGATCAGGATTAGACCAGGTGATGAGTGGAAGACAGCATTCAAAACAAATGAAGGATTGTATGAATGGAAGGTTATGCCATTTGGTTTGTCTAATGCCCCTAGTACTTTCATGAGGCTGATGAATGAGGTTCTGAAGGAATTCATTGGTAAGTTTGTCATAGTCTATTTAGATGACATTCTGATTTTTAGTAACACTAGAGAAGAACATCTCAGGCATATAGATCTGGTTCTCAAGAGGTTACATGAAGAGAAGCTGATGATAAACTTGGACAAGTGTTTGTTCATGAAACAGGAGATCACATATTTAGGTTTTGTCATCTCACAAGGAAAGCTGCAGATGGATAAGGAGAAGGTGAGTGCCATATTGAATTGGCCAACTCCACAGACCATGAATGAAGTCAGAAGTTTCCATGGGTTAGCAACCTTCTACAGAAAGTTCATCAGAGGGTTTAGTCATATTTGTGCACCCATGTTGGATACCATCAAAGGAGGACAGAAATGCAGGTTTGTTTGGACTCAAGGAGCAGATGATTCCTTTGAGGCATTGAAGAGGAAGGTGGCACAGCAGCCAGTCCTTGCACTTCCAGATTTTAACAAGATCTTTCAGGTAGAGTGTGATGCCAGTCACATGGCCATTGGAGCAGTACTCAGTCAAGAGGGTAGACCAATTGCATTTTTCAGTGAAAAACTCAATGATGCTAAGAAACGGTATTCATCATATGATCTGGAAATGTATGCCTTAGTCCAGTCCCTCAAGAAATGGAGGCATTATCTGTTGCCAAAGGAGTTCATAGTCTTCACAGATAATCAAGCTTTGAGTTTCATCAACAGTCAGGAGAAGCTGAACCACAGACATATGAAGTGGGTAGAGACCTTACAAGCTTTCACTTTTATCTTGAAGCATAAGAAAGGGGTTAAGAACAAAGTTGCAGATGCTTTGAGCAGAAGAGTTCTCACAGTCAATCAGATTCAGTTAGAGAGTGTTGGTATTGATTCACTCAAGACTATGTATGAGTCTGATGCTGATTTTGGAGAGATATATCAGGTCTGTACTTCTTTTGGGGAGAAATACCATGCTGAGTTCTCTGAATTCCTGATCCAGGATGGATTGCTGTTCAAGGGTGGACAGTTATGTATCCCAAGATGTTCCATGAGATTAAATATAATCAAGGAGAAACATTGTGGAGCCATGGCAGGTCATTTTGGTCTAGACAAGACTCTTGATCTGGTCAGGAGGCATTATTTCTGGCCTAAGTTGCAGTCAGATGTCAGGAAATTTGTAGAAACCTGTGTAATTTGTCAGAAGGCTAAAGGCAGGTCAACTAATGCAGGGTTATATCAGCCCTTACCCATTCCCTCCAGACCATGGGAAAGTATCAGTATGGATTTTGTTTTAGGTTTGCCAAGGACCAGGAGAGGATTTGACAGTGTCTTTGTTGTAGTGGACAGGTTCAGTAAAATGGCACATTTCTTGCCATGCAAAACCACTGCAGATGCCTCATATATTGCAGATTTATTCTTCAGGGAAATTGTCAGAATTCATGGGTTGCCTTTGAGCATAGTTTCAGACAGAGATGTGAAGTTTGTGGGTCACTTTTGGAGAACCCTTTGGAGGAAACTGGGAACCAATTTGTCTTTTTCCTCGCATATCATCCTCAAACGGATGGACAAACTGAGGTTGTGAACCGTTCCTTGGGGAATCTACTTAGATGCTTGACAAAACAGCATGGAGAGAAGTGGGACAATATTCTGTCTCAAGCTGAGTTTTCATATAATGATACTGTCAACAGGAGCACAGGAAAATCGCCTTTTCAGGTAGTGTATGGAATGCATCCCAGAGGTATTTTAGAGTTGCGAGAGCTACCTACAGTAGATCCTGTTAGTGCAGATGGAGAAGCTTTTGCTGAAGCAATCAAAGAAGTTCATGATCAGGTTAAGACCCAACTCCAGCAAACCACTTTGAAATATAAGGAGTATGCTGATAAGAAGAAGAAGGATGTTCAATTTGCTGTTGGAGATTTGGTTTGGGTTCACTTGAAGAAAGACAGGCTTCCTAAGGGGAAGTATACTAAGCTCATGCCCAAGAAAGTTGGACCATGTCAGATTTTGCAAAAGCATGGACAAAATTCTTATGAGATCCAACTCCCACCTGATCTCGGTTTATCTCCTATCTTCAATGTATGTGACTTAACTCCATACAAGGCTAGTTCAGATGCAGATCAGGATATCCTACAGGATACAGTTGCTGAAGACATTCCTCCACATGATCCTCCACAGATACAGCAGATTTTGGACACTCGAGTGGTCAAACAGACCAGGAACAAGAAGTACTTGGAGTACCTCGTCTCTTGGAAGGGACAGCCGAACTCTGAAGCAGTATGGATGACTGCAGAACAGATACAAAAACATGGTGCCGACCTTGATACTCTCATCTCAAGTGGACTTGAGATTTCTTCTTTTGGGGAGTATGGTGCAGGAGCACCCGCACATGATCAGGATATAGGTCCGCATGATGACGTACAGGATCAGGATATAGGATAATTATCAGCATGATGACAGGATAGTCTATTTTTAGTATGTTTGACTTTATCTTGTAATAAGGTCCATTGGACCGATGCTATGTAATAGTTCAGCATAGGAGTATGTGTAGGCAGTTAGAGATCGGGATAAGATAGTCTGAGTTGTCCTCTCTCCCAGCCGCTTGGAAGCTCCCAGCCGCTGGGAAGTGAAGTTGGTAGTACTCGAAGGATTTGTTATATATACCTTCGATCTGTTAGGGTTTAGAGACAGTGAGTTCATTTTGATAGCTGATATTGAGTTTGATAGGTGTTATGTTTAGGAGAGTAGTATGGGTGATATGTTGTACTGGTGATCAGTCCAGATATTGTGAAGCAGAATTGTAAAAGAAGGACATTTGAATCTCAATTGAATAAGATCTCATCTTTTGCAGTATTTGAGTTGATCAGTTGTATCTGTATTGATTTCCTTTTCTGTTTGTAAGTTAATGGGCACTTTCAACCCTTCCACCGGTTGATCCTGCAAATCGGTGGAATGATCCTGTATCATAGCTTAGGTTGCATTTGTGTTTTCTGTTTCTGCATTGCATTGTTCAGGAGATCAGTTAGGAGCATGCTGTGAATCAGCCTAGCATCCTCATGTGCTAGGTCTAGAAGATAAGTTGTTAGATTTTGGTTTTGAAGGTGATCCGGCCCGGTCGTCACATGATCTTTGTGAATTAGAGCGGTTCGGAGTGCTTACATGCAGTGGAAGGATACACAGGAGTCTGCATGTGCGTTTCCAGTCGGAACGAGCCGCATCATCATCTGCGAATCCATCGCCATCAGGATCGGGTCATGAAGTTGTTGAAGTTTGCATGTTGCAAGTGCATCATGATGTTTTGAGTTGGATATATACTCACTGTATATATCGCAGTCAGGATCATCTCTCGGAGAAGTTCATCATCCGCGTATCGCCAGCTGATGCGGGTGTGAAAGTTAAGTTTTTTGGCTAAGTGTTGAAGAGTTCATCAGGAGGATGTGTGACGTCATCGTCATCAGGATATGACGTCATCATCATCAGGATATTAAGAAATCCCTCAATGCGCGTTTATCCTGTTGTCGCTAAGTGGTTAAGTATCGGTGTAGGCAGGAAGTTGTATTAGCATCATCAGGAGGTTTCGAAGAACCGGATGTTTAATATCATGATGCTGTTGCTTGTATCGTTGGGCAGTGGAGCATCGAAGGCAAGTTGTTGAAGTGCAACGTCATCAGGATATTAGAAGCTACCGGATATTTGGATATCCTGCTGACGAAGGTGATATTGAATATCATGATGATGCCGCTTGTATTTGGCACCCGATGAACAGTGCAACCAGAGGATGTTTGCGCCCGTTGATTATCATGATGATGATGATAGGCGACAATCGGAGGAGGTAAATAGTAGACGACAGGAGGATATTTGCGATCATCCGAAATATGATGATGCTGTTCAACCGATAGAGAATTTTATCATGCTGTTTGTATTGTTGGCAGCCCCTTCCTGTTAGGTT
The DNA here is from genome assembly GCA_027924645.1 of Cunninghamia lanceolata. NCBI lineage: Eukaryota > Viridiplantae > Streptophyta > Pinopsida > Cupressales > Cupressaceae > Cunninghamia > Cunninghamia lanceolata. The sequence continues at coordinate 10,955,139 of BSBN01001652.1, forward strand.
GCCTCCGTTGCGTCCCACTCTGCATCAAGATGTAGGTATTCAATGGTGAAAGGATTTTGTTAGATTTTCATATGTTTAAATTAGAGTTTTTGGGAATCACACCCTAAAAACTATTCCTAAAATCATTCTAAATCTATACCATTGTCTTGAAACCATCTTTTGCCCATCCATATTAAAATGTACTTTTTGTTTTAAATAAGCTGTGACTTCTAATCAGCAGTTAACACAACTTAAGTTGTGACTTGAGGGGGTCACATCATTAGTCAACTAGCCCCTACGCCTAAGGCAACCAGGAGCTCCCATGAACAGGATGAGAGATGGGCACCAAAAGCAAAATCAACGGTTTTCTTTGAATGGTCACTATGTGCTCTTTTGGAAATCGATGAACATTATTTAAATATGTGCCCTTGCCTCTGTGCTTTTACGTTGATGGCCCTGTAACCATCATTTAAATGTGTTTGCAAAGTTTTTGCCTTTTATAAGGTTATATTTAGTATTTCAAAAAAAGCAGTTTTGTGGATGATCTTAAAAGCATTTTTTCAAGGGAATCTTTCTAATTTTTTCCATCTACTCCCATGGCAATAGAAGACAAAAAGGTGAAAGTTTCTAAGGAGGGAGAATTTCTCTGTTGAGATATTATTTTTTAGAATGGTATTTTTAAGGATTTTTGTCTTATTTTTCTAATCTTTTTATGCAAAAGATTTTTGAGCAATGAAGGCAAAAATGATTTTTAGAAAATGAAAATAAAAGAGGATTTTTATTTTCTTGACAAAGCAGATTGATTTATGATTCTTGAAGATTATTTTTGCAGATTGGAAATTGTAAAAGATAATTTTTTGAAAGGAAGAATATGAAAAGTTTTTTTAAGTAATGTGAGAAGCAAAATGTTTTTACAAAGAGATGTATTTGAATGTAGAATAAGAGACCAAATTGGAGAAGATTTTTTTTGTATTTTTTGCAGGTGCATTATGAAATATTTTATTGAGAACAAAATGGAATTTGTGAGTAGATGAAAAAGATTTATTTTTGTAAACTAAGAAGAAGAATATGAGAGGAATACTAAAGGACATTCACTTTTTATATAATGGTATTGCAGGTACATTGATGGATGAATTTGTGTGTGGAATAATATGTAGTGATGAAGACATTATACAAAGAACTTATAGATTGAACCATGTCAAATATGAAGACAATATGCAATTGATTGTGCATCAGGTGAATTAATTGTGTAGAGATCATGAGACTGATATGTAGATTGAATTGAATATAATTGCAAAGGGATATGCAAACTTAGGGAAGAATGTTATTGTATTCTTTGTATAGTGATTATATTTGAATCTTTATGTGAGTGATGAATCACAGGTTATGTAATGGTACAAATTGGATTGACTTGCAATCATTTTTTGCACACTAAGCATTATGTTTTGATGATGGTGATTGTATTTGCTAGTGATGCTTTTTGTGCTAGTGAGGCTTGTATGGTCAGTGAGACCTCTTTATAGCCAATGAGGCTTGTATGGTCAGTGAGACTTGTTTTTAACCAGTGAGGTTCTTAATTAAGCTAGTGAAGCATTTTAGAGTGGTTTTTCTTCCCCTAGAGGGTTTTCCACTCATAAAATTAGGTGTCATGGTTCTTGTTTGTCTTCATGTGTTCATGTGATCTAATGATTTGTTCTTAAGGTCCTGATTCATATTTTTATTATCATACTTTTGCATATGTGTTTAATAGATCATTGATGTCTTCCTTTCTTTGCCTTGTAAGTTAAAAGGTGCAAAAAGATTTTAAAAGTTTAGACAACATTGATTCACCCCCCTCTTAGTGTTTTCTTGGACTCCAACAATAGGATCTTCTAGATTTTTCTTAGCTACTATCTGAGCTTCAAATATATCTCTATTTGCAATGAAATCCAGGATGTGTTGATCATCATCAAACACTGGAAGTTTTTAATATTGTCTAGTATGGATGGCGGTCACACCAACTCTATAGAGAACCTCTTCATCCATGATATGGATAAAGGTTCCAATTTGCTAGCAGCCTGTGCTAGTGCATCTACTCTAAGATTTAATTTTTTGGGTACATGCATGATATTGAAAGAACTAAAGCTTTCTATCAAATCCCAGACTCTGTGTCTGTAACTTGATAGTTTCTTGTAGTTGCATGCATATATATTTCTAACTTGCTTCACTATTAGTTCCGAGTCTCCATAGACATGCATAACCTTAACTTGTTTCTTCAAAGAAAATAATAAACCATGTATAAGGGATTCATATTCAACTATATTATTGGTGCAAGGGAATTGCTTCATGTATGCTACCAAGAATGACTTTCCTGATGGATTCATCAAATCGACACCAACACTAGCTCCTTGTTTGGACTTAGATCCATCGAATCTCAAGATCTAGGGCTTATCTTTAGTTAAAGGCTTATCAGGACCTTCCTTTTTCTTCTTATCTCTTGTAGTTGTGCCTAGAGATATCTACTTTATTTTTTGTGATTTATTTTTCACTACATCTAGGTGTTTTGATGGGACTAGGACATCTTCCTTTTGATTCTCTTGAATATCATCATGTAAATTATCTTCTATCTTCATCACTTTAATGTTGTCATCTCTATCATCAAGAGATATTGCAATTTCTTTTCTTGTATCTTCAAGAATATCGCTGATCTTGTATAGCTTGTTTCCTTAACATTTCTATTGTTCTTTATTCAATATATGTAAGCACAAAGAACATGTTATCTCTGAATGTGGTGCTTCATGAAGCCTACACCATCCTTCAATCAATGCATGATTTGGAGGAACTCCTTGCAGCATTTTTCTTTGAATTTGTGTAGACAAGAATTCCTTAAATTGAGTCAAGTGATTCCCTCTATCTTCATCTAATAACTCATAATCAGATTTAATGAAACAATCAGTCCTTGGGGTGATATCATTTTTCTCCTCATCAGGATGTATATCATCACAAATCAATATTTCCTCTAGAACATGCACTAGGACATCATCCTAATGCGTCTCACACTCATGCTCTTCTCGATCTAAAAAAACAAATAAGATTTAGTGCCATCATTATCAGATATTTCACTTACCTCGGTCGATGATGATCCATCTTCTATGCTTACTTTCTCTAACTCAATGATATCCAAACATGCCTCACAATCTCTTTCTAAATGTGCATCATCATGTAATCTACACCATCGTAATATGAGGATATCCTCTATGGATGTCCCTGTCACTTGGGACCTCTAAAAATCTCTGGATAAATACTTTTCAAATTTAGTGAAATGATGCACTTCCTCTTCATTAGTAGAGCTATAGTCAGATTCAATCATCAATCTTTCATCTTCCTTACTACCTTCATCCATATGCATATTGCACATCAAATCTTCCTCAATCTTAATAGTCTGAGGTCTTATTGCATAAACCCTTGGCTCAACATCCACATACAGTATTTCATTGGGATGATTATACTTGATGATCATGTGTTTCATACATGGATCATCCTTGATTCTTAACTCATTAGGAACTCCTTTCCATGGCAACCACATATGACTAAAATTTGTAGCAATGTAGCCATTTAGTGTCTTGGACTAGTCCATGCTAAGGAGCATTCCATAAGTGTCAAGTATATCTATTACTTGGATACCTATGTAATATTGTACTCTCAGATTTGATGCAAGTTGCATGTGGATATGTGTTAACTCTCCTACCACACTGACTTCTAATTTGTCTAACTAAGTCACTTTGTTAATGGATTTAGCTAGATGCATACCTAAAGCTTAACAAATAGACAAGGGCATTACATTGGTTGATGCACTTGAATCCACAAGATAGTTGTGTAAATTCTTACTGAATATCCTCAATGTGAGTAAGAAAGGGGGTGATTTAGGTCTATCCTTGTATAAGGTAATTCATGATGTATCAGCTACATGGACAATAGCTTGCACTTTTGGTTTAGCAGTATTATCTCTAGGTGCAGGATCTCTAGTCATGATATGGTTAGGGTTTTGAACATAATTATCTTGTTTAGGTGCAGGTTCATCTAGTGACTTCAAGAAAGTTGTCTTGATAACCAGAGTTTTCAACAGTTCAGATAAATACAAGCTAATCTTTATCTACTTCATTTCTATAGCCAGGTGTGTGACAAGTTTATCTGACTCGGGCAACTGGCCTATGGCTTTTACTATGGTAGTTTGTGGCGTGAAATACTGAGTATTCACCTTCGAAGGACAAGGGTTATTGCTAGCTTTGGGATCTAGTGGTGTGTTAAAATTGTTAGGAGGAATGGATGTGGTCAAAGGACCAGTAGGTCAATTTGAATTATTCCTAAGGTTGTAATTATGTCTACCCTGATATTGTTGTTGATAAGCATGAACCTCTCCAAGTTCTTGGTCAGGCTCAGTTTCATCTTCAAAAAGAAAAACATAGTTTGACTCAAAGGCTAACACCAAATCCTCACATGCCCATGTATAATTTTCATGTGCTACAGTCATCTGATGATGCTAACAAATATTAGAACTCTCAAGTATGAAGGTAGACTCATTTCAACTAAGGAAATTCCAAATCAATATGTGCATTTTTGTTGTGCATCCTACACCAAATTTACTCTAGTTGTCTACTTAGGTTTAGTAGGTGTTTAAGGTGAAAATGAGGGGGATTTGTCTAGGGTTAATTTTTCTAGTTTGTATGAACCCTCCTTTCACCTCAAAACATTTTATGGACTTCAGCCGAGCAGGAAATCTACTATCAGGCCTGGACAGTCACTTGGGATGTCAAGTAAAATTGGAATTGTGTGATTTAGTTGTCTGATTATGCCCAATTATGTTCAAAACCCTAATTATGCAAATTTGGAAGCAAACAAACAAATTACAAAAAATGTTCGCACACAAAGATATCAAATAACAATCAAATGCATACCATATTTTGAAGTTCAAAAAATAGAAAAGTTGGGGACTAATGAGCAGGTTCCCTAGTCTAGTGCCATGCTTTTTGTCGAGATTTGGGAATCTTGTCTACAACCTATTCCTATTGTTCTAGATATTCTTTAGTTATAGGATCCAGAGGACTAATGAGTGGGCACCCGAGTCTAGGTCCCTATTTTTTTCTTTGATCTGCAATTCTAACAGTTTGTACTACTTTCCTACAACTCCACTTTTTCTTCTCCTACAACATGTAACCTGCAATTACAAAAAAATAGGTTGGGGGTTGTGGTGTTTAGAGGCTTGCCTCAATCAAGCCCCAGAGAGACATTCAAGTCTTCTGAACACCGTTGTTAGATAAAGATTGTGTATCCTAGGGATAGAGGTGAAATCCAAATGATAAATGATTGAAAATACAAATGATATCACATTGTAGTGAATATCTCATGGAAGGAGGAAGCTCTTCATGCCATGAGAAGATGGATGCCAAATCTGCAAACACAAACACAAATTTTGCTATGCAACACTATGAATGCCTTGAATCACTTTCACAAAAGTTCTTGAATCAAAATTGCCATCTAATGATCATCTAGCTTACAAATGAATCCCTAATCATGTTTATATATGCAACTACAAACATTCTCACTAAGAATTTTGTAATTCAAACATACCATGTCGGCATAGGACCTAAATAACGGTCATAAACCAACACTTAAAATTTAGGCCTTGTTGATGTTGGTTTTATTTAACATAACAGAGATAAAATTCATAAATAATGTTAGATTATCTTCAAGAATATAGAGAACTATTGGAAATACTTCTCAATTCCAAGTCTATGTTAACTAGGTCATGGTTGTGTTGAATTCACTTAGTGTTCAATGTGAAGTTGTTTTGTTTTAAGGGGCCTTATGTGATTTAGGTATCTTGTAATGATTGGACTAGTTTATTGTATGCAAATAATCTCAAATTTTACCAAAGTAAACATCTATTTCCATGTATTTACTACTTTCTTACAAAGTGTTACATGAATATAGGTAAAACTCACTTTGTATCTCAAATTCATATGAGAACTGCTAAGATCATTATAATTCACCAATATTTATGCAAATCAATAGCAATTCCTTTTAGGTAATGGTGTGCTTGCTAATTATTTAAATATTTTGGAGAAAAGTTAGAAAAGATAGAGTTAGAAACATCTGTTTTAGACAGGATCTAATGTTTTGCTATCCATGTATGACAAGCTTAAATGATCCTGAACAATTCAACAACAATTAAACTATGATATGTAAATCCTGAGCATTTTCATGAACATACATAAAGATTTGCAATCTTTTAAAGAAAATACATCAAACAAACACCTGAATCAGAAAACACTCTAAATTAGATGCAGAATTCTGAAGTTTGCATTCATTTGATATGTGAAGTCATTTTGAGTTTACAATGTAGCTATGACTTTTATTGAATTGATCAAAATTACTAGAAGTTACAAACATCTTTATAGATACATGAAGGAGGCAAGACATTCCTCACGCTCCTTGATGTAGACACAAGTGACCTCCTCTCTAAATCACTAAATGCTCAAAGTATTCACTTAAGAATCACTTCTTTTTTACAGTAAAAAATGCTAATATAGTCTACGGCTAAATGATATGAATCCATGTGTAATTAAAATACAAGTAGCAGGGTTCCTTATATAGATTTGAATCCCCCCTTTGCTACAATTACGAAAAACCCACCAATGGTTCCAATTCAAACTTACAAAATCAATGGTGGAAAACATTTCCCAACTGCCCTTCAAAATATCTCTAGGAATATTCCCTTTGGCTCAAACGATGCTATTGGGATCTTTTAAACATGAAATGTTTCCCTTGACTTTCTTTATCTGCTGACTTTCACAAAAAGAAAAAATTGACAATGCTAGAGCTCTTTGAAATATCCCAAAAGGGAATTACTCGCTACTACTAGTGCCTATCTTTGCATCTTCTCCCCTTTTCTTCAAGTATTGTGCATACATGGCTATCATTGCTACCATAGAAGTATGAGTACTCTTTTTTTTTTCCATCCATGTATATTGTTGTAATTCAACTTTTTCTTTCAATGTCCTTGTTTGTTTCTCTACATCTTCTCTATTATTCTGATACTTCTTTATCTTGGCATTTAATTCCATAATGGAATCAAGCATTTTAGTACTCAAATTATCTGTAGGGCTTTCTAGGCAAGGTGAGTAAATGGCCTTGAATTCTTTTACTACCATACTTGCATCATACACTGGTATTTCTAGGCCCTCATGTCCAATAAGTCTCTGTATTATCTTCATGTGTTTCTTTACTATAGCATCAACCATTTCCTCCAAATCCTGAGTATTCTCAATGCAACCTCTTAAAATGTCCTCTTCAAATTGGAACTCCAATCTATATTTTGGTATCTGGTTTGCTATATGAGGTGTAATTATTCCTTCTTTTATCAGTTATTTAACCCTCTCATTCATGGCCTATACCTGCTTCAACTCATAACTATTTTCTTTCACTCTAGATTGGCAATGATGTATATTGATACTGCAATTGTTTTTCTCTACAATGGCAGTGACCCAATTGGTAATTTCCTTCCTTACTGTGTTCTCTCCTTTTTGAATAAATGCATTGAGCCACTCCTCAAAAATGTTTACCTCAATTTTTGTAATTTCCATTTCAGTCACTTGGTCCTTTGGTAAAATGGCCAAGTCTATAGGTAAATATGGCATACTAACATTGGGGTCAAACATCCCCTGAATAAATTATTGCAATTGGACAATGTGTCCCTTCAAATAATCAAATTTATCCTTTCTAATCATCTTAATGGCTACCTTGTTCATGTCCTCCCACTTTGCAATGTGTTGTTCTCTAGTCACATACCCAACATCTGTTGAGCAACAAGTAATCTTCCAGGCTCATTTCTGCCTTAGCTTTATCTTTCTAGGGTATGGCCAACTCTAAAGTCCTTGATCCAGATGGGCCTCTCTTTATAGCAGACATGGTCCTTGCTTTTCTTCTTTCTTTTTGTGAAGTCTGAGCACCCAATAAGATTTTTATATCTAAAGGGACTAGATGCACCTTTGGATTTTCTCTTCTAACCTCTGAGCCTATCCAAGCTAGTGCTTCCTTGCTAGTTTCTACCCCTTTTTCATTTATCACCTCTTCTTGAGGTTTCTCTGTCTCTATTTGTTGTTGTTGTTGTTGTTGTGGTTGTTACTATGGTGGAGGATTCTGATCTAGAGGTGGTTACCCACGTGGAAGTGATGATGATGCATTGTTTTGTTGTTTTTTCTCTTCTTCTTCATTCTCTTTTTCTTCTTCCTCCTCTTCTATATCTTCTCTAGTATCATGCTCTGTATCTTCTTCGTCTGAGTTCTCTTCTTGTTTTCTTTGTTTAATATTAACATTAGGAACACTTGAAACATTAATACCAAAAATACCTGATGACATTATTTCCCTTATCTGCACCTTAGTTTGAACTTGTACATTTTTAGGCATGCTTGCCTGTCTTGGTTGTGACGGTTGACTTGAAGATACACCTAGCTCCTCTGTAGTTTTTTCTTCTTCTTTTTCCTTTTCTTTTTCTACTACCTATTGTGCAACAACCTACACTTCTTTTATGATTTTTGGCAACACAAGTTGACCAAAAAGGTCCACTGCCTCTAGGTTATCTTGTATATTTTCTCCTTTTTCCATTGGGCTTTGTGCCCTCTGTTGGGAATTAAGGTGTCTCAACCTTTGCAAATTCCTAATGTTGTATTTATTTATCCCATGTTGAGTTGGCATAGTTAGCACATTGTGTATATGCAGCAGGGTAAATTTTGGTGATTTTGGTAGCTGTGGTTTCCCCCTTGAATAATTAATGGGGGTTTGGGGGTAGCGCCCCCAAGACAGGGTCAAGGGAGGTTATGACATGTAAGAGGAATATGATATTTTTAGTCAGTGTATGATGGATTCTATGATAGCTGTAAGGTACATAAGAGCATCTATCGTAACCTATCTTGGGACTAGGTGCCCACTTCGGGATGGGATGTTGGACAAATGTCCTTAGGCGTGGGTTTTGGGGCATGAGTCCAAGATGGACTCCTATCTCTAGAAGGTTCCATATTTGCCTTGTAAACTCTATATAAATAGGTGCTTGGATGGGAGAAAAATAACTTTTGTACAAGTACTATTATGCTGCCAAAATATCTCCAGATTCAACATTTGAAGACTCCTAAAAGAGTATTGGCTCTAAAACTGTATTGTAATCTGTTATTGTTTATTGTAATACATTTGAGCTGTGTTTTGGAGTGTGGGGTTTTTCACCCATAAGGGTTTTCCCCATGTATATCTTGTCTCTCTCTCTTTTGTCTTCTTTTTGGTTCTTGTGTTTTGTTGTAATATCTCATGTTAATGGTTTAACATTGCTGTAATAGTTAGGATAAAGTTGAATTTGCATAGCCCTCTCCTCATTAGATTAGTGTAGGAAGCGTTTTTCGCACACCTAGCTTCCTTTAACCCTCTTCATAGACATTTGAGCACAATGTTCTTCCAGTATAGGGGAGCGCTTTGATGTTCCTTCTTCCTCTTCATTTTTGACCCCTATATTTGCTCCAAATTGTGTCTCTTCATCATCACTACCATCATTATCAATGTTTACAATTTCACCCACCTTTTTGACCTCTTGCCTTTTTCACTCTTGCAGCTTCTCTTCAGTCAACTCTTGTTTGAATTTTATGTAGCCTTGTCTTCTCTCTTCATGTGTAGAATCAGTGGATATAAGCTACCAGTGGATCATCAACAATCACAGTGGGTATCTGTGCCTTCCCTTTTGGGGTATCTATGATCACAACTTTTATTATACGTTGTTCTGCTGGCACCTCTAGATTTTGTACTTGCTCTATAGTAACCCTTGGTGTTTGTGCATATTCCACATTAGCTCCTTGGGTTGATGTCCCTTCTTCTATAAATGTACCTAAAGGAATGGCAACTGTGATACCTAGAGCATAAGAATCCATAAGCGTGGCATTCTTATCCTTGTCAAGATTTATAGTTTCTATAATTTTTCTTCTCTTTTCATAAAAACATAGTAAATCATCCTCATTTTCTCTCTCTCTTCTTTCCCTTCTTCTGATATGTGGCTACAATACCCTGAGCCTTAATCTCTTCCATCTTATCATTTAGCCGTGTCTTAGAAAACAAAATATCTGGCTTAGATATCACCTCCAAAGATGTCTCCTCTGGCTCTTCCCAATTTGGTTCATTAATGGACAGTAATGCTAGTCCCTTACTTTCATAAATTTTGTGTAATACTTTACCATCATGTTTTGTAACTTCTTGGGGTACACTTATTTCCCCCATGGTTCTCATTTCCTCTAAGGTCAATCTTTGATGAGCCCTTTTCCTCACCTCTTTCTCATTCTCACAATTTGACCAAAAAACCTATATTTCTTATCAATGTAACTTTGGATCCTATGGAAAGGGTCAAAATGCCTAACTAAATAAAATTCTTCAAACCCATAGTATCTCAGCTCCCTCTCTAATTCTTGAGCTATATCCTCATTATAACATGAATAATCACCAATTATCTAGGGGAATTTGATGTTTCCTCTGCCAAATTTCTTCTTATACATTCTGAACACATTCAGAATCTACCTCAAGAATTCTAATACAATTAAACTGTCCAGAGGATACCTTGGCAACTTGAATGGTTTTCCCTCAAATCATTAAGTTCTAATGTATGTGAAGGTAGGGAATTGTATATACCAAGAGCTGAAAAGGCTTAGGGAATTTATTGCTTCCTCTGATAACCTTCTATCCTTATCTATTGTTAGAACTGTTAGCAAATAAGTATAGAATACATCATTAATTTTTGCATACTTTCATAGTGCATTCTCCTCCTGCAGATTAGGATAATGTTCATAAACCAATTTTTGGCGTGGCCCATTTCCTAGGGTACCTACTCTGTCAATCCTAGCCAATGGTGGAATTTCAACCACACATCCATAAATCACATAAGAAGACATAGAATTTTCTATTCTTCTTAAATGCCATTACTTGTTTGTATATTGTAGTACTAATAGCTTTAGCCCAATGAATTGTTCCAGGCTTTTCTCTGATATACTGAACGATGGTGAACATCCATGGCTCGAACTTTGTTGCATCTTTTAATCCAGTCATCCTACTCAACAATGTGATCATTATGTGTATTTCATCTTTGAAGTCAATCCTGTATAAATTCTTTGACACTCTTATTGTAGCCTTTGGTTTATTTTCTGTTGTATACCACCCATAGAAAATTACAGTTTACACTCTTTCTCATTTTTAGTGAAATCCAAAGCATACTGATCCATTTCAACATCCATCATTTGATCCTTAATCTCCAAGCCAAATGTTCTAGCTATTCCCTTTGTGGACAAATCTACAATAGTCTGCCCATTATGCATTACTTTTCTAGTACTCAAATTATATAGGCTTATGAATTCTAATATCAAATCCTTGGCCTCCATCACCAATGGAAAACCAATAGCCCTGTACAATCCCTTTTCCCAAATTTTTCTCATGTCTGGAGTGGCATCTGGTGCCATGATTTTCTGTAGCACATCCTCTGAATCATAATGCCTGATGTTTGTATCTATGACCGTTCCCCCTATGCTATATATCAAAGATGAATATCCTCTGATTGGCAATAATTCTTCCCTAATCGCTTCTTCCTTCAGTTTCCTTTCCTATTTAACCTTCTCTTTTTCACCAACTGACATGGTATCGATCTTATTTTGCTTAGGTTCCATCCTATCAAGAAAATTCATACATTCTACCCTCTTGCTTGTTCATAATTCTAGGGTTTCACCATGGATTTCCACTCTTTTACCAGTTACCCTAGGGTTTTTTGTCATTTTCTCTATTTGGGATTTACAAAATTTACCAATATCAAATTCCTTTCCTATAATTAACTACAGTAATGTGCACTAACTTGCATCATTTTCTTAATTAAAATAACTGTAACTAATCCCCATTTCATTTAACTGAATTTCAATGTTGTTTGAGGTACATACCTATATTTGTGACTAGTTTGACCTTAAGAATGTTGACAAAGATTTATCATTCAAACCTCACTTCGTTACCGTTCTTAATTTTTTTTCAGCTCTTGAATCATCTTTTTCTTTAGCTATGTGAAATTCTCTGCAATTTTATCCTTCGAATGCAATTATGAAAATAAACATAATTGAATTTCACTTTTAACTTGTTCAAATTCCAAGTTTCTAATGGTAGATACGCATTGAATGCTGTAATTAATGCATACAGTTTAATCTGTGTCTAACTTTCCGTTTAATTCATATTTTGAACTTTGTATACATTAATTCCCACTTACTTTGTATATCATGCATACATACTTCACCGTTCAAAACTTTGTATATCAAATTTTGTATATTCCTATGTATATTTTATACAACCATCGAAACATACAAACTTGGACTCCAGTGGGTTTATGAAACATATTGCATTTAATTTCACATCCGGCCTTGTATCTAACTTTTGTATTTCACAATGTACATGCAATATATACATTCAAACATACAAGTGTGGAATTGAAAGATGTATCAACTTAACTTTGACTTTATGTTAATCTCGATGTTATATCTTTACCTTTTTGTACGTCACGTTTGCATAATACATACAATATATAACATACATGCAAACCGTGTGGACCTCAGCTTGTTATGAACCACATTTGAATTACTGTCGGGTCCATTTTTGTATCTCTGTTTATGTATATTATTATTTGTATATTGACAACATCTCATGACAATACCTCTATGGGCCCCACCAAATTTAATCACTTTTAACTTCTTTTTTAAACCTGAGATTGTACCTATATTTCAAATACAAAAAAATATACATACAGATATACTATATAACATTTGTTCAGATTTGACTTTTATAAACCGGATTACATATTCCTTTCGAGTTCGGCCATGTACATTCCCTTATTTGTAAATTGAATGCACAAGTTTAGACATACAATACAATACACAAATACAATTGTGGAATCCAATGCCTATGCAATTAACCTCAGAACCTAATCGGGTCTGTGTTTGCATATTTAAGTTTGAACATTCAAGATATACATGCAAAAAACATGATACAGAAACCTGATTGCACCGCAATACGACAACAATAGCACCTCATATAGAAATAAATTTGTACATGAGATACAAATTTAATTAAACACTGCATTTTTACCAAAACTGCCTTATTTCATGAAATACAAGGAATTTCAAGTTGGTTCAAAAACAACCCTAAATCATTTTTCATGTAGAATTCACTAGTACCTCTTGTTTCTCTCTAGTATGGTGCATTTTTATTTTTCAAGTATTTCTTGCACCAAATACAATTTCCCTTATACCACCAAGCAGGACCAAACCACAATAAGCAACAAGCACACAGGGTCCTCATTTTCCTAGAAGGTAAAATGGGGCGTGTTGTGAACACCACAACTAGAAACCAAAGACAACAACCAAATTCAAACAATTAAGGAAATAAAATGAAATAAATTCATAATTTCCAAATTCCTTATATGTAAGAATGTTGTCCATCATAGACTAAATGTATTCAACAATGTGCATGAAATTTTCAAAAGAATTTAGGTGTGTGCAATTGATTCATTCCCTCCTTTGGCAAAGTATGAAAATAGTAGACATTTTCTTTAACCTACATAGTTGGGTTTAACCTTTTAAGCCAACCTTGGCTAGAGCCTTGCTGCCAGCAGGCATCCATAGCCTCGACAAGGTTATTGCCTATAATTCCCTTAGATAGAGCCCTACTGTCAGCAAGCATCTATAGCCCCAATAGAGTTATCTAGATGACCTTAAGAGAATAAATTCTTTGTTGTATTGATCTTTTCTTTATTTTCCTTGTGTAAGATATATCATTTCAACTCATTATTTGCACCATCATAGGATCTGTTGCATAAGGCTGGGAATTATAGTGGTAGCAAAGGCCAACCTTTAGATTTTTCACTTAATGCAAACATCTACCACCTCCCACACTAATTCAAAGAATCTTAATGTTTGTAGTTATATTAATCTTTGAATGCTTCATGCTATAGACATTGAATAAAATCCTTCACAAAATAAACATCTCACATTTATGAAAGTTCACAAGCTATGCATAAATTTCAAATGATTTATCTGAATTTTCTAAATTTTATTATTTTCAGTGGTTGCTTGTCTGCCCCTGCATATCTTGAATCAAAATAAAGACCCTGGTAGAAAGAAACATAGCAAACCAAAAACAACCCAAACCAAACAAACAAAACAAACAAAAAGCAACAAGACTATACAATATTTATAGTATGTTACACAGTAGGGTTAACTCACATTCTAGGCTTGAAAATAATGTTTAAGGTGCTGACCTTTAATAGCTAATGGTACATCCTCGCCCATTAAAGTTTTGAGCCTAAATGTATTGTCTCCTATGATCTCTGAAACCTATAGTGGACCTAACCACAATTTATCAAATTTACCATGGTTTCCTTTCTTTTCATGGGCTTTGTCCCAACATAAGGCCAAATTGGATATCTTGAATGTTTTAACCCTAGCTCTTTTGTCAAACCACCTTTTAACCACAGCCTGATATTTTCCAAATTTGTCAATGGCATGGTCTCTTTTCTCGTCTAACTATAATAACCTGACCAACCTAGCCTCCCTATGATCATCAAAACCTAGATATTCATTTGCAAATTTCCATGTAGGAATTCTCAAGTTGACTGGGAGTATGGGATTAGTACCATATACTAAGTGAGAAGGAGCATTCCCTAATGCTACCTAACTTCAGTTCTATCCACCCATAATGCATATTTCAACAATGTATTCCATTCTTTAGGATTTTTAGCAATCAACGTTTTAATGATGTCTAGAAAGATTTTATTAGTTGATTCTGCTAATCCATTACCTTGAGGATAATAATTGGATGAAAATTTAAGAATGATTCCATATTCAAATGCCCATTTAACAAAATATAAAGAAGAGAAAGAAGGGCAATTATCACATACCAGAGAATAAGGTGCTCCAAACCTGGTGATGATGTTCTCTTCTAAAAACTTGATTACAACTTCAGTAGTGGAAAATTTACATGTTACCTCTATCCACCTTGTACAGTAATCTATCACCATCAAAATGAATTTGTGCCTAGATGATGATGGAGGATTAATAACTCCAATAAAATCAAGTCCCCATTGTACAAATGGTCTGGACTCTATAACAAGCTACAATGGATGCATTTGGTATCTCCCTCTATCTTCTATTGTCTAGCATGCATGACAACTTCTAATGTGATCTCTGTATCTTTGAATATGGTGGACCAATTGGAACCTGACCTTAGAATCTTGTATTGTTGCTAGATGAGAACCATGTGTTGTCCCATATTTATCATGAAGTTCTAGCAACACTTTGTCTGCTTCATCTCTATTCAAACATCTTAAGTATATCCCTTCATGATTTTTCTTGAATAACAAGCCTCTTTGTATCATATACCTCTAAATTTTAATTTTTAGGGCTCTTCGTTTAGAAGATTTCATCTAGTTATGGTATTTCCATGATATTAGAAATGTAGTGAGGTCATCATACCATCCTAGTGTATTGCTAGTATTTAGCACATACTGCTACTTTATCAAATTAGGATCAGTATTAGCTATGGTCTATACTAAGGATTTCCCTCTAACTAACTTCATAGGTATGATTTCCATATCAAATTATTGTAAAATTGTTATCCATTTAGCCCTTTTCTCTCCAGGTTCATTTTGCATCAGTAGCATCTTAACTGTTGCATCAGGTACTATGGCTTTGATCTGACTTCTCAGAATATAATGTTTGAACTTCTTTACTACCATTACCAATGCAAAATCCTATCTTTTCATATTCAAGTATTTCAACTTAGCATCCTTCAGTGGAGCACGCATGAAGGCAATAGGCTTTTCTTCATTCTCTTCTCCTTTTTGTGTTAAAGCTGCTGTACATGAATGTTCAGATGCAAAAGAGTAAATATAAAAGGGTTTAGTGTAGTTTGGACTTGCTAGTACTGGAGCATCAGAAATAGCTGCTTTGATGTCCTCAAATGCTACTTTAGCCACTGGTGTCCATTCTATCTTGGCATCCTTTTTCAACATAACATTCAATGGCTACACAATTTCTGCAAATCTAGTAATGAATTTCTTAACAAAGTTAATTTTACCAAAAAATGATTTCAATTCTTTCTTACTGCTTGGTAATTGTAGCTTATTAATTCCTTTCACTCAATCTAGGTCAATGGAAATTCTATTTACAGAAATAATATGCCCAAGTATCTTACCCTCAGTTACACCAAATGAACACTTCTTTGTGTTTAAAGAAATTCCATACCTCTCGCATCTTTTCAGCACTTTCCTTAAGTCGTCTGCATGAGTAGACATTTCCTTAAAAAACATAGTTAGATCATCCATGTAAATCATAATGCATTTACCTGTTAATCCTCGAAATACAATATCCATGGCCCTCTAGAATGTAGCACCTGTATTGATTAGGCCAAATGGCATTCTTTTGTATGCATAATCACCCCATTTACATGTAAATGTGGTCTTTAACCTATCCTCCTTGTCTACTAAAATCTTATTATAACCAGAAAAACCATCAAGGAAGGACATCATTTTAGATCCATTCACTGCTTGTAAAACTTCATCTAATGGAGGCAAAGGGTAATTATCTTTTTCAGACGCCTTATTAAGATTTCTAAAATCAACACAGAGTCTAATGTCTCCATTTTTCGTTCTTATAGGTACTAAGTTAGCTACCTAGGTAGAATCTCTTACTGGAAAAATTATCCTTGCAGACAATAATTTTTTAACCTCTTCAAAAATTAGGGGTTCTAATATAGCGTTCATTGGCCATTGTTTTTGTCTAAATGGTTTCACCCCTGGTTTTAATGGAATCACGTGTGTTATGATAGAAGTATCATATGTTTTCATATCTTCATAAGTCCAAGAAATCACATGTTTATACTCTTTCAATAATTCTACAATTTCTTTCTTTAATTCATCATAGCACATTTTTCCAATTAATACATTCTAAGGATTTTGCTCTATCACTAAGTGGAAAGGATCACACTTACCTCCTTTAGTTTTAGGAAGATACTTTTGTCTAACCACTCCATCAAAGTCAGTGATCTTTTCCAATTCTATCACTCCCTTGGGAAGAAAATTACTTTTCAAATCAATTATATCCGCTTCATCCCAAGATACATTTGGTCTTTCTTTCTCATCAATAATTTGTGTTTCAAACACATCATGATAAGTGATGAAATCCACAATCTATTGATCACCCTCAAACACTTGAAAATGCATTACATTGTCTAGTGTACTTGGTACATTTACCAATTCTACAACAAATCGCATCAAACCTGACAAAGTTAGGGGTTCTAAAGAACTAGCAGCAACTACTAAGGCATCTAGTCATTGATTCAATTCCCTAGGGATATGTTCAATATTAAAAGCATCAAAAGATTTAATTAGATCCCATACCCTATGCATGTAACTGACCATTCTTTTGAAATTACATTCATACAACCTCCTAACTTGTCTAACTACTAGCTCAGAATCAGAAAATACCTTGACCACTTTTACCTTTTTCTTTATGGCCATCACTAATCCATATACTAGAGCTTCATAGTTTGCTACGTTATTGGTGCATGGAAATTGGAGTCTATATGCTGCCAAAAAGGATTTACCATTTGGATCAATAAGTTCAACCCCTGCTCCTCCCCCTTGTATGGATTTCAATCCATCACATTTTAGAGTCCACATGTCACTTTTGTTTTTATGAACTAGACCCTTTGTTTTAATAGGAATTACTTTACTTACCTCATGCTTTGTAGGAGCATGCATATTCTCATGTATCTTTTCTTGATTTGTAGATATCACTACACTCTCTATCTATTTATGAAATTCAGAATGATTAGTACCTTTTGTTTCCACATTCTCACTTGGATTCTTTAGCAATATGTTATCATCATCATGGAAATGCAACTTAGGCTCATTAAAGACACCTTTTCCTTTTTGTTTCCCCATTAATTCCATACACTTCCTATGTTGATATTCAATTATGTCTCTACACACTCCATAGTTCTCTTCAAAATGGGAAGTCTTATGCACTCAACACCAATTCCTATACAAACCACATTAGATAGGGACTCCCTGTTGGATGCACTTCTCCATTTCTTGTCTTATGATTTGACCAAAGCTACTCACTGCATTATCTTCTTTATCAGAAGAACCATGATCAGAATCAACTAACACATTTGTTCTACTATTAGTAGGTTTTGATCCAATGTCAAAGGCTAAAATTTCCTCCATTTGGACTCCTATGTTTGAAACCCTATAAACACCTGGCTTGACCAAAGCATACAATACCTCATTTTTCCTATTATACTCTGTGATCATATGTTTCATCCTAGGTTCAGCCTCAATTCTAATTTGGTTTGGAATACCCCTCCAAGGAAACCACATGTGAGAGAAATTTGTCGCCATGTATCCATTTAAGGTCTTGGACCAATCTCTACTCAGTAACATACCATAATTGACTGGAATATCGACAACCTGACTATCAATGTACTGATTCACTCTAGGATCAGAAGCCAATTGCATTTGAATATACATCAGTTCACCTACTACATTAACCACATATTTGTCTAATTGTGTAACAACCCTGGCAGACTTAGTAGGAGTAAGTCTTAAAGTTTTACATATCCCTAATGGCATGATGTTAGCTGAAGCTCCTGAATCAACCATACAGTTATGTAATTTTTTTCTAAAAATCCTCAAGGTTAACAAAAAAGGAGGGGACTCCTCTGCATACACTACTACATTAGTGCTCATAGGCTGTTCAACATTCTTAACTTTATCTTTGGTCTATGCATCTTTACCATGATTGTCCAAACTTACTAGATTATCTCTAGGTCCTGACTCATCTAGGGATTTTATAAATGCATTCCATACCCCTGGACTCATCAATAATTCATATAAAGGTACATTAGCCTTTATCTTTTTTATTTCTTTAGACAGATAGTTCATTAGTTTTGAAGCTTCATTAGAATCCGCTTTTCCTATCTAAACCTTTGATGTTGTAGAAACACCAACCCCTTGATGACTAACTTTGGGAGGCACTGGGTTATTACTTGTATGTTGATTAGGCAGAGTATTAAAGTTATTTAGAGGTGTGGATGTAGTAAAACGACCCCCTAGTTTGCTATTACTCCTCAAATTATAGGTATGATTCCTATTAGATTATTGAAAGGCTTGTACCTTGCCTAGTTCACACAACACTTCATTTTTAGTTTCAAAGGGGAACTGAAAGGTTTCTAGCACTAAGGTTGATTTTGGATATAAGCTTTCACAATAATATGTTGATCTTCAGCCATTTGATTTTCTTCCTCTTTGGTTGAGAATGTGAAACTCTCTAATACCATAGTAGACTAAAATCCTGAAGGTACTATCTCATTTCCCTTAGGAATCAGAAAATCAGATGTAGGGGACTGTACCTCTACATTAAAGATACTAGCCACTAAATGAAACTATGGACAGTTAAGTTCAGCGTGTGCACTAGTATTATGAATCCTACACCAATCCTTCAGTGCTACATTGGCCATTTGTATTCTAGTAGGTTGTTTAGACTCTTGATTATCTAGACTCTCAAATGGAGAAGCCAGAGTGCCATTATTTGGTCTTGTGTTCCATATTCTAGGAGGCTTAGACTGATTTGGATTTCTATTATCATTTCCCCAAGCTTTACTATCTCCATTATGTCCTCTATTTTGTGATCCTTGGTTTTGATGCTGATTTTGATTGTGACCCTAACTTTGATTTAAATTTTGATTATGATTTTGACTCTGAGGATTTCTGCCATAAAAAATTTCATTCCTTAACTGAGTCATCTTAGTTCTTAACCTTCTTAAGTGTGTAGTAATTTCTTTCATCTCCTCCCTATCATCTTGTGTCTTAGCCATGTATGCATCTTGAGGAGGTTGAAAGAATGACTGACCATTAGCCTGGTTACTATTAACATTATTACCTATGTATGGAACTATGACCTGAGTAGGGACAGGGTTATATATTGGTGTGTAGGTAGGCACTAGATTTAACACTGGAGTATGATGCATAGGAACACCATTCCATGGTTGCATTTGGTTTGAACTATAGTATTCCCTACACTCACAAAAGGACTATAAGTTGTCTGCCTCATGTCTTGGTTAATTTTCACTGCTTCCTTATAGGCTTTTGACACAGTATCAACATCAGGTTGTCTCTTCACAAACATTACAGTCAATGGATCTAAAGTAGCATAATACATGGCTAAGATTGCCTCAGCATTCACAGTCTAAGGGTCTATTAACTTTGAATAAGCTTTTTGGAACCAATCGTTAAAGTTATTTATGAGTTCTCCTTTACCTCTCCTAATTCCTGCTAGCTTATGAGACAAAGATGAAGGTTCTATTGGACCTCTAAACCTAGATAAGAATGCTTCCTCCATAAGTTCCTAGGAGGTGACATGACCATTTGGCAAATTCACATACCAACTAGAAGCCTGCTCATTAAAAGAAAAAGGAAACAACCTACAAACTACATCCTCATGTTCCAATCTTGATCTAAAGCATGCTTCCTTGAACATTCAAATGTGATCCTCAGGGTCCTGATGTAACTGGTATTTAGGACAAATATTCTCAGTGTTCTTTGGCATCTCATGATAATCAACAAAAAATATAGGGGAATTAAAATTAAAGTATGCCATAATTGGACCTCTAGGTGGACTAGGACTTCTAGGAGGACTTGGATTTTTAGGAGGACTAGGACCTCTAGGTGGATTGGGACATCTAGGAGGACCTAAACCAAGATTCAATGATCTGAATGTAAAATTGTCAAGACTGACTATATTTGGTATACTCAATGGTGATCTTGAAGGAGTACTCAATGAGCTTCCTATCTGCACTACTCTGGGTTTCCAAATCAAGGGACTCTTATTCTATTGTCTATCAAGTAATTGTGTGAAGATGTCACCTGAATTGGACCTAGACCTGGTCACTTGACTAGTATTATTAGCTAGCTTGCACAAAGTTTACTTCAAATCTTATCAGGCCCTCCTTCTAGTACCAAAAATTGTTGATGTTAGTTTTATTCAGCATAACAGAGATAAAATTCACAAAGAATCTTAGCTTATCTTGAAGAATATGGAGAAATATTCGAAATACTTCTCAATTCCAAGTCTACGTTAACCAAATCATGGTTGTGTTGAATTCACTCAGGGTTCAATGTGAAGTTGTTTTTTTTTAATGGGCCTTACGTGATTTAGGTATCTTGTAACGATTGGACTAGTTTTTTGTATGCAAATAATCTCAAATTTTACCAAAGTAAACATCTATTTGCATGTATTTACTAATTTCTTACAAAGCTTTACATGAATAAAGGTAAAACTTACTTTGTATCTCAAATTCAAATGACAAATGCTAAGATCATTATAATTCACCAATATTTATGCAAATCAATAGCAATTCCTTTTAGATAACTGCGTGCCTGCTAATTATTTAATGATTTTGGAGAAAAGTTAGGAAAGATAGAGTTAGAAACATCTATTTTAGATAGGATCTAATGTTCTTCTATCCATGTATGACAAGCTTAAATGATTCTGAACAATTCAACAACAATTAAACTCTTATATGTAAATCCTAAGAATTTTCATGAACATACATAAATAATTGCAATCTTTTAAAGAAAATACATCAAACGAACACTTGAGTCAGAAAACACTTTGAATTAGATGCAGAATTCTAAAGTTTGCATTCATTTGATATATGAAGTCATTTTGAGTTTACAATGTAGCTATGACTTTTATTGAATTGATCAAAATTACTAGAACTTACAAATGTCTTTATAGATACATGAAGGAGGTAGGACATTCCTCATGCTCCTTGATGCAGACACAGGTGACCTCCTCTCTAAATCACTAAATCCTCAATGTATTCACTTAAGAATCACTTCCTTTTGTAGTAAAAATTGCTAATACATTCTATGGATAAATGCTATGAATCCCTATGTAATTAAAATACAAGTAGCAAGGTTCCTTATATAGATTTGAATTCCCCCCTCTGCTATGGTTACAAAAAACACATCAATGGTTCCAATTCAAACTTACAAAATCAACGGTGGAAAATATTTCCCAACTGCCTTTAAAAATATCTCTAGGAATATTCCCTTTGGCTCAAAGGATGCTATTGGGATCTTTTAAATATGAAATATTTCCCTTGACTTTCTTTATCTACTGACTTTCACAAAAAGACAAAATTGACAATGCCAGAGCACTTTGAAATATCCCAAAAGGGAATTACCCGCTACCACTAGTGCCTGTCTTTGCATCTTCTCCCCTTTTCTTCAAGTATTGTGCATACATGGCTATTAATGCAACCATATAAGTATGAGTACTCCTTTTTCTTTCCATCCATGTATATTGTTGTAATTCAACTTTTTCTTTCAATGTCCTTGTTTGTTCCTCTACATCTTCTCTATTCTTTTGATACTTCTTTATCTTGGCATTTAATTCCATAATGGAATCAATCATTTTAGTACTCAAATTATCTGTAGGGCTTTCTAGGCAAGGTGAGTAAATGGCCTTGAATTCTTTTACTGCCAAACCTACATCATGCACTAGTATTTCTAGGCACTCATGCCCAATAAGTCTCTATATTATCTTCATGTGTTTCTTTACTATAGCATCAGCCATTTCCTCCAAATCTTGAGTATTCTCAATGCAACCTCTTAATATGTCCTCTTCAAATTTCAACTCCAATCTATATTTGGGTATTTGGTTTGCTATATGAGGTGTAATTATTCCTTCTTTTATCAAATCTTCAACCCTCTCATTCATGGCCTCTACCTGCTTCAACTCATAATTATTCTCTTTCACTATGGATTGGCAATGATGTATATTGATACTACAATTGTTTTTCTCTACAATGCCAATGGCTCAATTGGAAATTGTCTGACTTCCTGTGTCCTCTCCTTTTTGAATAAATGCACTAAGCCTCTCAAAAAATGTTTTCCTCAATTTTCTTATTTTCCATTTTGGTCACTTGGTCCTTTGATAAACTGACATTGGGGTCAAACATCCCCTAAATAAACTGTTGCAATTGGACAATGTGTCCCTTAAAATAATCAAATTTATCCTTATCTTTTCTCATCATCTCAATGGTTACCTTGTTCATGTCCTCCCACTCTGTAATGTGTTGTTCTCTAGTCACATACCCAAAATCTATGTTGAGCAACTGGTAATCTTCTAGGCTCATTTCTCCCTTTGATTTATCTTTCTGGGGTATGACCAACTCTAAACTCCTTGATCCAGATGGGCCTTTCTTTATAGCAGACATGGTCCTTGCTTTTCTTCTTTCTTTTTGTGAAGTGTGACCAACCAATAAGCGTTTTATATCTATAGAGACTAGCTACACCTCTAGATTTTCTCTTCTGACCTCTAAGCCTATCCAAGCTGGTGCTTCCCTGCTAGTTTTTGGCCCTTTTTCATTTATCACCTCTTCTTGAGGTTTCTTTGTCTCTATTTGTTCTTTTTATTATTGTTGTTGTGTTGAAGGATTCTAATCTGGAGGTGGTTGCCCATGTGGAGGGGATGGTGATGCATTGTTTTGTTGTTGTTGCTCTTTTTCTTCTTCCTCCTCTTCTGTATCTTCTCTAGTATCTTGCTCTATATCTTCTTCCTCTAAGTTCTCATCTTGTTTTCTTTGTTCAATATTAACATTAGGAACACTTGAAACATTAATACGAGAAATACCTGATGACATTATTTCCCTTGTCTTCACCTCAGTTTGAACTTGTACATTTTTAGGCATGCTTGCCTGTCTTGGTGGTGACAGTTGACTTGAAGATACACCCAACTCCTCTATAGTTTTTTCTTCTTCTTTTTCATTTTTTGCTTCTGCTACATGTTGTGCAACAACCTATACTTCTTTTATGATTTCTATTGACACAAGTTGACCAAAAGGGTCCATTGCCTCCAGGTTATCTTGTATATTTTCTCCTTTCTCCATTGGGGTTTGTGTCCTCTTCATAGACATCTGAGCACTGTGTTCTTCTAGTATAGGGGAACTCTTTGATGTTCCTTCTTCCTCTTCATTATCAATGTTTACAATTTCACCCACCTTTTTGACCTCTTGGCTTTTTAACTCTTGCAGCTTCTCTTCAGTCAATTCTTGTTTGACTTTTATGTAGCCTTGTCTTCTCTCTTCATGTGTAGAATTAGTGGATATAAGATTTTGTCTTGTTCCTACTAGTGGAGCATCAACAATCACAATGGGTATATGTGCCTTCCCTTTTGGGGTATTTATGATCATAGATTTTATTGTACGCTATTCTGCTAACACCTCTAGATTTTGCACTTGCTCTACAGTAAACCTTGGTGTTTGTGTATGTTCCACATTAGCTCCTTGGCTTGATGTCCCTTCTTTTATGAATGTACCTAAAGGAATGGTAACTGTGATACCCAGAGCATAAGGATCCATAAGCGTGGCCTTCTTATCCTTGTTAAGAATTGTAGTTTCTACACTTTTTCTTCTCTTTTTATAAAAACACAGTAAATTATCCTCATTTTCTCTTTCTCTCTTCTTTCCCTTCTTTTGATATGTGGCTACAATAACCTGAGCCTTAAGCTCTTCCATCTTATCATTTAGCCATGTTTTAGAAAGAAAAATAACTAGCTTGGATATAACCTCCAAGGATGTCTTCTCTGGCCCTTCCCAATTTGGTTCATTAATGGGCAG
This sequence comes from Cunninghamia lanceolata, assembly GCA_027924645.1. Classification (NCBI taxonomy): domain Eukaryota; kingdom Viridiplantae; phylum Streptophyta; class Pinopsida; order Cupressales; family Cupressaceae; genus Cunninghamia; species Cunninghamia lanceolata. Next base: position 10,979,889 of record BSBN01001652.1, read on the forward strand.
TAATGTCAGTCCCTTACTTTCATAACTTTTATGTAATAATTTACCATCATATTTTGTAACTTCTTGGGGTACACTAATTTCCCCCATGGTTCTCATTTACTCTAAGGTCAATCTCTGATGATCCCTTTTCCTCACCTCTTTCTCATTCTCACAATCTGACCAAAAATCACCAATGTGGACTTGGTGTCTATATTTATTATCAATGTAATTTTGGATTCTATGGAAAGGGTCAAAATGCCTAACTAAATCAAATTCTTCAAACCCATAGTATCTCAGTTCCCTCTCTGATTCTTGAGCTATATCCTCATTATAACATGAATAATTACCAATTATCTAGGGGAATTTGATGTTTCCTCTGCCAAATTTCTTCTTATACATTCTGAACACATTCAGAATCTGCCTCAAGAATTCTAATACAATTAATCTATCCAGAGGATATCTTGGCAACTTGAATGGTTTTCCATCAAATCCTTCAGTTCTAATGTATGTGAAGTTAGGGAATTGTATATACCAAGAGCTGAAAAGGCTTATGGAATATGTTGCTTCCTCTGATAACCTTCTGTCCTTATCTCCTGTTAGAACTCTTAGCAAATAAGTATAGAATACATCATTAACTCTTGCATACTTTCATAGTGCATTCTCCTCTTGCAGATTAGGATAATGCTCATAAACCATTTTTTGGCATGGGCCATTCCCTAGGGTACCTACTCTGTCAATCCTAGCCAATGGTGGAATTTCAACCACACATGCATAAATCACATAAGAAGACATATAGAATCTTCTATTCTTATTAAATGCCATTACTTGTTTGTATATTGCAGTACTAATAGCTCTAGCCAAATGAATTGTTCCAGGCTTTTCTCTAATATACTGAATGATGGTGAACATCCATGGATCTAACTTTGTTGCATCTTTTAATCCAGCCATCCTACTCAACAATGCAATCATTATGTGTATTTCTTCTTTGAAGTCAATCCTATATAAATTCTTTTGCAAGCTTACTGTAGCCTTTGGTTTATTTTATGTTGTATACCACCCATAGAAAATTGTAGTTTTACACTCTTTCTCATTTTTAGTGAAATCCAAAGCATACTAATCCATATCAGCATCCATCATTTGATCCTTAATCTTCAAGCCAAATGTTCTAGCTATTCCCTCTATGGACAAATCTACAATACTCTGCCCATTGTGCATTACTTTTTTGGTACTTAAATTATATAGGCTTATGCATTCTAATATCAAATCTTTGGCCTCCATCACCAACGAAAAACTAGCAGCCCTGTACAACCCCTTTTCCCAAATTTTTCTCATGTCTAGAGTGGCATCTAGTGCCATGATTTTCGGTAGCACATCCCCTAAAACATAATGCCCAATGTTTGTATCTGTGACCATTCCCCTTGTGCTATATATCAAAGATGAATATCCTCTTATTGGCAACAATTCTTCCCTAATCGCTTCTTTCTTCTATTTCCTTTCCTTTTTAACCTTCTCTTTTTCACCAGCTGAAGTGGTATCCACATTATTTTGCTTAGGTGCCATCCTGTCAAGAAAATTCATACATTTTACCCTCTTTCTAGTTCATAATTCTAGGATTTCACCATGTATTTTCACTCTTTTACCAATTACCCTAGGGTTTTTTGTCATTTTCTCTATTTGGAATTTATAGAATTTAATAATATCAAACTCCTTTAATATAATTAACTATAGTAATGTGCACTGACTTGCATCATTTTCTTAATTAAAATAATTGTAACTAATCCCCATTTCATTTAATTGAATTTCAACAGTGTTCAAGGTACATACCTGTATTTGCGATTGGTTTGACCTTAAGAATGTCAACAAAGATTTACCATTCAAACCTCACTCTGTTACCGTTCATGAATTTGTGTTCAACTCCTGAATCACATTTTTCTTTAGCTATGTGAAATTCTCTGCAATTTTATCCTTCAAATGCAATTATGAAAATAAACATAATTGAATTTCATTTTTAACTTGTTCAAATTCCAAGTTTCTAACGGTAGATGTGCATTGAATGCTATAATTAATGCATACAGTTTAGTCTGTGTCTAACTTTCTGTTTAATTCATATTTTGAACTTTCTATACGTTAATTCCCACTTACTTTGTATATCATGCATACATGCTTCATCGTTTGAAATTTTATATATTTTATACAATCATCGAAATATACAAACTCAGACTCCAACAGGTTTATGAAACATATTACATTTAATTTCACATCCGACCTTGTATCTAACTTTTGTATTTCACAATGTACATGTAATATATACATTCAAACATATAAGCGCGAAATTGAAAGATGTATCAACTTAACTTTGACTTTATGTTAATTCTGGTGTTGTATCTTTACCTTTTTGTATATCACATTTGCATAATACATACAACATAACATACATGCAAACTATGCGAACCTCAGTTTGTTATGAACCACATTCGAATTACTGTTGGGTCCACTTTTGTATCTCCGTTTATGTATATTACTATTTGTATATTGACAACATCTTATGACAATACCTCTATGGGCCCCACCAACTTTAATCGCTTTTCACTTCTTTTTTAAACCTGAGATTTTACCTGTATTTCAATTCCAAACAAATATACATATAGATATACTATATAACATTTGTTCGGATTTGACTTTTATAAACTAGATTACATATTCCTTTCGGGTTCAGCCATGTACATTCCCTTATTTGTATATTGAATGCATAAGTTTAGACATACAATACAATACACAAATACAATTGCAGAATCCAATGCCTATGCAATTAACCTTAGAACCTAATCGGGTTCGTGTTTGCATATTTAAGTTTGAACATTCAAGATATACATGCAAAAAACATGATACAAAAACCCTATTGCACCACAATACGACAACATTAGCACCTCATAAACAAAGAAATTTGTACATGAGATACAAATTTAATTGAACATTGCATTTTTACCAAAACCGCCTTATTTCACGAAATACTAGGAATTTCAAGTTCGTTCAAAAAACAACCCTAAATCATTTTTCATGCATAATTCACCAGTACCTCTTATTTCTCTCTAGTATGGTGCATTTTGATTTTTCAAGTATTTCCTGCACCAAATACTTTTTCCCTTCTACCACCAAGCAGGACCAAACCACAAAAAAGTAAAAAGCACATAGGGTCCTCATTTTGCTAAAAGGTAAAATGGGGCGTGTTGTGAACATCACAACAATTAACAACCAAATTCAAACAATTAAGGAAACAAAATGAAATAAATTCATAATTTCCAACTTCCTTATATGTAAAAATGTTATCCAACATAGACTGAATGTATTCAACAATGTACATGAACTTTTCAAAAGAATGTACATCACAACAGATCTCACCTAAAATAGGGTAGGACTAGGGCATCGGTGCCTAAGTCATCCCCTCTATTTTAGGTAGGGAGCATGTTAAGTGCACCCCCTAGGTCCCATTGTCATGAAACTTCAGGGTTTTCTCATCGGGAGTCATCAAAATCATGCAAGATGCTCTAAATGCATAAACAAGACCTGGGAGCTAAACCTTAAGATGGAAAAGCCCCTAAGGGGACACTTTCTAACGTAAGAGTAGGAGGCTGATTATCTAACGGTGAAGGCAATGAGCCATTATTAGGCCGAGTATTCCAAACTCTAGGTAGCCTAGGGGCATTGTTATTACTGTTGTTGAAATTTCTATCATTGTTGTATCCCCTATCAGGATAGCCCAACCTATCATTATTATTTCCATATCCTCCATCAGGATATCCTTTATTTTGGTTTTGATTTGGCTATGAGTAAACGTTTTGACTCCTTAGATGAGTGACCTCGGTGGTTAGTTTTCTTAACTGAGATGATATTTCCTTAATGTCATCTTTTTCTTCTTGAATCTTGGCTACTACATTGTCTTGTTGTGGCTAGAAGAAAGAACTGCACCATTGTTATTTTGTATAGCATCCTGAGGTGCATGTCCATGGTGAGGGATGATTTATCCATTACCTTGAGGAGGCATAAAGCTAAGTGGAGGCACTTGCAATGGATTAGGCATTATAGTTAGAGGCATCAAGGGCCCATTAACTTGTGGTTGACTAGGATATGTAGGATATCCTGAGTTAGAAGTAAAACCAAGTGTTAGTTGTTGGTTAACTTTGATAGCTTCTTCAAAAGCACCTGCCAGAGTTGTGATGGTAGGATGTGTCCTCATAATGAACATGGATGTCAAGGGATTTTGAGATGAATAGTAAATTGATCTGGTTGCTTCATCCCCTACATTATAAGGAGCCACTAGCTTAGAGTACATCTTTTGGAACCTAGCATTAAAGTTAGAGATTAACTCTCCCTCAGCTCTTTTAATGGTAGCAAAAAGGTGATATGTCATAGCTGGATCTACAAGTATTTGAATCTTCCTAGGAAAGCTTTCTCAAAAGCACCCCAAGTAGCTATGGAAGATCAAGTGAGATTGATATACCAGTTGTATGCTTCCTCTCCTAGCAAATAAGGGAACAACATGCACACAATGTCCTCATACTCTACTCTAGCCCTGAAACAAGCTTCATTATAAGTTAAGATTTGATTGTATGTATCCTGATAAGGATGATACTTTGAACAAATCTGGTCCAAATTTTTAGGCAAAGGACGGTACGTTGCAAAGAGCAGGGGTGATTCAACTACAAAGAAAAAAATTGCACGAGGTGTTGGAGGTATTGGAGGTGCTACTGGAGATACTGGAGGTATCACAACTGGTACCACTAGAGTTATTGGTGAACTTGGACCAGGATTGTGATGGATATTTGTTGTATGGGGTCTAAATCCAAAGATTGGCAATTCATCTAAAGGTCTAGTGGATCTTGGCCTGGTATTACATTTGTTTGCCAGTGTTTCACAACTCAAGGTGAACCTTGTATATTTTTACACAATATTTGTACATAATGGATATTTACTCTTTTGGACTGGATATTTATGATCAAATGTCCAAATCGATAGGATATCTGTAGGATATTTGTAGAAAATGCAAATTGTAGACACCCAAAAATGTCCACTTGTCGCAACGTCACATCACTTAGGCATCTTGTAGCATTTTTTCCCTAGTCACCCATATCATCACCTAACCTAACATCTTCCTCTAATAAATTAACTAAATATAACATTTATTTAATTTATTCCATCCCTCACATTATTAAATAAATAAAATTTATTTATTTATTTAATTTCCCTTTCCTCTTAAATTAAATAAAATAAATCTTTTTATTTTATTTTAATTTATCATATTTATCCTCACATGCATCATAAATTAAATAATTTAATTATTTAATTATGATTTTTCCCACCTTCCTTTTCCATCTCAACTAGTCTCTCTAATCACTCTTCCACCTTCCATTTTCAACTCAACTCACTTGATTCACTTTCTAATTACCTCTCGAGTGAACTCACCCACTTTCTATTTCCTTTTCCAAGTTGCACAAGAAACTTTCTAATTCAATTATCACTCACAAATTGGAAGTTTCTATCCTTCCATTCTCTCATCTTGCCTATAAATTCACCCATTTTCATGTCATTTGTTATGGATGAATCTTCTAAGAAACATTACTCTGCCAAAATTTCTCCTCATCCATCAACCTACCTATTTTCTTCTATCAACCTCAATCCCATCGAATTGTCATTCTATCATCGTTATGCTACAAATTATGAGCAGCCTACATTTCAAACAAGGAATCTAGCAACCCAGGTGATATCATTTTGGTTTGCATGTCTTTATTTCATTTTTGGGTTTGATTTCTTGAGTTTGGGTTAAAATTTGATCTTTATTTGTTTTGATCTTAGTCAATTTCTACCCAATATGGCACGCCCAGTGGGACTGAATCATTAGTTTTTTGCAAGTTTTTATTATAAAAATTTGTGTCTTTTAATCCTCGTTTGTGAATTTTTACAAGAATCTACTAAAGGTTATCTCTGGAGCTCAATCCAACTACATCGGTGCATCCAGAAGGCTGTTTCTATGCTCAGTGACTATAAACTTGTTAGGTTTCCTCACAGCAAATTTTTTGGTAAAATTCTTAATTTTTTTAAATTTTGGTAGCCATACTGTACAGATCTATACAATATGGATCTACCATTGGGGTCTAACCTTGACATTGCTAGTGATGGTATCATGTTTCAAAAATTTGCTCATTTGCTATAGGTTCATTTTCTCTATTTTTGTAGGTGTTTGGCTTGTGCAAGCTTCGATTTCAATATTGTAAGCTTATTTTGATAGGGTTGTGTGTGGCAGTTTGATTATTGAGGGTTTCATACTTGTCAACCCTATGTTAGCTAGTCAAAACCCTTCAAAAGCCTAGTGCTACCACCTTTTGTGTCCTCTGTCTTTGTAGAATATCCTTATCAACTTTTGTTTCATCCTGTCACCCATCATTGCCTTGTCACTGTCTCTTATGGTGATTAAACCCACAGACCACCAAACTAAAATTACTGGTCGAATCTACGATACTGCCAATCTATACTTTGAAGCCACTGGTTGATATGCTTTAAACCACCATAGTCTTCCCTGCCATTTCATTGTTGCCATAAAGCTTCTTGTCACTGACCTTATTTTCTCACATCCTTGGATCGCAGTCACTAAAGCTTTAGTCGCTACTCCTCTGTGCATATTCATCCCAGTCGCCTCCATATACATTTTGGTTGATATCTTAAATCCTATGGTCACTTCCATATACTTCCTCAAGCTCTAATCCACGTCGACATCACATAACAACTGCAGTTGAAACTTCATAACCCTACCACCGCTCGATCTCTTTTGGTCGCAGTATAGTCTTTGAGTCAGCATCACCCTAAACCTTGACTGAATTCATTAACCTGTTAGACATAAGCCTTAAGTCATCATCTATGAACATTGACCCTTCTTTAAACCATGATTTGTCAGCATTCGACCCTTCTTTAATTGCTATCAGCGACCACCACTTCTTAAACCATGACTTAACCCCGACTTCCACCCTGTCGACCAACATCCTCTATCATCAACCTTGTCCAAACCAATGCCTATATCGACATGTAAAACCCTAGCTACAACCCTTTCAACTTATCATTTAAATGTTTAGGTTTTGACTTTAAGTCTTAACTTATAATTTAGGGTTCAATATTGTTGTCGACATCATAATCTTAGTTTGGGTTTTTTTTTATGCTTGGAGTCTTAAATTTCAAAAGGGCACTGGCATTAAAATTTGGACTTTCAACTCTAATCACAGAGCACAACACATAGGCAAAAATATCAAAAAGATCAAAAAAGCCAAACAAAGTCAACTGAGTCAACCCTATCATCTCAAACATGCCGAAGGAGGCTTTTTTTTTTTACCATAACTTTGTCATAAGGAGGCCAAATCACACAAATAAACAGTCATTGGAAAGGTAATTCCAGAAAATTCACAATGGAATAGGTTTGATCAGGTAATCTTATCATTTTATCAGCTCTTTTTTTCTGTCAAAGTTCAGCTATCTTTTCAGGCTTTAATCTATCATTTTTTTTTCTTGAAAACTAATTGTTTCTTGGTGTAGCTTGTCAAACACGCTTGTTAAAGAATGGAGAAAACAAACTACTAATCTTTATTTTGTAGGTTCGAGTGGTCAAAGAACAATCATTTATCACTAGAGTAGGCACACTTCGATTTGGTGCTTAAAATGAACAATCTATCTTCATTGTGTCTGCTTTTCATTTTTTGAGCTTGCTTGCTGAGTCTGATTGTCACCTAATTTGGCAATGAAAGTATCCTCTCCCCCTACCTCACCAACAGATTTGGGGTGCATGAGAAATCATTGTCAACTCTAGAGGGTCTGCCTTCCCACTGTGAGAAGGGTATGACCCAAGTGGAAATAGGTCAAAGCCAGACCATTCCAAGCCGCTATATAACTAATGCATTTGTGACAAAAGTCACAAACAATGGGTGCTGTTGCGCTATACCGATGAATGTTTCCCCCAAAACCCTACAAAGCCTAACCTCTATAGGCTGGGAAGCCTCCATTAACAGAGTGAATCGCCGCATCTATAGCCACCTGAACGAAAACCCTAACTAAAAACTATGTTTTAGTAGCCAAAAACCCCTATCTATTGGTACAAGATGAAACTCTAATAGTCATCCCACATTTTTGCAACTTATGGCAGAGATAGCAAGGTACCTTAAGATCTACGCATCTTGAGGACCTAGAACTTGGTGTGCCTGAGAAGTGAGTGCACTGTAAGGGGGAGCCCATGCCCCAAGTTCCTGGAGCTATACACCATAAGTAGGTGCAGCTGGGTAAAACCAAGTGGGAACCTAATAGATATTGTCCTTGCCTAGCCTAGGGTGTACACATTGATCATTGTGTTTGGTTTGCATGCATGTGTATGTGAGATCTTGTGTTTGATAGTGCCACATCATCCTTAACATAACACATTTCCCAATCATTACACTTCATCCAATCACATCATCCCATCATCCTATCAATCTAATCAATCCATCCTAATCAATTAAATCTTTTAATCATCAAAATCTAATCAATCCACCTTATGTGATCAAAGCCATCATTATATCCTAATTAGCAACTTCTAAACATGGACATGACATTCCCAAGAAAGACCTATGAGAATGATCCTTATGGCACCTAAGAATGCTTGATACCCTTAAGTGGTTATATAGAAAGGAACAAGTCCCTACACCACCACAACACCAACAATTCCCACAACATCAAGCCATAAGCCAATACCAACATCAAATCTAGTCACCACATCAACAATCCTCACATCACTCTTTTGTGTCACATATATCATCACATCAACCCTATCCATCTACCTATCATGTTACCCCAACACCAACCTATCCCATTTCTTCTAATATCAATCCTTATCCATATCACTACATCCCTCAACAACCATTATCTTATGTGATCCCTCCACCACAACACCATCACAACTTCCAACACATTCAATCATAATCCTATGTGCCACCTCATCACCTAATCCATTCACAAGGCCAAAAGGTGTTCCTACAACATGAACATGTGAATTCAAATACCCCTTTGTATATAAGTCAAGTCAACCCAAGTCCACTTTTGCAACAAGACCTAATAGACTTAAGTCAACCTATTCAACAAGATCTAATAACCTTTGACTCAAGTCTAAATGACTCTTTGTACATAAACCAAGTATCCTTAAGTCAGAATAAGCTACAAGACTTAATAGCCTTTGATGAGGGAGATACCAACCTAGAGCAAGCATCCTATGAAAATCCTCCATCACTATCCGATCACATGCCAACACATGAGCCTACTAGTCCTATCTTGACATCATCACGTGATCCCATTCCTAGTCTATCAACCCACCAACCATCCAATCCATCTAGTCCAACTATCCCTCCATCCAATCCTATTTCCAATTCATCTAACTTCATTATCCTTTCATCCAATCCAAGTCTTCATCCATCCAACCTTACTATCCCTCCATCCAATCCAAATCCTACTCCTAAGCCTATCACTCCATCTACTCTTATCCTCCATCCTCTATATTGCTCATCCACACATACCCTAGCAAAGGATGTGATCCATTGGCTATTAGCACATAATAGACCATACCCATGTCAAACACTCATTCATGAGCCTCTCAAAGAACTTCCAAATGCCATGTCTAGCCCTATAAGCCCATCATGTGAACCACAAGCTATAGAGCCTATTCAAGAGCCTCCCATCATAAGCCAAGATCAAGGTTCATTATACTCTCTTAAGGATGAATATCAAGAACCCATCAAAATCATCCAAGAGCTTTATATTGCCATTCAAGCCACCAAAGAGGTCTATCAAGAGCATGATCCTAAGTATGTGGAAATATTAGTCCCCAATTCGAGTCAGGATCAAATCCTTTCCCTTCATCCCATTCATAATATTTACCTCTTCCATGATCAAGATGATATTACCTATGAAAAAGCTATCTATGAGCACCTTGATCTTATCCGTAATCCCATACCCATCCATGAGCAAGATATACCAATTGCTCCTATCCATCCTTCATCTAGTCCTAATGCACAAGCTTCCACTTCTCATAATGAGCCATGTGCCTCCCAAGAACACATAAGCTTAGAAGATCAAATAGATACCTTGGATCATAATGTAATTAAGCAAGATCTTAATGATCCTTCTATAGCCACCATCACCCCTATCACAAATCCACCATCATGTCCTATTAGTCTATCCACCCTCATCCATGAGTGTTCCTCCCTAGGAACACAATAGCCTTTGTCTTCCACTTCACTTTCTCCATCCAATAAGGAACTCATGTCTAGTGTTCCACCTACAAATAGTCCAATAGTCAATCACATCCTCCAAGACATGAACTATCAAGGTAAAGGCCTAGGTCTTCTTGAACAAGGTATTTTGGAGCCCATTCATGTCAAAGTCACTCCTCCATGCTTATTTATCCTTGGATACACACCCAAAGGATAACAATCTAACGATGTTGGTACATCCTCCATTCATCCTAAGTCCACCACTTTCCATTGCAAATCCCATCATATACTCAAAACATATGTCACCATTCCACCTCCATCCTCTTACAAATGTCAAAAGCATGTGACCATACACCTTCCACCATCCACTTTACCTCCACTTCTTCCAACTCCTAACATGCCTCCATCAAATCTACCTCCACTACTTCCAACACCTTATCCATCCATCCATAAATCCTCTAAAAATCCCAATCATGGCCAACAAATGCACACATTGTCTAAGCAAGAAGCTTCCACCAACCCCACTTCCATCCACCCCATGGGATTCAAAATAAAAAATTTGGATGCCAACAATCATAAAGCCAAAAATCCTACAAATTCTAATGCCTTAGGGTACAAAAGCCAAGAATCAAAGAAACATCCATCTAAAAAGTTGTATACACCCACACACGTCAAAGCAAAAATGAAAAAGGTGTGGGTCCCCAAGCAACAACCAACTACTTCACATCCATCTCTAAAGTTGCATACATCCACCCGCCTCACAACAAATCTAAAAAAGGTGTGGGTCCCTAAGTAAAAAAGTAAATCCAATGAGGCATCCACCTCTCATGAATCTCAACCATCTCCTTCCGTTCATTCCATCCAAAAGCCACAAAATCCTCCATCCCACATGAAAAGAAAAAATCATAAAAACACTAAGTCCATGTAGGTCCCTAAATGCCTAAATCAACCATCTCCTAAGCAAACATCTCCATTGCTTCCTACCCCACCACCATCCAACCAAAAGCTTCAATGTTTATCACATAGTGTACAGCCTTTGGTCATGGTTCCCTTCCATCCCACATTTCTACATAGCTCCATCTCTCCATCCTTCATCCATTATCCTACATATCTCCCATCCTATCCCTATGGTCCATGCTTTTACATAAGCCTTCCATCCATAAGTCATCCATAATCTACTATTGCACCTTCTCCATCTCACTTTCATGCAATCACCCTACCAACATCTATGAGTACACTTGACATGGTCCATGCGACGACATCTATCTAGCAGGACTACCATGGAACTAGACACTAGAGTCCTCATATCCATAATCCACCTTCTCCTATCCTATCAAAAAAGTAAAAAAAAAAAATCAAAAATGTCAAAAAAAAAATCAAAAAAGTCAAAAAAAAAAAGAAAAAAGTAAAGAGAAATCCCTTCGTCCCACCGGGCATGCCATTTTGTGTTGGGTTGAATCCGATCTCTCTCTTTTCTTGATGTAGTCAATTTCGACCCAACACAAAATCAATTCAATCCTATCATCAATCAATCTAATCAAACAATCAAAAATCACATCAACATCATATATCAATTAATCCAATCAATCAATGAAAATCAAATCAATTATAATCACCATCAATAAAACAAAAATTAGAACTACATCCCATCTCTATCGTTACGTGCCTTAATCCTGTGGACATGGGTATGTAGGCAGTCTGGAGTATGAAGGAAGTGCCCAGATTCAAGTACAGACAATATTCCTCTTTCTTCTCTCATCATCTTCTTCTATCATCTATCTTCATCTATCTTTCAAAACAATTCTTCCATCACTTCTTCCAATTCAATCTCATCATCCAAGAAATAAATCCAAATGCAAATCAATCCTTTATCCATACCAATCAAGTCAATTAAGCTTGTCAAATTATCCAATCACAATCCTTGGTCTTGATCCTAATCTTGTTGTAAACCCAATCAATCATTAATCAATCAATTATCAATTATCCTTGTGTTGATCTAGGGATATATCATTCCCCTCCATGACAACACTCCCATCATCAGCAATCAATAATTAGTTTACAACTTGACAAGGGCAATACCTTGTTTGTTTTTGTATCATTTGTGCATGCTTGCTTGCTTGCTTGTGTGTGTTATCATTTTTGCATTTGCATTTGTATCTTCCTAGCTAATATTCATATCTTGTATCTAGACAAGATTGTATTATGCTAGGGCATGAGACACGTTGTCACCTTGGTCCTAATATACCTTGGTGCATAACATCTCACGCTATATCAAACATATGGTTGCTCACTTTCATTGCAGCATAACATATCCTTCCTTTTCTTCTATCCATTTCCTCATCCTTCTTCCTTGCCCATTCCATTTCATTTCAAGATCCTACCCATGTTTATCCAACCCACATATCCTCTCGAGGGGGCATCATCATCCTATCATTCAATCCTGTCTTCCTTTCCAACAATCTATCATTTTCCTCTATCCATACCTTAGCTTCTTTGAAATGATGTTACTTGACACAAATCTCATCATCTCGAACATCATCTCAAAGAGGGGCAAAATGTAGACACCCAAAAATGTCCACTTGTTGCAACATCACATCACTTAGGCATCTTGTAGCATTTTTTCCCTAGGCACCCATATCATCACCTAACCTAACATCTTCCTCTAATAAATAAAATAAATAAATGATGTTACTTGACACAAATCTCATCATCTTGAACATCATCTCAAAGAGGGGCAAAATGTAGACACCCAAAAATGTCCACTTGTTGCAACATCACATCACTTAGGCATCTTGTAGCATTTTTGCCCTAGGCACCCATATCATCACCTAACCTAACATCTTCCTCTAATAAATTAGATGAATATAACATTTATTTAATTTATTCCATCCCTCACATTATTAAATAAATAAAATTTATTTATTTATTTAATTTCCCTTTCCTCTTAAATTAAATAAAATAAATCTTTTTATTTTATTTTAATTTATCATATTTATCCTCACATGCATCATAAATTAAATTATTTAATTATTTAATTATGATTTTGCCCACCTTCCTTTTCCATCTCAACTAATCTCTCTAATCACTCTTCCACCTTCCATTTTCAACTCAACTCACTTGATTCACTTTCTAATTACCTCTCGAGTGAACTCACCCACTTTCCATTTCCTTTTCCAAGCTATACAAGCAACTTTCTAATTCAATTATCACTCACAAATTAAAAGTTTCTATCCTTCCATTCTCTCATCTTGCCTATAAATTCACCCATTTTCATGCCATTTGTTATGGATGAATCTTCTAAGCAATGCTACTCTGCCAAAATTTCTCCTCATCCATCAACCTACCTATTTTCTTCTATCAACCTCAATCCCATCAAATCATCATTATATCGTCATTATGCTGGAGATTGTGAGCAACCTACTGTTGGTCATGATGTTAGTCATTCGCAAACATAGAATAAAAGTTACACAACAACCTTTACTCATCTTGAAAGATACGATGAATTCAAAGAATTCATGATCCCAAGTCTCCGTTGATTAGGTCTTAATCTACTGACGTTACTCAGTGGTTGATGTGTGTTGCTGTTTTCCATTCAGGGGCCTTACGTGTTTCTGCACTGTTCATCATCATCATCTTCAAATATCCTGCTCTAGATGTTCGCTCTGCAAGTCTCCAACGATTCTACTTCTGCACTGTAAATTTAGTCAAATAATGTGCATACAGGCCGATATTTGCATGATTTCTATCATTATTTATGATTCTTTGCATGATATTTTCAATACTACATGCATTTAACCAAATATGCTAAGGATCTTCAGTTACCTACGGGATTTCAGCATATTTCACTGTTTCTGCTTGTTATTTATCATGATTTGCAGTTATGGTGATGAATTAATGAAATTGAAAAAAGGAAAAGGGTTAGAGAGTGAGATTCCCAAAATTACTGGACTTAGATCACTGATTCACATACAAGCTCCCATACTTGCAATGAAAAGAAGGAAAACTAGAAATCATACTTCACCAGGACAATCCACAAATCCGCATGATCTAGTGCAAAGCTTCAAAGGAAAGTTGACAACAATATGTAATGAAATGAAAGCGCTTCCAGTTGAACACAGCATTCACCAGTACATATCCAGAAATCAACAGAAGATTACGTAAAATTTACAATCAGGATGTAATCTGGAACTTCGTATTCATTTAGTATGCTCAAGAACAGGTACATTTACAGTGATCTGAAGAAAGAACCTTGACATTTCAACAATTCTATCCTCATTAGTCTCAGTAATCCGATCTTCTAACTTATTCTACAGTAATTGACTCTTTGCGCCAGATGCGTCTGTGTATTCTAATGTATTCCTCCTTTTAAAATGACAAGCTCTGGATGTTATATAGAACAACTGCCAGAAAACGGTTACAATGATCCAAGGATCAGGATCCTCTCAAAACAAACAACGGCCCAGATGAAAAGCACATGCTTCGTCAGTTAGCAAATGTACAGCTGGCACAGAATATTCCAGCATCTTCAACTTGATTCGGCCTCCAGCTGGCGAACAGCATATTTGACAATATCCTCCTCATTTCTGGCTCATGTTGACTCCATGCGCAACTTTGTAATGCTCAGCCTCAGCAGCATCATCATGATCTCAACGCTCAGCTTCAGCAGCATCATCATGATCTCAACGCTCAGCTTCAGCAGCATCATGACTTCAATGTTCAGCTTCAGCAGCATCATGACTTCAATGTTCAGCTTCAGCAGCATCATGATGATTTCCTGCAAGTAAACAGACAAACATTAGGTTCATCATCATCATGATAAACAACAGGAAGTAAACACTTTATTAAACATACCTCCCCATGTGCAGCTACAGGCAATCAAGCTCTACCTGTGAAAAATATGCACTAAATGCATAAACAGCATGAAAACAACCAGGTCAACCCTCGTTGACCAAAATTCAGGCAGTCGGGCTTTCAAATTTCCATCGCTTCATGTTTTTGCCCATTTTCTTGTATATCGGGTTCAAAATATGATGATGATGATCTCAAATTATACAAGGAAACAATCGCCTTTCAACCATCCTTAGAAACCGGCCTTGCATCATCATCATATTTGCATCGGCGTGACTACATATGATCAGGGTGACAATTTTACCTTATGCCGACGGCAACAGTTATACCGACGCCAAAAAAATCATGATGATGACCAACTACATATCCTCAAAGTGGCCGCAGGATATCACAAAATATGATGATCCTCCTTTCCTAATGCTCTGATGAAAAGCACATCAGGATGTTTTGCTCTTGCACATTCGGGAAAGAAAGACATCGTCATCATCATCATGATGAAGACAAACAGGAGGACTTGGAAAATGATCCTGCCGCTGAGGAAAATCATGATGACGTCATCGTCATCATCAGGCTTGGTTAAAATGCAAAGGGATGACGTCACCGTCATGTTTCGTTTAAGATCAGGAGGTAAATGGAATATCGGGTTCCCTCTAAGGAAGATGATCAGGTCATGAAAGCAGTATGACCCCTTTTTCGGCTAAGGCGATTCGCTCAAAAGATCAGGATGATGAACATCATCATCATCATATACGCACTGGGTGATCAAAAATATGATCCTGCCGAAAGTCCTGATGACGTCATCAGGATATCCGGGGCTTGTGTTAATCTTTGAAGCTGACGTCATCGTCATCATCATATTGGCGAACAGGATCATACCCTGGAAAATATCCTGCCGAAGGAGAAGGTGATGATGACGTCATCGTCATCATCATATTTGCAAAAGGTTATACTCGCCGGCAGGATGATACTACGAACTGTCGGGAAAGACTAACAAGATCATGATGATCTTGTTCAACATGACTTAAGGAATGAAAATCACCCTCCGCTTCGAAAGATAAGGTGATCATCATGATCACGCAAAAGGAGGTCAGGAGGATATTAGGAAATGTCGGGTCTCGAAATATCATGATGATGTTGATCACCAAGACTGTCGTGCGCGCGCAAATTATGCAGATGGCAGATTTCTCTAAGTAAGGTGATATTATAATATCAGCATGATATTATAATATGCTCGCGATGTTGGAATATCATGATGATGATGATGTTTCTAAGGTTACTCGACAGGTAAAACACACCTGCACTTAAGATTGACGTCCGGATGTTTCGGGACTGCATGATTTTTATCAGGTGATAGAGTAAGATCATGATGATGACCTTTGGCGATATAAAAGACCGCCTGACGGGAAAAGATTACTACGACTTAAACTTGACGTCCGGATGTTTCGACCTCAGGATATTATCGGGGGGCTTTCCAAATATCATGATGATGATGTTC
Source organism: Cunninghamia lanceolata (assembly GCA_027924645.1). Lineage (NCBI taxonomy): Eukaryota > Viridiplantae > Streptophyta > Pinopsida > Cupressales > Cupressaceae > Cunninghamia > Cunninghamia lanceolata. Next base: position 10,996,482 of record BSBN01001652.1, read on the forward strand.
ATATAGCAATTATCAGGTTTGACCAAAACTTTGACTGCTCACAAGTCCCTCATATGGACGAATTTTCAAGTGATGCAAAAGGCAAACCTGCATGGAATTTCAAGCTCTTTCTAACCATGAAGTCATAGAAACAAAATATGAACTTTGACAAACTAACCTCATGATGATGACCTACCTCATCCTGACCTTCATGATGATGATGCACCTGACTTATTTTTACCAAACCGCCAGAAACAGACAACACAAGCCAAAACAAAAGTTGGGTCCCTGTTTTGCCAAGTCAAAATGGGGCGTGTTGTGTAACCACACAACAACTTGCCACCAAAGAAAACAACAAAATTCAAATGATTCAAGTGATGTGATCACATTCATCTATAGTGTTCTAATTCTGTCTAAGTAAATCATCATGATTTTTGAATGATAAAATTTCATTATGGTGATAAAGCTAACAAAGAATCAGGTGTGTGCAGATGATTAATTATCCTCATCTTGAAAGCAAGTTGAAAACATAAGTAACTGGTGTTAAACTACATAGTTGGAGATCATCCCTCATAGCCAACCTGGATAGAGCCTTGCTGCCAGCAGGTGTCTATAACCCCGGAAAGGTTATCTATACAATCTCCCTAAGTAGAGCCCCACTGCCAGCAGGCGTCCATAGCCCCGGTAGAGTTACTTAGATGGCCTAATTTTATTTTGTTTCTGATTTTCCTTTAAAAATTTAAATTTGATATCATCATGTCTGCTCATTTGTACAAGGTGTAGTCACTTGCAGCTTTAGGTTGGAGATTGTATTGGTAGCAAGGGAGTCCCTTTAGATTTTTCACTTAACACCTATACTCATATCTTCAACAAACCCAAGGCTGTTAGGTGTTTCATTGTGTTTGATTCACTTTGGACAAGAAAAAGTACCCTGATGAAAAGACATCATAAACCTGATCATGAGTATTTATCAGAATGAATTACAATCTATATCTAAATCTGATCTCATCACTTGAATCCTAACAATTTAGTTATTTTCTTAGGTGATAAAGTGCATCATCCTGACTTACCAGAACAAGGTCCCAACCAACAAAAAACAACAACAACAAGCAAACACTGTACAAACAACTATACAAATATACAATATGATACACAAGACTGCCATGAAGTCACTCAGGCCTGGAAATAATGTTTGAGGAATTGTCCATTGACTGGCAACGGGACATCCTCACCTGTCAGGTTCTTAAGCCTATAAGTGCTGTCTCCTAAAATTTCAGAAATCTGAAAGGGACCTATCCATAGTCTATCGAACTTACCATGATCACCTTTCCTTTCATGGGCTTTATCCCACATCAGGACTAAATCTGATATCCTGAAAGCTTTAATTCTGGCTCTCTTGTCAAACCAGCGTTTGACAACAGCCTGATGTTTTGCAAATTGGTCAATTGCTTGGCTTCATTTTTCTTCCAGATGCATCAACTGAAGCAACCTGACTTCTTGTTTATTATCTATGCCTAGATAGTCTTGGGCAAACTGCAGAGTAGGAATTTTCAAGTTTACAGGGAGGATAGGATCTACCCCATATACTAGCTGGAAAGGTGAGTTTCCTAATGCAATTTTCATTCTAGTTCTGTCTACCCATAAGGCATACTTCAGAAATGAATTCCATTCTCTGGGATTTTTCTCTATCAATTTTCTTATGATACTCAGTAAATTCTTATTGGTGGATTCTGCTAATCCATTTCCCTGGGGATAGTAATTGGATGAGAACTTAAGTATGATCCCATGATCAAAAGCCCAACTTGACAATTTAGTGGAAATGAAGGCAGAACCATTATCACTTACCAATGCATAAGGAGTTCCATACCTGGTGACAATGTTGCTTTCCAGAAATTTAAAGACATCATCAGCAGTACAAGTTTTGCTGCTGATAGCCTCAGTCCATCTGGTACAATAATCAGTAATTGTTAGGACATACCTCTGGCCTGAAGAAGATGGAGGATTGATTGGTCCTATGAAATCCATGCCCCATTGTGCAAATGGGCGCTCCTCCATCACTGGCTGCAATGGTTGTGCAGCATATTTTTCTCTGTTGGCAGCAACCTGGCAAACATGACAACATTTAACATGATCAGCTGTGTCTTTAAAGATTGTAGGCCAGTAATATCCTGCTCTGAGGATTGCATGTGTTGTGGCCAACGCTGATCCGTGGGCAGTTCCAAACTTGTCATGTAGCTCTGTCAAAACTTTATTGGCTTCTGGTTTCTCTAAGCATCTCAGGTATATCCCTTCATAATTCTTTTTAAACAGGGCTCCTCCCTTCATCATATATTTCTGGGATCTCATCTTTAAGGCTCTTCTCTGTGAAGCCTGCATCCTCAAAGGACATCTTCCTGTGATCAGGATGTGCCTGATGCCTGAATACCATTCTTTATTGTCTTTCTCATCTATCACATACTGTTGACTAATGATGCTTGGATCAGTTTCAGATATCATCCGGCTCAGAGCCTGTCCTCTTACTAGCTTCATGGGTGTGATCTCCAAGTCATATTCTTGTAGTACCGTAATCCATTTGGCCCTTTTTTCACCAGGTTCACTCTGCATCAGCAGCATCTTTACTGCTGCATCTGGTACCACAGCAATCACTTTGCTCCTCAGTATATAATGTCTGAACTTTTTTACTGCTCTGACTAATGCAAGTGCCTGTCTTTCAACATCTACATATCTCAACTCAGCATCCCTGAAAGGACAGCTCATGAAGGCAATTGGTTTCTCTTCTTTATCTTCATTTCTTTGAGTTAACACTGCTGCAGAAGTATGTTCTGAAGCAAATGAGTAGATGTAGAAATCTTTTGTATAATCTGGACTAATGAGAACAGGAGCATCTGAGATGGCCTTCTTTATATCTTCAAAAGCAGCTCTGGCTTCTGGTGTCCAGTCAATTTGTGCATCTTTTTTCAACATGGCATTCAGTGGTCTGACAATCTCAGCAAAGCCAGTGATGAACTTCCTCACAAAATTTATCTTACCAAAATAAGATTTAAGCTCCTTTTTGCTTCCTGGAAGTGGTAATTTCATAATAGATTCCACCCTGTCAGGATCAATGATAATCCCATCTTCTGTGATTAGGTGGCCTAGTAACTTTCCTGTTGTGACCCCGAATATGCACTTCTTGGGATTCAAAGATATTCCATATTCTTCACACTTCTTCAGCACACTTCTGAGATCAGCAACATGATTTCCCCTTTCTTTGGAGAACACTGTCAGGTCATCCATGTAGATGACTATACATTTTCCTATTAAGCCTCTGAAGGCTATGTCCATTGCTCGCTGGAATGTAGCTCCAGCGTTTATCAATCCAAACGGCATACGTCTATATGCAAATATCCCCCATTTTGTGGTGAAGGCAGTCTTTAATCTGTCAATTTTATCAACCATCACTTGGTTGTATCCTGAAAAACCGTCCAAGAAGGACATCATCTTGGCTCCATTTACCATCTGCAGAACTTCATCCAAAGAGGGCAAAGGATAATTATCCTTTTCTGATGCTCTGTTCAGGTTCCTGAAATCCACACACAATCTGATGTCTCCATTCTTCTTCCTGACTGGTACCAGATTTGCCACCCAAGTGGAGTGCCTTACAGGAAAAATTATTCGGGCATTCAACAACTTCTTGACCTCCTCAAGGATGATAGGCTCAAGCAGAGCATTGACTGGCCTCTGCTTCTGTCTGAAAGGTTTTGCATCTGGCTTGAGGGGTATAGTATGAGTTATGACAGAAGTGTCATACGTCTTCAGCTCGTCATAAGTCCATGCAATTACATGTATATAATCCTTAAGGGCTTGAGTTATTCCATCTAACTCTTCAGGTGTACAAACCTTACCCAACAAGACATTCTTCTTGTCATCAGCTTGTCCAATATTCACCTGTGAATATTGACCTCCATCTGCCTTAGGCAAATCCTTATGTTTGAGCATATTATCCAGATCAAAGGCTCTTTCTAACTCAATCATACCTTTGGGAATTGTGTTGCCAGGCAACTCTAAAATCTCATCTTCTTCCCAGACATGATCTTCCATACCATTTTCATCTATGATCTGAGCTTCAAATACATCTCTGTTTGATATGAAATCCAGGATGTGCTGATCATCATCAAACACTTGGAGATTAGTCACATTGTCAGGTACCGAAGGTACTGACACCAATTCTACTGCAAATCTCTTCAGACCAGATATAGACAGTGGTTCCAGCGTACTGGCGGCCTGAGCAAGTGCATCTGCCCTTTGGTTCTGTTCTCTTGGCACGTGAACGAGGTTGAAGGCATCAAAGTCTTCAATCAGGTCCCACACACGATGTCTGTAATTTGACAGCTTTCTGTAGTTACAAGAGTAAATTCCTCGCACTTGTCTTACAACTAGTTCCGAATCTCCAAAGACATGCAGGATCTTCACCTTCTTCTTATGGGCAAACAACAGTCCATGAATCAGAGCTTCATACTCTGTGACATTATTAGTGCAGGGGAACTGTAATCTGTAAGCTGCTAAATGGGATTTCCCTGATGGATCAGTAAGGTCAATCCCTACTCCAGAACCTTGCTTAGATTTGGATCCATCAAACCTCAGGATCCAAGGCCTATCTTCAGCGGGACATTTATTTGAACTTTCTTTTTTCTTTGCAGCTCTGGCTGCTGCTCCGCCTGATATCCACCTTAACTTAGGTGTGTCATCTTCAAGCTTCTTCTTTCCTTTATCCGATGAGCCTGATGGCTTTTCTGTTTTCTCTTCAATCCTAGCAGGAGGATGATGTTCAGCACATACAACTGCATGCTTCTTCAAAATGTGCAAGCACAGTGAGCAAGTGGTTTCTGAGTGAGGCGCCTCATGCAGCCTACACCAACTTTTGATTAAAACCTCCTGGGGAGATCTACACTGTTGTGTCATTTTTTTATTTCTTTAACCAGAAATTCTTCGAACTTCGTCAGGTTACTGCCTTTATCCTCATCAGACAACTCGTAATCCGGTTCCATGAAGCAATCACTACCAGGAGTGATCTCTTCCTTTCTCGCATCATTTGTCTGATTGGACACCAGGATCTCTTCTGTTTTTCGGATATGATCCTCATCAGGATCCGTTGACTCTTCTGTTCCTGCAGAAGACAAATAAAAATTAGTATCATCATCATCATCAGATGTAGCACTCACCTCGGAATATGATGATGATGCTTCACTATACGTCTGCTCCAGCATGATCATGTCTAAGCATGGTTCGCAAGTCTTTTCCGAGTGTGCTTCTCCATGCAATCTGCACCATCCGTCAATCAAAATATCATTAGCAGGTATATTTAATAATTGACAACGTTTTATCTGAGTAGATAAATGCATCTGAAAATCCCTGAAGCGATCTATTTCATTCTCATTATCAGGATCATTACTAAGTTCTACAACTGGCATATCCTCATGATAATCATCATCATGATGATGATGAACATCAAGCATCAGGACCTCTTCTATTTGGACAGTTTGCGGCCTGATGTGATAAACTCCAGGTTCTACGTTTACATACATGATCTCATTTGTTCTATTATATTCGGTGATCATATGTTTCATCCTAGGCTCAGCATCAATCCTGATCTGATTAGGTATACCTTTCCATGGCAACCACATGTGACTGAAGTCTGTGGACATGTATCCGTTAAGCGTTTTAGACCAGTCCCGGCTAAGCAACATCCCATATGTATCAGGTATGTCAACTACCTGAATGTCAATGTAATACTGGATCCTAGGATCAGACGCTAGCTGCATGTGAATATGAGTGAGTTCTCCTACGACACTTACTTCTGTCTTGTCCAGTTGAGTGACCTTCTTTAATGATTTAGCAGGATGCAGTCCTAATGCGTTGCATATTGACAAAGGCATAACATTAGTTGAGGCTCCTGAATCAACTAAACAGTTGTGCAAATTCTTACTGAACATTCTTATGGTGAGGAGAAACGGAGGTGATTCAGTTTTATCTCTGTACAAGGTCATGTGAGAGGTTTCAGCAGCTTGGACTGTGGCTGACACTTTGGGCTTGACAGTGCTATCTTTAGCAGTATGGTCTCTGCTATTGGATTGACTCGAAAGGTGATTATCCTCTTTAGAAGCAGGATCATCCAGCGACTTCATGAATGCCTTTTTGATGGCAGGAGTTTTCAGTAACTCAGATAGGGACAGGCTGATCTTGATTTTCTTCATTTCATCAGCCAAATAGCTGACTAACTTGTCAGACTCATGAGGTGCACCTGCGACTTTTGTTACTGTGTTTTGAGGAGACAAGTACTGAGCATTCACCTTAGGGAACCCAGGGTTATTGCTAGCCTTAGGATCAGGGGGTGTGTTGAAGTTATTTGGAGGTAGAGATGATGTCAATGGACCGGCAGGTCTGTTGGCATTACTCCTCAGGTTATAATTATGCTTACCAGGGTATTGCTGCTGGTATGCATGTACTTCCTCATGCTCTCTTGTAGGTTCATTTTCATCCTCAAAAGGGAAGACATAATTTGCTTCAAAGGTTAAGGCAGATTCTTCACAGGTCCGATTATAATCCTGATGAGGCTGATTAGTGTAGGTTTCCAGCACAAAAGCTGAGTCATATCCACAAGGAACTATTTCATTTCCTTCTGCCTGAGGTGGATTTCCAGAAGTATTAGACACTTCAGTCTGAAAGATGCTGGCAGCAATCCTAAATTGTGGACAATCTAATTCTGCATGTGCATTGGTGTTGTGAATCCTGCACCAATTGGTAAGGGCTGCCTCAGCAAGATTGACTCTAGTAGTCTGTTTGGCTTCACCAGGAGGCTGATTGTCTAGGGGTGATGGTAATGAACCATTATTTGGCCTGGAGTTCCACACTCTAGGCTGCCTAGGAGGATTATTGTTATTTGCAGCACTACTGTTGAAGTTATTGTTGTATCCTCTGTCAGGGTAATTTGGTCTGTCATTGGAATAACTCCTATTCTGACCTGACTGTGAATAAAACCCTTGATTTCTCAAGTGTGTTACTTCTGTGGTGAGCTTTCTCAACTGAGCAGCAATTTCTTTGATTTCCTCTTTCTCCTCTTGAGCTTTGGCCACTACATTTTCAGGCTGAGGCTGGAAAAAGGAAGATCCATGGTTATTATGAGATAGATCTGTACCCTGAGGTGTCTGAGTATGTGCAGGATATTGTGGCAATTGGCCATTTCCATTAGGAGGAGGCATGATACTCAATGGAGGTACTTGCAAGGGTGCAGGCATGATTGCTGGGGGCATTACTGCTCCATTTGGATATTGTGCAGGATATTGCGAAGGATAAGCTGCAGGATACTGTGCTGGATATTGTGACTGCATGCCAGGCAAAGCAGGGAATGCTATATTTGGAGTAGGAGCAGGTATCAGCTGTTGATTTACCTTGATAGCTTCTTGAAAAGCTCCTGTCAATGTGGTGATCGCAGGATGTGTTCTCCTGATGAACATGGCGGTTAACGGATCCAGGGCTGAATAATAAATACTTCTGGCAGCATCATCAGCCACCACATATGGGGTAACTAGCTTGGACAACATTTTCTGGAACCTAGCATTGAAATTTGCAATAGGTTCATGCTCCAATCTCTTAATTGTGGCAAACAGGTGGTAATTCATGGATGGATCAATAGGGACCTTGAATCTGTCAAGAAAGGCCTTCTCTAAGACAGCCCACGAACCTACAGAAGATTGACCAAGACTGATGAACCAATTATAAGCCTCTTCCCCTAAGGCAAAAGGGAATAATCTGCACACCACATCCTGATGTTCTATTCTGGCTCTGCAGCAAGCTTCTTTAAACGTCCTGATATGATCATCCGCATCCTGATAAGGATGGTATTTTGGACAAAGCTTGTCCGGATACTTTGGTAACTCATGATACGCAGTAAAGGTCAATGGTGATTCTGCTGCAAAGAACGACATTGCAACCTGAGGGGGCTGAACTGGTGGTGCAGTTGGCTGAGGTTGGACTAAAGGTATACCCTGAGGTTGAACAGAAGGTGTCACTGGAATACCTGAAGGTATTTGCAAACCAACAGGAGTTACAGGAGGAGGTCCTGGTGAAGCTCTGGACGTACTAGACTCTGGAGTATGGTGAACGTCTACAGTCCTAGGTCTAAAACCTCTAACAGGCAATTCTTCGAAAATTTCACTATGTCTAGACCTGGTATTTATCCTGTGAGCCAGGATTTCTCGATTTGGAGGCCAATTAGCTGAAACTTTGCAAATATTGGCTGGATTCCACCGGACGAGGTGATATTTGCGGTCAACTTGCAAATCAGACTGAATATTTACGTGATATTTGCGAAGATACTGCAAATATGACAGGATATTGGGATACTTCGACCAGTAGCACCAGATCTCGCGGGTTTAAGGCTCAAATTCTCAAAGCTTGAACAAATTCATGCATCTTTGGCCAATATTTAGTGAATCTAAAGAAATCTACTGTAAAGCTTGCAATATTTATGTGAAATTTGGAAATCTTTACACAGAATGTGCAAATACAAACTTGTCGCAGCAAATATTTATGCAATTTGATGAAATTCACAAATGATCTGAAGTTACCCTACTCTGAGCGTCATCAAACCTGGAAATACTGATGATGAACGTGATCTTCCGGACTCTGCCCTCCTTCTAGCACCAATTTATGTTCGTCATGATGTTAGTCATTCGCAAACATAGAATAAAAGTTACACAACAACCTTTACTCATCTTGAAAGATACGATGAATTCAAAGAATTCATGATCCCAAGTCTCCGTTGATTAGGTCTTAATCTACTGACGTTACTCAGTGGTTGATGTGTGTTGCTGTTTTCCATTCAGGGGCCTTACGTGTTTCTGCACTGTTCATCATCATCATCTTCAAATATCCTGCTCTGGATGTTCGCTCTGCAAGTCTCCAACGATTCTACTTCTGCACTGTAAATTTAGTCAAATAATGTGCATACAGGCCGATATTTGCATGATTTCTATCATTATTTATGATTCTTTGCATGATATTTTCAATACTACATGCATTTAACCAAATATGCTAAGGATCTTCAGTTACCTACGGGATTTCAGCATATTTCACTGTTTCTGCTTGTTATTTATCATGATTTGCAGTTATGGTGATGAATTAATGAAATTGAAAAAAGGAAAAGGGTTAGAGAGTGAGATTCCCAAAATTACTGGACTTAGATCACTGATTCACATACAAGCTCCCATACTTGCAATGAAAAGAAGGAAAACTAGAAATCATACTTCACCAGGACAATCCACAAATCCGCATGATCTAGTGCAAAGCTTCAAAGGAAAGTTGACAACAATATGTAATGAAATGAAAGCGCTTCCAGTTGAACACAGCATTCACCAGTACATATCCAGAAATCAACAGAAGATTACGTAAAATTTACAATCAGGATGTAATCTGGAACTTCGTATTCATTTAGTATGCTCAAGAACAGGTACATTTACAGTGATCTGAAGAAAGAACCTTGACATTTCAACAATTCTATCCTCATTAGTCTCAGTAATCCGATCTTCTAACTTATTCTACAGTAATTGACTCTTTGCGCCAGATGCGTCTGTGTATTCTAATGTATTCCTCCTTTTAAAATGACAAGCTCTGGATGTTATATAGAACAACTGCCAGAAAACGGTTACAATGATCCAAGGATCAGGATCCTCTCAAAACAAACAACGGCCCAGATGAAAAGCACATGCTTCGTCAGTTAGCAAATGTACAGCTGGCACAGAATATTCCAGCATCTTCAACTTGATTCGGCCTCCAGCTGGCGAACAGCATATTTGACAATATCCTCCTCATTTCTGGCTCATGTTGACTCCATGCGCAACTTTGTAATGCTCAGCCTCAGCAGCATCATCATGATCTCAACGCTCAGCTTCAGCAGCATCATCATGATCTCAACGCTCAGCTTCAGCAGCATCATGACTTCAATGTTCAGCTTCAGCAGCATCATGACTTCAATGTTCAGCTTCAGCAGCATCATGATGATTTCCTGCAAGTAAACAGACAAACATTAGGTTCATCATCATCATGATAAACAACAGGAAGTAAACACTTTATTAAACATACCTCCCCATGTGCAGCTACAGGCAATCAAGCTCTACCTGTGAAAAATATGCACTAAATGCATAAACAGCATGAAAACAACCAGGTCAACCCTCGTTGACCAAAATTCAGGCAGTCGGGCTTTCAAATTTCCATCGCTTCATGTTTTTGCCCATTTTCTTGTATATCGGGTTCAAAATATGATGATGATGATCTCAAATTATACAAGGAAACAATCGCCTTTCAACCATCCTTAGAAACCGGCCTTGCATCATCATCATATTTGCATCGGCGTGACTACATATGATCAGGGTGACAATTTTACCTTATGCCGACGGCAACAGTTATACCGACGCCAAAAAAATCATGATGATGACCAACTACATATCCTCAAAGTGGCCGCAGGATATCACAAAATATGATGATCCTCCTTTCCTAATGCTCTGATGAAAAGCACATCAGGATGTTTTGCTCTTGCACATTCGGGAAAGAAAGACATCGTCATCATCATCATGATGAAGACAAACAGGAGGACTTGGAAAATGATCCTGCCGCTGAGGAAAATCATGATGACGTCATCGTCATCATCAGGCTTGGTTAAAATGCAAAGGGATGACGTCACCGTCATGTTTCGTTTAAGATCAGGAGGTAAATGGAATATCGGGTTCCCTCTAAGGAAGATGATCAGGTCATGAAAGCAGTATGACCCCTTTTTCGGCTAAGGCGATTCGCTCAAAAGATCAGGATGATGAACATCATCATCATCATATACGCACTGGGTGATCAAAAATATGATCCTGCCGAAAGTCCTGATGACGTCATCAGGATATCCGGGGCTTGTGTTAATCTTCGAAGCTGACGTCATCGTCATCATCATATTGGCGAACAGGATCATACCCTGGAAAATATCCTGCCAAAGGAGAAGGTGATGATGACGTCATCGTCATCATCATATTTGCAAAAGGTTATACTCGCCGGCAGGATGATACTATGAACTGTCGGGAAAGACTAACAAGATCATGATGATCTTGTTCAACATGACTTAAGGAATGAAAATCACCCTCCGCTTCGAAAGATAAGGTGATCATCATGATCACGCAAAAGGAGGTCAGGAGGATATTAGGAAATGTCGGGTCTCGAAATATCATGATGATGTTGATCACCAAGACTGTCGTGCGCGCGCAAATTATGCAGATGGCAGATTTCTCTAAGTAAGGTGATATTATAATATCAGCATGATATTATAATATGCTCGCGATGTTGGAATATCATGATGATGATGATGTTTCTAAGGTTACTCGACGGGTAAAACACACCTGCACTTAAGATTGACGTCCGGATGTTTCGGGACTGCATGATTTTTATCAGGTGATAGAGTAAGATCATGATGATGACCTTTGGCGATATAAAAGACCGCCTGACGGGAAAAGATTACTACGACTTAAACTTGACGTCCGGATGTTTCGACCTCAAGATATTATCGGGGGGCTTTCCAAATATCATGATGATGATGTTCATATAGCAATTATCAGGTTTGACCAAAACTTTGACTGCTCACAACTCCCTCATATGGACGAATTTTCAAGTGATGCAAAAGGCAAACCTGCATGGAATTTCAAGCTCTTTCTAACCATGAAGTCATAGAAACAAAATATGAACTTTGACAAACTAACCTCATGATGATGACCTACCTCATCCTGACCTTCATGATGATGATGCACCTGACTTATTTTTACCAAACCGCCAGAAACAGACAACACAAGCCAAAACAAAAGTTGGGTCCCTGTTTTGCCAAGTCAAAATGGGGCGTGTTGTGTAACCACACAACACCTACTTTTCAAACAAGGAATCTACCAACCCAGGTGATATCATTTTGGTTTGCGTGTCTTTATTTCATTTTTGGGTTTGATTTTGTTGAGTTTGGGTTAAAATTTGATCTTTGTTTGTTTTGATCTTAGTCACTTTCTACCCAACATAGAAATATTGACTCATATTTGCAAATTGGAAATAACTGACTGTAAAGATCAGACTAAAAGACCACAAGGTTGGGATATTCATAGTCAGATTCCTCAAATTGTCAAAAATAGGTGGAATCCTTTCACAAATACTCCAAATTCAAACATACGATTAAGTAATTTGAAAATACCTTCACCTGAGCACAGGAAATGATGTCTAGATGAAAAATCCTTTCAAATTAACTTACGGGCCCTCCTTCTAGCGCCAATTCTATTGATGTTGATTGTTAGTCAAAACAACATGAAATTCTTCTATCTATCATTTTGATTATTTTTATTAAGTTATTTCATGATTATTTTGATTAGTTCTTCTGAAATTATCTTCAATTTAATCAAATTGAACTAATCTTTGCTTAATTTTGCTTCTGCACTGTAAAGTTCTTTGAATGATGTGCATATAAGCATGTATTTCTATGATTCCTATCATTATTTGTGTTCATTTGCATGATATTTTCTATTTTGTATGCACTTTGTCTAAATATGCCTATGATCTTCATGTATTTATGGATATCAACATATTATATGATAATATGCTTATTATTTTCTGTGTATTTGCAGTTATAGTGACAACTGAAATGAATGAATCTTCAGTCATTGATCCACATATATCCTTGATACTCTCATGAAGAGAAGAAAATCAAACCATATTTTCACCAGGTCATTCCACAGCTAGATATGATTGATGGGAATCTTCAAGGAAAAGATAAAACAACATTCACAAATTGAAATGCATGCCAAGGGATGCAGAAAATCACATGAACATCAAGATATCATACACAAATTACAAAGGATCTACGATTGTTTGTAATAACAAATCTTCATCTTCATTAGGTATGCAAAAGGAGTATATATTTACAATTGACTTTGAGAATTGGTCATGACATTCAACAATCCAATCTCAATTAAGCTTCCAAATAATCTACAATTGATATTCTCCATCCTTTTATAGGACAAGGATGAGAATCAGTTACAAAAGCTCCAATGATCAAGATTTATCTATTACAATCAACGGTTCTCCTTATTTTGACTTAGTCAAAATACCAAAACATGTGGCACAAGTTGCCAGTTGGCAACTATCAGGTAAGATATAGCTGGCACTCTATTATATTCTAGGATCATTGACTTAGTCAATCAAACTGTAAGTGACAAAATGACAAAATATCCTAGATGGCATTTGTTGCAACACCCTCTTCATTCAGATGTATCCTCTTCATGTACCTGCATCCCTACATTTAACTTTTTATGATTATCATATGCTTGTACAAAAGTATCCACTTGGAATTTATTGATTGTATGAGCCCTCAACTTAGTATATTTTAGCGCTCTTATCTATTCATCCAAAGATTCCAGCATAGATGTCTTGTTATCTGCTTCTTTATCATATATCTTTACCTTCACATTCAGCTCAGACATCTCATCCATGACATCTTCCATAAAGAGCCCTATTGGATCTTCTACTACTTCTTGAAATTTATCCTTGAAAATCTAGATGGCATCATCTATCTCTAGCATTTCTTCTTCTATTATAGCATCTTCTAGCAATTCTTCCAATACCTTCATCTCATCAGCTAACAAGTCATGGTCTTTAGTTTGAGTGTCTCTCACTTTAGTCATGCTAGCCTTTAATACTTCCAATTCATACTTTATCTCAGTCATCCAAGTATCCATGAGTGGCAAAGCTACATGGGTGATAATTTTATTTTTCAATAACTCTTCATTTGTCATCCCCATGGCTCCTTTGAGTCTTACCATTACATAATTGCACTTTGGTATCCTCTGAGTGAATTCGCTCTTCAAAGAATCAATGCCATTTTTTAGGTTGGACAATGTGTCCCAATTGGACCTGGAAGTCCTTATTAGCTTTTCTCCAGATGCCATGAATCTTATGAACCACTTGTCCATAATATGAAATTGGTTTTTTTGTATATCTAGACTAGCTATTTCTTCTTCACTTATTAATGTCAATACAGCGGGCTTCTCTGTAGCCTCTAGGGTGGATGCCAAGATCTCTGGCTTCACTAATCCATGTATAAATTGTTGTAATTGAGCATTTTTCTCCTTAAGCTCTTTCTTTCTAGCTTTGAGCTTCCTTATTTTAGCCACTATTGCTTCAATACTTTCAATATATTCTTGTATTTCTTGTTCTGTAGTGACATGACCCAAGTCAATTTGTGTCACTTGGAACTCTTGTGGCCTGATTTCTCCTATGGGCTTGTCTACTACGAGAACAACAACTTGAGATATTCTCTTTCCTATTTTTAGATCCCTCTTGATAGTGGAGACTGTCCTAGCTCTCAATTTAGATTTGTTTAGATCAAGAGTAAATAAAGACTTGAAATCAAAAGGTACCCGATGCTCTTGTGATTAGCCTACTTCTGATGAAATCAATGATAATGTAGCTGATTAAGATGCTCTTTGATCTAATTGCTCAATTTTAGCATCCTATATTTCCTTGTCTTTATTGACTTCCTTGTTGCCACCAAGATCCTTCACATTTTCTTATTGCCTTTCATCTTGATCTTATTTTTGTTCTTCTCTAGCATCCAACTTATCTTTCTAAGGCATATGGTCTTCTTGCCTTTTCTCTATAGGAGGCTAATTATCTTGTGTCTTATCACCTTGTTCTCCTAGAAATTTGTCATCCTTAGGCTCTTGGCCTTTATTTTCCTAATCATCATGATGATGTTCTTTCTCATGTTCATCAACCTTATCTCCTATAGTAACAAGTGATCCATAAACACTTTCTTGTTCAAGCTTATCCATCAAGATATCATGTTGTGCTATTTGTCCTTGTGTGTTTTTGTCTTTAGGGACATCTGAGTGTGCTCCTCCCTCTTGATCATCATTATTCTTATTATCCATCTCCATAGAAATATTCTCATGCTGCCCTTGGCTATCTTTAATAGCCTCTTCTTCATTGCTTCCCTTCTCAGGCACATAGGTCAAATTGTCCACTTCCAAGCTAGTAAAATTCTCAATTAATGTATTGAGAGGTCCCATATGTACCTCTACTTGAATGGATTCTTCTCTTCTTTTTCCTCATCACGTGACTCCACTGATGTGTCACCCTTATCTGTAGCTTCTATATGTTGCAACATGGTCTCAATAGGGTGATTGGTGATATCCTTGAACACCTCA
Source organism: Cunninghamia lanceolata (assembly GCA_027924645.1). Classification (NCBI taxonomy): domain Eukaryota; kingdom Viridiplantae; phylum Streptophyta; class Pinopsida; order Cupressales; family Cupressaceae; genus Cunninghamia; species Cunninghamia lanceolata. Next base: position 11,011,709 of record BSBN01001652.1, read on the forward strand.
TCTTCAGTTATATCAATGGTCTGACTCAATGGGAGGGCCTTTGTAGCTTCTTCTTCTTGAACTTTACTTTTGGCCTCATGTGCCATCTCAGTTTTCACCTTGACAATTGTTTCTACTAGCACTTCATGTTGTAGTTCCTTGACTACATTCAATGCTGGATCAACTAATCCTGATGCTACTACTGATGGTGGTGAAATAGACCCCCTCATACTAGGGCTCTGATATCTAGATTTATTCAGTACCTTAAATCCCTACAACACATCACTTCTTTTCTTCTTCTTTAGTTTTCCAAGAGGAATCTTATCTTCTTCATCATCACTATCCTCCTCCCCTACAATAGTTCTAACTAGACTTTGCTCTATATCCTCTATCATTTTCTCCTGTGTGGTTGGTACTTGATGTGCAGGCACAAGAATTGCCTTAAGCACAGGTCTTGTAGGAGGAGAGAAGGGTTGGTACACCAAAGATACTCCTTTAGATGTAACCTCTACTACTGCTACAGATGAACTGGGCTCAATCACCTTAGTCCCAAGGATTTGCCTTTTGTGTATAAGGAAATCATCAAAGCCAGGCTCCTCTCTTTCTTTCATCTTCTTCTTTTTGTCAAAGGTGATAGCAATGCCCTTTCCCTTTAACCCATTAACTTTCTTATCAACCAAAATCTTTGTCCTCACCATGACCTTGTTAGTGAGGACATCTATAGTTGTTTCTTCCTCTTGCTTCAAATCAAGAGCAGAAACTATTGCATTATATATATTTTTCTCTTCATATTCAGGATCCATGAGGTCATTATCATCCTTCTTGATTTGGGGAGGTACCTTAGGTTGGCCTATGGTCCTTATTTGGTCTAGTGTTAACCTTTGGTATTCTCTCTTTCTCACCTCATGTTCATCATCACAATTTTCCCAGTAGTCTTCAAGGTGGACACTATACTTATACTTCTTGTTAAATCTTAGTTCGATCCTATGGTAAGGATCATAATCTCTAGCTAGAGGAAATAATTTAAAATTTAAACTTTGCAGGTCTACCTCTACCTTCTTTGCAAATTGCTTGAGTGGCCAAATCTTGGATCATAATCGCTGGCTAGAGGAAACTAGTTGATATCAATGGGGAACTTCTTGTATGGCATCCCTTCTTTGACCTTTGACATTTCAAATGTGGGCAATTGTTGCCTCATCATCTCCATTAATACTACCGTGTCTGAAGGGTATCTTGGTAGTATATATGGTTTCCCACTGAAACCCTCCATCCAGATGTAGGAATATGTTATGGCCTGGATGAACCAAGAGCCATATGTGTCGATTGCTTGAGTGGCTCCTATTGAAAACCACTTGGTTCGATCCGCCTCCATGAGCCTTACTATGTGCATTGAGAAGCAATCATTAACAATCTTGTAATTCTGCACTGATAACCTCCTCTCCAATTGGGAATAGTGTTCCCAAGGAGTTTTCTCATTAGGTAACTTACCCATCTTTCCTACAACTTTCAATCCATCAAATGTGCCTTTTCCTGCATAGGCATATACAAGGTAGGAGATCATTCTGAAAACTAAGCCGCTACCATTGTTCCATTTGAGCATTTCGTCATGCATTGTATCACTAATGATTTTGGCCCATTAGACCTTTGCATTCTCCTCCTTATACTCAATAACCATTCTCATTAACCCAAACATCCAGGGCTCAAAGGTTCCACAATTTGCTAGTCCCCTCATCTAGCTAAGCATGAAAATTATGTACTGGACTTCCTCATTGAAGTCAAACTTATACAGATGTTGCACCATTTTGGCTGTAACCCTAGTAGTGTTATCAGGACCTCTCCATCCTTGATATATTACTTTTCTACAAACCTTAATGTTATCTTCAAATTCCTTAGCCAATGCATCTAAGTCTGGCACATACATAGGTTGAGATACTGGAAAATGAAATACTTCAGCGATGCCATCCACAGATAGATCGGTGTACAACCTTTCTTGCTTCTCCACCTTCCTTATCATGATGTCATAGTTCTGTGCACATTCCATTATAAGCTCAAAAGCTTCTGTGGCGTATGGAAATCTAGCTGCATGATATAACCCATAAGTTACTATGTTTTGTAGAATGGAGTCATCCTCCCTGGCATTAATCCAAGCTCTAAATGCCTCAATATTAGTGTTACCACAATGTGTATCTTCCTGGATGCCTAGTTTGTTGTATATGCTACAAGCTCTAGGGAACATGAGGGGTTTGAATTCGGCATCTTGCTTCTCCATGTGTGGTTGAGACATCTTGTCCTACAAAACAAATGTATCAGTTTCAACAACAATATATATATATTTCATCTGGGGTTAGCATAATGTTAATTTCTCATTTTCTAACAAATGCTCAAACCCTACGAATTGATTACTGCATCATTTATCCTAAAAAAACATGATTTATCCTTTTCAACATGATTACTACATGATTCACACAAAGTAAATAGAAAGATAGGGCTTTTTGCATACCTATGTGTACTTCTTTAACCTATAATCGAAGTAATAATGATTGAATTACCATTTTGAATGAAGTTCTCCTTTGCAATGTCATGCTCTGGTTTGGCTCTAGTTCTTAACAAGATCTAATAGTGAAAATAAGGGCTCTCGAATGCAATTATGTTTAATTATGACAAAGAAATCCCCTTTTACCTTAAGTAGTTCATGATTTTAGGTCTTATTAATTGCATCAAAGCAATTTAATAGCCTTTTTTTAGCAAGATTGCAAATGTTCGTCACAGGTGTCCATTGGCACGCATTCAAATTTAAATGCCAATGACCTTTTGCATCACATTAAATGTGAAAAGTGTAGGTATATGGAAGTGGATATCCTGCTGAGGAAAATCCATGTGGATATCAAAATATGAATATCCAGATGATGTCGTCATAGGTTAGGTCAACCTTTGTTGACAAAGAAATTATCATTGGGTTCAAAATATGTTCACAGTAAGTCAAGATATGCATATGGACAAGTGTCATCATCTCGCAAAAGCACAAAGAATCTTTCCTACTGAAAAGATTCTCCTGTGAGGATGCGCTACCATCTGATCTAGGTCATGGATATCGGGTTAAGGCTTGGACATTATAAGCACAAAATATGCATCTGGTCAGAATATCTGGATGACATTAGCAGGAAGAAAGTCTTTCATCATGGAAAAATAAGGTGATGTCATCAGGATGGGGATATTAAAATAAGATCTGGATAATGGGAATAAAAAATATTCCTATGGCTTAAGGTCATGATGACGTTAGAATATGGTATCCTTTATATCGCGCAGGGGTATGATGATGTCATCAGGATATGGATGTTAAAAAAAATGTTTGAATACTAATTTAAGATCCAGATGCTATGTAATATCTTGATAACGTAAGAAAATTCAGCCTTCTTCATAAGGCTGAGATAATGTGACATCATCTAGAATGGGATGTTAAAATAAGATCAAGATATTAGAAAAGTTAATATCCGTGCGCTTTAATATCCGGATGATGTCAGCATGCTCAGAGTTCTTTCCTTAATGTCATCTTTTTCTTCTTAGATCTTGGCTACTACATTGTCTTGTTGTGGCTGGAAGAAAGAACTGCCATTGGTATTTTGTACAGCATCCTGAGGTAAATGTCTAGGTTGAGGGATGATTTGTCCATTACCTTGAGGAGGCATAATGCTAAGTGGAGGCACTTTCAATGGATTAGGCATTATGGCTAGAGGCATCAAGGGCCCATTAACTTGTGGTTGACTAGGATATGCAGGATATCCTGAGTTAGTGGTAAAACGAGGTGTTAACTACTAGCTAACTTTGATAGCTTCTTCAAAAGCACCTACTAGAGATCTTATGGAAAGATGTGTCCTCATAATGAACATGGATGTCAAGGGCTCTAGGGCTGAATAGTAAATTGATCTGGCTACCTCATCCCCTACATTACAAGGAGCCACTAGCTTGGAGTATATCTTTTGGAACCTAGCATTGAAGTTAGAGATTAACTCTCTCTCAGCTCTGTTAATGGTAGCAAAAAGGTGATATGTCATAGCGGGATCTATGGGTATTTTAAATCTTCCTAGGAAAGATTTCTGCAAAGCATCCAAAGTAGCTATGGAAGATCGAGTGAAACTAATATACCAGTTGTATGCTTCCTCTCCTAGAAAATAAGGGAACAATCTACACAGAACATCCTCATACTCTATTCTAGCCCTAAAACAAGCTTCCTTATAAGTTCAGATGTGATCGTATGCATTCTGATAAGGATGATACTTCGAACAAATCTTGTCCATATTTTTAGGCAAAGGATGATATGCTACAAAGAGCAAGGGTGAATCAACTACAAAGAGAGACATTGTAGGGTGTCTTGGAGGTATTGGAGGTGTTATTGGAGATACTGGAGGTATCACAACCGGTACCACTAGAGTTATTGGTGAACTTGGACCAGGACTGTGATGGATATTTGTTGTACAAGGTCCAAATCTAAAGATTGGTAATTCATCTAAAGGTCCAGTGGATCTTGACCTGGTATTAGGTTTGTTAGCCAGTGTTTTACAACTCAAGGTGAACCTTGTATATTTTGACACAATCTTTGCACATAATGGATATTTACTCCTTTAGACTGGATACTTATGATCAAATGTCCAAATCGATAGGATATTTGTATGATATTTGTAGAAAATACAAATATTTACTCAAATTTGTAAATTGGAAATAGATGACTATAATGATTAGAATAAAAGACCACAAGGATGAGATATTCATAGTCAGATTCTTCAAATTGTCAAAGATAGGTGGAATCCTTACACAAATACTCTGAATTCAAACTTACGATTAAGTAATTTGAAAATACCTTCACTTGAGCATGGGAAATGATGTCCAGATGAGAAATCCTTTCAAATTAACTTACAGGCCCTCCTTCTAGTGATAATTCTATTGATGTTGATTGTTAGTCAAAACAACATGAAATAAAAGTTACACAACAACCTTTATTTATCTTGAAAGATATGATAAATTTAGAATGAATTTACGATCCCAAATCTCCATGCATTAGTTCATAATGATCTGACATTACTCAGAGGTCAAGATATGTGTTGTTATTTTCCATTCAGGGGCCTTACGTTTGATTTTGGATTTGTAATCTGATATCTAGATGTTATTCTATTTCACCTGCTCTATATGAATTCTCAACAAATGATATCAAATCTTACAATAATTAACTAGTTCATGCAAATATTTATGTAAGTTTGATCAATTCTTTTATCTATCATTTTGATTAAGTTATTTCATGATTATTCTAATTAGTTCTTCTGAAACTCTCTTCAATTTAGTCAAATTGAACTAATCTCTGCTTAATTTCACTTCTGCACTGTAAATTTCTTTGAATGATGTGCATATAAGCATGTATTTCTATGATTCCTATCATTATTTGTGTTCATTTGCATGATATTTGCTATTCTGTATGCACTTTGTCTAAATATGCCTATGATCTTCATGTATTTATGGATATCAACATATTATATGATGATCTACTTATTATTTTCTGTGTATTTGCAGTTATATTGACAATTCAAATGAAATTTAACAAAATTGAACTAAAGATTTCTAAATTTACTGAAATGAATGAATCCTTGATACTGTCATGAAGAGAAGAAAATCAAATTTCACCAGGTCATTCCATAGCTAGATATGATTGATGTGAATATTCAAGAAAAAGATAAAAACAACATTCACAAAAAGATTTTATTAAATTGAATTTTGATGGTGCCAGTCGAGGTAGTTCAGGGCTTGCAGGTGCAGGTTGTGTTTTAAGGAATTGTGCAAAAGAGGTTCTTAAAGCTCTCTCTCTAAAATTGGGTCACTGCACTAATAATGAAGCAGAAGCCCTTGCCTTAATTGTGGGTTTAGAAATGGCTCTCAATATCCATATTAAGAATATTGTTATTGAAGGAGATTCTTTGATTATTATTAATGCTTTTAAAATTAGATCTTCACCTTCCTGGAAGCTTAATTATTTCATTCAGAAGGCAGTCAATTTGCTAGATTTATTTGACTCTTTTCAAAGCCTTCATACTTTCAGAGAAGGAAATAAATTAGCTAATTTACTGTCGAATGTAGCTTGTGATCAGAGAGAGGAGTTAGTTGAATGGAATCATATGTCAATTCTTTAGCTGAATGCTAGTTTGGATATTATTAAGGAAGACAGTCAGGTTTGTGTAAGGAGGTAGGGATTGTAAGGTCTCAAAATGGGTTATTGGTGCATCGGCCAAGGTGTTGAAAGTTCTCATTGATAATAGTTTGTCTCCCTAAAGCGTGACTGTGTTCTATTGTGTTGATATGGAAAAAATTGTGTTTTCGACGTTTCCGGGTGTTGTGAGGTTGAGTTTCACCGATGGTTGTGAGTTGGTCCATTGTCTGGGTATCAACCACAGGTTTGAGGGATCCACTGATAGTGTTCTTTCGATGTGACTTTTAAAACCTTGGCCGATCTCTGATACACCTGTCAGTGTGACTTCCCACATTGGCGAAGCCCTCTACAGCTCTCCCGATACGCTGATGGAGGTTAACCTTATATATACTTTGCACTAATCACTATTGCCAGTAATTGAATGTATCTCCAACCCGGTCTCACCGTTATGGCCGGTCATCCTTTCTTTCTAATTCAATGCATCTTCTCAATGTACATTAGCAACATACAACCTTGACATACACTTGTGAGATACCCACGAAATGACTCTCAACATGCTTTTGCGATATTCAAATGATTTGACTCTCATTTGCGATATACACACAATATGTCTCTCATTTGTGATATACACATAAAATGTATACTCAGTGATCTTGACATATAGTTGCGAGATACCCATGAAATGACTATCAACATGCTTTTGTGATATACACACGAAATGAATATCAACATGCTTTTGCAATATACACATGAAATTAATATCAACATGCTTTTGTGATATACACATGAAATGATTCTCATTTGTGATATACACACAAAATGTATACTCAGTGATCTTGATATACATTTACGAGATACCTGCGAATTGACTCTCAGCATGTGTTTGTGATATACACATGAAATGACTCTCATTTGTGATATACACACAAATTGTATACTCAGTGATCTTGACATACATTTGCGAGATACCCACACAATGACTCTCAACATGCTTTTGTGATATGCACATGAATTGACTCTCATTTGTGATATACACAAAAAAATGTATACTCAGTGATCAACATGAATTTTATGCCGATATAAATCTCTACAACCTTGTAACCATAAATCTTTGTACAGAAATATCTGAATCTATAGAATAGAATGACAATCTTCTTCAAAGCATTTTGTTTCATCGATCAAAATTATTTTTATCTGTAAAGATTTCTTTTTGTTGGTGAATTTTCTCTTGTGGGCTTGATGTTTTGATACTTCCAAACTATCTTTTGATGGAATTTTGTGCCAATAGTGTTGTGTTTCTCCGAAGGCTATATATTCTTCTTCCTTCAGTGTGACTTCAATTCTCGATGGAACTTTGCATCCTCAGTGAGACTCTTCTCCATGTTGCATTGATATGGCAATGGTTACTCTCTGACTTTGGTGAGACCCAATCTAAAGTCTATCCAACAGTTACTTTATGATCATTCACTTGGCAGAAGATTTTTGTCATTTTAATGGTGAAGTTGAAAGTTCTTTTGTTTCTAGCAGCGGAAGGGAAGTGCTTCTATTTCCTTGTTTTCATTTACATCTTTTAGTTGGTTTCTCTATTTTTTCTTTTCTAACGCTATGGTTTTAGTGCAGATTGTAGATTTTGTGAGATTTTAGTTTGACTTGCATGCAAGTTTAGCATAGGCTTCGAGTTTGAAGCCAAAGTCAGGGAAATGTTTCATGTTTTGTTCCTTCTGCTTCTTCTCCAACTTCCTCCTCCTGCTCATTTTGGCATAGACGTGGACTAAGTCTGACAAGGACCTACTATTTTGGTCTTCCTCTAATAGGCCTTTGTAATGTAATTGAATTTTGCTTTAGACTTTTGGTGGCAATTAGGGAGAATGTTTGGTTCATGGTACTATTATCTATTGTATTTGCCATTAAAATTTTTTATATTATAGCTAGGTTGTAGTTAGGTTTTTTCAAGGCTATAACCAGAGGTTTTCTTCTCCTGGTTCATTCCTGCTGGTATGCCCTTTCTAAACTAGGTTTTTGTAATTTTCATTATTATATTTTATTAAAATGTTCAGTGGCTTTGCCACTTTTTCTTAAAAAAAAAAAACATTCACAAACTGAAATGCACTCCAAGGGACATAGCAAATCACATGAACATCAAGATATCATCCACAAATTATGTAGGATCTATGATTGTTTGTAATAACAAGTCTTCATCTTCATTAGGTATGCAAAAGGAGTATATATTTACAATTGACTTTGAGAATTGGTCATGACATTCAACAATCCAATCTCAATTAATCTTCCAAATAATCTACAACTGAGATTCTCCATCCTTTTATAGGACAAGGATGAGAATCAGTTGCAAAAACTCCAATGATTAAGATTTATCTATTACAATCAATGGTTGTCCTTACTTTGACTCGGTCAAAATATCAAAACATGTGGCACAAGTTGCCAGTTGGCAACTATCAGGTAAGATACAGCTGACACTCTATTATATTCTAGGATCATTGACTTAATCAACCAAACTGTAAGTGGAAAAATTAAGAAATATCCTAGATGGCATTTGTTACAACACCCTCTTCATTTAGATGTATCCTCTTCATGTACCTACATCCCTATGTTTAACCTTTTGTGATTATCATATGCTTGTACAAAAGTATCCACTTGGAATTTGCTAATTGTCTGAGCCCTCAACTTGGCATATTTTAGCACTCTTATATGTTCATCCAAAGATTCTAGCATATATGTCCTACTATTTGCTTCTTTATCATATGTCTTTACCTTCCCATTCAATTCAGACATCTCATCCATGACATCTTCCATAAAGAGCCCTATTGGATCTTCTGCTACTTCTTTAAATTTATCCTTGAATATCTGGATGTCATCATCCATCTCTGGCACTGCTACTTCTATTATAGCATCTTCTAGCAGTTCTTCCAATACCTTCATCTCATTAGATAACAAGTCACGGACTTTAGTTTGAGTGTCTCTCACTTTAGTTATGCTAGCTTTTAATACTTCCAATTCATACTTTATCTTAGTCATCCAAGTATCCATGAGTAGCAAAGTTACATGGGTGACAATTTTATTTTCCAATAACTCTTCATTTGTCATCCCCATGGCTCCTTTGATACATACCATTGCATAATTACATTTTTGTATCCTCTGAGTGAATTCACTCTTCAAAGAATCAATGTCATTTTTCAGGTTGGACAATGTGTCCCAATTGGACCTAGAAGTCCTTATTAGCTTTTCTCTAGATGCCATGAATCCTATGGACCACTTGTCCATAATATGAGATTGGTGTTTCTGTATATCTAGACTAGTTATTTCTTCTTCACTTATTAATGTCAATGCAATGGGCTTCTCTGTAGCTTGTAGGGTGGATGCCAAGCTATTCGGCTTCACTAATCCCTGTATAAATTGTTGTAATTGAGAATTTTACTCCTTAATCTCTTTCTTTCTAGCTTTGAGCTTCCTTATTTTAGCCACTACTACTTCAATACTTTCAATATGCTCTTGTATTTCTTATTCCGTAGTGACATGACCTAAGTCAATTTGTGTCACTTGGAACTCTTCTAGCCTGATTTCTCCTATGGCCTTGTCTACTATGGGAACAACAACTTGAGCTATCCTCTTTCCTATTTTTGGATCCCTCTTGATAGTGGAGACTATCCTAGCTCTCCATTTAGCTTTAGTTAGATCAAGAGTAAATAAAGACTTGAAATCAAAAGGTACTTCTTGCTCTTGTGATCAACCCACTTCTGATGAAATCAATGATAATGCAATTCATTGAGATCCTCCTTAACCTGATTGCTCAATTTGAGCATTATGTATTTCCTTGTCTTTATTGACTTCCTCATTACCACCAAGATCCTGCACATTTTCTTGTTGCCTTTCATCTTGATCTTGTTGTTGTTTTGCTTTAGCATCCAACTTATCTTTCTTAGGCATATGATCTTCTTGCCTTTGCTCTGGATGAGGTTGATTATATTGTGTCTTATCACCTTGATCTCTTGGAACTTTGTCATCCTTAGGATCTTGAACTTTATTTTCCTGATCAGCATGATGATGTTCCTGCTCTTGTTCATCAACCTTATCTCCTGTAGTAGCAAGTGATCTAGACACACTTTCCTGTTTAGACTTATGCATTGGGATATCTTGTTGTGCTATTTGTCCTTGTGTATTTTTATCTTTAGGGACATCTGAGTGTGCTTCTCCCTCTTGATCATCATTATACTTATTATCTATATCCATAGAAATATTCTTATGCTGCCCTTGGCTATCTTTAATAGCCACTTCTTCAATGCTTCCCTTTTCAGGTACATAGGTTAAATCAACCATTGCTAGGCTAGTCACATACTCAATTAAAGTATTGAGAGGTCTCATATGTACCTCTACTTTAGGGGATTCTTCTATTTCTTTTTCCTCATCATGTGACTCCATTGTTGTGTCACCCTTATCTATAGCTTCTATATGTTGCAACATGGTCTCAATAGGGTGATTGGTGATATCCTTTACCACCTCATCTTTAGTCAGATCAATGATCTGACTCAGTGGGAGGGCCTTTGTAGCTTCTTCTTCTTGAACTTTACTTTTGGCCTCATGTGCCATCTCAGTTTTCACCTTGACAATTGATTCTACTAGCACTTCATGTTGTAGTTCATTGACTACATTCAATGCTAGATCAACTGATCCTGGTGCTGCTACTGATGGTGGTGAAATAGACCCCCTCATAATAGGGCTTTGATGTCTAGATTGCTTCAGTACCTTAACTATGTGAAACACATCACTTCTTTTCTTCCTCTTTAGTGTTCCAAGAGGCATCTTATCTTCTTCATCATCACTATCCTCCTCCCCTACAGTAGTCCCAACTGGACTTTGCTCTATATCCTCTATCACTTTCCCCTGTGTGGTTGGTACTTGAGGTCCAGGTACATGAATTGCCTTAAGCACAAGTCCTGTAGGAGGTGACAAGGGTTGGTACACCAGAGATACTCCTTCAAATGTAACCTCTTCTGCTACTACAAATGAACTAGGCTCAATCACCTTAGTCCCAAGGATTTGCCTTTTACATATAAGGAAATCATCAAAGCCAGGCTCCTCTCTTTATTTCATCTTCTTCTTTTTGTCAAAGGTGACAACAATTCCCTTTCCCTTTAACTCATTAACTTTCTTATCAACCCAAATCTTTGTGCTTCCCATGACCTTGGCAGTGAGGACATCTATAGATGTTTCTTCCTTCTACTACAAATCAGGAGCAGAAATTATGTCATTATATATCTTTTTCTCTTCATATTTAGGAACCATGAGGTCATTATCATCCTTCCTAATCTGGGGAGGTACCTTAGGTTGGCCTATGGTCCTCATTTGGTCTAGTGTTAACCTTTGGTATTCTCTCTTTCTCACCTCATGTTCATCATCACAATCTGCTTAGTAGTCTTCAAGGTGGACACTGTAGCTATACTTCTTGTTAAATCTTTGTTCAATCCTATGGTAAGGATCATAATCTCTATCTAGAAGAAACAATTTCAAATTTAAACTTTTCAGGTCTCCTCTGCCTTCTTTGTATTATCCATGGATCCTACTAGGAACCAATTGATATCAATGGGGAACTTCCTGTATGGCCTCCCTTCTTTGACCTTGGACATTTCAAATGTGGGAAACTATTGCCTCATCATCTCCATTAATACTACCTTGTCTGAAGGGTATCTTGGTAGCATATATGGTTTCACACTGAAACCCTCCATCCGGATGTAGGAATATGTCTTGGCCTAGATGAACCAAGAGCGATATGTGCTGATTTCTTGAGTGGTTCCTACTAAAAACCACTTTGTTCGATCCCCCTCCATGAGCCTTACTATGTGCATTGACAATCAATCATTAACAAGCTTGTAATTCTGCACTAATAACCTCCTCTCTAACTGAGGATAGTGTTCCTAGGGAGTTTTCTCATTAGGTAACTTACCCATCTTTCCTACAACTTGCAATCTATCAAATGTGACTTTTCCTAGATAAGCATATACAAGGTAGGAGGTCATTCTAAAAAATAAGCCCCTACCATCCTTTCATTTGACCATTTCATCATGCATTGTATCGTTGATAATTTTGGTCCATTGGACCTTTGCATTCTCCTCCTTATACTCAAATATAACCATTCTCATTAACACAAACATCCAGGGCTTCAAGGTTCCACAATTTGCCAGTCCCCTCAGCTAGTTGAGCATGAAAATTATGTACTGGACTTCCTCATTGAAGTCAAAGTTATATAGATATTGCACCATTTTGGCTGCACCCTTGACAGTGTTATCAGGACCTCTCCATCCTTGATATTTTACTTTTCTACAAACCTTATTGCTATCTTCAAATTCCTAAGCGAATGCATCTAAGTCTCAAACATACAAAGCTTGAGATACTGGCAAATGGAATACTTCAGCGATGCCATCCATAGATAGATTAGCATACAACCTTTCTTGCTTCTCCACCTTCCTTGTGGTGATGTCATAGTTGTGTGCACATTCCATTATAAAATCAAAAGTTTATGTGGTGTATGGAAATCTAGCCACATGATAGAACCCAAAAGTTACTATGTTCTACAGAATGGGGTCATCCCCCCCGACATCAATCTGAGCTCTGAATGCCTCAATATCAATGTTACCACAATGTGTATTTTCCTAGTTGCCTAGTTTGTTGTATATGCTGCAAGCTCTAGGGAACATGAGGGGTTGAATTCGGCATCTCACTTCTCCATGCGTGGTTGAGATATTTTGTCCTACAAAACAAACGTATTGGTTTCAACAACAATATACATATTTCATCTAGGGTTAGCATAATGTTAATTTCTCATTTTCTAAAAAATGTTGAAACCCTACGAATTGAACAAAACTTTACATTGACTTCTATATATTTTTTTAAAAACATCATTTATCCTTTTCAACATGATTACTACATGATTCACACAAAGTAAATAGAATGATAGGGCTTTTTACATACCTGTGTGTACTTCTTTAACGTATAATCAGAGTAATAATGACTGAATTACCACTTTGAATGAAGTGCTCCTTTGCAATGTCGTGCTCTAGTTTAGCTCTTGTGTTTAACAAGCTCTAACAGTGAAAAAAGGGGCTCTCCAGCACAATTATGTTTAATTATGACAAAGAAATCCCCTTTTACCTTAAGCAATTCATGATTTAGGGCTTATTAATGGCATCAAAGCAATTTGACAACCTTTTTTAGCAAGATTGCACAGGATCCTCACAGGTGTCTCTATTGGCACACATTTAAATTTAAATGCCAACAGCCTTTTACATTGCATTAAATGTGAAAAGTGCGAGTATATGGAAGTGGATATCTTGTTGAGGAAAATCCATGTGGATATCTTGTTGACCAAGGAATTATCCTCATGTTCCAAATATGTTCACAGTAAGTCAGGATATGCATATGGACACATGCCATCATCTCGCAATAGCACAAAGAATCTTTACTACTGACAAGATTCTCACACAAGGATGTGTTACTGTTTGTTCTAGGTCATGGATATTGGGTTAAGGTTTGGACATTATAAGTGCAAAATATGCATCCAGTCAGAATATTTGGATGGCATCAGTAGGAAGAAAGTCTTTCATCATGGTAAAATAAGGTGATGTCATTGGGATGGGGATATTAGAATAAGATCTGGATAATGGGAATGTGAAATATCCCTATGGCTTAAGGTCATGATGATGTTAGCATATGGTATCTTTTATATCATGTAGGGGTATGATGATGTCATTGCGATATGGATGTTAAAAAAAATGTTTGGATACTAAGTTAAGATCCATATGTTATGTAATATCCTGATGACGTAAGCGAATTCAACATTCTTCATAAGGCTAAGATGACGTGATGTCATCTAGATTGGGATGTTAAAATAAGATTAGGATATTAGCAAAGTTAATATCCATGCACTTTAATACCTGAATTATGTCAGCATGCTCAGAGTTCTTTGTAAGATCAAGATGACGTGACATCATTGGGACATGAATATTTTTGGTCAGGATATTATGTTAGGATCTAGAAGTTAACTAATAGCCCCATGTTTGACATTTAATCCACTAAGCCTTTTAAATTTGACATCTGGATATTAATATGCACTGGGATATTAAGTTAATAACTGGATAACTTGCAATGTGAATATCTAGTTGACCTATTGGCTAAACTTTGACTAACTCTAACTTCTTTATTTTAATGAATTTTAGGATGCTTCAAAAGGCAAACCTACTTGGATTTTCATGCTCTTTCACTTTGTAGGATTTATAATAAGAAATTCAAAATTTTGAAATCTAACGTATTCCTGAGGTCAAGATATGCACAGGATGACATCTTGTCATGCATTTGGTGTTGATTATTTTTACCATACCACCTGAAAGCAAAGGACAAGCAAGCCAACCAAAAAGTTGTGTCCCTTCTTTGATGGGGCAAAATGGGGTGTGTTGTGTAACCACACAACACACCTCTAGGTTACTATGATGTTATCTTAGGAATAAATTGGCTATGAAGGCATAGAGCCAATATCAACTATTTTGCAAAAATAGTTGAGCATCTAGATGATGTAGGAAACAAAGTCTTTGCAAATCACTCAGAGAGAAGTTAAGATTATACCAATCTCTACTATGCAACTAAAGAGGGCTAGGTGAAAAGGGTATCAACTATTTGCATTCAAAATGGAGCAAGTAGAAGAAGATCCTAGTAATCAAAGTGTATCATTGGAGAATTACCTTTTCCTAGATATTTTTAGGATCTATTCCCATATGAACTTCTAGGATTACCTCCAAAGAGAGCCTTCGATTTCTCAATCGATATTATACATGGATCGGAGCTGATTTCCAAAGCCCCTTACCATATGACTACTATGGAGTTGATGGAATTGAAAGCCCAGATTCAAGAGTTGTTAGCTAAGGGATTGATTAGATGTAGTGATTCTCCTTGGGTAGCACCAATGATCTTTGTCAAAAAGGATGAAACTTTGTGTCTGTATATAGATTATCATATGTTTAATAAAGAAACGATAAAGAATAAGTATCCTTTACCATGTATAGATGAACTTTTGGATCAGATGTGTGGTGCTTTAGTGTTTTTTAAGATCAATTTTTGATCTAGATACCATCAGCTAAGAATAAAAGATGAGGACATTCATAAGACAAATTTTAGAACTAGATATGGGCATTATGAGTTCAAAGTTTTACCTTTTAGACTTATGAATGCTCTTGTTGCATTCATGAATTTGATGAACAATATTATCTGAGATTGCTTGGATAAATTTGTTCTAGTGTTTCCAAATGACATTCTTATTTACTCTAAGAATGAGGAAGAGGACTTGCAACATCTATGTATAGTTTTGTTGCAACTAAGAAAGCATAAATTGTTTGGAAAGCTTTCTAAGTGTACTTTCTTTTAGAAAGAGATATAGTACTTAGGGCATATTATTTCAACTGAAGGAATATCTGTAGACCCTACAAAAATAAAAGCTATACTTAAGTGGCATGTGCCAAAGAATGTGCATGAAGTATGTATTTTCATGGGGTTAGTAGGATATTATAGGAAGTTCATTTTGAACGTTTCTAATAATGCAAGCCCAATCACTTTGCTTTAGAGAAAAATAAAGCATTTTGACTAGACAACTAAATGTTGGGAGGCATTTGGCCAGTTAAAAGAAAGGTTGACACCTCCACCACTATTAAAAGTCCTAGATCTAGAAAGTCAATTTGTTGTCATTACTGATGCCTCAGGTGAAGGTTTGGGAGGGGTTCTTATGCATAATGGGCAAGTGATAGCCTATGAATCTAGGAAGCTAAGAGCATATGAACAGAACCTCATGATTTGGAGTTAGCGGCAGTTGTGCAAGCTTAGCAAGTGTGGAAACACTACTTCCTAGGAAAACCTTTTGAGTTGAAGTTAGATCATCATGATTTAAGGTATATATTTTCCCAACCCCATCTAAATGCTAGGCAAAGGAGGTGGTTGGAATTGATATCTAATTATGATGTTGAGATAAATTATATCAAGGGAAAATATAATCATGTGGCAAATGCTCTAAGTCAAGGGAGACACAGCTCATCAATTGTCTTTATCCACTCCAACTTCAAGGATTTGGTTTTATAGAATTCTGCAGGTGATGAATTTTATGAGCATGTTAAGTAGGCTCTCTCAATAAATCCTCAAGATTTGATGTATGATAGGTTCTATTTTGAACTAGATGGGATTCTAAGATTCAGAGAGGTGGTTCATTTTGTACCATATTCAAGTCATCTAGGAGTAACTAAACTCCTAGCTGATGTGAAACCTCTTTATTTCTAGAAAGGAATGAAGAATGATGCTACAAGATTTGTAGCTAGTTTCCTAGAGTGCTAGAGAGTCAAGGTTGAGCATCAACATCTAGTAGGACTTCTATATCCACATGATATTCTACAGTGGAAGTGGCAGGTTATTAGCATGGATTTTGTGCAAGATCTTCCAATGTCTTGAAATAGACATGATGCTATTTTAGTAGTGGTAGACAAACTCACCAAGGTAGCTCATTTTATACCTATAAATTTAATAGATGGAGCATCGGTCATAGCTCGCAAGTTTGTGTAGGAAGTGTTTAGATTGCATGGAGTTCCTTAGAAGATTATCTTAGATAGAGATGCACGCATGATGTCAAGATTTTGGCAAACTATGTTTTCAGCACTAGGAACTCAACTCAATATAAGTTCATCTTATCACCCTGAGATAGATGGTCAGATAGAAGGGGTAAATCAAGTTCTTGAAGATTTGTTGTGAATGTATTATATGGATTAGAAATACAAGTGGGAAGAATATCTACCACTTGTGGAGTTTACTTATAACAACTCCTACAATTTTGTTATTAAAAGATGTCTCCATTTGAAGCATTGTATGGAAGAAGATGCCAAACTCCTATAAGTCAAGATAAGCTTGAAGATAGGATTAACATTGTTCCAAAAATGTTAGTAGAAATGAACAAGCTAGGTTGATCAAAAAAATATTAACAAAAGCAAATGATAGACAAAAAAGCTACGCTGATGCCAAATGTACACCAAGGCAATTTTCAATTGGTTAAAAATTTCTTTTCAGGGTTAAAATATAAAAAAGCTCCATAAGGTTTGGGAAGTCTTCCAAACTATCTCCTAGATATGTAGGACCCTTCGAAGTTCTTGGAGTAATCAATCTAGTTCCCTACATAATCTTTCTACCACCAACTCTTGCCATGATGCATAATGTTTTTCATGTTTCATATTTGAAAAAGTATATAATAGGTGATAATCATACTCTTGATTGGAATTTTGTATAGGTACAGGACCTAGGAGTGGTCATGATTGAGTCTCTCAAAGTGCTTGAAGTTCATAAGATCCACTTGCATAACAGAGAGATTACCCAATGCAAGGTCTAATGGAACTAGTATGTAGAGGGCAATGCTACATGAGAAGATTATCATGATTTTCAAAGATTTCCTCATTTGTTTTATGCTTTTAAAAGTTGAATAAAAACTTTTTCATGTTATTATTTTTGATACATTGGATCATCAAGGACAATGAATCTTATGGGGGAGATATGTCACATCCCTAATTTTGACTATGTTTTACTTTTTACTTATATGTAATTAGTAGATAATTTGTATGACTTAACGATTTGATGTTATGTGAAAATGTCAGGATAAATCAATGATTTCATGAGTTTGAGTTTAGATCCATAGAATTTAGACATGTGATTATAAGTTATCGTGATTAATTATACATGATGTATATGGGTTAACTAATGATACACTAATCCATGTTTGGTGATTGCAAGTTGTATTCAGGAAATAGGTTTTCCACCCTCCAAGAAAGAGAGAGAGAGCATCATCAGAGAGAAGTGAATAGACATATGGAAAGAATAGGTTGGTTCCATCTAAGTCTAGTGTTGCATAGTTTAGTGAATTCTATTAAGTTTGTTAAGTTGTTTTCGACTTTATTGGTCTTGATTGGTTTTCGATTTGACAATAGTCAATTTGACATCAAATTCCTTTAGTATAGGTTTTTTCCTAAACCAAGAAGGGATGGTTCGACCATCGACAAGATGTAATTTATAGTTGACATTTCCTAATATGGTTTATATTCAGTAAAGAATATATATGTTAGAGGTTAACTTTCTCTTCTTTGGTAATTTTTGATTGAAATTCATATGTTGTATCCTATCAAGCTAATGTGTTTGTCTATTTTCTTATAATAATGAGATAAAGAGGGGGAGGATACCTCAACCCCATTCTCGTATCTCATCAAGTGTTTGAAAACAACGTAAGGTATATATTGTGTATGCTTTCACTATGATAGTATGTATTTATTCATATATACTAAGTTTGATATTTTATGAGACTCGTGTTAGGGTCAATAACTTCATTACAAAAGAGGTTTTAAAGAGTTATTTTATGGATGTTTCTATGAATTTCATGTTCCTTCGACCTCCTTCTTACTCTTAACAAATTAAGAGAGTAGAGTGTCCTTTTTTACTAAGTCATGAGAGGTTAAATTAATGGCCATCACCTCCATTTAATTCCAATGTCATTGTGGAAAATGATAACTAGCATTATTTTTGAAAATGGTGGATTTTGGTTGAAAGAAGTAGTGTTCTATTTATCATGAGCAGAGATCTTTTGTAACACACATAGAGATACATAGATCATGCGGTGAAGCACATAATAAGCAAAGAGATTTTGCTTAGAACTAGGCAAGGATGGTCGACAAAGGAAAAGAAGGTTTTCTAAGCTTATTGCTGAAGGAAGGAGAAGGTCGAAGATCACCATGAGGCACTATTGATCATAGGTTTTTTCCTTCTTTTAGAATATGTTATTGTGTTGAGAACCTTTTGTGCACTATCAAATTTATAAATTTAGTTCAAAAGAGATAGCCATAGTTGTTATTCCTCTATGTTTTCAATGATAATGATTAATGTTATTCGTCCATGTTTTTGAGGATAGAGTTAATGTTATTCCTCTATTTTTTTGAGGATCATGTTAATATTGTTAGACTTAGGGCATACAACTGAGAGGGGGGGTGAATCAGTTCTGTGAAACTTTCTCCTTTTTAAACACTTGAATCTTCTCTAATGATTAGCATAATATTAATCATGAACCATAATGCATTCAAATCAAAAGCAGAAACATATCAACACATATGACACCAAGATTTTGACGTGGAAAACCTGGTTAAGGGAAACAACTATGGGGTGATTAACCCAAGAATGTATTCTCTATTAGAAGAATAGAAAGAATAAAATGGCACATGCCAATTAGGGCTTACTACCCAAGCACACTGCTCACAAGAGGCTCACTGCCTACAAGAGACACACTATCTACAAAGGAATAAGTATCACCTTTATGAACTGGAGAATAGCATCTTCAGCATGCTTGAATCAGTTCCATTTAAGCCCAATACTTCTACTCTACCTTTCACACTTCTCTCTACTACCACACACTTATCACCACATGGCCCACTTCAAAATGAATTCACAATCCCTTATTTATACAAGGCATCAACTTAGGAACAATCATCTAAGTCAGAAAACACTTATAAGAACATCTACAGGATGTGTGATACATCCGGTCGGCCAGTCTCAAGAAGAACACCAATATCCATGGTTATTCTTCAAATGCAAACTCTAACTTCAACGCTGACCACCAACATTAACTAGACATGCTCCAACGATCATCATAACCTTCCTTGAATCACCAAAAACATCCGCACTTCATCATCCTACTGGAATTCTTCTTTCCTTCATCCAGAGCTATAAGAACACAGTCTGTCATCACTGTCACAAATGAATAGGCTCTTCTGGACCTTTAACCCACGAACTAATCTAGTTGATACTCTATAGGGATGTCCTCAACACTCCCTCAGATCCGCAGAACTGGATAATGAAATACCGGATCTCACCGGACCTATTTGTGGCACTCTATCACCTCTGAACACCTGCCAGAACTGGTTCTACTTGAGCGACCCTAACTTCTTCAAATCTTCATGCGGACCTCTGAAATCTTGACTGGACCATCTCAAGACTTATATCTACAAACCCTTTAAACCATATCCTCTGATCCTCAACCTATTGAGGACTTTTACCTTCTTGTCATCACTGTTCTTCATTGTTCCTGATTGAGACTTATTTTCTCAATATCCTCAGCACACAACTCATCTAATCCTTCTCATTAATGCAACATGAGTATGTTGACATCAATGACAACACCAGTTAGGCCCATACTTGTACCAAATATTATTCCTATGTGTTTTTGAGGATAATGTTAATGTTATTCCTCCATGTTTTTGAGGATAATGTTAATGTTATTCCTCTGTGTTTTTGAGGGTCATGTTAATATTATTCCTCTATATTTTTTAGGATATTGTTAATGTTTTTTCTCTATGTTTTTTAGGATAATATTAATATTATCCCTCTGTATTTTTGTGGATAATGCTAATGTTATTCCTCTGTATTATGAGAAGAGTGATAATTGTTTTATCCCAGTGTTTTTAAAGAAAGACGATAGCTTCTGTATTCCTGTGTTCAAGAGAATTGATAAGTTTTTCCTATTTATATGTTTAGAGGAAGTTGATGCCTCATTATCTTTGTATTATGAGAAATCAACAACATATATTAATTACTATGCTTTTGTAGTCACAAATTTGGTATATCTTAGTGTAAGTAATTGATACCATAGTCTATCATAGTGATATTAAACTGAAATGATTTCTGTGAGAAGAAAAATGTATACCTTATTCCTTTCTCCTATAAGAGAATGAAGCTAAATAGATTTACATTCATCTTATTTGTTGATAACCAGTGGAACTAAATTCCTTTTGATTGTCTTATTGGTAGAAAACTCAGTTGTTCTATTTGAATTATATGGACTAGTCTGAGTAAACTGAATCACTTTGAGACATAGCTTATGATAGACCAAAAGGCACATAAATTAGTTGTTTAGTTATTAAAGTGCAATTAGTAAACTTTTGCAATAGAGAGATCAATTATTAGACAATGGACCAGATAGCTGTTAGACTCTGAAATTCTTGAGAACTTGGGTTGCCCTTAGTTGTCATTCACTAGAATTGCAGTGAATACAATGTATCCTTTTATCTTAAAAGCTTATGGAAATTTTTCATTAGACTTCATTTGAACCATTCGAGATCACCACTTTTAGAAGTAGAAACTAAGTGTTTGAAATGGACATATATATAAATCAAGTTTTGAGTTTTTCCACCCAAGATTTTGGTACAGGATATATGTTATTTTATAGGTGTATAGAAATGTTTTATAAAACTTTAGATGTACTTGAAGCTATGATATATGTTGATATATTAGATCATATATGTTTATTCAAGTAGACTATGTATTTTTAGTATACAAAGGTGATGTTCTATCATTCTTAATCTTTCTATGTCGAAGAATGAAATGTGACTATTAAGTCAATACATCATTACTTTATTATCTATCTAGACTTATATCCTTTATCAGATTAAAGATTGAACATAGTCAAGAACTCTTATGCTTTGTTAAAATCTATTATGATTTGACATAGAGGAAGATAAACCTTATTTTTATGTTCTTCAAGAAATGACAAATTCAATCAGTAACCAAGTAGTCAAGATTTGACGAGTGGTTATCTTATTCACATTATATTATGGATGTAATTTTATTAGTTCCTAAAGTTATTTGATATTTCAAAGTATGGAAGTAAGGAAAATAATAATCCTAGATTTACCCCAAAGAGATTAGAAGTCTTTATTTCCTAATTGATAAATGTTATTATGCTAGTCTATTGTGTACTTTGATCAATAGAATAAAGGTCGAGATAACCTATACCTAGACATAATTAAGAGACTAAGAAGAATTTTGTTGTTAGAAAGTCTATATTAGTTATATGAATACCAAGTATGGTTATTAATGAGTAGAGAGAAAAGTGACAAAAATTCATAGACCTTAATAGATTGTGGATGTACAATAAGGAACTCTTGTAAAAGATAAAAATATCTAAATTTGCATATTGTATGTATTTCCTCGATAAGAAATATATTTCCATGTCAGATGGACTAGGAATTGAATATAGATAAGGTAGTAATGTCTAGAAGTACTAGCCAAGTAAATCAAATTGTAGGATGAGATAATCTTCAAGTCGAGTTAAAGGTGTGTGAACACATGACTACATTTATTGCAAACATTCATTAATATAGAAATTTTGGCCAAAGTGATGCATTTGTATTTGCATGCATTAGTCAATTCATAGTGTCTATATGATGTAACTAGTCAGGATGATCATACTTAGCTAGAAGATTATCTAGAGTTATACATGGTCAATTGAGATACATAGGACACAACACTAGGACTCAGATGGAAACTTGTTAGATCCACATTTCTATACTCTTTGTGGAGTGTAAGGTCATTTCTAGGAAGGAAGGTGAATAGGGGACTATCGGTTTGTGGTTGGAGGTAAAGCACTCAGATGATGCTCTCCCTCTGTAGCAGAAGACTCACCAAGATATGAATGATAAATATCAAGATTCTAGCGACTACTTTTTATGTAAAACTTCATGTATGAATTGATGTAAAACTATTCCTTTTCCAAGAGAAATATATTTGTAAGTGTAAAGTGAAATATTATCACTTTAAGTTATCTTTGAATATAATGAATTACAAGGTTGGAAAATATTCAGAAAAGATATACTTTTATTTCTTGAAGTTTTATCAAATGTTTATTTTAAAAAATTCACTCATGTTTATCATATTATTTTACTTTCCACATAATTTTGTGTGTAATTATGGGTAATATGAGAAGGCATGTTATAATAAGAAAAGAACCATAAAGAGAACTTTTCATAGATAAATCAAAGGTTCAATTTTTACAAGAGTACAAGAGCTTGAACAAAATTCTCTCAAAAGGAAAGTAAAGCTCCCCATGCAAGGGGGAATGGTTTCAAAACAAATAGGCAAAAGTCTCAGGGGAGATTCCCTCCAATAGAACCATCAGGGCTCCTCCTTTGCCTCTGAACAGCACTAGTATCTCCATGAGATCTATGCGAATGAGGAACCCTACTCTGAGTTCAAGAATGTGGACACTGAATCCAAAGGTGGGCCATCTCATGAAGAACAAAATTCTCACCCCTAAGGATTAGAACCTCTGACCTCAAAGAAGCATTCTTCTTGCACCCATGATAGGCAAGAGAAAAAATGTCAGTGTGTTGGCCAGCTCTAGGAGGCACACCAGGATCGACTAGAAGCCTCTCTCATAGTAAGTTAGTGAAGGGACTAATCATATCAATAGAAACCTCATGAACAAAAGCCTTCCACTCCTCCACACTACTTGAAAGACAAAGATAAAATAAATGAAGATTCATAATTTTGAGTAAAGAAGGACAATGCAAAATTTAAAAACAAAAGAAGACTTATGAGGATCATGAGGATGCTAAGAAGGATCAAAGTACCACATTGCCTCATTAGAATGAGGAGGTCTAGGTCCTGAACAAGAAGCCTCTAGTATCTCCCCCACATTAGAACTAATCTCCTATGCATCTCCTACTAACCCATCATCTAAAAAATCATCTCCATTAGGGATGTAGTCCTTGTCTGTAGAGTCTGAATCCTCCATGATAATAAGTCCATGGGAAGGAGCTCCTCTCCCTCCCCTATGTCCACCTCTTGGGGTCCTAGAGGTTATGGTAATCAAAACTCCATGAGTCAATAGAGTCCAAACGACAGGCTCTATCCAACCTCGCTCATCTCCTCGATAGATTGGTAGCATGTAGGAACTAGGGGCAAGTCCTTAGGAAAATCACCACCTAACTACTGAAGTACTCATTCAATGTGATGAGCCTTGATGAGACTGTTATGGTCTAAAACCTTTGATATTTTGTGGTAGTAATCTCTAGTCTTCCTGTCATGAGACCATACACCCTCCATATCCACATAAGGTTTATCAATCATATCTGCATCGTAAGAGTGCCCACAACATGCAAGGAACTATCAAAGTGGCCCACATGAGGCTATCTAGTGGCTCTCAGAAGTCTACAATCAAGAAGAGGAATCTCCTTCTAATATGGCCTAATATGTATAAAGATCCAAGTCATGATTAGAGAGGAGTGGCTAAATGAAAGAGAAACATGATGAGTAATATGATATAAATCTTTGTAAACCATTGCAATAATGTCAGGACCCCATGTAAAAATGGTACCCTACTCAATGCCCTAAATAATGGGTGCCCAGCACCAATGCAAATGAGCTGAGGCCTTGTGTCCAAACAACCTCTAAGCAGTAAATCCAATCAGGAACTTCCTCAAGAGAGGAATGTGAAACTATGGTATAGTAACTTAGGATGAATTCCAATCTAGTCCTTAAGATGGCTCACCCCCATAATTTGAGCCCAAGATGCCTTGTCCTCAAAGAACACACTAGAAGGTAAAACAAGTGGATGCCATCTCATAGGAACCCCAAGAATGTGATAAACATCATATAAGGTAATAGTCCACTCCCCTGAAACTTGGGGAAATCTAAAAGTGTTCCTATCAACATCCCAACTTGAACAAAATATCATAATAAATGCATGAAACAAGATGAACAACTTGTTGAACACACTAGGATACTGAGAGGGTGGTAGAATCAGTATCCAAACAAACTTCAAATCTAACAGAGTAGATTAAAACTTAAACATTAAAGCATTAACATAAGAATGAAAGATCAACACAATGCACATCAACACATAACACCATATATACATGGAAAACCCCAACAGGGGAAAAACCACGATGAGGATTAACTCAGAATATATGAAGCTCAAAATTACAACTTTGTTTTAGGGCTACAACCTAAGGAAGATACTACTCCCTTGATGTAGGAACATCCCTAGTTCTAGAGAAATCTTGCATCAACCAAAAACATTTGCATTTCAGTTTGTTTGCATTGCAGTTTGTTTCTTTTCAATTTCTAGTTTAATTCAGTCATAGCAGTTTCTGTATTTTGGTCCACATTCTTGTACAATTGCATTTCAAACCTTGCAGAGTTGGACTTAGCATCTAGATTCATTCATGAACAACATATCCAAAAATCTGATCATTTGGACTAGTTACAGAGAGATATTGCTATTAGAAGATCAAGTATTTTCTCAGAATAGAACATCCTAATAGTCTCAGACAATCAACTAAAGGAGAAGACTTACAGAGAATTTCTCGACTTGCAGAACCTAATGACACATCATTCAACATTCAGCAGTTTGTGGCTAACCTTCCCTAAGATCCACACATCATTCCATTCATTTGCAGAGGAGTTCTATTCATTTAGGTCTAACCTATCCATGTACACATGTTACAACTATTCATTGGAGTTTGTAATGATCTTTGCTAACACAAAGGAATCTTTTGTTTTGGAGATGATATATATTGATGTAATAGATCCTTAGGAAAATAGATTATATAGTTTTAATTATTTAGAAGATCAATAGTTTGAATTTTTTGTGAAGGGGGCTTCAAAGCTACATCTTATGCATATTCAAATATTCTGTAATCAGGCTTGCAAGCCCTAATTATAAGCCCGCATGTTGTCAGCCAAATTGTATTTGAACTCTATACTATACTGAATGACTGAATTTGCACTTGTTTCATTTCTTTGAGTTGTTTCTATTATGTTTACTCTAGCTGCATGATCTGGACTGTTCTCTTTGAGGACCCTCATAACCATGACTACACCAAGTGGTATTAGAGTGAAGGTTCAAATTTTTGGTAATGAATTGAGTGAAGTTGGCAAAGGATTTCCATAAGATCTTGTTGTGGACAAACTTCTAAATCTGAGGCAGCCTACTTGTGTTGTCAATTGATCACCGATTGTGAGGAAGTTATCACCTTGTAGCCAGATCGCTGAACCTGAGGTAGTTTATGTTGGCAAGAGACACTATATGGATTCGTGGTTGTTGTCATTAATGGCAACAAAGGTCATCCCACATATCCGCAAGTCATGGTGTGTCTCTATCGGAAGTCAGAATGAAGATTATTGTGGTCCAGTGAACAAGAACAGAGCATGTGGCAAGGTCCAACAGATAGGTCTGGATCTCTCAGAGGAAGTATCTTGGTGCAGTACGGATCTGAGGAAGTCAAGAGGACTACCTTGAGTGGTATATTCCAAGGATTTAGCCTCCGGTGATGGACAAGAAAAAAGATATGAATAGTTGACTGCTAGATTCCTGAGTGACAGTGTGAACAGAGGAAGAATTGACTGACAGAACATCAGACTATTTTCTAGATGTGTTACTAATGATGGTAAAGGTTGTGAAGGCATGAATCATGTTTGGCCGACATGATTAATGATATCTACAAGTATATGCTTGATCCGCATTACTTGATGTGCAAGGATTCAGCCGACAGAACAGAGTTTGTGAGAAGATAGACTGTTCCGGGTGCCGACTAGAAAGATAATGAAATCACTTGTGTAGATATATATAGGATGGATTTAGTTATGAGAAGGGAAGTTATGTGATGTGATATGTGAATAAGAGTAGAGCAGAACAAGAAGCAGTAAGAAAGATCCGGTATGTGAAAGAAAAGAAGAATAAAGAGAAGAGGAAAGATGAAGTGCAGCAGATCAGTGTACTGACCCTGACTAGAACTGAAATCCAGCATATGTGGATGCTTCCAATCAATTCAAGTATTGTGTAACATTCTTTTGTAGACAGTGTGTCTCCTTGTAGGCAGTGTGCCTCCTTTGTGAACAGTGTGCTCGGGCAGTGAGCCCTAATTGGCAAGTGCCATTTTGTAATTCCTTATTCTTCTAACAGAGAATAATCTTTGGGTTAATCACCCCGTGGTTTTCTCCCTTAACAGGGTTTCCACGTCAAAAATACTGTGTCATGTGTTTTTAATTTCATGGTAATGTTTTCTTGTTTGAATTAATGTTGCATTGATTAATAAGAAAGTTCAGAAAGAAGAAATAATTAGGATAACTGATTCACCCCCCCTCTCAGTTATCAACAATTGGTATCAGAGCTAAGTTCCTCCTAATAGAGCCTAACAGTGTGAGGAAGATCTGGGAGTTCAAATGGATGCATATGGTTTAAGGGAGCAACTCAAGACTGCCCTTGAGGATCTTGAACAGTCAAACTCTGAAGTCAATGAATTAAAGGAAAGACTCAAACAGGCTGATGAATTCATGAGAGAACTAAAAGACAAATTAAGTCTCTCTATGAAAAAGAGAAAGGAGCTACTCCACCAATTAGCAAGACAAAGTGAAGAAAGTAATACAAATGAAGAGCTGACTGAGAAAACCAATTTATGTGAAAAGTTATCAAAAGAAGTCATTATGGTAAGACATGAAATGGAATCAGGAGTTATAAAGTTTACCCAAGAGATTGAAGAGAAAAGAAAAACTGAAGACAATCTAAGACAATCTCTCAAAGAGAAATTAGAAGATTGCCACCAGATGGATAGGATTATCAGACATCTTGAATCTGATCTTGAAGATGCTAAAGATAATGAAAAAAAACTTGAGGATCAAATTGTCTCTCTCAAAAGGGATCTTCAAACAACAAATGAATATAAAGAGAAATTCAAGATAAGCTCTAGTCAATTTGAAGTTCTTCTTGGAAGTCAAAAGAGGGCAGATGACAAGTGTGGTTTGGGATATGAGAAAGGAGAAAGCTCTGGATCCGGTCAAAAGAATTTTGGATCAAAAAATCCAAGGAACAGGACTAGAAGACCTCCAGTAAGACAGTCCAATGCTCAAAGATATCTATCCTTCAATGGATACTGCCACAGCTGCAATCACTTTGGTCACAAAGCTAATCAGTGCAGAAAGAGAATGAATCAGACTAATTCATCCTTCTCCGGACAATGCTTTAACTGCAAAAGGTATGGACATAAGTCTCATGAATGTAGAAATATGCAAATGAACAAATCATTCAATGGTAGATGCTTTACATGCAATAGAGTAGGTCATATGGCTAATCAATGCAGATCAAGAGGTTATCAGTCAAATATGCAAAGAAATCTTGTTTGCCAAATCTGTAATAGGTCTGGTCATAATGCAAAAGTCTGCAGAAGCAAGAATCAGGACAAAAGAGGTCTGGTATATAATCAGAATCAAGACAAGGGTAAACAAAATATGAATGCAGATGAAGTTAGGAATGAGATGAACAAGATTTGGGTGAAGAAAAGTTTAGAGAAGGTAGAGGTTGGATCTGCACCAGCCTCTGGGGCTGATATTTCTTCTGAAAATTAAGAAATGAGCTCTGGCTCAGGGGGAGACACAAAGAAAACCCTGTTCCCCCAGCCAATCAAGTGGTGCCGGATTAGGCACAAGATGCAGAGTAAAGGGTTTGTAGATATGAGTCTTGAGATGATCCAGCTAAGATTTTAGAGGTCTACATTAAGATGTGAAGAAATTGTGATCGATCATGTAGAACCTATTCCGGGAGATGCTTCGGAATGACAGATGATTACAAAAAGGTCCGGAGAGATCCAGAAGTGCATTGTCTTATTCTATAGATTGGACAGAGTATTTGGGATGTCCTTGTGATGTGTCATCTTGATTTGTTCATGGTTGGAAGATCCGCATGATGTTCATAGATCAGGACTGATCTGGTTCTTCAAGTCATCCGAATAAGGCAAACTAGAATAATGTAGGTCAAGCATTTATTGCAATCAGATATTAGGGTTTGCGGAGCAATATAAGGGATTTCTCATTAATCACTTGTTCATTCTACACTCAAGAAGAAATGAAAAGTGGAGCTCTGCAACAAAATTCATCAAGTTTATCAAAGATCACTCACAGAAGTTATTACATCCAGAAATCAATCAAACCAACTCCGTGGAACCAAAGGCGCATAAGGTATTTTTCGTCTTCAATATCTCACTGCAAATCTTTTGAAAAATGGCTACTACGAATAAAGTTAAGATCTCTGATAGACCTTGCCCCACATTCAAGAAACATCCATACAAATTTTTAGAGGTAGATCCCCTAGGAGCCTTCTCTAGTGTTCCGCATGGTGTATTACATATGGAGGACATTAGGGTTTACATACATGCAAATATTGAAGAATTTGGAGAATCAAAATTGATGGATATCTATCATAAACAATTGATAGATGATTCCTTTGAGATTAAACCTTAGTACAAAGCCATCTGGGATAAGCACTTTGCACAGTGCATTCATTTCCCCTGTTTTGAAGAAGATGAATGGGTCCGGTATGTACTGAGTAGAGTGCATGACAATTTCCTTTGGTTGAACAAGCCTTTTAAGATCACCAAAGATGCAATTAGGGCTATAACCGGTCTACACTCATCTGGTGGAGTACCTATCCTCAAGTCTGTCAAAAATCAGACAGTTAGTGATGCAACCGGATCAAAATTTGATAAGAGAGCTATGACAATTGAAGACATCACTGAACCGGATGTCAAATTTGCATCTATGATAATTGGTTACAAGATTTATCACTCCAGTAGGGAAAATTTAGTGTCGGGAACTGCAATTTACACAGCATATCAAATGCTAAAAGAGAATGTAGACTATGATTTGTGTGAGCTTCTTCTAAACCAACTTTTGGAAAATCTGCAAAAGATTAAGAAGGACAAGAAGAACTCCTTCAAGTATGGTAGTTTGATCCTTTGTCTATTCTTTTATTACATGAATGAGCTTCCCAGATCCAGTGGATGGATATGGCAGAATGACAGACCAGTTGCCATCCAAATCAGAGATTATTTGCATGGACTTGGAGATGCTAAAGCAAGAAATACAACCCTGTGGGGATATTTCAAGAAATTTCAGAGCATGATGCAAGCAAGAGAAAGAATTCCCCAGTCTCTTATTGAGAAGTACAAAGACACAGTATGCTTTATGGTAGAAACATATCAATGCCTAATGGAGGCAGTAGAACCAAGAACTGTGTGGATCATGCCCATGGGGTATGAAGTGGATGAACAGATTATGGAGTTGCATGTTCAACACATGCTAAGTCAGCCTAAAGATCCAAAGGCAGAAAGGTTTGGAACCTTTGAGGAACTGAGTGTGAAGATCCATGTGGAACTTAGAGAACCTGAGATAAAGAGGAAGGTGAGAATAGAAGTAGAACATATTGCTCAAGGCCTAGGCATCCCAAAGGAGGCACTTGATGCCAACTGGGAAAAGAGGCGAAAGGCTGAGGAAGAGAAGAAAGACGCAGAAAAGAAAAGCAAGAAAAGTACTCCGGTGGAAACCTCAACCCGGACCAGATCATCAAAAGGATCTACACCTGTCACAACCAAAAGCTCTCAAAAACATCAAAACTGGAAGGTCAGACATCCGGTAAAGGAGAGAAAAGGTCTAAAATAAAAGCCACAAGGGCTTATACAAGTCAGAAAGATGAAGAGGAAACTGAATCAGATGAGGGGGTAAAGGAAATAAAGAAGCAGAAAAAGAAAGGATTCGGTAAACCCTCCACAGGCCAAGACAAGGAAGAAATGGCAGAGGAATTTGTTGAAAAGCCCACCCTGTCTCTAGAGAGTGTAATCAAATCAGTCACTGTGGATGGAAACCTTCAACCAATGGCCGAATTCTATGATGACTACAATGAGGCTGACCAAAAGATCCTGCAGGAAGCCACAATCAGGTATCTGAACATATACAATAAGGCTTTCATTAAGATTATATCTCTAATTCCTAAAAGCCTAGAAAAGGAGTTAGAAATAAGAAAGAACAATGCCCTGGCAAAAGATCTTGAGATCCGGGAGCAGATAGCTATTCAGCTATATACTCAAATTGATCCCAAGACAATGAACATAATATTCAAAGACTGCAAAGATGAGTTCAGGAGTAAAGCAAGGATGAATCAACTCATGCTTGGTGAGACTAACAAGGTGGCCATGGATACAGAAGAGATCCTCTGAAAGGCCTTCAAAAGGTTTCATCTTCCTATTGTAGAGGACTTGGGTACTGATCCCTCATCCACAAGTGTTGCAGAAGAAACTTCTGAGAAAGCAACAGAAGAGATGGGCCCTAAACAAACCAACATTTCTCCTCTGGTTTCCCCTACAGTCTCCGGATCCAAAGAAGAAGAGAAATTATAGAAGAAAGAAGCAGTGGTAAAAGAAAAAGAAGTTGACAGTACCAAGGTTGCAGAGAAAGAGAAGACTCCAACAGAGAAAACCACAACTAATAGTGGTAAGAATGTAGAAGGAGAGAAAACTCCAAAGGACAGCTCCAAGACTGCAGAAGAGAAGAAACATCTGTCTCCAGCAAGAGACACTACACAAACTGTCCAAAAATTTCTAAGCAAAGAAACAATAGAGATTGATGAACTAGAGCTTCTACAAGGTCCATTCAATTTTGATTCCCTCTCTCCAGTACAGACAATGAAGATAGCTTCATTTGCAAATGCTAAGGCAAATGAAAAACTCCTAAAGTCTCATATGGAAGATTGTGAGTTGATAGAAGCTGCTTCCAAAGTGCTTGAAAAGATTATGCCATCGGTCCAGAAAGATCCCATAGCCTCCTCTTCCGGTAATCTTGAAACCTTAGTCAGCAGTGTTGGTACACATTTTGATTCTCTAGAAAAATCAGCTGAAGAAAAGGTCCGGAAGGAGTTTTTAGATAAGAGATTCTTAGAGGTACTAGGATTAATCTCTAATGATAGTAGAAATATGAGTATTAGAATAAAGAGCTTAGAAAATGCTCTTAAGGATGGCAGTGACATTTACAAATTTTGTATCTCCTGGTCAAAAGCAATAGTAGAAATTGAGAAGAAAATAAAAGAGGAACAGGACAAACTACTGAGTTTGTCTCAAAGTTTTGATCCTCTCTCTTCCTCCATAGTAAATCAAGAATGTCAAACTATTGCAATCACAAATGCAATAAAGAACTTTGAAAAGGAAAGGAAGAATCTAATTAACCAGATGGGAGAACTTAGAAGGATTATTATCCCTAAGTTAGAGACCATGCATGAGGCCATAAGTGATGCTAAGACTACCGCCCAAACCAATGATCCGACAGATCTTAAGAGGGCAAAAGCTTTTGCATTTTTGTTGAGTGGTCACATTTCAATTTTGGATAGAATGAAGCAAAGTTGGGCTACACAACTCATCCAATTGAAGACATCCTTTGTAGACATTCTTCAGTTTTTGTGAATATGTAATATACAGCCAAGTATAGTAAAATTCTTAAAATTTTTGGTGTGCAGACCCTACCCTTTGCCATTGATGTCAAAGGGGGAGTGAGGAGCAGTGAAAAATGAGGAATCCAACTAAAGGGGAGCTCTTGAAAATGTATATATAGATAGAGCATCAGCCAAGGGGGAGCATAGTGTAAACACTTAGTCATTTTTCACTAAGTGTTGCCATCAATGCCAAAGGGGGAGATTGTTGGCAAGAGACACTATATGGATTCATGGTTGTTGTCATTGATGGAAACAAAGGTCATCCCACATATCCGCAAGTCATGGTGTGTCTCTACCGGAAGTCAGAATGAAGATTTTTGTGGTCCGGTGAACAAGAACAGAGCATGTGGCAAGGTCCGACAGACAGCTCCAGATCTCTCAGAGGAAGTATCTTGGTGTAGTGTGGATCTGGGGAAGTCAAGAGGACTACCTTGAGTGGTATATTCTAAGGATTTAGCCTCCGGTGATGGACAAGGAAAAATATATGAATAGTTGAGTACTGGATTCCTGAGTGACAGTGTGAACAGAGGAAGAACTGACTGACAGAACATCAGACTATTTTCCAGATGTGTTACTAATGACGGTAAAGGTTGTGAAGGCATGAATCATGTTTGGCTAACATGATTAATTATATCTACAAGTATATGCTTGATCCGCATTACTTGATGTACAAGGATTCAGCTGACAGAACAGAGTTTGTGAGAAGATAGACTGTTCTGGGTGCCGACTAGAAAGATAATGAAATCACTTGTGTGGATATATATAGGATGGATTTAGTTATGAGAAGGGAAGTTATGTGATGTGATATGCGAATAAGAGTAGAGCAGAACAAGAAGTAGTACAAAAGATCCGGTATGTGAAAGAAAAGCAGAATAAAGAGAAGAGGAAAGATGAAGTGCAGCAGCTCAGTGTACTGACCCTAACCGGAACTGAACTCCAGCATATGTGGATGCTTCCAATCAGTTCAAGTATTGTATAACATTCTTTTGTAGATAGTGTGTCTCCTTGTAGGCAGTGTGCCTCCTTTGTGAGCAGTGTGCTCGGGCAGTGAGCCCTAATTGGCAAGTGCCATTTTGTAATTCCTTATTCTTCTAATAGAGAATAATATTTGGGTTAATCACCCCATGGTTTTCTCCCTTAACAGGGTTTCCACATCAAAAATATTGTGTCATGTGTTTTTCATTTCATGGTAATGTTTGCTTGTTTGAATTAATGCTGCATTGATTAATAAGAAAGTTCAAAAAGAAGAAATAATTAAGATAACTGATTCACCCCCCCTTCTCAGTTATCAATAATTTACACTTGATCCTAGAAAGAATGCCATTGAGGAGAATCCCTGTTGTTGGAACAATGGCTAGTAGATTGGATGAGATGATGGAAATGATGAAGACAGTGAGAATTCAATTGGATGCTATCGAGGAAGATAGGCAATGAGGATTGACACCTGACCTAATGTTGAAAGTGATGATGAAGAGGAATTCCAATCTTTTGAACAAATTGGTGAAACCCTAGGAGGTGATGAAGAAGAAGAATTAGATCAAGTCAAGATGTTGTGAGCTATTTCAAAGATTGGAAAGAGACCTAGAGTTGATGCACCAAATTATACTAGCAATTTGAATCCGGAGGAGTTGATTGACTAGATAAATGATATGGAAGAATACTTTGGATATGAAGAAATTAAAGATCTAGAGAAGGTGAAATTTGCAAAGACAAAGTTGAAGGGACATGCTACTATATGGTGGAAAGAAGTTTAGTTGGATAGAAACAAAAGAGGAAAAGAAAAGATTATAAAGTGGGATAGGATGGTGAAAAAATTGAAGAATTAGTTTATACCTGCTGACTATGAGTTGGAATTGTTGAATTGATTGCAAAACCTAAAACAAAAGGAGAAATCTGTGAAGCAGTACACTGAAGAATTTCATAAGATGATCATAAGGATAGGATATAGTGAGGTAGGCAAGGAGAAAGAGGCTAGATACATCAATGGACTGAGATTGAACATTCAAGAAGAACTGAGTTTAGTAAGAATGACATCTTTGGAAGAAGCATACTAGTTTGCCTTGAAAGTTGAAGAGAAGTTGAA
Source organism: Cunninghamia lanceolata (assembly GCA_027924645.1). NCBI lineage: Eukaryota > Viridiplantae > Streptophyta > Pinopsida > Cupressales > Cupressaceae > Cunninghamia > Cunninghamia lanceolata. The sequence continues at coordinate 11,046,110 of BSBN01001652.1, forward strand.
TAAGAGGAATGATCAGAGATAGAGAGGCAAAGGGGGTAAATTTCAAAGAGGTAGAACATTTTATGGAGGAGAAAGATCATTTGCAGAGAAGAATAGATCAAAGAACACATTCAAGAAGGATGACAAAGATAACAATGCATACCTAAGAGATGACATAAATTTATACCGAAGAGGAAACCCTAGTGCATACCAGAGTAAAGGATACAAAGGAGAAGGAAGAGGACCTGATAGGAGAACATCTAGAGGAACCTATTTTAATTGTGGAGGAGGACATAGAGCATTTTAATGTAATTAGCGAAGTACAAGCAAGAAAATAGAGAACAGTGGAAAAGCAGCCTATGTGAAAGAAGTACCTTTTGGATCACCTAATTCAATTGGTAAACTTGAGAAAGGAGAATAACTTGTGATGAGGAGAGCACTATTTCAAGTAGAGACAAATGAGGAACCACCACAGAGGAAGATTTTGTTTAGAACTAGATGCAAATCAGGAGGTAAGTGTTGTAAAGTTGTAATTGACAGTGGTAGTTCAGATAACCTAGTTTCAGAGGAGATGGTGACTAAGATGAAGTTGGAAAGATTGAAACACCCTAAGCCCTATCAGATAGCATGGATTTAGGATGATCATAAGGTACTGGTGAGTGAACAATGTCTGGTGAAATTTCATATTGGATCTTATCATGATGAAGTCTTGTGTGATATTATGCCTATGGGTGTATGTCATATCTTGTTGGGTAGACCTTGGCAGTATGATAGAAAAGCTATACATGATGGGAGAAATAATACATACACTATAACATCAAATGGAAATAGAATTACATTGATTCCTTATGAAGATGATCCTAATAGTGAAGTATGTGGGCATGCTAGATTTTGTTTGGTAGATGGAAGAAAATGTTTGGATGGTCTAAAATATGAGAATATGTGTTATACTTTGATTCCTAAGAAGCCTGAAACATTAAAGAAGGAGAGTGAAGAATCACAACCAGAGGAAATAACTAAGTTGTTGATAGAGTATGAAGACATCGTATCAAAAAATGTACCTGAAGGATTGCCACCTATAAGGAGTATCAGTCATCACATGGATCTTATACTTGGAGCTAGTTTTCCTAATAAAGCAACACATAGAATGACACCAAGAGAGAATGAAGAATTGAATAGACAGATACAAGAGTTGTCAAGGAAAGGTTTGATTAGAGAAAGCTTGAGTCCTTGTGCAGTACTTGCAGTGTTAGCACCTAAGAAAGATGGGGAATGGAGAATGTGTACAGACTCTAGAGCAATAAACAAGATCATAGTTAAGTATAGATTTCCGCTACCTAGGATGGATGACATCATGGATTGCTTGAGTGGAGCAAGATATTTCACAAAGATAGACTTGAAGAAAGGATACCACTAGATTAGAATCAGAGAAGGAGATGAATGGAAGACTTCTTTTAAGACAAATGAAAGATTGTATGAGTGGTTAGTGATGCCCTTTGGATTAACAAATGCACCAAGTACTTTCATGAGGTTGATGAATGAAGTTTTGAAGAGATTCTTGGGTAAGTTTGTTATTGTATATTTGGATGACATTCTAATTTTTAGTAAGATAAAAGAAGAACATTTGTTGCACTTGAGACAAGTATTGCAGAGATTAAGAGAAGAGAAATTATTGATAAACATAAAGAAATGTAGTTTCATGAAGGAAGAACTAGTGTATTTTGGATTTGTGATTTCTGCAGAAGGATTGAAGATGGATCCTGAGAAAGTGAGAGCAATTGTTGAATGGCCTACATTAGAGAGCATTGAAGAAGTCAGATCATTTCATGGATTGGATATTTTTTACCAGAAGTTCATCAAAAATTTTAGTTCAGTTTGTAACCCTATGACAGAGACAATGAGAGGTGGTGCAGCCATGGTAGGAGGGTTCACAAAATGAACTATCCAAATAGTGCAACAAGAATAAACACAATGGAAACAAATCAAAGAAATGAAGCAAGTGCAGATTCAATTCAGTATATCATAGACTTCAAATACAATCGGTTCGGCATCATACGGGCTTACAAATAGGGCTCAAAGGCCTGATTATGGAATATGCACAAGATATAGCTTTGAAGCTCCTTCACACAAAATCTAAACTATGAACTTATGTGGATGATAATAACTTGATAACTTGATTTCCTAGGATCTATTACATCAATATATATCATCTCTAGAACAATAGATTCCTCCGCGTCGGCCATGGAAGGCCACAAACTCCAATGAAGAGTTGTAATTTGTGAACACAGATAGGTCAGATCTAAATGCATAGAACACCTCCATAAATGAATGGAATGATGTACAAATCTTAGGGAAGGTCACCCATAAACCAAGGATCATTGAATGATATGTCATTAAACTCCACAAGTTAGGAAATACTTTTGTAGGTCTCTCCTTCAGCTAGTTGTCTATGATTATCAGGATGCTCTATTCTAAGAAATAGTCAATCTTCTGATAGCGATATCTTTCATGTAATGATGTGTGGACCTCTGAATTCTGGATATGATGTAGATGAATGAATGTAGATGCTAACTCTAGCTCTATAAGGTCTAAAATATAGCTGGACCAAAATACAGAAACTACTTTTGACTGAACCACCTGAACTGAACTAGAAACTGAAAAGAAACAAACTGAACTACAAACAAACTGAAATGCAAATGTTTTTGGTTGATGTAAGATTTCTCTTGAACCAAGGATGTTCCTGCATCAAACATCTAGGGTTATTGAAAAAGTGAGTCCCTCACTTTGTTGGGGCTAGGGGAGAACCAAGACAGTCCACCTCAGCCTGAGAAATCCATGGTGAATCTTTTTCTGGTCTGCCTTTCCACTTCACCAGATATTCTTTGTATTGTCTTCCTCTAGTGTTGCATCCAACTCTGCTATCCAAGATGTCTTCAATTTGTTCCAGTGCTAGTTGTGGTAACTGCTTCTTCAAGTCTTCTTCCATGATGTCACTGAACACTGCTTCATGATACTGATATAAGTCTACAATGTTGAAAATAGGTGTTACACACAACGTCTTCGGTAACTCCACTTTATATGTATTTCCTGAATCAAATTTTCTGAGTATCTTACAAGGTCCAAACTTCTTCATCTTCAACTTGTTATATGTACCAACTAGAAATCTTTCTTTTCTCAAGTACACCATCACTTCATCTCCCACTTCAAATTCTTTATGTCTTCATTTCTCATCTGCCATTTCTTTGTACATACTATTCATATTCTCTAAATGCTTCTTCACTTGATTATGCACTATCTTCATGTGATATGCAAATTCCTCTGCTTCTACACTCCTCTTTTCTTCCATACCAATGTCCCTCAATTCTTCCACTCCTCTAGGTGTTATTCCGATAACAATCTCAAAAGGTGTTCTTCTGGTACTCCTGTTTACTAAATTATTATATGCAAACTCTACTTATGAAAGAATCAAATCCCAACTTTCAGCTTTCTCTCCAACTAAACATCTCAACAAGTTTCCCAAACTCCTATTCACTACCTCTATCTATCCATCAGTCTGTGGATGAAAAGCTAAACTAAACTTCAATTCTATCTTCATCCTCTTCCAAAGTGTCCTCCAAGAGTATCCAACAAAATTTATGTCTTTGTTTGAAACTATACTCTTAGGTAATCAATACAATCTCACAATCTCCTTGAAAAATAGGTTAGCTACATGCACTGCATCAGTTGTCTTCTTACAAGGTATGAAATGAGACATCTTTGAAAATTTGTCCACCACTACAACTATTGAATCATGTCCTCTCTGTGTCTTAGGCAATCCCATCACAAAATCCATGCTTATGTCTTCCCATGGTCTCTCTGGTACTATCAAAGGTTTATACAATTCAGTATTCTGACTACTCCCTTTTGCAACTTGACAAACTCTAAAACTTTGCACAAATCTCTGAACATCCTTATGTATCTGAGGCCAAAAGTAATTTTCACTCACCAAAGCCACTATCTTATCAATGCCAAAATGTCCTGCCAATCCACCACTATGCTTCTCCTTGACCAAATTATCTCTCATGGAACTTTGAGGTATGCATAACAGATTTCCTCTAAACAACATATCTTCCTGAATGAAATAATTCAACCACTTACTCCCATATGTCACAACAGGTTCCTTACATGCATTCCAAGGTTATGCAAAATTACTGTATCCCTCATACATATTCTTCAATTCTCATTTATGTCAACAAGTTTCTTTTTCTATTCAATGCATCAGCAACTTTGTTTGATTTTCCACTCCTATGCTTCAACAAAAATGTATAACTCTGCATGAACTCTACCCACCTTATATGTCTCTAATTCAACTTACCTTAACTATTCAAATATTGCAAGGCTTGATGATCTGTATACAACACAAACTCCTTAGGCAACAAATAATGTCTCCACTGCTTCAAGGCTTGAATTATGGCATAGAACTCTTGATCATAGACTGAATATCTTCTCCTTGCATCATTCAACTTCTCACTAAAAAAGCTATAGGTCTACCTTCTTGACTTAATACTGCTCCAATTGTATTTCCACTTGCATCACAATCAACTTGAAATACCTTATTGAAATCCGGTAATGCCAAAATAGGTTGCTCTATCACTTTCTCCTTCAACAACTCAAAACTTTTATCTGATCTAGATGTCCACTTAAAATCTTTTCTGTCACCTCTCATCATCTCTATCATGGGGTTACAAACCAAACTAAAATATCTGATGAACTTCCAGTAGAAACTAGCCAATCCATGAAATGATCTAACCTCTCCAATGCTCTCCGGTGTAGGCCATTCAACAATTGCTTTCACTTTCTCAAGGTTCATCTTTAATCCTTCCATGGAAATCACAAATCCCAAGTATACTAACTCTTCTTTCATGAAACTACACTTCTTGATGTTTATCAGCAATTTCTCTTCTCTCAGTCTCTACAAAACTTGTCTAATATGCCACAAATGTTCCTCCTTTGTCTTACTAAAAATTAGAATATCATCCAAGTATACAATCACAAACTTACCCACAAATTTCTTCAAAACTTCGTTCATCAATCTCATGAAAGTATTCAGTGCATTTGCCAATCCAAAGGGCATCACTAACCACTCATACAATCCTTTATTTGTCTTAAAAGTAATCTCCCATTCATCACCTTCTCTAATTCTGATATGATGGTATCCACTCTTCAAGTCTATCTTTGTGAAATATCTTGCTCCACTCAAGCAATCCATGATATCATCCATTCTAGGTAAAGGAAATCTATACTTAACTGTGATCTTCTTTATTTCTCTAGAGTCAATACACTTTGGAAATCTATAATTAACTATGATCTTCTTTATTTCTCTAGAGTCAATACGCTTTCTCCATTCTCCATCTTTCTTAGGTGCTAACACTGTAGGTACTGCACAAGGACTCAAACTTTCTCTGATCAAACCTTTTCTCAACAACTCTTGTATCTATCTGTTCAATTCTTCATTCTCTGTCGGTGTCATCCGGTGTGCTACTTTGTTAGGTGAACTTGCTCTAGGTATAAGGTCCATGTGATGACTGATACTCCTTATAGGTGGAAATCCATCAGGTACATTATCTGATATGATGTCTTCATATTATGTCAGCAACTCTCTTATCTCCTCCAGTTGTGATTCTTTAATCTCTTTCTTCAATGCTTCAGGTTTCTTTGGAATCAAGCCATAACACATATTCTCATGTCTCAAATCATCCAGGAATTTCCTTCCATCTACCAAACAGATTCTAGTATTTCCACACACCACATCTTTAGGATCATCCTCCAAAGGAATCAAAGTAATTCTCTTTCCACTTGTTGTTATAGTTTATGTATTCTTTCTCCCATTGTGTATGGCTTTTCTATCATATTGCCAAGGTCTACCCAACAAGATATGACAAACATCCATAGGCATAATATCACACAAGACTTCATCATGGTAAGATCTAATATAAAATTTCACCAAACATTATTCACTCACTAGTACCTTATGATCATCCTGAATCCATTCTATCTAATAGGGCTTAGGGTGTTTCAATCTTTCCAGCTTCAACTTAGTCACCATCTCCTCTGGAACTAAGTTATCTAAACTACCACTATCAATTACAACTTTACAACACTTACCTCCTAATTTGCATCTTGTTCTGAATAGACTCTTCCTCTACGGTGGTTCCTCATTTGTCTCTACTTGAAATAGTGCTCTCCTCATCACAAGTGATTCTCCTTTCTCAGGTTTGCCAACTAAACTGGGTGATCCAATAGGTTCTTGTTCAACATAGCCTGTTCTTCCACTATTTTCTGTCCTCTTACTTGTACTACCCTGATTACACTCATATGCTCTGTCCTTCACCTCCACACTTAAAACAAGTACCTCTAAATGTTCTCTTATCAAATCCTCTTCCATCTCTTCTGTATCCTTCATTTCGGTATGCACTAGGGTTTCCTGTCTGGTAAAAATTTATGTCATCTCTTTGGCAAGTATTGTTATCTCTATCATCCTTCTTAAATGGGCTTGTTGGGTCTCAAAAATTCAGGTTTCAAGCCCTAAGAGGATGCCAAGCTCTATGATCAGACTTGCAACATTTTTTAACCAACTAATAGAGTTAACCTAAATGGTTGATGACTCCCTACACTTCAAGCTTTGCTAAACCTAGGCGGGCAAACCTTGAAAGCTGAAGCAGATAAAAGGAATGTATGACTCAAATGAATTTAGGGATTTACCCACAATGGCATAAAGTGTGGAATAGATGAAAGATTGCAAACTACTTCTACTCCTAATACTAAGATATGAGATGTAATTGTTTGAATAAGATTTTATGGAATCCTAGAGTGGAATTGGTATGACCAGTGCCTATTTCTATTGGGCTAATGGAGTCAAGGTGTATATGATAAATAATTTACTTACTGGTTACAATTCTAATTGTTTGGCACTTGTTTTTGTTTATAGCTTGTATACATGTGCAAGAATGTGATTGACAGACTCTACTTATTGATCCACTCAATCCTACCAGGTTACTGTGACTTATTAAAAGGATATTAATCCTTCCTTGAAGGAACCAATCAACAGAATCACACAATGACAGCAAATGTGTATTGACAAATGGAGTAGATGCTCAATTTGAATAACAAGACAATAAGGCAATCTTGTCAATTATAGGGCTCTTCTTACTGATCCAAATGTTACTTCCAGGTTACTGTAATCAATCAAAAGGATTTTAATTCTTAAATAAAAATCAATTAATTTGATTACACGAAAACAACAAGTGTGCCTTGATGAAACTGAAATATCAACTTGGAAACTCAGGTTCAAATAACAGAGAAATAACAATGTGGAGACAACCAAATAATTGTTTAGCTCAACAAACAATAGACACCAATATTAAATCACCAATTTATGCATTTTTCTCCATTATACAATTTCAAAAGATTTTATAATATGTAGCATAATGTTTTATTTCGGAAACTGATCAATCCCTCCAGTTATCTAACTCCTACTTCTGATCATGATGTTTTTTTTTCTACTGCTGATTTCATCTTTCATATATACATTGCACTTTCAAGGGTTGTGACCCTTGAGACAACCACTCGATGCAACTCTTCACCTAATTAATTATCTTCAATAGATTAAAACATTTTAATTTTAACCTTCTTTGTCTTCGAAATGTTCTGTAATCTCTATTTGAGGATAACAGTATTTTGAATTTGCACCGGATGCATTTGTATATGTCTATTTCACTTTTTCAGTAGATACACCACTAGGTTGGATTTTAAGAACATGGGACAATTGCCCTTTAATATCGGATTCATTTTTGGCTGACTATGGGACATGTATATGCAAGTTTTATTGTTCTGTATCTCATATACATATGCATATCTGGTTGGCCTCTATATTGTGTTGAAATTTCCTTCCTTTCAATCTTTGCATTTGTATATTATATATCATATGAATTTAGAACATATATACAAATGCCGACCCCATCAGTTTTATAAAACAACCTTCTGAATTACCTTCAAGTTCGGCTTTTCATCACCTTCTTGTATATTGAATACATATCTTTCATATACAAGCGTAGACTTTATTGGGTTTATGAAATAAATTGAAATTATCTTCGGATCCACCTTTGTATATATCATGTTGCATTACTTTCTTGCATATCGTATAATATATCTCCAACATACATATGTGGTCCTCACCCGATGTATATAATGTTCAAATCTCCAATTATGTTGGGTTTTCAATATTATTCTCTTGTATATTTTCTTTGTATATTGTCATTTGTATGTTATCTTGTATAAGCGCACATACAAAGCATCTTATACAAACCCTCTCTTTACCTTTTATCCCCAGTGATGCTTTTTGTTCCTTTGTATATCGGGTATGTATATTATAAACATACAAGCACCCCGAACATACAAAGACTTTTTAGTATTTAACTTTCTTTTTGCATCCGGTTTGTATCTCTTATTTGCATCCTTTTAACTTGTATATCAGCTTGTATATCAAAGATATACATTATTATTTATACAAGCCCGATATGCAAACGGTGGAGCCCACATCACTTTTCTGATTGTATCTTCCGATATACTTTAAGTCATGATGAATCACTTTAACCAAGTTTCAACATTTTTTGAGTTCCGCATTGTATGTATATTGAAATGTATAACATTTCTTACATACAAATGCAGACCCCACATAAAGTTCACAATGTTTAATTTTCCAATCGTGTCTGGTTTTGTATATGTATATTAGATGCAAATGATTATACATACAATGATACAGGCTTCTATCTTTGTCCGTTTAATATTTGTATGTCTTATACAAATGTATTTGTATATCTATTTGTGGTGGGACCCATGTATTCATCTTTGGTGCTTGCATATTCTATATATGCAATTTCATGCATTTGTATTTTTGTATCCATGCATTTTATGCAATTGTATTTGCATCTTGTATGCATCACGGACTTCACTGAAAATTCTTAAGGATTTAACTCTCTGATCGGGTCCAATTCTATGAAAAGTCATCAAGTCCAGATCTTCATGTATCTACATATTTGTATCTGCATGCTTCATGAGCTTTGTATCCTGTATACATATAAAGAAATATACAAAACTTTTGACCATTCATATTTGTATCTTATATACATGCTCGAATACATAAAGGTTTTATGCACTCCCCTTTTGTATCTGGTATACATACAATTTATTTTGTATCTGGTATACATGCATTCTGACCAATATTTAGTTTGACCTTCATTGACTTGGTCATAACTTAAAAAAAAGGAAATTTTTAGAAATTTCAAAAAGCAACCCCAACTCATTTTCGATGTTGATTCCAATTTTCATCATGGGTACCTAAAATTTTGCCATAATTTTTAGGTTCCAATAGGTTCATTATGAACATCATCTAGCTGTTATATGTTGGCCTCCAAAGTTAGCTTCTCGGGCTGATTTTACATTGTGCAGACAACAAATTTTACCAGAACCCCTCAACTTGATTCCTTGATTATAGGAAGGTGAAATCAGACATGTGCATTCATGTATGATGAGTAAGCATGCTAGCAAAGTGATTTTGCAATAAAATGAATAGGCTTCAAAACACAACTCTCCAAAGTCAGTTTCTTGGACATATTTTCAGGTGTATCTATGAGTGTTGAAATTAATTTTTTTCATATGGGAACCCAAAATTTCTTGCAAAAATTGGTATGAAATTTTAGGTCCCAACAGTGGCTCTGTCTGGGGATGTATGCCCCATGTGGGCATAGCAAGATCCCAGATCTCTGGGGAGCAGACCAGTGCCTACTTTGTTGGGCAATGAAGTCAACTTCTTTTTGCCCTAATCTGATGTAATTTGAAGAACCACACCATAGTAGATGATTCAATGCCACCAGAAAAGAAAAAGCCATGTTTCCCTCTGTAAAAAATCTGATTTTCATCATGTTGTGGTGAAGCTGATCCATCAATATTTTTAAAGCTCATCTGATTGAATACATTCATATTGTTGATCAACTTTCTATGCTCAATGTTGCTGGTATATTTTTCCTCATTGTGTAGCTGAAATTCAAGTATAATCTAAATAATCTTATTTCTATGTGATATTTTTTTGTTGTATCCCTCTTCAATGCAACATTTTTCATTATTCTTTGTGCTATCATGCATTCTGAATTAACCTCCTGGCTGATCTAAAAACTGGGAGTAGTCATTGTTCTCTTCATCATCATCACAATAATCAACTGTGCTCATTTCATCATGAGACTTTCCTTCATTTATGGATTCATCATCAGCATTATCAACATATTCATTTTCCTGACTATCTGAAAGCATTGCATCCTCTTCATAGAACGGGTTTGCATACACATGAAATTCATGTTCCGGCACACCTTGGCAAAATGTCATTTGATCTTCTTTTACTTCTTCATCATACAATGGGTTTGAAAAAATCTAAAAATCATTTTCAGATATGTGCATTTCCTCCTCATCATGAGTTTGCCCTATTTGTTGAGAACAATCATCCTCTTCCTCCTCAAACTATTGATTCAAGTATTGTGGTGGGTGGGCTGGGAAAAAAGGAACATCCATATTTTGATGACTACTCTCATTTTCAAGTATATGCTGAGACTCCAAGTCTTGTGCAAAATTTTGATGATTGTAATCATGATCCTGGGTGAAGATTTGGTATTTTGGAACTTCATCATCATTTAAATCTGAAATATCATTATGAAAATTTTCACTTGCATATGTCTCATTTACTGGCTATATTGCTTGATCAGATTCTTCATATTCATCTTCATAATAGTCGTTGTAGTGGCTAAGGAATAGTCTTTTGAGATATTCCCATGAAGAGATACTTTGCATAGGTAAGTCTATAAACCAATCCCTTATGTCATCCCTCAAAGATCTTGAAAAACACCTCATAATGACATCTTCTAAAAAAATATGAAAGTCTAAAATGAAATCCCAAAATCGTTGTACATGCTTATGAGCTAATTTGCACCATTCTCCATGAAATTTAGGGACATGCTTTAGTATTTCTGTTAACTTGCAGGGATAAGAATTTGGGTAGCCCTGGATACTATTGTAGTTAAATGGTTTATCGATGGCTGAGATAAAGTTTAGAGGGCCATATGGGTTTTGGTAGATGATTGATCTTTGGTTAGGGAATACGGGACAAGCATTCATTTGGTATGAGGCTTGACATAAATAATTGTTTTGTTGTGCATGGTATGCACTATATCCATTGCCTGAATCATGGAACACTTGTGGGTTCACAGGATCATTATACCCATTCTCATTAGTTGTTGGTATATGTTGTAATGAACTTGAACCCTGTTTGGCTTTTAATCATTGTATTTCTTGAATCAACCTCTTTTTTTTTAAATAACTCCAATAGTCCCTCTTCTTCTGACATATTCATTTTGACTACAGATGGTGCTATTTACAAGTTGTATTTTATATTCTTCATTGAATTCCTTTTCAGAGTCACCACCTCTTATCAAAAGAGGAATGATTTTTTTTCTTTTCTGGGTCCTTCTTGCCAGCAGAGTTACCAATTCATGTCAGAATTCAAAAGTTTACTGACTCTATAATGAGATGACCTTTAACCAGATTCTGGATTACTCCCTAGTAGAGTTGCCATTTTGTTGGGTCTCAAAAATGCAGGTTTCAAGCCCTAAGAGGATGCCAAGCTCTATGATCAGACCTGCAATGTTTTTGAACCAACCAATAGAGTTAACCTAAATGGTTGATGACTCCCTACACTTCAAGCTCTGCTAAACCTAGGTAGGTAAACCTTGAAAGCTAAAGCCGATAAAAGGAATGTATGACTCAAATGAATTTAGGGATCTACCCACAATGGCATAAAATGTGGAATAGATGAAAGCTTGCAAACTACTTCTACTCCTAATACTAAGATCTAAGATGTAATTGTTTGAATAAGATTTTATGGAATCCTAGAGTGGAATTGGTATGACTAGTGCCTATTTCTATTGGGCTAATGGAGTCAAGGTGTATATGATATATGATTTACTTACTGGTTACAATTCTAATTGTTTGGCACTTGTGTTTGTTTATAGCTTGTATAAACGTGCAAGAATGTGATTGACAGACTCTACTTATTGATCCACTCAATCCTACCAGGTTACTGTGACTTATTAAAAGGATATTAATCCTTCCTCGAAGGAACCAATCAATAGAATCACACAATGACAGCAAATGTGTATTAACAAATGGAGTAGATGCTCAATTTGAATAACAAGACAATAAGGCAATCTTGTCAATTATAGGGCTCTTCTTACTGATCCAAATGTTACTTCCAGGTTACTATAATCAATCAAAAGGATTTTAATTCTTAAATAAAAACCAATTAATTTGATTACTTGAAAACAACAAGTGTGTCTCGATGAAACTAAAATATCAACTTAGAAACTCAGGTTCAAATAATAGAGAAATAATAATGTGGAGACAACCAAATAATTGTTCAGCTCAACAAACAATAGACACCAATATTAAATCACCAATTTATGTATTTTTCTCCATTATACAATTTCAAAAGATTTTACAATATGCAGCATAATGTTTTATTTCAGCAACTAATCAATCCCTCCAGTTATCTAACTCCTACTTCTAATCATGATGTTTTTTTTTTCTACTGTTGATTTCATCTTTCATATATACATTGCACTTTCAAGGGTTGTGACCCTTGAGACAACCAATTGATGCAACTCTTCACTTAATTAATTATCTTCAACAGATTAAAACATTCTAACTTTAATCTTCTTTGTCTTCAAAATGTTCTGTAATCTCTATTTGAGGATAACAGTATTCTAAATTTGCACCGGATGCATTTGTATATGTCTATTTCACTTTTTCAGTAGATACACCACCAAGTTGGATTTTAAGAACATGGGACAATTGCCCTTTAATATCAGATTCATTTTCAGCTAACTATGGGACTTGTATATGCAAGTTTTATCATTCTGTATCTCATATACATATGCATATGTCGTTGGCCTCTATATTGTGTTGAAATTTCCTTCCTTTCAATCTTTGCATTTGTATATTGTATATCATATGAATTTGGAACATATATACAAATGCCGACCCCATCAGTTTTATAAAACAACCTTCTGAATTACCTTCAAGTTCAGCTTGTCATCACCTTCTTGTATATTGAATACATATATTTTATATACAAGTGTGGACTTTATTGGGTTTATGAAATAAATTGAAATTATCTTTGGATATGCCTTAGTATATATCCTATTGTATTACTTTCTTGCATATCGTATACATATATCTCCAACATACATATGTGTTCCCCACCCGATGTATATAATGTTCAAATCTCCAATTATGTCAAGTTTTGAATAGTATTCTCTTGTATATTTTCTTTGTATATTGTCGTTTGTATGTTATCTTGTATAAGCACACATACAAAGCATCTTATACAAACCCTCTCTTTTACCTTTTATCCCTAGTGATGCTTTTTATTCCTTTGTATATCGGGTATGTATATTATAAACATACAAGCACCCCGAACATACAAAGACTTTTCAGTATTTAACTTTCTTTTCACATCCAGTTTGTATCTCTTATTCGCATCCTTTTAACTTGTATATTGGCTTGTATATCAAAGATATACATTGTTATTTATACAAGCCCAATATGCAAATGGTGGAGCCCACATCACTTTTCTGATTGTATCTTTCGATATACTTTAAGTCATGATGCATCATTTTATCCAAATTTCAACCTTTCTTGAGTTCCGCATTGTATGTATATTGAAATGTATAACATTTCTTACATACAAATGCAGACCCCACATAAAGTTCACAATGTTTAATTTTCCAATCGTGTTCGGCTTTGTATATGTATATTAGATGCAAATTATTATACATACAATGATACAGGCTTCTGTCTTTGTGTGTTTAATATTTGTATGTCTTATACAAATGTATTTGTATATCTCTTTGTGATGGGACCCATGTATTCATCTTTGGTGCTTGCATATTCTATATATGCATTTTCATGCATTTGTATTTTTGTATCCATGCATTTTATGTAATTGTATTTGCATCTTGTATGCATCACGGACTTCACTAAAAATTCTTAAGGATTTAACTCTTTGATCGGGTCCGGTTCTATGAAAAGTCATTAGGTCCGGATCTCCATGCATCTGCATATTCGTATCTGCATGCTTCATGAGCTTTGTATCTTGTATACATATAAAGAAATATACAAAACTTTTGACCGTTCATATTTGTATCTTATATACATTCTCGAATACAGAAAGTTTTTATGCACTCCTCTTTTGTATCTGTTATACATACAATTTATTTTGTATCTGGTATACATGCATTCTGACCAATATTCAGTTTGACCTTCGTTGACTTGGTCATAACTTTAAAAAAAAGGGAATTTTTAGAAATTTCAAAAAGCAACCCCAACTCATTTTCGATGTTGATTCCAATTTTCATCATGGGTACCTAAAATTTTGCCATAATTTTTAGGTTTCAACAGGTTCATTATGAACATCATCTAGCTATTATATATTGGCCTCCAAAGTTAGCTTCCCAGGCTGATTTTACATTGTGCGGACAACAAATTTTACCAGAACCCCTCAACTTGATTCCTTGAAACTTAGTCAAATCTTGTCATAGGAAGGTGAAATCAAACATGTGCATTCACGTATGATGGGTAAGCATGCTAGCAAAGTGATTTTGCAAGAAAATGAACAGGCTTCATAACAGAACTCTCTAAAGTCAATTTCTTGGACATATTTTAAGGTGTATCTATGAGTGTTGAAATTGACTTTTTTCATATGAGAACCCAAAATTTCTTGCAAAAATTGGTATGAAATTTTAGGTCCCAACAGGGCTGTCAAACTTCTTCTGCTCCGGATATGATCTATCTCCTCCAGAATATGTTCTACCTCTCTAAAATTTACCTCTTGTACCTCTCTGTCTCTGATCATGTCTCTTATTCAGCTTATCTTCAACTTTTAAGGAAAACTAATATGCTTCCTCTAAAGATGTCATCCTCACCAAGCTTAGTTCCTCTTGAATGTTCAATCTCAATCCATTGGTGTACCTACCCACTTTCTCCTTGCTTGCTTCACTATGTCCTATTCTTATGATCATCTTGTGAAATTCTTCAGTATACTCTTTCACTGATTTCTCCTTTTGTCTTAGGTTTTGTAATCTTTTCAACAGTTCTAACTCATAGTCAACAGGTATAAATTGATTATTCAGTTTTGTCACCATTCTATCCCATTTTGTAACCTTTTCTTTTCCTCTTCTATTTCTTTCCAACTAAACTTCTTTCCACCATATAGCAACATGTCCTTTCAACTTTGTCTTTGCAAATTTCACCTTCTCTGGATGTTCAACTTCTTCATAATCAAAGTATTCTTCCATGTCAATTATCCAATCAATCAACTCTTTCAGATTCAAATTACCAGTATAGTTTGGCACATCAACTCTAGGTCTCTTTCCAATCTTTGAAATAGCTTGCAACATCTTCACTTGATCTGATTCTTCTTCTTCTTCACCTCCTAGGGTTTCGCCAATTTCTTCAACAAATTGAAATTCTTCATCCTCACTTTCAACATTAGGTCTCGGTGTCAATCCTCTTTGCCTATCTTCTTCAATAGCATCTAAATGAATTCGCATTGTTTTCATCATTTCCATCATCTCATCCATTCTACCATCCATTGTTCCAATAGAAGCAACTCTCCTCAGTAGCATTCTTCCTAGGATCAAGTGCAAACTGCCTCAAGTTTGGCAATTGGGCTAAAAGGTGACAACTACCTCTCAATCAGCGATCAGTAACACAAGTAACCTACCTCAATTCAGGGATCTGTCCATACAAAGATCTTACATAATTCTTTCACCAATTTCACTCAATTTGCTCCCAAAATTCAAAACTTTCACTCTGATACTACTTGGTACAGTCACGATAGGAGGGATCACAGAATGAACTGTTTGGACCGTGAAGCAAGAGTAAACATAATGGAAATGACTCAAAAAAATGAAGCAAATGTAGATTCAATCATTCACTATATTATAGAATTCAAATACAATTAGGTTGGCATCATGCGGGCTTACAACGAGGGCTCAAAGGCCTAATTACAGAATATGCACAAGATATAGCTTTGAAGCTCCTTCGCGCAAAAGCTAAACTATGAACTTATGCAGATGATAATAAATTGATAACTTGACTTCCTAGGATCTATTACATTAATATATATCTTCTTTGGAATAATTGATTCCTCTGCATCGCCCAAGGAAGGTCACAAACTCCAATGAAGAGCTGTAACGTGTGAACATAGATAGGTCAGACCTAAATGCATAGAACACCTCCACAAATCAATGGAATGATGTACGGATCTTGGGGAAGGTTGGCCATGAACCAAGGATCATTGAATGATGTGTCATTAATCTCCATAAGTCAGGAAATGCTTCCATAGGTCTCTCCTTCAGTTGGTTGTCTGTGATTATTAGGATGCTCTGTTCTGAGAAACAGTCAATCTTCTGATAGGGATATCTTTCTGGTAATGATGTGTGGACCTCTAAATTCTAGATATGATGTAGATGAATGAATGTAGATGCTAAGTCCAACTCCACAAGGTATGAAATGTAAGTGGACCAAAATACAAAAATTGCTTTTGACTGAACTGCTTGAACTGAACTAGAAAATGAAAAGAAACAAACTGAAATGCAAATATTTTTGGTTGATGCAAGATTGCTCTTCAACCAGGGATGCTCCTGTATCAAGAGGTGAGAGAAAATATTTCAAGTGGACATTAGGAGTAGACAAGAGCTTTGAGTTGTTGAAGCAGAAAGTGAAAGAGCAACCTGTGTTGGCATTACCAGATTTCAATAAAGTATTTCAAGTAGATTGTGATACAAGTGGGAATGCAATAGGAGCAGTGTTAAGTCAACAAGGTAGACCTATAGCATATTTTAGTGATAAGTTGAATGATGCAAGGATAAGATATTTAGTTTATGATCAAGAGTTCTATGCCATAATTCAAGCCTTGAAGAAGTGGAGACATTATTTGTTGCCTAAGGAGTTTGTGTTGTATACAGATCATCAAGCTTTGTAGTATTTGAATAGTCAAGGGAAGTTGAATTAGAGACATATGAGATGGGTAGAGTTCATGTAGAGTTATACTTTTGTGTTGAAGCATAGGAGTGGTAAAACAAACAAAGTTGCAGATGCATTGAGTAGGAGAAGAAATTTGCTGATAGAGATGAGAGTTGAAGTGTGGGGATTTGATGAGTTAAAGAACATGTATGAGGAAGATCTTGATTTTGCAGAACCTTGGAAAGCATGTAAGGAACCTGTTGTGATAGATAAGAGTAAGTGGGTGGACTATTTCATTCAAGAAGATATGTTGTTTAGAGGAAATTAGTTATGCATACCTAAGAGTTCAATGAGAGACAATTTGATCAAGGAGAAGCATAGTGGAGGATTGGCAGGACATTTTGGCACTAAAAAAATAGTGGCTTTGGTGAGTGAAAACTACTTTTGGCCTCAAATACATAAGGATGTTAGGAAACTGGTGCAGAGTTGTAGAGTTTGTCAAGTTGTAAAAGGGAATAGTCAGAATATTGGATTGTATAAACCTTTGACAGTACCGGAGAGACCCGAGGAAGACATAAGTATAGATTTTGTAATGGGATTGTTGAAGACACAGAGAGGACATGATTCTATATTTGTAGTGGTAGACAAATTTTCAAAAATGGCACATTTCATACCTTGTAAGAAGACAACGGAAGCAATACATGTAGCTAACCTATTTTTCAAGGAGATTGTGAGATTGCATGGATTACCTATGAGCATAATTTCAGATAGAGATGCAAGATTTCTTGGCTACTTTTGGAAGACACTTTGGAAGAAGATGAAGATAGATTTGAAATTTAGTTCAACTTTTCATCCACAGACTAATGGATAGATAGAGGTAGTAAATAGGAGTTTGGGAAACTTGTTGAGATGTTTAATTGGAGAAAAGGTAGGAAGTTGGGATTTGATTCTTTCACAAGCAAAGTTTGCATACAATAATTTAGTGAATAGGAGCACCAGAAGAACACCTTTTGAGATTGTTACCAAAGTAAACCCTAGAGGAGTGACAGAGTTGAGAGACATCAACATGGAAGAAAAGAGGAGTACAGAAGCAGAAGAATTTGTAGAACATATGGAGACAGTGCATAACCAGGTTAAGGAACATTTGCAAAAGATGAATAACAAATATAAGGAGCATGTAGATGAGAAGAGAAGACACAAAGAATTTGAAGTTGGATATGAAGCAATGGTGTACTTGAGAAAAGCAAGATTTCTAGTTGGGACATATAGCAAGTTGATGATGAAGAAGTTTGGACCTTGTAGAATACTCTGGAAGTTTGATTTGGGAAATGCATATGAAGTGGAGCTACCAGAGACATTGGTTGTATCACCTATTTTCAACATTGTAGACCTATATCAGTATCATGGAGTAGAGTTTAGTGACAACATGAAAGAAGACTTGAAGTAGTAGTTACCACAACAAGCACTGTAGCATATTGAGGACATCTTGGATAGTAGAGTTGGATGCAGCACCAGAGGCAAGTAGTACAAAGAATATATTGTGAAGTGGAAAGGCAGACTAGGAGAAGATTCATCTTGGATTTCTCAGGCTAAGATAGATCATCTTGGTTTCCCACTAGCCTCGGCAAAGTGAGAGACTCACTTTTTCAATAACCCCAGATGTCTGATGCAAGAGCATCCCTAGTTTAAGAGAAATCTTGCATCAACCAAAAAAATTTGCATTTTAGTTTGTTTGCATTGCAGTTTGTTTCTTTTCATTTTCCACTTTAGTGCAGTCATAGCAATTTCTACATTTTGGTCTGCATTCTGCCACAGTTGTATTTTAGACCTTGCAGAGATGGACTTAACATCTAGATTCATTCATGCACAACATATCCAAAAATATGATCATTTGGATCAATTACCGAAGAGATATCACTATCAAAAGATCAAGTGTTTTCTCAGAATAGAGCATCCTAATAGTCTCACACAATCAGGTGAAGCAGAAGAATTGTGGAGCATTTATCGACTTCCGAAGCCTAATGACACATCATTCAACATTGAGTGGTTCATGGTTGACCTTCTTTGAGATCAACACATCATTCCATTCATTTGCAGAGGAGTTCTATTCATTTAGGTCAGACCTATCTGTGTACACACATTATAGCTCTTCGTTGGAGTTTATAATGATCTTTGACTGATGTGGAGGAATCTTTTGTTCTAGAGATGATATATATTGATGTATTAGATCCTTAGTAAAGAAGATTAGATAGTTCTAATGATCGAGAAGATCAATAGTTTGAATTCTTGGTGAAGGGGGCTTCAAATCTATATCTTATGCATATTTAGATATTCTATAATCAAGCATACGAGCCCTAATTGTAAGGTCCCATGTTGCTGAAGAAATTGTATTTGAATTCTATACTATACTAAATGACTGAATCTACACTTGTTTCATTTCTTTGATTTGTTTCCGTTGTGTTTACTCTAGTTGCATAGTCTGGATTGTTCTCTTGGAGAACCCTCCTAACTATGACTGCACCATCCCTGTTGGCTTTATTTTAGGGCTACAACCCAAGGAGGATACTACTCCTTGAAGAAAGGTTTTAGGGTCACTCCCAAGGAAGATACAACTCCATGCTAACTTTGTTTTATGGCTACAACCCAAGGAAGCAACTACTCCCTAAATTGAGAACAAACTCAAAACAAATTACAGCATGACAATCCTTCTACTGTTTGAAAATGGACAATGAAGCTGGTGTAGTCACGACAGGAGGGTTCACAGAATGAACTATCTAGACCATGCAGCAAGAGTAAACACAATAGAATCAACTCAAAGTAATGAAACAAATGTAGATTTAGTCATTCAATTTATCATAGAATTCAAATAGAGATTGGTCTGCAACATGCGGACTTTCAATTAGGGCTCATAGGCCTGATTACATACATACATGTGCAAGATAAAGCTTTGAAGCTCCTCACAGAAATCTAGACTATCAAATACTACTATGTGAATCACTACTCTCCTAAGAATCTATTATATAAATATATATCAAGTTTGGATCATAAGATTCCTCGGCCAAAGAAGGTCACAAACTCCAATGAAGAGTTGTAACGTGTGTACATGGATAGGTCAGGCCTAATTGCATAGAACTCATATGGAAAATGAATGGAATGATATACAAATCTTTGGAGAAGTTCGGCCATGAACCAAAGATCATTGAATGATGTGTCATTAGGCTTCATAGATCAGAAAATGCTTCCGCAAGTCTCTGCTTCAGTTGGTTGTTTGTGATTATCAGGATGCTCTATTCTGAGAAATAGTCAATCTTCTGATAGCGATTTCTTTTCAATAATGATGTGCGGACCTATGAATTCTAGATATGATGTAGATGAATGAATGTAGATGCTAAGTCTAGTTTCGCAAGGTCTAAAATTCAACTAGACCAAAATACATAAATTGCTTTTGACCAAACTACCTAAACTGAATTGGAAAATGAAAAGAAACAAACTAAACTACAAACAAACTGAAATGTAAATGTTTTTGGTTGAAGCAAGATTTCTCTTGAACCAGGGATTCTCCTACATCAGACATCTAGGGTTATTGAAAAAGTGAGTCCCTCACTTTGCTAGGGCTAGGGGAAAACCAAGATGGTCCACCTCAGCTTGAGAAATCCATGATGAATCTTCTTTCAGTTTGCCTTCCCACTTCACAAGATATTCTTTGTATTGCCTTCCTCTAGTGATGCTTCCAACTCTGTTGTCCAAAATGTATTCAATATTATCATGTGCTTGCTATAGTACTGCTTCTTCAAGTCTTCTTCCATGCTATCACTGAACTCTGCTTCATGGTACTGATATAGGTCTACAATGTTGAAAATAGGTGAAATACCCAATGCCTTTGGTAGCTCCACTTCATATGTACTCCTTGAATCAAATTTTCTAAGTATCTTACAAGGTCCAAACTTCTTCATCTTCAACTTATTATATGTCCCAATTGGAACTCTTTCTTTTCTCAAGTACACCATCACTTCATTTCCAACTTCAAACTCCTTATGTCTTCTCTGATCATTAGCCTTCTCTTTGTACTTATTGTTCATATTCTCCAAATGCTTCTTAACCTAATCATGTACTGTCTTCATATGTTCTACAAATTCTTCAGCTTCTGCACTTCTCTTTTCTTCTACAATGATATTAATTAATTCTGCAACTTCTTTAGGGTTTACTCTGGTAACCATCTCAAAAGGTGTTCTTCTAGTACTCCTGTTCACTGAATTATTATATGCAAACTCTGCTTGTGAAAGAATCAAATCCCAACTTCCTGTTTTCTCTCCAACCAAACATATCAACAAATTTCCCAAATTCCTATTCACTACCTTTGTCTATCCATCAGTTTGTGGATGAAAAATTGAATTGAACTTCAAATCTATCTTCATCTTCTTACAATCTCATTGAAAAATAGGTTTGCTACATGAACTGCATCAATTTTCTTCTTGCAAGGTATGAAATGAGCCATCTTTGAAAATCTGTCAACCACTACAAATATTGAATAATGTCCTCTCTATGTCTTAGGAAATCCCATCACCAAATCCATGCTTATGTCTTCCTAAGGTCTCTCTGGTATTGTTAAAGGCTTATACAATCCAGTGTTCTGACTACTTCCTTTTGCAACTTGACAAACTCTACAACTCTACACAAATCTCTGAACATCCTTATGTATCTAAGGCCAAAAGTAATTTTCACTCACCAAAGCCACTGTCTTATCAATGCCAAAATGTCCTGCTAATCTGCCACTGTGTTTCTCCTTGATTAGATTATCTCTCATTGAACTCTTAGGTATGCACAACTGATTTCCTTTGAACAACATATCTTCTTGAATGAAATAGTCCAACCACTTACTCCTATTAGTCACAACAGGTTCCTTACATGCTTTCCAAGGTTCTGTAAAATCAGTGTCTCCCTCATACATGTCCCTCAACTCATCAAATCCCATTACTTCAACTCTCATCTCTGTCAACAAGTTTCTTCTCCTACTTAATGCATCAGCAACTTTGTTTGATTTTCCACTCCTATGCTTCAACACAAATGTATAACTCAGCATGAACTATACCTACCTCATATGTCTTTGATTCAACTTACCGTGACTATTTAGATATTGCAAAGCTTGATGATTTGTATACAACACAAACTCCTTAGGCAACAAGTAATGTCTCCATTTCTTCAAGGCTTGAATTATGGCATAGAACTCTTGATCATAAATTGAATATCTTCTCCTTGCATCATTCAACTTCTCACTGAAATAAGCTACAGGTCTACCTTCTTGACTTAATACTATTCCAATTGCACTTTCACTTGCATCACAATGTACTTAAAATACCTTATTGAAATTTGGTAATACCAAAACAAGTTGCTCTGTCACTTTCTGCTTCAACAACTCAAAAAATTTATTTTCTCTAGATGTCCACTTAAAATATTTTCTGTCACCTCTTATTGTCTTTGTCATAGGGTTACAAATGGAACTAAGATATCTGATGAACTTCCGGCAGAAACTAGCTAATCCATGAAATGATGTAACTTCTCTAATGCTCTTTGGTGTAGGCCGTTCAATAATTGCTCTTACTTTCTTAGGATCCATCTTCAATCCTTCTGTGGAAATCACAAATCCCAAATATACTAGTTGTTCCTTCATGAAACTATACTTCTTGATGTTTATCAGCAATTTCTCATCTCTCAACCTCTGCAAAACTTGTCTAATATGCCACAAATATTCCTCTTTTGTCTTACTGAAAATCATAATATCATCCAAGTATACAATCACAAACTTACCCAATAATTTCTTCAAGACTTCGTTCATCAATCTCATGAAAGTAGTCTGTGCATTTGTCAATCCAAAGGGCATCACTAACCACTCATACAATCCTTCATTTGTTTTGAAAGCATTCTTCCATTCATCTCCTTCTCTAATTTTGATCTAATGGTATCCACTCTTTAAGTCTATCTTTGTGAAATATCTTGCTCCACTCAAACTATCCATGATATCATCCATTCTAGGTAAAGGAAATCTATACTTAACTGTGATCTTCTTTATTGCTTTAGAGTTAGTATACATTCTCCATTCTCCATCTTTCTTAGGTGCTAATACTGCAGGTATTGCACAAGGACTCAAACTTTCTCTGATCAAACCTTTCCTCAACAACTCTTGTATCTGTATATTCAGTTCTTCATTCTCTACCAATGTCATTCTATGTGCTTCTTTGTTAGGTAAACTTGCTCCCGATATAAGATCCATGTGATTACTGATACTCCTGATGGGTGGCAATCCTTCAAGTACATTATCTAACATGATGTCTTCATATTCTTTCAGCAACTCCTTTATCTCCTTTGGTTGTTCTTCTTCAGTTTCTTTCTTCAATGCTTTAGGTTTCGTATGAATCAAGGCATAACACATATTCTCATGTCTCAAACCATCCAGAAATTTCCTTCCATCTACCAAATAGATTCTAGCATTTCCACATACCACATCTTTAGGATCATCCTCCAAAGGAATCAAAGTAATTCTCTTTCCATTTGTTGTTATAGTATATGTATTCTTTCTCCCATCATGTATATCTTTTCTATCATATTGCCAAGGTCTACCTAACAAGATACGAAATACATCCATAGGCATAATATCACACAAGACTTCATCATGATAAGATCCAATATGAAATTTCACCAAACATTGTTCACTCACCAGTACCTTATGATCATCCTAAATCCATGCTATTTGATAGGGCTTGGGGTGTTTCAATCTTTCCAACTTTAGCTTAGTCACCATCTCTTCTAAAACTAGGTTATCAGAACTACCACTATTAATTACAACTTTACAACACTTACCTCCCAATTTGCATCTGGTTCTAAACAAACTCTTCCTTTGCGGTGGTTCCTCATTTGTTTCTGACTGAAATAATGATCTCCTCATTTCTTCTTCAACATAGGTTGCTCTTCCACTATTTTCTATCCTCTTACTTGTACTACCCTGATTACATTCGAATGCTCTATGTCCTTCACCTACACACTTGAAACAATTACCTCTGAATATTCTCTTATCCAATCCTCTTCCTCCTCTTCTATACCCTTCATTCTGGTATGAATTATAGGTGCCTTTGGGATGAAAATTTTTGTCATTTCTCTGGTATGCATTAGTATCTCTGTCATCCTTCTTAAATGGGCTGTCAAACTTTTTCTTCTCTAGAAATGATATGTCTCCTTCGAAATAAGTCCTACCTCTCTAAAATTTACCTCCTCTTCCTCTCTATCTCTGATCATGCCTCTTATTCATCTTCTCTTCAATTTTCAGGGCAAACTGATATGCTTCCTCTAAAGATGTCATCCTCACCAAGCTTATTTCCTCTTGAATGTTCAATCTTAGTCCATTGATGTATCTAGCCACTTTCTCCTTGCTTGCTTCACTATGTCCTATTCTTATGATCATCTTGTGAAATTCTTCAGTATACTCTTTCACTGATTTCTCCTTTTGTCTTAGGTTTTGCAATCTTTTCAATAGTTCCAACTCATAGTTAGCAGGTATAAATTGATTCTTCAGTTTTGTCACCATCCTATCCCATTTTGTAATCTTTTCTTTTCCTCTTTTGTTTCTTTCCAACTAAACTTCTTTCCACCATATAGCAGCATGTCCTTTTAGCTTTGTCTTTACAAATTTCACCTTCTCTAGATCTTCAACTTCTTCATAATCAAAGTATTCTTCCATGTCATTTATCCAATCAATCAACTCTTCTGGATTCAAATTGCCAGTATAGTTTGGCACATCAATTCTAGGTCTCTTTCCAATCTTTGAAATAGTTCACAACATCTTCACTTGATCTGATTCTTGTTTTCATCACCTCCTAAGGTTTCACTAGTTTGTTCAATAGATTGAAATTCATCTTCATCCTCACTTTCAACATTAGGTCTCGGTGTCAGTCCTCTTCACCTATCTTCTTCAACAACATCCAAATGAATTCACATTATTTTCATCATTTCCATTATTTCATCCACTTTACCAGCCATTGTTCCAATAGTAGCAACTCTTCCTAGGATCAAGTGCAAATTGCCTCAAGTTCGGTGATCGGGCTACAAGGTGACAACTGCCTCATAATCAGTGATCCATTGCAACACAAGTAGCCTGCCTCAATTTGGTGATCTATCCATAGGAAGATCTTATGGAATTTCTTTGTTAATTTTGCTCAATTTGCTCCCAAAGATTCAAACTTTCACTCTGATAGCACTTCGTGCAGTCATGGCAGGAGGATTCGTAGAATGAACTTTCTGGACTATGTAGCAAGAGTAAACACAACATAATCAACTCAAAGTAATGAAACAAATGCAAATTCAGTCATTCAGTATATCATAGAATCTAAATAGAGATCAGCTGGTAACATGCGTGCTTACAATTAGGGCTCATAGGCCTGATTACATACATGCGCAAGATAAAGCTTTGAAGCTCCTTGTAGAAATATAGAGTATCAGATACTACTATATGAATCACTACTCTCCTAAGGATCTATTACATCAATATATATCAAGTATGGATCATAAGATTCCACTGTGTCAGCCAAAGAAGGTCACAAACTCCAATGAAGAGCTGTAACATGTGTACATGGATAGGTCAGGCCTAATTGCATAGAACTCCTCTAGAAAATGAATGGAATGATGTGGGGATCTTCAAGGAAGGTCGGCCATGAACCAAAGATCATTGAATGATGTGTCATTAGGCTTCACAGGTCAAAAAATGCTTCCGCGAGTCTCTCATTCAGCTGGTTGTCTGTGATTATTAGGATGCTTTATTCTACGAAATAGTTGATCTACTAGTAGCGATATCTTTCCGGTAATGATGTGCATACCTCTAAATTTTGGATATGATATAGATGAATGAATGTAGATACTATGTCCAACTCTGTAAGGTCTAAAATGCAATTGGACAAAAATATAGAAACTCCTTTTGACTAAACTGCCTGAAATGAACTGGAAAATGAAAAGAAACAAACTAAACTACAAACAATCTGAAATGCAAATGTTTTTGGTTGATGCAAGATTGCTCTTGAACTAGGGATGCTCCTACATCAGAAGCTCACACCTTTGATGATTACAATTTTTCCTCTTCACTCTTCTTTTGATGATTGGATCAATTAGGTACTCTTCACTTCCCTCCTGACACAAAAATGTCTTCAAGATGAATTAGGATAGCCCTTATTGCTTCTACTCTTTCTCCTTCAGTCACACATCATAATGCATATCATATTCATATTCTACTCTTCACACATTCATATTCATAATCATACCTCACCTAGATCAACTAGGTTTATAATATATACATGACATTACATTGATTTCATTACAAGTCAGGCAATACAACAAGAATATTACATTTTACAAGTCGGCCAAAGATCACACAACATGAAACATGTAGAGGGCAATCTCTAACATGAACTACATGCTACTCTAGGAATAGACACATGCCTTATGGATCCCAACACATGCTTAGTCTAGTCCTAAACATCCTTCACAACATCATCCTTCAAGAAATAACATCTGCGCGCTTCACAAATTTGAAATAGTTCGCCCTTAAGCAAGAACACATGAAGCTTGTAGCAAATCGGTCTTTGAAATCTTGGAAGTACTCATGAAAGATTAAAAAATACTTGTTCTTCTTCCAGATGGGTCGACATGACCTACACAACATCTCCAAACACTCCTTGAACTCTGCACAACAACAACTTTATGGTGCACATCATCAACATTCCTCAGTCAACTAGGCAAGAGCATAACCCAACATCGTCATCATTCCATACCATAGTCAGCTTTGGAGAGAGAAGAAAACACCTTGTGAAGAAACAAGAAACATCACAAGATCATCAGGATCATCTTCCATCAACCAATTTACCATTTCAACTAGCAACAAGTTGGTGCACATCATCAACATATATTCTGAGTACTAGGCATCTGAAACTATTTGTAGCACACTGTCACTTGAAAAACTAAACTTGTGGACCTCCAAATCACTTGATAATTCAAAGTAGCATGCATAAAACATCTTTGATCATGTTCACAAAACTATATGATCAAACCTTTACTTGCAGAGGAATGGGGAGCATTCCAAACAACCTTCATCAACACCTTATACTGTTAGAGCACAAACTAGAACTGTGTCACTTGTAACCTCCACTGCGAAGGAGAAAATGATCTAAAACTTTGGATTTAGCACATTTATAGCACACTAAACTTAACTTTTAAAATTTATGGCCATATCTTCAAATGTAGAGGAATACAGAACATTTTACCGAGCAGTCTTCTAGACAACTTCCTACAATAGAAACCTTCACCAACTTCTAGAGGCCAGAACCTTCTTATATCAACATATACTTCCTTAGGAACAACAAGAAGGATCATACAACATGCTTCAAGTCATCAACAACATCTTCTCAACCTCACCATAGCTTCTAATTCCCACCTTAATATATCATCATGCATCTTAATGCTTCTAATTCCCATCTTAATATATCATCATGAAATCATCTTTGCTGACCACAAGTATGCTCAATACAACTTTACTTGACATTAATCAAGGCATGAAATCCAACCATGAACATCAGAAACCAACCATGATCACCAGCAACCAATCATGAACATAGTATATCATCATCATCATGAGCATCCAATCATAGTGTCCAAACTAGGTGTTGTCATCAACCACACAACCACATCAGTGATAACCATACTAAGTGTTGACATCAATGACAACCACACAACCATATGTGCAACAATCTCCCCCTTTGGCATTGATGGAAACACACACCTTCTCATTCTCCTCCTTTGACATTAAGAACAAAGGGCAACTTCTTCTCCTCCTTAGCTCACAAACTCTCCTTTTCAACCTTATGCCCCTATCAGCAACAATCACTACCTGCTCCCCCTGAGAGGTAACCACCATCAGTCTAACAAAAAGATATAGCATGAATTACGCCTCTTGGACAGATGCACCACTATGCATCTAGCAAGAACAAAGAGGGGCAATTATCCCTAACCTCTATTGAAGATACTCAAAAGTGTCCCTTACAAGAGCCTTTGTGAAAATATCTAGAATCTTATCCTTTGTTGGAACATATTCTAACTTCACTTCTTTCTCTGTAACCTTCTCTCTCAAAAAGTGATACCTAATTGATATATGATTGGTTCTAGAATGCATCACTAGATTCTTTGAAATATTTATAGCACTTGTATTATCACACAAAATAGGAATAGGCTCATCATACAGTACCTTGATATCCTTCAAATTTTGCTTCATCCACAACACTTGTGTACAACAAGATGTTGCTGCAATATACTCTGCCTCTACAGTTAATATAGAAAATGGATCTTGTTTCTTACTATGCCATGAGACCAATCTTCTTCCTAAAAAGAAAGCACTACCACTTGTACTTCTTCTATCATCAACACAACTAGCCCAATCAGCATTAGTGTCAGCACTTAGATCAAAGTCATTACCTCTTGGATACCATAGGCTATAATCCAAAGTTCCCTTCAAGTATCTAAATATTATTTTCACTACCTTCTCATGAGTTTTCTTAGGAATATCTTGATATCTGGCAACCACACATACTACATGCACAATATCATGTCTAGAAGCAATCAAGTATAATAATCCTCTAATCATAGATCTATAAAGAGTCTGGTCAACCTCTAGTGACTCATCTACCTTGCTCAAGTGACAACCAGTAACCATAGGAGTACTTACTAGTTTGGAGTCCTCCATACCAAACTTCGTCAACATCTCTCTAACATACTTAGCCTAAGAAATAAAGATACCATCATCTAGCTGAACAATTTGAAGTCCAAGGAAGAAAGACATCTCACCAATCATAGAGATCTCAAAATCTTTTTGCATCTCCTTTGCAAACTTATTACACACATCATCATCTCCACCAAAGATAATGTCATTAACATATACTGCAACTATCAACATTATGTCCCCTTCTTCCTTAATGTAAAGATTACTATTTATGGTACCTTTCTTGAAGCCTTGTTGAAGTAAGTACTTATCCAACCTAGCATACTAAGCTCTAAGAGCTTTCTTGAGTCCATACAAAGCCTTTTTGAGTCTCTACACTATGTCTGAATCTTGTGATAACTAAAAACCATCAAGTTTCTCAATGTAGACCTTTTCCTCTAGACCACCATTCAAAAATGTTGACTTGACATCCATCTGATAAACCTTGAAATTCTTGTGAGCAGAAAGAGCAAGAAACATCCCGATTGCTTCCATACTGGCTACCGAAGCAAAAGTCTCTTAAAAATCAATGCCTTCAACTTGAGAAGAGCCCTTACACACCAATCTTTCTTTGTTCCTCACAACTTCGCCATCTTCATTCATCTTGTTCTAGAACACCTACTTCGTTCCTATATCATTCTTATTGGCTAGTTTGGGAACCAATTCCCATGTCTGATTCTTCTCTATCTAATTCAATTATGATTACATTGCCTTCAACCATCCATCATCTTTGCTAGCATCATCAAAGGTTTTGCGCTCTACCTTGGATCATAAACACAAATTCACTTGCTCACTTACCTTTAAAAACCTTCTCCTAGTTTGCACACCTTCATTCTTATCTCTAATGATCTGATCTGTTGAATGGTTCTTCTGAACATACTTTGCTGGAGTCTTAGGGATGTGCTTTGGTTCATGTTCCTTCTCTTCTTTCTCTTCTTCTTCTTCTTCTTCTTCAATGCAAGGAAATATATCAAATCTGTAGTCCTCTGGTTCATATGAGATATGATGTAAGTCTTCATCCACCTTGGCATTTGTGTTTTCATTCATCATTCCCAACCTATTGTTGTAGCATCTATAGGCATTGCTTCTAGTTGAGTAACCAAGAAAGATCCCTTCATCACTCCTTGAATCAAACTTTCCTAGGTCTTCTTCATCTCTTATGATATGGTATTTACTGCCAAAGATCCTAAAGTATCTAACAGTGGGAGGTCTTCCATACCATAGTTCATAAGGGGTCTTAGTGCTATTGACCCTCAATTGTACTCTATTGATCAGATAGACAACAATGTGAACTACTTCCTTCCAGTACATATCAGGTAGATCTACATTTGTTAACATTACTCTGGCCATCTCTTACATAGTCCTATTCTTCCTTTCCAATACCCCATTTTGTTGAGGGGTCCTAGGAGTAGACAAATGTCTCTTAATACCATGATCTTCACAAAACTTTTCAAATTCATTTGAGTTAAATTCAGCTCCTCTATTAGACCTTAAGAATTTGATCTTAACATCCATTTCATTCTTAAATATTTCTTTGAACACCTTAGACTTATCAAAGGCTTCTAATTTTTGTCTTAAGAAAGTAACCCAAGTCATTCTAGAATAATCATCAATAAGCAACATGAAATACCTTTCACCTTGTTGACTCTTTATTCTTGTAGGTCCATATAGGTTAGTGTGAATAAGCTCTAATGGCATTGAAGAAGAAAACTCCTTGCTCTTAAAATTTGTCTTTGTTTGTTTTGTCATTTGACATTCCTTGCATAATGTGTTTGCAGGCTTGGTTATCTTAGGCATGTCACTCACTGCATGAATGGAGCTGATCTTTACCATATTATCAAAGTTGATGTGTCCCATTCTCTTGTTCCATAGCCAACACTCACTAGATTGAGCCAATAAATAGTTTCTTCCATTTACCTCCTTTAGATGATAAATATCTTCATATGTCTTAATACCTTTTGCAACTAGTTTTCTAGACCTTACCTTCCTGATTTCACATCCTTTGGCATGAAAAGTAAGATTGTATCCTTTACTGTACATCTGACTGACACTGAGAAGATTATGCTTTAGCCCTTTGACATAGAGGACATCCTCAGTCCTATTCTTCCCATCAATAGTTATAGCACCCTTTCCATAGATTTGTGCTAACTCATCACCACCAAACTTAACAGCTCCACCATTCAACTTCTCAATGCTGATAAACTTCTCCTTGTCACTAGTCATGTGGTTAGAACAACCACTATCAATTACCCAAGTACTGGCTTCCTCTTTTCCATGAAAGGCAGTCCATACAACCATTGATTTTTCATTATCTTGATAATTTTAGAACGTATCAAACTTTTCACAATTCCCAAAAACATCCTTTTTGTCACATACATTCAAGGCCATGAAATGTGTTTCATCATTTGAATCATCATGATCCTCATCTTCTAAAAAATAACTGCTCTCTAGGGAATATAGACTTCTTTTGAACTTGTCTCTCTTGTTACTACCCCTTAATTCTTTAAAAGGACATTTAGAAGAAAAATGACCAATTTTCCCACAATTGAAACATTTGAAAGGTAACTTACCTTTGTATTTGTCAGTGCCCTTATTCAATCTTATTACAAAGTTTGCCTCTACCGCATCAAGGTCATCATCTTGATCAGTTGATTTATCTTCTGTCTTCTTACTTGCTTTGAATGTTGCTTACTTCTTTGGAGCACCTTTGTCAAATTATGCCATTTCAAAGGCTGTGAGAGAGCCCAACAATTGATCTACTGTATATTTATCCAAATCTTGAGTCTCCTCAATAGCAGATACCTTATGACTATAAGATTTAGGAAGAGTTCTCAGTACCTTCTTCACAATCTCATCTTCTTTCACTTCTCCACCAAGACCTGTGATGCCATTAACTATTTCATCCACTCAGCATACAACTAGTAATGTCTTCATCTTTTGTCATCCTAAGGGTCTCAAATTTACTCTTGAAGATTTGCATCTTGGCTTGATTCACTTTATTATCTCCTTCATAAATGCTTTCAAGTTTTACCCAGACATCCTTAATAGATTTGCAACTCATTACCTTTAGAAGTTCTAAATTAGTTAACCCACTCATGATAGCACTCTTTCCCTTGGAATTATTATCATACAACCTAATCTCATTGGCATTTGTAGGCTCAGAAGTAGGAGCAGTGTAACCCTTCTTGACAACTTGCCAAACAACAAACCCTAGAGAAGATAGATAATTTTCCATCCTTAGCTTCCAAAAAGAATAATTTGTTCCATCAAATAGAGGTGCCTTATAAGATCCATTATGAGCCATCTTGAACCTTCCTCAAGTGGTTAATCTTCTTTTGAGTAACTTGGCTTTTATACCAATTGTTGAATACACTAGGATACTAAGATGGGGGTGAATGAGTATCCAAACAAACTTCAAATCTTCCAAAGCAGATTAAAACTTAAACATTAGAACATTAACATAAGCTTGAAAGATCAACACAATGCACATCAACACATAACACTAGATATACATGGAAAACCCCAACAAGGGAAAAACCAATGAGGATTAACTCACAATATATGGAGCTCAAAATTACAACTTTGTTTTAGGGCTACAACCCAAGGAAGCAACTACTCCCTAAACTAAGAACAAACTAGGAATAGATTACAACATGATAGTTCTTCTACTATCAGAAAACTGACAATGAAGTTCACACATTTGATGATTGCAATTTTACCTCTTCACTCTTCTTTTGATGATTGGATCAATTATGCACACTCTTCACTTCCCTCCTATCACAAAAATGTCTTCAAGATGAATTAGGAGAGCCCTTATTGCTTCTTCCCTTTCTCCTTCAATCACACATCATAATGAATATCATATTCATATTCTACTCTTCACACATTCATATTTGTAATCATACCTCACCTAGATCAATTGGGTTTACAATATATGACATTACATTGATTTCATTACAAGTAAGCCTATACAACAAGAATATTGCATTTTACAAGTCGGCCAGAGATCACATAATAAGAAACATGTAGAGGGAAAGCTCTAACATGAACTACATGCTACTCCAAGAAGAGACACATGCCTTGCAGATCCTAGCACATGCTTAGTCCATTCCTAAACATCCTTCAAGGAATAACATCTGTACACTTCACAAATTTGAAATAGGTCACCCTTAATCAAGAACACATGAAGCTTGTAGCACATCAGTCTTTGCAATCTTGGTGGTACTCATAAATGATTAAACATTACTTGTTCTTCTTCCAGATGAGTCAGAAGGGCCTACACAACATTGCCAAACACTCCTTGAAGTCCACACATCCATGACTTTATGGCACACATCATCAAAATTCCTCAGTCGGTTAGGTAGGAGCATAACCTAACACCATTATCATTCAAGACCACAATTAGTTCTAGAGAGAGTAGAAAACACCTTGAGCAGAAATAGAAAACATCACAAGATCATCAGGATCATCTTCCATCAGCCAATTTACTATTTCAAGTGGCAACAAGTTAGCACACATCATTAGTATATATTTTGAGAACAACTAGGCCTCCAGAACTATCTGTAGCACACTGTCACTTGAAAAACTAAACTTGTGAACCTCCAAATCACCTGATACTTCAAAGTAGCATGCATTGAACATCTCTAATCATGTTCACAAAACCGCATGAGTAAACCTTTACTTGTGAAGGAATGCAGAGCATTTGAGACAACCTTCATCAACACCTTATACTACCACAGCACAGAGCAAAAATCTGTCACTTGTAACTTCCACTACGGAGGAGAAAATGATCTAAAACTTTGGATTTAGTACGTTTATAGCACAGTAAACTTAAATTCTGAACCGCATGACCATATCTTCAAATGTGGAGGAATGCAGAGCATTTTATCAAGCAATCTTCCAGTCAACTTCCTGTAGCAAAAACCTTCACTAACTTCTAGAGGCCAGAACCTTCTTATATCAACACATACTTCCTTACAAACAATAGGAAGGATCATACAACATGCTATAGGTCATTAGCAACATCTTCTCAACCTCATCATAGGTTATAATTCCCATCTTAATATGTCATCATTCATCTTAATGCTTCTAATTCCTATCTTAATATATCATCATGAAATCATCTCTTCTGACCACAAGCATGCTCAATACAACTTTAATTGACATTAATCAAGGCATGACATCCAACCATGAACATCAACAACTAATCATGAACATAGTATATCATCATCATGAGCATCCAAACATAGTGTCCAAACTAGGTTTTGTCATAAAAAATATAACCACATCAATGATAACCATACTGAGTGTTGACATAAATAAATACCACACAACCATATGTGCAACACAACTGCTACATGGAAAATCCTTGCCAAGCCTACCCTCTTCAGGGTAGCAAGATCATCAGAAGAAAACAAATCGTACATCTCAAAGAGCCATAACTGCTTGTGATTAGCATTCCAATGAATGTGCATATCTTGCCAATCAGAAAATAACTTTTGATTAGATCCCATCAACTCAGAAAATCCCTAAAAATCATATAAATCTTTGAAAATTTTACAAAAAAGCATATAGACCTTTAAATTGCAATAAATTGACAAATTCAGTGTTCAAATTAGACTAAAACAAAGTGAACTAAATGTCAAAAAACATCAAATTTTAGTCAGAATCAATATGTCAAGGTCACCCCTTTCATCAAAATGGATCTACCTTAGGTCACCCAGATGTTCAATAGGATCTCCCCCGAGCGACCATGTTGCATAGGTAGATCTCCACCGAGTGACCTTGTTGCACAACTAGATCTCCCTTGGGTGACCTAGTCTGGCAAAAGGGGTGACCCTGTTTGCCTACCGACATGCTAAAAAACTCTCTAAAACCCTCAATTTTTAACCGATTTCAACAAATGAAAAATGAGTTATACTCTAAATGACGAAATAGACATAATGCAACAAAGGAAATCAACAAAAATGACAATTTTATGAGATTTTTCAAAAAATGAAAACTAGGGTTTAGAGAAGGGTTTTTGATTAATTGTGCACCTAACTCTCAATGGCAAAAGAAGAGGTGGCCATCTTTGCAATTCACTTGGTGATACCTTCCCAATGGCTACTTGTGCGATCGATTCCATCAACATTTCACTCCTATCTCACTAATTTCTTCTCTTTTCTTCTCTTAGCTTAGTTTGCATTATGCATTTTTAGAGTAGTTTTTCTTTCATGCATCTCTTGTGCTCTCATTTTGCATGCTTTCATCCCTATAGGTCTCTTCGACAAAGGCAAACAACTAGGTGAATTCACATGATCTATGGTATGTTTGCCATTTCAGTTTTCATTACTTGTTTTCATATATTAAGATGTCGAACTAGTACTAGTTATTGCAGGTACTATTTTGGAAAAATTCACAATAGGTAAGGCCTAGTTCAGGAACAGTACCTACCTTTCATGTAGACTACCATACCTGAGGGGCAAATATGTAAGCACCAAAATCACACAAAGCCTCCATGAGGACCTCGATGATGACTCACAATCCTTGTCACTTACATGTAAGAATGGAATAATACCCTCTCAGTAATTATTCTCTCGGTATCATGTGATTTCTTCCTCCTTTTTTTGTTTCCTCTTTGTCATGCTAACCCTTTCCTCACTTTTGACACTTTTCAACATATGTCGATTAATGTTTCATGTGCTTGCAACTTCATCTATGAGCCTTGTATTCATCCATTTGTTATGTTTTTACCTTTTCCTAGTGTTTTTCATCCATGCCAACCACTAGGAGCCCTCTAAAGGACCTCCCAAGCCATCTCCAACTTTTAGTTTTTAGTTTCATTCAACTAGTACAAATCACCTCCTATTATTTCCAATTCTCCCCTAGGAGATTCACCTTTTGCAAGTGGTGATTTGGTTTTTGATTCCTATTTGACCAATTTTTAGAGGTAGTTCACCTCATTTCCCCCTCCTAATTCATCTCACATCCTGTACTTTCACCTAGGACCCCTCCTTTGAGGGTCGCCCATGGGTGACCCCCAGGTGACCCTAATTGGTGAAAGGGGCAACCAGGTGGTGACCCAACCATCTTTCCTAGCCGTGAATCAACTCAATTTTTTGGCCAAAAATAGCTCCATTTTGAATCTTTTTGCTTTTGTTTGCATGGGATTTTTTCCTAAACTTGGAGTTAACTATTTCATGCATTAAAGCATGCATATTTAGATTTTTTATCTTTAGTTGTCAACCCATGCATTATTCTAACTCTATTTCTTCTTGAGTGATGAGATATATTGGTTAGATCACTCCAATATTAGTCGAGATCACTCTTGTGTCTTCTAAGTTAACTCTTCATCCTCTCCACCTTTTTTAGCCTCTTCAAACCTATAAATACCCCCCTTCCCCAAGCACAAAGGGAGGCAATTTAATTTGTCCACATAGTTCTTGTAGGTTTTTGCTCTCCAATCTAGCATCCATATGCTCACATAGGATGTCTGAGCCTTTTCCTTTTATTGTTATCATATCAAACTTTGCTAAAAGCTCATTTAGCATTGATACGCTGCCCACATAACAAGCCATAGTGCTCACAAAGCTCATATTGAGCTCTCATTCAAGCTTCCAAAACCTTCCTTTTTCATCTCTTTATTATTGTTACCAAGAGGATCACCCCACTATTGCAAGAGGATAAGAGATTGTCATACAAGAATTTTTGAGGGTAGTGGAGGCTCACGTGTCTCTTTATTCCAGGTTCCTTCATGATTTTTATTTCATAGTAATTATAAAATCACATTTTCTCTTGGAAATAGTAAATGCATGTTGTTTTTTCCTTGATAGGCTAAGTATATCTTGCATTGTTAAAGTAGTTTACCTTCAAAAGTTCATAGATCAGATTTATTTCAAAGTAATTTCCTTTTCCTAGAGTAATTGTTTGACATATTCAAAAAAACAAAACAAAAACAAAGATCGATTGCATTAGGTAACTTCATATTAGATTGTATACATTTTCTAATTCCTAGAATAGAAAAAAGCATTTTCATTTCCATAAATAGAAAAAAGCACAAAAAAATTGTTTTACACTCATATAGGCTTGCATGCATCCAAAAGCTGAAAAGAACAAAAGCATTAGCATCATAAAGCATTTACAAACCCTTGATTCCATCATAAGGTCAACTTTGGTCAAGATTAGTCAAAACCCTTGGTTTCAACACAAAGTCAAACATTAGGTCAAACAAACCCTAAGCCCAAACCCTAGGTCAAATTGAGGTTAGCTTTAACTATGTCTCTCTTGTTTTGGACTCATGAATGTGCCCTAGAAATATAGGTGAGACGTGGGTGAGGGCAATCCTTGACGAGATAGAGGAGATCCACCCTAGACCACAACAAGACCAATAGATAATTTAACAACAACAAAGGTTAAGGACATTCCTAATACATGTCATCCAACAATTTGAACAACAATCCAACTTAAAATAAGTTTCAACGAAATCAATAATCAACCTACACAATGTTGGAACCTTAGGAATCCAAACAGAAGAACGATGACTAGTGACCCTTCAGGTCATGTAGCTATTTTAACAACAGTCATAGAACACCATATTAGAATCAATGCACAAGAAAGGCCCAAGGACTGGATGACCACTCTATGCGAAGTCCATCTCTCAAGTGATCCAGACTACCCTTGTGTCTCGCCTCCTCTTGATTGGCTACTTCCATGCGAGAGAGAGTGATGTGGAGGTCTACCCCATTGCAAGGAGAGGGGTCCATGTGCATGCCAAAGCTAACCCAACTGCCCCATGCCACCGAGTCATGTTTTTGAGAATACACTTCCTTGTCTTTAAAGAACATTTTCATCTCCCCATCTCCCACCTTTCGATCCTTGAAAACCTACCTTCCTTCCATTGTCATACTAGTTACATGAGTAATAAGATCTTCATAAATACTGATTTCTTTACCATACAACATGATGTTTTGCTTCAACCAACTACGAGCAAAAGACTCTTTATCTCTATGTCATGGCCATGGAGTTTCTCCATAAAGGCACTAACCCGACATCTTTCAACACATTCCAAACTTGAGGAAGGTTACGGACCCCAATGTAATTCCTTGGTTCCACTCTATTCCTATCTCCAGCCATCTTATTAGTAAAAGCCTTCCCACTGGTCTCAATCAACTTTATTCCTTTTTTTTGACCCCTCAAGTCACTATAACTTTCATTGCAAATAGAAGACTTATTCAAAGAAATCCTTTTTTAATTCCTTAAGTAAAAATTAGATTTACCATAGAAGTTACTCAAAATAACACCAATAATCCATGTGGGCTTCTCTGTCCTCATAATCACATGCTTATCAGGTGTAGTCCTCATCATCCTTGTAGTCATTATTTATCAGGTTTTTCATATGCTCGAGAATGATTGCAATATCCTCCCATTTTTTGTTATTATTTTGATTCACTCTCGTGTTGGAAAATGTGTTAGCAATCATGTTCCCCTCCCAGTACACATGGCCATAGGTCACTTCTTCAAAATATTTAGCAAGGTTCAAAGCATCCCTCATTAAAGTATCAATTGTCCAACTAGGACTTTGGTTCCCCTTAAGACAATTGATGATATTTAAGGAGTCTCCCTAAACCATAATTCTTTTATTTCCCTTTGATGAATCAATTTTAATACCATTGTAGGCAGCAATTGTTTCCGCATAGTGGTTTGTTTGATCATTCAAAGGAGTAGCCATGGAAGTTATAAATTTGTCTCTGTCATCCCTTAGCACTCCCCCACACCCAGACGGGCCTGGGCTTCCCTTGGAAGCCCTATCAAAATTGATCTTTACCCAACCTATAGGTGGGGATTTCAAACAAATATCAATTCTACTCTTCTTCACATTCATGAAAGGGACAAAAATATTGAATTGAGGGTTCCATTCCTTTTGCATTTGAGAGTCATAACAAGAGACTCCTATTCTAGGGTCTTTAGAATTTTTTTCATGGATTCTCAACATGAAGTTCTTCTTAGTATTGGAAATTATTATTTTAGCGACATTCTCAGAATTAAACCTTTTTTTCCCTGAAAATCCTATTATTCTTTTCTTTCCAGAAGCCCCATGTAGTATAAGGGAGTATAAGAGTCCATATGAATTTCAAAGAGGTGTTGGATGAAGGGGACAACCATTGTTCCATCATCCCTTCCAAGGAGTTAGGGAAAACCCATCCCACATTCCATTAAGACATAAGCTTTCTCTAAATATTTCTCTCAAAGGTGCATTCTATTGAGAATTAAGGTATCTCAACCTTGCAATTCCTAGCATTGATTATTTGATTATTTATTTATTTATTTGCCTATGATGTAATTTATGTTGCACATCATATTTTTTCATTTAGTGTGAAGTGGCATGTGAGTTGTCATTCAACTTGTAAAGTGACTAGGATGGTCAACTCATCCTATGTCGATATAGGTGTCTCATTTGAGGTCACAATAATATGCCATGTGTCGACATCTTGTGGTATGAAAGAGGAGTTATTTTGTATGATAGAATCTATGACGCGTAAGAGCCAAGTAAAGAGATTCCTATGACAAGTGAAGACAAGTGTCAAAGAGCATCTTTGCATGTGGAGAAGGCATCTTTGGGCACCCAAGTTGGGTTATGACATGTTGTAAGAGGAATATTTTATTTTTAGTCATGTATGACAAATTCTCTTACAAAATTAAGTGTTGTTATGTTGCAGATTTTTATGACAACTGTAAGATGTGTAAGAGCATATCTCATTGCCTATTTGTAGCCTGGAGCACTCCATTCTTGGGAAGTCAAATCTGTCATGTGTGATAGATGTAAGAGAGTGTGTGCATGTTGTACAAGTGTCCTTAGATGTGTGAAATGGGCCATGTGGCCAAGATGGATGCCCATCTCTAGAAGCTTCATGTTTATGCCTTGTAACTATATATATTAAGGTGTTTTAGAGTAGTAGGTGCATAGTGTTTGTACAGGTACTATTATGCTACCAAAATTACTCCAAAAATGACATTTGCAAACTCCTAGAAGAACTTGCATTATAAGTGTATTGTAAACAATCTTGTTTCGATAATACATTGTTCAGGTTTTGGAGTGTGGGGTTTTTACCTAAAAAAGTTTTCCCTACAATATATCTTGTGTCTCTCTTGCATTCTTCTATTGTGTTTTCTGCTGCAATCTCTGTGTTAATCCCATAACATAACTATAATTGTAAGGATTTAAAATAATTTGCATACTATTCCCCTCATTAGATTGGTGTAGGAAGTGTGTTTCACGTACCTTGCTTCCTTTCAGTTGGTATCAGAGCTTGATCACCTTTGATCCTAGTTGTTGGGTAGGGGTTTTTTGAGCTAATCTTTGATTGAGTGGGAGTCTGTGTAGAGTATTCTACAATCTTGTTGTAGGAAGGAGATGGTAGGAACATCTAGAAGAATAGAGTTGGAAAAGTTTTATGGCATAAATTTTGAGTTGTGGAAACTTAAAATGGAAGACATGCTTGTTGATAGAGACCTATGGGAAACAATTTCTGGTACAAAACCAATGCCAATGGCACATATAGATGGGGATCTCAAAGATCATAAAGCTAAGGGTCTTGTGAGACTCTATTTAGTTGATTCTATCATGTTAAATGTTCATGAAGTGAAGACGACAAAAGAACTATGGAAGAAACTTGGTGATGTTTATCAGGGTAAATCCCTAGTAAACAAGTTATTCTTAAGGAAGAAGTTGTACTCTCTAAGGATGAAAGATGGAGGATTAGTTGCATATTGTAGACATCTAAAATTGACTTGCTCTGCAAATCAATTTCTCGTATCTTTCCTAACCATCTGTCTATCCCTTGTGATCAATTAGTTTATTTAATTTATCACTTTTACCTTACAACACTATCCCTCATTAGTCAAATAAATATTCCCAATATTTATTTGGTTCAATTCTCCTTTTCCCTAATCCTCATTAATTATATAAATCATGGTTATCTAATTGATCTAGCCTACTAATTGACCTACCCTAACCTACCCTAGCCTACCTCATCCTAGCCCTAGGATCAATTAAGCAAAACCTCTGTTTGATTAGTCCTAACCTCTCATTTGGGTGGTCAAACCTAGTTTAACACCCTTCCCCACATCCCCCAAATTAAAAATTCAAATAAATCGCACATCACATTTACTTCTCTTACACACCCCTTACCTCACCCATCCTCATTCATTACCTCTTATCCCCAAATGAATTCTTAATTCATTTCCCATTCCCCAAATGAATTTTTAATTCATTTCACATTCTTTCACACCAATACCTCATTTATCACCCCTTTTCCCCAAATGAATAAAAGATTTACTTTTATTCCTAGCCCTTGATCTCACCTTTCAATCCTCACCCTCCATCCTCATTTCAGAAAACTCTATAAATGAGACCCTCTCCAAGCCATTTGGGAGAGACTTCTTCATGCATCAAACCTCTACCAAAATCACTCCACAATCTCCTCATCATACCACAATAATGTCAAAATCTTGCCTCAGTCCCATCTAATCTATCTGAATCCACTTGTCTCTCATCTACATTGGTGTTGAAAAGCC
Source organism: Cunninghamia lanceolata (assembly GCA_027924645.1). Lineage (NCBI taxonomy): Eukaryota > Viridiplantae > Streptophyta > Pinopsida > Cupressales > Cupressaceae > Cunninghamia > Cunninghamia lanceolata. The sequence goes on from BSBN01001652.1 coordinate 11,087,535, forward strand.
TTAAGCAATCTACATCTACACACTAGTCATGGGTAAAATCTGAGGAGACTATTGGGTGCATCTCCTTCCCGCTTGGATTTATGGGTCATTATGAAGGTATAATCATTATGTTTTGCATTTGATTTATGTTTTAATCTTCATTTTGATTCATTAATCACATTGGCACGCCCGGTGGGACCCACAAGGTCCCAATCTAACTATCTTGTGAGTTTTTTTTTGTGAAAGACGTGTTTTTTATAGATTGGTGCTATCTCTCTGTGCAGTGGTGCCATTTTACTTACGTTTTGGCACTATTCTCTATCTATTTTAGCACTATTTGTAGCATGACAATCTCCTCATCTTCGACTCAAATCTAACACTCCTTTTCTTGTTTTCTGGCTTTTCAAGTATTTTATCTCTCAGGTTTTACAAGTTTTACACAGAAACAAGGATAAACTATGGCAAAATCTTCCTAAAATCATCCATTGACCAACTCTGTGTCGTATTGGCGCTATTAGCACCCAGAGCGGTGCCTTCATCTAAGACAAATCGACCAAACTGAACTCCTGTGCAAAGTGACGCTATCTTCTATTTTAGTGCTATATTACTTATGTATTAGCGCTATTTTATGTATTAGCGCTATCTTCTGTATTAGTGCTATATTGCTTCTGGATTAGCTCTATTTTATGTATTAGCGCTATCTTCTGTATTAGCGCTATCTTGCCTCTGGATTAGCGCTATTTTCTGTATTAGCACTATCTTCTATATTAGCGCTATCTTGCCTCTGTTTTGGCACTATTTTTCTATACTAGCTTAGGGATCTGTGCAGGGTTGGGTCTATTTTCTACAGGTCATCCAAGACCATCATCTCAAAAATTACTAATATCTTTTGTAGGGATTTAGTAGATTAGACACATCTTCTTTGGTGCACTAAAAGGAACCTCTATTTTTCTTAGCTTAGAAAACACCTGAATTTGATGCATAAAATCAATCTTGCTTGACAAACAAACAACAATCAAACATTTGATTTGGTGTACCTAAAAAGAATCCTTGTGTGCCTTAGTGTAGAAAATATTTGATTTTGGTGCTCTAAAATTAATCATTGCTTGCCAATAACTCTATCAAAACATTTCAATTTTGGGCTTTAAAAAGAACCACAAATTGCATCAATGAAATCATTAGATTAAAAAGAACAACAAATTGCATTTCTCATGCATATAATCAAGAAAACCAAAATTATGTGAAGTGTTTTATGAACTTTTGCTTGTGGTGTGAAAAAGCATATGCTCTTCCCTCGCACCATTTTTGGTGACCTTGAGAATCAAAAGCTTCTCACTAAACTTGCATTAATCACCCCCAACATAATCCAAAGAACTAAAATGAACCATGTTTAGTGTGATGCAAACACAAACAATATGTATGCTCTCCCCTCGCATCTTTGTATGAACTTGGGGATCAAAAGTATTTTTGTGCTTGTATTGCTTTGTTAATCCTTAGAGAGCCTGCCACTCCGCTTCGAAAGGTGGGAACGACCCAAGCGGCAACAAGCTAAAGCCAAGCTCTTTCAAGCCGCTATATAAATTAATGTGTTTGTGACAAAAGTCACAAGCAACAAGTGTTGTTGTGTTATACCGACAGCCAACCTCCCCCACAACCCTCCAAGGTGTAACCCTTGGAGGCTGGGAGACTCCATAATAGAGAGTAGCGCCGCCGCATGTATAACCACCTAAATGAAAGCACTCACTATGAACCTTTGTTTTAGTGGCCCAAATCCCTAAGGTTGTACATGCTTGATTATCACATTTTTCATAAATCAAACCTTTGTCCATTGTGTTTTCTTGCTTGATTGTTTGTATACTTGCCAAGAAAAATCAAATTCATCCATCAATCTAACCATTCGCATCCTTTAACACCATTCCTCTCTATTTTAGCACCATTTTCCATCTATTTTAGTGCCTTCTTCATCTATGTCTAAAAATTAAATTTCCCCATCAAAAACATCAATTTTATAAGCCCATTTTCAAAAAAAATTCCAACACTGCACCCCCCTCACATCAAGCTAGGTTTTCCTCCCAACACCGCTAAACCATCCCCCCATTTATCAAACCCCACAAGTTGAGCTTATCCAATCCCTTTATTTGAGCTTGATCAAATTCCAATCCACTTCCTCTCTAGTCATAATCTATCTTCATCATCCTAATCATTCTTATCCACTTCATCTTAATCCAATCACCCATCTATCCTAATCATCCTAATCACCTATCTTATCCACATCATCATCCAAATCATTCAATCTCATCTTATCCTAATCACTCTCATCATCTTTATCCAATTCATCAACATCATTCTAATCCCATCTCATCCAAATCCAAAATCCAAAATCAAATCCAACATCAATCATCCCTTCTCCATTATCCACTCCAATCAAACATTCCAATTCCTAATCCCTAATCAACAAATCATCCTTGGCACATCAAACTTTGGTTAGGGACCTAGTCTCCTTCATCCTCCATCAATCCCCTCATCCAAAAGCCCAACCAAAACTATCCACATCATTAACAAAATCCCCCAACATCATTATCAAAATCCAAATCTTAATCAACCCAATAAAAAATTAAGACCTTAATTGATCACCTAATCAAATCAACCCAATCAACCCTCTTCCTTAAGATCATTAGTCTATCTTAAGCATAGAAAACCATTCATCAAAACAAATCAAAATCAAATCAAATCATCTTAAGGTCTTGAAATTTTGATTCCCAACATCACAATCATCCATCATCCCCCATCATCCCATACTATCTCCCACAAAATGGATCTTTATGAAGCAATACAACAATTACAAATACATAGAAAAGTCTATGAGAACATGGATCCTAATGCTAAGGAACAATTCAAAAATGACATTAAAGATATCCCCTTAGCACACCTCATCATTGGAGAATCCCAAACCCCTACCCCATCTTCATCATATCAACCTTCAACATCTTACATATCCACACCATTGACCTCATACCAACCTTCATCATATCAACAAACACCCTACACATCATCCCCATCCACATCATATCAATCGTCATTCTTTCAACCTTCATACCAACCTACATCTTACATATCCACACCATCAACCTCCATCAACCTTCATCATATCAACTTCCATTATATCAACCTTCAACATCCTACATACCCACACCATCAACCTCATATCAACCTTTACCCTCATATCATTCACCATCCCCTTACACATCCATGCCATCATACTTATCCAATCAACAAATACCTCCAACTTATCCATCCCCCAACCTTTGTCATGCTAACTTTGATCAAGGGAACACCAATCTTGCACACCTTATATCCAAAATCCAAACCTCATATCAACAACCAAATCCCCCATCTCCTAATCCCCCATCCTCTAAGCCTCATTCTATCAACCTTAATCCATCACCCTACCTACCTTACAATCCATCAATTCTAACCCCCCCATCACAATATCCCTCCAACATTATCAACCTTAATCCATCACCTTATGTACCTCCCAATCCACCAACCCCTATCACCCATCCACCATCTAATCTACCATCAAATCTTCCAAATACTAACACTATCACATCCAATGAATCCTTGAGGGATTTCCTCCAAAGAACATCACCAAGCAAAGTAAAGGAATCACCTTAATCCCCCACCCCTCCAACACCATCATCTAGTCCAATACCTATCCTTGAACCCATCCACGAACCATCACAATCTAATCCCATTACCCACATATCCAATCCCAATCCTAATCCCACACCAACCTCCATCATTATCCATCCATTATATTGTTCTTCAACCCACACAATCAGGAAGGATACCATCCATGGGCTATTAGCAAGGAATCAAACACCCTCATGCAATCCAACATCCACCAAATCTCTTGAACAACCCCCTATCATAAGACAAGAACCATCATGTAGCCATGTTCAAGAACACATAAGTCAAGCACCTAGCACATCTATCCAAGTCACTCCCACTTATATCCAAGCACATGAACTATGTCAAGAATCAAATCCAAAGCATGTTGAAACATCAACCCCTTCTCCTAATCAAGATCTAACCATCCCATCTAATCCCATCCCTGATCCCCTCCCATCCACCAACCCCATCCCAAATCCATCCTCCTATTCACTTGGACAAAGTACTTTCATCTGTGGTGACTCCCTTGTAAGAGGTGAACAACTTCCATCCACCTCCTATTTTTCTCCAATAAATAATGGACTCGCATCTTGTTTCCAAAGCACCAAACATCCCATTGCATGTCGCATGCTCCAACATATGAACTATCAAGGCAAGGGATTAGGCCTACATGAACAAGGCATCTTAGAGCCCATCCTCACCACATTCCATCCATCTTCACATGGCCTTGGCTATACACCCCAAGAAAAAGAATCTAAACATGTTGGTACCACCCACACACCTTACAAAATCCATTCATCCAATCCCAAACATGGTGCATCTCATCACACTCCCAAAACATATGTCGCCATCCCTCCTCCATCATCCTATCATTTGCAAAAGCATGTGACCATCCATCTACCTCCGTCAAATTTACCTCCACTACTTCCAACTCCAAATATTCCTATCAAATCCACTCTACCTCCTATCCTACCAACACCAAACATCCTTATCCACAAATCCGCTTATCCTCCCATCCTCCCAACTCCTAATATCCCCATCATCAAATCCCCTCATCCATTTATCCAAAAATCCACTTTTTACCCCTCCACCCATAAACCCCATAAATTTCCCAATCAAGACCAACAAAAGCACACATCTTTCAAACATGAAGCTTCCCCCAAATCCATGGGATTCAAAAGTAATACTTTGAATGCCTCAATGCATAAAGCACAAAAGCCTAACGATATTATCCCTTCCAGTCAAAATGAAAAATCAAAAAGGCTATCAAAGCCCACACCATCACAAGAAAAAGCAAAAACAAAAATGGTGTGGGTCCCCAAACAAAGATCACTCAACTCTAATGAGGCATCCACCTCCCAATCTACTGCAAAATCCCAAACATCCCGCTCCCCATCTAAAAATCCCATAATTCCTAAGTCCATTTGGGTACCTAAAACCCCAAATCGACCATCCAAAAATCTCCTATCCCGATCCCCATTACTCCCAACTCCACATCCAAAGTACAAGCTTCCAAATACATCACGGTGTGTGTGACCATTGGTCTTGGTTCCCCTCCACCACTTAACATTCCCACATGCCCTCATCTCTCCATCTTTCGTTCACTATCCTACATATCTTCCCCATCACATTCCTATGGTCCATGCTTTTGCATAATCCACATCATAATCCATTATCCACCATCCATTCCATCTTCTCCTATCTTCCAACAATCCATGCGATCATAATCCATAATGCTATCCAACATGGGACCATCTTTTCCTTGCTATGAAAACAGACACTAGAGTCCCCATCCCATCAAAAAATCAAAAAAATCAAAAAATCAAGAAAATAGTAAAGAGAAAAATCTGTCCAATGGTGAAAACCACTCCTTGTGGTGCCTTGGGCAAGTACCATGATGAAAACCCCTTGTAGGCATCATACGTAATCCCTTCTCCATTCATTTTGTATCCCTACACTTGGGGGTAAAACCATCTAATCATCCACATCCATAATATCCTTTGCACATCTTATCCACTATCTTATCCTTATCCTATCATATTCCTATCCACCATCCCCTATTTATCCTATCATTCCCCATCCATTCAATCCACTATATCTCTCACCTTAGATCTTGATAAAGACAAGGGGCAAAATATCAACAACATGCTTTGGAGACCTCTTGGCATACTTCCTTTCCAAGTGCATCCTCCATCCATCTACTGCAAAGTCCACCCATTCAAACATGAACCCATCATGCAAAATTCTAAGCATTGGGGCATATGATTCCTTGCAACCTAGCCCTTGGAGAAAATCCTAAATTCATCTATCATGAATCAGCTATCCAATCTCCCTATCCAACCCCATCACTTTCACCTCTAGACTTGGTGTTCCCTTGTCATTGGTATATAGCATAAAGGTTATCCACACAAAATCCAATGCAACCACCTCATAATAAACCTTTCCTTTTCCAAAATCATGAAAATCTAAAAACATCACAAAATCAAAAAATACAAAAACATCACAAAAAATCAAAAAAATCCAAAAACATCACAAAAAATCAAAAAATATCAAAACAATAAAAAACATCACAAAATCAAAAAATCCAAAAACATCAAAAAATAAAAAAATACCAAAACAATAAAAAACATCACAAAATCAAAAAATCCAAAAACATCAAAAAATCAAAAAATATCAAAACAATAAAAAACATCACAAAATCAAAAAATCCAAAAACATCAAAAAATAAAAAAATACCAAAACAATAGAAAACACACAAAAATCCAAAAATAATTCATCCATCACAAAATCAACATTGTTGCATCAACATCTCATCATCTTCCAACATCCTCAAAATCACCAAAATCATCCAACACATCATCTTCCAACATCATCACATCTATCATCATCCCACATCATCATCACAAATCAAAACTACATATCATAACCACTTGCATCTTAATGTGCCTTGATCTCGTGGATACAGGGTATGTAGGCAGTCTGGGATACGAAGGATGTTTCTAGTACTTAGGTACATAAGATGCACCCATCCAACCCTCTAAGCTTACACTAGATCCAAGTATCGCATCACCTATCAAAGCATCATCCCTTATCAAAAGTCATCAACTATCAAATCAGCATCAACCACAACTTGTCACCATCATATCTTGAGCCAATCTTACAACATCAACAAATCATGATCCAATCATCCATCGATTCCTGCCTTAGGATATGTCATTCCTACGATAGGCAGAATCTATCCAATCATCATCCATCTTGGCAAGAGATACAATGATTACTTGTTTGGTTCATTGGTCTTTTTGTTTTTGATTTTTATCTTTTGTCCTATTCGAAGATCACATCAAAGCTACCTTGATCTCACTATATCATGGCATGTGGCGAAAACATCTAGAATGGGGCATAGTCTTGCTTTTGTATGCTGTGCTTGTGGGTTGCTTTCATTACTCCAAGCTAGTATTCATATCTTGTAGATCATAGGGTCAGTTCTAGCATATTGGTCCCCTTATGCATCTAAGGTTCATTGTACCTTTTGTGTACTAAGGACTTATGCTATGAGTCCCCTTCCCTCATCGGGACAAGGTTGTACTATCTTGGGCATGCATGAGATCATCCCTTTGTCTACGTGTCTAGTCCATGCAAATGTTGGATAAACATCATCACCCTGGTCTTCTATACCTTGGTAAAAATATCCACTTTGCTATATCAAACCTAGGATTGCTCTAAATCATTTTTCAACACAATGATCATCCACCAATCAATTTCCCACCATCATCATCCTTTCATCTCACCACTTATCCCCCAACCACTTCAACCAATCTATTCCATCCATTTTGAGAGCACAACCGTGTTCTCGCAACCTGCCTATCCTCTCGAGGGGGCATCACCCTTACCAATTATCCCCAAACCTTACCCTATTCTTCTAAGCCAAAATCTTTTTTCTATCCAATCCAACTCTATGTTCTAACTTCTTTGAAATGATGTTACTTAGCCGCAACACCATCTTAAAGAGAGGCAAATGTAGACACCTAAAATTGACTTGCTCTACAAATCAATTTCTCGTATCTTCCCTAACCATCTGTATATCCCTTGTGATCAATTAGTTTATTTAATTTATCACTTTTACCTCACAACACTATCCCTCATTAATCAAATAAATATTCCCAATATTTATTTGGTTCAATTCTCCTTTTCCCTAATCCTCATTAATTATATAAATCATGGTTATCTAATTGATCTAGCCTACTAATTGACCTACCCTAACCTACCCTAGCCTACCTCATCCTAGCCCTAGGATCAATTAAGCAAAACCTCTGTTTGATTAGTCCTAACCTCTCATTTGGGTGGTCAAACCTAGTTTAACACCCTTCCCCACATCCCCCAAATTAAAAATTCAAATAAATCGCACATCACATTTACTTCTCTTACACACCCCTTACCTCACCCATCTTCATTCATTACCTCTTATCCCCAAATGAATTCTTAATTCATTTCCCATTCTGCAAATGAATTTTTAATTCATTTCACATTCTTTCACACCCATACCTCATTTATCACCCCTTTTCCCCAAATGAATAAAAGATTTACTTTTATTCCTAGCCCTTGATCTCACCTTTCAATCCTCACCCTCCATCCTCATTTCAGAAAACTCTATAAATGAGACCCTCTCCAAGCCATTTGGGAGAGACTTCTTCATGCATCAAACCTCTGCCAAAATCACTCCACTATCTCCTCATCATACCACAATAATGTCAAAATCCTCAATCCCATCTAATCTATCTGAATCCACTTGTCTCTCATCTACATTGGTGTTGAAAAGCCTTGAGCAATCAACATCTACACACTAGTCATGGGTAAAATCTGAGGAGACTATCGGGTGCATCTCCTTCCCACTTGGATTTATGGGTCATTATGAAGGTATAACCATTCTGTTTTGCATTTGATTTATGTTTTAATCTTCATTTTGATTCATTAATCACACATATCACCTAAATGCCTTTAACATGCTAGTTTCATAGTTGACTTTCGTTGGTGTGAAAATGGAGGAGGATCATTGCATGACCTTGCTTTGTTCTTTGCCAGACTTGTGGGATCACCTTGTCATGGCCATTGGGAGTACTACAACCACCTTCAAGATGGATGAAGTGGTGTCTTCACTTTTATCTAAAGAAATGAGGAGAAAATCTTATGAGTCAGCTAACGAGGCTCTTGTAGTTTATGGTAGACCCAAAGAGAAAGGGAAGAAGAAGGACAAGAAAGCTAAAAAGGGCAAATCCAAATCCCATGGGAGATCCAAATCTCCTAGAAAGTCTAAGGTAGTGTGTTGGAACTATGGTAAAAATGGGCATTTCTGAAAGGAGTGCAAGGAGAAAAAGAAGAAGAACACCTCTGATTCAGATTCTGACAAATCTCAAGATGATGATGATGCTTTTATTTCTGCCTTGGCCACCCATGTGTTGGAAGATGTGTGGTTGATTGACTTCGGTGCTTCCTTCCACATGACCTCACATTGAGGTTAGTTCACAAAGTATGAAGAGTTTGATGGTGGGAAGGTGTACCTGGGTGATGACTCTCACCTAAAAATAGTTAGTTGTGGAAGAGTCTTGATCCAATTCCCTGATGGATGAGTGAAGGGGATCAATGGGGTTATGCACATCTCCGGTTTAGCATGAAACCTACTCTCTATAAGTAAATTGAATGATGCATGTGTGCAGGTTGCCTTCTCGAGTGGAGCATGCAAGATGACAAGAGGAGCTATGGTGCTTGCTAAGGGTACTTGAAGAGGTAATCTATTTTAGCTAGATGCATGCACTGCTCAGTACAATAGTTCTTCTATTTTAAAGAAAAGAGCTTCAAATTATTCATCCTCACCATTAGAACCAGCAGAGAAGAGATGTGTTGCTTCAACTTCTCATGGTAGTGCTTTTTGGGTACCTGAGGGTGCTCATGCTTTGGAAATGAAACTTCCTGCTCAAAAGACAATGTTGTGGCATAAGAGACTTGGTCACATTGGTGAGAAGGGTCTTAGAGCCCTAAAAAATAAAAACCTCATCGAGGGGTTAAATGATTGTAATCTCAAGTTTGACTTTTGTGAACATTGTATATATGGAAAGCAAAATCATGTTCAGTTTTACTCTAATTCTCACAAGTCTTCTAGTGTGTTGGATCTTATTTGTTTTGATGTGTTTGGTCCTGTGAATGTTCCTTTAATTTCTGAATCATTATATTTTGCATCATTCATTGATGATTACAGTAGGACATGGGTTTATTTTCTCAAAAGCAAATCTAAAGTCTTTAGTCAGTTCAAAGAGTTTAAAGCTTTTGTACAGAATCAGATTGGTAAAAAGATTAAGTTTTTGAGAATTGATATTGGTGGCGAGTTTTGTTCCATAGAGTTCAATAAAATCTGTAAAGAACATAGGATTGAAAGACATAAGACAACTCCATACACCCCTCAACAAAATGGAGTTGCAGAGAGAATGAACAGAATGTTGATGGAGAGGGCTAGGAGTATGCTTAGTGGAGCTAGCCTCGAACAGAAGTTTTGGGCTAAAGCTGTAGCCACTACTTGCTACCTGATTAACAGGTCTCCTACTTTAGCTCTCATTGATAAGACACCCATGGAGGTGTGTTCTGGTAAGAATCCTTCATTGAGACATCTTCATGTTTTTGGTTGTGAGGCATATGCACATGTGCCTAAGGAGAAGAGGTCAAAATTGGAGAACAAGGCAGTTAAGTTTATATTCATTAGCTATGGTGTCAGTGTGAAAGGGTACAAGCTTTGGGATCCAGTGGGTGAGCAATTCTTGTATAGTAGAAGTGTTATTTTTAGAGAGCTAACTCTTTCTCCTATTGTTTTATAGCTATAAGAAAAAGAAAAGAAAGAGGATGTGGTTCAGTTTCCTACTACCCCTGAGAAGACTGAACCAAAAGATCTTGTTGGACCTGATGATGAGGAGAGCTCTATCAGCTCTAAAAGTTCAAAATAGGAAGAAGAACCTCCACCTTAGCCTTTGAGGAGATCTACATGACACAGGAAGCAACCTGAGAGGTTTGGTTATTCATTGCTTGATTCTAGTTATGCTTTTGCCTTGATTTCTAACACTAATGAGCCTAGAACTTTGAAAAAGGCTATGGGTGTCAAAAGATGCAGGTTCCTGGAAGGAGGCCATGAAAGAAGAGATGGCTTCTTTGGAAAAGAATAAAACTTAGGACTTGGTGCCTTTGCTTGATGGATGGAAACCTATTGGATGCAAATGGATATTCAAAATGATATTTGGTGCAGATGGCAGTGTTGAGAAGTATAAGGCCAGATTGGTTGTGAAGGGGTATTCTCAAGTGGAGGGAATTGATTATGGTGAGATTTTTTCTCCCATTGCAAAGTTGACATCTATTTGGTTCATGTTATCTCTTGCAACAACTTATGACTTAGAAGTGGAACAAATAGATGTGAAGACAACTTTCCTTCATGGTGATTTGGAGGAAGAAATCAACATGCCACAGCTAGAGCACTACATGGTAAAAGGTAATGAAAATCTCATTTGCAAGTTAAAGAAGTCTTTGTATGGTCTGAATTAGTCTCCTAGGATGTGGTACCAAAATTTTGATGCCTTTGTGTTGAGTATTAGATTTTTGAGAGTGAAATCAGATCATTGTGTTTATTTCAAATGTGACAATGATTGCATTCTCATTATAGCATTGTATGTTGATGATATGTTACTAATTAGGAATGGTAAAGGTTTAATTTTTTATTTGAAGTCTCATTTGTCAGCACAGTTTGAAATGAAAAATTTAGGGGTAGCCAGGTACATTCCGGGGATGGAGATCAGAAGAGACAGAGCAAACAAAAAACTTTGGTTAGGCCAGAGTAAGTATGTTAACACTATGTTGGAAAGATTTAGTATGGTGAATTGCAGATTGTTGAGTGTTCCTGTTATGATGGGGACAAAGTTATCTATTGATGATTGTACAAAGCCTCCTTCTAAGATGAAGGATATGAGCAGAGTACCTTATGCTAGTGTAGTTGGCAGCTTGATACATGTTATGGTCTGTACAAGACTAGACATTAACCAAGCAGTGGGAGTCCTTAGTTGGTTTATGGCCAATCCTGGATGGGTACATTGGGATGGAGTGTGGTGGTGCTCACCTAGGGTTTAGGTTTTGAGATTGAGTTTGCAGGTTTCTATTTTTATCCCATCAAACCCTTAGTGCCTTAGGTTAAATTGTTCCTTGACCCACACGCAATGTTTTACCACTTGTTCCTGTCGCACTTAAGAAAAATGCTAAGTTTTTATATGTACAAGTGCAAATGTATGTTGGCAGGCTCAAAAGTGCACATCAGCTTTCAAAATGGTAAAAAATTGGTTATATGCATTTCGGCATGCATATCGAGTTTGCATATAGAAGGGAGGATCTATCGTAGATTCCACAAAATATTTTGTAGTTGTATGTCGAGTTTGCTTGTATATTGGGTTTGTATGCAATGGTGCAAGAAAATATACAAAGGAAATAGATGCAAAATTGAATGTATGTTCGACATACATTGGAAACATACAAGGGCAGAATATGCATTGAAGATTCCTGAAATATTCTGCGGTTGTATCGAGCGGAATTGTATGTATGTTTTGTTGTATGTTCAACATACAATGTGAAGATACATTGCGGATCTCAAAAGGGATTCAAATAAGGGCTAAAGTGGTGGTCAGGTCCGCAGATATATGCAAGCAAGAGTGAATGTATATCCAATATACATTGGGTTTATACAATGAAATATATACAAAGAGATCCAACATGCATTTGCTATAGTGCAAAGGTTCATCGCTAGCACATACAATGAAAAGATGCAAGTGGTCTTGTATGTTCGACAATATACATGTAGCCGGAGATACTTTTGGTGGGGCCCACGGACATACAAGGTGGACTATATGTTGGTAAGATGAATCGGCGGTGATATACAAGTTGGCACATACAAGACAGGTTGCAAAGCCAGGGCCCACCAAATGTATATTGGTGATTGTATGTTCAAATATGCATTCCTAATATACAAGCCAGAATCTGGAGTGAACATGCAATCTAATTGATAAAGGATAAAGTCCGCTGCTTGTATGTATATTTTTACTTGTATACTAGCGTTGTACATGCGCATATACATTCAAAAGATGCAAGAGTAAAGTACAAGCCCGATTTGAGAATTGTTTCAATCCGATGGATAAAATGGCTGGGGTCCGTTGTATGTGTATCGCATTTGTATGATGTGATATGCAAGGAAATGTACAAGTGAGGAGATGCAAACCGGACCCGATTTGAATTTCAATGCACCTCATAGTCATTTGAGGTCCGTGGCATGTATATCGTGCATTGTATATGCCGATATACAATGCGATGTGCAGGGAGAGATACAACCCAGATTTCAAAGCATTTCCAATCCACTGTATAAAAATTTGAAATCTGTTGAATGTATATTGTGTTAGTGTCTGCAAATATACAACAAAAATATACAAAGAGATGGATACAATGTGGATTCCAAAGGGTGTTCCAATCTAGCAGATAATGTGTTGAGATCTGCAGCCTACTTGTATATGACTTTGTATATGCCAATATACAAGCTGATGTGCAATGAAAAAAAGACAAGCTGGACCCTAATGAAGTTTCAATTTATTCTATACAATTTGGGGTCCGCCTTGTATATAAGATGATTGTATATGCATTTGCATATACAATAGCGGTAAAGGTAAAATAGAAGCGAGAAAAGTTAGCAATGACAAGGAAGCATCTACATGGCACATTCTCATTAGCCAGCGACTTGCCTGTTTGTTTTGAACCGTAGATTTGGGAGGTGCAAAGAAGGATTGATGGCTGTGTTCAAATGTTTGATGGCGAGGGTTTCCCCATGCATATGCAGTGGCACTCTTGGTGGGAAAATCATTTATGCATCTGCTGCTACGTTGATTGATTTGGGCGCCATTCTTGGTGCATTGTAATTGGCAGAATTTTGATTTGACTTTTGTACGGTTCTATTGAGGGTACACTTTGAGTATATCTAAGGTGTGTGCCTCATTGTTTTGGTTGTTGAAAACTGGACAAATTTTGGTGCTATGATGAAATATAACTTCGTTGGTGGCTCTATTTTGGGTGTCTTGTGAGTTTATGAATCTCATGTTGTATGTTTTATGCATAAGATAACTGGTTTCATGTTGTTTTATATGAGAAATGCTCTGTTGCATGTGTTTAATTATCTATCTCCAAGTTGTGGGCATATTCTCTTTTGAATCAGAATAGCTAAGGGTTATTTGAGATCCAGGGATATGGGTTTTCTGTATTGAATGTTTAATCTCCTACCTTTGTTCAAGGAACAAATTAAATGTTTCAGGTTAATCATTGAGAAATTATGTTGCAACAGGGATACCATCAAGAATGAATGATTAAGCACTTAATTTTTGGGAAGTATCTGTAAGGCAAACACTAAAAATCCCCTTGAAATCTAGTCAATGATCTAAGCTTATGATAACCATTCACATGTGTATGTCTATTGACTCCGAGCCCTGGATAGACACCAATCTGGTCTTGTGTTGAGGTTACAACGAAGGTCCTAGTTTTGCATCCAAATACCAAACAAACTTAAACTTCAAATACAAACCTTTAGGACATTTAGAAGTAGTTTTTAGGACCAAAATCCTCTGATTCATGACTGAGCATAGACCCAAAGCTAGCCCCTTTGCACTTATTTCACAGTTTTGGTCTAGATAAGAGAGGATTTATCTACTTTGTGTCAACATCCCAGCTAACTTATAGATGCATTTCATAGATGTTGAATAGGGAATACCCCCCTTGGTTCTGCAGAGCCTAAAGAAGAAGAGGAGATATTTATAGAGTCTATCTCCTGTACTGTTGGCCCCTGGCCCGAGAATCCTGTTGATTAATGATGTCTACCTTGTAGGGATAACTAGGAACAAGCATCCAGTCTGGGAAAATAACCAACAGATTTTGGCGACTCTACTGGGGAATGCTTTGTGAAAGAACCCTGATTTTAAAAGAAAATAATTCCTAGTTATAGGTGGTGACTCTGAACAAATCTCCCAACTGGTAAAGTAAAAATTTGTATGCAAGGGAGAAGATCCCTTCGTAATCTTTTGTTTGAAGAGTTATCCATAAAAATGATGTATAGGAGAAAAGGGACTGTTCAAGCCAGTCGAGAGGGTTCTCCCAGAAGTAATGATAATATTCAAGACAATCCTGGATCTTCAGAGTGGACAATACCTTATTTTTCAAACACTGAGGCTGAAATCTAGAATGTCTATGAAAGACAGCAGGGTGGTGGATTAAGAATGAGGTCAGAGGTGTTTCAAGAACGCCCTTTCCTTGATTCCCCTGATAGATTTGAAGAAGTTGAATCCCCAAGGGATGATAATGATGATCAAAATATAATGAAACCATCCTCTTCTATGCCTAGAGATGAGGAATTAGCCGAAGAAATCAAAAGTCTAAGGGCAGAATTAGAATATCTGCAAGCAGTAAAAATCAGAGATGACATGAGACAGAAAGTGCAAGCTTTGAGAACTACTTAGCATAATTCAGTTCCCACCCTTGACAATATAAATGTGCTGAGAAACTAGCACAGAAATGAAGTTCAGGATCAGCATAATGATCAAAGATAGAATGCAAATAATGCTAGAGTACCATTAAATAATGTAAGAAATCAGAATACAAATAGAAATGTAAATGCAAATCAGTTTGATAGACAACCTATGCAACTAGATAGATTCAGACAACTGGTTTTTTATGTCATTCCTAGGTACCCCAATCCTATTGACAAACATGTGAGGTTGCAAGCGCCAAAATTTTTAGGAAACAGTACTATGTCAGGAGAAGATCATTTAAAGGCTTTTCAAAATATCATGGACAATTTTGAGGTTGAGCATGAAGATGTATTTATGAAATTGTTTACGCAATCCTTAGCTGATGAGGCTAGAGAATGGTACAAGGGTCTTCCTAACAGGAGTATTTCATCATGGGAGGACTTTAGAAGAATAATCAAAGAATAATATGGTGACAAAACTGATCCAAGTTTTTTCATTAATGAATTCACTGGCATTACCAAAGGATCGAATGAACAGGTTGTTGATTTCAATGTTAGATTCACTAAGGTGTTGAACAAATTGCCACATCATCTGAGGCCTAATGAACCTATGTGCATAGTGTTATGCATAAATGCTTTTGATGCCAAAACAGCCTATGGGTTAAGGGATAAAGGTCCTGCTAGCCTCAGAGATGCTTTCAAAATAGCAACAAATATTGAAAATAACATAAAAGCATCTGGTAGGACAAACAAAAGAGATGATGTAAAAATTTTGCAAAATCCAAATACTAAATCTCAAGGTGTTCAAGGCAATGCATCTATTTCTAAGGATAAATTAGATAAATTGACAACTATTGTCAAGGACCTGAGCTATAGAATGGCTAAAAATGAAAAGGGGATAGGTACTGACAGATAGGTTTACCAAAGGCAAGAAAGAAGACCATTATTACATGATATGCCATATAATACCAACTGGCATAATGGTAAACCCATTCTCCCAAACAACAACACAAATCCAAGGAATCAAAGTGTTAAGGAAACACCTGACCCTTTGAAGAAGGCTGTTAATATTGTTAACGACACCCCATGGTGCATAATATGTTAGATGCCTCACTCACAGTCACAATGTATGATTGCTTAGTCTCTATATAACAATGTTGTTGCTTGTGATGAGTGCAATGAGCTACATTACATGGAGAATGATAGTGTCAATATACTGTCTACAAACAAGGAGTATCATTCTCATGATGTTGATGCAAGCACAAATAATGAGATTCAAGTCTTCCAGCAGTTTCCCTATGATGAAGATGATGAAGATAATTATGCTTATGCTCAGGATTCACACATCTTCTTGAATAACTTGAGGAGACCTTCTAATGAAGAGATTAGAGCCCTCACAGCTGCAGCAGTGGCTCAAGTCAAAAGCAATTACAATCTCAGGGGTAAAGCTCAGGTAAGTAACTCACACCAACCAAAGAATACTTTTGTGAACCAACCAATACACGGTCATAAAGGGACTGAACCACAAAAGAAACAATGTAGCAATAATAAGGAAAATTTTGAGCAAAAAATAGGTCATGATTCTCAAGGATCAGAAAATAGAATTTCGCAGGTTGAGGATCAAAACAAAAATTTTTAGATCAAGGATGACAGTCAGGGAGCCACAAAATTTAAAGCTGGATCATACCAAGATAAAAATAAAACTGTAGACCAGGCTACAACTGTTATACAAAATTATGATCTATTTGACATAACTCAGGTCTTGTCCCAGGTAAAGGTCTCTATTCCATTGATGGAACTGATGAAAGTTGAAGAGTTCAAAAATAAAACATTGTCCCTCATTTCAGGAGTACCCTGTCAAGCTAATCAGAATATTGAGACTCGGGGTAAGAAACAAGCCATGTGTATTGATGAGGATGAGGCTCCTGAAGTATATTCAAGGATGACCATGACAAAATGCCCTTCATAGGTTGAACCATTTTATGTCTCCCTAGTTATCAATGGAAAAGTGATTAAGAATTGTATGCTTGATTCAGGGGCATCAACAAATATCATGCCCTTGGCTATCATGCAACAAGCTGGGTTAATGATAGACAAGGCATGTGCGAAATGCTATGCCATGGATGCTAGAGAGGTACCAGTCATTGGAATCATGAAAGATGTGGATTTCAGACTAGTAGCATATATTGAAAAGACCTACAAAATGAATATAACAGTTGTTGATATCAAGCCACAATATGGCATGTTGTTGTCAAGAAGATGGGCAGCATTAATTGGTGGGAGTATGCAACTGGATCTGTCATATGCTATGATCCCAATGAATGGCAAGGATGTCATATTGATTAGAGAAGAAAGGTCACTAGACACAGTTGAGGATCAGGAGTCAGAGGAGCATGTATGTTTGGTGGACATTGACTGTGATAATTTCAGGGTTATCTCAGATGATCAAGGGGTAAAGGGAGAGATGTTTGCATTCAGGAGAGCTTGACCAATAGGGTCTATGGACCATGTATTTTGATGGAGCTTGTGCAAAGGAAGGCTCTAGTTCTAGAATTGTATTTTTGTCTCCAGCTGGTAAGCTTCTAAAATTCTCTTTCTTGTTGAAGTTTGCCTGTACAAATAATATTGCAGAGTATGAAGCTCTATTTCTAGGATTGAATGTTGCTTTGAAGCATGGGATCAAGATGCTTAAAGTATTTGGGGATTCAGAGTTAGTTGTTTCCCAAGTTAGAGATAAGTATACATCAAAGAATAAGAGATTAAAATAGTATAAGCATGTTGTTTGGGATACAATTGAATTGTTTGATGCTTTTTCAATAAACTGGATTGAGAGATCAAAAAATATCAGGGAAGATTTTCTAGCTAATGTAGCCATAAGGCCAGATGACATCACTCTGTCAGATGTTACAAATGTTGAAGTCAAACTAAGACCTGCAGTACTAGATAACGTATGCAGCTAGCAGGTGTTTGATGATGACAAAGATTTCCTGAAATTTCTACATTGCATTGATGAATATGAGAACCAGGAAGTGGATTTTCAGAACTTTGTAGAAGTTGTGGATGGGAAAGAAACTCTCTTAGGGAAGGAAGTAATTCAACTCAAGACAAATAAAATCCCTAGAGGGCTGGTTGCTTTAGAGAGAGCATTTGACAATAGGGACCAATTTATTACAAAGGCATCTCCAACAAATAAGAATGATTTAGAAGAGATAAACTTGGGGACATCTCATGCCCCCAAGAAGGTATACATTGGCAAATAGCTCAAACCACACATTAGGAGTATGTTGATTGCATTACTGAAAAAATATAAGCATGTCTTTGCCTAGTCATATGAGGACCTGAAAGCTTATAGAGAGGATTTATTTCAGCATGAGATCCCATTGAAGCTTGGAGCTAAGCCATTCAGATAGAAATAGAGACCTATTAATCTAACTCTAGCTCCAAAAATGCAAGAAGAGCTTATGAAGCTTAGGGAGGCTGGAATAATTATGCCCATCAGACACTCAACTTGGGTGTCCAACCTTGTCCCAGTTAGAAAGAAGAATGGTGACATAAGACTTTGTGTGGACTTTAGAAATCTAAATGTATCTTCTTTGAAGGACAATTATCCATTGCCAAACATGGAAGCCATGTTGCAGAAGGTGACTAGCCGTGAACTTTTATCCATGATGGATGGATTTTCAAGGTACAATCAGGTGAAAGTAAAAGAATCTGAATAATTCAAGACTACTTTCACCACTCCATGGGGAACCTATGTATATATGAGAATGTCATTTGGACTGACAAATGCAGGTGCTACATTTCATAGGGCTATGGATGTTGCTTTCCCAGAATTGATTAACTCAATCCTGGCTGTATATCAGGATGACTTGATAGCTTATTCAAAAAAGGAGGAGCAACATTGCATGCACTTAAAGTAGATCTTTGTTAGAGCATTGGAATATGGCATCCCACTCAACCCAAAGAAATGTGCTTTTGGGGTAGTGGAAGGAAAATTGCTTGGACACATTATTTCCAAGGATGGAGTCAGGATTGATCCTGAAAGGGTGGATGCAATTAAAAAAATTTAGATCCCTAGAACAATCAAAGGTATTCAGTCCTTCTTTGGGAAAATTAATTTTGTTATTCCTAACTTTGCAGAGACCACCAAAGATATCTCTAAAATGTTGAAGAAAGGTGCAACTGTCAATTAGGAAGATGAAGCAACTAAATCATTTCAGAACATAAAAGAGGCTATAAAGATGGCTCATGTGCTGAAATCTCCTGATTTTTCTAAGCCATTTCAGTTGTTCTCATTTGCTTCTTTCCATACTATTGCTACATGCTTATTGCAGAAAAATGAAGAAGGTTTTGAACAACCTATAGCTTTCTTTAGCAGGTCATTACAGGCTATTGAGTTGAAGTATGACATCATGGAGAAGCAAGCATATGCACTGATTAGAGCAATCAAAAGCTTCAGGCCATATTTGTTAGGCTCTCAGATCATTGCATATGTGCCTCATGCAGCAGTTAAAGATATCTTTACTTAGCAAGAGGCAATTGGAAGAAGATGCAGATGGATAAACAAATTGCAAGAGTTCAACATTGAAATGCAGATCACAAAATTGGTAAGAGGACAAGGTTTGGTGCAATTGATGACACAGTCAAATCTGGAGGCATGTCAAGTGAATGTAGTGCATAATGAAGTTATAAATATGTCAGAATCTGAATGGTATAAGGACATAGTACATTATTTGTAGAATTTGAACTGTCCTTCCCATCTCAGTGATAATCAGAAGAGGACCTTAAAGTTACATGCTATTAAATACATCATTGTTCAAGGAGAGTTGTATTGGAAAAATCTTGATGGTGTACTACTCAAGTGTATGGATGAAAATCAGGCTAGGGATTTTCTCAGTGACATGCACAATGGAGTGTGTGGTGGACATTATACTGCCCAAACAACAGCCCACAAAATTCTCAGAGTAGGCTACTGGTGGCCAACTCTCTTCTCAGATGCACAAAGAATGGTAAGAAAATGTGATCCTTGTTAGAGATTCTTAGGAAAGCTAAAATATGAATGTGCATTACCCTTTAGGACTATAACTGTAGAAGCTCCATTTTAGTAATGGGGAATTGATTTTATAGGGGAAATCTCAGAAAAATCAAGTGGAGGACACAGTTAGATTTTGGTAGCTACTGATTACTTCACTAAATGGATTGAGGCCATTCCAACTAAAAAAACTACAAGCAAAGTGGTGATGGATTTCATTCTAGAAAATATTGTTATTAGATTTGGAGTACCAACCAAAGTGGTCACAGATAATGTAATGTGCTTCAGGTCTGGTGAATTTATTGATTTTTGCAATAATTATGGAATAAATTTGTTACATGCATCACCATATCATCCACATGGAAATGGTCAAGCAAAGTCAAGCAACAAAAGCCTCATGAAAATTGTCAAAAGGATGGTAGGCAAAAACAAGAGGGCTTGGGATTCAAAGCTAAAAATGGCATTATGGGCTGACAGAGTAATAGTGAAGAAATCAACTGGAAGGTCACCTTTTGAACTAGTGTACGGTGCGGCAACTGAATTGCCTACGAACAACCTCCTACCAGTTTATAAATTCATACAAGAAAATGAGGACGAGATTGAGGACTCAATGACTAAAAGAATAAATCAGCTAGTTGCACTAGATGAAATGAGAAGGGAGGCACAGAAAACAAACATCAAGAGACAACAAAAGGTAAAATATCTATTTGATAAAAGGGCTATAGAAAGAAAGTTTCAGATAGGTGATTTGGTCCTTGTATGGAATGTAAGGAACCAAGATAAGGGCAAGCACGGTAAATTTGAGCCCTTATGGGTAGGCCCGTACCAAATCAATGACACTCATGGAGAAGATTCCTATTTTCTCCAGGCCCTAAGTGGTGAATTACTGGAATTGCCTATGCATGGTCAGTTCCTGAAACCCTACTTCTCATAAATGGGTAACTTCTATGCACACTGTAAACTAGATGTAAATATTTTGTACATGCCTTGTATAGTCGGTCATGTTTTGAGTTTGGTGTTTTGTTTGGTCTGCCCCAGAGTAGCTTGGTTCTTGCTGTAGTCTCACGTCTGCACATCCCTAGTCGGAGCCACTGGTGGTGCTCACCTAGGGTTTGGGTTCTGAGATTGAGTTTGCAGGTTTCTATTTTTATCCCATCAAACCCTTAGTGCCTTAGGTTAAATTTTTCCTTGACCCACATGCAATGTTTTACCACTTGTTCCTATCGCACTTTAGAAAAATGCTAAGTTTTTATATGTACAAGTTGAAATGTATGTTGGCGGGCTCAAAAGTGCACATCGGCTTTCAAAATGGTAAAAAATTGGTTATATGCATTTCAGCATGCATATCGAGTTCGCATATAGAAGGGAGGATCTATCACAAATTCCACAGAATATTCTACAGTTGTATGTCGGGTTTGCTTGTATATCAGGTTTGTATGCAATGGTGCAAGAAAATATACCAAGGAAACAGATGCAAAATTGAATGTATGTTTGAATACATTGGAAACATACAAGGGTGGAATATGCATTGAAGATTCTGAGAATATTCCACAGTTGTATCAAGTGGAATTGTATGTATGTTTTGTTGTATGTTCAACATACAACGCGAAGATACATCACGGATCTCAAAAGGGGTTCAAATCAGGGCTAAAGTGGTGGTCAGGTCCGCAGATATATGCAAGCAAGAGTGAATGTATATCCAATATACATTGGGTTTATACAATGAAATATATACAAAGAGATCCGACATGCATTTGCTACAGTGCAAAGGTTCATCACCGGCACATACAATGAAAAGATGCAAGTGGTCTTGTATGTTCGGCAATATGCATGCAGCTGGAGATACATTTGGTGGGGCTCACGAACATACAAGTTAGACTGTATGTTGGTAAGATGCATCGGTGGTGATATACAAGTTGGCACATACAAGACAGGTTGCAAAGCTGGGGCCCACCGAATGTATATTGGTGATCGTATGTTCAAATATGCATTCCTAATATACAAGCCGAAATCTGGAGTGAACATGTAATCTGATTGATAAAGGATAAAGTCCGCTGCTTGTATGTATATTTTTACTTGTATACTAGCGCTGTACATGCCAATATACATTCAAAAGATGCAAGAGTAAAGTACAAGCCGGATTTGAGAATTGTTTCAATCCGATGGATAAAATGGCTGGGGTCCCTTGTATGTATATCGCATTTGTATGATGCGATATGCAAGGAAATGTACAAGTGAGGAGATGCAAACCAAACCCGATTTGAATTTCAATGCACCTCATAGTCATTTGAGGTCCGCAGCATATATATTGTGCATTGTATATGCCGATATACAATGTGAGGTGCAGGGAGAGATACAACCCAGATTTCAAAGCGTTTCCAATCCACTATATAAAAATGTGAAATCTGTTGAATGTATATTGTGTTAGTGTCTACAAATATACAATGAAAATATACAAAGAGATGGATACAATGCAGATTCCAAGGGTGTTCCAATCTAGCAGATAATGTGTTGAGATCCGCAGCCTGCTTGTATATGACTTTGTATATGCCGATATACAAGCTGATGTGTAATGAAAAAGATACAAGTTGGACCTGAATGAAGTTTCAATTTATTCTATACAATTTGGGGTCCGCCTTGTATATAAGATGATTGTATATGCATTTGCATATACAATAGCGGTAAAGGTAAAACAGAAGCGGGAAAAGTCAACAATGACAAGGAAGCATCTGTGTGGTACATTCTCATTAGCTAGCGACTTGCCTATTTGTTTTGAACCGTAGATTTGGGAGGTGCAAAGAAGGATCGACGGCTGTGTTCAAATGTCTGATGGCAAGGATTTCCCTATGCATATGTAGTGGTATTCTTGGCAGGAAAATCATTTATGCATCTGCTACTATGTTTCCATGGTAGCTGCGAGTTGGTATGTCATTAATGGCAGGATTGCAGACAGGTATGGGCTGAGGGGACATGTCAGCTACCACCTTCAAGTGGAAAATCTTCTAGCAGTGGCATGGGGCTTGAGTTCAACTACTCCTCACCCTTCTTCTGCTTCTTCCCGTTTTGTCTTCAACTGCATTGATAGATTTGGGTGCCATTCTTAGTGCATTGTAATTGGCAGAATTTTGATTTGACTTTTGTACGGTTCTATTGAGGGCACACTTTGAGTATATCTGAGGTGTGTGCCTCATTGTTTTGGTTGTTGAAAACTGGACAAATTTTGGTTATGTGATGAAATACAACTTCGTTGGTGGCTCTATTTTGGGTGTCTTGTGAGTTTATGAATCTCATGTTGTATATTTTATGCATAAGATAACTGGTTTCATGTTGTTTTATATGAGAAATGCTCTGTTGCATGTGTTTAATTATTTGTCTCCAAGTTGTGGGCATATTTTCTTTTGAATCAGAATAGTTAAGGGTTATTTGAGATTCAGGGATATGGGTTTTCTGTATTGAATATTTAATCTCCTACCTTTGTTCAAGGAACAAATTAAATGTTTCAGGTTAATCATTGAGAAAGTATGTTGCAACAGGGATACCATCAAGTATGAATGATTAAGCACTTAATTTTTGGGAAGTATCTGTAAGGTAGACACTAAAAATCCCCTTGAAATCCAGTCAATGATCTAAGCTTATGATAACCATTCTATTATTATGTCTTTTGATTCCGAGCCCTGGATAGGCACCAATCTGGTCTTGTGTTGAGGTTACAACGAAGGTCCTAGTTTTGCATCCAAATACCAAACAAACTCAAACTTCAAATACAAACCTTTAGGACATTTAGAAGTAGTTTTTAGGACCAAAATCCTCTGATTCATGACTGAGCATAGACCCAAAGCTAGCCCCTTTGCACTTATTTCACAGTTTTGGTCTACATAAGAGAGGATTTATCTACTTTGTGTCAACATCCCAGCTAACTTATAGATGCATTTCATAGATGTTGAATAGGGAATACCCCCTTGGTTCTACAGAGCCTAAAGAAGAAGAGGAGATATTTATAGAGTCTATCTCATGTACTGTTGACCCCTGGCCCAGGAATCCTGTTGATCAATGATGGCTACCTTGTAGGGATAACTGGGAACAAGCATCTAGTCTAGGAAAATAACCAACAGAGTGAAGAGAGTGTTCAGATATTTACGGGCTACTTCCGAGTACTCCCTATGTTATCATGGTTATCCTATAGGACCTCAGCATTCTATGAGTATTTGAGGATTTGTGGATTCTGATTGGGTAAGTGAAATTAACAGCAGGAGATCCACCAGTGCTTAGGTGTTCACTATGTTTGGCAGAGCTATTAGTTGGATGAGTAAGTGATAACCTGTGGTTTCTCTATCCATGATAGAAGCAGAGTACATGGTAGTAACTCATGCTTGTAAGGAAGCCATTTGGCTTAAGAGGTTGTGTTCAGATGTTGGTTTTTATGCAGGACAAATTACTATATGTTGTGACAGTCAAAGTGCGATTTGCTTTAAAAAAAATCCCACTTTCCATGCCAAAATAAAGCACATTGATGTTCAATATCATTTTGTTTGTGATATGGTAGAAGATGGGAAGGTGATGTTGGAGAAGGTTGACACTTTGAAGAATGTTGTAGATGCATTGATGAAACCTATGGGCACAAATAAGTTCAGATGGTGTTTAGAGTCTATGGACTTCTTGGCCTCTAGCAATTAAATCTTGTCATTCTATTGGCTCTTGGAAGGTGTTTGACAAGTGGGAGAATGTTGGGAATTAAGGTGTCTCAACCTTGCAATTCCTAGCATTGTTTATTTGATTATTTATTTATTTATTTACCTATGATGTAATTTATGTTGCACATCCTATTTTGTCATTTAGTGTGAAGTGGCATGGTGAGTTGTCATTCAACTTGTAAGGTGTTTAGGATGTTCAACTCACCCCATGTGGATATAGGCGTCCCATTTGAGGTGGCACTGATATGCCATGTGTTCACATCTTGTGGTATGACAGAGGAGTTATTTTGTATGATAGAATCTATGACGCGCAAGAGCCAAGCATAGAGATTCCTATGACAAGTGAAGACACGTGTCAAAGAGCTTCTTTGCATGTGGAGAAGGCATCTTTGGGTACCCAAGTTGGGTTATGACATGTTGTAAGAGGAATATGCTATTTTTAGTTGTGTATGATAAATTCTCTTACAACATTAAGTGTTGTTATGTTGTAGATATTTATGACAGTTGTAAGATGCATAAGAGTATCTGTCATTTCCTATTTTTATCTTGGAGCACTCCATTCTTGGGAAGTCAAATCTGCCATGTATGATAGATGTAAGAGAGTGTATGCATGTTGTACAAGTGTCCTCAAATGTGTGAAATGGGCCATGTGGCCAAGATGGACGCCCATCTCTAGAAGCTTCCTATTTATGCTTTGTAACTCTATATATTAAGGTGTTTTGGAGTAGTAGTTGCATAGTGTTTGTACATTTATTGTTATGTTGCCGGAATTACTCTAGAAACAACATTTGCAGACTCTTAGAAGAACTTGCATTGCAAGTGTGTTGTAAGCAATCTTGTTTTGATAATACATTGTGCAGGTTTTGGAGTGGGGTTTTTTACCTAAAAAGGTTTTGCCCATGATATATATTGTGTCTCTCTTGCATTCTTGTGTTATGTTTGTTGCTGCAATCTCTATGTTAATCCTATAACATAACTATAATTGTAAGGATTTAAAAGAATTTGCATACTATTCCCCTCATTAGATTGGTGTAGGAAGTGTGTTCCGCGTACCTTGCTTCCTTTCACATTTGATCAGTATATGGACATCAATTTTAGCCTCAATCTCACATAGAGCACATCTATTAGGAAGAGCTAAACCTCTCTTACACAAGTTGTTAATTGTGAGAGTTTTATTCTGAGCAAAAATCTAGAAAAAATATTAATCTTAGGGGTTAGTTCTAGCCACCAAAACTTGGCCCAAAGGAGGGTTCAAAATCATGCATACAAAGAGTTAAAGGTAGAATAAACAAAGTAAACACCATTAGTATTATCCTTCCAAACCAGCTCATATCTCTTTGGATTTGTGAGGCCTACCTTTTTCACTTCTATTCATGAGACTATTTTCAGTACTATTGCTATTACTTTTATGATTGGGGGACTATTGATCCCGGAATCTTGATTATTAAACCTAATTGATTTTTAAGAAAATAATTGTGCAATGATAGTTAGATGTTTCTTTTAAGTGAATGATGAATGGATAATATTAGAAATGGAACTTTAATGTGATTTCAGTATATTTATATGGTAGAATGTTTAGGTATGCATGTATTTAAATTGCTTTGGCTATGATATCTTTATGTGTTATTGACTTCAAGTTTGAGTGTGCAGATAATGCTAACAAAACCACAAATACAGGAGATCATTCCACACCCTATGTTGTATCCCTTGTGAGCTGATCTAGTTCCACAAGGAACTAAGATCAACCTCATGTTTGGTGAATTGTTGTAATGTTGTACTGTTGTAATATTGTAATGATGCATGAGGTCAAGGGAATTAAGTCTATCTTCTGATTTAATCATATTGTGATATGTGTTGTAAGAGATGTTGTTTTGAATCTTGTTTTAACTTTATTTCTTTTAGACCCTATTCTTGTGTTTTTACTTGATTCTAGGAGTCCTAACTAGGTTAAAATCAACCCTAGGTTATACCCCATGGGTCTAGGGACCCTTTTGACTAGGATAACCTTGGGATAACCTCCATATGGTCACTTCAACTTCATGGTGAAGTTAAGTGATGAATTTGGGAGCATGGGGATAATGGGATGAGTGGAATCCACACTTAGACCCACTTCCAAGTCATAGAATGCCTCCATGATCCACCAATAATGGAGTGCTTGTCTTTTTGTGCCTCTCTTTTGGTGGGAGACCCCATAAAAAGGATGGTGTGTCATCCACTTCCCTTTTATTTCTATTTTTCTTATTATATTTTAATTCACCCATGTGTTGTAAAATGACTATAGTGGGGAACCTCTTGAGTGGGGTTAATTGTTTTAAGTCCATTAGGGATAATGGATAATGAGTGGGTTTAGTTTTTTAATGCCACTTGGAATAAGGGATAAGGGAGAGAATTTGTTTTAAAGAGGAGAAGAGGGAGAGAGTAAGGGGGTTGGATTATTGTGGAAAGAAGGAGAACTTGGAGAAGGAGTCTAAGGGTGGAGTTCATCTTCAAAATACTTCCATAATTGGGCTTGTAGAGATTAGTGAGCCAGTTTACTCACCTTGTATGTTTTTGTTCTTGTTTGATAAATGTGGATTTGCATTGGTTGTTTATGTGTTATTTTTGCTATTTTGGGTTTGTGTTGGGTGTATGAAAGAGCTTCTTCTAGTTGGAAGACAATGCTCATCTAGTATGGGGAAGGGAAGGTGTGAACCTCCTCGGTTGTATTCTTATTTTAGTATATGGAAGCCTTGAGGGCATGTTGGTAATTTTGAGCCTAGAGGGCTATAAGGATAAAGTGCCTATTTGGGATATCCTTGTGAATTTTATTATTTGGATGGCTTGAGGCCATGAGAAAGAATAATTTTGTTGGCTTGAGGCCATGAGATAAGCTATGATAATTATTTGAGAAGAATGACACCTTGGAGTAGAGAGAGTCTACTTCCCTACCCCCTTTGAACTCACCTCAGCTGACTCTTTGTAATGTGTGTAAAACCATGGGAGTTTGAATGTTGTTTGCTTTGATTGTTGTTATTTAAATGTTATGATGTGTACTGGTCTATTCTACCCTAGGTATGTGGATGATCTCCCTAGCTCAGGGGTGACCCTCTTGAGGGTCTATGCGGGTCTATGGTAGGGAGGAGAGTTAGTTGGTTGGTGTTTCCTTCCTTGTTATGCAAGTTATTTTGGAGCATGTTGAGAGGATTGGAGGAGTTTTTCCTTGTTTAGAGAAAATGTTCTAACTTCCTACTTATAATGAGAGCTTGATCTCTTAAGGTTCTTCTTGGAAAGGTTTCCTTTGAGGAGAGGTTTACTCCCTCTGAAAGTTGTAGAAAAATTGTATTGGGAGAAGAAAATAATTCCTCCCTTAGAATGTTTGTGGGTTGTGAAATTCTGCAGTTGTTTATTCTTGTTATCAAATTGTAAGTTGTGAAAATTAAGTTTTGATCTAGACAAGTTGTTAAGTTCATTTCTGGTTTTCTTTAGTGAAAAGTTACAATTACAGATTATTTAAGATGGAAATTTGCCTTTTGAAAAACAAAATAAAACTTGCAATAGAAGTTAATCTAAAATGAATTACTTGTCTGTCTATTGAATACTGTAGTGGAAGGCATTTTAGTGACCTGTATTTACTCTCAACCATAATCATTAATTTTATTTGAGATAAAATGTATACTTGATAGATTAAAATTTTTGTTGAAAAATAAAGATTTAGATGGTTATTTATTTCCTTTATAAACTAAAATGATGAAGGAAATATGCAATTTCATTATGATTTAAATATATATATTTTTATATTAATTATTTATTTGTTAGAAAAATTTGAAATTATGCTACACACACACACACACACACACACACACACACAGATATATATATATATATATATATTATTTTGTGAATAAAATTGTGAGAATTTACTACCTTGTTTATATATATATATATAGTTAAAATCAAAAATTACGAATTAACATATGAATGAGCAAGAGAGAGGGTTCACAGTTCATTTGCTTACATAGTGAAAGGTTTACATTATACATGGTGGGGGGGTTTAAACCCCCACTGAAAATCCTTGCAACAAGAAGGATGTGGGGAGGGGCAGAGCCCCACCCACACCCCACTTTGTGGGGTGTGGGTGGGGTTCCGCCCCTCCCCACACCCCCAACGTGACGTAACACCTACACCTCGTCGCGGGACTCCGCCATGCCGCCCCTGCAGTTACCTTGCCTCACGGCTTGTGCCTGCCTTCCCACCGCCCGATCTGCTCCCCTCCATCACTTACTGCGACCTCCACTCCACTCACTCCCATACCTGCCACTACACTCTGCCCACCTCCTATGATCTCCCTCTACTGTCTACTGTGCACCACCCTCTCCATGGCTTTGGCCTCCCCTACGACCAACGCCAACCTCCTTTGCCGCCGCTACTTCTCCATTACCCTACATCCAAAACTTAAAAAAAAAACACATTAAGATTAGGGTTAGATAACCCTCATTGTTTAAGATGCTTTTATAATGAACATTTGATTCTATGGGTGTTGTTTAATCTATATATATATATATATATATATATATATATATATATATATATATATCTTTAGATGTGTTAGTTGTGGATTCCACTCACAAGGGAAATATTAAGTGATTATATATATATATAGTTAGCAGTACTAGTTGTTTTTAGTGGTGGAATCCACTTACAAAAGAAGAAAATTAAATTATTTATAAACTTATATTTCTACATATATATATATATATATATATATAATGAAAAATATAATGTAATTTCTTTTAATAAGAATTTTATTTATTTTGATCGTGCACTAATTTAAAATAAAATATGGAAGGTTTGTGAATACTTATAAAAGAAAATTGTATATTATTTCTACACGATGAAAGAAGACAAAGAACATTTTTATCAACAATCAAATTATACAATTAAAATAGTTCGCTTTGTATTATGAAATTTTAATTCAGAGTTATTAAATGTCCAATGAAAATTCTACGGTATTAAAACAATTTAACTGGATAGATTAATATAAGTAGATAAATAAATATGTAAACAATTAAGTGTAAAAAATTAATCAAAACAACTTGAAAGAGGAGGTAATAAATAATGTAAGGAGAAAACCCATTAGGGCCAACCCGTCGTCCAATAATTTAAACGCTGAATTTTAAAACCAATTTTAAAACGTAGTGAACATCATCAAGCAACTAGTGAGTCCAACATAGTGAAGGCGCACGTAAGGTTATTATTCTGTTAGCAACAGTATCGATGACGACATAAACATACGCAACCAAGCACGCTTGTGGGTGCGAGGGGGGCTTTCAGAGTAGTAAGGGGAAATTTTGGATAGTTCGTATCATGACCACATGACGCATGTGGACATGACACGTGGGTTAGCATGTTGTGACCGCATGTGAAATGTGGGCATGACATTTGGTATCAGAGCACAGTTGTATCAAACACTGGGCTTGTTTAGGCACATTATCACTTCCGTGATCAAATTGACTAGTGATTACCTCGTTTTGTAGGATGCCTCCCAGACGAGTTCGACGAATACCGACCTGCCGTACTCCACCCACTGAAGTGCGCACTGATTCTTCAGTTGTGGGACCGAATCAGCCAGTCCCACTAGAATAGCCAGTTCCACAAGTTCAGCCAGTTCTACAGGCACAACCAGTTCCTTAGGTACCGCAGGTACCACCAGCCTCACCTAATATGGGACCACAGATATTATAGGCCTTATAGGCTATCTTAGATAGGCTTCCATCAGCTACAGTTGAGCCGCACATAGAGCCACGTGTCGAGCCCTGCGATGTTCCGTGAGAGGAACCACATGTGGAGCCACGAGCTGAGACTCATGTCGAGCCACGTGTGGAGCCCCGCATAGAGCCACAGGGGGTACCACGTGTGGAGCCTTATGTCAAGTTGCCTGATATAGAGGAGGTTGATTCAGCCTACAGGGCCCATAGCAGGAGCCCCACAGATCATGCCAGGCATGACGAGACAATGCGAATAGAGCAATTGGGTCCCAGGCCATGATTATCATACAAATGAGCCTATCAGGGGGTGCAGAGATAAAGGAGATTCCATCAGGGACATATTGAGATTGAACCCTCCTACTTTCATCAGAACCACAGAGAGAGCTGAGGTAGAGGCCTGGCTTATCAGTTTAGACAGGTGCTTCGCATTACATCCATACGCAGGCAACACGAAGGCCCGTGTGGCAGTACACTTATTACGAGATGCAGCAGCTACTTGGTGGCGCACTGAGGAGTGCAAGCGTCGCCTCTCCTTAGACACCCTCTCATGGGAGACCTTTATTGAGTGCTTCAACATGCGATACCTATCAGACTATTACAGACAGTGTCGTATAGACGAGTTCCATGACCTACAACAGAGGGGACTCTCAGTGGCACAGTATGAGAGTAGGTTTACAGAGTTATCTAGATATGTGGAGTATCTCCATGATGAGAAAATCTTGGTGCATAAATTTATCAGAGGACTAAACCACAGTATAGCAGGACTTGTTCGGATGGCAGACCCCAAACTTTAAGTGGTGCTGCCGAGAAGGCTTATATTGCTGAGGAGATTCAGGGACGGGGGCAGAATTCTCGCCCTTAGTTCTAGGATTAGGGATAGCAGCAGTATCAACAGAGTTTCCATAGGCCAACACAGGCACACCTTAGAGGAGGATTCAGTACATCATCATTACCTACTAGGTCCCCACAACAATAGCAGTCACAGCAGCAACAGAAAGCTAGAACACAGCCAAGGTCACATGGGGGAAATGATAGAGGTTGGCAGTAGCAGGGCCCGCGCAGGGATCAGAGACAGCAGGGACCACCTGCGGGACCCATGAGGCTGCAGCAGTCGTATAGGGGCTCACAGGGGTCCACTAGTAGATCAGGACAGTAACAGTCGAGTAGGACTCAGACTGTATAGGTACAGTTTAAGGGGCCTTGTTATGTTTGCGGCGAAGCTGGACACCTAGCTAGAGAGTGCCCACAGGGTTTTATAGTAGGGGGATAGCATCGTGTAGGAGGATCCGAGTAGACTGTGGGTGATATGGGTAAATCCCACCATATGTTTGCAGCGGTTGAAAACTGCCAGGCCGATTTCTAGGCTTCAGTCATAGAGACAGCAAGTATGATTGGAGATTTTTCCATCTCTATCCTATTTGATTCTGGAGCTACCAACTCTTTTATGTCTACATCGTTAGTGGAACGTTGCAGGCTGGTGGCTTCTAGGCAAGACTTTAGGTGGGAGGTCGAGTTGGCCTCTGGGACTAGGATGTCAGTTGATACCGTTGTTAGAAATTGCGACATTTTCTTGGGTTCTTTCATTACAACATGTGACCTTACGGTTATGCCATTAGGATCCTACGGCGTAGTTCTGGGTATGGATTGGCTTGCGGTTCATAGAGCCAAGCTAGATTGTCACCAGAGGATGATTAGTTGCTTAGACGATCATGGCACACCGGTCGAGATAGTGGGCATACAGAAGGCCACGACTGCTCGTACGATATCCGCTCAGCAACTTAAGTGCTGCATGCAGAAGGGTTGTTAGATGTTTGCTATCACAGTCAGTGATAGATCAGAGGATGAATCTGAGACTACCTTAGATGATCACCCTATCCTGAGAGAATTTTCTGATGTTTTTCCGCCAGAGTTACCGGGTATGCCTCCACGTAGGGAAGTTGACTTCCACATCGATTTGGTACCAGGGGCAGAACCAATGTCTCGTGCACCTTATAGAATGACTACACATGAGCTTATAGAGCTTAAACTATAGTTGGAAGAACTATTAGAGAAGGGACACATCCGACCTAGTGTTTCACCATGGGGCGCACCAGTTATCTTCGTAAAGAAGAAGGATGGATCTCTTCGGCTATGCATGGACTATAGATAGTTGAACAAAGTGACGGTGAGGAACCGATATCCTCTGCCTAGGACTGACAATCTTTTTGACCAAATGCAGGGTGCCAAAGTGTTTTCAAAAATTGATCTAAAATCTGGGTATCACCAATTACGAATCACTAAGGCAGATATTCACAAAACTGCCTTTCAAACTAGATATGGCCATTATGAATTTACAGTAGTACCTTTCAGTTTGACGAACGCCCCTGCAGTGTTCATGAGCCTCATGAACGGGGTGTTCTGCACTTACCTAGATCGGTTCATGATCATATTCCTAGATGACATTTTGATCTATTCACGGACTGAGGAGGAACATGTGGACCACTTGCATTAGGTATTGCAGTGTTTACGTGAGCATCAGCTCTATGGCAACCTGGTGAAGTGTGCCTTTTTCAAGGTAGAAGTGTAGTATTTGGGGCACATTTTATCAGGCGATGGCATCTCCGTAGATCCATCAAAGATCAAAGCAATTCAGGATTGGCCAACACCCACCAATGTAACAAAAGTAAGGAGCTTTATGGGACTAGCCGGTTACTACTGTAGGTTTGTCGAAGGTGTTGCAAGTATGAGGTGAGCCAGTGTTGTCATTGATGTCAACATACTCATATTGCATTGACAAGAAGGATTGGATGAGCTGTGTGCTGAGGATATTGAGAAAATTAGCCTCAGTCAGGAACAGTGAAGAACCGTGATGAGAAGAAGGCAAATGTATTGTATAGGTTGAGAACCGGAGGATGCGGATTAAAGGGTTTGTAGATATGAGTCTTGAGATGCTTCAGTTAAGATTTCAGAGGTCTGCATGAAGATCTGAAGGAGTTATGGCTGTCGGTGTAGAACCGGTTCCAGCAAGTATTCAGAGGTGACAGAGGATCACAAAAAGGTCCGGTGAGGTCCGGAACTGTATAATCCTAATCTGCGGATTGGAAGGAGTCTTTGGGATGTCCTTGTGATGTGCCATCTCAAGTTGTGTATGATTTGGAGGTCCGGAAGTACCTCTTGCATTATGAAAGTGGCGACAGATAGTGTTCTTGAAGTTCCGGATAAGGAAGAGAAGAGATTCCAGTAAGTAAAGAAAGTGCGGATGTACCTGGTCATTCGAGCAGGCTTGTGAAGGTTCTTGGATCATGTTGAGGTTGTGTTGTTGGTCCGCACTGATAGTAGAGCCCAGAATTGAAGTTATTCTTTCGGATGAAGTTCTTGCTCTGTTTAGCCGACCGGATGAGTTGTTCATCCTGCGAATGTTCTTGTGGTGGCCGACCGGATGTGTTATTCATCTTGCAGATACTCTTATGGTTGTTTGCCGACTTAGATGTTTGTTCCTAAGTTGATGTCTTCTATAAATAACGGTTTGTGCGTTCATTTCGAATTGTGGATGAGTGTGGCATAGCGAAGAGAAGTGCGAAAGGCAGAGCAGAGGTTTTTGGGCTTAAATGGAACTGATCCGGACATAGTAGAGATGTCATTCTCTAGTTCAAGATTGTGATTCTTATCACTTTGTAGACAGTGTGTCTCCTTGTAGGTAGTGGGCCTCTTTGTGAGCAGTGTGCTCGGGTAGTGAGCCCTAATTGGCAAGTGCCATTCTTTTTCTTATTCTTCTAACAGAGAATAATCCTTGGGTTAATCACCCCATGGTTTTTCCCTTAACCGGGTTTTCCATGTCAAAATCTTGGTGTTCAATGTGTTGATGTTTATCTGCTCTTGTGTTTATGTATTATGCTTTCATGGATGATTAATTGATATGCTGTTAACTAACAACGAAGAATCAAGTGTTTGAAAGAAGAAGAAGTTTTATACAACTGATTCACCCCCCCCTCTCAGTTGTATGCCTTAAATCCAACAATTGGTATCAGAGCCAAGTTCCTCTGAAAGGAGCTTAACCGCTTGAGGAGATCCAGGATGTCGTCATACAAGAAGGATAGTCCGAAGTTCGATGGAACCAACTTCACTCTCTGGAAAGGTCGCATGAAGTGTCACTTGGAATGTATGGGAAAAGCATACTTGGCTATGGTCTCAAAACCATATGTACCTCCACAAGGTGGTCCGACAACTCTGAATGAAATCACAGATGCTGAAAATAATCTGCGGACCAAGGAAGCCCTACTAAGCGCATTGAATGATTCAGATCTCTCAAATGTTATTGACCTACCAACTGCATATGAGATCCTGACTAAACTGGAACTTCTGTATGAAGGAGATGAGTTTGTCAAAAGTGCAAGGTTGCAAAGTCTGAAAGGGAAATTTGAAAGATTGAAGATGAGAGATGATGAAAACATCACTACCTTTATGCCAAGAGTGAATGAGCTGGTATGTGGAATTAGAAATGCCAGTGGAACTCTAGATGAAAATGAGATTGTTTGCAAAATCCTAAGATCCCTTCCTGCTGCCTACAAAATCAAGGTTGCTGCCATTGATGAATTTAGAGCCCACACAACTGTCACAAGAGAACAACTGGCTGGCAAACTAGCTGCATTTGAAATGACCGAGTTTGGAGATGATCCTCCCAAGACTGAATCTGCTTTCAAAGCCAGTGCCTATGTGAAAGGCAAACAGAGATTTGATCCGGGGGAAAACTCATCAAGGAAGATGTCATGGTATGATCAAGCAAGAAGAGACATGGAAGAAGAAGAAGCAGAAACAGCTCAACTTGAAGCCCTCATTGCAAAGAGACTACCAAGAGGATCCAGTAAGTATGAAGGAAAACTACCCTTTAAGTGTTTCAACTACAATAAGATTGGTCATTTTGCTTCAAGATGTCCGGAAAGATCTGCAAGGTCTAATACTAACAGACAAAGGTTCCAAAAGAACTGCTATTATGTTCATGAAGAAGATGACAATGAAGGAGTAACAGATGATGAATCAGAACTAGAAAGCAAATCCAGAAATGAATGGGTGTTTATTGCCATCAAGGAAGAAGATTCAATATCCTCTGAATCTGTCAATCACAAGGTTGTGGAAAGAGCTTTGGTTGCTCAAGTGGAAGAAAAGGATGATTGGGTTATTGATAGTGGATGTTCTCACCATATGACTGGTGACAAGAATAAGTTCTTAGATTTGGAAAGGTATGAAAGAGGAATGGTAAAGTTTGGTGACAATTCTGCTGGCAGAATCAGAGGTAGGGGAAGTATTTCCTTTGATGGAAAGAGCAAAACAGGTAATGTACTATATGTTGAAGGATTGAAGCACAATCTTCTCAGTGTTGGTCAGTTAGTGGACAAAGGCTATGATCTCCGGTTCAAGAATGGAAAATGCAGAATCTTTACAAGCTCCGGAACTGAAATTGCATCCGGTGCTCAAACAAAAGGTAATATCTTTCATCTGGTTGGTTCAAACAAAAGTTGTCTGTTTGCTCAAGTTGATCAGAGTTGGTTATGGCATAGAAGAATGTGTCATGTGAATTTTGATAACATCATCAAGATAAGCAATATTCAGGCTGTAAGAGACCTTCCAAAATTGGTGAAACCTACAAATAGTTTGTGCAAAGAATGTCAGCTAGGTAAACAGAGCAGAGTCTCTTTCAAAAGCAAAGATCAGTCTTCTACCGGATTGTTGGAATTAGTACATACTAATCTCTGTGGTCTGTGGTCTGACAAGAATCAAGAGTTTGCAAGGTGATAGATATTTCATGTTGTTAATTGATGATCATTCCCGGATGATGTGGGTTACCTTTCTAAAAGAAAAATCAGAAGCATTTGAGAAGTTCAAAATCTTCAAAGCTATGGTAGAGAATCAAACCGGATTGAAACTAAAGTGTCTAAGGTCTGATAGAGGTGGTGAATTTACATCTGGTGAGTTCATTGACTTTTGTGAGAAGCAGGGTATAAGGAGACAATTGTCTGCTCCTAGGACTCCACAGCAGAATGGAGTAGTTGAAAGAAAGAACCAGACCATCCAGGAAGCTGCCAGGACAATGATGTTGGAAGAAAATGTTCCTCAGATGTTTTGGAAAGAAGCTATCAGCACTGCAGTCTACACTCTCAATCGAGTTCAAATCAGAAACAACACCGGTAAGACCCCCTATGAACTAAGGTTTGGCATCACTCCTACTGTGAAATATTTCAGAGTATTTGGTAGCAAGTGTTATATTAAAAGAGATGAAGATCTAGGAAAGTTTGATGCTAGAAGTGATGAAGGAATTTTCTTGGGCTACTCCACTCAAAGCAAAGCATATCGGTGTTACAATAAGAGATTGAGGAAGATGATAGAAAGCACCAATGTGAAAGTTGATGAAGGAATTGAGAAGCCTTCAAGATTTTATGAGTTTGATGAAGATGATCAAGATGGTGTTCAGGTTCAAGGGACTCAATCCCCTCCGGTAAGTCAGAATCAACTTGATCCAGTAAATCAGGAAGAAGAAATAGGTCAGAATGAACCTGATCAAGGAGCAACAGTGCAGGATATTCCCAAAATTCTAAGGTATGTAAGACTAAACCACTCTGAAGATCATATCATAGGTGACAAAAGCAAAGGTGTGCAAACTACAAGGAATGTTGCTCAAAATCAGGATGAATGTTGTCTGATTTCAAAGATTGAACCTAAAACAGTAAATGAAGCCTGCAATGATGAAAACTAGACTAAAGCAATGAAAGATGAATTAATGCAAATTGAGAAAAATCATACTTGGGATCTTGTTCCCAGACCTAGAGACAGGAATGTGATTGGAACCAAATGGGTCTTCTGGAACAAACTGAATGAAGCTGGTGAAGTTATCAGAAACAAAACTAGATTGGTCTGCAAAGGCTACTCTCAAATAGAAGGAATTGACTTTGAAGAGACCTTTGCTCCGGTGGCAAGAATTGAAGCAGTCAGATTATTTCTTGCATTTGCTGCCTTCAAAGACTTCAAGGTATATCAGATGGATGTCAAGTCTGCTTTCCTAAATGGTAATCTGGAAGAAGAAGTTTACATTGAACAACCGGATGGATTTCAATTGTCTGATAATGATGATATGGTCTGCAAGTTGAAGAAAGCATTGTATGGACTAAAGCAAGCCCCAAGAGCATGGTATGAAAGGTTGGATAAGCATCTTGTGCAGATTGGATTCAACAAAGGTACTGCTGACAGTAACTTATATTTCAAAACTATTCATGAAAACATTTTGATTGTTGAAGTGTTTGTGGATGATATCATTTTTGGAGGAAGAGATAGTATGTGCAAAACTTTTGCAAATCAGATGAAAAGTGAGTTTGAAATGTCTATGCTTGGTGAAATGAATTTCTTCTTGGGCCTGCAAATTACTCAAACAAAGAAAGGAATCTTCATTTCTCAGACCAAATATGTGAAAGAATTGTTAAGGAAATATGGTATGGAAGATTCAAAACCAATGAACACTCCCATGGCAACCGGATGTAAGTTGAGCAAAGATGATAACTCCCCAAAGGCAGATCAGACAAAGTATAGATCAATGACTGGTGGATTGTTGTATCTCACTCAGACTAGACCAGATATAATGCAGGCTGTTGGTCTTGTGGCAAGATTCCAGGCTGATCCTAAAGAATCTCATGTTATGGCAATCAAAAGAATTTTTAGGTACCTGAAAGGAACAGTTGAGTATGGTCTATGGTACCCTAGAGATCCAGATTTCTCTCTTCATGCTTACACAGATGCAGATTGGGCAGGAGATGTGGATGACCGGAAGAGCACTAGTGGTGGAGCATTCTTGTTGGGGAAGAGATTGGTTTCTTGGCTAAGCAAGAAACAAGATGCAATATCTCTGTCTACAACTGAAGCAGAATACATTGCAGCAGCAGGTAGTTGCACTCAAATCTTATGGATGAAGCAGATGCTAAGAGACATTAAAGTTGAATATGAGGAGCCTATCACAATTTTCTGTGATAATTCAAGTGCAATTAATATTTCTAAGAATCCGGTCTTGCATTCTAAGACTAAGCACATATCTATCAAGTTTCACTTTTTGAGAGAACAAGTGAACAAGGAAGAAGTCAGATTGGAGTATGTTCCCTCAAAGGATCAGATTGCAGATATCTTTACTAAACCTCTTCCCAAGGACTCTTTTGAATATCTCTGGGAGAAGTTAGGGGTCATGGCCCCTCTGGTGATGAACTAGGATGCACTGATGTGCATCAGTCCGGTGGATATCACAGTCATATCTTGTGATCCGGATTGATGATGGGGAGCTGCAACTAAGGGGGAGCAGCTGGTATGATTCTGATGTATGAGAATTGCAAGTATGAGCCCTTTGCCATTGATGTCAAAGGGGGAGAGAAGACATGTGAAAAACAAGTGGTTGATGATCAAAGGGGGAGCAGTAAAGGAAGAGAAGACATGTGAAAAGTTGTTATTGATAGGGGGAGCTGTGACAGAAAGGAGAAGTTCTTGTCTTGATGGTTTTTCACATCATATGTTGCCATCAATGACAAAGGGGGAGATTGTTGCAAGTATGAGGTGAGCCAGTGTTGTCATTGATGTCAACATACTCATATTGCATTGACAAGAAGGATTGGATGAGCTGTGTGCTGAGGATATTGAGAAAATTAGCCTCAGTCAGGAACAATGAAGAACTGTGATGAGAAGAAGGCAAATGTATTGTATAGGTTGAGAACCGGAGGATGCAGATTAAAAGGTTTGTAGATATGAGTCTTGAGATGCTTCAGTTAAGATTTCAGAGGTCCGCATGAAGATCTGAAGGAGTTATGGCTGTCGGTGTAGAACCGGTTCCGGCAAGTATTCAGAGGTGACAGAGGATCACAAAAAGGTCCGGTGAGGTCCGAAACTGTATAATCCTAATCTGCGGATTGGAAGGAGTCTTTGGGATGTCCTTGTGATGTGCCATCTCAAGTTGTGTATGATTTGGAGGTCCGGAAGTACCTCTTGCATTATGACAGTGGCGACAGACAGTGTTCTTGAAGTTCCGGATAAGGAAGAGAAGAGATTCCAGTAAGTAAAGAAAGTGCGGATGTACCTGGTCATTCAAGCAGGCTTGTGAAGGTTCTTAGATCATGTTGAGGTTGTGTTGTTGGTCCGCACTGATAGTAGAGCCTGGAATTGAAGTTATTCTTCCGGATGAAGTTCTTGCTCTGTTTAGCCAACCGGATGAGTTGTTCATCCTGCGAATGTTCTTGTGGTGGCCGACCGGATGTGTTATTCATCTTGCGGATACTCTTATGGTTGTTTGCCGACTTAGATGTTTGTTCCTAAGTCGATGTCTTGTATAAATAACAGTTTGTGAGTTCATTTCGAATTGTGGATGAGTGTGGCATAGCGAAGAGAAGTGCGAAAGGCAGAGCAGAGGTTTTTGGGCTTAAATGGAACTGATCCGGACATAGTAGAGATGTCATTCTCCAGTTCAAGATTGTGATTCTTATCACTTTGTAGACAGTGTGTCTCCTTGTAGGCAGTGGGCCTCTTTGTGAGCAGTGTGCTCGGGCAGTGAGCCCTAATTGGCAAGTGCCATTCTTTTTCTTATTCTTCTAACAGAGAATAATCCTTGGGTTAATCACCCCGTGGTTTTTCCCTTAACCAGGTTTTCCACGTCAAAATCTTGGTGTTCAATGTGTTGATGTTTATCTGCTCTTGTGTTTATGTATTATGCTTTCATGGATGATTAATTGATATGCTGTTAACTAACAACGAAGAATCAAGTGTTTGAAAGAAGAAGATTTATACAACTGATTCACCCCCCCCCCTCTCAGTTGTATGCCTTAAATCCAACAGAAGGTTTCTCTAGGATAGCACATCCTATCACTTCCCTTCAGCAAAAATGGATATGATTCACTTGGACTGAGCAGTGTGAGAAGGCCTTTGGGATCCTGAAGGAACGTCTTACCAGTGCTCCCATATTAGTTGTTCCAGATCCAATAGAAGATTTTGTTGTTTGCACGGATGCATCATTAGAGGGATTGGGAGCTGTGCTTATGCAGGGTGGTAGAGCGATTGCTTATGAATCGCGAAACTTAAAACACATGAGCTAAACTACCCTACTCATGATTTAGAGCTAGCAACTGTTATTCATGCTCTTGTTCATTGGAGACACTTTCTTTTAAGTCAACATTTTGAGCTCCATTTGGATCATCATAGCTTACAGTACATTTTCACTTAGCCTAATTTGAACGCCCGCGCAGTGGCTTTGGATGGAGTTCATGTGTGAGTATGATTTTGATGTCCACTACATCAAAGGAAAGGAGAATGTGGTCGCCGACGCTTTGAGTCGAAGGTGCCACGAGATCCTGACTCTAACTTTGAAGGTGGATTTGAGAGGACATATTTTACAGCATCTGCCTGGGGACGAGTGGTTTTTGGAGGTACAACAGGAAATCCAGAATTAGAGGATCTTGAAGGGCAAATTCATAGGATATTCCCTTGAGTCAGATGGATTGCTTAGACATAGGCAGCGCATCTATGTACCCCGTGTAGGTGACCTACGTACAGTGATACTCTCTGAGGCTCATAGAGCACCCTATGCAACTCATCCAGGAGTGAAGAAGATGCATGCGGATTTGTGATAGTTATATCATTGGGCTGGGATGAGACGCGACATTGCAGAGTATGTTGCTCGATTCCTTGAGTGTCAGAGGGTCAAGGCTGAGCATCAGCATCCAGCAGGACTTTTGTACCCTCACGAGATACCTGAATGGAAGTGGGACACCATTTCCATGGACTTTATTGTTGTTCTACCTATGTCATCACGATGCCATGATGCCATCATGGTGACAGTTGACAAGTTGACCAAGGTGGTGCATTTTTCACCAGTACGCACAACATACAATGCACCATCGGTGGCGAGAATGTTTCTAGATCAGATTGTCAGACTGCATGGAGTACCTCACCGCATCATATCTGATAGAGACTCCATATTCACATCATCGTTTTGGAGAGCCTTACATCAGGCGTTGGGCACATAGCTCAACTTCAGTTCTGCTTACCATCCTAAGACCAACGGCCAGACAGAAAGAGTTAATCAGGTGTTAGAGGACATGCTTCGCATGTATGTTATGGATCATCAGTCTAGATGGGAGTACCTGTATCTGGTTGAGTTTGCCTACAATAATGGACATCACAGCTCATTGGGTATGCCTCCTTACCAGGCTCTTTACGGTAGACCTTGCAGGACACCTTTGAGTTGGGATCGGTTAGAGGACTGAGTTGCCATTGGTCCTGAAATAATTCAGGATATGGAACAGCAGGTCACATTGATCAGACAGAGACTTCAGGAAGCTCAAGATAGATAGAAGAAGTATGCCAATGCGAAGAGAACAGATTGGAACTTCTCAGTGGGTGACAGGTTATTCTTGAGAGTGCGATCGCATAAGAGTCCAATCCGTTACAGAAAAGGCTCTAAGCTCGCACCCCGTTTTGTAGGACCTTTTGAGATTTTGGAGAGGATAGGACCTGTAGCCTATCGTTTATCCTTACCACCTAGCCTATCTCGTATCCACGATGTCTTTCATGTTTCAGTTCTACATCATTATATTTTTGACTTATCTCACGTATTGGATTCGAGTGCTCTTCAGGTAGAGGCAGATGGACAGCTGGCTTTGGAGCCAATATGCATATTGGCTCATCGGACGTTGGGCCTTCGAGGTCAAGAGCTGGACTAGGTTAGGGTCCAGTGGGATATGTATGATGAGGTCACTGCAACATGGGAAGATGCAATGAGACTGAAGTCACTTTACCCTCTCCTCTTTGATGACTTCCAGGAGGAAGTACAATCTTAGGGGGGGAGGATGTGAGGCCTACCTTTTTCACTTCTGTTCATGAGACTATTTTCAGTACTATTGCTATTACTTTTATGATTGGGGAACTGTTCATCCCGGAATCTTGATTGTTAAACCTAATTGATTTTTAAGAAAACAATTGTGCAATGATAGTTAGATGTTGCTTTTAAGTGAATGATGAATGGATAATATTAGAAATGAAACTTTAATATGATTTTTATTTAAATTGCTTCGGCTATGATATCTTTGTGTTATTGACTTCGAGTTTGACTGTGTAGGTAATGCTAACAAAACCACAAATACAGGAGATCATTCCACACCCTATGTTGTATCCCTTGTGAGCCGATCTAGTTCCATGAGGAACTAAGATCAACCTCATGTTTGGTGAATTGTTGTAATGTTGTAATGTTGTAATGATGCATGAGGTCAAGGGAATTAAGTCTATCTTCTAATTTAATTATATTGTGATATGTGTTGTAAGAGATGTTGTTTTGAATCTTGTTTTAACTTTATTTCTTTTAGACCCTATTCTTGTGTTTTTACTTGACTCTAGGAGTCCTAACTAGGTTAAAATCAACCCTAGGTTATACCCCATGGGTCTAGAGACCCTTTTGACTAGGATAACCTTGGGATAACCTCCATATGGTCACTTCAACTTCATGGTGAAGTTAAGTGATGAATTTGGGAGCATGGGGATAATGGGATGAGTGGAATCCACACTTAGACCCACTTCCAAGTCATGGAATGCCTCCATGATCCACCAATAATGGAGTGCTTGTCTCTTTGTGCCTCTCTTTTGGTGGGAGACCCCATAAAAAGGGTGGTGTGTCATCCACTTCCCTTTTATTTCTATTTTTCTTATTATATTTTAATTCACCCATGTGTTGTAAAAGGACTATAGTGGGGAACCTCTTGAGTGGGGTTAATTGTTTTAAGTCCATTAGCGATAATGGATAATGAGTGGGTTTAGTTTTTTAATGCCACTTGGAATAAGGGATAAGGGAGAGAATTTGTTTTAAAGAGGAGAAGAGGGAGAGGGTAAGGGGGTTGGATTATTGTGGAAAGAAGGAGAACTTGGAGAAGGAGTCTAAGGGTGGAGCTCATCTTCAAAATACTTCCATAATTGGGCTTGT
Source organism: Cunninghamia lanceolata (assembly GCA_027924645.1). Taxonomy (NCBI): domain Eukaryota; kingdom Viridiplantae; phylum Streptophyta; class Pinopsida; order Cupressales; family Cupressaceae; genus Cunninghamia; species Cunninghamia lanceolata. The sequence goes on from BSBN01001652.1 coordinate 11,131,186, forward strand.
AGAGGTTAGTGAGCCAGTTTACTCACCTTGTATGTTTTTGTTCTTGTTTGATAAATGTGGATTTGCATTGGTTGTTTATGTGTTATTTTTGCTATTTTGGGTTTGTGTTGGGTGTATGAAAGAGCTTCTTCCAGTTGGAAGACAATGCTCATCTAGTATGGGGAAGGGAAGGTGTGAACCTCCTTGGGTGTATTCTTATTTTAGTATATGGAAGCCTTGAGGGCATGTTGGTAATTTTGAGCCTAGAGGGCTATAAGGCTAGAGTGCCTATTTGGGATATCCTTGTGAATTTTATTATTTGGATGGCTTGAGGCCATGAGAAAGAATAATTTTGTTGGCTTGAGGCCATGAGATAAGCTATGATAATTATTTGAGAAGAATGACACCTTGGAGTAGAGAGAGTCTACTTCCCTACCCCCTTTGAACTCACCTCAGCTGACTCTTTGTAATGTGTGTAAAACCATGGGAGTTTGAATGTTGTTTGCTTTGATTGTTGTTATTCAAATGTTGTGATGTGTACTGGTCTATTCTACCTTGGGTATGTGGATGATCTCCCTAGCTCGGGGGTGACCTTCTTGCGGGTCTATGGTAGGGAGGAGAGCTAGTTGGTTGGTGTTTCCTTCCTTGTTGTCATGCAGGTTATTTTGGAGCATGTTGAGAGGATTGGAGGAGTTTTTCCTTGTTTAGAGAAAATGTTCTAACTTCCTACTTATAATGAGAGCTTGATCTCTTAAGGTTCTTCCTGGAAAGGTTTCCTTCGAGGAGAGGTTTACTCCCTCTAAAAGTTGTAGAAAAATTGTATTGGGAGAAGAAAATAATTCCTCCCTTAGAATGTTTGTGGGTTGTGAAATTCTGCAGTTGTTTATTCTTGTTATCAAATTGTAAGTTGTGAAAATTAAGTTTTGATCTAGACAAGTTGTTAAGTTCATTTCTGGTTTTCTTTAGTGAAAAGTTACAATTACAGATTATTTAAGATGGAAATTTGCCTTTTGAAAAACAAAATAAAACTTGCAATAGAAGTTAATCTAAAATGAATTACTTGTCTATCTATTGAATACTATAGTGGAAGGCATTTTAGTGACCTGTATTTACTCTCAACCATAATCATTAATTTTATTTGAGATAAAATGTATACTTCATAGATTAAAATTTTTGTTGAAAAATAAAGATTTAGATGGTTATTTATTTCCTTTATAAACTAAAATGATGAAGGAAATATGCAATTTCGTTATGATCTAAATATATATATTTTTATATTAATTATTTATTTGTTAGAAAAATTTGAAATTATGCTACACATATATAATTATGTATATATATATATATATATATATATATATATATAATCTGTGAATAAAATTGTGAGAATTTACTACCTTGTTTATATATATATATAATTAGTTAAAATTGAAAATTACGAATTAACATATGAATGAGCAAGAGAGAGGGTTCACAGTTCATTTGCTTACACAGTGAAAGGTTTACATTATACATGGTGGGGGGGTTTAAACCCCCACCGAAAATCCTTGCAACAAGAAGGGTGTGGGGAGGGGTAGAGCCCCACCCACACCCCACGGAGTGGGTTGTGGGTGGGGTTCCACCCCTCCCCACACCCCCGATGTGACCTAACACCTACACCCCCCTGTGGGACTCCGCCATGCCGCCCCTGCGGTTACCTTCCCTCACGGCCTGTGCCTGCCTTCTCACCGCTCGGTCTACTCCCCTCCGTCGCTTACTGTGACCTCCACTCCGCTCACTCCCATACCCGCCACTACACTCCGCCCACCTCCTATGATATCCCTCTACTATCTACTGTGTGTCACCCTCAAAGGTCTCCATGGCTTCAGCCTCCCCTGTGACTAGCGCCAACCTCCTTCGCCGCCGCCGCTTCTCCATTACCTTGCATCCAAAACTTTAAAAAAAAAAACACATTAAGATTAGGGTTAGATAACTCTCATTGTTTAAGATGCTTTTATAATGAACATTTGATTCTATGGGTGCTGTTTAATCAATATATATATATATATATATATATATATATATATATATATATATATATATATATATATATTTATATATATCTTTAGATGTGTTAGTTGTGGATTATTGTGGATTCCAGTCACAAGGGAAATATTAAGTGATTATATATATATGTAAATATATATATATATATATATATAGTTAGCAGTACTAGTTGTTTTTAGTGGTGGAATCCACTTACAAAAGAAGAAAATTAAATTATTTATAAACTTATATTTCTACATATATATATATATATATATATACATATATAATGAAAAATATAATGTAATTTATTTTAATAAGAATTTTATTTATTTTGATCGTGCACTAATTTAAAATAAAATATGGAAGGAAGGTTTGTGAATACTTATAAAAGAAAATTGTATATTATTTCTACACAACGAAAGAAGACAAAGAACATTTTTATCAACAATCAAATTATACAATTAAAATAGTTCGCTTTGTATTATGAAATGTTAATTTGGAGTTATTAACTGTCCAATGAAAATTCTACGGTATTAAAATAATTTAACTAGATAGATTAATATAAGTAGATAAATAAATATGTAAACAATTGAGCGTAAAAAATTAATCAAAACAACTTGAAAGAGGAGGTAATAAATAATGCAAGGAGAAAACCCATTAGGGCCAACCCATCGTCCAGTAATTTAAACGCTGAATTTTAAAACCAACGTTAAAAGGTAGTAAACATCATCAAGCAACTAGTGAGTCCAACATAGTGAAGGCGCACGTAAGGTTATTATTCTATTAGCAACAGTATCGATGACGACATAAACATACGTAACCAAGCACACTTGTGGGTTCGAGGGGGGATTTCAAAGTAGTAAGGGGAAATTTTTGATAGTTCATATCATGACCACATGACGCATGTGGTCATGACATGTGGGTTAGCATGTTGTGACCGCATGTGAAATGTGGGCATGACAAGATTCTAGAGATATGTTTCCTAGAGAAGAGAGATTGAAATCTTGAGATTTCATTGGGAGGGAGGCCAAGAAAAGTTAAATCCTTCGAAGCTCCTCCCATGAAGTAATCTGCCACCTTTCTCCCACAAATATTTATCCTTTAAATTACATCATAGGTTTAGCCCATTCCACAGAAGAGAGAGGTTCATAAAGCATCCATGTATCCTCCCAAAAATTAATTGTTGAATCTTCTCTATAAATACATAGTATATTTTATAGGCGATGCCCGTAGTGGCATATTACACCACTAGATTTGTTATTTTTGTAACATTGAGGCTTCTTCCATCATACATGGCTCTAGTTAGTTCTATGACTTTTCATTTTAAATGGTCTTTTTTTATGGTAGCTCTCCTATAGCACATAGACCCATTATTGATCATGGATTACTTGCTTTGTTATATGGTGGGGTTTTTCCAACTAAATGAACTCATCATGGATTTGGCTTAGAATTATTTTGATGCATCTGTGTTTCACAGAGAAGTTAGTGAAGTCCTTCCATAATCTAATTTCTTCTTCTCAACCTCCTGGTACTATGGCATGCAGTGTGTTTCATTCAATTGGACAAGTGTCTTCCAAAGCTCCTCAAACATTTTATGATCTATTGCCGATATGAGTGCATGGATGCATTTCTTCACATCCCTAATGTAGATTACTTCAGATGGGATGGTAGAGAATGCCCCATCTGATTCAACCTCCATCACCTTATATGGGAACTTCTTATACTTCAGGTGTGGTTTGTCGAAGACATCAACCAATGTAATACATGACATGTTTACTCTATATTTTTCTAAGATTTAGCTTTGTCTTAGAGTTTATTTTTGATCTTGTGAGAATACTTAGTATGCAAATGGTGTTGGGTGACTGTTTAGATCTATTTTTTATAATCATAATAGTGATATTTGCATTAAATACAATTTTTTGTTCATAGTTTCATAGGTTTTTATAGTCATTACTTTTTTGCGACTTATTTTCTTTTCTCCTTATGCTCTAGGCCCTCTTCTTTTTCCTCCCACGCACCCTATTTTATTTTGAGGGAAACTAACTAATAGAATAGAAAATTAGTTTCCCCAAGTGGGGGGATTATAGCCATCAAGATAGAGTAGGGCACAACTATAGTCCCTTCTTCATATAGTTGGGGCTTCACTTAGAGCACTATATCTTGAAGATAAAGATGTATCTATATCCCCCACCCTGGATAAACACCTCAAAGAGGATGAAGACTTCAAGCAACTTCGAGTAGCTGACACGCCCCTTGCAATTATTCCTAGGGAAAGAAACTCATCTCAAAGAGGATAGTTATTCCTTGGACAACGATTATCTAATAGACTAAAAGTGGGCAATATAGATGTAGAAATGCTTAGTTCTTCTAGTTGCAATGATAGGCTTCCATATAGGCTTTTCTAATAAGTGCCTTGTGTTGGCATCGAGGGCTTTCCAAGATCATGATCTGAGCTAAATCTAATTTAAACTACTCTAATCTATAAGATAAACAAATTTTCCTAATATAAGAAGGCAATAAAAAGGTTCTATTCTAACCAAAAATGAATAATAAAATATTACTATCATTGAGCAAATTTAGAATTTCTAATTCCAATTCTAATCTATTTGCAAAAGGAAATGAAAGACTTTGTAAAATGTGGAACATGAACAAATATTTTTAAGCTTCTTTGAAGAAACATGTCCTCATTTATGATAGTGGGATAGAGGGAAAGTAGATTTAGGGAAATTAAGAAATTAATTGGATGATTGAAAGAATCTTTGAAGATTTTGTGTAAAAACTAGAACTAGGCATGAGAGTCTTGTGTAGAGCATAAGAATGCTGTCACTGGGAATTGTTGGTGCAAGGATAGCCTAGTCTTCTAAAGGCAATTCATAGTCCTCATTGAGAGAGAGGGAAAGGAATGCGAGCTTCTAGCAAAGAACTAGCTACAAATGTAAAAATGAACAACCTCTTGGATGCTAATGGCAAGGAGAGTATAATATAGGTAAGAATCCTCACATTCAGGGGAACATGATTGGGAGATAACTAGAGAGATGATTGTGAGTCAAGAGGAGAAGAGAATCTGTCAAGAGAAGATAACGTTCAGTCAAGACTCGAATCAACTCACAATCAAGAGCAAAAATGATAGAGAAATTATTTGAACTAAAGAAATTACACATCCTCCAAATACAATAAGGTCACCCCTTTTGCTAGGGTTGGTCACATGGGAGACCCTTTAGTTGATGGTCTTGAAAAAAATTGAAAGGTGTGAAGGTGGGCTAAACAAGGTGGATAAGAGGCTAGGAAGGACTAAGGAACTACCATCAAGTTAGAAAAATACAAAGAAGAAGTGTATTTCATACCATGTGAGTAGTGAGCTAGACAACGAGGTTATCATCAAATTACCATGTTAACTCATACATTTTTTGACACTTATGTACAATAACATGGAAGAATATATCATGTATCATGTGAATGACATGTATTTTTTGACACTTATGTACAATAACATGAAAGAATATATCATGTATCATGTGAATGAGAACAATAATATAAACAAAGTAAAGATGATACAAGAGATTTTCTTTAACAAACCCAATTTAAAAAAATAACTCTAATAAAGAGCTTACAATTAAAATCATTTGTACAAGTTCTCTCTCACTTATACCTAGCTCAATGAATTCAAATAGCTTCATACAATGACAAAATATTAAAAATTAAGGAGAAAAAAACCACCTAATTGAATGAACTCCATGAACTATATACTATCACACAATATCAGAAAAAACAAGAGAGAAGCCCCAACAAGTAACTTAATCAAAATTAATTGTACAAACAAGTACTTACACCTAATTCAGTGAAGAACAACCTTGGTAATGAACTCGATCTCTTTAAGAGAATAGCCCAAATCAAAATTATTGTTCAAATGAGCATTGAAATTTCATACAACCATATCCATAATTTTTTGGGGGTTTTCTTTTTCTTGGTTTTCTAATTTTCTCGCTTAAGTTTACAAAAGGAGCTCTACTCACTCAAAAATTGGCCAGAGTTTGGAGATCTACGTACATAATTACAGAAATCAATTCAATCGAATCCAACCAAATTGCTTGCAAAGCATTGAAATGGAAAGAAAAAACCTGCAAAATTGAAGCACACGGAAGCTCTAATGGATATTAGTGTTTTCTGGTGGTCATAAAAAAGCAGCCGCCTTTTAGAAGGTGTTCTTCTCTGGGCCAAACACGCTGCTTGGTGGCAGAACAATTCGTGACAGGGTAAGCAAAAGCTTTAACACTGTTCAATAAAGCGAACGGTGCAAAGATCCTCCACATTTTCGATCGTGGCAAATCCTTGACAGACGCAGAGTTAAATCCATCTTGAAATTTCATTGCTCTGTGATCTTCCCCTTTCACAAGCTCTGGGCCGCGCTGGTAATTGCATGAAACCGACCGCTTAAGAACTGGCTTTTGCACGCCAATATTATTATTAAGCTTCGTTTGCCTCAGCCGCATGTCTTGCAGCTTCATCGTAGGGGTTTTGATCAGCGCCGGAGTAAAAAATTGCAGCCATTTCAGAGACATTTTACTGCTAGAACACCGCGCTTTTGCAGGCGCAGATGAGGTTGAATGTGGCTTGGATTTAGATTTAGAGCTCTCTGAAGCCGGATTACTGCGCCGGAAACTTTTGTCCGAGGAAGTGTAAGACAAGCTTCTCTGTAAAGAATTAGAATGTTTAGAAGTAAATGATGTCCAGTAAGATGACTGTGAGTCCAGAGAATCTGGTGTCCAGGTCTTGAGCTTCTCATTTAACAAAGGGCGTTTTTCGATCGGGGAATTCGATTTCCTGTAGGAATATTTTGAGGTGGATCCTGTGCTCCGAGATTTTTGGAGGGAGAGAGGAAGCAGGCGGCCTTGGTGAAATATGTCGTCCGCCAGGGAAATATTGTGCGCCATCGAAGAGGATCGGCCAAACTCGAACTCGAAATCTTCCATTTCTGAAAAGGGGGAAAAAAGAAGAAGACGAATCTAGATTTCGGTTCTATGGAGCGCTGGTAACACAATATTTCAACTGAATTTGATCGGGTTTCGAGCAGAAGATTTGGAAACAGAGGAGAAACCGAATATTTTGCTGTAGATCACTTGACAAAAGGCTTGGTATGCCATTAATAAGTTAAATAGAGCATATTTTTGGATCTCGTAATGAAGTATATTTCGTTAATGTGTCAAATTCTCTGAACCCTCTGTTTCTTCTTCGTGTATATCCAATACACGTAAACAGAAACTGACAAGGAGGGAATCCAAACCAACAAAATAATAATAATGATAAAATGGCTACTTTATTTTGAAATTAAGATATCATGAGCGAAGCTTGGGAGAAAATAAATAAATCCTCGTCAAAATACCAATCTCAAGAACACCATTAGAATGAAATACTTGAGTGGTTATCAAGAGATTCTAGTTAAGATGTCATATCTGCATTTTAGAGTGAGTGAGCAGACATGACGTCTTTACTAGAATCTCTTCATAACCACTCAAGTATTTCATTTTAATGGTTTTTTGGAGATTGATATTTTGACGAGGATTTATTTATTTTCTCCCAAGCTTAACTCATGATATCTTAATTTCAAAATAGAGTAGTCATTATATATATATATATATATATGAAATACTTGAATGGTTATCTAGAGATTCTGGTGTTATATATAGATATATGAAACACTTTTCATATTTATATATTAGTAATCGTACTTCAATGTGTAATGGTATGTCAATAGCCATGTATAGTTGAGTGTAATTTCTTTATAATGCTAATTAGATTGGTAGGCTTTAGCAAAAGTCATTTTGGATTGAGTTCAATTGTTTACATATTAGTAGATTGATAAAGGCAAGGATAGGAAAGTGCACACCTAGAGATGAACATGTGCAAGATATTAAAAGCCATGACACAACCTCGTCACCCAGATTTGCCATATTTGTGCTTTTAATGTAGCTGATTATAACATGTTGAGTGAGCATATACCTATACCACAGATCTCCTTAACTTAAGTTGTGATGACTAGGAGGATTCATTCAGTCAAAGTCACCTAGGGATGAACATGGCCCTCACTTGGTCACAATTGAGTGTGAAGTATGGCTATTTAATTTTTGTAATACTTGCGGTTGAATTTTACCTTTATTGATATATTTTATGTCTAGTGTTGCATGTTTACCTCTAAGGTATGAGAGTAGTAAGCAATATATGTCATATCCAAGTCATAGACTTATATCCTATAAGTCATTTCTTGATCAAGAGAAGTGGTTCTTTAAATTAACCTATAATCTTGCTTCTTAGTGTCATTATTTGAATGCACACTTACATCTTCAAAAGACAACATGCAAGATATTTAAAAAAACTATGGTCTAAATGTATACCTTAAAAAAGGTCAACATAAATTTCAGATGATTTTAATAAAATCGATAAAATACTGATCAAACTAACATATCAATTCCTATCAGCAAACACATTGCACTTTATTGCCTCATTCTTTGTAGCCTTACACCAACAATCAGAGCATAAAGGATAGAGAAATTTTAGTCAGATGTTGTAGTTGCAAGTGCCTTGGTTGACATGTATGCAAAATGTAGAAGCATAGACAAATCATGTGAACAGTTTGACAAAATGCCTCAAATAATCCTGGTATCATGGTGTTGAGTCGTAAAATGTGCACACTAGCATTTTACACTTAGTTTAGCACTTGGTTGGACCTATTTTATTGACTTTGGTAATCATGACCTATTTTAACACCTTTTTAGGCTTAAAACGATGAAAATATTGATCTTGATAAATAAACCTAATACAATCAACTTAGGACTATACTAAGCCTACTAAATTGGACACTTTTCAGAGTTTGTGGGCTAAAGGTCCAGGGTGCCCAAGTGCCCTGGTCCCAGTTGGGATTTTTAGCCACTCTATGCTGTCAGCTGGGGACACTCCTTTGGTTTGTATTTGTCAGCCTAATGAAGTTTTATTTGTTGTAAGTGAGTGGGAATGCATATTTAAGTGAGTGTTGTTATTCATTTTACACCTAGATGACCATGAGCTTATGAGAAGGAATTATCTTGTGATATTGTGTGCTATGCTAAAGTATTCTTGATGCTTGGAGTATTATCTACTTGTGGATGCTATTGAAGTTTGTTTGCAGGCTTTGAAGGAAATTGAAGCCCTCTTCATCACTGTAATGTGTGAAAAGAGGGTTAAAGGGGTTGATTGATAGTTTGTTTAGGTCCTCCTTTCACTCAATACATTCAAGAACATTTAACTGAGTTGAATCATAACTTTTGCAAGAGGACTCAACTATCAAGTTGGATGTCACTTGGAATGGTAAGGAAATTTAGAATTTGTTGATTATTTTGTTAACGTTTAGCCCGATTAAGCCTAAAACCCTAATTATGCAAAATCATAAGCAAATAGATGAAACATGACAAATGCTTCAATAGAAAGACACTAAATATAGATCAGATACATACCTAATTTTGGATTTTGGAATGCGGAAAAGTCAGGGTCAAAAGAGTGGGCACCCAAGCCCAAGGTGGTACTTTTTCTGAGGGCTTCGGGATGAAATCTGCTATAGACTACAACTTGCTCCAAGATTCTCGACACTACAAAATTGGAGGTCAAAAGAGTGGGTGCCCATGACCTTTTAGGGTTATTTCTTGCCTTTTTCTTCATATTTAGGATCCTTCTACTTTGCAATAGTCCCCTGCTACTCCACTCCACAAGATCTGATACCTATCATCTGCAGTTACAAGAGAGAGGTTAGGGGTTGTGGTGTTTAGGAGCTTGCCTTGGTCAAGCCTTAGAATGGTATTCAAGCCTTCCAACACCGTTGTTAGATAGAGAGTGCATGTCCTTGTAGAACAGAGGCAAAAGCAATGATAAAATAGATAGATTAAATCATAAATAGATATCACCTTGGAGGTGTAGCTCTCAAGGAGATGAAGATATTTCACGCCATGAGAAGATGAAGCCAAATCTGCAATAACAAACATAACAACAACACAATTATGCTCTGCAACACAATGAATGCCTTGAATGCTCTATGATCATAAGTTTGCCTTAATCTCAAAATCATCTTCTAGTTTGCAAATGAAGTCCTAAACATGATTATATATGCATTCCCACTACAATTTCATAATTCAAACTTAAGATATCGACAAGGAACAACTTCAATGATAACATTGTCGACATTCAAATTTGGGATCCTGACAAAATAGGGAAGGGTAAGGAGTGGGTGCCCAAGCCCAGGGGCCTATTTTGGGTCTGGATTAAGCTCAGAGATGTCCCCTAAGTCCCATTTGTCATGGGTTTTGGGGAATTTTCTCTAGGATTCATTTCTAACATGTATGATTAAAACTAAGGGACCCGGGAGCTAAACTTAGGAGATAAAAGTCCTAGGGGACATTTTATGACATAACATTTAGCCCCCACTTTAATGTATGTATGATCTTATGACCCATACATGCATTAAAGTATGATAAAAAATACAACAAACATGCCATACACTTAAAGCTAAGGCATACACTAAGATTGAGGAACTATTTCTAGCCCCCAGTCTTAGGTAAACATTAGAAAACACATCACAGACACACAAAACACAATGATGACAATAACAAGAACATAAGACATAGAGAAGACAGTATTGAAGACACACAAAACATGATGAAGACATGAGAGGAGTCACACAAAACATGATGAATACATTGATATAACATTTTCATTTTTCATATATATATATATATATATATATATGCATGGAAATAAAAATTGCAACACAAAACCCCAAGAATGTAGCAAGGAATCATTGCCATGCCCTTTACACTATACCAAGGGGAGAAAACACACCATACAAAACCCAAGCGTAGTGGGCACTCATTGCCATACCCTTTACACTACATGAGGGGGAAAACACACCATACAAAATACAAGTGCAGGGCGGACTCATTGCCACACCCTTTACACTACATGAGGGGGGAAACACACAGAAGACACACGAAAAACATGAGCACTGTATAGCATGCCATAGACATACTATACGTCTTAAACACAACAAACAAGGTGATGGAAGGAGCTTATTGCTAAGTCCCACCATCTCAAACATGCTGTGGACACATCTGATGGTTGGGCTTATGCCACAACAACCACCAAAGACATGCTTAAGGGAGGGTAGTCTCAAGATCCAACCCCACCTCCACAGAGGACTTTTGAATTAAAAGGATGTGCACTAGCTCAAGAGATACACCATCCCACCTCCACAGAGGGATTTTTGAATAAAAGGATATGCACTAGCTCAAGAGATATGTTATCTCACCTCTACAGAGGGATTCTTTAATTGCAATATAGATAAAGATGTGCTCTTGTGTCGAAGATACAACATCTTGCCTTTGTAGAGGGCTTATAAACACGCTTCATTAGTACTAAAATCATTAGATAGATTACCTTATATATGGCCCCACCTTAAGGTGGTTGATGTCATGTACTAATATCAAGTACATTAAGGTAGAGAGAAAACACACAAGGAAACAAGAGCTTTTGCAAAGCCCATGCCCCCAAGGTGACATGTTCTCACAATCGCCGAATGTTCCCACAATAACATCGATAGATATGCTAAGAAGAGAGGTTACAAATATTACTCTAAGATAATAACCAAAGAAAAACATGAAAGCTATGCATGAATCATATATGAGATCACATCAAAGAAACCAAGGCTACACATACAGGTTCAAATCTGAGTATAGCCGTTTGGCTTATACTATAGGTATCTCAGAACCGAGTGTAACAAGAAGGTGAGATACAAGACAATCAAAATACACAAAGCAGATGTATTGTTATGATTTGTTAGAAAATATAAGAAAACATCAAATATCACACAGAGTGATTCTACTAGCCAAGTGTCAAATATATAAATCAACCTAGTCTTCATGTATGGACTAGGTCCATTTTTTCTTGCATGCTATAGGGACACACAGTCCATATCAGTTAGTTGTTTGTTTTTCATCATGTGTTAACTAGATAGAATCACTAGAAGAAGGTAAACAATAAAATGAGAGAGGAGAACAAGTGCCTTAGGAACACCATGTAGGAGGATGCCCCTAGGTCATCAACTACCATGCTATGCCCCTAAGGCATGACACACAACAATAAAATTGAGGAGAGGCAAGATAGAAGAATGGTGACAACAGAGGTAGTCTCCTGGTATCCTTGACCTTACAAAAGTATCAAGGGTCATCCTAGGAGGCCTATAAAAGCATAACACATCACGGGGGAACACAACACAAGAGGGGAGGCCACATAAATGAGCACACTATGCTATGAAAAAGGTGACCACCAGGGTTAGAAATACTTACCTGTTGTACAATCAAACTAGCAGTAGTCATAGAGAAAATTGTTGTCTTCCCAATCTCAAATGTCAGAGGGGAGAGGTACATAAGGTAGGATTTCCTAACTTCTATCTTTGTCCTTAAACTCTTTTTCTTTAAAATCTCTTCTTTGTTTGGTTCAATGTTAGGTGGTGGAATGTTTTCTTGTTGAGGTGTATTTCACTGAGCAAAAGCTTGTCTTCTCTGCCTCCTTTCTCTTTCTTGTCTATTTCTTCGTTGTTTATTGGTAATGTTTTTAAAAGGATTGTCATGATTTTCTCTAGTCTTTGACATTTCAGGGGAGGAAGCCGTTGATGCAGTTATTAGTTACAACAACAAGAAATAAAAGTTTCTTATCAAACCTCTATTTATCTTGCAAGAAATGATGAATTTAGGGAATTCATATTCCCAAGTCTTCGTGCGTTAGTTCTTAAAGATTTGTCATCACTCAGAGGTTGATGTGATACTGCTATTTTTCCATTAGGGGCCTTACATCTTGATTTTAAAGAAATCTCTGGATATTTGTCCGGTATACCTACTCTACATATATCTCAACAAATTGCATCAAATATGATAATCCTTAGCTAAAGTATGCATGTATTCATGGATATTTATCGTAAGTTTGATCAATTCTTCTGTAATTTACTCTAGCCAAGATTATTCTTGATGATTCTTCTAACTTTGATTAGTTCTTCTAAAATTATCTTAATTTGAACTAATTGTTGTGTAGTTGCACAACACGCCCCATTTTGCCTTAGCAAAATAGGGACCCAACCTTTTCTTGCTTCTGCTTGTTTGCTTTTTCCTTTGGGCGGTTTGGTAAAATTCAGTCATGTCACCCTTTGTTTATGCAAGTGTACCACAAGGAGGGGTCAGTTGCCAAAGTTAGAATTTTCTAGCATTAGCATCATAATTAGAAAGAATACAAAATTCTAAGCAGGTTTGCCTTTTGAATCACCCTGATATTGTTTAAGGGTAGAAAGTTATGCTAAGTCAAAGTTAGGTCAACCCAGATATTTCCCATAGGTTCATATTTCTAAATTATCAGTCATATTTCTTTAGATGACCCTGACTTAAAGAGATCACCCGATGCCTATTCGATCCCCTATATGCGAACATCAAATTTAAATAAGGATGAATAGTTACCCATCAAGGACTTGTGATATTCTCGGAGGGTCATATTTCCTAATATCCCTCATCTTTCAAAATATCACCCCTTCACAAATATCACCCTTCTCAAGTATGATGATGACGTCATTTAGTTCCAACAAATAAAAGAAATTACCATGATGATGATGTAATCATTGCCCTGACCCCCGGAGGGTCATATTTCTAAACATCTGTCATATTTCTAAATATGACGATGACATCATCTTAACCTGGAAACAAAGAAAACATAATAGCATGATGATGTCATCATGATCTTCACCTAAGGAGGTCACATTTCATAATATTCCTGACCTTCATCAAATATGATGGTGACGTCATCTTTTGTAAATAATTGTTGAAGTCCATATGATGATGACATTACCCTTGCATCCTGGAATGAGGAGGATATTCGTAAGTTAAAAGTTGACCATATCACCCTAATCATTAATGAATAATTATCTCGTGGCAAGGTCATATTTTCAAATATCCCTGATCCTCTAAAAGATCTCCCTCCAACATTAAATGTGAGTCCAATGGTAGGTTGTGTCCTATTAATTTCAAAAGTAATTCTGACACTTGGCAAGATCTACAAACTTCATTCAAATGATCAACAGATTTAATCAAAACAACACATACGCCCTAATTTGTCCTATTACTTAGTTTAAAAGTAAAATTTGGGGTTATTTACATTCACCCTACGATAATTGAAGTTTACAGAGCTCAGAAAGTTAGTGCTTCACAATCATCTGCAAACGAAGCGTGATCTTCGATGGAATGGAACAGATGATACAGTGCATTCACATTGATACTGTTATCAATCATATAACAAGAGGGAAATCGATTATCAAGTAAGTAAACTGAAACCCTCTCTTTTGTCATTTACTGAAATCATCAGGTAAAATGGTTTTAAATAGGATTATCGATATGACATGCATGAAGTGAATCAAAATGTTGAATTATGGTTATGAAACGCATGATCTCCATGAACCCTCTCCATACATATACCCTAGGGTAAGAAATGCATGTCTCTATTACAGGATCCAATGGATGTTAGAAAGAATAGATCAAACTCCGAGTTCTTAAAACCCATGTTCGTACAACTTGAGGGAGTGGGATTCAAATATGGGGTAATAGATGACACGCATCAAGGAAAGACATATTTGGATGCATGGATGAGGAGGTTGGATAATGAGAGTGACAACCTCATACTAGATAGGATATTCACAAATGGTATGTGGCATGCCACGAGATTCCCATATGCAATGGAAGCCATTGAGTTAGTGGTGGAATGTGCAAGAAATTACAACCCAGAGAACAGAAGAGTAGAAAAACATGGCAGAGTGTATGTTGATTTCTCAATCAAGGGCATCACTTATGCATTCAATCTGCATGTAGGAGATAAGGTGGTCAGTGTAAGCCTAAGTAAGCTGGAGAAAGAATACCGTAGTAACAAAAGGAAAGCTAGAAAGATCATGTATACATGGAGGCGTAGGGGTAGCTCTTATAAGGTTGCTACTAAATTGCCTAAATACTTGTACAAATTTGATTTTGATGATGAATATCAGTATATGATTGCCTTGTTGAATAGAATGACTGGCAGGCAGCATACCAGGAACTTTGAAAGCTGGATGTATGGGATCATCCAAATGGTGATGTATTCAAATAACAAACCTCTGTGGGCCAAGATCATTAGTAATAGCTTAGATGAAGGCATGAGAAGGCTAGGATGCAAAGCTTGCATATTTCATATGACCTCTTATGTTGTATATGCCTGTGCTTTCAAGGGGGCATTTGATGCTTTAAAGATAGTGGGCAGGGTTGGAAGCAATCCTGGTGACCTTAATATATGGGATCATTACCCACAATTACAGAGGAGAGCATATCTCCAAGATTACAAATTGATAAATGATGCATTTTCTATGCATCTGGTCAGAACCATGGAAGAGGACCGAACCAAGAGATTAAGCATGGAAGCTCAGGAAATCATTTACAAGCATGGGGTATGGTTTATCCAGTTCCCTACCTTTTCATATATAAGAATATAAGGATTTGAGGGACATCTCCTCATGTTACCAAGATACCCTAATGATAGGGTCATCTTGATGGAATTTGTTAGACAAGTGTCAACCTCAGTTGAGGTTCACTTGGAAAAGAAGAAGATCCCTCCTGTATTATTCACGGTATACATGGGCTGGTATATGTGCCTCGACAGACAAAGAATTATAGATGCCATTGGAGGATTAAAGCTCATGTATCTAAGGCCATTTTCTATAGCTAGGTCATATGACCCATATGGCAGAATATAGAAGCTATTAAGGAAGCAAGTACATCAAAAACATATTGAAGATTATTGGACTGATTGTGATGATGAACAAGAAGTTAGGAGAAGGAAATATCAAAGGTTCACACTCAATCAGATCTAGACTTTTGATTGCATTCCAGTGCCAACATAGTTACATGAGGATGATGGGAAAATAATGTCTAATGAATATGAAGACAATAAGGTGTATAATGACACCATCTCGGCTCCTAATCTAACACAGCCAGAGGAGACCTCACTAGATCAAATAATGAAGGGGGTTATCCAATTGACCCAAAGCTGGGTAAAGACTAAGGCCACTGAGTTGAAAAAGAAGGGTATAGCCCTTACCATTGACAATAAGAAAAAGGGACAGGTATCTGAAGAAGATTATGATGACTTCCTCATTGAAAAGAGGAAATCCAATGGAGAGAGATTACCTGCTGAGGAAGAAATGCCATCAAGCAAGGGCAAGAAGGCTACTCCTATAAAGCAAGGGATAATTATTAAAAGACTTCAATCAAAAGGTGATGGTGCATCCACCTCTACACCTACATCTACATCCCAATGATCACCTATTGAGAAGAAAGGCAAGAAGGTAGTAAAACCTGTTCCTAAAGAAGCAGAGGAACAAATAGAGGATGAGTCACTGCAGGATAAACCACTAGAAGAAAATCCTTGGGAAGAAGAGCAAGTAGATAAAGAACCCAAAGATGATGATCTACTTATAATAAAGAAGAAAAGAAAGAAAGTACAACAAGTACCACCACTAAAAAGGCATAAGACAGCCATGAGAGGAAATGTTAGCACTAACCCTATCATATTAAGGGGTGCGGATGGTTTGACTTTCATGAGGGAACTACAACACGAAGTCCCCATTCCTGAAATAATTCAATTTAAGACTAAAAAGATGGAAGAGCAGAAAGAAAAGGAAATGCTAATGGCTAGTAAAGAGTCCCCCTTTCCTCTTGACGACACTGTAGAATTGTCGTATGATGAAGTAGTTCAGGATGTGGTTGCTCAGCATATGGAGACCTTAGTAGCTAATACTAAGATGACCCCTCACGGGACCCCCATGGCCCAAAAAGTGACACACCAAGAGGAGGGCAGCATGGATGAAACAAAATAGGATAATCTTGAGGAAATAGCCCAATAGATAGGGCTGACTAATTTAGTAGAGCAGGTCACTCATCCTGCAGTAATAGACTTAACGTACTGGGAGGATATGAACTTGAATAAAGAGAAGGATCAATCATTGGAACCTGAAAAGGTTGATGATATAGTACATACAGAAGCTAGTGATATGATACCCAACCAAAATAAAGAACAAGGTAATGTACCTATAGAACAAGCATAGCCAGAAGCACAACTTTAGAATAGGGGTGATCAAAATAAAGATAAGGATCATGATCAAGACCAAGGCCTTTTTTCACCACATGATGAAAGAAGTGATCAAGGTGAAAATCCAAGATTAGAAGAACAATCAGGTGAGAAAGAGTTGAATTTGGAAGAAGTTAATACATCAAAAGATGAAGAACAAATTTTGGCACAAGGTGTAGGTTAGCACAAAGAAACATAAAAGGTGACTGAGAGCAATCCGAGTGATTCCCAAAGCCTAAATACACAGTCCTCTCAAGAGACCAATGTGCCACAAGATGGGCAAAAGGAAAAAGGCTCAATAAGCTCCTGAGGAGAACTACATAAGGAGGTGGAAGATCAAGGTATGCATACTCCATAGAATCCTCCACCTTAGGAAGAAATCCCTCAGCAAGAGGCACCTCAATAGAAGTCCCCTCATGAGAATGTGCATGAGGAAGAAATAAAAAAATAAAATTCACCATTGAGGGCAAGGCCTGATGCACAATCCCAAGATACTCAAAATAAGGAAGATGATCATCAAGAGCCCAAGGGTGATGTTCCTTATTGGTTGCAACATGAGGTAAATTTGCAACAAGTTGATGAGGTGCAAGATTTTTATGTTTCTACATTATTTACTAAAAGTATGATGAAACCTAGAAGAAAGGAAAGGCTCACATCTACAATAAGAAGAGACCCTAATACAGGTAGGAGAACAACTCAAGTAGCTTTTCCCATGGTTGAAAAGGAGAAAGGTAAAATAAACCTTAATGAATTTTAGATAACTAATAGTGATCTAGGTTTTGCAAATGAGGACCAGGAAGGTCAGGAAGGTAATGACATTATTGATTCTTTGACCCAAAGGGTGAAAAAAGAAAATGATAAGAATAAGAAACATAAAGAGTACATTGGTCAGTTGCATTATTTTATTAAAGGATTGATTGATCCTAATCATACACCTATTAGTACAGTCACTCCATTAACCATTATATCACAAGAAGAGGCTACAGGATTGGATCTGATGAAGCATAAGGCACAACTAATGGACAAGTGGTTCATGTCTTCTCTTTTTGAGGCTGAGGATGTGGTGAAGATATCCGTAGAAAGTTGGAATTCTTTTAGTGCCTTGAAGAGTAAAGTGGACAAGCTGCATAATGAAGTAGGCAGGAGATCTTTCAAACTAGAGAAGACCCTAGATGCCTTGGGAGAAATGAAAAGAATTCATGTGAAGATACTCCTAGATAATAAAATATTGGATAATAATACTTCTCACTTGCTCAGTATTTGGTATGAAGACACTGGATTTGAATGTGACATCTTGAAGAGATGTAATGGCAAACTCAAGGATATAAGCGTCAAATTACATGACCTTATGGCAAAAGAAGCAGAAACCCTGGAAGCTCTGGAAGGAAAGGTAGAAGGGAAAATTGAAAATCAAGATACTGATTTTGTTGTTCAGGCTTTCCATAATAATTTCAAGCAAGCTGTAGAGGATCCCCTGCACCATTTGACAGAAGAATTAATAAACAAAGTCATGAGGATAAAGGTCAGGATGGAGACATACAATAAAACATTAAACATTAGGAAGAACAAGATGGATGCCCTTCAAGCGAAATTTCATTCCCATAGGTATGCTGCAATGAGAGCTAAGATATAGGATGGAGGTGAGGTTGATAGAATAGTATAGTTATATGAATCTATTAGGGCAACTATAAAGGTACACATAAGAGGAGATTTACATCAAAGCGGCATTGATGAAGAAAATGATGATGAAGATGCAATTGATGGAGAAGATGAAAGTGATGAAGAAGAAGAAGATAAAGAATAAATAAGGATGCATGTTGATAGAGTCATATGCATAATCAGCATAAGAGATGCTCGAATACAATAGATGGTTGCCAGCTGGCAACCTGTGCTCTTGTTAACAGTAGTTGACTTAGTCAATGTGATGATATTGACCATTGATTCAAATAGACAAATCTTGACCATTGGTCATGTGTAACCGCCTCCTCTCTTTGTTCTATAAAAGGAGATGGAGTGCACTCTCTATATTATTAGAAACTTAATTGAAGTTAGATTGCTGAAACATTCAGGACTAATTTCAAGGCTTTTGTGAATGTGCATGTCTTTTGAATACTTAATGAAAGAGAAACTGTTTTGATTACAAACAATTGTAAATCTCAAGTAGTCAATGAATGAGATCTGGATATATGCATTGATTAGCTACGTCCCTTGGAGTGCTTATCATTCAGAATATGTTGTTTTCATTCCTTGTTCCTTTCAAGTTAGCATCAGCCATACCTAGCTGTGGAACATCCTAGTGAAATTATGGGTTGATTTCTTCTCTTCATGACTGTATCTGGAATGTATGTGACTCAATAGCTAAAGGTTCACCAAATTTAGAAGTATTTCTTTGAGTTTTCTTGAATTTCATTACAAATCACCTTCATAATTGAAAATAACATACAATCTGAAGCAAATAACATAAAATATGCCTATATCCTATAAATAATTGAACACATAGAGCATATTTTGAGCAAAAGCATGTTAATAAATATCATGCAAATATACATTAATATCAACAATACACATGCAAATGCTTGCTTATAGGCACATTATTTGACTAAATACATAGCGTAGAAACATAAAATAAGTTTATAATAGTAAATGCTCAGAAGAATTGATCAAACTTATAAATATAACCATAATCTATGGAGCATAGTAGAAATAACCTCATTTGTGAAGTAAATTTACAGAAAATAGATACAGAACCTGATATACAGGCAACAATTTATCATCCAGACAGTGTAAGACCACTTGAAATGGAAAATAGCATGTCACATCAACCTCTGAGTAACGTCAGAAGATCATGACCTGATCAATGGAGACTTGGAGTCATCAATTTATCCTAAATTGATCGTACTTTTCAAGATAATAAAGGTTTGTTGTCTAAATTTTTATGCATGTTGTTATGACTAAAAATCATCATCAACACTAATCTTCACTTTAGTACTTCAAATTCACTCAAAGATTATGAAAATAAATAAGCATTTCATTGTTATTTTCCATTATTTGCATGATGTTCACCAAGATTGTATTATTCTGCTCAAATATGCTAAGATATGCACTTATCCAATTAAATTCTACATATTTTCTTTGTATCTGCTTATCATGTCTCATGAATTATGAAATTCAAAAGAAAATAAATTGAAATTGTAAGATTATTTGAAATGAGTGAGTTTTGACCACTGATCCACATGCACAATTCAACACTTCAAGAAAAAGAGATGAAATCAAACAATGCTTCGCCAAGATATTCCACAACTACACATAGCAGATGCTAATCTTCAAGGGAATCAGATGACAACAACATGCACTAGTTGAAATGCACCTCTAAGGAGCACAACACTTCACAGGGACATATCCATATATCATCCACAAAGATTACTCAAGATTTATGAAAAGTAGTAATCTAGATCTCCATATTCATTTAGTATTCAAAAGTATGCACATTTACAAATGGTCTTGAGAAAGAAACATAGGGAAACACAAAGTCACAAAATGTATACTTAGTGCTCTCTAGCTCAACAATTCTATCTTAATTAAGCTCCTAATAATTTACAAATGGCAATCCATCTCCTTTTATAAAATAAGGATAGGATGCAGTTACAAATGATCTAGTGGTTAGGATCAACTCAAGATGATCTGACGGTCAAGAAAATGTGACATGTGATTGCCAGTTGGAAATCCTTAGTTGAGGATAGCTGGCAAATCTAGAATATTCTCTAAATCTTTGACTTGGTCTTCATGACCTCTTCATTCAACATTTCCCTTAGCTTCTTCTTCTATTGACTCTCCTATGATCCTGCATCTAATACCTTGGATGAGTTCATATGCTTTGAGGGTTTTATCTATTTCCTCTCTGTTTTGCACCTTGGCCTTTTCTTTGGCATCTTCTTATGCAGATAATTGCTCTCTCAAAGAGATCCACTTGTTTGTCCTATTGTCCAATTCCTCATTGTAAGCATCTATTTTGGACTTCATGTCCATTGCTTTATCAATGACACCCTCTATAAAATGCTGAACTGGATCCTTTATTTCTAATTTGAAGTTATCTCTGAATGCATTGATTGCAAACTCTTCATCTTGATTCTCAAATTTTCCCTCTATCTTCCACTCTAGCTTTTCCAAAATATCTAGTTCCTCTAACAGGAGTTCATGCGCTTTTACACTTATATCCACTGCTCTTGTATTACATCTCTTCAAAATAGCTATTTCAAATTGTAGGTCTTCAAACTAGATATCCATTTGTGGAAGTGTTTGAGATGTCATGTTCTTCTTGGTTATGAAGGTGTTATCATTAGTTTTCCTCATATCCTTCAATGTAGTCAGATCTCAACTACTCTGAATCAATCTTTATCTAACCTCTTTCTTCAAAGAATCTACTTTGCCCTTCATCTGGCTTAACATATCCCAATTGGATAGGGATGTCTTTACTACTTTTTCTCCCTCTTTCAGGAATCTAGTTAACCAATTGTTCATCACATGTTCCTAATGCTTCAAAGCATCCAACCCAGTTATCTCCTGCTGAGATACCAACACCAAAGGTGTAGTGGTTATGATGGGGACATTAGTAGGTGCAACCAACCCTTTAATAAAGGCCTAAAGTTGGGCAATTTTCCCTTTATACTTCTTATTCTTGGCCTTGGACTTTGTGATCCTAGCAGCTTCTAAATCTGTACTTTCTCTCAATTCTTGTATATCTTGATCTGCAGTTGTGTGCCCTAGGTCTATAGTAGTCACCTGAAATTCACTAGCTCTTATTTCTCCTTTACTCTTATTAGTTGTAGGCACAACTAATTGAGTTGTCCTCTTCCCTATGGCTGGATCTCTTCTTATTGTAGATGTTTCCCTCATTCTATGCTTGGGCTTTGCAACCTCAAGCAAAAATAATGATGAAATATCAAAATTAGAAGCATCAATAGCCAGAGGCTAACTTACCTCATTTGTTGACCAATGTGGTGCATTGGATATTGGCCCTTGCTAGCCTATTTGCTCAATGTGAGCATCTTGTACATTTGCATCTTTCTCCTTTGGAATGTCTTGGTTCACATTCTGTTGTTGTCCCTTGTTAGTAGGAACCTCCTCATGTACTTGTTACTGATTCTGATCCTGTGTAACATCATGGGATATCATGTCCTGATCTTGGTATATGTCCTTGATTGGATCTTTAATCTCTCCATGCACTTTCATTTGGAAATCCTCATCTTGTTTCCTTGTATCAGCATGGACAAGCTGATGTGTTTCTATATCCTATTCCTATGAATGTTGTTTATCTTAGAACTGAGGATTACCTGTATCAAGCCTTTGGTGGCCAGGATCTTGAATATCCTGATGTGTACTTTGATCACCACTTGTTTCTACTTCTTCCACCTCTTCATCACCACCTTTATCATTTGGACCTTCATGTCCAGATGTGGCCTCTTCTTTGTCTTTTGGACCCTATGGTCTAGATGTAACCATTTGACCTACTTGTCTTGATATCAACATTTGTTGTTCCTTTTCTCTAACCTCATCATGTCCTTCTCCAATTTCATGGACATTCTTCTTAGGAAGCTCTATATGGATGTCCATGTATTCAACTACATCATCTCCAGTCTACATGTCATCCATGGTTTCATTCTTATCTTCATTTTCTACCCCATAATATGATAAGTCAATAAACTTTGGGCTTGTAACCATGTCCACTAACACATCTAGACCAATAGTCTACACTAGTGTCTCTAGATCTTCAGCCTCATCTTCATCTCTAACATTCTTTGGTGCTTGCGGTGTACCTTGAGGTGTTAGGGCTATGTGCCTCAGTAAGTTTGTAAATGGATTGGCTATCAAATCCTTGGTCACATCATCATCTTTTAAATCTATAGTTTTATCCAATGACAAAGGTTGACCACCCCCTTTATTTCTTTCTTCCTCCTTTGCTTCCTTGGTTGATTCTTCTTGGAATTTAACTATGGTGGGGATGGGGACATCATGTTGAAATCCTTTTGGTATTGTCTCCACATCCTTTAACATTATTTTTGTTGCAACTCTTTCTGCTATAGGTTGTTGCCTAGCAAACATTTGCTCCATTTTGGTGAATTCTTACTTTTCTTGCTCTTTGAGTAGGACATGTAGTTGTCTACTAGTAGACCCTCTCATTATAGGTGCATGTCCTCTCTTTTGTTTAGGGATACTATCCCCTTTCAATATATCCTGACCTTTTCTCTTTAATGGCTCCTCTTCATCTTCTTCGGTGTCCTCTTCAGGCTCTTCTACCTGCCTTGTAGTTATGGTAAAGGAAGGAATAGGTGTTTCTTCTCAAGGTGAAGATCTTGTGGCTATTGTGATGCCACTTGTAAATTCATCAGCTAACTTTGAAGAGTCAGGTTTGGCCTGCTTAGCCTCCATGATCTGCCTCTTATTAATTAAGAAGTCATCAAACTTTGCATCTGGCAGCTCCTGTCTCTTTCTCTTTTTATCCACAGTGAAATCCACTCCCTTGGCTTTTAGGGTAGCTGACTTCAGATCTACCCATTTGCTTGTTAGCTCCATAACTTTGGCTGTGATGGGGTCAATGGATATATCCTTAGGCTAATTCCAATCAGGAGGGGAGATGGTTTCCTTATAAATATATTTATCCTCATATTCCTTAGCCATCAACATAATATCATTGGAATGTAACTGACGATGAACATCAAAACAGTCCAAGGTTTAGATCTGATTCAAAGTTAACCCCTGATAACTCCTTCTTCTAACCTCCATATCATCTATATAGTCTACCCAGTAGTCTTCCAAGTTCACTTGATGCACTAACTTCTTGTTCACAAATCTTTCCATCCTATGATAAGGGTCATAATATCTTGCCAAGGAAAATGGCTATAAATGAAGCATATACAATTCTACCTCTAAACTTTCAGCTACATCAATTGATGGACATACGTACCATCCTATGACTAAGGGAAACTAGACATTACCCTTCCTATTTATCTTCACATATGCCTCATATGAAGGTATTATTTGTTTGGTTAACTCGAACAAAATTATTCTATCTGCAAGCTATCTTGGCAACATGAGAGGTTGCCCACTAAATCCCTCCATCCAAATGGAGGTGAAGATTTGGAACTGGATGAACCAAGTTCCATTTCTTGTAATTACTTCTTATGCCTTAGAGCTCAATCTATTAACCCTGTCATTGTCCATCAATATGACCAAATGCATAACAAAACAATCATTTACCCTCCTGTAATTCTGAATGGAGGCCTTCTTTTCTAGCTAAGGATAATGATCCCGTATGGTCTTGTCTCCTAGATTTCTTTGAAATCTACCCATTGTCTATAAACCAGAGAATGTAGATTGTGCAGCACATGCATAGAAAACGTATGATGACATGTAGAATAGGCATGTTTTGCCTCCAAATTACTTCATACCCTTATCCAGGCTATCACTAATGAGTGATGTCCATTGTATCCATGTGTCAGAGGTCTCTACCAACCTGATGAGCCCATACATCCATGGCTCAAAATTACCAGCATCAAGTTTCCCTGTCATTCTACTAAGCATTATCATCATATACTGTAATTTTGGGGTGAAGTCAAACTTGTAGAGATTCTAGGGCATCTTAGCCACTGCCTTGACCTTGTTGTCTACTGCTCTCCAGCATGTGAACATTATCTTCCAATAGTCTATTGTCTTATTTTTATATTAATTTTCAAGGTCCTCGAGATTTATCTTGAATAGATTGGGACCTGTAGGCAATTGGAATGCCTTCGTGATACCTTGGATGGAAAAGTCTACATATACCCTACCATCCTTCTCTACCTTTCTATTCTCTTTGTTATAATTTTTTGTACATGCAACTATCAACTCGATAGCCTCTACTACATAAGGAAAACCATCGGCATTCCACATCCCGGAGTTGTATATCATTTGCAAAATAGGATGTCCATCCTAAAAGGAAGCTAGGTGTGCAGAAATCACTTCTTAAACTAATCTAATGAGGGGAGAGGTATACAAATTCTTTACAACCTTTACAATTGCAGCAATATGAAACATATATTAGAGATATTACAATAGAAAACACAATACAAGAATATAGATAGAGATAAGTAGACACAAGATGTACGTGGGGAAAACCTTTTTAGGTAAAAAACCCCACACTCTAAAACCTAAACAATGTATTATCTGAAACAGTTACAGTTTACAATACACTTGCAATGCAAGTTCTTCCAAGAGTCTTCAAATGTTGATTCTGGAGTTATTCTAGCAGCATAATAGTGCCTGTAAAAATATTATGCAACTGCAACTCCAAACTATGCAATATATAGAGATTACAAGGCAAATATTGGAAGCATCTTGGGATAGGCATCCACCTTGGCCACATGGCCATTAGCCCACATCAAAGGACACTTGTCCTTGTTGCACATACATCCCTTACATCTATCATACATGGCATATTTGACTTTCCCAATATAGGAGCACTCCATGCTAAAAATAGACTATGACAGATGCTCTTACGCATCTTACAGTTGTCATAGATTTTCCCAACATAACAAACTTAAATGTTGTAAGAGAATCCATCATACAATGCTAAATATAGCATATTCCTCTTACAACATGTCATAGCCCAACTTGGGCACCCAAAGATGCCTTTCCCTCATGCAAAGATCCTCACCGACACTTTGTTGCAAGTATGGGCTGAACCGGTGTTGTCATTGATGTCAACATACTCCTGTTGCATTGATGTCAAGGATTGGATGAGTAGTGTGCTAAGGATATTGAGAAAATTAGTCTTAGAGAAGAATAGTGAAGATAGTGAAGTTCTATGAATCAAAGATCCCAGATAGATGAAGATAAGAGAATGCATACAAAAGGGCTTGTAGATATGTGTCTAAACATGATCCAGTCAAGATTTGAGAGGTTCGCATGAATATTTGAAGAAGTTATGGTGATATGAGTAAAATCAGTTCTGGCACATGTTTAGAGGTGACAGAGTGACGTAAATAGGTCTGATGAGATCTGGAAATGCAATATCTTGTTCTGCGGATTTGGTGGAGTGTTTAGGAAGCCAATGTGAATTGATAACTCAATTGGTTCGTGGTCTGGAGGTCCGCAAGCACTTATTCCAATGTGACAGGGATGACAGACTATGTTCTTGAGGTTTCAGATGAAGAAGAGAATGATTTTAGTGAGTAGAAGTGGTGTGGATGTTCTTGGTGATTCAGGCAAGCTTGTGGAGGTCTCTAGATTGTGTCCAGTTCGTGTTGGCGGTCCGCATTGAAGATTGAGCTCGTAATTGAAGATTTACTTCTAGATGATGATGTTCTTCCTAATCTTGGCCAACCAGATGTTTTACACATCTTGTAGATGATCTTGAAGATATTTTGTGAAGCATGGCGTGTTCCTCTAAGAAGATTGAAGTCTGAGATGGATGACAGTGTGGTGATACGCATGAAGATCTTGTAACAAATCAAGTTGTATTTGTGTATTTTCTCTGTAATAAAATAAAGTATGTATTGTGATGACTTTGATGATTATCACAAAGTCAATGTCTTGTATAAATAAGAGTTGTGAAGTCATTTCAAAGCATTCTTGGTGAAGATGAGAATGTGGTAGAGAGGAAAAGAGTGAAAGGCAGAGCAGAAGTATTGAGCTTAAATGGAACTAACTCAAGCATGGTGAAGATGCTAATCTCTAGTTCAAGTATGTAATATTTATTATTCTATAGATAGTGTGTCTCTTGTAGGCAGTGGGCCTCTTGTGAGCAGTGTGCTCGGGCAGTGAGCCCTAATTGGCAAGTGCCATTTTTGTTCCTCATATTCTTTTAATAGAGAATACAATCTTGGGTTAGTCACCCTATGGTTTTTCCCTTAACTGAGTTTTCCACATTAAAATCTTGGTGTCATATATGTTAATGTGTTTCTGCTCTTGAATTATTGCATTGTGCTTCCATGATTGAATTATTATTATGCTGTTGGAGTATAAGAAGGATTTAAGTGTTTAAAGAAAAGAAAGTTTTGAGACAACTAATTCATCCCCCATTCTCAGTTGTCTGTCCCAAAACTAACAATTGGTATCAGAGCTAAGTTCCTCTAAAAGAGCTTAACCACTTGAGGAGATCCAGGATGTCTTCCTATAAGAAGGATAGTCTGAGGTCTGATGGAACTAATTACACTCTTTGGAAAAGCCGCATGGAATGTCACTTGCAATGTATGGGAATGCAATATTGGACCATAACTTCAAAGAAGTATGTTCCTCCAAAGAATGGTCCGACAACTATAGGTGAAATCAAAGATGTTGAAGACAATCTTCGGGCTAAAGAAGATTTACTAAGTGCCTTATTTGATTCAGAGCTGACAAATGTTATAGATTTAAAAACTACATATGAGATTTGGGAAAAACTGGAACTTCTACATGAAGGAGACAAATATGTTAAGTGTGCCAAGCTATAGAGTCTGAAAGGAAAATTTGAAAACCTAAAGAAGAATGAAGATGAGAATATCACTACATTTATGCCAAAAGTTAATGAGCTTGTTTGTGGCATTAGTTGTGCTGGTGGAACCTTGGATGAAGATGAGATTGTTGCCAAAGTTCTTAGATCCCTACCTCCTGCTTACCAACACAAGTTTGTTGCTATTGAAGAGTTCAGATCTTTATCAAATATCACAAGAGATCAATTGGTTGGAAAACTAGCTACATTTGAATTACCTGAGTTTGGAGATGCCCCCCCAAGACTGAATCTACATTCAAAGCTAGTGCCTTTGTAAAAGGTAAATAAAGGTATGATTTAGGAGAGAACTCCTCAAAGAAACTATCATGGTATGAAAAAGAAAGAAAAGATCTGGAAGAAGATGAAGTAGAAGCTGCTCAACTTGAATCCCTTATTGCAAAAAGACTGCCAAGAGGAGATGGTAAGTATGAAGGAAAACTTCCCTTCAAATGTTTCAACTGCAACAAGATTGGTCATTTTGCCTCAAGGTGTTCAGAAAGATTTTCAAGGACAAATCCAAACAGATCAAGATTCCAAAAGAAATGTTACTATGTTCATGAAAATAATGATGATGGAGTAACAGATGATGAATCAGAGACAAGAAACAAATCTAGAACTGACTGGGTGTTTATTGCCATCAAGGAAGAAGACCCAATGCCCTCTGAATCTATCAATCATAAAATGATAGAAAGAGTTCTAGCTACCCAAGTTGAAGAAAAGGATGATTGGGTCATTGACAGTGGATGTTCCCACCATATGATTGGTGATAAAAATAAGTTCATAGATCTAGAAAGATATGAAGGAGGAGTTGTAAAATTTGGTGATAATTCTGCTGGCAAAATCAGAGGCAGAGGAACTATTTCTTTTGATGGAAAGAAAAAAACCAATGATGTACTATATGTTGAAGGTCTGAAGCACAATCTTCTCAGTGTTGGATAGTTGGTGGACAAAGGCTGTGATCTCTGATTCAAAAATGGAAAATGTAAGATCTTTGAAGGTTCTAGAATAGAGATTGCATCTAGTACTCAAATAAAAGGTAACATTTTCCACTTGGTTGCTACTGGCAAAAGTTGTTTATTTGTTCAAATTTATTAGAGTTGGTTGTGGCATAGGAGAATGTGTCATGTGAATTTTGATAATATCATCAAGATAAGCAACACTCAAGATGTAAGAGATCTTCCAAGACTGGTGAAACCTACTAATAGTTTGTGCAAAGAATGTCAATTGGGTAAGCAGAGCAGAGTCACATTCAAAAGTAAGGAACAATCTTCTATTTGATTGTTAGACTTAGTACATACTGATCTATGTGGACTGGCAAGAATCAGGAGTTTGCAAGGTGATAGATATTTCATGTTATTAATTGACGACCATTCCCAGATGATGTGGGTCACTTTCTTGAAAGAGAAATCTGAGGCTCTTGAGAAATTCAAAATATTCAAGGCAATGGTAGAGAATGAAACTAGGGTAAACATAAAATGTCTTAGGTCTGTTAGAGGTGGAGAATTCACATCTGGAGAGTTCATAGAAATCTGTGAGAAACATGGGATAAAAAGACAATTATCTACTCCAAGGACTCCACAGCAGAATGGAGTAGTGGAGAGAAAGAACCGGACCATCTAGGAAGCATCTAGAACTATGATGATGTAAGCTAATGTTCCTTAGATCTACTGGAGAGAAGTTGTAAGCACTACTGTCTATACTCTTAATCAAGTACAAATCAGAAGCAATACTGGTAAGACCCCTTATGAACTTTGGTTTGGCATCACTCCCACTATGAAGTATTTTAGAGTCTTTGGTAGCAAATGTTACATTAAAAGAGATGAAGACCTTGGCAAATTTGATGCTAGAAGTGATGAAGGAATTGTTGGTCATGATGTTAGTCATTCGCAAACATAGAATAAAAGTTACACAACAACCTTTACTCATCTTGAAAGATACAATGAATTCAAAGAATTCATGATCCCAAGTCTCCGTTGATTAGGTCTTAATCTACTGACGTTACTCAGTGGTTGATGTGTGTTGCTGTTTTCCATTCAGGGGCCTTACGTGTTTCTGCACAGTTCATCATCATTATCTTCAAATATCCTGCTCTGGATGTTTGCTTTGCATAAGTCTCCAACAATTCTACCTCTGCACTGTAAATTTAGTCAAATAATGTGCCTACAGGCTGATATTTGCATGATTTCTACCATTATTTATGATTCTTTGCATGATATTTTCAATACCACATGCACTTAACTCAAATATGCTAATGATTTTCAGTTACCTACGGGATTTCAGCATATTTCTCTGTTCTACTTGTTATTTATCATGATTTGCAGTTATGGTGATGAATTAATGAAATTGAAAAAAGGAAAAGGGTTAAAGAATGAGATTCCCAAAACTACTGGACTTAGATCACTGATCCACATACAAGCTCCCATACATGCAATGAAAAGAAGGAAAACTAGAAATCATACTTCACCAGGACATTCCACAAATCCGCATGATCTAGTGCAAATCTTCAAAGGAAAAGTTCACAACAACATGTAATGAAATGAAAGCGCTTCCAGTTGAACACAACATTCACCAGTACATATCCAGAAATCAACAAGAAGATTACGTAAAATTTACAATCAGGATGTAATCTGAAACTTCATATCCATTCAGTATGCTCAAGAACAGGTACATTTACAGTGATCTGAAGAAAGAACCTTGACATTTCAACAATTCTATCCTCATTAGTCTCAGTAATCCGATCTCTTAATTGATTCTACAGTAATTGACTTTTTGCGCCAGATGCGTCTGTGTATTCTAATGTATTCCTCCTATTTGATGACAAGCTCTGGCTCTTATATAGAACAACTGCCAAAAAATGGTTACAACGATCCAAGGATCAGGATCCTCTCATAACAAATAACGGTCCAGATGAAAAGCACATGCTTCGTCAGTTGGCAAATGCACAGCTGGCACAGAATATTCCAGCATCTTCAACTTGATTCGGTCTCCAGCTGGCGAACAGCATATCTGACAATATCCTCCTCATTTCTGGCTCATGTTGCCTCCATGCGCAACTTTGTAATGCTCAGCTTCAGCAGCATCATCATGACCTCCTGCAAATAAACAGACAAACATTAAGTTCATCATCATGTGGATAAACAACAGGAAGTAAACATTTTATTAAACATACCTCCCAATGTGCAGCTACAGGCAATCAGGCTTTACCTGTGGAAAATATGCACTAAATGCATAAATAGCATAAAAACAACCAGGTCAACCCTCGTTGACCAAAATCAGGCAGTCGGGCTTTTAAATTTCTATCGTTTCAAATTTTCCCGCCCATTTCCATGTGTATCGGGTTCAAATATGATCAGGTATGTCAAAGTATGCAAGGAAATAACCGCCCTTAACAAATTACTTCATACCTGGCTTTGCATGCCCTGTTTGAATGTTTCGGGTCATCATCATCATGTTCGCATCAGTGCGACCACATATGATCAGGTTGACAATATTAGACTTGGCCGACGGCAACAGTTATACCTACACCAAAAATCATGATGATGACCAACCCCGTCTTCTATCTAGCTGCAGGATACCACAAAATATGATGCCCCTCCTTTCCGAATGCTCTGATGAAAAGCACATCAGGATGTTTCACTTCTGCATATTGGGGAAAGAAAGACATCATCATCATCATCATGATGAAGACAAACAGGAGGATTTGGAATATGATCCTGCTGCAGGAAAGGAATATCATGATGACGTCATCGTCATCATCAGGCTTCGTTAAAATGCAAAGGGATGACGTCACCGTCATGTTTCGTTAAGATCAGGAGATAACTGGAATATCGGGTCACCTCTAAGGAAGATGATCGGGTGATGCATGTAAAATGACCCCTTCGCGGCCAAGGTGATCCTCTCAAAAGATCAGGATGATGATGATCATCATCATCATATTCACACTGGGTGATCTAAAATATGATCCTGCTGAAAGTCCTGATGACGTCATCAGGATATCCGGGGTCCTTGTTAATCTTCGAACATGACGTCATCGTCATCATCATATTGGCGAACAGGATCATGCCTTGGAAAATATCCTGCCGGAGGAGAAAGGTGATGGTGACGTCATCGTCATCATCATATCTGCAAAAGTTTATACTTCTCGGCAGGAGGATATTGCGAAATGTCGGGTAGAGAAAGATCATGATGATGATGTCAACAAGACTAAGGAATGAAATATTACCCTCCGCTTCGAAAGATAAGGTGATCATCATGATCACGCAAAAGGAAAACAGGAGGATTTTATGAAATGCGATCCTGCCTTGAAAGATCCTGATGATGATGATCACCAGGACTTGGTCGTGCGCATGCAAATTTTGCAGATGGTAGGTCTCTTAAGTAGGGTGATGATGATTCATCAGCATGATATTATAATATGCTCGCGATGTTGGAATATCATGATGCTCGTGACGTGAGAATATCATGATGCTCACTATGTTAGAATATCATGATGCTCGCGATGTTTCCAAGGTCGCTTGACGGGTAAAACACACTCACTTAAGATTGACGTCCGGATGTTTCGGGACTGCATGATTTTTATCAGGTGATAGAGTAAGATCATGATGATGACCTTTGGCGATACAAAAGACCGCTCGACGGGAAAAGATTACTACGACTTAAACTTGACATCCGGATGTTTCGACCTCAGGATATTATCGGGGGGCTTTTCAAATATCATGATGATGATGTTCATCATACAGCAATTATCAGGTTTGACCAAAACTTTGCCTGCTCATAACTCCCTCATACGGACGAATTTTCAAGTGATGTAAAAGGCAAACCTGCATGGAATTTCAAGCTCTTTCTAACCATGAGGTCATAGAAACAAAATATGAACTTTGACAAACTAACCTCATGATGATGATGAACCTCATCCTGACCTTCATGATGATGATGCACCTGACCTATTTTTACCAAACCGCCAGAAACAGACAACACAAGCCAAAACAAAAGTTGGGTCCCTGTTTTGCCAAGTCAAAATGGGGCGTGTTGTGTAACCACACAACAACTTGCCACCAAAGAAAATAACAAAATTCAAATAATTCAAGTGATATAATCATATTCATCTATAGTATTCTAATTCTTTCTAAGTAAAATCATCATGATCTTTGAATGATAAAATTTCATTATGGTGATAAAGCTAACAAAGGATCAGGTGTGTGCATATGATTAATTATCCTCATCTTGAAAGTAAGTTGAAAACATAAGTAACTGGTGTTAAACTACATAGTTGGAGATCATCCCTCATAGCCAACCTGGATAGAGCCTTGCTGCCAGCAGGCGTCCATAGCCCCGGCAAGGTTATCTATACAATCTCCCTAAGTAGAGCCCCACTGCCAGCGGGCGTCCATAGCCCCGGTAGAGTTACTTAGATGGCCTAAGTTTATTTCGTTTCTGATTTTCCTTTAAAAAATTTAAATTTGATATCATCATGTCAGCTCATTTGTACAAGGTGTAGTCACTTGCAGCTTTAGGTTGGAGATTGTATTGGTAGCAAGGGAGTCCCTTTAGATTTTTCACTTAACACCTATACTCATATCTTCAACAAACCCAAGGCTGTTAGGTGTTTCATTGTGTTTGATTCACTTTGGACAAGAAAAAGTACCCTGATGAAAAGACATCATAAACCTGATCATGAACACTTCTTAGAATGAATCATAACCTATATTTAAACGTGATCTCATCACTTGAATCCTAACAATTTAATTATTTTCTTAAGGTGATGAAGTGCATCATCCTGACTTACCAGAACAAGGTCCCAACCAACAAAACAACAACAACAAAAAGCAAACTGCACAAACAACTATACAAATATACAATATGATACACGAGACTGTCATGAAGTCACTCAGGCCTGGAAATAATGTTTGAGGAATTGTCCATTGACTGGCAATGGGACATCCTCACCTGTCAGGTTCTTAAGCCTATAAGTGCTGTCTCCTAAAATTTCAGAAATCTGAAAGGGACCTATCCATAGTCTATCAAACCTACCATGATCACCTTTCCTTTCATGGGCTTTATCCCACATCAGGACTAAATCTGATATCCTGAAAGCTTTAATTCTGGCTCTCTTGTCAAACCAGCGTTTGACAACAGCCTGATGTTTTGCAAATTGGTCAATCGCTTGACTTCGTTTTTCTTCCAGATGCATCAACTGAAGCAACCTGACTTCCTGTTTATTATCTATGCCTAGATAGTCTTGGGCAAACTGCAGAGTAGGAATTTTCAAGTTTACAGGGAGGATAGGATCTGCCCCATATACTAGCTGGAAGGGTGAGTTTCCCAATGCAATTTTCATTCTAGTTCTGTCTACCCATAAGGCATATTTCAGAAATGAGTTCCATTCCCTGGGATTTTTCTCTATCAATTTTCTTATGATACTCAGTAAATTCTTATTGGTGGATTCTGCTAATCCATTTCCTTGGGGATAGTAATTGGATGAGAACTTAAGTATGATCCCATGATCAAAAGCCCAACTTGACAATTTAGTAGAAATGAAGGCAGAACCATTATCACTTACCAATGCATAAGGAATTCCATACCTGGTGACAATGTTGCTTTCCAGAAATTTAATGACATCATCAGCAGTACAAGTTTTGCTGCTGATAGCCTCAGTCCATCTGGTACAATAATCAGTAATTGTTAGGACATACCTCTGGCCTGAAGAAGACGGAGGATTGATTGGTCCTATGAAATCCATGCCCCACTGTGCAAATGGGCGCTCTTCCATCACTGGCTGCAATGGTTGTGCAGCATATTTTTCTCTGTTGGCCGCAACCTGGCAAACATGACAACATTTAACATGATCAGCTGTGTCTTTAAAAATTGTAGGCCAGTAATATCCTGCTCTGAGGATTGCATGTGTTGTGGCCAACGCTGATCCGTGGGCAGTGCCAAACTTGTCATGTAGCTCTGTCAAAACTTTATTGGCTTCTGGTTTCTCTAAGCATCTCAGGTATATCCCTTCATAATTCTTTTTAAACAGGGCTCCTCCCTTCATCATATACTTCTGGGATCTTATCTTTAAGGCTCTTCTCTGTGAGGCTTGCATTCCTGTAGGACATCTTCCCATGATCAGGATGTGCCTGATGTCTGAATACCATTCTTTATTGTCTTTCTCATCTATCACATACTGTTGACTGATGATGTTTGGATCAGTTTCAGATATCATCTGGCTCAGAGCTTGTCCTCTTACCAGCTTCATTGGTGTGATCTCCATGTCATATTCTTGTAATACAGTAATCCATTTGGCCCTTTTTTCACCAGGTTCACTCTGCATCAGCAGCATCTTTACTGCTGCATCTGGTACCACAGCAATCACTTTGCTTCTCAGTATATAATGTCTGAACTTTTTTACTGCTCTGACTAATGCAAGTGCCTGTCTTTCAACATCTACATATCTCAACTCAGCATCCCTGAAAGGACAGCTCATGAAGGCAATTGGTTTCTCTTCTTTATCTTCATTTCTTTGAGTTAACACTGCTGCAGAAGTATGTTCTGAAGCAAATGAGTAGATGTAGAAATCTTTTGTATAGTCTGGACTAATGAGGACAGGAGCATCTGAAATGGCCTTCTTTATATCTTCAAAGGCAGCTCTGGCTTCTGGTGTCCAGTTAATTTGTGCATCTTTTTTCAACATGGCATTCAGTGGTCTGACAATCTCAGCAAAGCCGGTGATGAACTTCCTCACAAAATTTATCTTACCAAAATAAGATTTAAGCTCCTTTTTGCTTCCTGGAAGTGGTAACTTCATAATGGATTCCACCCTGTTAGGATCAATGATAATCCCGTCCTTTGTGATCAGGTGGCCTAGTAACTTTCCTGTTGTGACCCCGAATATGCACTTCTTGGGATTCAAAGATATTCCATATTCTTCACATTTCTTCAGTACATTTCTGAGGTCAGCAACATGATCTCCTCTTTCCTTGGAGAATACTGTCAGGTCATCCATGTAGATGACTATACATTTTCCTACTAAGCCTCTGAAGGCTATGTCCATTGCTCGCTGGAATGTAGCTCCAGCATTTATCAGTCCAAATGGCATACGTCTATATGCAAATATCCCCCACTTTGTGGTGAAGGCAGTTTTTAATCTGTCAATTTTATCAACCATCACTTGGTTGTATCCTGAAAAACCATCCAAGAAGGACATCATCTTGGCCCCATTTACCATCTGCAGAACTTCATCCAAAGAGGGCAAAGGATAATTATCCTTTTCTGATGCTCTGTTCAGGTTCCTGAAATCTACACACAATCTGATGTCTCCATTCTTCTTTCTGACTGGCACCAGATTTGCCACCCAAGTGGAGTGCCTTACAGGAAATATTATCCGGGCATTTAACAATTTCTTGGCCTCTTCAAGGATGATGGGCTCAAGTAGAGCATTGACTGGC
Source organism: Cunninghamia lanceolata (assembly GCA_027924645.1). Lineage (NCBI taxonomy): Eukaryota > Viridiplantae > Streptophyta > Pinopsida > Cupressales > Cupressaceae > Cunninghamia > Cunninghamia lanceolata. Next base: position 11,167,330 of record BSBN01001652.1, read on the forward strand.
CTCTACTTCTGTCTGAAAGGTTTTGCATCTGGCTTGAGAGGTATAGTATGAGTTATGACAGAAGTGTCATACGTCTTCAGCTCGTCATAAGTCCATGCAATTACATGTATATAATCCTTAAGGGCCTGAGTTATTCCTTCTAACTCTTCAGGTGTACAAACCTTACCCAACAAGACATTTCTCTTGTCATCAGCTTGTCCAATATTCACCTGTGAATATTGACCTCCATCTGCCTTAGGCAGATCCTTATGTTTAAGCATATTATCCAGATCAAAGGCTCTTTCTAATTCAATCATACCTTTGGGAATTGTGTTGCTAGGCAACTCTAATATCTCATCTTCTTCCCAGACATGATCTTCCATACCATTTTCATCTATGATCTGAGCTTCAAATATGTCTCTGTTTGATATGAAGTCCAGGATGTGCTGATCATCATCAAACACTTGGAGATTAGTCACATTGTCAGGTACCGAAGGTACTGACACCAATTCTACTGAAAATCTCTTCAGACCAGATATAGACAGCGGTTCCAGCGTACTGGCGGCCTGAGCAAGTGCATCTGCCCTTTGGTTCTGTTCTCTTGGCACGTGAACGATGTTGAAGGCATCAAAGTCTTCAATCAGGTCCCACACACGATGTCTGTAATTTGACAGCTTTCTGTAGTTACAAGAGTAAATTCCTCTTACTTGTCTCACAACTAGTTCTGAATCTCCAAAGACATGTAAGATCTTCACCCTCTTCTTATGGGCAAACAACAATCCATGAATCAGAGCTTCATACTCTGTGACATTATTAGTGCAGGGGAACTGTAATCTGTAAGCTGCTAAATAGGATTTTCCTGATGGATCAACAAGGTCAATTCCTACCCCAGAACCCTGCTTAGATTTGGATCCATCAAACCTTAGGATCCAAGGCTTATCTTCAGCAGGACATTTGCTTGAGCTTTCTTTTTTCTTTGCAGCTCTGGCTGCTGCTCCGCCTGATATACACTTTAACTTAGGGGTGTCATCTTCAAGTTTCTTCTTTCCTTTATCTGATGAGCCTGATGGCTTTTCTGTTTTCTCTTCCATCCTAGCAGGAGGATGATGTTCAGCACATACAGCTGCATGCTTCTTCAAAATGTGTAAGCACAGTGAGCAAGTTGTTTCTGAGTGAGGCGCCTCATGCAGCCTACACCAACCTTTAATTAAAACCTCCCGGGGAGATCTACACTGTTGTGTCATTTTTTTTATTTCTTTGACCAGAAATTCTTTGAACTTCGTCAGGTCACTGCCTTTATCCTCATCAGACAACTCGTAATCCGGTTCCATGAAGCAATCACTACCAGGAGTGATCTTTTCCTTTCTCGCATCATTCGTCTGATTGGACACCAGGATCTCTTCTATTTTTCGGATATGATCCTCATCAGGATCCATCGACTCTTCTGTTCCTGCAGAAGACAAATAAAAATTAGTATCATCATCATCATCAGATGTAGCACTCACCTCGGAATATGATGATGATGCTTCACTATACGTCTGCTCCAGTATTATCATGTCTAAGCATGGTTCACAAGTCTTTTCCGAGTGTGCTTCGCCATGCAATCTGCACCATCCGTCAATCAAAATATCATTAGCAGGTATATTTAATAATTGACAACATTTTATCTGAGTAGATAAATGCATCTGAAAATCCCTGAAGCGATCTATTTCATTCTCATTATCAGGATCATTATTAAGTTCTACAACTGGCATATCCTCATGATAATCATCGTCATGATGATGATGAACATCAAGCATCATGACCTCTTCTATTTGGACAGTTTGCGGCCTGATGTGATAAACTCCAGGTTCTACGTTTACATACATGATCTCATTTGTTCTGTTATATTCCGTGATCATATGTTTCATCCTAGGCTCAGCATCAATCCTGATCTGATTAGGTATACCCTTCCATGGCAACCACATGTGACTGAAGTCTGTGGACATGTATCCGTTAAGCGTTTTAGACCAGTCCCGGCTAAGCAACATCCCGTATGTATCAGGTATGTCAACTACCTGAATGTCAATGTAATACTGGATCCTAGGATCAGACGCTAGCTGCATGTGAATGTGAGTGAGTTCTCCTACGACACTTACTTCTGTCTTGTCCAGTTGAGTGACCTTCTTTAAGGATTTAGCAGGATGCAGTCCTAATGCATTGCATATTGACAAAGGCATAACATTAGTTAAGGCTCCTGAATCAACTAAACAGTTGTGCAAATTCTTACTGAACATTCTTATGGTGAGGAGAAACAGAGGTGATTCAGTTTTATCTCTATACAAGGTCATGTGAGAGGTTTCAGCAGCTTGGACTGTGGCTGACACTTTGGGCTTGATAGTATTATCTTTAGCAGTATGGTCTCTGCTATTGGATTGACTCGAAAGGTGATTATCCTCTTTAGGAGCAGGATCATCCAGCGACTTCATGAATGCCCTTTTGATGGCAGGAGTTTTCAGTAACTCAGATAGGGACAGGCTGATCTTGATTTTCTTCATTTCATCAGCCAAATAGCTGACTAACCTGTCAGACTCATGAGGTGCATTTGCGACTTTTGTTACTGTGTTTTGAGGAGACAAGTATTGAGCATTCACCTTAGGGAACCCAGGGTTATTGCTAGCCTTAGGATCAGGAGGTGTGTTGAAGTTGTTTGGAGGTAGAGATGATGTCAATGGACCGGCAGGTCTGTTGGCATTACTCCTCAGGTTATAATTGTGCTTACCAGGGTATTGCTGCTGGTATGCATGTACTTCCTCATGCTCTCTTGTAGGTTCGTTTTCATCCTCAAAAGGGAAGACATAATTTGCTTCAAAGGTTAAGGCAGATTCTTCACAGGTCTGATTATAATCCTGATGAGGCTGATTAGTGTATGTTTCTAGCACAAAAGCTGAGTCATATCCACAAGGAACTATTTCATTTCCTTCTGCCTGAGGTGGATTTCCAGAAGTATTAGACACTTCAGTCTGAAAGATGCTGGCAGCAATCCTAAATTGTGGACAATCTAATTCTGCATGTGCATTGGTATTGTGAATCCTGCACCAATTGGTAAGGGCTGCTTCAGCAAGATTGACTCTAGTAGTCTGTTTGGCTTCACCAGGAGGCTGATTGTCTAGGGGTGATGGTAATGAACCATTATTTGGCCTGGAGTTCCACACTCTGGGCTGCCTAGGAGGATTATTATTGTTTCCACCATTATTGTTGAAGTTATTATTGTATCCTCTGTCAGGGTAATTTGGTCTGTCATTGGAATAACTCCTATTCTGACCTGACCGTGAATAAAACCCTTGATTTCTCAAGTGTGTTACTTCTGTGGTGAGTTTTCTCAACTGAGCAGCAATTTCTTTGATTTCCTCTTTCTCCTCTTGAGCTTTGGCCACTACATTTTCAGTCTGAGGCTGGAAAAAGGAAGATCCATGGTTATTGTGAGATAGATCTGTACCCTGAGGTGTCTGAGCATGTGCAGGATATTGTGGCGATTGGCCATTTCCATTAGGAGGAGGCATGATACTCAATGGAGGTACTTGCAAAGGTGCAGGCATGATTGATGGGGGCATCACTGATCCATTTGGATATTGTGCAGGATATTGCGAAGGATAAGCTGCAGGATATGGTGCTGGATATTGTGATTGTACGCCAGGCAAAGTAGGGAATGCTATATTTGGAGTAGGAGCAGGTATCAGCTGCTGATTTACCTTGATAGCTTCTTGAAAAGCTCCTGTCAATGTGGTGATCTCAGGATGTGTTCTCCTGATGAACATGGAGGTTAATGGATCCAGGGCTGAATAATAAATACTTCTAGCAGCATCATCAGCCACCACATATGGGGTAACTAGCTTGGACAACATTTTCTAGAACCTAGCATTGAAATTTGCAATAGGTTCATGCTCAAATCTCTTAATTGTGGCAAACAGGTGGTAATTCATGGATGGATCAATAGGGACCTTGAATCTGTCAAGAAAGGCCTTCTCTAAGACAGCCCACGAACCGACAGAAGATTGACCAAGACTGATGAACCAATTATAAGCCTCTTCCCCTAAGGAAAAAGGGAATAATCTGCACACCACGTCCTGATGTTCTATTCTGGCTCTGCAGCAAGCTTCTTTAAACGTCCTGATATGATCATCCGCATCCTGATAAGGATGGTATTTTGGACAAAGTTTGTCCGGATACTTTGGTAACTCATGATACGCAGTAAAGGTCAATGGTGATTCTGCTGCAAAGAAAGACATTGCAACCTGAGGGGGCTGAACTGGTGGCGCAGTTGGCTGAGGTTGGACTAAAGGTATACCCTGAGGTTGAACAGGAGGTGTCACGGGTATACCGGAAGGTATTTGCAAACCAACAGGAGTTACAGGAGGAGGTCCTGGTGAAGCTATAGACGTACCAGACCCTGGAGTATGGTGAACGTCTACAGTCCTAGGTCTAAAACCTCTAACAGGCAATTCTTCAAAAATTTCACTATGTCTAGACCTGGTATTTATCCTGTGAGCCAGGATTTCTTGATTTGGAGGCCAATTAGCTGAAACTTTGCAAATATTGGCTGGATTCCACCGGACGAGGTGATATTTGCGGTCAACTTGCAAATCAGACTAAATATTTACGCGATATTTGCGAAGACACTGCAAATATGACCGGATATTGGGATATTCCGACCGGTAGCACCAGATCTCACGTGTTTAAGGCTCAAATTCTCAAAGCTTGAACAAATTTATGCATCTTTGGCCAATATTTAGTGAATTTAAAGAAATCTACTGTAAAGCTTGCAATATTTATGTGAGATTTGGAAATCTTTACACAGAATGTGCATATACAAACTTGTCGCAGCAAATATTTACGAAATTTACTGAAATTCATGAGTGATTTGAGGTTACCTTACTCTAAGCGTCATCAAACCTGAAAGTACTGATGATGAACGTGATCTTCTGGACTTTGCCCTCCTTCTAGCGCCAATTTATGTTGCGTTAGAAGCGAGGGGCCTGCATAAAATGAATGATGAGTGAAGCAGCGGTGCCTTTTCCAGTTCTGCCCTCCTTCTATGTTGAAATCCAGAAATTCTCTGTCCGCCCTCCTTCTAGCGCCAATTTATGTTGGTCATGATGTTAGTCATTCGCAAACATAGAATAAAAGTTACACAACAACCTTTACTCATCTTGAAAGATACGATGAATTCAAAGAATTCATGATCCCAAGTCTCCGTTGATTAGGTCTTAATCTACTGACGTTACTCAGTGGTTGATGTGTGTTGCTATTTTCCATTCAGGGGCCTTACGTGTTTCTGCACAGTTCATCATCATTAACTTCAAATATCCTGCTCTGGATGTTTGCTTTGCATAAGTCTCCAACAATTCTACCTCTGCACTGTAAATTTAGTCAAATAATGTGCCTACAGGCTGATATTTGCATGATTTCTACCATTATTTATGATTCTTTGCATGATATTTTCAATACCACATGCACTTAACTCAAATATGCTAATGATTTTCAGTTACCTACGGGATTTCAGCATATTTCTCTGTTCTGCTTGTTATTTATCATGATTTGCAGTTATGGTGATGAATTAATGAAATTGAAAAAAGGAAAAGGGTTAAAGAATGAGATTCCCAAAACCACTGGACTTAGATCACTGATCCACATATAAGCTCCCATACATGCAATGAAAAGAAGGAAAACTAGAAATCATACTTCACCAGGACATTCCACAAATCCGCATGATCTAGTGCAAATCTTCAAAGGAAAAGTTGACAACAACATGTAATGAAATGAAAGCGCTTCCAGTTGAACACAGCATTCACCAGTACATATCCAGAAATCAACAAGAAGATTACGTAAAATTTACAATCAGGATGTAATCTGAAACTTCATATCCATTCAGTATGCTCAAGAACAGGTACATTTACAGTGATCTGAAGAAAGAACCTTGACATTTCAACAATTCTATCCTCATTAGTCTCAGTAATCTGATCTCTTAATTGATTCTACAGTAATTGACTTTTTGCGCCAGATGCGTCTGTGTATTCTAATGTATTCCTCCTATTTGATGACAAGCTCTGGCTCTTATATAGAACAACTGCCAAAAAATGGTTACAACGATCCAAGGATCAGGATCCTCTCATAACAAACAACGGTCCAGATGAAAAGCACATGCTTCGTCAGTTGGCAAATGCACAGCTGGCACAGAATATTCCAGCATCTTCAACTTGATTTGGTCTCCAGCTGGCAAACAACATATCTGACAATATCCTCCTCATTTCTGGCTCATGTTGCCTCCATGCGCAACTTTGTAATGCTCAGCTTCAGCAGCATCATGACTTCAATGTTCAGCTTCAGCAGCATCATCATGACCTCCTGCAAATAAACAGACAAACATTAAGTTCATCATCATGTGGATAAACAACAGGAAGTAAACATTTTATTAAACATACCTCCCAATGTGCAGCTACAGGCAATCAGGCTTTACCTGTGGAAAATATGCACTAAATGCATAAACAGCATAAAAACAACCAGGTCAACCCTCGTTGACCAAAATCAGGCAGTCGGGCTTTTAAATTTCTATCGTTTCAAATTTTCCCGCCCATTTCCATGTGTATCGGGTTCAAATATGATCAGGTATGTCAAAGTATGCAAGGAAATAACCGCCCTTAACAAATTACTTCATACCTGGCTTTGCATGCCCTGTTTGAATGTTTCGGGTCATCATCATCATGTTCGCATCAGTGCGACCACATATGATCAGGTTGACAATATTAGACTTGGCCGACGGCAACAGTTATACCTACACCAAAAATCATGATGATGACCAACCCCGTCTTCTATCTAGCTGCAGGATACCACAAAATATGATGCCCCTCCTTTCCGAATGCTCTGATGAAAAGCACATCAGGATGTTTCACTTCTGCATATTGGGGAAAGAAAGACATCATCATCATCATCATGATGAAGACAAACAGGAGGATTTGGAATATGATCCTGCTGCAGGAAAGGAATATCATGATGACGTCATCGTCATCATCAGGCTTCGTTAAAATGCAAAGGGATGACGTCACCGTCATGTTTCGTTAAGATCAGGAGATAACTGGAATATCGGGTCACCTCTAAGGAAGATGATCGGGTGATGCATGTAAAATGACCCCTTCGCGGCCAAGGTGATCCTCTCAAAAGATCAGGATGATGATGATCATCATCATCATATTCACACTGGGTGATCTAAAATATGATCCTGCTGAAAGTCCTGATGACGTCATCAGGATATCCAGGGTCCTTGTTAATCTTCGAACATGACGTCATCGTCATCATCATATTGGCGAACAGGATCATGCCTTGGAAAATATCCTGCCGGAGGAGAAAGGTGATGGTGACATCATCGTCATCATCATATCTGCAAAAGTTTATACTTCTCGGCAGGAGGATATTACGAAATGTCGGGTAGAGAAAGATCATGATGATGATGTCAACAAGACTAAGGAATGAAATATTACCCTCCGCTTCGAAAGATAAGGTGATCATCATGATCACGCAAAAGGAAAACAGGAGGATTTTACGAAATGCGATCCTGCCTTGAAAGATCCTGATGATGATGATCACCAGGACTTGGTCGTGCGCATGCAAATTTTGCAGATGGTAGGTCTCTTAAGTAGGGTGATGATGATTCATCAGCATGATATTATAATATGCTCGCGATGTTGGAATATCATGATGCTCGTGATGTGAGAATATCATGATGCTCGCTATGTTAGAATATCATGATGCTCGCGATGTTTCCAAGGTCGCTTGACGGGTAAAACATACTCACTTAAGATTGACGTCCAGATGTTTCGGGACTGCATGATTTTTATCAGGTGATAGAGTAAGATCATGATGATGACCTTTGGCGATACAAAAGACCGCTCGACGGGAAAAGATTACTACGACTTAAACTTGACGTCCGGATGTTTCAACCTCAGGATATTATCGGGGGGCTTTTCAAATATCATGATGATGATGTTCATCATACAGCAATTATCAGGTTTGACCAAAACTTTGCCTGCTCATAACTCCCTCATACGGACGAATTTTCAAGTGATGTAAAAGGCAAACCTGCATGGAATTTCAAGCTCTTTCTAACCATGAGGTCATAGAAACAAAATATGAAATTTGACAAACTAACCTCATGATGATGATGAACCTCATCCTGACCTTCATGATGATGATGCACCTGACCTATTTTTACCAAACCGCCAGAAACAGACAACACAAGCCAATACAAAAGTTGGGTCCCTATTTTGCCAAGTCAAAATGGGGCGTGTTGTGTAACCACACAACAGGAATATTCTTGGGTTATTCTACTCAAAGCAAAGCATACCGATGTTATAACAAGAGATTGAGAAAGATTATAGAAAGTACAAATGTGAAGGTTGATAAAGGCATTGAAAAACTCTCAAGGTTTTATGAATATGAAGAAGATGATCAAAATGATGTTTTTCTCCAAGAAGTTCAAGCCCCTTCTTAAATTCAGATCCAAACTGATCTGAAGAATCCTGAAATACAGGAAGAAGAGATAAGCCTCAATGAACCTGTCCAAGAAATAGAAGTGCAAGAAATTCCTAAAACTCCCAGGTATGTAAGACTGAATCATTCTGAAGACCAGATCATAGGTGATAAAAGCAAAGGTGTTCAAACAAGAAGAAGCATTGCTCAAGATTCAAAAAAGTATTGTCTGATTTCAAAGATTGAACCAAAAATAGTAAATGAAGCATGTAATGATGAAAGCTGGGCCAAAGCAATGGAGGAAGAGTTGATGTAGATTGAGAAAAATCACACTTGGGATCTTGTTCCCAGACCTAGAAACAAAAATGTAATTGGGACCAAATGGGTCTTCCAGAATAAACTGAATGAAGATGGTGAACTTGTCAGAAACAAAGCTAGATTGGTTCGCAAGGGTTACTCTCAAGTAGAAGGAGTTGATTTTGAAGAAACTTTTTCTCTGATGGCAAGAAGTGAAGCAGTTAGATTATTTCTTGCTTTTCCTACCTTCAAGGATTTCAAATTATATCAGAGGGATGTCAAGTTTGCCTTCCTGAATGGTGACTTGGAAGAAGAAGTATACATTGAGTAACCAGATGGATTTCAATTGTCTGATCATGGTGATATGGTCTGCAAGTTGAAGAAATCACTATATGGACTCAAATAAGCCCTAAGGGCCTGGTATGAAAGATTGGATAAACATCTTTTGAAAATTGGTTTCAATAAAGGTATTGCTGACGGTAACTTGTACTTTAAGATTAATAATGAAAATATTTTGATTGTTGAAGTATTTGTTGATGATATCATTTTTGGAGGCAGATATAGTATGTGCAAAACCTTTGTAAATCAAATAAAAAGTGAATTTGAGATGTCTATGTTCGGGGAAATGAATTTCTTCTTGGGTTTGCAAATCACTCAAACAAAGAAAGGAATCTTCATATCACAGACCAAATATGTGAAATAATTGTTGAAGAAATTTGGGATGGAAGATTCAAAACCAATGAACACTCCCATGGAAACCAAATGTAAATTGAGCAAAGATGATGAATCACCTAAGGCTAATTGGAGGACTACTGTATCTTACTCAAACTAGACTTGACATTATGAATGTTGTTAGTCTTGTTGCCAGATTCCAAGATGATCCTAGAGAATCTCATGTCATGGCAATCAAGAGAATTCTTAGACATCTAAAGGGAATAGTTGAGTATGGTTTATGGTATCCGAGGGATCATGATTTCTCTCTTCATGCATATATAGATGTGGATTGGGTAGGAGATGTGGATGACCGAAAGAGTACTAGTGGTGGTGCATTCTTTTTGGGGAAAAGATTGGTTTCTTGGCTGAGCAAGAAACAAGAGACAATATCTCTATCCACTGTAGAAGCAGAATATATTACAGTAGCAGGTAGTTGCACTCAAGTATTGTGGATGAAGTAAATGCTAAGAGACATCAGAGTGGAGTATGAGGAACCTATCACAATCTTCTATGATAATTCAAGTGCAATAAATATATCAAAAATCTAGTGTTGCATTCAAAGACAAAACATATATCCATCAAGTTTTACTTTTTGAGAGAGCAAGTGAATAAGAATGAAGTTAGATTGGAGTTTGTGCCCACCAAGGATCAGATTGCAGAAATTTTTACTAAACCTCTACCTAAGGACTTTTTTGAGTATCTCAGGGAGAAGTTAGGGGTTATTACCCCTCTGGTTCTAAATTAAAGTGCGTTGATGTGCATGAGTTCGGTGGATCTCACAGTCATATCTTGTGGTCTGGATTGATGATAGGAAGGTACTACTTAGGGGGAGCAGTCTATATGATTCAGAAGATTGATGCAAGTATGTGCCCTTACCCATTGATGTCAAAGGGGGAGAGAAGACATGTGAAAAACAAAAAGCGATTGCTTATCAAAGGGGGAGCAGTAAAGGAAGAGAAGACATGTGAATGGTTGTTGTTGATAGGGGGAGCTATGTTAGTCAGTGAGGAGAAGTTCTTATCTTGATGGTTAAAAGAATTTTTCACATCATATGTTGCCATCAATGACAAAGGGGGAGATTGTTGCAAGTATGGGCCTAACTGGTGTTGTCATTGATGTCAACATACTCCTATTGCATTGATGTCAAGGATTAGATGAGCAGTGTGTTGAGGATATTGAGAAAATTAGTCTCAGAGAAGAATAGTGAAGATAGTGAAGTTCTATGAAGCAAAGATCCTAGATAGATGAAGATCAGAGAATGCGTACAAAAGGGCTTGTAGATATGTGTCTAAACATGATCCAGTCAAGATTTGAGAGGTCCACATGAATATTTGAAGAAGTTAGGAAGTCATATGAGTAAAATTAGTTCTGGCAGATGTTTAGAGGTGACAAAGTGACACAAATAGGTCTGGTGAGATCTAGAAATGCAATATCTTGTTCTACAGATTTGGAGTGTTTAGGAAGCCAATGTGAATTGACAACTCAATTGGTTCATGGCCTGGATGTCCACAAACACTTATTCCAATGTGACAGTGATGACATACTATGTTCTTGAGGTTCTAGATGAAGAAGAGAATGATTTCAGTGAGCAAAAGTGGTGTGGATGTTCTTGGTGATTCAGGCAAGCTTGTGGAGGTCTCTAGATTGTGTCCAATTCGTGTTTCTGGTCTGCATTAAAGATTGAGCTCATAATTGAAGATTTACTTCTGGATGATGATGTTCTTCCTAATCTTGGCCAACCAGATGTTTTACACATCTTGTGGATGATCTTGAAGATATTCTACGAAGCATGGCATGTTCCTCTAAGAAGATTGAAGTCCCAGATATGTGTGGCCGACAGTATGGTGAAATGCATGAAGATCTTGTAACAAATCAAGTTGTATTTGTGTATTTTCTTTGTAATATATTAAAGTATGTATTGTGCCGAGTTTGATGATTATCCCAAAGTCGATGTCTTGTATAAATAAGAGTTGTGAAGTCATTTCAAAGCATCCTCAGTGAAGATGAGAATGTGGTAGAGAGGAAAAGAGTGAAAGTCAGAGCAGAAGTATTGAGCTTAAATGGAACTGACTCAAGCATGGTGAAGATGCTAATCTCTAGTTCAATTATGTAATATTTATTTTTCTGTAGACAGTGTGTCTCTTGTAGGCAGTGGGCCTCTTGTGAGCAATGTGCTCGGGCAGTGAGCCTTAATTTGCAAGTGCCATTTTTGTTCCTCATATTCTTTTAACAAAGAATACAATCTTGGGTTAGTCACCCTGTGGTTTTTCCCTTAATTGGGTTTTCCACGTTAAAATCTTGGTGTCATATATGTTAATGTGTTTCTACTCTTGAATTATTGCATTATGCTTCCATGATTGAATTATTATTATGCTGTTGGAGTATAAGAAGGATTTAAGTGTTTAAAGAAAAGAAAGTTTTGAGACAACTGATTCACCCCCCCTCTCAGTTGTTTATCCCAAAACTAACATAGTTGTCATCACTTGTCATAGGAATCTCCAAACTTGGCTCTTACGCATCATAGATTCTGTCCTATAGAATATTGTCTTCCACACAACACAGGATGCTAACACATGGCATATTAGTGCCACCTCAAATGGGGTGTCCAAATCCATGTAGGTTTGACTTGAGCATCCAAGTCACATTCCAAGTAAGATGACATGTCACCTTGCCACCTCAACTAAGTGACCAAACTGAATATGTAAGTAATTACAACATTAAGTAATAAATAAATATACAAATAAATAAATAATGCTAGGAATTTGCAAAGGTTGAGACACCTTAATTCCCAACATTCTCCCACTTGTCGAACACCTTGCAAGAGCCAAAAGAAATGACAAGATTTAACTGCTAGGGTCTAAGAGGCCCATAGACTCCGGACACCATCTAAACTTCTCTATGCCCATTGGTTTCATCAATGCATCTGTAACATTCTTCAAAGTGTCTACTTTCTCCCATATCACCTTCCCATACTCTACGATGTCTCACATAAAATGAAACTAAACATCAATATGATTTGTTCTGGCATGGAAAGTTGGATTCTTTGCTAAGTAAATCGCACTCTGACTGTCACAACAAATAGTAATTTGTCCTACATCAACACCAATATCTGAACACAACCTTTTAAGCCAAATGGCTTCTTTACAAGCATGATTTTCTACCATATACTCAGCTGCTATCATGGACAAGGCAACTACAGGTTGTCACTTATTCATCCAACTAATTGCACCATCGAACATAGTAAACACATAAGCACTGGTGGATCTCCTACTGTCAATGTCACCTGCCCAATCAGAATCCACAAATCCATGAATACATACAAAATGCAAAGGTTCTATAGGATGACCATGATAACATAGGGAATACTTGGAAGTACCCTGCAAATATTTGAACACTCGCTTTATTGCATCACAATGTACCCGTCTAGGATTAGCCATAAACCAACTAAGGACTCCCGCTGCTTGGGCAATGTTTGGTCTTGTACAAACCATAGCATACATCAAGCTGCCAATAGCACTAGCATAAGGTACTCTACTCATATCCTCTATCTCAGAAGGAGACTTTGGACAATCATTAATAGACAACTTTGTTCCCAATAAAATAGGAATAGTCAATGGTCTACAATTTGCCATGCTAAATCTATCCAACACGGTTTGCACATACTTACTCTGGCTTAACCAAATTTTTATGTTTGCTCCATCTCTTCTAATTTTGATTCCCAGAATGTACCTGGCTGCCCCTAATTTTTTCATCTCAAACTATACTGAGACTTCAAATCATAAATCATATTCTTACCATTCCCAATCAGCAACATATCATCAACATATAGTGCAATAATGAGAATACGATCATTGTCAAACTTATAATACACACAATGATCTGATTTCAATCTCAGATATCTAATCGACAACACAAAGGCATCAAATTTCATGTACCACATCCTAGGAGATTGCTTCAAACCATACAAAGACTTTTGTAACTTGCAAACCAAATTTTCTTTACCTCTTTCTATGTAATGCTCTAGTTGTGACATATAAATCTCTTCCTCCAAGTCACAATGAAGGAAAGCTATCTTCACATCCATTTGTTCCACTTCTAGATCTTAAGAAATTGCAAGAGATAACATGAACCGAATAGATGTCATCTTTGCAACGGGAGAGAAAATTTCACCATAATCAATTCCCTCCACTTGTGAGTACCCCTTTGCAACCAATTTGGCTTTATACTTTTCAACATTGCCATCTACCAAATTTCTTCTTGAAAACCCATTTGCATCCAATAGGTTTTTGACCATCAGGTAGAGGCACCAAGTCCCAAATTTTATTCTTTTCCAAAGAATACATCTCATCTTCCATGGCCTCCTTCCAGGAACCTGCATCTTTCATGCCCATAGCCTCTGTCACAGGTCTAGGCTCATCAGCATTAGTAAGCAAAGCAAAAGCACAACTCAAATCAAGCAATGTATAACCAAACCTCTCAGGTTGCTTCCTAATTCATGTGGACCTCCTCAAAGGCTGAGGTGGAGGTTCTACTTCATCTTTTAAACTTTTAGAGCTGCAAGAGCTCTTCTCATCATCAGGTCCAACAGGGTCATTTGGTTCAGTCTTCTCAGGGGTAGAAGGAAGCTGAACCACATCTTCTTTCTATTCTTTCTCTTCTGGTTGTAGAATAGTGGAAGAAGGTGTTAGCTCTTTGAAAATAACACTTCTGCTATACAACACTTTTTTAGACATAGGATCCCAAAGCTTGTATCATTTCACACTGACACCATAGCTAATGAAGATACACTTAACAACCTTGTTTTCCAATTTTGACTATTTATCCCTAGGCACATGTACATATGCCTCACAACCAAAACATGAAGATGTCTAACTAAAGGCTTCTTACCAGACCACACCTCCATAGGTGTCTTACCAACAAGAGCTGATGTAAGAGACCTGTTTACTAGGTAGCAAGCAGTGGCTACAACTTCAGCCCAAAACTTTTGTTTGAGGCTTTCTCCACTAAGCATACTCCTAGCCTTCTCCATCAGTGTCTTGTTCATCCTCTCTACAACTCCATTTTTATGCAGGGTGTATGGAGTTGTCTTATGTCTTTCAGTCCCTTGCTCTTTACAAAACTTATCTAACTCTGCCGAACAAAACTCACCACCATTGTTAGTTCTCAAACACTTAATCTTTTTACTAGTCTAATTTTTAGTAAAAGATTTAAACTCTTTGAACCAACTAAAGACTTCAGATATGCTTCTGAGAAAATAAATCCATGTCCTTCTACTGTAGTCATCTATGAAAGATACAAAATATATAGACTTAGAGATTGAAGGAATATTAACTAGACCAAACACATTAGAATGAATAAGATCCAATACACCAAAAGACTTATGAGAACTTGAGTAAAACTGAACATGGTTTTTCTTTCCATATATACAATGTTCACAAAAGTCAAACTTGAGATTACAGTCATTTAACCCCTCAACAAGGTTTTTATTTTTTAGGGTTCTAGGACCCTTCTCACCAATGTGGCCAAGTCTCTTATGCCATAACATTTTCTTCTTAGCAGGAAGATTAACTTCCAAAGCATGACAACCCTTAGGTATCCAAAATGCACTACCATTAGAATTTGATAAAACAAATCTTTTAGTTGCTGGTTCCAATGGTGGGGATGAAGTGATTACAACTCTTTTCTTCAAGTCAGAAGAACTATTACATTGTGAAATGTATGCCTCCAACTAAAACAGAGTCCTCTTTGAGTACCCTTCAGAAGCACCATAGCTCCTCTAGTCATCTCGCATCCTTCTTTCGAGAAGACAACTTGCACACCTGCATCATTCAATTTACTTACAGAAAGCAGGTTCCGTGCCAAGCCTGGGATGTGCATAAGCCTAGAGATCCCCTTCACTCGTCCATCAGGGAATCAGATTGTGACTCTTCCATGGCCAACTATCTTCATATGAGAATCATCACCCAGGTACACTCTTCAACCATTGAACTCTTCATACTTCGTGAACCAGTCTCGATGTGAGGTCATGTGGAAAGATGCACCAGAATCAATCAACCACACATCATTAGATGCATGGGTGGCTAATGTTGCAATGAAGGCATCACCATCTTCTTGTGACTTGTCAGAATATGAATCTAGGACATTCTTCTTTTTCTTCTTTTTCTCCTCTTTGCATTCCTTTCAGAAATGCCCAATTTTCCCACAATTCCAACATAGTACCTTGGACTTTCCAGGAGATTTGTATCTACCCTTCTCAGCTTTCTTGTCTTTCTTTTTCCCTTTCTCCTTGGGTCTTCCACAAACTGCAAGATCTTCTTTGGCTGACTCAGATGACTTTCTCCGCATCTCTTCAGATAACAATGTAGACACCACATCTTCCATTTTGAAAGTGGATGTGGTACTCCTGATGGCCATAACAAGATGATCCCACAAATCTGGTAAAGAACAAAGTGGGGTCATACACTGATCCTCCTCCTCCATCTTCATACCAATGGATGTCAATTGTGCAACCAACATATTAAAAGCATTCATGTGATCAGCAATAGATCCTCCATCTTCCATCCTTAGAGAATATAGCTTCTTCCATAGGAACAACTTGTTTGCCAGGGATTTAGCCTAATAAACATAACCAAGTTTCTTCCATAGATCGTTTGCAGTTTTCTCTTCATGAACATTTAATAGGAAAGAATTTGCCAGGCAATCTCACAAGACCCTTGGATTTATGATCTTTGAGATCTGAATCATCTTGGGACATTGCTACTAATTTTATACTAGAAATTGCTTCCCATAGGTCTCTATCAACGAGCATGTCTTCTATTTTGAGTTTCCACAACTTGAAATTCCTACCATTAAACTTTTCAACCTCTATTCTTCTAGATGCGCCTTCCATCTCCTTCCTACAACAATATTATAGAATACTCTACACAGAATCCCACTCAATCTAAGATTAGTACAAAAAACCCCTACCCAATACGTAAGACCAAAACTAGTCAGGCTCTGATACCAACTGAAAGGAAGCTAGGTGTGCAGAAATTGCTTCCTAAACTAATCTAATGAGGGGAGAGGTATGCAAATTCTTTACAACCTTTACAATTGTAGCAATATGAAACATATATCAAAGATATTACAGTAGCAAACACAATACAAGAATGTAGATAGAGAGAAGTAGACACAAGATGTACATGGGGAAAACCTTTTCAGGTAAAAAACCCCACACTCTAAAACCTGCACAATGTATTATCTGAAATAGTTATAGTTTACAATACACTGCAAGTTCTTCTAAGAGTCTTTAAATGTTGATTTTGGAGTAATTCTAACAGCATAACAGTGCTTGTAAAAACACTATGCAACTACAACTCCAAACTATGCAATATATAGAGATTACAAGGCAAATATTGGAAGCATCTTGGGATAGGTGCCCACCTTGGCCACACGGCCATTATCCTACATCAAAGGACACTTGTCCTTGCTGTACATACATCCCTTACATCAGTCATACATGGTAGATTTGACTTTCCTAACATAGGAGCATTCCATGCTAAAAATAGACTATGACAGATGCTCTTACACATCTTACAGTTGTTATAGATTTTCCCAACATAACAACCTTAAATGTTGTAAGAGAATCTTTCATACAATTCTAAATATAGTATATTCCTCTTACAACATGTCATAGCCCAAAGATGCCTTTACCTCATGCAAAGATCCTCACCGACACTTGTCATCACTTGTCATAGGAATCTCCAAACTTGGCTCTTACGCGTCATAGATTCTATCATATAGAATATTGTCTTCCACACACCACAAGATGCTGACACATGACATATTAGTGCCACCTCAAATGGGATGCCCAAATCCATGTAGGTTTGACTTGACCATCCAAGTCACATTCCAAGTAAAATGACATGTCACCGTGCCACCTCAACTAAGTGACCAAACTAAATGTGTAAGTAATTACAATATTAGGCAATAAATAAATATACAAATAAATAAATAATGCTAGAATTTGCAAAGGTTGAGACACCTTAATTCCCAACACATCCCCACCAATCAACTTGGTGGTCCACTCATCTATGTTTGTGTTGCCTGAGTGGGTGTCTCCAATCCTTCCAAATCTAAAACCAGAAGCTCCAGGATTTGGGAACATGGGGTTCGTGAACTCTACCTCACTATGGTTCTTCCTATCTTGCATCTTGTTCTATAGTTAGTGGACATGCATATCTCAAACTACATTCTACATATCAATCTTAACAATCAATTTTATCAATATCTCAACTTTTTACAGTTTACGGAACATAACATATGCATGTGCAAACAAGATTTGCCCTAAGTGCATTTACCTTTTACTATGATGCAATAATGACAAGAATAGGGGTTTACTGTTACATACCTATTTTCTGCACTCAAAACCTGATTAAAATATGACTGGATGTGTTATTTCACTATGCAATCACCTTTTACTATTCATTGTTTGTCGTCTACACCATTCCATTTAGGGTTATGATCACTGTAAATTCACTGTAAAATCTCCAGAGCTCTAAAATATTCAATCTCTAAATGCTTTTGTGAGGTTAAAATGATTTAATTTCACCTTTTATGCATCAAAATCATGAATTAGGGTATCATAAATTCTAGTCAACCTTTAGTCAGGGATATTTACTTAGGTATCATAGGAGATTGCTACAAGTGGTAGCTTCTAATTTGAATTTTGAAATCCCAATGACTCTCTTTCGTGACATTTATTGCAAGATCTGGATATGGACATATGTCTAGATATTAAGTAATGTGCTTACTTTTCAAAATGTCCATATGCATATCCATATGATGTCATCAAATCCTTTGGTCAATGTTGACTGATGGCAGATATCGAGATGTTAAGATCCAAAGACATTTGCCTTTGATCTTCAAATGTCAGGACATTAAAATGTCTAGTATGAAAAGTCAAACTTGTGCCATGTGGTACAATTCAATTGGTCCATGAAAGATAGCAATTTTAGTTTGTAGGAGATAGAGATATGGATATTAAGAAATATCTAGACATTAGAATTCATGAAATATCCCTAAGTCTAAAATGTCCTGATGACATCAGCCTTTTAGAGTGACTCTTTAAGTATTATGAGAAGTGATGTCATCATGATATCCGGGGAGGTTTGGACATTAGTGAATGTCTGGATATTAAGATTTGTGAAATATCCTATGCCCTCAATGTGCAGATGATGTCATCATTGTTCGATAATTCTTTGAGATAAACTTGGATGATATCATTTGGATATTTGGAAATTCTGGATGTTGAGTTTGTATACAAAATGTCCACAGTCAAATGTCCATTTGAAAAGTCAAATAGGACACATCATCAGGATGTTAAAGGAGTCTGGACATCAACAAATGTCTGGATTTTAAAGAAGGTTGACATATTAAAACAGATATGGATATTAAAAGATGTCTGGACATTGTGTAAATATACAGATATTGAGATCGAATATCCATGCCTGTGAATATCCACACACTATGATGGTTTCATTACATAATGGGATAAAATTTGATGTGTGTACATTTGTGAGAGTTGAGATATTGCTTTTTACTTAGCAATTTTCCTTGGTTGGGACATTTGGAAATGTCCAGATATTGAGACAATGTGAACATCCCTATGACCAGTTGACCAAACTTTTATCATGAATAACTTCTTGAATTTAAGGAATTTCTACATGATGCAAAAGGGAAACCTGCTTAGAATTTCATTCTCTTTCATTTGGCAGGCTTCATGAGGGGAAATTTAAACTTTGAAATTTTGATTCACAATTCAAGGATCTGGATATGCTTAAGGCATGGCCTAGACATATATCTAATGGTGCTTTTACCATACTACCCAAAGAAAAGGAAAGACAAACAAGACAAGCAAAGAAATAAAAGGTTGGGTCCCTATTTTGCTGGGGCAAAATGGGGTGTGTTGTGTAGCCACACAACAGAAGCTAGTATAAACCTAATTTGTTTTAATGAATTTCTTTGTTTTCCATGAGTATCTCCCAATCCTTACAAGGATGACGAAGGAGGAATCTTGGCATAGAGTCCCTTATCTTTTGATCTAGGAAGTTCATCTAATGCAGGTTGTTCTTTGCTTGTTGTTTGTTGAATAGAAGTTCCGACCACTCTAGATAGTACTTTTGCTTTGTATCATCTATATCCCAAGAAAATTTGATCTCTCAGTGGATTAGGTTCTATAGTAGATCATGGCCAAAAGTAATCAGGAGTAAAGTTCTTATGAGTAACCATGGGTTGCCATGTATTATGATGAATAGTGTGCACTTATCCATGTAAAGGAAATTTTATACATTTGTGAATTGTTTTTGGTATTATAAGGCGGCAAACTAGGGGCCGATCCCATATTACAAAATAGAACCCAAGAAGGGCAGAAAAGGCTCAGAAAATAAAAAGAGCCAAAAAAACCACCAACAACTTACATACGACCGATAGACAACAAAAAGTTACTAACAGTAAAAAGCTAGCAAACAGGAAGCAAAGAAAAACTAGGAAGAGATGTCCTCCTCTCCCTTCAAAAGAAACTCTAGCATTTTGTTTAGTTCTTTAATCCTATCATTATCAGCTCCATGAATGAGAGCCTCCTGCTCCCGAAGAAGAGAGAGATTATCCATAGCAGTCTTACATAACATGTTAGAAATGAAATTACCAAGAGAAGAGACCTTATGTTCAAGGAACTCCACCCATTCCTTAATTTGAGACAGATGATCAGTATCATTAATTTCCTCAATATTGTCTACTTCCCTACCATCTTGAGTAGTATTATCAAGATCAACAGGAACAGAAGTGGGAACAGAGTAGATATCTTTCCCAATGTCCTCATCAATATCAATCATTTTCACCTAGGTAGTAATATCACCAACATCCACACAGTCACCAATGGGTATAGGATTATGAACCCCAACATTAACCTCAGTTTCAAAGACCTCCATAGGAATGCCCTACCCATCAATTTCTTCTTCACCACCAGAATCTTCAATAGCAATTTCATGAACAACAGTCTTGGGATCTTCCTCCTCATGGGTAGAGGCTTCCAAATTACTTTCAGAATAGTCAATCAGTTTCAGTTTGGGAGCCTATTTGCTAGAAATTCTACCTAACCACCTAATGACAACAAATTTACCCTCCATTTTAGCTTTTTTGAGGTTCCTTAAGGGTCCCTTCCCACCCTGACTTTGTTTAATCAGGGTCCCAGAAACCCCAGTATCATCCTTCAAAAGGTTAGCCTCAGTGTCCACATTTGAGAGACGTCTTTTAGTTTTCAATTTAAATCTGGAGGAAGGGTTTTGAACACTCCTGGTCGAAGACTTAGAAATGCCAGAGCAAGGATCACCAATAGGGAGTTTACTAGGAGTAGCAAGACTCAATTTCACAGAGGCAGGGGTATCCTAACTAGAGGGCTAAAGAGAAGGAGGAGACAAGGCTAAGTGAAAATGGTATAAACGATGAATGAGCCCTTGGTGTAAAGGAATAGGCTTTTCATTAGGTTTCTTCAGCAAAGTCTTTTTAACATGTTGCATAGAGTGTTCAAGAGAAGAAAGCAAGTAGAAAGGGAAACTAATTGTGGCATTCCTTCTAAAATGATTCAATAAAGTGAGATGGTAGTGATAGAACTTGGTGAAATAGTCCTCAAGGGTGAAATACTTCATCACCATAAAACACATGTCAGCCCACAGTTCAGGAAGACAAGCTCTTTCAAAACCACCTTGGTAAGGCACCAACTCCTCTCCTTCACCAAGAAATAATTTCTGGGTTTGAACATCCGAAACCCTAGACTTTTTTGCATCTTCGTTCCCTTAGGAGAGAGACCCGTGGCCATAGCAATGTCATTCTCAAAGACCACAAAGATGACATTCACAATTTGCACCTTGCGGTTATCCTAAGACTGAGCAAATTGAATAGATAGATTTTCATCATGTCCATTCAAACATTCAAGGAAAGGGGTGACTCCTCCTTCCTTATAGTAATGCCAGACTAAGGCATTCTCTCTAAATTCTCCGTAGTTGTTGGGTTTAGTTTGAATCCTGTCACCACCCATGATAAAAAAAACTAGTGAAGCTGAATGAGCCTGGGAAAGGAGTAGATAGAATTGTAATTCAAGAAACTTCTATCAAAACTGTGAGAAAATCGAGAGACTTTGAACACAGTGTAATGAGTAGAAACGACAATAAAGAAGACACGATCAGAATTAGGGCAATCATTAAAACGATAACCTGAGGTCCTGATATAATCTTTCCAAATTAATCAGCTATCTTTCACACGCATGCCAGACTATCTAGGCTCACTCCCATCATTATTAGAGTTTCTAATCAGCATGCCCTAAATTAAAGAACTGACCACGTAGGTAAGCTAGGTGAAATGATGAGTAATCATCATATGAGCATTTATTCTTTTTGTATGATATCCCAAATCTGACGTGGGATATTATGAAGTTTGCCCCAACATCGCCAGTTTTGAAATTGCTAGCCTAAATTAGCCAGGCCGTCAGTAACAGTGTTGCCCTTCCTATAAATGTGAGAGAAAGAAATGACAGGAATCGCCTGAGAGAGAGATTGAATATCAAGCACTATATCCTTAAGTTTCCATCCACACTCTGAAACTTTAGAAACAACCTCAATGATAATTTTTGAATCACCCTGAACATGAAGTTGATGGATGCCAAGAGAAATGGCCAACTTAAGACCCCATAAAAGAGCAGAAGCTTCAGCAAAATTATTAGTTTGGTTGCCAATTCCTCCAGCATAAGCAGCAATAAGAGCTCCTTTGTCATTCCTTATAACTCCTCCAACACTAGCCTTACCGTTAGACTTAGCAGCTCCATTAAAATTTAATTTGGACCAACCTTTATCAGGGGGAGTCCAAATGGTGTTAAGTCTTTTAATGCATTTAAAATCATCAAAAACAAGAATTTGATTCCCAATCCCCCAATTAGAAGCCACAAGGACTTCATGGTGAGTAAGAGGTTTATCAGCAATTTTGATGTTTGAATTTGACACATTTTCCAAGAGAGCCTTAGAAAAAGAATTGAAAACCTGTGAAGAATTTCTGACAGTTTCTCTAAAAATTCTATTATTTCTTTCTTTCCAGAGGAAGCAAGCAATGAAAGGAAGGGTTTGAGTCCATAATTCAACTAACCAAGGATGGATTAGAGGAGGGATCCAATTAAGAATGAGATCTTTTATTTCTTTGTTGCAGACCCATTGTAACCCAAAATTCAAAAAGACTTTACTCCATATCTCAGTTGTAAATTCACAATACAAAATAAGATGGGAGATAGATTCTTCCTCTTTCAAACACAAAACACATTTGTTAACTAGTTGCATACCCCTGCGTTAAATATTGTCATGTGTCAGAATTTTATTATGAGCAGTAGTCCACCAGAAAAAGTTAACCTTAGGAAGGAGTTTACAATTCCAGACCTTCCTCCAGACATCATCTTTGGGTTCCTTGATCAGCAAATGGTATGCAGATTTAACTAAAAAAAAACCCCTTCCTGTTAGCAAACCCAAAAAATTGATCACTTCTAGGGAAAGGAGGAATCTTGGTATTTAGAAGAATTTGTTGTATTTTATTAGCCCTGTGGAGGAGACTCAGATTATTATTACAACATTCTAGAAGATTTTTCCAAATTCTAACACCATGATCTTGATGAATGTAGTGACTAACTTTGTTGCTAAAAGATTGTTTAGCAAGGACAATAATAGCTTCATTACCCATCTATTTAGAAAGAGGCCCATCAACCAACCAAGGATCTTCCCAAAAATTTATAGGCAATCCATCACCAAGTTTCCATTTAATACCCTTGTTAACAAGACTTCTGACTTTTATAATTTTATTCCAAATAATAGATCCTTGAGGAATGCCCTCTTGATTAAGGAAAGAGTATCTGTCAGTATCCCTTAAGTACTTGGCCTTAATAATAATACCCCAGTCCGTATCTCTGTTTAAGAAGTTCCAAACAATCTTTGACAATAGAGCCTTATTCATATTGTGAATTATTCTAATGTTAAGCCCACCATGAGACTTAGGTAGGCAAACCTTATCCCATTTAACCAAAGAAATTCTCCTTTTTTCTTCTGTTCCCATCCATAAGAAAGTTCTCTAAATTTGCTCCAATTTATCAGCCAAATATCTGGGCATTTTAAATAGAGATAAAAAGTAGGTAGGAATGCCCTGGAGAGAGGGCCTTAGAAGCTACAATTTTCCTGCATTACTTAGGAGTTTTCCTTTCCAACCCAATAATTTCTTTTGAGTTCTCTCAAGGATATTATGCAAAAAACCTAGAGAGACTTCCTTGGTAGTCAAAGGGAGACCAAGATACATTTTTGAATTGTTGAGGGGACAGCTTTCGTGGCCTTTAGCCATGGATGGCCTAATTTTATGTAGAAGAGGTTGGATGTAGGGATGACATCAAATAATTGTTCCATGGCTTTCTCAAATATCGTAACCAATAAAGACATATTCCCATAGGTAGGAATAAAAGCTCCATTATGTGTCTTAATCATTATGTCCATAGGTTCATAAGAATCTTGTATCAAATTATGTGAATAAAGGAACTCTTCCATTGCCACATTAGTTATACAATTAGAATCTATAAGTGTTCCATGTATAGGAGTCTCCATCACCTTCATTGTGATGCAAAGAGGTCCTTCAATGTCTCCAATTGTTCTATCATGAAGTGTGAATACTATTTCAGGTTTAGGGATCTTTCTTTTCATATAAGGTTTAGGAGTGAACCTAGCATTATTGTTGCGATAAGAAGCCATGCATGTGAGACTATTTCACCCTTTAAACACTTGTTTGAGGGAAACATGTACTAAAAGACATATAGGGTCCATAGCAAACAAAGTGCGTAGAATGAAATAATGTAACATAACAAGGCAATATGAGTGATTTGTAAGTTTATTTAGAGAAAGTGTATACAACCTTTAGCATTGAAATACATAATGTGTAATGCAAATTTTCAAGCAAGAGTGTGAAATGATTCCAAATTTTTAAATGATAGATAAAAATATGTTTGAAAATGAATGCAAGATTTTAAATCAATGATATTAATGACAAATGCAATGAAACAAAGTAAAACTATGCTTGTTTATGCACCTAAAAGGCTCAAATTTTTAAGTTTTTCCAATGCACATGTTCTAAATTAGATGCAAATGTAAATGCAAAAAATACACAATGTAACAATACTATAGTCCAAAATCAAATTTGAAAGAGAGTTCAGAGGAGTAGTAAAATTTGAAACAATATTTTAACCACAAACCCTAGCTTTTGCAAAGACTAGGTTATATGGAAAATGCACAATTTCAAGCAAACCCTAACAAATAATGTGTGAAAATGCAAGGTAAATGATTATGTAATGATGTAATACTACAATTTATATCAGATCCAATGTAAATATTAGAGATTTAAATGATTTAGATGAAATGCAATGAAAATAGTGTAAACTATGTCTAAATGCAAGCCTGGGATGCTTGATTTTTTCAAAATTTTCAATTTTTTGTAAGATTTTCAAATATATAATGATGAAAATGAAATGTATGAATGAAAATCTAATGTACAACACTCAATAAGTTGCAAATTTAGCAAAAACATGGGTTCACCAAAATGTAATGGATGAAAAGAGGGTTAAAGGGGTTGATTGATAGTTTGATTAGGTCCTCCTTTCACTCAATACATTCAAGGACATTTAACCAAGTTGAATCACAAATTTTGCAAGAGGTCTCAACTATCAGGTTGGCTGTCACTTGGAATGATATGGAAATTTGGAATTTGTTGATTAATTTGTTAACTTTTAGCGTGATTAAGCATAATACCCTAATTATGCAAAATTGTAAGCAAACAAACGAAACTCAACAAATGCTTCTACATAAAGACACTAAATACAGATTAGATACATACTAGATTTTGGATTTTGGAATGTGGAAGAGTTGGGGTCAAAAGAGCAAGCACCCAAGCCCAAGGTGGTACTTTTTTTGAGGGCTTCGGGATGAAATCTGCTATAGACTACAACCTGCTCCAAGATTTCTGGCACTGTAAAACTAGAGGTCAAAAGAGTGGCTGCCCTTGACCTTTTAGGGTTATTTCTAGCCTTTTTATTTAGATCCAGAATCCTTCTTCTTTGCAATGGTCCTCTGTAACTCCACTCCACAAGATCTAATACCTATCATCTACAATCACAAGAGAGGGGTTGGGGGTTGTCGTGTTTAGGAGCTTGCCTCGGTCAAGCCCCGGAATGGCATTCAAGCCTTCCAATACCATTGTTAGAGAGTACGTGTCCTTGCAGGACAGAGGAAAAAGCAATGATAAAATAGATAGATTGAATCACAAATAGATATCACCTTAGAGGTGTAGCTCTCAAGGAGATGAAGATCTTTCACGCCATGAGAAGATGAAGCCAAATCTGTAATAACAAACACAACAACAACACAATTCTTCTATACAACACAATGAATGCCTTGAATTATGCTCTATTTGAGTTTTTCCCAAACTGGATGCTTCCCAGTTATCCCTACAAGGTAGCCATCATTGATTAACAAGATTTCTGGGCCAGGGGCCAACTGTACAGGAGATAGACTCTATAGATATCTCCTCTTCTTCTTTAGGCTCTGCAGAACCAAAGGGGGTATTCCCTATTCAACATCCATGAAATGCATGTATGAACTTGTTGGGATGTTGATACAAAGTAGATAAATCCTCTCCTATGCAGACCAAAACTACGGGATAAGTGCAAAGGGGCTAGCTTTGGGCCTATGTTCAGTTGTGAGACAGAGGATTTTGATCCTAAAACTACTTCTAATATCCTAAAGGTTTGTATTTGAAGTTTGGATTTGCATTTTGTATTTGGATGCAAGACTGGGACCTTGGGTTGTAACCTCAATACAAGACCATACTGGTGCCTATCCTGGGCTCGGAGTTAATAGACATACATATGTGAGTGATTACCATAAACTTGAATCAATAACTAGGTTTCAAGGGGATTTTACAGTGTCTGCCTTACAGATACTTCCCAGGATTGAGTATTTAGTCATTCATACTTAGTAATATCCCTGTTGCAACATACCTTTCGCAATGCTTAACCTAAAACATTCAATTTGTTCCTTGAACAAAGGTAAGAGATTAAACAATCAACACAAAAAATTTATATTCCTGAATCCCAAATAACCCTTAGCTATTTAGATTCAAAAGAAAAGATACCCACAACTTGGAGACAAATAACTAAACACATGTAGCAAATACATTTTTCATATAAAACAACATGAAACCAACAAAATTATGCATAAAACATACAACATATGATTCATAAACTCACAGAACACCAAAACAGAGCCACCAACAAGACTGTATCTTATTACTCCACCAAAATTTGTCCAGTTTTCAACAACCTAAATGAGTAACATAGTTTGCATTTTATAGCAAGACTATGTACTTAGCAATAATTACATGGCATTTCAAAATTTTACCAGATACACCGTACCATTAGAATGGTGCCCAAAAAAATCAATGCAGTAGAGAGACAAAGAGGAAAGAGCAGGTGAACTTGGGATGTGAGCCGCTGACTAAAGGTTTTCATCATTAATCAGGTAGTTAGCCCATCAAATCCATCGACCCATACCTCTATGAACCTACCATTAATAGCATACCAACTGACGGCCTTCTGAAAAGTAGCAGTTGTGTGCTTCTAAAATTTTTCCCCCTGAAAATAGCTATAGACACAAAGCAAATCCATTGCTGAAACTTTGAAACTGAGTCGTCGATCTCCCTTCCCGTTGCCAAAATCCATGGCATCAAAACATGCTGAAAATCATTCACTAGTTGGAACGTGCCATGTAGGCACCCTATGCTTCCATCGCTAACTTTTCTGCCATCTATTTCGCCTTATGAGTCATTGCATATGCATTTGTATATAAGATTGTATATACATACAATCACAAATATACAAGGCGGAGCCCAAATTTTATAAAGCACATTGAAATTTTATTCGGGCATAGGCATTGTATGTTTTACCCTTGTATCTTGGCCTTGTATATTGCACACATACAATGCAATATACTTACAATACGGATTCCAAATCATTTTATCAATCGGATTGGAAAATTTTGAAATCTGGGCCTTGCATCTTCATTCTTTTGTATATCAGCATATACAATGCCATATACATGCAAGCCGCGGACCCCAACTTTGAATTTGCCAAATTTAACTTTTAAATCAGGTTCGGCTTGTACATCTCTCCTTTGTATGTTCACCTTGTATATCGCATATGCAATGCAAACATACATT
Source organism: Cunninghamia lanceolata (assembly GCA_027924645.1). Taxonomy (NCBI): domain Eukaryota; kingdom Viridiplantae; phylum Streptophyta; class Pinopsida; order Cupressales; family Cupressaceae; genus Cunninghamia; species Cunninghamia lanceolata. Next base: position 11,195,137 of record BSBN01001652.1, read on the forward strand.
CATTTGGACTCCTGCCTTTATCAACTACATTGCATGCCTTTTGGGTCTGGCCAATGTATCTCAGGAATGTATATCACACTTGCATATTTTGATATACATTTTGCTTTGAATGTCGAACATATACAAACCCTTTTGTATGCCTGCTAGCCCCACCTCTTGCATATCAGTCCTTTGCATATTTCCATTGTATATGCATCAGCCATCGGGCAAACTTTGGAGTTAGCTACCGATACATCCTGTCTTGCCGATGACCCTCTGGCACTATAGCGAATGCATGTCAGCCCTTTTGTATCTAGCCGTTGCATGTTTAAACATACAACACAATATACATGCAAGAAAAAACATACAAGCAGGGAATATTCCCAGAATCTGTGATAGATTCCTCATTGCATACACAAACCCGATATGCATTCAAAATACATACAATTAATTTTTTCACCTTTTTGAAGGTCAATTGAACATTTTTTGTCCGCCAATGTACATTTGGACTTGTACATACAAAGACACATACATTCGATAGAAATCACCGCTGCATATAGTGATTTTAAACTTAGCATTTTTTTCTTAAGTGTGACAAGAAAAAATGGTAAAGAAATGCATAAGGGCCAGTCAACCAATGAGCGCTAAGGCATGAAAATACAACTTCAACAACCAGGAACCCACCACAGGAGGTCAATAACAACACAGAAGATACAATGTAGAAGGTTGAGGGAAAAATAAAATCTAAGGCATTGAGAGTTTGAGGGAATATAACATAAGCTTGCAGGCCTGACTCAAAACCCTAACCCTAGGTGGGCACCACCATTGGCTCTGACTGGGGATGTGCAGGCACAAGGCTACAGCGAGAACCAAACCACTCTGGGATAGACCAAACAAAACACAAAACACAAAACACCACTAACTATACAAGGCATGTACAGACTATTTACAACTAATTTACAATGTGCACACAAGCTATTCATTTATGAAACGTAGGGCTTTAGGAACTGACCATGCACAGGTAATTCCAGTAGTTCACCATTTAGGGCCTAAAGAAAGTAGGAATCTTCTCCATGAGTATTGTTGATTTGATATGGGCCCATCCATAAGGGCTCAAATTTACCATGTTTTCCCTTCTCCTGGTTCTTTGCATTTCAAACAAGGACCAAATCACTTATCTGAAACTTCCTTTGTGTAGCTCTTTTATCAAACAAATATTTTACCTTTTGCTGTTTCTTGATGTTTGTCTTCTATGCCTCTCTTCTAATTTCATCCAGTGCAACCAGTTGATTTATCCTCTCATTCATTGATTCCTCAATCTCTTCCTCATTTTCTTGTATGAATCTATAAACTGGCAAGAGATTATTCACAGGTAACTTGGCTGCTAAACCATATACTAGCTCAAAAGGTGACCTTCCAATTGCTTTCTTCACTGTTATCCGGTTAGCCCATAGTGCCATCTTCAACTTTGAATCCCAAGCCCTTTTGTTCTTATCTACCATCCTTTTAATGATTTTCATGAGGCTTTTGTTACTTGACTCTGCTTGACCATTTCCCTGTGGATGATATGGTGATGCATATGACAAATCAATTCCATAATTGTTGCAAAAATCAACAAACTCACCAGATCTAAAGCACATGGCATTATCTGTGACCACTTTGACTGGCACTCCAAATTTGGTAATAATGTGTTTCAAAATGAAATCCATCACCACTTTGCTTGTAGATTTCTTAGTTGGAATGGCTTCAATCCATTTGGTAAAATAGTCAGTAGCAACCAAAATCCAACTATGTCCTCCACTTGATTTTTCTAAAATTTCCCCCATGAAGTCAATTCCCCATTGTTGGGATGGAGCCTCCATAGTTACATTTCTAAGGGGTAATGTACCTTCAAACTTCAATTTTCCTGAGAAACTTTGACAGGGATCGCATTTTCCTACCATCTTTTGTGCATCTGAGAAAAGGGTAGGTCACCAATAGCCTGCTCTAAGAATTTTGTGAGTTGTCTTAGAAGTGTAGTGTCCTCCACACATTCCTTTGTGCATGTCATTTAAAATACCAGTAGCTTGATTTTCATCCACACATTTATGTAGTACACCATCAAGATTCTTCCAATACAACTCTCCTTGAAGAATTATGTATTTGATTGCATGTAGCTTCCAGGTCCTTTTCTGATTATCACTAAGATTGGAAGGACAATTCAAATTCTACAAATAATACACAATGTCCTTGTACCATCTAGATTTTGACATGTTAACTATCTCATCCTGGACTATATTTACTTAGCATGCCTCCAAATTTGACCGTGTCATCATCTTAGCCAAAGCTTGTTGTCTTACTAATTTTGTGATTTGTATCTCAATGTTGAACTCTTGTAACTTGTTTAGCCACCTGCATCTTCTTCATGTCACTTCTTGCTGAGTGAAAATATCTTTAACTGTTGCATGGGGCACATATGCAACTATCTGAGATCCTATTAAATATGGCCTGAAGCTTTTGACTGCTCTAACCAATGCATATGCCTGCTTCTCCATGATATCATATTTTAACTCAGCTGCCTGCAATGACATGCTAAAGAAAGCAATAGGTTGCTCAAAACCCTCTTCATTTTTCTGTAATAAACATGAAGCAACAGTATGAAAAGAAGCAAATGAGAACAACTAGAGTGGTTTAGAAAAATCAGGAGATTTCAACACAAGAGCCATCTTTATAGCTTCTTTGATGTTCTGAAATGATTTAATTGCTTCACTTCCCCATTTGACAATTTCACCCTTCTTCAACATTTTAGAAATATCTTTTGTAGTCTCTACAAAGTTAGGAACAAATCTTCTAACAAAATTAATCTACCCAAAGAAAGACTAAATGCCTTTCACAGTTTTAGGAATTTGAATCCTGTCAATTGCAGCAACCCTTTCAGGATCAATCCTAACTCCATCCTTGGAAACAATGTGTCCCAATAGTCTCCTTCCACTACCCCAAAAGTACATTTCTTTGGGTTAAGTGAAATGCCATATTCCAATGCTCTAATAAAAATCTATTCTAGATGCATGCAATGTTGCTCCTCCTTTTTTGAATAGGCAGTTAAATCATCCTGATATACAGCTAGAATTGAATCAATCAATCCTGCAAAAGCAACATCCATATGTTGATAACTGAGAGGGGGGTGAATCAGTTATCTAAATTACTTCCACTTTCTATTCTTTAACAATTAGTGCAGCATCAAATCATATAAGTAAACATAACTATGAAAGTAGAAATAACATCAATACACATAACACAATGATTTTGACATGGAAAACCCTGTTAAGGGAAAAACCACGGGGTGAGTAACCCAAGATTGTATTCTCTGTTAAAAGAATAAGATTGTACAAAATGGCACTTGCCAATTAGGGCTCACAACCTGAGCACACTGCTCACAAGAGGTTCACTGCCTATAAGGTACAACAAAGTAACAAGATACTTGAATTGATGAGAAACATCCACATATGCTGAGGTTCAGTTCCGGTTAGGCTCAATACACTGATCTACTGCACTTCATTCTTCCTCTTCTTTGATGCTGCTATCTTGTCACATATCGGACCTGTATTACTGCTTCCACAGTGCTCTCTATTTTTCTTTGCACAGCACAACACACCACACACATCTTCACATCCAAATCCATCTAGTATATATATCTGTACTAATGATTTCAACACCTTTCTAGTCGACATCCAGAATAGTCAATATTTTCCCAAACTCTAATCTGTCAGCTGAATCCTTGCTTATCAAGTGATGCGTATCAAGGAGATGCTTATAGAAGTCATCAATCATGTTGGCCAATCATGAATGATCCCTTAAGAAACTTTATTACCATCAATATCTCATCCGGATTAAGGTCTAAAGTTCTGCCGGTCAGTTCTTACTTAGTCTACTCTGCCAAACAGGAACCCAACACTTAGGTGTTCATATCTTTTCATGCTTACATCACCAGAGGCTCAATCTATAAAATATATTAGTCAAGGTACACCTCCTGACTTCCCCAAGTCCACACTTTACTAAGATACTTCCTTTGAGAGATCTGGACCTAATTGTCAGACCTTGCTGCATGCTCTGTTGTTGGTCACCGGACCAAAATACTCTTCAATCTGTCTTTCGGTATAGGCACACCATGTCCTGCGGATGTGTGGGATGGACTTTGTTGCCATTAATGACAACACTCATGAAGTCACATAGTGTCTCTTGCCAACAATCTCCCCCTTTGGCATTGATGGCAACACTTAGTGAGAAATGACTAAGTGTCACACTGTACTCCCCCTTGGCTGATGCTCTGTTCTACTGTACACTTTTCCAGAGCTCCCCCTTAGCTATATTCCACATTTTTCACTGCTCCTCACTCCCCCTTTGACATCAATGGAAAAGAGTAGGATCCGTACACCACAATTTCTAAAAAAAAATCCAACTATACTTAGCCGCATAAGTATATATACATGCTATACTTACATATACTAAAGTATATCAGCAAAGGTGGTCTTCAACTATACCACTTATGTCGCCCAACTCTTCTTCATCCTGTCCAAAATTGAGATGTGACCACTCAATAGGAATGCAAAAGCTTCTTCCTTCTTTAGATCTGTCAGATCATTGGTCTGGGCTATGGTCTGAGCATCAGTTAGAGCCTCATGCATGGCCTCTAACTTAGGGATAATTATCCCTCTAAGTTCACTCAACCTACTTATTGTATTTTTCTTCTTCTTCTCAAGATTATTTATTTCATTTATGAATACAATAGTCTGACACTCTTGATTTACTATAGAAGAAGAGAGAGGATCAAAACTTTAAGAAAAACTTGTCAGTTTATCCTCTTGCCCTTTTACTTTCTTCTCAATATCCTTGGTCACTTTAGGCCAGGATAAACAAAATTTATATATATCTCTACCATCTTTAAGAGCATTTTCTAAGCTCTTTATTCCTATATCCATAACTCTCCTATCATTTGTTATTAGACCTTGTACTTCAGATAATCTCTTTCCAAAAAACTCCTTCCAGACCTTTTCTTCTGCTGACTTCTCTAAGGAATCAAAATGTGTATGAACAGAATTTATAAGAGACTTTATATTACCAGATGTGGAGGCCAAAGGATCCTTTTGGAAGGATGGCATGATCTTCTCCAATACACCAGATGCAGTTTCTATGAGCTCATAGTCTTCCATGTAAGACTTCAGAAGTTTTTCTTTTGCCTTTGCTTGAGTAAAGGATGCTAACTTCATGGTTTGAACTGGGGAGAGAGAATCAAAATTGAATGGTCCTTGAAGTAGTTCCGGTTCATCAAATTCCATCATCTCTTTGGTCAAGAAATCTTTGATAGTTTTTGCAGTGTCTCTTGCTAGAGACAGAGTCTTCTTCCCTTCTACAGTTTCAGAACTGTCTCTTGGGGTCTTCTCTATTTGGTCTTTTTCCCTTTCCTTTTCTTCTTTTTCTTGACTGATTTTCTCTTCTATTTTTTCTTTTCCTCTAGATCTAGAGTCTGCTGGGGAAACTGGAGGAGAGATGATTGCTTCTTTAAGGACTTCCTCTTCTAGAGCAGAGAAATCTAGATCCTTAGTTTTCTCTTCACTTGTCTTCTTTGCCTCTTTTGCCACTGTCTCAGTAGATTCTCCTTTGTCATCCATGGTAGAGGGTTCATCACCTAAGTCCTCTATAATAGGAAGATTGAATCTTTTAAAGGCATTCCAGAGGATATCTTCTGTTTCCTTTGCCACTTTGTCAGTTTCTCCAAGCATAAGTTGATTCATTCTAGCCTTGCTCTGGAACTCATCCTTGTAGTCCTTGAAGATAATGTTCATTTGTTTAGGGGTAATGGACAGATAGAGCTGAATAGCAATCTACTCCTGGATTTCTAGATCTTTTGCTTGGGCATTGTTCTTCCTTATTTCAAGTTCCTTTTCTAATCTTTTGGGAATCAGAGATATAATCTCAATGAATGCTTTGTTGTAGATGTTTAGATACCTAACTGTGGCATCTTGCAATATCTTCTAATCAATTTCATTATATTCATCATAAAATTCAACCATTGGTTGTAAGTTCCCATCCATAGTAATTGATTTGATGATATCATCAATGCAGAGAGTAGGTTTTTCAACAAATTCCTCTGCCTTCTCTTCTTTGCCTTGATAGGTAGAGGGTTCACCGGTTGTTTTCTTCTTCTTCTTCATTTTCTTTACTTCCTCATCTATCTTTGTCTCTTCATCATCCTTGAGGCTTGTGTATGATCTTGTAGCCTTTGTCTTTATTCTCTTTTCTCCTTTACTAGATGATTTTGCTTCTGGTTTTGATGCCTTTGAGCTCTTAGTAGTGGCAAGTGTAGAGCTCTTAGAGGATCTAGTCAGGGAGTGGGCTTCTACTGAAGCACTTTCTTTTTCTGCTTCTTCCTTTTCTTTCTCTGCCCTTTCCATCTTCTCTCTATTTGCATCAAGTGCCTCCTTTGAAATTCCATGCCTCTTGGCAAATTCTTCTACTTCCCTCCTCACTTTTCTTCTCATTTCTAGTTGTCTTAGCTCTACATGAATCTTCACACTCAATTCTTCAAAGGTTCCAAACCTTTCTGCCTTAAGGTCCTTGGGCTGACTTAGCAGGTGTTGAATATGTAGCTCTAGAATTTTCTCATCAACTTCATACCCCATTGGCATGATCCAGACTATCCTTGGCTCCACTACCTCTATTAGGCATTGATTAGTGTCTACCATAAATCATACTGTATCTTTATACTTTTCAACTAGAGATTGGGGGATTCTCTCTCTTGCTTGCATCATACTCTAAAAGTTCTTGAAATAGCCCCATAGTGTTGTATTATGTGCCTTGGCATCACCTATTCCATGCAACTAATCTTTGATTTGTATGGCAACAGGTCTATCATTTTGCCATATCCAGCCATTAGCTCTGGGTAGCTCATTCATAAAGTAAAAGAATAGACACAATATCAGACTACCATATTTGAATGAGTTTTTCTTGTCCTTCTTGATCCTTTGTAAGTTTTCTAATAGTTGGCTCAGGAGAAGTTCACAGAGATCATAGTCAGCATTTTTCCTTAGCATTTCATAAGCAGTATACATAGCCATTTTGGATACTGAGTTCTCCCTACTAGAGTGATATATCTTATAGCCAATTATCATAGATGCAAACTTGATATCTGGATCAGTGATATCTTCTATAGTCATTGCTCTCTTGTCAAATTTTGATCCGATTGCCTCACTCACTGTTTGATTCTTGACAGATTTGAGAGTAGGTATCCCACCAGATGAGTGCAATCTGGTAACTTCCCTAATGGCATCCTTGGTTATCTTAAATGGCCTATTCAACCACATGAAGTTGTCATGCACTCTACTCAAAACATACCGAACCCATTCATCTTCTACAAAATAGGGGAAATGGATGCAATGTCCAAAATGTTTGTCCCAGATAGCCTTATATTGAGGTTTGAGTTCAAATGAATCATCTATTAATTGCTTGTGGTAGATATCCACCAGCTTGGATTCCCCAAATTCTTCAATGTTTGCATGAATGTATGCCCTAATATCTTCAACATGCAAAACCCCATGCAAAATGCTAGAAAAAGCGCCTAAGGGATCCACTTCTACAGATTTGTAGGGATGTTTCTTAAATTTAGGGTGTGGCCTATCAGTAATCTTCACAACATTCAGAGTAGCCATCTTAAAGATTCAGAGAGAGTTTTCAAGATAAAAAAATACTTCTTTACGCTTCAAGGGTTCATGATATGAGCCAGATCGAGTTGCTTGGATGAATCAACTTCTGCGGTTGATCTTTGAGAGGTTTGAGATAACTTGTTGCAAAGCTCCTTCTCCCTTCCTTTTGAATGCCAATGTACAAATGATGAACCAAAAAACCTTTTATTTCTGCACAAACCCTGATTCTGTTTTGCAATAAATGCACAACCTTATTTATTCCAGTTGCCTTGTTTTCCTTGTTCTGAGAGAGATCTTTCCGGATCATTGGTATGCACTATTAGCTATATATCTACCTTTCCCCAATCATTCCACTTATCCACAGATCAAGATACCTCAAATTTGAGTCATATCAGATCTAACTGTGAAAATCTTGTTCTTACCAGATGACTCTTAAACCAGATTAATCTCAGATGATTAACCTCTTTAAATTCCTTACAGATCTTTCATATCTTTCCCAAGGGTTATTTAGATGTTTCTCTAAGAGCCCTTTTAATCGGCAACCTTCCATGTGCCAATTTCAGGCATCAATTGACTGGCTGGGGGAAATTGTTTTCTTTTGTGACTCCCCCTGAGCTAGAGCTCATCTATTTAGTTTCTGAAAGGAATATCAGCACTAGATTCTAGTGCGGATCCATCCTCAACATTTTATGTACTCCTCTTCACCCAAATCTTGTTCATCTCCCTTTGAATTTTATCCACATTCATTTTTCTTTTTCCTTTGTCTTAATTTTGATTATGATGTACCAGACCCTTTTTGTCCTGATTCTTACTTTTGCAGAATTTGGCAATATGACCAGATCTATTGCAATTATAGCAAACAACATTTCTTTGCATATTTGACTGATATCCTCTTGATCTACACTAATTAGTCATATGGCCCATTCTATTGCATGCAAAGCATCTACCATTCAATAAATTGTTCATTTGCATATTTCTACACTCATGAGATTTGTGACCATACCTTTTGCAATTAAAACATTGTCTAGGGAAGGATGAATTAGTCTGATTCATTCTTTTTCTACACTGATTTGCTTTATGACCAAAGTTATTGTAGTTGTGGCAGTATCCATTGAAGGATGGATATCTTTGAGCATTAGGTTGCCTTATCGGAGGTCTTTTAGGCCTATTCCATGGATTTCTTGATCCAGAGTTCTTCTAACCAGATCCAGAGCTTTCACCTTTTTCATACCCCAAGCCTTGTTTATCACCTACCCTCTTTTGGCTTTCAAGGAGAACTTCAAGTTGAGCAGAGCTTATCTTGAATTTCTCTTTGTATTCATTTGTTGTTTGAAGATCCCTTTTAAGAGTGTCAATCTGATTCTCAAGTTGTTCTTCATTATCTCTAGCTTCTTCAAGATGAGATTCCAAATGCCTGATTATTCTATCCATTTTGTGGTAGTATTCTGACTTCTCCTTGAGAGATTGTTTTAGATCATCTTCAGTCTTTCTTTTCTCTTTAATTTCTTGAGTGAATTTCATAACTCCTGATTCCATTTCATGTCTTACCATAATGACCTCTTTTGATAGCTTTTCATAGAACTTGTTCTTCTCATTTAGATCTTCATCAGTATTATTGGCTTCACTTTGACTTGCTAACTATTGAAGTAGTTCTTTTCTCTTTTTCATAGAGATACTCAGTTTCTCTTTTAGTTCATTTATAAAATCATCAACTTGTTTGAGTCTTTCCTTTAATTCATTGACTTCAGAGTGAGATTGCTCAAGATCATCTAGAGTAGACTGAAGTTGTTCCCTCATTCCATACATATTTATTGAGATTCCCAGATCTTCCTCAAGCTGTTAGGCTTTGTTAGGAGGAACTTGGCTCCGATACCAATTGTTGATGATTGAGAGGGGGGGTGAATCAGTTATCTAAATTACTTCTACTTTCTATTCTTCTTTAACAATTAGTGCAACATCAAATCATATAAGTAAACATAACTATGAAAGCAGAAATAACATCAATACACATAACACAATGATTTTGACGTGGAAAACCCTGTTAAGGGAAAAACTACGGGGTGAATAACCCAAGATTGTATTCTCTATTAAAAGAATAAGATTGTACAAAATGGCACTTGCCAATTAGGGCTCACTACTTGAGCACACTGCTCACAAGAGGCTCACTACCTATAAGGTACAAGAAAGTAACAAGATACTTGAACTGATGAGAAGCATCCACATATGCTAAGGTTCAATTCCGGTTAGGCTCAATACACTGATCTACTACACTTCATTCTTCCTCTTCTTTGATGCTGCTGTCCTATCACATATCGGACCTGTATTACTGCTTCCATAGTGCTCTCTACTTTTCTTTGAATCCAAATCCATCTGGTATATATATCTGGACTAATGATTTCAACACCTTTCTAGTCGGCATCCGGAATAGTCAATATTTCCCCAAACTCTGATCTGTCGGCTGAATCCTTGCTTATCAAGTGATGCATATCAAGGAGATGCTTATAGAAGTCTTCAATCATGTTGGCCAATCATGAATGATCCCTCAAGAAACTTTATTACCATCAATATCTCATCTGGATTAAGGTCTGAAGTTCTACCGGTCAATTCTTACTTAGTCTACTCTGCCAAATAGGAACCCAACACTTAGGTGTTCATATCTTTTCACTCTTATATCACCGGAGGTTCAATCTCTTGAATATATTAGTCAAGGTACACCTCTTGACTTCCCCAAGTCCTCACTTTACTAAGATACTTCCTCTGAGAGATCCGGACCTGATTGTCAGACCTTGCTACATGCTCTGTTCTTGGTCACTGGACCAAAATACTCTTCAATCTATCTTCTGGTGTAGGCACACCATGCCCTACAGATGTGTGGGATGGACTTTGTTGCCATCAATGACAACACTCATGAAGTCACATGGTGTCTCTTGCCAACACCATAGCCCTCTGAAATGTAGCACCTGCATTTGTTAGTCTAAATGGCATTCTCACATATACATAAGTTCCCCATGGAGTGGTGAAGGCAGTCTTGTATTGTTTAGATTCTTTTACTTTCACCTGATTATATCCTAAAAAACCATCCATCATGGATAAAAGCTCACAACCAGTCACTTTCTGCAGCATAGCCTCCATGTTAGGCAGTGGATAATTATCCTTCAAAGAAGATACATTCAAGTTTCTGAAGTTCACACAAAGTCTTATATCACCATTTTTCTTTCTGACTGGGACAAGATTGGAAACCCAAGTTGAGTGTCTGATAGGCACAATCATTCTAGCCTCCCTAAGCTTCATAAGTTCCTCTTACATTTTTAGAGCCAAACTTGGGTTTATAGGTCTTTGTTTTTGTCTAAATAGCTTAACTCTAGGCTTCAAAGGAATCTCATACTACAATAAGTCTTCTCTATAAGCTTTTAGGTCTGCATATAACTAGGCAAAGACATGCTTATATTTTTTTAATAAGGCAATCAACATACTCTTGATGTGTGGTTTGAGTTGTTTGCCAATATATACCTTTTGGGGGGCATGGTGTGTCCCTAAGTTTATCTCCTCCAAGTCATCTTTGTTTGTAGGAGATGTCTTTGTAACAAACTAGTCTCTATTGTCAAATGCTCTTTCTAAAGAAACCAGCCCTCTAGGGATCTTATTTGTTTTGATTTGAATTGCTTCCTTCCCCAAAAGAGTTTCTTTCCCATTTACAACTTCTACAAAGTTCTGAAAATCAATCTCCTGGTTCTCATATTCATCTATGCAGTGTAAGAACCTCAACAAATCCCTATCATCATCAAACATTTGCTAATTGCATATATTTTTTGGTACTGCAGGTCCAATCTTAACTTCAACATTTGTGACATTAGACAGAGTGATATCATCAGGCCTTATGGCCACATTAGCTAAAAAATCTGCCATGACATTCTTTGATCTCTTGATCCAATTTATTGAAGAAGCATCAAATAATTCAATTGTATCCCATATAGTATGATTATATTGTTTTAACCTCTTATTCTTTGAAGCATATTTATTTCACACCTGGGAAACAATTAATTCTAAATCCCCAAACACTTTTATCATCTTAATTCCATGCTTCAAAGCAACATTTAATCCTAGTAACAGGGCCTCATATTTTGCAATATTATTTGTGCAAGCAAACCTTAACAGGAAAGAGAACTTTAGAAGCTTACCTGCTGGAGACAAAAATACAACTCTAGCATCAAAACCTTCCTTTGAACAAGTTCCATCAAAATACATAGTCCAAAGACCCTGTTGGTCAAGTTCTTGAATGCAAAAATCTTTCTCCTTGTTTCCTTGACCATCTAAGACAACTCTGAAATTCTCACAGTCAGTATCCACAAAACAGACATGATCCTCCAAATCTTGATCCTCAACTATTTTTGGTGACCTCTCTTCTCTAACCAGTTTGACATCTTTACCATTCATTGGAATCATAGCATATGATAGATCTAACTGCATAGTTCCTCCAATCAATGTTGCCCATCTTCTTGACAACAGCATACCATACTGTGGCTTTATGTCAACCACTGTTATGTTCATTCTGTAAGTCTTCTCTAGATATGCTACTAACATAAAATCCACATCCTTCATGATTCCAATAACTAGTACCTCCCTAGCATCCATTGCATAGCATTTTCCACATGCCTTATCTATTTTCAATCCAGCTTGTTGCATAATAGCTAGAGGCATAATATTTGTTGATGCTCCAGAATCAAGCATACAATTCTTGATTACTTTTCCATTAATAACAAGGGAGACATAGAACGGTTCAACCTGTGAAGGGCATTTTGTCATCGTCATTCCAAGATATACTTCAGGAACCTCATCCTCATCAATACACAAGGCTTGTTTCTTTCCTTGAGTCTCAATACTCTGCTCGGCCTGACAAGCTACTCCTGAAATTAAGGATAATGCCTTATTCCTGATTTCTTCAACTTTCATCATCTCCATCAATGGCACAGAGACCTTTATCTAAGATAAAACCTGAGTTATGTCAAAGGGAACATAATTTTGTATAACAATTGTAGCTTGAGCCATGGTTTTATTCTTATCCTGAGCTGATCCAGCCTTAATTTTAATGGCCCTCTGATTGTCATCCATGATCTGAGAATTCTTACTTTGATCGTCATTTTGGGGAACTTTATTTTCTGGTCTTTGAGAATCATGACCAATCTTTTACTTAACATTTTGCTTATCATTGTTCCATTGCTTCTTATGTGGTTCAGTCCCTTTATGATTATGCTTTGGTTGGCTCACAAAAGTATCTCCTGATTGATGTGGATTACTTACCTGATCCTTACATCTAAGGTTGTAGTTGCTTTTGACCTGAGCTATTGCTGCGGCTGTGAGAGCTCTAATCTCTTCATCAGAAGGTCTTCTCAAGTTATTCAAAAAAATGTGTGAGTCATGACCATAAGCGTAGTTATCTTCATCATCTTCATCACAGGAAACTTGCTGGTAGACCTGAGTTCCATAGTTTGTACTTTCATCAGCTTCATAAGAAGAATACTCCCCATTTGTGAACAACATATTGACACTATCATCCTCCAAACAATGTGGCTCATTATACTCATCACATGCAACAACATTATTATATAAAGATTGGGCAATCACACATTGTGACTGTGAGTGAGGCATTTGACATATTATGCACCATGGGGTGTCATCAACAATATTAATAGCCTTCTTCAAAGGATCAGGAGTCTCCTTAACATTTTGAGCTCTTTGATTGGTGTTGCTATTTGGGAAAATGGGTTTACCATTATGCCAGTTAGTGTTATATGTCATATCATGCAATGATGGTCTCTTTTCTTGTCTTTGGTAAACCTGCCTGTCAGGACCTATCCCCTTTTCATTTTTAGCAAGTCTATAACTTAGGTCCTTGACAATAGTTGTCAACTTATCCAATTTCTCCTTAGAAGTAGATGCATTACCTTAAATACTTTGAGATTTATTATTTGGATTTTGCATAATTTTTACATCATCTCTTCTATTTGTCTTACCAGATGCTTTTCTATTATTTTCAATGTTGGTTGCAATTTTAAAACATCCCTGAGGCTAGCAGGACCCTTATCTCTTAACCCATAGGCTGTTTTAGCATCAAAAGCATTTATATATAACACTATGCACATTGGTTCATTAGGCCTCATGTGAAGTGGCAATTTGTTCAATACTTTAGTAAACCTAGCATTAAAATATGCAACTTGCTTATTTGACCCCTTAGTAATACTAGTGAACTCATTTATAAAAAAGCTTGGGTTAGTCTTATCACCATATTGTTCTTTAAAAATCCTTCTAAAATCATCCCATGATGAAACACTCCGGTCAGGCAGACTTTTATACCATTCTCTAGCTTCATCAACTAAGCATTGCATAAACAATTTCATAAAAACATCTTCATGCTCAACCTCAAAGTTGTCCATGACATTCTAAAATGCCTTCAAATGATCTTCCCCTGACACAATATTATTTCCTGAAAACTTTGGTATCTGAAGCCTTACATGTTTATCAATGGGATTAGGGTACCCAAGAATACCATTAAAAACCAACTGTCTAAATCTATCCAACTGCATAGGCTGTCTACCAAACTGATTAAAATTGGCATTCCTATTGGCATTCTGATTTCTCACATTATTTAATGGTACCCTAACATTGTTTACATTTTGTCTCTGATCATTCTTCTAATTATAGATTTCATCTCTTTGCTAGTTTCTTAGCACATTTACATTATCAAGAGTAGGAACTGAATCATGTTGAGCAATTCTCAGAGCTTGTACCTTTTGTCTCATATTGTCCCTGATCTTCAAGGCCTGCAAATACTCTAATTCAGCTCTCAAGCTTTTGATTTCTTCAGCCAATTCTTCATCTTTGGGCATAGAAGAAGATGGTCCCATTCCATTTTGGTCATCATCATCATCCCTTAGGGATTTAGCTTCTTCAAATCTATTAGGAGGATCCAAGAAAGGGCATTCCTGAAACACCTCTGATCTCATTCTCAATCTATTACCTTGTTGTCTTTCATACATATCCTAAATTTCAGCCTCTGTGTTCAAAAAATAAGGTGCCTGCTGCACTGAAGATCTAAGATCATCTTAAGTAATATTATTATTTCTAGGGCTAGGAGAACCTTCTTGATTAGCCTGAACAACCCCCTTTTTCCTATACATCATTTTTATGGTAATTCTTCAAACAAAGGATTACGCAAGGATCTTCTCCCTTGCATACAAATTTCACTTTATCGGTTGGGAGATTTGTTCAGAGTCACCACCTACAACTAGGAATTATTTTCTTTTAAACCAGGGTTCTTACACAAAGCACTTCCTAGCAGAGTCACCAAATCTGTTGGAGTTTTTCCGAAACTGGATGCTTCCAAGTTATCCCTACAAGGTAGCTATCATTGATCAATAGGATTTCTAGGCCAGGGGCCAATAGTATAGGAGATAGACTCTATAGATATCTCCTCTTCTTCTTTAGGCTCTGCAGAACCAAGGGGGGTATTCCCTATTCAACATCCATGAAATGCATCTATGAACTTGCTGGGATGTTGATACAAAGCAGATAAATTCTCTCTTATGCAGACCAAAACTATGGGATAAATGCAAAGGGGCTAGCTTTGGGCCTATGTTTAGTTATGAGATAGAGGATTTTGATCCTAAAACTACTTCTAATATCCTAAAGGTTTGTATTTGAAGTTTGGATTTGGATTTTGTATTTGGATGCAAGACTGGGACCTTGGGTTGTAACCTCAATACAAGACCAGACTGGTGCCTATCCTGGGTTCAGAGTCAATAGACATACATATGTGAGTGATTACCATAAACTTGAATCAATAACTGGGTGTCAAGGGGATTTTATAATGTCTGCCTTACAGATACTTCCCAAGATTGAGTATTTAGTCATTCATACTTAGTAATATCCCTGTTGCAACATACCTTTCCCAATTCTTAACCTAAAACATTCAATTTGTTCCTTGAACAAAGGTAAGAGATTAAACAATCAACACAGAAAATCTATATTCCTGAATCCTAAATAACCCTTAGCTATTTAGATTCAAAACAAAAGATAACCACAACTTGGAGACAAATAACTGAACACATGTAGCAAATGTATTTCTCATATAAAACAACATGAAACTAGTAAAATTATGCATAAAACATACAACATACGATTCATAAACTCACAGAACACCAAAATAGAGCCACCAGCAAGACTGTATCTTATTACTCCACCAAAATTTGTCCAGTTTTCAACAACCTAAATGAGTAACATAGTTTACATTTTATAGCAAGACTGTGTACTCAACAATAATTACATGGCACTTCAAAATTTTGCCAGATACACTGTACCATCAGAATGGTGCCCAAAAAAATTAATGCAGTAGAGAGACAAAGAGGAAAGAGCAAGTGAACTCGGGATGTGAGCCACTAACTAAAGGTTTTCTTCATTAATTAGGTAGTTAGCCTGTCAACTCCATCAACCCATACCTCTACGAACCTGCCATTAATGGCATACCAATTGACGGCCTTCTAAAAAGTACCAGCTACATGCCTCTAAAATTTTCCCGCTTGAAAACAAATACAGATACAAAGCAAATCCATTGCCGAAACTTTGAAACTGAGTCGTCGATCTCCCTTCCCGTTGCCAAAATCCATGGCATCAAAACACGCTGAAAAGTCATTCACCAGTTAGAACGTGCCACGTAGGCACCCTATGCTTCCATCGCTGACTTTTCCACCATCTATTTTGCCTTATGAGTCATTGCATATGCATTTGTATATAAGATTGTATATACATACAATCGTAAATATACAAGGCAGACCCCAAATTTTATAAAGCACATTAAAATTATATTCGGGCCCGGGCATTGTATGCTTTACCCTTATATCTTGGCCTTGTATATTGCACACATACAATGCAATATACATACAATACGGATTCCAAATCATTTTATCAATCGGATTGGGCAATTTTGAAATCCGGGCCTTACATCTTCATTCTTTTGTATATCAGCATATACAATGCCATATACATGCAAGCTGTAGACCCCAACTTTGAATTTGTTGAATTTGACTTTTAAATCAGGTCCAGCTTGTACATCCCTCCTTTGTATGTTTGCCCTGTATATCGCATATGCAATGCAAACATATAAGCAAAAACATACATTCATCCAGACTCCTGCCTTTATCAACTACATTGCATACCTTTTGGGTCTGGCCAATGCATCTCAGGAATGTATATCACACTTGCATATTTTGATATACATTCTACTTTGTATGTCGAACATATACAAACCCTTTTGTATGCCTACAGGCCCCACCTCTTACAAATCAGTTTTTTGCATATTTCCATTGTATATGCATCGGCCGTCGGGCAAACTGTGGAGTTAGCTGTCGATGCATCCTTTCTTACCGATGACCCTCTAGCACTGTAGCGAATGCATGTCGGCCCTTTTGTATCTAGCCATTGCATGTCTAAACATACAACACAATATACATGCAAGCAAAAACATACAAGCAGGGAATATTCCCAGAATCTGCAGTAGATTCCTCATTGCATATACAAACCCAATATGCATTCAAAATACATACAATCAATTTTTTCACCTTTTTGAAGGCTGATTGAACATTTTTGGCCTGCCAATGTACATTTGGACTTGTACATACAAAGACACATACATTCGACAGAAATCACTGCTGCATATAGTGATTTTAAACTTAGCACTTTTTCTTAAGCATGACAGGAAAAAATAGTAAAGCAATGCATAAGGGCTGATCAACCAATGAGCGCTAAGGCATGAAAATACAACTTAAACAACTGGAAACCCACCACAGGAGATCAACAACAACACAAAAGATACAACACAGAAGGCCGAGGGAAAAATAAAATCTAAGGCATTGAGAGTTTGAGGGAATATAACATAAACTTTTAGGCCGGACTCAAAACCCTAGCCCTAGGTGGGGACCACCATGCTCTATGATTATAAGTTCACCTTAATCTCAAAATCATCTTCTAGTTTGCAAATGAAGTCCTAAAAATGATTATATATGCATTCCTGCTACAATTTCATAATTCAAACTTAAGATGCTAACAAGGAACACCTTTAACGGTAACTTTGCCGACATTCAAATTTGGGACCTCGACAAAATAGGGCAAGGCAAGGGTGCAAGCGCCCAAGCCCAGGGGTCTAGTTTAGTTTTGGATTGAGCTTAGAGATGTCCCCTAAGTCCCGTTTGTCATGGGTTTTGGGGTATTTTGCTCTGGGATTCATCTCTAACATGCATGATTAAAGCCAAGGGACATGGGAGCTAAACTTAGAAGGTAAAAGTCCTAGGGGACATTTTACAACATAACAATCACTCTCTTTTGTTGGTGTAGGATCCCAGGTCCTCTTTGTCAACTAAGGACATCTCCTTTGTGGTTATTATCATCATTATCATTCACTATTCATCATATTGTTGCAGATCTAGCCTCTACCCTCCTAGGGCATGCACTCTTGGATCTAATCATCGCTATAGTGGAGGTGGGAACACCAACATGGGGTTTGACTGAGGCAAGCCCTTAAACACAACATGACCTTTTCCTCTTTCTTTGTGTGCAAGTCAGAGAAATAGGTTTTGAGAGACAATTTCCAAGAAGAAGGCAAAGAAGATAGGTACATGTCTGGTGATATCTGAGTTTTTACTAAACCCTAGAAAAGGCCTAGGAAACCTGAGCATGTGGGTCCTGGGCATTTATGCTACAAGATATAGGTTTTGAATCTTCCTCTAACCTCCATGGTACTTTTTGTTTGTTGTGATCTGGTTCTAAAATTTAGTTACATTTTGTTATTTATCTTCTAGGGTTTGATCATTGGTTATAGCTTGCTTGCTTGACTTTGGCTGAACTTGGTTGATCCATCTATATACAATAGAAGGGAAGAACCCCTATAGTTTTTGTCTCCTTATTGAGTAGAATCCAAGCTTGATTTGTGCCCCAATGTTGTGGAAGAGGGTTTTGACTTAGTTTAACTCTTTAGGCTAGATCACTCGTTTCCACTAAACATTTTGGTGAACCCATCGTTTCTTGCACTTTTACATCCTTCTTCTTTCAGATCTGAGTTTATTTTCACTCTAGATCTGATTGGGAGTGGTTTCATTAATCATTTTGCATTCATATATAGGTAAATCTTGCATAGTTTCAAAACTAGGGTTTGTCAAAATCTTGCATTTTATAGAAAATCTTGATAGTTTTGACCCTAGGGTTTATAGTTTTGAAGATTGCTTAGATATTGTTGCATTGATTAGTTTGATTAGATAATTTTAATTTGTTGTACCTTATCATTATTGTTTTTCAAAACATTTTGCATCCTTGCATTTGAAAATTGAAAAATAAAAAAAATTGCATCCTAGACTTGAAAGTTGCGTAGTTGTCACTTTGTTGCATTTGGAAAAGATAGATCATCATATCATAATATTATGTTATTATTTTTACATCAGATTTAATTGGAATTATAGTAGTTTATCATATCATATTATTGCATTGTGCATTTGAAACATCTTTATTCTAGAAATTGTTGAAAAAGTGTATTTTTGTGAAACCTAGTTAATGTTGGCTTCTGGGGTTTATGAAAGATAGTTTAATTTCAGATTTTTCTTCTATCATTTGCATTCCAAATCTGATTTTTCATTGTTCTACAACATTACAATTGACATCTTGCATTGAAAATTGAAGATAGGAATAATTTTGAATTGTTCATTTCAGAAAAAGCATTTAAATTTTTGTGTGAATTTGGCATTGTTGAACACACTCGGATACTGAGAGGGGGGGGTGAATCAATATTTAAACATATCTCAAACCCTCCAGAGTAAACTGAAACTTAATCTTTATAGCATTAACAGAAACATAAAAGATCAACACAATGCACAACATGACATAACACTAGATATATTTGGAAAACCCCAAAGGGGAAAAATTACAATGAGAAAAGCTACTAGGAGTTTTTACTAATACTCCACCTATTGTTTCTACTTCCAGTGCAAGTACAGTTCCAATAACATCAACAATGGAAATAGATCCTAATGTGAGTACTTCTGTGCTTCCTCCATGGTTGTCAACATATACACCAAAAATGAAGAAACAAGCCATCCCTCTAGATGACTTTGATTTTAGTAAGTTGGTGCCTATGAAAGCTAAGACCCTGAAGAAGCCAAAGATTCTTTCAAGAATGCTCAGAGACAAAGGACACAAATTTTTGGAGATTGCGAGACCTCCGCAGGATGCCACCAAAGAAAAGTTTCGTCTGAATGATTATTCTATCTCTAGGGTTAAGCTAGGCAAAATAACTCATGAAAGTGCAAAGACTGACATGCAGTCAGCAATGGATATTCTAATTCAGAAGTTTAACAAAGAGAAAGAAATAAAGGATCATTACAAAGCAATGGTTGAACAGTTGACTGCAGTGGTGAGGAAAATTACTTTGAATTCTGAATCAGTGACTCCTGAGGCCATTTCTGTAAAAGATCCTATCATCCAGAAAGCTAAAAAGACTCATCTTAAGGGAAGAGGACTGGAAGAATATTTGGAAAGGATGCGCACACAAGGAATCTCTCTTCTTACAGAGCTATCTAAGAAAATAGATAAAATGGAGAAAATAAGGGCAAAACTTGATGACTTGATTGATGTTATTTCTCAAGATATTGTGCATCCAGAATGGAATCATGATAAGTGGGTAGAGATGAGAAAGCTGAAAATAAGTGCTCTAATATCAATTGGTGTCATTCCAAATAGGGATTCATATACTGAAACCAAAGAGGCATTGACATATTAGAGCCGTGTGCTAAAAGATTTGATCAATGACCTGGAAATTGCAAGGAAACTAAGTGATCAAAGTGATGTTAGTCTTTTGCATAAGTTGGAGGAGTTGCTGTGCAATCTGGTGTCATGGGATAATCAATTTCTTTCTGCAGAAGAGATGATCCAGGAATTTGAAAATATGTTTCAGAAAGAGTTCGAGGACAAAACATTTTCAGTGGCCTCCATGGATAATATTCTTGACAATCAGTTGACTTTGGATAATCTAAAGGCCAAGTTAACTAGTCATGCAAAATCAGTTACCACAGTCAGAGATGCAATAGTTAGAGCCAGAATGATTTTCAAGAACATGGTTAGTCCAGACAATCTTGGGATGCAAGAAACATTCACCATGTATGATTGCCACATGAAGAAAATAAGGCAATGCAAGTTGAAGCAGCTTTTCCATTACTTAGTTTATTTTCTACTTTTCAGATGTACATTTGAAATAATTTTGGACATATTTATGTGTACTTTTCTCATATGTAATTACATGTAAAAACATAGGAAGTCCCAAATCAAAAAGGACTCCTTTGTTGAATAAGTCATAGCTAGGTTTTCTTTTCCTATTTTTGCTTTTGGTTCCTCTTATAAATAAAGAGGACCCCCATTGTAAATATCATCTTTTAGTTATTGAAGTGAAACTCTGCCAAATTGAAGAGCATTTTGAGACTTTGCGTTCAAATTGTAAATCATATTTTATCAAGTGAATAGAAAAGCAAGTGATCATTCAATCTTTGTGTTGAAATAACTTGTGGCGTATTGGAAATTGTTCTTATGTCCTTTTCCTAATACTATCTTATCTGCTTGATCAAATTGTAGTGTGTGTGAATAATCTAGGAGATGTTCTAAAGCTGATTGTGGAGACTTTGTGCTACAAGAATTATCTTTAGTTTGTGATTTTGTGTTTTGAAGTAAAAGATATTGGAAAGACTTTGAGCTGCAATTATCTTTTGTGATCATATGTTTTATCGTAGCATCCCGTGAAGACTTTGATCTGCACCTTATTCTACTTAGTTCTAAATTATAAATTGGTAAAAGGAGCAATGATAGACTTTGTGCTCGCGTGCATTTCTTGGTTATTCAAATTTATATTGAGAAAGTACTCTTTCATTTTGTAAACATCATTTCTGAGAAAAGAGAAATGGATGATATGGTCTCACCCCTAGGTTAGTATTTAGTTTAAATAAGTTTGTGATAGTTGATAGGGAACCTCCCCTTGCTGAGAGAAGAGATTTATCTCATTACACTATGGTCAATATAACCATTTTGCCTTCAGTTAGTTGAAGACAAAATATTCACCCAACAGTTTTTGGTGACTCTACTGGGGAAGGAACGTGCAACTTGAAGCCTCGCGCTCTGAGTTGAAGCAGTACAGTTCTTTTCCATTGTTTCAAGATTTTTCAAGAAGCAAGAGAGGTCAAGGCATTATTGATCCTATATTTGAGTTGATGCAGCAAAATAACTTTGGTCTTTTGCCTCCACGACCTTGACTTCAGCGAACTAGGAGTTTTCCTCCTACCAATGCCAAGTCTCCAATACCAGGTGAAGCTTCTAGTTCTAGTACTAGTAGAGTTTTGTCTATTCATACTCCACAGAGGTTTGTTATCACATCCTTTAATCAGTGCACCATCGCAGCTCAAGGCCCTTGGGGTAACACTTTTGGTCCTCTGAATTTAACTCCACCATTGCATGAACTACCTCATAGTTCGAGGAAGAATTTTCCTAAGTTCTATGGCGATGGGAAAGTCTACTCAGATGAACACATTGCAGCTTTTTGCATAGCTTGTGGTGTAATAGGTGTTGAGCATGAAGATGTAGCAGTAAGACTTTTTGTGGAAACAATGCAAGGTACTACTGCAGATTAGTTTTATCATCTTCAAGTTCAGACTATAACCAATTAGATCTCGCTCAAGACCAAGTTTGAGGCTAGGTTCAAACCTGTAGAAGATGCACATGCCTTATTGGCTCAGCTCACACAAATGAAGAAAGGGTCTCATGAACCCATGTGAGACTTCATCACCAAGTTCAATAAGCTGAGAAACAAGATTCCTACAACCGCTCAACCAACGGCGGACAATCTCAAATTCTTTTTCATTAATACTCAGCTTCCTAAGGTAAGTTTTTTGCTAAGATGGGATGGTCCCACAAATCTTCCTGTAGCACAAATTTTGGCTATTGAAGTTGAAGATGATCTTATCCTTGTGGGTAAGATAAGAAGAGATTCTAATAGAAACAGAGGTCCTTCTGCTGATAATTCTTCCACAAGCACCATGGATCCTATGGTGCAAAAGTTAGCAAATGAATTGCTAGCTCTAAAAAGGAAAATGTCATAAGGTATGTCTGCCCCTCCTTCTTATCAGGATATACCAAGGAGAACATTTCCCAACAATTCATATCAAGGTAATGTTGCCAAAAATCAAGGGCAACACAATCATCTTCCACCCACACAAGGGAAACTTGCCATTGAAGCAGTGCCAGTCAATTCAGCAGTTTGCTATTATGAAGCAAAACATGATCATTCTTTCCAACCTGAGTTGGACCAGGAGAATGATGCTAATCTTTTTGCAGAAGGACAAGAAGAATTAGCTGGCAACTCTACCATTGGTTTTCTGAATTACCAAGATGAAGCAAAAAGAGAAGGGGAAGTGTATGATGGAGCATATGCTATTTTTACTAGGTCCCAAAATTAGCCAAATTAGCAAGTTGATAAGGGGAAGGCAAGAGAAGAACCTCAGCCAGTGATCTCAATTGCTAAACGGGGAACTCCATTGCCTTTTCAATCAAAGGACCCGGTGGGCAATAAGCAAGTAAGTACATCTAACAATCCTCTATCTTCTACTTCTATCCCTCAGACCAGTACTACCCCTAATAAAACTCAGAATGATGGATTTTGTTCCTCTATCTCTAGTTCATTTCAGCTATTTGATATAATAGATCATGCTAGGAAGACCAAAATCAAAATGTCTGAGGTTGAGTATTTGCAAGCTAATCCTGAACAGTTTGATAGGTTAGCTAAATACGTCAAAAACAAGACTACCCCTATAGGACAAGATTTTCCAAAAGTTACCCATGATTCCTCAAAGAACAAATCCACCCAAAATAATCTTGTTACTACTCCCCTTGTTGCCTCCGGAAAAATAGAACCTTTCTATGTTTCTCTATTGGTAAATGGTCATAAGTTGAGCAATTGCATAATAGATTTTGGGGCCTCTGATAATGTTATGCCTACCAAAGTGGCAAACGCCCTTGGTCTCACTCTAACCAAGACCTTTGGGAGATGTTTCTCCATGGAAAATAAGCAAGTACCATTGTTGGGCCAAATCAAAGATGCCCAATTTGCATTTACAGCCTTTCCAGACAAGAGGATTAAGATGACCGTCCTAGTGGCTGATGTTTTAGCCTCTTATGGCATCTTGCTCGGGCATAATTTTTGTAAAGATGTGGGTGGGGACCTGAATATGGATCTATCTGAAGCAAGGATACCTATTAAAGGCATCATGCAAAAGTTGCTTCCTGACAAAGAGGCAAAATACATTGTTACCCAAACAACAAATCCCAAAGCCCAAATTTTGTTTGAGTCCTCGAGAATGGGTAATTATTTCATGTCTACTGAAGATATTTCTAGTTCATCAGATTAGAGCTCAGACAATTCAGATGGAGAATCATAAGAGTATTCAGATGAAAGTGCAGATGAAGGTATAGTAATGCCAGATTCTTCCCTCACTGATGAAGAAGAATCTTCTAGTCAAAGAAATTCCAAAGAATCAAATTCTAATGAAGTTTGGGTTTTAGAATTTGATGGCAGTTGTTCCTCTACTAGTTTTGGAGCTAGAGTTGTTTTGATATCTCCACAAGGTGATATCTTTCCTTTCTCATACAAGTTGCAATTCGACAATACCAATAACACTGCTGAATACGAGTCATTGTTGCTCGGATTGGAGGCTGCTCATGTTAAAGGTGTTAAAAATCTTCATGCTCAAGGAGATGCTGAATTAGTGGTTTGCCAAGTGAGAAATTTGTATCAAACCAAAAATGAAAGGTTGAGACACTATCGCAATTGTGTATGGGATTGCATAGAAAGTTTTGACACTTTTAATATATCTGCGGTGCCTAGAGAGTTTAATGATCATGCAGATTCATTAGCTGTCTCCGCAACCCTTATGGTTCCCCATAAGGACTTCAAAGGAAACAAGTACACAATTGAGTTGGTCTTCCGACCAAGTGTACCTAATAATGCTAACCATTGGTAGGTGTTCAATGGTGATAATCAAATCATACCTTTCTTGGAAAAGATGGATAGCTTTGATGAGCTCTATTTTGAAGGTAGTGAATCTCCACCACGGGAATACATTTCTGAAATAGATTCACAAACTGGTGAAGCGTTTCTTCAATAAAGGGGAATAAGATTCAAAAAGGTTTGGTTTCCCTTGAAAAGCTATTTGATAAGCATGACAGATATATTAAGCAACAGCAACAACTTGATTCAAGTTTCTGTATGGAATTTGAGCAAGTAAATTTGAGTTCTGAGGTAGATCCCAAAATGGTCAACATTGGGAAGTGTTGCACTGTCGACGAGAAGTTCAAATTCATTACACTCCTTCACCATTACATTGATGTCTTGGTGTATTCTTATGATGATTTGAAGTCTTTCAGGCCTAAGGTGATTCAGCATGAAATTCCTCTCAAAGCTGGGTCATTACCTCACAAGCAGAAACAAAGGCAATACAATCCCAAAATATCAGGTACTATCCTTTCTGAGATTCAGAAAATGTTGAATGCAAGAATAATCTTTCCAATTCATCATTCTACCTGGATGGCAAATATAGTCCTGTAAGAAAGAAGAACAGAGAAATCTGTATTTGCGTTGATTTCAGGAATCTCAACCAATCTTCTCTAAAGGATAATTACCCCTTACCCATTATGGACCAAGTGTTGCAAACTATAACTGGTCTGGAGATGCTGTCTATGTTAGACAATTTTTCAGGGTATAATCAAGTAGAGTTCAATGAAGCCGATCAGTATAAGACTGCTTTCACAACACCTTGGGGCATGTTTGCATATCGTAAGATGCCTTTTGGTTTGATCAATGCTAGTGCCACGTTCCAGAGAGCAATGGACCTTGCCTTTAGAGATGAGATGGGGAAGTTCATTGTGGTATATCTTGATGACTTGACTGTTTTCTCCAAACAATGTCATGATCATGTGTATCATTTGCAACAGGTGTTGGAAAGATGTCAACAAAATGGTATCTCTCTCAACCCTAAGAAATCAATTTTCAGGGTTACAGAAGGTAAACTTCTCGGTCACATTGTGTCCTGAGAAGGTACTAAAATTAACTCAGAAAGAGTCAAATCTATCCAAAGTCTTACTTTGCCAGCTAGTAAGACTGCAGTTCACTCTTTCTTTGGAAAGGTGAATTTTCTGCGGAGATTCATTCTGGAATTCACAGAGAAAACCCGTCACATCGTCAACATGATGAAGGGTAAGGCTACTTTCCATTGGAGTGTGGAAGGCAAAGAGGCATTTGAGGATATCAAGAGGGATATAGCTCATGCTCTGGTTCTTGTTTGTCCTAATTATACCAAGGATTTTGTAGTATACAGCTACGCTTCTGAACATACACTTTCAGCCATTCTTGTTCAACAGAATGAAGGTGTAGAATATCCCATTTCATTTATGAGTTGTCCTCTGAAGGCTCATGAATTGAAATATTAAAATATGGAGAAACATGCTTATGCCGTGGTCAAGGCGGTAAAGCATTTCTGGTTCTATATTTTGAATTCACATACTATTGTTTTGCTGCCTGATACAACAGTAAAGTTGATTCTAACTATACAGGAGTTCGGAACCAAAAGAGGCAATTGGACTACTAAGATCCAAGAGTTTGATCTTGATATCAAACCTACCAAGCTTGTACGTGGCAGAGGTTTGTGTCAATTGATCACTGACAATGTACCAAAAGAGACAAGGGATGATGAAGAAGAAGTTGAGTGGTATTCAAATATTGCTCATTTTCTTACCTATGGTGAATGTCCCTCTCATCTATCTTATAAGGAGAAAAGAACTATCAAATTGAAGGCTACTAACTATGTCCTGTGGGACAATGGTTTGTACAAAAAAAATCTTGATGGAGTGTTTCTCCGTTGCGTGGATAAAGTGCAACAAAGTAGACTTCTAGAGTCCTTCCACAATTTGGCCTGTGGAGGACATTTTTTTGCGCTGGTGATGGCTCATAAGATTCTACAGGCTAGGTACTATTAGCCCACACTATTCCAGGATGCATACAATTGGGTACGTAGGTGTGAGATGTGTCAATAGTTTGTTGGAAAGCCTAAGTTGGCCGCACTACCTCTCAAACTAGTTGTGATTGAAGAACCTTTTTAGCAATGGGGCATTGACTTCATTGGTGCTTTGAAGTCACTGTCAAGTGTGGGACACAATTTTGTTCTCACCGCAACTGATTATTTTACCAAGTGGGTGGAAGCTATCCCAGTGAAACATGCTACTTCTAAAGTGGTATGCAATTTCCTTAAGGAAAATATTATTTCCCAGTTTGGAGTCCCAAACAAGGTTGTAGCAGATAATGCTACTTGTTTCTCTTCCCACGAGATTACTGGCTTTTTCTATGAACATGGGATCATTCTTTCCCACTCTTCAGACTATTATCTGCAAGGAAATGGTCAGGCAAAATCTAGTAACAAAAATCTGGTTACTATTAATAGGAAACTAGTGGAAGATAATCAGAGAACTTGGCATAAAGAATTCTTTGATGCTTTATGGGTAGACAGGATTACCCCCAAAAGGGCGATAGGTATGTCACGATTTTAGCTTCTGTATGGTTTGAATGTAGAGATACCTATTACCTTGGAGTTGCTGGCACTAAACTTGGCAAAGGCAGTGGAAGATAGAACTTTTGAAAGTTCTATGGACAAAAGAATCACGTACCTAACTGAACTAGAAGAATAGCGAGCTATGGTAGTAGACTGTATCACTGAACATCAAATTCAGGTGAAGAAACTCTTTGACAAGAAAGCAAGGGCTCGTGAGTTTCAAATTGGAGATCAAGTCTTGTTATGGGATAGGCGGAGAGAACCAAAAGGAATGCATGGGAAGTTTGATTCCCTATGGAGAGGCACATTCATCATTCATCAACTTTGTGGTGGAAATAGTTTCTTGTTGGAGTATCTAGATGGAACACCATTCTTGCTACCTCATAGTGGACAATATCTAAAGCACTTCAATCCTTGAAGTATCAGATAAGTTCATTTGTACATTTGTATAGTTTTGTGTTTTTGTTTAGTCTTTTGTGTCTTTTTCTTTTTGGTAGCTTGACTCTATGGCCCAATGGCATGGATGAAGGCACTTAGAGACTAGATTCTTCTCCCTTCAATCATTTCAAAGTTTGATCGATGGAAGTTCCCCAGTTAGAGCCAACTATTGTTCTCACAATCAGCTACGCTCATTTTTGTAGGCAACCCCTACGAAACTTATATGTTTCGTAGTCTACACTCTAAGTTTGCAAATCGAGACAAGTTCTCTTGGCCTCGTACGAAGTCATATGACATCCTAAACTAGTTTGCAACATTCCCTCAAATCGATTCCTTGAAATTTGTGCGAATCGATTAGGTTGCATACTAATCAAAATATCAATTTTGATCATTATGGGGTGTTAGTAAAATTTTGAAACTTTATGTACAATGTCAGTAAAATCCACCACTCTTGTATACCTTTTTTTAATTATGTTGAGTTGGTGAAAAATGCTGCTTTTACATAGTCTTTTATTTAAACATGTCTGAGCGGCAATTTTTGCCACCGTTACATGTTCTTCATTGAAAGAAATATGTATAGGCCGTAATATTTACTACTGTTGCATTGTGGATAGCACATGTTGGGTTGGCAATTTTCACCGCCTGAGTAAGATCTTAAAGAATGCAAACTTTAATGGCATTTATGGCCAATCATGTTAACATTAAGAGCTTACCTTTTAAACCTTTTTAATGTGTAAACCCATTTTATTTTGTTATTTCTTTTTCTCTAAACCTTCCAATCGACTCTTGAAACCTTCCTTAAACTGCTTGATCTCGTTGATCCCAGATTCGGATGGATTTTGGGTCACCAAGGTCATGTTTAGGGTTTCAGTCATTTTGGATAGGTAAGTCTTTAAATTTTGGTTTTTGTTGTTGTTTCCTTCTAGGGTTTTTTCTTGTTTAATAAAGTGATTGTTCGTGGCTTCTTGGAATTATATTGTTCAAGTATTGTTCAAAGCAAATTGTCCTTCATTTTGTTTTTCTTTCCTTTCAAGTCATTTTTAAAAACTGAGTCTTTGCTTAATCCTTCTCTGGCTGACATTTTATCAGAAGGGTTCGTCGATACTTGTCCTATGAGAAGAATTAACCACCGTGTGCCTAAGCGGTAAATTTTACCGCATATAGCAGGAACTTACATAGCCATTCCAGGTGTTGGGTCAGTGATAATTACCACTCAAACATATTAAGTTATGATTGGTTGTGTAATGTCGGTGAAATTTACTGATCAAAGTCCTTCCATATGAATTTTTGCATAAGTACTAAGTTGGAAAAAATTGCCACTTATGCATCTAAAAGTTATACCCCCAAGGTGTATGGGCGGTGAATTTCACCACCCTTACACGAAGAAAACTTTGAACATCCAACCTGTGAAAGCAGTAAAAATCACCACTCAAACACTTGTAATATAAATCACATGCGATGTTGGTGAAATTTGCTGCTCGAACACAGATTGTTCCAACATGCAAAAGTGGCTAATTTTTCCGCCAATACATTTGCATTTTAGCCTACCTGTAGGGTTGGCGAAATTGGCCGCCCTGACACTTGTAATACATCCCTCTAATGCAAGGGAAGCAAATTTTGCCAGCCATGCATTCACTCTCAATTTTTCCTAACTTTAAGAGATTTTCAATTTTGCTTTCCCAAACCTGCTTTCCTCCATTTTTTGACCCACTTGCACTCTAGCCCTTTCAATCTTATCTCCATAGTCGTGATCGTCGACATGCAATTTTCCCAGATTACTAGTATTTCCCCTAATTGCATGATCATGGATTTTTATTGCAATTTCTTCTACGGATTTTCTCTCATCACCAACATCCTTCTGGTGATAGCTTTTTTAGATGACTAATTTGTCTCCAAAGAAGTAGAAAGCGATGAAGTATAAGTATCCGGTTACTTCCAATGTTGATACAGAGATTGGCCATGTGGACATGGCTAATTTTGTGGAAAGAACCAAGTCCAATAATCCATCTCTACAATGAAGAAGATTATTAATAGTAACATTCATTTGGTGTCATCTTTCCCGGTGGTAGCCCATAATACAGAGTGTGTTCTTCAATGTGCTTAGTTCTACAACAGAGATACTAGGGCAGTGGTGGATGCAAATGGTAATGTGATAATTAGATTAGATCTAGAATTCATTGACAAAGTTTTCATGTGTCAAGCTATTACAAAAGTTATAAAACTAGATTTTACTGAAGCCCAAAAAGAGTATGACAAAATTTCTAAGAAGGCTAAGAAGATAATCAATACTAAATTGCTCAAGACTTCAAGGTCAAACTTGTCTACGTGGTTGAGGAGTTTTCCTACAAGTGATTTTGTAGAAGAAGTTGGTGATCTTATAACTCTTCTTAGTAGGATAAGGCGATTGGCCTCTTCCTCACTTTTTCATGAGTGGATGTACCCTTTTATCAAGGTAATACTTCAAGGTAAACAAGCCATCTTCTGGGGTGAGAAAATCAGCGATGCTCTGCATGAGCAAGTGACTAAGGTATCCACTACCTCCAAATTCTATATGACTTCTTACCTTGTGTATATAGCAGCCTCCATGAGAATCTTTCTAGGTTTGACATCAGAAGGAGATAGGAGAGTAGTTCCTGTATATCATTACTATCCTCAACTGACATTGAAAGGTTCTATTCACCACTTCAGGAGGGTAAATGATCCTTTCTTCGTAGTGTTCTTATGTCTTTTTGATCCTCAGTTGGAGCAAAGAAGAGTTTCAAATGAAGCTTGGTCAGTGGTGAATGATTATGGATGTATGTTCTTACAATTTCCCTCTTTCTCATATTTAAGGGTTGGTTTTTTCCAAAGTCATCATTATATGTTGCCAAGGTTTCCTTTAGACAAACTTGTTTTAATGGAATTATGTAGACAAATGATTGTCATACATAATAAGCAAATGGAGCTCAAGAAAACAGGATTCAGGTTTCCAGTTGAAATTGGCAAGTTTTCAGTATCAACTGCTGCAAAGGCTAGAGCCATGGAAACTGAAATGCAGGTAGTAACAATGAAACAATTCAAATGAAGACCAAAGTTTGATTACAGAGGTGTGAAAGACAAGATCAAGAGAAAGACCCAATTTCATGAATCTATGGTTGAAGATGTCTGGGTGGACTTGAGGACAAAAGAAGATGTCAAAAAGTTGGATTATAGTAGGTTATCTCTAGAGCAGATTGAATTTTTGAGATTGGTTGATATTCTTGAAGACCTGGAAGATGATGAAGAGTTGATTGATGATAGATATAACACTAAATAGGTTTCTAGTTCTCCTCTTCCTCCTATTCAATGGTCTCAGAAAGAATTGACTTCTCTGAGGAAAAGGTTTGAACCTATATTAGCTGACACCAATAAGTGGCTAGCAGATAAGGGAATTGCTTTGAAAGAATTCCTTACAGGATCAGAAACTAAAATTCAAGAACAAATAGGTAAGAAGGTGGAGAATAGGATGAAGAACAAGAGTGACATTCCCTCTTCTTCCAAGCCACATAAGCCCAAGATCAAATTTTTTATGAAGAAGTCAAAGGCTGTGGAGAAAGAATCTAAGATAGAAGATATAAAAATTGAGAAATAAAATACGTAAGAGCTAGCTACCGAGGAAATGGAGGTTGAGGACAGACCTACAGAAGGACAAAGAAAGGAAGTTTTGTCTCCACAGGAGAATGTACAACAAGAAACAAGAGTCTCTTCTCCTTTGTCTAACAGACCTATTTCAGTTCCTCTATCTATTTCACCCATTGACATCCCCTCTTCTGAATCCCCATCACCTTCAAAAACAATTTTTGACAATCCTCAAAATACTTTTGATGATGTTCTTCATTCCTTAGAGTCTATTCCTAGCTTGTCCTCCTCATCTTTTGATATTGGGGATACTTCTATATTTGGTCACTTTGTAATGAATTCTGAATAGGTTTCTAATGTGAATGTGTTAGGTGCAGTTTTTACTAATACTCCACCTATTGTTTCTGCTTCCAGTGCAAGTGTAGTTCTAGTAACACCAACAATGGAAATGGATCCTAATGTGAGTACTTTTGTGCTTCCTCCATTGTTGTTAGCATATACACCAAAAAGGAAGAAACAAGCCATCTCTCTAGATGACTTTGATTTTAGTAAGCTGGTGCCTGTGAAAGCTAAGACCCCAAAGAAGCCAAAGATTCTTTTGAGAATGCTTGGAGACAAAGGACACAAATTTCTAGAGATTGCGAGACCTCCATAGGATGCCACCAAAGAAAATTTTAGTATGAATGATTATTCTATCTCTAGGGTTGAGCTAGACAAAATAACTCATGAAAATGCAAAGACTGACATGTAGTCAGCAATGGATATTCTAATTCAAAAGTTTGACAAAGAGAAAGAAATGAAGGATCGTTACAAAGCAAAGGTTGAACAGTTGGCTGCAGTGGTGAGGAAAATTACTTTGAATTCTAAATCAGTGACTCCTGAGGCCATTTCTGTAGAAGATCCTATCATCTAGAAAGCTGAAAAGACTCATCTTAAGGGAAGAGTACTGGAAGAATATTTGGAAAGGATGCACACACAAGGAATCTCTCTGCTTATAGAGCTATCTAAGAAAATAGACAAAATGGAGAAAATAAGGGCAAAACTTGATGACTTGATTGATGTTATTTCTCAAGATATTAAGCGTCTAGAACAGAATCATGATAAGTGGGTAGAGATGAGAAAGATGAAAATAAGTGCTCTGATATCAATTGGTGTCATTCCAAATAGTGCTTCATATACTGAAACTAAAGAGGAATTGACATATCAGAGCCGTGTGCTGAATGATTTGATCAATGACCTAGAAACTGCAAGGAAACTAAGTGATCAAAGTGATGTTAGTCTTTTGCATAAGTTGAAGAAGTTGCCATGCAATCTGGTGTCACAGGATAATCAATTTCTTTCTGCAGAAGAGATGCTCTAGGAATTTGAAAATATGTTTCAGAAAGAGTTCGAGAACAAAACATTTTCAGTGGCCTCTATGGATAATATTCTTGACAATCAGTTAACTTTGGATAATTTGAAGGCCAAGTTTACTAGTCATGCAAAATCAGTTACCAAGGTCAAAGATGCAATAGTTAGAGCCAGAATGATTTTCAAGAACATGGTTAGTCCGGACAGTCTTGGGATGCAAGCAGCATTCACCATGTATGAATACCACATGAAGAAAGAAGGCAATGCAAGTTGAAGCATCTTTTCCATTACTTAGTTTATTTTCTACTTTTCAGATGTACTTTTGAAATGATTTTGGACATATTTATGTGTACTTTTCTCATATGTAATTACATGTCAAAACATAGGAAGTCCCAAATCAAAAAGGACTCCTTTGTTGAATAAGTCATAGTTAGTTTTTCTTTTCCTATTTTTTCTCTCAGTTCCTCTTATAAATAAAGAGGACCCCCATTGTAAATATCATCTTTTAGTTATTGAAGTGAAACTCTACCAAATTGAAGAGCATTTTGAGACTTTGCGTTCAAATTGTAAATCATATTTTATCAAGTGAATAGAAAAGCAAGTCATTGTTCAATCTTTGTGTTGAAATAACTTGTGGCATATTGGAAATTGTTCTTATGTCCTTTTCCTAATACTATCTTATCTGCTTGATCAAATTATAGTGTGAGTGTGAATAAACTGGGAGATGTCCTAAAGCTGATTGTGGAGGCTTTGTGCTACAACAATTATCTTTAGTTTGTGATTTTGTGTTTTGAAGTAAAAGATATTGGAAAGACTTTGAGCTGCAATTATCTTTTGTGATCATATGTTTTATCGTAGCATCCCATGAAGACTTTGAGCTGCACCTTATTCTACTTAGTTCTAAATTATAAATCGGTAAAAGGAGCAACAATAGACTTTGTGCTCTCATGGGTTTCTTGGTTATTCAAATTTGTATTGAGAAAGTGCTCTTTTATTTTGTAAACATCATTTCTGAAAAAAGAGAAATGGATGATATGGTCTCACCCCTAAGTTAGTATTTAGTTTAAATAAGTTTGTGATAGTTGATAGGGAACCTCCCCTTGCTGAGAGGAGAGATTTATCTCATTACACTGTAGTCGATATAACCATTTTGCCTTCAGTTAGTTGAAGACAAAATATTCACCCAATAGAAGGTACTCAAAAGTATCCTTTGCGAGAGCCTTTATGAAGATATCTACAATTTGATCCTTTGTTGAAACGTATTCCAACTTCACTTCATTATCTACAACCTTCTCTCTCAAAAAGTGATACCTGATTGATATATGCTTGGTTCTACAATGAATCATTGGATTCTTGGAAATATTGATATCACTTGTATTATCAAACAGAATAGGAATAGGCTCATCATACTATATCTTGATATCCTTCAATGTTTTCTTCATCTACAACACTTGTGTACAAAAAGATACTACAGTTGATAAAGATATTGAATCTTGTTTCTTACTATGCCATGAAACGAATCTGTTTCCTAAAAAGAAATCACCACCGCTTGTACTTCTTCTATCATCAACACAACCAACCCAATCAGCATCAGTGTAAGAACTTAGATCAAAGTCATTACCTTTTGGATACCATAAGCCATAATCTAGAGTTTGATTCAAATATCTAAATATTCTTTTTACTGCCTTCTCATGAGTTTTCGTAGGATTAGCTTGATATATGGCAACCAAACATACTGCATGCATACTATTAGTTCTAGAAGCAGTCAAGTACAATAATCCTCCAATCATAGATCTATAAAGAGTCTACTCCACCTCAAGTGACACATCAATCTTGCTCAGGTGACAACCAGTAACCATAGGAGTACTTATTGGTTTAGAATCCTCCATGCCAAATTTCTTCAACATCTCTCTAACATTATTAGCCCAAGAAAAAAAGATACCATCATCTAGTTGAACAATTTGAAGCCCAAGGAAGAAAGACAACTCACCAATCATAAACATCTCAAACTCTTTTTACATCTCTTTTGCAAACCTCTTACACATATTATCTATTGGATTTAGGCTGGACAACTGAGAGGGGGGGTAAATTAGTTGTCCCAAATCTTTAACACTTACAACTATTTCTTTATCACACAAAACTGATTAATGATATAAACATATAAAGCATGAATCAACAACACATGAGAAGAAACAATTGAACACAGAACACCAGGATTTTTACATGGAAACTCGGTTAAGGGAAAACCATGGTGGGGGTTAACCCACAAAGATTTGTACCTTGTTAAAAGTTCTTTAGAAAAATAGAAGGCACATGCCTTTAGTCGCACTGCCTAGAGCTCACTGCTCAAGATAGAGGCTCACTGCCTACAAAATTTATTTTAGAACATAAAGAATTAACTGAGAAATAGCATCTACTTCATTCGTGGTTCAATTTCATTGAATGCTCACAAAACTTTTACTTTTCCCCAAATACTTCTTTTTTAACTCTTCATCAATACAACTCTTGTTCTTCTGCTTCTCCTCTGCTCTACTCTACTTTTTGATCCTTTCTTCAAATTATAATATTTTTGCACAAGGATAATTTTCCACAACTCATCAACAAGTATTTATACACTTCATCAACCTTGGAATGAACATTAAGGTTGGCACTACAAACATCTGACTTAATACGAATCACTAAGCTGTCAGCCAAACATAACTGGGACTCAAATCTTCCTTGATCAACATGCCACGCTTCATAGAATTGCTCTTAGATCATTCACAACACACTTGAATCATCCAGTCGGCCAAGACTGGGAAGAACAAAAACACCAAGGAGAAAATCTTCATTGACAAGATCAAACTTCAATGCAGACCCACACGATCCAGAGACTTCCACAAGTACATTGAATTTAGCAAAAACATCCGCACTCTTCCAAATCATCCAAATCACTTGCACCTTCCTCCATAACCTTAAGAACACCATGACTATCACATTAGAAAGATTGCTTGTGGACTTCCAAACCACGAACCACTTGAATGGATGATACACACTAACTTCCTAAACCAACCTCTAGATCCGCAGATCATCATTTGACATATCCAGAACAATCCACTCTTTTCTATCACTCTATTTCTTCTGAATATTGCAAGAACCAATTTTACTCAGATGGCCATAACTTCTTCATATCTTAATGTGAACCTCTCAAAACTTAACTGGAGCTTCTTCAGACAAACTTCTACATAGCCATATGGTCCAGATACATTGATCCTCATTAATTTTCTCAATATCCTCAAAAATCCAATCTTCTATACAAGAAACAAAATAGGGTAAAGTTGACACCAATGACAATAAGGATATGTTGACATCAATGGCAACACCGCTTAAGCACATATTTGCAACAATCTCACCCTTTGTCATTGATGGCAACATATGATGTGAAAAACTAATTTGACCATCAAGACAAGAACTTCTCCCCCTTTCTCTTCTCACTTCAATTACTTTCTTCACTGCTCCCCCTTTTATCAACAACTAGTTTTTCACATGAACTTCTCTCCCCCTTTGACATCAATGGCAAAGGGCACATATTTGCAATCTTTTCTCCCTATTTGTTTCAGACTGATCCCAACATTTGCATACTGACTACTCCCCCTGAGTAGTACCTCATTGACATCAATCCAGATCACAAGATGTGACTGTGAATTCCACCAGACTAATGCACTCTAGTGCATCTTAATTTTGATCAGGAGGGGTAATGACCCCCAACATCTCTCTGAGATACTCAAAAGTATCCTTGGGAAGAGGCTTAGTAAAAATATCTACAATCTAATCCTTTGAAGACACAAACTCCAACTTGACTTCATTCTCATTTACCTTCTCTCTCAGGAAATGAAACTTAATGGATATATGCTTTGTCTTTAAATGCAACACCGGATTCTTTGAGATGCTTATTGCACTTGAATTATCATAGAAGATTGTGACAGGTTCTTCAAACACAATTCTGATGCCTTTCAACATTTGCTTCATCCACAGAACTTAAGTACAATTATTTTTTGTCACTATATATTCTGCCTTTGCAATAGACATAGATATTGCCTCTTTCTTTTTGCTCATCCAAGAGACCAATCTTCTTCCCAAGAAGAATGCACCACCACTAGTACTTTTCCTGTCATCCACATCTCCTACCTAATTAGCATCTATTTATGCATGAAGAGTGAAGTCATTATCCTTTGGATACCACAATCCATAATCAATTGTCCCCTTGAGATATCTAAAATTTCTTTTGATTGCCACAACATGGGATTCTTTAGGATCAACTTGAAATCTAGCAACAAGTCCAACTGCATTCATGATGTCAGGTCTAGTCTGAGTCAAATAGAGCAATCCTCCAATAATTGATCTATACATTTTCTGATTTGCCTTGGGGGAGTCATCATCTTTACTCAACTTGCATCCAATTACCATAGGTGTACCCACTAGCTTTGAATCTTCCATTCCAAACTTCTTCAACAATTCTTTCACATACTTGGACTGAGATATGAAGATACCTTTATCTCACTGAACAATTTATAGACCTAGGAAGAAATTCATCTCACCAAACATTGACATCTCAAATTCACTTTTCATTTGATTAGCAAATGCTTTGCACATACATTCATTTCCACCAAAAATGATATCATGAACAAAGACCTCAACAATCAGGATGTCCTCATGATTAATCTTGAAGTAAAGATTACTATCAACAGTACCTTTGCTAAATCCTATCTTAAGCAAATATTTATCCAATCTTGCATACCAGGCTCTTGGGGCTTGCTTGAGTCCATACAAAGCTTTTCTCAGTCTATAGACCATATTTATTTGATTAGACAATTGAAAACCTTCCAGTTGCTCAATGTAGACTTCTTCCTCCAACTCTCTATTCAAGAATGCTGATTTGACATCCATCTGATAAACTTTAAAATCTTTGAAAGTAACAAATGCAAGAAATAATCTGACTGCTCAGAATCAATTGTCCCAAATCTTTAACACTTACAACTATTTCTTTATCACACAAAATTGATTAATGATATAAACATCTAAAGCATGAATCAACAACACATGAGTAGAAATAATTGAACACAGAACACCAAGAGTTTTACATGGAAACATTGTTAAGGGAAAACCACAGTGGGGGTTAACCCACAAAGATTTGTACCCTATTAAAAGTACTTTAGAAAAATAGAAGGCACATGCTTTCAGGTGCACTACCTAGAGCTCACTGCCTACAGAATTTATTTTAGAACAAAAAAAATTAACTGAGAAATAGCATCTACTTCATGCCTGGTTTAGTTTCATTGAATGCTCATAAAACTTTTTCTTTGCCCGAAATACTTCTTATTTAACTCTTCATCAATACAACTCTTGTTCTTTTGTTTCTCCTCTTCTCTACTTTGGTTTTTTATCCTTTCTTCAGATTATAATATTTTCATACAAGGATAATTTTCCACAACTCATCAACAAGTATTTATACACTTCATCAACCTTGGAATGAACATCAAGGTTGGTACTACAAAAATTTGACTTAATGCGAATCACTAAGCTGTCAACCAAACATAACTGGGACTCAAATCTTCCATGATCAAAATACCATGCTTCATAGAATTGCTCTTAGATCATCTACAACACGCTTGAATTATCCGGTTGGCCAAGACTAGGAAGAACAACAACACCAAGGAGAAACTCTTCATTGACAAGCTCAAACTTTAATGTGGACCTCCAACATAGAAGTCACATGATCCAGAGACTTCCACAAGCACATTAAATTCAGCAAAAATATCTGCACTCCTCCAAATCATCCAAATCACTTCCATCTTCCTTTGAAACCTCAAGAACACTATCTGCCATGACTGTCACATTAGAAAGATTTCTTATGGACTTCTAAACCACAAACCACTTGAATGGATGATACACACTGACTTCCCAAACCTGCCTCCAAATCCACAGATCATCATTTGACATATCCAAAACAATCTAGACCTCTTTTTTGTCACTCTGTCTCTTATGAATATTACAGGAACCATTTTTACTTAGATGGCCATAACTTCTTCATATCTTAATGCGAACCTCTCAAAACTTAACTAGAGCTTCTTCAGAGAAACTTCTACATAGCCATATGGTCTATATGCATTGATCCTCATTTATTTTCTCAATATCCTCAACAATCCAATCTTCTACACATGTAGTAAAATAGGATATAGTTGACACCAATGAGAGCAAGGATATGTTGACATCAATGACAACATCGCTGAGGCACATATTTGCTACATTATCATCTCCACCAAAGATGATATCATCAACATATACAACAACTATCAAAATCTTGTCTTTCTCTACCTTAATGTAAAGATTACTATCTGCAATACCTTTCTTGAAACCTTGCTAAAGTAAGTACTTATCCAACTAAGCATGCCAAGTTCCAGGGACTTGCTTGAGTCCATACAAATCTTTCTTGTGTCTACACACCATGCCCACATATTTTGATAGCTAGAAACCATCTAGTTGCTCAATGTTGGTGCAGTCACAGTAGGAGGGTTCATAGAATGAACTGTCCAAACTGTGAAGCAAGAGTAAACACAATGGAAACAACTCAATGATATAGAACAAATGCATATTCAGTCATTCAGTATATAATAGAATTAAAATACATAACAGCTAGCACCACATGAGCTTACAGTTAGGGCTCATAGGCCTGATTACAGAATATTAGAAATTACGCAAGATATAGCTTTGAAGCTCCTTTGCAAAGAATCAAAACTATCAACTATCACTATGTCATGAATGGCCTTCCTAAGGAACTATTACATCAATATATATCATCTCTAGATCACAAGATTCCTCCACGTTAGCCAAGGAAGATCACAAACTCTGATGAAGAGCTATAATGTGTGTACACTGATAGGTCAGACCTAATCATGAAGAATTCCTCTGTAATTGAATGGAATGATGTACGGATCTTGAGGAAGGTCAGCCACAAACCAAAGATCATTGAATGATGTGTCATTAGGTTCCATAGATCAAGGAATGCTCCACAAGGCTTCCCCTT
Source organism: Cunninghamia lanceolata (assembly GCA_027924645.1). Lineage (NCBI taxonomy): Eukaryota > Viridiplantae > Streptophyta > Pinopsida > Cupressales > Cupressaceae > Cunninghamia > Cunninghamia lanceolata. The sequence goes on from BSBN01001652.1 coordinate 11,234,913, forward strand.
TACTTGATTGTCTGAGACTATTAGGATGCTCTATTATGAGAAAACAATCAATCTTCTGATAGTGATAACTTTTCGGTAACTGATCCAAATGCTCCAAGATTTGGATATGATGTAGATGAATGAATCTAGATGCTAAGTCCAGCTCCACAAGGTGTGTAATGTAACTCTAGTAGAATGTGGACCAAAATACAAAAACTGCTACTGACTGAACTGAAATGGAAAAAGAAAAGAAACAAACTAAACTACAAACAAACTAAATTGCAAATGTTTTTGGTTGATGCAAGATTGCTCTTGAACCAGGGATGCTCCTACATCAAACATCTAAGGTTATTAAAAAAGTGAGTCCGTTGCTTTGCTAAGGTTGGAGGAAAACCAAGATGGTCTACCTCAACCTAAGATATCCATGATGAATCTTCTTTCGATCTGCCTTTCCACTTCACAAGGTATTCTTTGTATTGTCTTCCTCTAGTGCTGCGTCCAACTCTGTTGTCCAAAATATCTTCAATCTGCTATGGTGCTTGTTGTGGTAACTACTTCTTCAAATCCTTTGTCATACTATCACTGAACTCTGCTTCATGATACTGATATAGGTCTACAATATTGAAAATAGGTGATATGCCCAATGTCTCTGGTAATTCCACTTCATATGCATTTCCTAAATCAAATTTCCTGAGTATCCTACAAGGTCCAAACTTCTTCATATTCAACTTGTTATATGTCCCAATTGGAAATCTTTCTTTTCTCAAGTATACCATTATTTCATCTCTAACTACAAATTCCTTATGTCTTCTCTTCTCATCTGCTTACTCCTATTATTTGCTATTCATATCCTCCAAATGCTTCTTAACCTGATTATGCACTGTCTTCATGTGGTCTACAAATTCTTCTACTTCTGCACTGATATCTCTCAATTCTACTGCTCCTCTAGGGTTCACTCTAGTAACAATCTCAAAAGATGTTTTTCTGGTAGTTCTACTTACTGAATTATTGTATGCAAATTCTACTTGTGAAAGAATCAAATCCCAACTTCTTGTCTTCTCTCCAACCAAGCATCTCAATAAGTTTCCTAAACTCCTATTCACTACCTATGTCTGTCCATCAGTCTATGGATGAAATGCTAAACTAAACTTCAAGTCTATCTTCATCTTCTTCCAAAATGTCTTCCAAAAATATCTAAGAAATCTTGTATCTCTATTTGAAATTATACTCTTAGGTAATCCATGAAATCTCACAATCTCCTTGAAAAATAGGTTAGCTACATGCACTGCATCAGTTGTCTTCTTACAAGGTATGAAATGAGCCATCTTTGAAAATCTGTCTACCACTACAAAATATTCAATCATGTCCTCTTTGTGTTTTAGGTAATCCCATCACAAAATCCATGCTTATGCCTTCCCAAGGTCTCTTCGGTACTGTCAAAGGTTTATACAATCTAGTGTTCTGACTACTCCCTTTTGCAACTTGACAAACTCTACAACTCTGCACAAATTTCCTAACATCCTTATGTATCTGAGGCCAAAAGTAATTTTCACTCACCAATGCTACTGTCTTATCAATGCCAAAATGTCTTGCCAATCCACCACTATGTTTCTCCTTGATCAAATTATCTCTCATTGAACTTCTAGGTATGCATAACTGATTTCCCCTAAACAACATATCTTCCTGAATGAAATAGTCTAACCACTTACTCCTATCTATCACAACAAGTTCCTTACATGCTTTCCAAGGTTTTGCAAAATCGGTGTCTCCCTCATACATGTTCTTCAATTCATCAAAACCTAACACTTCAACTCTCATCTCTGTCAACAAGTTTCTTCTCCTACTCAATGCATCAGCAACTTTGTTTGATTTGCCACTCCTATGCTTAAAAAAAAATGTATAACTCTGTATGAACTCTACCCATCTCATATGTTTCTGATTCAACTTACCTTGACTATTCAAATACTACAAAGCTTGATGATCTGCATACAACACAAACTCCTTAGGCAACAAGTAATGTCTCCACTTCTTCAAGGCTTGAATTATGGCATAGAACTCCTGATCATAAACTGAATATCTTCTCCTTGCATAATTCAACTTCCCATTGAAATATGCTATAGGTCTATCTTCTTGACTTAACATTGCTCCAATTGCATTCCCACTTGCATCACAATCTACTTGAAATACCTTATAGAAATCTGGTAATGATAAAACATGTTTCTCTATCACCTTCTGCTTCAACAATTCAAAACTTTTATCTGCTCTTGATGTCCACTTAAAGTCTTTCCTGTCACCTCTCATTGTCTCTGTCATAGGATTACAAACTGAACTAAAATTTCTAATGAACTTCTGGTAGAAACTAGCTAATCCATGAAATGATCTGACCTCTCCAATGCTCTCCAGTGTAGGCCATTCAACAATTGCTCTTACTTTCTTAGGATCCATCTTCAATCCTTTTATAGAAATCACAAATCCCAAATATACCAATTCTTCCTTCATGAAACTACATTTCTTGATGTTTATCAACAATTTCTCCTTTCTCAACCTCTGCAAAACTTGTCTAATATGCCACAAATGTTCTTCTTTTGTCTTATTGAAAATCGTAATATCATCCAAATATACAATAACAAACTTACCCAAGAATTTCTTCAAGACTTCATTCATCAATCTCATGAAAGTACTAAGTGCATTTGTCAGTCCAAAATGTATCACTAACCATTCATACAATCCTTCATTTGTCTTAAAAGTAGTCCTCCATTCATCTCCTTCTCTGAATCTGATCTGATGGTATCCACTCTTCAAATCTATCTCTGTGAAATATCTTTCTCCACTCAAACAATCCATGATATCATCCATCCTAGGTAAAGGAAATCTATACTTAATTGTGATCTTGTTGATTGCTCTAGAGTCAGTACACATTCTCCATTCTCCATCTTTCTTTGGTGCTAATACTATAGGTACTACACGAGGACTCAAACTTTCTCTAATAAAACCTTTCCTCAACAATTCCTATATCTGCCTATTCAATTCCTCATTCTCTGCCAGTGTCATTCTATGTGCTTCTTTGTTAGGCAAACTAGCTCCTGGTATAAGATCCATGTGATGATTGATACTTCTGATTGGTGGCAATCCTTCAAGTACATTATCTGATATGATGTCTTCATACTATGTCGGCAACTCTGTTATCTCCTCTAGTTGTGATTCTTCAGTGTCCTTCAATGTTTTAGGCTTCCTAGGAATTAAAGTATAACACATATTTTCATGTCTCAAACCATCCAGAAATTTTCTTCCATCTACCAAACAGATTCTAGCATTCCAACATACTTCACTCTTAGGATCATCCTCCAAAGGAATTGAGGTAATTCTCTTCCCATTTGATTTTGTAGTGTATGTATTATTTCTCCCATCATGTATATCTTTTCTATCATACTACCAGGGTCTACCCAACAAGATATGACATACATCCATAGGAATAATATCACACAAGACTTCATCATGATAAGATCCAATATCAAATTTCACCAAACATTGTTCACTCACCAGTACCTTATGATCATCCTGAATCCATACTATCTGATAGGGCTTAGGGTGTTTCAATCTTTCCAACTTCATCTTAGTCACCATCTCCTCTAAAACTAAGTTATCTGAACTACCACTATTAATTACAACTTTACAACATTTACCTCCTAATTTACATCTAGTTCTAAACAAACTCTTCCTCTACGGTGGTTCATCATTTATCTCTGCTTGAAATAGTGCTTTCCTCATTGCTAGTGATTCTCCTTTCTTTGGTTTACCAATTGAATTGGTTGATCCATCAGGTTCTTCTTCAACATAAGCTACTCTTCCACTATTCTCTGTTCTCTTTCTTGTACTCCCTAATTTATATTCAAATGCTCTATGTCCTTCATCTCCACACTTGAAATAGGTACCTTTGAATTTTCTCTTATCAAATCCTCTTCCTTCTCTTCTATGTCCTTCATTCTGATATGCACTGGGGTTTCCTCTCTGGTAAAAATTTCTATCATCTCTTCAGTAAGCATTATTATCTCTGTCATCCTTCTTGAATGTGTTGTCAAACTTGTTCTACTCCACAAATGATCTCTCACCTTTGGAAAATGTTCTACCTCTTTGAAATTTACCTCCTCTACCTCTCTGTCTTTGATCATGTCTCTTATTCATCTTTTCTTCAACTTTCAGGGAAAACTGATATGCTTCCTCCAAAGATGTCATCCTCACCAAACTTAGTTCTTCTTGAATGTTCAATCTCAGTCCATTGATGTATCTAGCCACTTTCTCCTTGCTTGCTTCACTATGTCCTGTCCTTATGATCATCTTATGAAATTCTTCAGTATACTCCACAAATTTCTCCTTTTGTCTCAGGTTTTGCAATCTTTTCAACAGCTCCAACTCATAGTCAATAGTTATGAATTGATTCTTCACTTTTGTCACCATCCTGTCCCATTTTGTAATCTTTTCTTTTCCTCTTCTATTTCTATCCAACTGAACTTCTTTCCACCATATAGCAGCATGTTCTTTCAACTTTGTCTTTTCAAATTTCACCTTCTTTGGATCTTCAACTTCTTCATATTCAAAGTATTCTTCCATGTCATTTATCTAGTCAATCAATTCTTCAGGGTTCAAATTGCCAGTGTAATTTGGTACATCAACTCTAGGTCTCTTTCCAATCTTTGAAATAGCTCACAACATCTTTACTTGATCTGATTATTCTTCTTCATCACCTCCTAGGGTTTCGCCAATTTGTTCAACAGATTGAAATTGCTCTTCATCATCACTTTCAACATTAGGTCTCGATGTCAATCCTCTTTGCCTATCTACCTTAATGACATCCAACTGAATTCTCATTATTTTCATCATTTCCATTATCTCATCCATTCTACCAGCCATTGTTCCAATAGCATCAACACTCCTCGGTGGCATTCTTCCTAGGATCAAGTGTAAACTGCCTCAAGTTCGGTGATCAGGCTATAAGGTGACAACTGCCTTACAATCAAGCTGCAAGGTGACAAGTAACCTGCCTCAATTCAACGATCTATCCACAGCAGGATCTTATGGAATTCTTTTACCAACATCACTCGATTCACTCCCAAAGATTCAAACTTTCACTCTGATACCACTTGGTGCAGTCATGGTAGGAGGGTTCACATAATGAACTATCCAGACCGTACAACAAGAGTAAACACAACCGAAACAAATCAATGATATAGAACAAATGTAGATTCAGTCATTCAGTATATAATAAATATAGACACATAAAAATGTCTTCATCATCAAACTGACTCCCAACATCCCTAAACATACCAATTTCCCTTCTAATCAATTATTTAAATTTTTATTTAATTAATTATCCCTTCATCACCTAATTTTTCATCATTTTATCCCCTACAATTGGATTAATTTAATTCATTTAATAGTCCAACCTTACCCAATTAATTAATTAAATATGCAATATTTATTTGGTTAATTCCCCCTTTTCACTAAATCCAATTAATTAGTTAAATCATGTTTATCTAATTAATTCAACCTATTCCTACCCTAGTTAATTAAATATCTATTATTTAGTTACCTAGCCTAACCTACATTACCCTAGACCTAGGATTAATTAAATAAAACCTTATTTAATTAATCTTAACACCTCATTAATCCATTCCTTAATATTTTCCAGCCATATTAATTAGGGTAATCACCCTAATTAAAGTGGTCAAACCCCAATTAACACCCTTCCCCACATCCTCCAAATAAAAAATTGATAATATGCCACATAAATCAATTTTTTATACACATCACATTTAATGCCTCTTACACCCCTTACACATCTCATAAATCATTAAAATCCACTTATCCCCAAATAAATTTTTAATTTATTTTACTCTTCCCCATGTGAATTTTTAATTCACAAATAATCCATCTCACCCAACCTCATTTAATTCACCCCTTTCCCAAGATGAATTTAAAATTCATCTTTATTCCTAGCCCTCCATTTTCCAAGATGATATATAGGCCCTCCACATCACTTCCATCCTCCACTATTGATCTTCCAAATCAATCTCAACCATTAGATCAAAATCCCTCCAAAATGCCTATAAAGACATCTTCCAAGCCATTTCATCATCCAATTTTTAAGTAGTGTTATTATGCTAAAAAATCCATTGAGCTAGTAAGTTAGTGAGTTGCATACTTGAGAGAATTTCACATATAATCTATCATCTTGGGTATAGCTCAGAGCTCTTGGGTGCAAGCTTCTCCACCCTATCTTGGATTTGTGGGTCATTTAAAGGTATAACATTTGTTTATGCATTTGTTTTGTGTTTTCTACTTTCATTTTAATTTCACTAATCACATTGGTACGCCTTGTGGGACCCACAAGGTCTCTATATAACATTTTGTTTGAGCTTTTTATGTTTGAAGATGTGTTTTTGTAGGTATAGAACCTTTCCTTCATGCAGTGACACTATTTCTCCACAAAGAGATGCCATCCCTATGCAGAGCGACGCCATTCCAGACAGTAGTGTTGCTATTTTCAGACGACTAGCCAACTTCATTTTGGCTTCAAATCTTCATTCCTTTTGCTTGTTTATGACATTTCCAACATCTTTGGTCTCAATTTTTGTAGGAAGAACACAAGAACAAGGGGAGGTTATGCCAAAAATTTTAAAAATCACTTGCACATCTTGAAAATTTTAATTTTTTATTAGCTCTAAACAAACATTATTGAAATCTTTGTTCTTGGATTTGTGAATGTTGATAGGGCTAACGAACAAGCTAATCTCACTTAAACTAACATTTTAACTAAAAACTCATGCTCTTTGGACCTTTTGACCAGCACAGGCTCATATCAGTGCTATCGATGCCTAGAACAATGCCTTCATCCACAGTAGCTGAATGGACCAAGCATGAAGACACAGTGATGCTATCCTACCGTGTTTTGATGCCTTACTAGATTTTAGCACCACTTTGATTGTTATTAGCTCTATCTTGCATTTCAACGCCATCTTATAATATTGTAGCACCTTATTCATTTTCTGTGCAATCTGTAATAATTTTAGCACTATTTTTAGGATAGTTAAGTTCTATCCTATGCTCTATTAGTAGCACCATTCTAGTTTTCTGTGGCATGATTTTAAGATTCTGTGGCTCTATTTTTCTCTGTTCCAGTGCTATTATCTGTGATAACATTGGGTTTTGTGCAGGGTTTTTTCCTTGTTCTACAAGTTGTGCTCATTTGTCCAAGATCATCATTTCGAAACCAGTAACACTTTTTACAGGGTTTTCTATTAGATTAGATCACATTTCATTTTGGTTCTCATAAAAAGAACCCTTTCTTAGTGGTTTAGATAACATTTCAATTGGTGCACTAAAATCAATCATTTGCTCGTCAAACAATCTATAAATAAACATTTCATTTTGGTGTACCTAAAAAGAACTCTTTGTGTGCCTAGCCTAGACAACATTTGACTTTGGTGCAATAAAATTAACAAATGTTTGAAAACAACTTTAGGCATATTTCGATTTGGGTTTAAAAAGAACATTAGTGAGTGTTTTCTATTCTTGGTGCGCTTGCACATTTTGTCACCCAAGAGTTAGAATCAAAGTATCCTCTCCCCTTGCCTTCAAAAAGATCTTGGGTGAAGAGAAATGGTTCTATCCTCTTTTTTCTAGAAAGTGGGCCTGCTCTTGAGACACATCCGTACGAAGAACTCATTGGCAACCCCAAGCGGTACTTTCATCTGGTCTGCTATATGTAAAATAGGCTAAGGCGAAAGACAAGTCCAAATCGGTATTAGCACTTACCATACGATACTAGCTTGAAAGGAAGTAGTACCTTTGTGTATATGAAACTCCTAGTAGAGCTAGTCAAAACCTTAAGTGGTTTATCAGATGCTCATAAGGTACCGATCCTCGAATGTACCCCCACTATAAACCATTGATTAAGAGACCAAAAACCCTCTACTTGTTGGTACACAAGGAGGAACCTTTGAAGCCATCCTACGTCACACATAGTTCTTAGTAGAGATAGAAAAGTACCTTAAGATATCTGCATCTTGAGGACTTGGAACTTGGTGTTCCTGAGAAGTGAGTGCACTATAAGGGGGAGCCCGTTTCACCAAGTTCCTGAAGCTATCCACTTTGAATAAGCATGGATGGGTAAAACCAAGTGGGAATCCAACGAGTATTGTCCCATTCTTGCCTTAGGTTGTGCAAGTGCTTGTTAAAATCTTCACATTTTTGTTTCACAAACAAATCTTTGGCTATTGTGTTCTATTGTGCTTAAAGTGTTTTAAAAAAAAAACTTGCCAAGAAACAAACATCATTGAGACATCATTTCAACATTTGATCAACCTTCATATTTATAAAATTCAAGTTTACCATCAAAATCTACCTTTTTCCAAAGCATTGATCAACACTTACCTGTTTTAACACTATTTCTCAAATTCTTGGCACCATTTCTGTCTGTTCTGGCACCATTTACCTGAGTTTTGGTGCTATTTACAGACCAATTTGCCCAAGGCTTTAAGAAATTATTTTGAGATCTTTAGGGCCTGCCTATCCACAATCTACATTCACCTTTCCAAAATCTAACAAAATCCACGTCCATTTTGATCCCAAAATTTCTCACCCATATTCCCATCTTGACCTTAGAGAATTAATCATTATCACCATTGGACCCTTTATCATACCTTTGAGCCAAACATAATCCATTCTTTCCCATAGCTCCTCATCCCCCTTGTTTTTTGCATACTTTTGGACCAAATAGCATCCTTCTACAAATCCATCCCCAAATGCATTTGCTTCTTCCACCAAAAACACATCCAAAATTTCATAATCCAAACATCAATCAAAAACATCAACCAACATCCAAAAATCATATCCAAAAAAATCAATCTTTGAGCTAAAGTTGAATCTAGGTTTCATCTTTCACACCCTATTTTTCTTGATTAGTCATTAGCCTACCTTCAAGTAGAATAATCATCCCTTTTTGTTTGAGGTCATAAGTCTACCCCAAGTAAAGAGAAAACATCCATTTTGCAACACCTAAAATCTAGACCCTACTTGAGCTCATTTGTTGACTTCAAAATCCCTTTTCAAAAACATCATCCAAACCTATCATATCAAACATCTAGGTCACCTAAGGTTTTTCTTAGTTGAAGCATCCTCCAAACCACTATCAAATCTCTCCCATCAAATCATCCTCAAAAAATCTAAATCTATCCTCCATCCTTTTGGTCCAAGTTTTTGTGAAAATCAACATTCTTGACATCTATCATCCTTAGGTTACCACCTTTTGAGATTTATCTCCCAAGAGTCAAAACCTATAATCACACCATAATTTATTTTCACCTTTAGATTTAGATTGTAGGGAGTGTACTCTCTTGCACCTAAATCTTTATTCCATTCCATTACCATATCCTCTTTGGGTCCAATAAATTGAATCAAATTCTCTAAGGTCTCCATCTTCTTCCACCCCACGATCAAAACCCATATCCTTGCATGCCCATGACAAGATCCCAACACAAGAAAAAGCAAGAGATGGCCAATTTTGGAAACAACATGGGCATAGGGATGCCTCCAACCAACCAAAACAATATACCAATCAGCTAACAAGTGTTCAACATACCCTTGGTCTTCTAAATGCCATCATATGGTCCCAATGAAAACCCCTTCACCTTCTTACAACTACAACCACCACAACCACCACCATTCACCAAACAGATCAAGATGTCTTAAACTTTACACAAGATCCTGACAACATGGATATGATTGATAAATTTCTAAGAGTGGATCTGAGTAGATATTTTGACTTCTCAAAATTGGTGCCCAACCACCCAATAACACAACATCATCCCAACCATCCATGTCCAACACCAATCCTATGACATCCTCCCAACCATCCACATCAAACACCAATCTATCCATATCTCAAGCCTCAAACCCCGCCATATCTACCACTCCCACAAATTCTAATGTTACCACATCCAAAACTCCCACTAACATATCAATTACATCTAATGTCTCCAATCCTACTGTCTCCAACCCCATTGTTACATCCACCACCATAACAAATGTAACCACTTTCATTCCTCAAATCACCTTAGGAATCCATAGCAACCCCACGCACATGAGTCCCTCCACAAGTGTGCCTCCACTCAATCCTAATGCCATAGCTTACATGAGCCAATTTTTTTCACAACCACCTCACAACATGATCAATCTATCCAATGTCAACCCATCCAATTTCATGTATGTACAAAATCCCATAGTATCATCTACAAAACATAATCCCCATCCCTAACTACCACCTCACATTCTCCAACAAATCCATGCTTACCAATAGTATCTTGCACAACTTAACCAAAATGCCATCCCACAAAATCAAAACACCATTCCACAAAATCAAAACCTCATCCACCAAATCCAAACAAGCCAATATCAAATTCCACCAAACCTCTAACATCTCATCAACCAAAAAACTTACATCCCACAAAAATCACCAACACTAGACCTAACAAGTGTCATGCAAAACTTAATCCAAAAGGTGGACGATATGCAACATGGTGGTAAACGCAAACAATATTCCTTTGAGGATATTTGTCCCTATTCATTTGATCAGACGCTATACATGCCTCCCTTTCCTAAAAACTTTGAAACACCCAAATTTGACAAATATAAAGGAAAGAAGCCTCGATGGTTAAGTTGTCGAATGGTTCGCACACTTTCCTCCAGGCATTAAGACTTTCCTTGAGCTCACGGAGAAGTTTTTTAACCATTTCTCCTACAACTTTGAATACAAAATATCTATGATGGACCTTTGCAACTCCAAACAAAAGAGTGAAGAATCCTTTGCTTTATTCTTACAAAGGTGGAGAGGCTTAGCAAGCAAACTACCTTGGCCGATCCTCAAGAAACAATTGGTCACCATGTTTGTGGCTAATCTTAACCAAGAAATGGGCTTCCATTTACAAATCCTATGTGCGTCCACTTTTGAGGAAGTCATCGACAAGGGCACCACCATCGAGAGAGCCCTTATTGCCAAGGGTTCAATTAAACTATACGACAACAAGCCCTACCACAATAGCAACAACAACAACAATAAAGTTAACATCAACACCCCAAATACAAGTGATAACAATGCGCAATCAAATAAGAAACCATGCTTTTGGGGTAAGAACAAGAACACCCTCAATGACGGCATCACCGACATGAAGGCCGTCCAAAATGTACAAAACCAAGCACCCCCAAGCACATACACCACCAATGTAAATATTCCCAAAGGTCAACCTAAGCAAAATAAAACCCCTCGAAGATAATTCACACCCTTAGGGGAACCACTTGAAGATATCCTTGATAAATGTCTAAAAGATGGTTTGATAACTCTCCCACCTATTAAGCCCTATAGTGAAAATCAATTCAAAACTGCATGGTATGACGAAAATGATTATTATGACTACCACTGTATTGTGGGCCATAAGATAGGAGATTGCATGAAGTTGAAGCACTGCATACAAGATCTTATAGATCATGGCAAAGTCAACCTTGAGCAAGCCCCACAACCATCACCCAATGCCAACCTAGGAGCTTACAAGGATCCTTTTCCCAACCACAATAAAGGAAAAGCCTCATCCTCTAATCAAGCCTACAACATCACTCTACCTCCTTCTTATGATTCTATTGTAGGTCAGATAGAAGCATCATCCAACTATATCAACACAATCACCATCTAGGCTCAAGCACTTGATTATGTCGTCACTATCCGTCAGGGCCATGTGTCCATCCATGCAGCCCCTACCACCAACCAAACACCTACATCCACATCAAATCATCAACCAAATCATCCATCCGTTCACCCATCATCAACTAATAAATACAACCTCCTAGAACATCTATGAAATACCCCTACACATATCTCCATCCTTGAGATGCTCTGTACATCACCTCTTCACAAAGAAGTCCTCGACAAAGCTCTAATGGAAACCCAAGTTCCCACTAACTTGAATGTGGATCAATTCCAAGCTCCGATAACCTGCATAATGATCCCTTTCATATTGAAGTCCACATCCATAAGCATATCATCAAAAGAGTCTTAATAGATGGTGGCTCTGATGTGGTTGTGGACACTAGTGAACATATAACCATTAAGGGGTATGATGACACTAAAAGACTATCTAAGGCTACTATCAAACTCCCCATCCAAGTAGGACAAAAGATATTGGAAACAAAATGTCAGGTTCTTGATCTCAACCTCCCCTACAACATTCTTCTTGGCTGACCATAGATCCATGCCATGCAAGCCATCCCCTCCACATTCCATCAATGTCTAAAATTCCCTCATAATGGCATGGAAGTAACTATCTATGCTGATCCCCACCCCTTCCAATACTCCAGTTTCTTCGAAGGACATGACCATACTTTCTATCCATACAACAAGGCTATCACAAAAACCACCTCCTAACTAACCCTACATCATCCACCTCATATGTTGACCCCGCTAATAGTGCTACCACTTCATCCCAAGCAACTCTACCAGCCAAGGTCAAAATCAAGATTAGTGACATGGGATGTGGGGAATATGATCTGCACGGTACATTTTGTGTAGGCACTTTACCCAATCCTAAAACATTTGGTGCCCTGAAGGAAGAGGATGTCTCTATAGTTTACATCAAATGGAAACCATTGTCCATCTTTGAAATAAAGCATCTCCTTGATCAAGATGTGCTTAATGATGTATCCTCCTAGTTGTACAAAGAAGTAGAAGAACAAGAAGCCCCTACCATACCAGCTAAAATCTATGGCAAAGGGCTAGAAATTATCAAGAACATGGGCTCTAAAGGACAAGGTGGTATTGGCCTTCATGAACAAGGGATTGTAGAACCGATTCAAGTGACAAGGAATCCCTATACTCAAGGGTTAGGGTATGGTAAATAATAGTATATCCTCACTAGTGGAGAGTGCATCTTAGGTGAGGTTGCTAAGGTTTCCCCTAAAGTTGATAACATCAACGAAGTAGACCATCAACATTCCTTTAGTAACTTCACTAAATTCTTTGAGTCCTCCATATGCACCATTTTCACCATAACCTCCACATCCACTAACTTACCCCTTGTATACCTGGACCTTATAGATTGGGACCAACATGGACCTCCTGTTCTTGATACTGCACAAAATGATGAAGCCATAGCAAAAATGATGGGGGTCAGAGATCACTTCCCCCTGGGAGATCATAGAGCTAGGTACATTATGGAACTTGACATGTCTGCCTATTTTGGTGAGACCATCCATGCTTCTAGTTGTAAAAACATAAAAATAAAGACAATGCCCCTAGTGAAAACCACTCTATGGCACTTTCAGGTGAAGAAAAAGTAAAAATAAAGGACGTATCTTCTGGTGAAAACCTCCATGAGGCGCTAGAAGATGGAAGCATAGGCCTTCCCATAATAGAGAAGGTATATCTTGATAGATCACCAATCCTTGTGCAGCCATCACAAGAAATGAACCTCAAGACAAAAGAAACACCAAAAATCACCTTTAGGGTAGAGTCTCTTACCACAACAGAAAAGGAAAATTTCTTAGCTTTCTTCAAACAAAGAAGCTGTAACTTTACATGGACCTATGCAGATATGCTGGGACTGGATCCTACCTTGGTTGTTCATCATCTCGCAGTGCGGCCCGATGCAAAGCCTATAAAACAAAAGCTAAGAAAAATGAACCCTCATATCGCGCTTCTTATTAAGGTAGAGCTAAAGAAACTTCTAGATGTGGGATTCATATGGCCAATAGACTACCCTGAATGGGTATCCAACATAGTACCTCTAGTAAAAGTCACTGGGGGCATTCGATGCTGCACGGATTTTAGGGACCTCAACAAAGCATGCCCTAAAGATGACTTTCCTTTACCTAACATTGACATTATAGTGGACCTTACTGTAGGGTACAAGATGTTATCCCTAATGGATGGTTTTTTAGGGTATAATTAGATTAGGATTGTAGAGGAAGATTAACATAGGACATCTTTCATATGCCCGTGGGGAATATACTATTGGGTGGTGATGCCTTTCGGCCTAAAAAACACAGGAGCAACATATCAACGTGCCATGACTATTATCTTCCATGAACTCTTCCATCACATCATGGAGGACTATGTGGATGACCTATTAGGAAAATCAAAGACCCGAGAAGAACACTTAGATGTGCTAGCAAAGATCTTTGATAGACTAGAGCAATACAATGTGCATCTAAACCTGAAGAAATGTGTCTTTGTGGTCACTTCAGGAAAACTTTTGGGGTGCATAGTCTCAAGAAGAGGAATTGAAGTGGATCCTACTAAAGTTAGAGCCATCACAGAGATGCCCCCTCTAAAAATACTGAAGCAATTACAAAGTCTATAGGGGAAGCTCTAGTCTATCCATTGGTTCATCGCCCAACTCACTGATAAATGTCAGCCATTCCAACATCTGCTCAGAAAGAACACAGCCTTTGTCTGGGATAATCAGTGTCAAGCAACCTTTGATCAATTGAAGAAATACTTGGCTAATCCTCCTCTTCTCACTCCACTAAACCAAGAAGAGCTCCTCCTCTTATACATCTTGGCAACTGAAACCACTATAGGGGCCTTGTTGGCACATCACGATGAACAAGGAAAATAAAGAACAATATACTACATCAGACGCAGCTTGGTGACCTATGAGCTGAACTATACCCCCATTGAGTGAGCATGCTTAGTTGTGGTCTTTACTTCACAGAAGTTGAGACACTACATGCTCAATCATAAAACTAAGCTCATTGCCAACATTGATCCACTAAAGTATCTGCTAAATAGAGCCACCCTCACTAGAAGAATGGCCAAATGGGTAATGATCTTAAGCAAGTTTGACATTGAGTACACTAAAAGAAAGGCTACCAAAGGACAAGTCATTGTTGATCAGTTGGCTGAGGCACCTATCCCCACAGAGCATCCTACACTTACAAAATTTCCTGACGAGTCCATATTGATAGTAGCACTAGTAACAGAACCATGGAAAATGTACTTTGATGGGTTGTATACACACCGAGGCTCAGGGGTAGGCATTTTGTTTGTTACCCCTCAAGGTGACACCATCCCTGAGTTGTTCAAGATTACATTTCCATGCACCAACAATGTAGCAGAGTATGAGGCTCTTATCACAGGACTCTACATGGAAATTAAGTGGGGGATTGACAAGCTAATGGTCTATAACGACTCCCAATTAGTCATTCGGTAGGTGAACGATGAGTATAAAACTAAGGATGATAAGCTCTTGCCCTACAAACAAATGGTGGATGACTTCAAATATTATTTTTATGACATCCATTTTGAGCAGATTCCAAGGCTAAATAACAAAGTAGCAAAGGCAATGGAAACAATAGGATCCCTAGTAGACATGAAGAAGGATAGCAAGAAGTGTGAGTTCCTAATTGAAGAGCTCCCTATACTGGCCTATGACGTTCCCCAAGCAGAACTCTTGTGCAAAATTGTTGGCCTCTCCCCATGGTATCAAGAAACATACATGTACCTCCATGATAACATTATTCCCCCAACCTTTCAGCTTCACAACAGAAAAGCTTCATTCGCTGCGCCTCCCGCTTCACTCTCATAGGAGATACCCTATACAAAATAAGTCTTGATGGTACACTTCTACGATGTTTAGACTCTAGGGAAGTTGAAGTGGCCTTACAAGAGGTACACGAGGGCATTTGTGGGGCATACTTGAGTTGACCTACCTTAGCTAAAAAGATCTTGAGAACAGGGTACTATTGGCCAACCATGGAGTGAGATGCCTACCAGTTCATAAAAAAGTACCTGCCGTGTCGACAACATGGGGACCTCATCCATGCGCCATCATAGGAACTGCAGCCAATCACAACTCCATGGCCCTTTTCACAGTGGGGGCTTGACCTCATAGGAAAGATCCACCCACCATCCTCTAATGGTCATAAATTCATCATCACTGCTACTGAATACTTCACCAAGTGGGTAGAAGCAATTCCACTCACTTTCATCACCAGAACCCAAATATCCAAATTCATCCTTCATTACATCATATGTCATTATGGCATCCCCATTCTATTATCACAGATAATGGGAAACCATTCAAAAACTAGGATGTCTGCACCCTGTGCGAAAAATTCCAAATCCAACATCATTTTTCCACTCCAGACTATCCCTAAGGTAATGGTCAAGTTGAAGCTTCAAACAAAACCATCATGTGTATTATGAAGAAAACAATTAATGAAGTAGGCCGTGACTGGCACCTTCAAGTCAATCCCGCCCTATGGGCCTACTGTACAAGTATCCTCACACCCAAAGGAGCCACTCCATACTCCCTAGTATTCAGATCTAAAGCTATCCTACCTATTGAGGTCGAGCTCCCATCCCTAAGAATATCCCTACAGAACATAATCACTGATGAGGAATAATGAGTTACAAGGCTGCATGAGCTAGAACTATTGGATGAGAAATGCCTAGATGCACTTAACCATCTGCAGGCCTACCAAAATTGCCTGAGAAGAAGCTACAACAAGAAAATCAAAAACTACAAGTTTGAAGTGGGTGACCTTGTCCTCATGGAAAACCAGAAGAATCTACAAGAATGCCCTAAGAAAAGAAAATTTGAACCCAATTGGTTAGGGCCCTATGTCATCACTGCTAGCTACGGATCAGGAGCATATCAGCTTACAACACCTGAGGGGCAACCTCTAGATGAGCCTATGACTATTCTGCATCTAAAAAAGTTCTATACATAACCCATTGAGTACCCCAAGAAAAAATGAACAAAAAAAATCAAAAAATCAAGAAAAACCTGAGTGCAATAAAGCCGTCCAATGGTGAAAATCACTTAAGTGATGCCTTGGATTGGTACCATGGTGAAAACATGTCTCAGGTGCCATGTGTAGTGCTCAGTTCTACCATCTGATAAGTCCTCTTTCCGTCATGACACTCCACACCAAAACACCTTTCATGGCTTGGAATTCGGAAACATCAATCACCTGCCCTGCATCACCCCACCCAAGGCTAATCCATGGTACAAAGATCCTTGTAAGCCTCCTTCTATACAACCAAAATCAAAAAATCCAAAAACATTAGAAAATTGAAAAATAAAAAAACATTAGAAAATCAAAAAATCCAAAAACATTAGAAAATCAAAAAATCCAAAAACATTAGAAATTCAAAAAAATCCAAAAACATTAGAAAATTAGAAAAAAATACAAAATTCACTACCATGACATCATCACAATTTCCAACATCCTCACAATCACCCAAAATCATCATCACTTCATCCTCAACATCCATCCTAAACCATTCCCACGTCATCAAGTCTTGCCAGAACTACATATTCATCTCACCCACATCTTGAAAGTAGCTTGATCCCATGGACACAGGGTATATAGGCAGTCTGGAATATGAAGTATCTAGTACTCAGGTACATAAGATGCACCCATCCAACCTGTTTGGATGGTCCCTATTTACTGAGCTTGCTAGATCCAACAAATGATACACATGCTAAGCATACTCTTGAAACATCACACCTCACGCAAAAATCATCAATCAACATACCAACTATAATCCAACACATGGCCTAACTATCCTTTTGCCCACCTTTTGAAAATTATCCAATAAAATCCAACCGATTCGCATCATAGGATATATCATTCCTACAATGGACAAGAATCTGTCATCCTATCAACACTTATCTTGCAAGAGCACACAATAGCTATTTGTATCTTTTTGTTGGTCTTTTTTATTATTGATTTTTATCTTCTTGTCTCGCTCTAGGTCAATTCCAAAGCTACCTTGATCTCAATATATGATGGTCAGTGGCAGACAACAGTTGGAATAGACATGGTTATTGTTTCTGTAGGTTGTGCTTGTGGGTTGATTTTATTACTCCAAGAATAATATTCATATCTTGAAGCCTGGGTCAGTTCTAGCATGATGTGCCTCATTTGCATATACAGGCATTAATACCTTATATGTACTATGAACAGTCATGGCTATGAGCCCCCTTCCTCGGCTAGGCAAGGTTATACTACCTTGGGCATTCATAAAATCAACCTATTGTTTGTGGGCCTAATCCATGCAATTGAGGGATATATATCATCACCTAGGTCATCTCATACCTTTATGAAGTGTATCCTACATTGCTACAATAAATTAAGAAATGCTCTCAATTAATCATATGTAACTACTATACCTAGCTCAATTCCTCTTCCAAAAACACTCATCCAACCATGCTATCTGGGCCTATATCTTTATTGCCCCCGTCTATTCCCCCCCCAAATATTCTAACTAACCCCCCCTCTCCCCTACCCTCAACTCATTCTGACCCACCTAACACATCTCGAACCAAAATAAATCCACCCTCAATGACGTGGTGTATCATGACCTAGCAACTCCCCTTTTCCCCATCCCATTCCCTTCCCCACCTTACATGACCCATAAACCCTTCCCCCTCCCCACCTATCCCATACCACCAAGCCCCATCGCCCAAGGTTGTACAAAAAAATCATGTGTAGCATGACTTGATCACTGCATAAATCATTACATTAGGTCATTAGTTGCATTATCATAATCATCTAAACCATTGCATTTTCATTTGTCCATTTGCATAGATAATATCTATTTATTAAGATAAGTATATATTTCCATTCCATTATACTTTGCATCCATAATAAATGTTTATTAATCTAAACATTTATTTGCATCCCACATTCACATCATATTCCATAATCAAAACATGCATACATAACATAGGAAAAACAAAAATTATCTCTATATAACATGCATAATCCATCATGATCATAAGAAAAACATCCATTACATCATCATCATAAATAAACTATAGCATCATACACAAATCATAGCATTATATCATCATCACACATATATCCATCACATACATCATTAGTACATCCATAACATCTCATAAAATCATTGTATAACCATAATTACATCACATAAACATCATTAGGAAACATAAATGCATACATCCATCCATAACACATCACAAATGCATAATCATCATCATCATAGATCATCAAGTGTCATAATACATCACTAAAAACATAATGTAAATCGCTCAAAATAATACAAGTCATGATACAAAAGGCCTCAAAAATATATAAAACACTATACATCAGCCCTAGACTGATGAACCTCTGCTTGACTCAGTAGGGAATCCTGGCCAAGGCTGTGGTTGTGGCTATGGCTATACCTGCTACTGTTGTGGTACTTGTGATGGAGAGCCCATAGGCTGTCACATTGACTAAATGGATCTTGATCTATAAGAACCAAACCTCCATGAGCCACTCTGCTAACTGTAACTAGGAATCCTCTAACCCTCTGGAATAGCTAGACAATAGGCTACATGGTAGTACTCAGCCTGGGCTCTATGCTCTCCCACCTGTGCCTGTAACTCCCCAATCTACGCCTACAACTAAGCAATTTGTGTCTGCATCAGTCTCAATATGGGACCCATGCCTATCCCTACCACGAACCACTATAAACTCACCATTAGCCCCTCTGCCTGTTGGGCCCTCGCCTCTGCCTGTTGGGCCCTCACCTCATCCTACAAGGCCCTCACCTCTACCACCTACCACTGAGCCCTCTCTCCATCCCTCTCACCTATCATGGTAACTATCTGGCCCTGTGCCTATGCTACCTGTACCTGTAGCGCACTCATCTACCTAGCTGACCCATCCAATAACACAACCACCCCCCGCAACTGCACTAACTTAGCATCCCAGCTCTGTAAGGTCTCCTGTAAGCTGGTGACTTGGCCCCGCAGGGTCTATATCTCCTTGTCATCCTCACTCTGGGGCCACCGACGGGATGAATGCTCTCTTGGTGCTAAACCTCCACCTACCCCCAAACCCCCTACCTTTACCTGCCCTGATCCTATAAAACCCATCGCAGTCTCAAGAATGTGTTACTGCACATTCCTATGCCTCACCTCCAACCCAGGTGCTTGTTGTGATGCAATAGCTACCTGTCTCTGCTATAGTAGTACCTGTGGTGGGGGCATAAGCTCCCTATTTATCCTCTGCCTCTGTTGCCCTAAGCCTCGCTGTCGGGGTGCCCTCTATCTCAGCCCCTCTCCCACCTGAGCCTACTACTGGGGCAACTACTGAGCCCATGTTGCCTATCTCTATCCTAATACCTATACTGGTGGTACCCCTACCTGCCCAGCTACTGCTATTGCTAAAACATCAATCAGCTCATCATCATCCCCGACCTCCACCTCCTCCACCACTATATAATCCTCAATAATCTCATCCTCCTCCACTCCAGCCTCCTCTGTCATGTCTACCTCCTTAGTCAGATCTATAAATCGAGTGGGGTGCCACATCTTCCACCAAGTGTCGTAAGCCAGCGTAGTAACTGCATCTCTGATCTCACTCCCCCAATCCCATATCACCAGCTCCAAGGTTGCAAAGTCTGCTATGGCAACCTGTGGCTATATGCCTGGGGGCCACCTATGTGCATCTTGAGGAGCTCATGCAAATATCACCATCGGTTGCAAAACATCTTGCCGTAATCCAAACTACTGCATGACCTGTGACGGTAGATACATATCAATGGTATGGTCGCCTCGACCCATCAGGTACTACGGCTGGAATGTGTAGGGCATGTGAATGTCATCATTTAGCCATGGCTCCACCCCAATATAAGGTCACCAGGTAACCCAAATCAAATCGTCCAGCACTCACCGCTAGTATTGTACCTACCCTATGTAAGTGTACTCCACATCTCGATACAAAAATACAAAAGCCTTGAAAGGACGGAAAAAATATCCACATCTCAGCTTGGTAATCGCAATATGCTCCCACACCCATACATGCAATAAGGTAACTCCAGCTGACAATGCTTAATCACAATGGTAAACAACTATATGCATCTCATGGTATAGCTATGCCAGCATACATGGCCCCCAAGCATACACTGTCCCATCTCAAACCATCCCCACAATCATCTCTCCCCATTCAATCGAAAAGCCTCTGCCTCACCAATTTGGCATCACCACACCGCCAATCAATGGACACAAGAATAACGTGAACTGATCTGCAGCCGCCGCCACCGTCACCTCATAACTCATCTCTCGACTCTCCCCTACCAACACTATCTGACCATAGGCAAATACTCTAAGTAAGGCCCTCTGTCCCCTCTTCATATCGTATACCACTCGCTATCCGTAAAGGGGTATCTTGAGGATGCAATAAATATCCTCAAGTGTAATCATGATCTCGCCTATAGGAAGTAGAAAGGAGCATGTCTCGAGGTGATAGTGCTCTAGGAGAACTGTCATCAGTGCTTTATGAGCTCATAGCACTAGCATCTCTGCAAGTATTAGAAGCCCTAGCCTCACCAATTGACCTCACATCGTATCATCAAAACCATCGAACAACTCCATCACTGAGGGTACATGTCACTCTCGCGAGTACACAATGAAAGACCTCATCTCCTACATCCATAAATGCTTGTCAGAAACCTACCTATCCTTCCAAAACCAAACCTTTCACATCACATTTCTATGGTTGGAAGTCAAATCAATTTTGGCACCACAATACATCTCTTTTGTACCAACTTTACCAATGGTGCTACACTATTCTCATATGGCAGTATAATAGAAGATAGTGCCACTATGCAGGTTTTCTGTGCTACTCTACAACATTGCACTGCTCTTCCCTTTGGTGCCAATCCGCATGATGGCATTGCTTTTCAAAATTGCACCAATCCTAAGTATGGTACTACATCCCAGCATGGCGCTAATCTCAAAGATAGCGCCACTATAGAAGATTGCGTTGATCCAGAGGATTGCACTACCCTAGCCTCGTTTGGTGCTAATTCGCCAAACCCTAGTCCCTACACAGTATTGCGCTAAAATAGAGGATGGTGCCAAAACATGATGTTTTGGCACCAATTTTTCTCTTTTCTATCCCAAATGGATAGTACCAATCCAGAGGATGGCGCTAATCCATGACTCTTTTCACACCAGGCAATCACCCGACAGTGCCACAACCCAAAATCCCATTTACCGATAAAAAATGTGACAAAAACAAAAAATGACAAAGCTAGCTTTAGTGCCTACCTGCGGTCCAGCCTTTGGTGACCTCCCATATGATCAGAAGTGCTTAGAAATGTGATCAAATCACAAGAATATGGGATTATGGTTCGCCATCTCCTCTTCTCTCCTTCTTCCAAGTGGCTCGATCTGTGCAAATGTGGCACTTTTAGGGCCCATTCTTCTAATTATAGTAAGCCATGTCATCCCTCCACACATTTTTTCTTCCCTAGGGTGCAGATCACAACTATTTTTGCCTATTTTTCTTCATATCAACCTGATTTTCTCTCCCCTATCCAAATTTTGCCTCTGTTTCATCGTTTCAAGAGCTCACCTAAGAAAATATTAATTTTTTCACTAATCTCTCGTGGGGCCATCCCTCACTCATTTTATTCCTTCCCGGCAGCTAGGGCATGTTTCTTTGACCTAACACCACTTCCCTGCTGGGTCCTAACGCCATGTTAAAGAGGGGCAAATGTAGACACCTAAAAATGTCTTCTTCATCAAACCGACTCCCAACATCCCTAAACATACCAATTTCTCTTCTAATCAATTAATTAAATTTTTATTTAATTAATTATCCCTTTGTCACCTAATTTTTCATCATTTTATCCCCTCCAATTGGATTAATTTAATTAATTCAATAGTCCAACCTTACCCAATTAATTAAATAAATATGCAATATTTATTTGGTTAATTCCCCCTGTAGACACCTAAAATTGGACTGCTTCTGCAAACCAATTTTCTGTATCTCACACTAATCCATTCCCCCAATCTGCATATCCCTGGTGATCAATTAATTCACCTAATAATCCATTTAACCTTACAACCCTATCCTATTAATTGAATGAATATTCTTAATATTCATTTAATTGATTTATCCAATTCCCTAATCCCTGATTAATTAGATAAATCCTGATTATCTAATTAACCTAGACTTAAGTTAATTAAGATGCCACTTAATTAACCTTGTCCCCCACTCATCCACTCACTGAATTTTAAATTTAGATGTCTCCCACTCACTAAATTTTAAATTCAGATGTCTCCCACTATCCCCCACTCTTCCCAAAATGGGAATTTTTAATTCATCAACTAGGAATAAAAGATTCACTTTTATTCCTAGCCCTTGATCTTGTCAAATGAATCCTCACCCTCCATCCTCATCTCCAAAATTTTATAAATTGAGCCTCTCCCAAGCCATTTTCATAAGACCATTTCATGCATAAAACCTCTGTCAAAATCATTCCCCAATCTCTTCATCTTATCAAACCTCTGCCAAAATCTCATCTCCATCTCCATCTCAGTCCAAATCACTCATATACATTGTGTTGTAGGCATTGAGCAATCCACATTCTACACATTTGTCATTTTGATCAAGGGAAACATCTTGAGGAGCTACATGGCGCAACTCCTTCCCGCATGGACTCGTGAGGTCTTCATGAAGGTATAATCGTGTATTTATGCATTAGATTAGTTATTATCTTCATTCTTGCTTTTGTATGCTGTGCTTGTGGGATTGGTCTCATTACTCCAAGCTAGTATTCATATCTTGATCGATCATAGGGTCAGTTCTAGCATATTGATCTCCTTATGCATCTAAGGTTCATCATACCTTTTTTGTACTAAGGGCTTATGCTATGAGGCCCCTTCCCTCATCTAGACAAGGTTGTACTATATTGGGCATGCATGAGATCATCCCTTTGTCTGCATGTCTAATCCATGCAAATTTTGGATAAACATCATCACCTTGGTCTTCTATACCTTGGTGAACATATCCACTTTGATATATCAAACCTAGGATCGCTCAAATTTAGTTTTAGCACAATGATCATCCACCAATCATTTCTGAACATCATCATCCTTTCATCCCACCACTTATTCTTTGCCCACATCTACCAATCGGTCCCATCCATTTCAAGAGCACAACCATGTTCTTGCAACCTGCCTATCCTCTCGAGGGGGCATCACCCTTACCAATTATCCCCAAACCTTACCCTATTCTTCCAAACCAAAATCTTTTTTCTATCCTATCCATCTCTATGTTTTAACTTCTTTGAAATGATGTTGCTTAGCCGCAACACCATCTCAAAGAGGGGCAAATGTAGACACCTAAAATTGGACTGCTTCTGCAAACCAATTTTTCGTATCTCGCACTAATCCATTCCCCCAATCTGCATATCCCTGGTGATCAATTAATTCACCTAATAATCTATTTAACCTTACAACCCTATCCTATTAATTGAATGAATATTCCTAATATTTATTTAATTGATTTATCCAATTCCCTAATCCCTGATTAATTAGATAAATCCTAATTATCTAATTAACCTAGACTTAAGTTAATTAAGATGCCACTTAATTAACCTTGTCCCCCACTCATCCACTCACTGAATTTAATATTCAGATGTCTCCCACTAACTGAATTTTAAATTCAGATGTCTCCTACTCATTGAATTTTAAATTCAAATGTCTCCCACTATCCCCCACTCTTCCCAAAATAGGAATTTTTAATTCATCCACTAGGAATAAAAGATTCACTTTTATTCCTAGCCCTTGATCTTGTCAAATGAATCCTCACCCTCCATCCTCATCTCCAAAATTTTATAAATTGAGCCTCTCCCAAGCCATTTTCATAAGACCATTTCATGCATAAAACCTCTATCAAAATCATTCCCAAATCTCTTCATCTTATCAAACCTCTGCCAAAATCTCATCTCCATCTCCATCTCAGTCTAAATCACTCATATACATTGTGTTGTAGGCATTGAGCAATCCACATTCTACACATTTGTCATTTTGATCAAGGGAAACATCTTGAGGAGCTACATGGCGCAACTCCTTCCCGCATGGATTCGTGAGGTCTTCATGAAAGTATAATCGTGTATTTATGCATTAGATTAGTTATAATCTTCATTTTGATTTCACTGATCACACCCCCTTTTCACTAAATCTAATTAATTTAGCCTATTAATCAACCTATTCCTACCCTAGTTAATTAAATATCTATTATTTAATTACCTAGCCTAACCTACATGACCCTAGACCTAGGATTAATTAAAGAAAACCTTATTTAATTAATCTTAACACCTCATTAACCCATTCCTTAATTTTTCCAGCCATATTAATTAGGCTAATCACCCTAATTAAAGTGGTCAAACCTGAATTAACACCCTTCCCCACATCCTCCAAATAAAAAATTGATAATATGCCACATAAATCAATTTTTTATACACATCACATTTAATGCCTCTTACACCCCTTACACATGTCATAACTCATTAATATCCACTCTTCCCCAAATGAATTTTAATTTATTTTACTCTTCCCCATGTGAATTTTTAATTCATAAACAATCCATCTCACCCAACCTCATTTAATTCACCCCTTTCCCAAGATGAATTTAAAATTCATCTTTATTCCTAGCCCTACATTTTCCAAGATGAAATCTAGGCCCTCCACCATTGATATTCCAAATCAATCTCAACAATTGAATCAAAATCCCTCCAAAATGCCTATAAATACAACATCCTTCAAGCCATTTCGTCATCCAATTTTTAAGTAGCTTTATTATGCTAAAATATCCATTGAGCTAGTAAGTTAGTGAGTTGCATACTTGAGAGCATTTCACATATAATCTATCATCTTGGGTATAGCTAGGAGCTCTTGGGTGCAAGCTTCTCCAACTTGTCTTGGATTTGTGGGTCATTTGAAGGTATAACATTTGTTGATGCATTTATTTTCTGTTTTCTACATTCATTTTGATTTCACTAGTCACAATAGAATTGAAATACATATCAGCTAGCAACACACGGGCTTGCAATTAGGGCTCATAGGCCTGACTACAGAATATCAAAAATCATGCAAGATATAGCATTAAAGCTCCTTCACAAAGAATCAAAACTATCAACTATTACTATGTCATGAATTGCCTTCCTAAGGAACTAGTACATCAATATATATCATCTCCAAATCACAAGATTCCTTCACGTCAGCTAAGGAAGATCACAAACTCTAATGAAGAGTTGTAATGTGTGTACACGGATAGGTCAGACCCAATCATGAAGAATTCCTCTGCAATCAAATGGAATGATGTGCGGATCTTGGGGAAGGTCAGCCGCGAACTAAATATTATTGAATGATATGTCATTAGGTTCCATGGATCAAGGAATGCTCTATAAGGCTTCTCCTTTAGCTGATTGTCTGAGACTGTTAGGATGCTCTGTTCTGAGAAAATAATCAATCTTCTAATAGTGATAACTTTCTGGTAACTGATCCAAATGCTCTAAGATTCAGATATGATGTAGATGAATGAATCTATATGCTAAGTCCAGCTCCACAAGGTGTGCAATGTAACTGTGGTAGAATGTGGACCAAAATATAGAAACTGCTATTGATTGAACTACCTGAACTAAACTAGAAAATGAAAAGAAATAAACTAAACTGTAAACAAACTAAATTGTAAATGTTTTTGGTTGATGCAAGATTTCTCTTGAACCAGGGATGCTCCTACACCAAATGTAGACCTCTTCCTCTAAATCACCATTCAAGAAGGTTGACTTGACTTCCATCTGATAGACCTTGAAGTTCTTGTGAGCAATAAAGGCAAGAAACATCCTAATTTCCTTCATCCTCGCTACCGAAGCAAAAGTCTCCTTAAAATCAATACCTTCAACTTGCGAATAACCCTTACACACTAATCTTGCTTTGTTTCACCATCTTCATTCAGCTTGCTCCAAAACACCCACTTTGTTCCTATAACATTCTTATTAGCCGATCTGAGAACTAGTTCCCATGTCTAATTTTTTTCTCATTCAATTCTTCTTCCATTGCCTTCATCCATCCTTCATCTTTGCTAGTATCAGAAAAGGTTTTGGGCTCTACCTTTGACAGTAAGCACAAATTCACTTGCTCACTTGCTTTTGCAAGCCTTCTCCTAGTCTCCACACCTAGGTGTGTGCAAGAAGTTGTCCACTTATTGGCCAAAAAGTGGAAGTGTTTTCCCTGATTTTCAGAATTTGTCACATTTGACCTAAAAATTTGAAGCACTTAAATGTGGAATCTTAAAAAAAGTCATTAAATATGAAATGTAGCACTCGGAGTCTAGTTTTCAAATATGTAATTTTTTTCAATACCCAAATGATAGAAACTGATTTTGAATAGGCATTTCTAAAAACCACTATTTAAAAGTCACTTTTTTTTTTACTATACCATGTACGTGTACGTCATCCATATTTTGACCTAAATAATAATATTTTTCAAAATCCTTTTGGGAAAAGATTTGTAACTCACTGAAGCACATTTTCTATATTTTTTTATAATTTTTTATTGAATATTTTTTTTATTAATTTTTTACTGGCCATTTTTGGTCTTATAAAAAATCATCGTGTACGTCACGCATAAGATGACCTAAACTTAACATTTTTTGAATTTTTTTTTCAAATTGAAAAGAATTGTCTAAAGTACGTTTTCCTACAATTTTTTTTACAAAAAAATATGTTAATAAAAAGTTATTAAAATACTAAAAAGCCCTAATAATTCAAGTTTATAGACCTATTTCATTAGAAATTGATTAAAAAATAGAAAAATTAATCTAATTGTAAAAAAAATTACATATTTGGAATCTACACTGTCTCATCTATAATGGGTTTTAATTTCGTCAAAATATTTTGCAAAATAGACTTTCAGATATATGCCCAAAGTCACTATTTGGTTGTGACATTGACAAGACCTTCAAGTTGTAGGTCAAACCAGGTCTAGAGGTCAGGTTCGGGTCCCCAAAGCATTTCCCGAACCGGGTTAAAAAGAAAAACCCGAGCTTAAAATTCAAATTTTAAATAACGGGATCACGTTTTAAAACGGGATCACGTTTTAAAACGGGATCCCGTTTCATAAAAGGTTAATATTTTAACCTTTATGAAACGGGATCCCGTTTTGAAAACAGGATCCTGTTTCATAAAGGTTAAAATATTAACCTTTTATGGAACTCAAAACGAGATCCTATTTCTTAAAACGGGATCCCACTTTTGGCTGGGGACCCCAAAGCAAAACAGGATCGCGTTTCATAAAAAGCGGGATCCCATTTTGGTTAACCCAATTTCGAATTTTTTTCTAACTCTGAAACTTCCACCTTAAGTAGACACAACTTCTTGCATTTACCCACCTTCATTCTTATCCCTAATGATCTGATCTACTGAATGGTTAATCTAAACATGTATTTTGTTGGAGTCTTAGGGGTCTTCTCTGATTCTTTTTCCTTCTCTTCTTTCTCCTCCTCTTCTTCATCTTCTTCAATGTAGGGAGGTATATCAGATCCGTACACCTCTAGTTCTTGTGAGATCTAACACAAATCTTCATCTACCTTAACATTTGTACTTTCAATCATCTTTCCCAATCTCTTGTTGAAGCATCTATAGGCCTTTCTTTTGGTTGAGTAACCAAGAAAGATCCCTTCAGCACACCTTGAATCAAACTTTCCATGGTCTTCTTCATCTCTCCTATTATAGCTTTTTCTACCAAAGATCCTCAAGTATCTGATAGTGGGAGGTATTCCATACCATAGCTCATAAGGATTCTTAGTGCTATTGACCTTCAATTGTACTTTTTAAGAAGGTAGACAATAGTGTGAACCACTTCCTTCCAATACATATTAGGTAGATCTACATCTTTCAACATTACCCTAGCCATCTCTTGCAAAATCCTATTCTTCCTCTCCACTACTTGATTTTGGTGAGGGGTCCTAGGAGAAAACAAATGTCTCATAATACCATGATCTTCACAAAACTTTTCAAATTCATTTGAAGTAAACTCACCTCCTCTATTAGATCTTAAGCATTTGATCTTAGCGTTTATTTCATTCTCAACTATTGCTTTGAAAATCTTAAACTTATCAAAGTCTTCATATTTTTTTCTTAGAAAAGTAACCCAAGTCATTTGAGAGTAATCATCAATAAGCAACATGAAG
Organism: Cunninghamia lanceolata; assembly: GCA_027924645.1. Taxonomy (NCBI): domain Eukaryota; kingdom Viridiplantae; phylum Streptophyta; class Pinopsida; order Cupressales; family Cupressaceae; genus Cunninghamia; species Cunninghamia lanceolata. Next base: position 11,263,944 of record BSBN01001652.1, read on the forward strand.
TACCTTTCACCTTGTTGACTCTTTTTTTTTGTAGGTCTACATAGGTTAGTGTGAATCAGCTCCAGTGGCATTTGTAGAAGAATACTCCTTGCTCTTAAAATTTGTCTTTGTCTGCTTTTCCATTTGACATTCCTTGCATAATGTGTTTGTAGGCTTGGTTATCTTAGGCATATCTCTCACCGCATGAGTAGAGCCGATCTTCACCATATTATCAAAGTTGATATGTCCCATTCGCTTGTGCCACATCCAAAACTCATCAGATTGAGACAATAAATAGGTTCTTCCATTTACCTCCTTTAAATGATGGATATCTTCATCTATCTTAGTACCTGCTACAACTAATCTTCCAGACCCTACCTTCCTAATCTCACAACCTTTGTTATGAAATGTAAAATTGTATCCTTTACTACACATCTGACTAACACTGAGGAGATTGTTCTTCATCCCTTTGACATAGAGGACATACCCAGTGTTGTTCTTTCCATCAATAGTCATAGCACCCTTTCCACTAATTTGTGTTGACCCGTCACCACCAAACTTGACAGCTCCACCATTTAACTCATTAGGCCAATAAACTTCCCTTTGTCACTAGTCATGTGGTTAGAGCAACCACTGTCAATAACCCAAGCATTTTCTTCTTCTCTTGCATGAAAAGTAGTCCACACAACCATAGACTTTTCATTATTTTTTTAGCCTGCAAGGTACTAGATGTCATACCCACATTTCCCATGCATTCACGACATGCAACACACGTATCATATCCACATTTGTCATGTGGTCATGACACAAAATATCAAAAAAATTTCCAGATGTCCCTAGAAACCCCCTCGCATGTGCCAGCATGCTCAGTGGCAATACACATAAGGCATAAACATGTCAGTCAAACTCGGGGAAGAGTGTTTACCTATGCAATCCCCTGCGTGATGATAGCTAACTAGGGGGTTATGTGATGTGATGAGCGTTGCTACTAGGGTTAGGCTTGAATGGACCCAAACCCTAAGTTTCCTAAGTGAGTGACATGATTTCGATAGGAGTTGAAATCCAACCCTAATTCTAGAGCACAAGATAAATTAAAACACGCTTACATTTAAATTAATAATCACAAGGCAAAATTAAAATGTTAACAATTGCCAAGGAATTTCATTTAAAATAACTGCCCTAAGTCCCAGAAAATTTTGGTAGCATAACACATTGTTAACGTTTGAAATAAATATTTTAAAAAGGTCTCCCTCTAAAATATTGATGAGAAAACTTAATAAAAAGATTAAATTAAATTTACCTAAATAACCTTATGAAATTTCCACCCGATAAATTTAAAATCAAAATAAATAAAATTATTAAATAAATAAATCCTAAAATAATAAAGGTCTACAAATAAATATAATTCCAACAATTATATTTATTCAATTAAATCAAGGTAAAACTAAATCAATATATAACGTTATAAAATTTGCCCTCCATTTAATAACTCATTAAATTAAATAGAACAATCAAGTAATTAATTACCCCTAAATAAAATATAATAATATAACCCAACTAATAAAAATAGCCCAATAGATAAATTTATTCTAATAAGTCAAATGTAATCTCCCCAAAAGTTAGAGGACTTAAGGGTAATAACCTCACCCTACTAAATAAATTATAATACAATTATATGGTCCCACTAAAAGTATTAAATATAATATTTCTAAAAAGAAAACAAATCAATCTTTCCCAACCCATAAAAATCAAAAAGCAATATTAAGACAAATAAAAGGATTTCCAAATCAAATAAATCAAAACCCACTAAAAAAAGATTAATTTAGAATCCTAAAAATTAAAAGGCATAAATCGGATAGAAAAAGCTCACATAAAATGCTAACTACATTATCCCAAAATTTTAATAGAACAAATAAATTAAAACCCATCAAATTAAATTACAAATTCCAAGAATAAGGCCCACTAATAAAATAATTTCAACAATTAAAAATTAATTGAACTTCAAGTTAAAATCCTCTCAAAAAGAATTAAAACACTATACCCAACTCAACAAAATTAATCAACAATAATAAAATATAAAATGGCATTTCCCAACCTAATTAAATTAAATCTCTCTAGAAATATCTAAAGGCTAGGATTAAAATTAATTAAATTCCACCCACTTAAATATTTCAAGGGGATAAAATTAAACCCATTAACATTCCTATTACACTACCAAATAAAAAGTTACACAAAAGTCATTAATAAAATTAAATTCCCACTCTCATGAAAATGGCCCACTTAAAAATCTCTTAAAGGAAAAATAATAATAAAAGTTTAAAATGAGAAGGGGATGAAAAATCACGTGGAAATGAGAAATGAATAAATTAAATAAACTTAACTAAAAATCCCACTCATCTTGCAACCCTAAAATCTCTCAAATATTTTATTAATTTCTATTCTCTACCCTAACCCTATCCTCTTCTTTTTCCTCATCTCTAGTCTCACATTCTTTGTTTCTCTCTATTTTCTTTTTTTTTTCTTTTCCTGCATGTAATCTGAGGGCAGCCATGAATGGAGTCAAAAAATTCTTCTTGTTTCTCTCCTCTCCTCTCCTTCATTTCTTTTCTCTCAATTTTGTTTGCATCCATTCTTGTTTCCTCTCTTTTTTTGTAGGTTGGGTTTCAATACAATGGCTACCATGAATTTTATTTGTACAGAGGTATATTCAATATATATACAATAGGGTTTCATTTTTGTTTTGATATATATATATACATTCATGTGTATATACATAAATAAATAAATATATACATTTAGCATAATCTGAAACATAGATATATTTTTTTGGTTTTTTTTACAGAGTACAGAGACAACGAAATAGCAATATATATAGTCTTGCAAATATTTAAAATGATACAAATCGCAGTGAAGAGCTGACTGATAGTAAAAGGTGCAGAGTTGACGGAGGGGCGGCGGGGTTTCTTACAGTGTCGTCGCTATCTTTGCCATGTCGTGGCTTCGATGCAAAGGGAGGTGTAAAAGGGGGGATGGGGATTGACCGCTGTCCCAAAAATAAAAATTCAAGCTATTTTTTTGGTTTAAAACTGTGCTTCAAACCCTACGAAGACTAGCTTCGGCCATAGCAATAAATTTAGTTTCCTTTATAAATATAGTTTCTATTAGATGTAAACCCTGTATGATATCACAATTTGATTTTTTTATTAGATTTAAATCTAGTTTATATATATATATATATATATACTCTGTGTTTTTATGTTGCACCATTATAACAGTAGTTTGACAATATGATTTTAGTCAAAATACACACACACACACACACACACACACATACAACTTAATACAATAGCAGAAATTTAACTAACTTAAATCAACATTGAGGAGAGCTTTTGGGAACTATTTTTTTTTTTGACAGCAAGAACATTAAAACAGTTTCAATATATATTTTCTTTTTTGAAGACAAAAAAATAACATGAGAAAATATACACATTTTTATTTTGCTTCTAAGACACATGTCAAATAAAAATTGATTTATTTCCCTTTCTATTCTAACATTTAGACAACAACATTTGCATTTGTACACAAATAAATGTATTCACAATAAATATACTTTTCCCATACCAAGAAACACATGAACATATCAAGAAGAAAATCTCCACTTAAGGGCAGCACAAATTATTTTCATTCATTGGCAACAACAACTAAACTTAATAAATAAATTGTTGGAAACATTTGCAACATGGGGAAAGATTTCATTACACACTAAAACATGGAGAGTTCCAACTTGACTACAAAATACAATAAGGCCTCCAAGGCCATGGCTCCCAAAAATTAGCCAACTCAAGTAATACAAAAAGAAGCTAAAATATACATTTCTTCAAAACTCCCAAGAATCCAAAAATGACCTACAAAACATAAACACAAGAGGGGAAACAAAGGCCACGCAAATCACCCTCCTCCCTACCATAGACCCACTAGTGGGTCACCCCTGAGCTAGGGAGGTAGTAATCACACGGGTTCTCAATTACACTACAACAATGATCACAAAAGCAACACAAAAATCACCCAAAGATTTGCACATAACAAAACTCATTAAAATGAGTTTGGAGGGGTAGGGGAGTGGATCGCTCAACTCAGGAGGTCACTCCAAAACTCAATAATCCCAATATCACAAGGCCTCAAGGCCAAAACAATATCTCCATGAAACACCAAAAACACCATGGCACTCATGACAACCAATATAATCCCAAACTCCATAAAATGCCCTCAAAGCTATAAATATATCCATGAAACACAAAATCACCATGGCACTCTTGCCATCCAAAAATACTCCCAAACACCATAGAATGCCCTCAAGACTATAAATAGAACAACACCAGGAGGTGACCTCGAGGAGGTTCACTCTCCCCCACCCCTTACAAGTTGAGCATTTTCTCCAAGTGGAGACGCTCTTACCAACACCCAAACCCACACAAAAAAGAAAAATAACACCCAACATAAATTTTCAAGCACACAAATAAAATGAAGCAAGTATAAGGAAATGGCTAATGCCATAGGGCTTACCTTAAGAGCCCAACAATGGATGCACTTTGAAGAAGAGCCCACAAGCTTTCCCCAAGTCTCCAAGCCTCCAAGATTTCTCCAACTCTTCCCAAAAACTTCAAAGATAGAAAGAAATTTTAAAAAGCAAGAACCCCTAACTCCTCTCCAAGAGGAGATAAAATATGCCTTCAAATTTTGCCCTGAGGAATGAGAAGGTGACACTTGTCACCTTCTCCTTCCTCATCCCATACCACTTGCAAGGGAAAAGGAGTGTGAGGGTGACAAGTGTCACCTTCTAATCCATTAAAATCCTCACCTTATCCACTTGTGCTCTCACACATGTGTGAGAGACCAAGTGGAGAGGTGGCAACTCTCCTTAAGGTTCCATGAGGAAAAGGGATGACACATGTCACTTATCCTCCAAGAGAGCCCTCTTCCTCCAAAATGCTCTCACACATGTGTGAGAGTCTTGGAGGAAGATCCCACACAATTGGGGGTCTTGAAGACCCTCCAAGTCTTCTTGGTGGAGGAATCCCCAAGCTTTGGGAAGGGAGATGGGTCTTTTCCAAGGCATGACTTATCTCCCACCCTTAGCCATTTTGAAATTTCGTCACATTTACTAAACCCAAGTTTAGAGTGACTAGATGTGAGTTACCCTAGGGTTTAGTAAGTTCAAATGGACCCTAGACCCTAGGGTTACAACCTAGGGTAAGTTTGGGACTTTAATAAACACTTAGGGAGGTGTAAAAATCACTTTAAATGGCCCATAAATAAAATAACACCAAATGGTGTAACCCAAAACATAAATTCTACAACACATAATTTAAATAAATTAAAAAGGGTGAACTAGGATAAATAAATAAATTCCTTCTCTCCACTGCTCCATTCTGCTCTGGAGTCCTAGGAGCAGACAACTGTCTCTTAATTCCATGTTTCTCATAGAACTCTATGAACTCACCGGATGTGAATTCTCCACCTCTATCAGACCTTATACATTTCAACATTAATCCTATTTCATTCTCTACCATAGCCTTAAATATTTTGAATTTCTCAAGAGCTTCTGATTTCTCTTTTGGAAAGGTTACCCACATCATCCGGGAATAGTCATCAATTAACAGCATGAAGTATCTATCACCTTGAATACTCCTGGTTCTTGTTGGACCACAAAGATCAGTGTGAACTAAGTCCAATAATCTGGTAGAAGACAGTTCCTTGCTTTTGAAAGTGACTCTGCTCAGCTTACCCAATTGACATTCCTTGCATAAGCTGTTAGTAGGTTTCACCAATTTTAGAAGATCTCTTACAGCATGAGTATTGCTTATCTTGATGATATTATCAAAATTCACACGACATATTCTCCTATGCCATAACCAACTATGATCAACTTGAACAAATAAGCAACTTTTACCAGTGCGAACCAAGTGCAAGATATTACCTTTAGTTTGGGTACCAGATGCAATCTCTGTTCCAGAGCTTTCAAAGATCTTGTATTCTACTTCAGTTGTAGACAGGGATATTGCCTCTTATTTCTTGCTTAGCCAAGAAACCAATCTCTTTCCCAAAAAGAATGCTCCACCACTGGTACTCTTCTGGTCATCCACATCTCCTACCCAATCAGCATCTGTATATGCATGAAGAGAGAAATCATGATCTCTAGGATACCACAGACCATACTCAACCATCCCTTTTAGATATCTAAAAATCCTCTTGATTGCCATGACATGGGATTCTCTAGGATCGGCTTGGAATCTAGAAACGAGACCAACAACTTGCATAATATCTGATCTAGTTTGAGTTAGATACAACAATCCTCCAATCATTGATCTGTACTTTGTCTGGTCTACCTTAGGAGAGTCATCATCTTTGCTCAACTTACATCCAGTTACCATGGGAGTATTCATTAGCTTTGAATCTTCCATCCCAAATTTCTTCAACAGTTCTTTCACATACTTGGTCTGAGAAATGAAGATTCCTTTCTTTGTTTGAGTAATTTGTAGACCCAAGAAGAAATTCATTTCACTAAGCATAGACATCTCAAACTCACTTTTCATTTGATTTGCAAAAGTTTTACACATACTATCTCTTCCTCCAAAGATGATATCATCAACAAATACTTCAACAATCAAGATGTTTTCATGGTCAATTTTGAAATATAAGTTACTGTCAGCAGTACCTTTGTTGAAACTAATCTTCAAAAGATGCTTGTCTAATCTTTCATACTAGGCTCTTGGGGCTTGCTTTAATCCATAAAGTGCCTTCTTCAACTTGCAGACCATATCACCATGATCAGACAACTAAAATCCATCCGGTTGCTCTATATACACTTCTTCCAAGTCACCGTTTAGAAAGGCAGACTTGACATCCATCTGATATACCTTGAAATCCTTGAAGGTAGTAAAGGCAAGAAATAATTTGATTGCATCAATTCTTGCCACCGGTGCAAAAGTTTCTTCAAAATCAATTCCTTCTATTTGAGAGTAGCCCTTGCAGACCAATCTGGCTTTATTTCTGATTACTTCACCAACTTCATTTAGTTTGTTCTGAAAGACCCATTTGGTTCCAATCACATTCTTGTTTCTAGGTCTCGGAATGAGATCCCAAGTGTGATTTTTCTCAGTTTGCATCAACTCTTCCTCCATTTCTTTGGTCCAATTTTCATCATTGCAGGCTTCATTTATTGTCTTAGGTTCAATCTTTGAAATTAGACAATATTCATCTGAATTTTGAGCAATTTTTCTTCTAGTTTACACACCTTTGCTTTTGTCACCTATGATCTGATCTTCAGAGTGGTTTAGTCTTACATAACTTGGAACTTTGGGAGTTTCTTGCACTTCTGCTTCTTGATCAGGCTCATTCAGACCTATCTCTTCTTCCTGATTTATCGGATCAGTTTGAATCTGAATTTCAGAAGAGGATTGAACTTCTTGAACTAGAACACCATTCTGATCATCTTCATCATATTCATAAAACCTTGAGGGTTTCTCTATTCCCTCATCAACCTTCACATTTGTACTTTCTATCATCTTTCTTAGTCTCTTGTTATAACACCGGTATGTTTTGCTTTGAGTAGAGTAACCCAAGAATATTCCTTCATCACTTCTAGCATCAAACTTGCCTAAATCTTCATCTCTTTTGATGTAACATTTGCTAACAAAGACTCTGAAATATCTTACAGTAGGAGTAATACCAAACCAAAGTTCATAAGGAGTCTTACTGGTATTGCTTCTGATTTGAACTCGATTGAGAGTATAGACTGCAGTGCTGACAGCTTCTCTCCAATAGATCTGAGGAACATTTGCTTCCATCATCATGGTCCTAGATGCTTCCTGGATGGTCCAGTTCTTTCTCTCCACTACTCCATTCTGTTGTGGAGTCCTAGGAGCAGACAACTGTCTCTTAATTCCATGTTTCTCACAGAACTCTATGAACTCACCAGATGTGAATTCTCCACCTCTATCAGACCTCAGACATTTCAACTTTAATCCTGTTTAATTCTCTACCATAGCCTTGAATATTTTGAATTTCTCAAGAGCTTCTAATTTCTCCTTTAGAAAGGTTACCCACATCATCCAAGAATAGTCATCAATTAACAGCATGAAGTATCTATCACCTTGAATACTCCTAGCTCTTGCCAGACCACAAAGATTTGTGTGAACTAAGTCCAATAATCCAGTAGAAGACAATTCCTTGCTTTTGAAAGTGACTCTGCTCAGCTTACCCAACTGACATTCCTTGCACAAGCTGTTAATAGGTTTCACCAATTTTGAAAGATCTCTTACAGCCTGAGTATTGCTTATCTTGATGATATTATCAAAATTCACATGACACATTCTCTTATGCCATAACCAACTCTAATCAACTTGAACAAATAAACAACTTTTACCAGTGCCAACCAAGTGAAAGATATTACCTTTAGTTTGGCTACCAGATGCAAGCTCTATTTCAGAGCTTTCAAAGATCTTGCATTTTCCATTCTTGAACCGAAGATCATAGCCTCTATGCACCAACTATCCAACACTGAGAATATTGTGCTTCAAGCCTTCAACATATAGAACATTACCAGTTTTGTTCCTTCCATCAAAAGAAATAGTTCCTCTTCCTCTGATTCTACTAGCAGAATTATCTGCAAACTTCACCACTCCTTCATACCTTTCCAAATCTATGAACTTATTTTTGTCACCTGTCATATGGTGAGAGCAACCATTGTCAATGACCCAACCATCCTTTCCTTCAACTTGGGCAGCCAGGGCTCTTTCTACAACCTTATGATTGACAGATACAGAGGATTTTGGTTCTTCTTCCTTGATGGCAATAAACACCCATTCATTTCTTGATTTGTTTCTAGTCTCTGATTCATCATCTATTACTCCTTCATTATCATCTTCTTCATGAACATAGTAACAATTCTTTTGGAACCTTGATCTGTTAGGATTTGGCCTTGAAAATCTTTTCGGACATCTTGAGGCAAAATGACCAATCTTATTGTAGTTAAAACACTTAAAAGGCAATTTTCCTTCATACTTACCGGATCCTCTTGGCAGTCTCTTTGCAATGAGGGCTTCAAGTTGAGCCGTTTCTACTTCTTCTTCTAGGTCTTTTCTTGCTTTTTCATACCATGATAGTTTCCTTGATGAGTTCTCTCCCAGATCAAACCTTTGTTTACCTTTTACAGAGGCACTAGCTTTGAATGCAGATTCAGTCTTGGGGGGATCATCTCCAAACTCGGTCATTTCAAATGCAACCAGTTTGCCAGCCAATTGGTCTCTTGTGATAGTTGTATGGGCTTTGAATTCATCAATGGCAGCAACCTTGATTTTGTAAGAGGTAGGAAGGGATCTGAGAATTTTGCCAACAATCTCATTTTCATCCAAGACTCCACTAGCATTTCTAATTCCACAAACCAGTTCATTCACTCTTGGCATAAAAGTGGTAATATTTTCATCATCTCTCATCTTCAGTTTTTCAAATTTCCCTTTTAGACTATGTAACCTTGCATATTTAACATACTAGTCTCTTTCATGCAAAAGTTCCAGTTTATTCCAAATCTCAAAAGCAATTGGTAGGTCAATAACATTTGAGAGCTCTGAGTCAGATAATGCGCTTAGAAGAGCCTCTTTGGTCTAAAGATTATTTTCAGCATTTGTGATTTTATTTAGGGTTGTCAGACCACCCTATGGAGGGACATATGCTTTTGTAACCATGGACCAGTACACCATTCCCATACACTGTAGGTGACATTTCAAGCGACCTTTCCAAAGAGCAAAGTTGGTTCCATCAAACTTTGGACTATCCTTCTTGTAAGATGACATCCTGGATCTCCTCAAGCGGTTAAGCTCCTTTTAGAGGAACTTAGCTCTTAAACAAAATGTTAGACTTAGGGCACACAATTGAGAGGGGGGGTAAATCAGTTGTGCAAAACTTTCTCTAATTTACACACTTAAATTCTCTTAGTGATTAGCAGTATATTAAACATGAAATATAATGCATTCAAATCAAAAGCAAAAACTCATCAACACATAACACACCAAGATTTTGACGTGGAAAACCCAGTTAAGGGAAAAACCACGGGGTGATTAACCCAAGAAAGTATTCTCTATTAGAAGAATAGAAAGAACAAAATGGCACATGCCAATTAGGGCTCACTTCCCGAGCACACTGCTCACAAGAGGCTCACTGCCTACAAGAGACACACTGTCTACAAAGAAATAAGTATCACATACATGAACTAGAGAATAGCATCTTCACCATGCTTGAATCAGTTCCATTAAGCTCAATACTTCTACTCTGCCTTTCGCTCTCCTCTTCGCTACCACACACTCATCTCCACACTAAAAGGCAAGTTCAAACTGACTTCGCAATCCCTTATTTATACAAGGCATCAACTTAGGAATGATCATCTAAGTCATAAAACATTCACAAGATCATCCGATAGATGCATAACTCATCCGGTTGGCCTGTCTTAAGAACACCATCATACAAAAGTTACTCTTCAATTGTGAGCTCTAATTTCAATGCAGAACACCAACATGAATTGGACATGATCCAAAGACCTCCACAAGCTTGCCTAAATCACCAAGAACATCCATAGTTCTTCTGCTTACTGAAATCCTTCTCTCCTTCATCTGAAACCTTAAGAACATAGTCTGTCATAACTGTCACAAAGGAATAGATGCTTACGGACCTTCAAACCATGCACCAATAGAGTTGGTACACCACAAAGAGTTCCTCAGCACTCCCTTAAATCCGCAGAACATGAAACTTCATTTTCAGATCTCACCGGACCTTTCTTGTTAAACATTGTCACCTCTGAATACCTACCGGAACCGGTTTTACTTGAGCGGCCACAACTTCTTCATATCTTCATGTGGACCTTTGAAATCTCTACTAGATAACCTACAGACACCTATCTACAAACCCTTTAATCCACATCCTCTGATCATCATCCTATCTTGGACTTTTGTCTTACAGTCATCACTATTCTTCACTGTTCCTGATTGAGACTAATTTTCTCAATATCCTCAGCTCACGGCTCATCCAAACCTTATCATTAATGCAATAGGAGTATTTTGACATCAATGACAACACCGGTTATTCCCATACTTGTAACAATCATTAATCAACTCATATCATAATTAAGATTCACAATTGCATTTTCTATCTAATATCTCAGAATTAGAATAAATAACAATTCCATAAAATGATCATGTAATCCACATCAATAATAATCATCAAATGTATCCCATATGTCTAGCATCATAAGAGCATCAAAAAATAATCTAATCAAATCACCACATCACTAATCAAAACTAATCCAAATTAGGAGATATAGTCTAAATCTGCATAATGGAAATCAATAGTCTCTAAATGTCTGATAATGTCACCAACTATAATGTAAAATGATTAAAATAGGGAAGTGAAATAAATCGGCCACACACTAGACTTCTTACATTTTCCAATATCACTATTTTTGTTACCAACTTTCAAGTCCATGAAAAGTGTTTCATAATTTGAATCATCCTGATCGTCATCTTCTTAAGAACAACTATTCTCCATGGAATAGAGACTTCTTTTGAACTTTTCTCTTTTGTTGCTATTCCTTGATTCTTAAAAAGGACATTTAGAGGCAAAATTACCTACTCTCCCATAATTGAAGCATTTGAAAGGTAACTTACCTCTATATTTTCTGATGCCCTTCTGCAATCTTCTTATAATGTTTGCCTCTATCTCATCAAGATCATCATCTTGATCAGCTATTTCATTCTCTGTCTTCTTACTGAATTTGAATGCTACTTCTTTCTTTGGAGCATCTTTGTCAAACTCTCTCATTTCAAAGGCTATGAGAGCACCAAACAATTGATCTACTGAATAGGTATCCAATTCTTTAGATTCTGCAATACTAGATACCTTATGATTGTAAGATTTAGGGAGAGATCTTAGAATCTTCTTCACAATCTCATCTTCTTTCACTTCTCCACCAAGTCCTTTGATGCCATTAACTACTTCATCCACCTAGAGCATATAACTAGCAATGTCTTAATCCTTTATCATCATCAAGGTCTCAAATTTGCTCTTGAAGATTTACATCTTGGATTTTTTTTATCTATTATTTCCTTCATAAATGCTGCTAAGTTTTACCCATACATCCTTAGAAGAACTACAATTCATTACCTTCAGAAGATTTGAATAAGCTAGCTCACTCATGATAGCATTATCTGCCTTGGCATTGTTATCATACAACTTAATCTCAGCTGGATCTGTAGGATCATCAGTAAGATCAGTGTAACCATCCTTGATATATTGCCAAACACCAAACCCTAGAGAGGATAGATAGCCTTCCATCTTTAGCTTCCAAAAGGTGTAATTTGTTCCATCAAACATAGGTACCTTGTAAGATCCATCATGAGCCATCCTGGACCTTCCTCAAGTGGTTAAGCTCCTTATGAGGAACTTGGCTCTGATACCAATTATTTAACACACTTGGATACTGAGAGGGGGGGTGAATTAGTATGAAAACATTTATCAAACCCTCTAGAGTAACCTAAAACTTAATCTTTACAACATTACTAGAAACATAAAAGATCAACACAATTCACAACACCAAATAACACTAGATATATGTGAAAAACCCTAAAGGGGAAAAAGCACAATGAGAAAAGCTATTCGGAGATACTATCCTAATCTAGCCTCACAAAAGAATCACAATTACAACTTTGTTTTAGGGATATAACCCAAGGAATCTACTACTTTCTAAAGAAAGGTTTTAGGGTCACTCTGAAGGAAGCTACAACTCCTTGTAGACTTTGTTTTAGGGCTTCAACCCAAGGAAGAAACTACTCCCTGAACTGAGAACAAACTCAGAACAAATTACAACATGACAGTCCTATTGTCTGAATCTAACAATGAAACTCAATCCTTTTGATGATTGCACTTCTGCTTTGAAAACTTTTTTAGCTTCTTCAAATATCTTCTCTGCAGCTTACTAACTCACTTCTTTTAGCCTTCAAGAAGTTTTTCTTTTGGCTCACTACCTCCAATATTTAGTTAGGCACACTCTTCACTTCCTTTCTATCTCAAAAATATTTTAAAGATGAATATGGATAGGATCTATTACTTTGTTAGTTCTCTTTCAGTCACACATCATAATGCATTACACATTTAATTTTTTCTTCTTACACACACTTTCAATCACACCTCACCTAGATCAACTAGGTTTACAATATATGCATGATATTCCATTTATTACATTACATGTCGGTGAGAGACAACAAGAATATAAAAATTACAAGTCAGCCAAAGACCAAACATCATGAAATGTGTAGAGAGCAAGCCATAAATTGAACTCCACACAACACCAGGAAGAGGAACATGCCTTACAGATTCTAACACATTCTTAACCTGGTCCTAAACATCCTCCACAACATCAACCTTTAAAGAATAACATTCACATGCCTCACACATTTGAAATAGGTCATCCTTAAGCAAGAAAATGTGACGCGTGTAGCATATCAACCATTACAACTTGGTTTAGTCATGGAAGATTAAACATTACTTGCACTTCTCCTAGATGAGTCAACATTACCCATACAACATCTCTAAACACTCATTGAACTCTATATAACAAAGACTTTGTCGTGCACACCTTCAACATACCTCAATTGGCTAGGCAAAAGCATAACCTAGAAATACCTTCATTGTGGACCACAACCTATTCCAGAGAAACTAGAAAACACCTTTTAGAGCAATAGGAAACATCACAAGATCATCAAGATCATTCTCCACAAGCTAATTCACCACTCCATATAGAAAGAAGTTGGCACAAGCCAACAGACACTAAAACTAGCCACTAGACAATACAGTCCTACACTCTATCACTTCCAACTTTCTTTACAGAGGGAAAAATGAAATGAAACTTTGAATGTAGCACCTTCACAACCCACTAAACTTAACTTATGAACTGCATGAATATATCTTCAAAGGTAGAGGAATGCAGAGCATTCTCCCAAATAGTGTTCAAGGCAACTTCCTACAGTAGAAACCTTCACTAACATTCTGAGACATGAGCCTCCTTGTAGCAACACATACTTCCTTAGGAACAATAGGAGAGAGTATACAACATGCTACAGACCATCAACAACATCTCCCCAACATTACCATTACTTCTAGTCCTCATCTTAATGCTTTTAATTCCCATCTTAATATATCATCATGATATCATCTATACTTACAACAAACATACTCAATACAAATTTAATTGGCATTAAACAAGGCATGACATCCAACCATGAATGTCAACAACATCATTGTTAGCACACAATCAGAGTATACCATCAACATGAGCATCAATGGCAACCTAAACTGGGTGTTGACATCAATGACAACCACACTAGTGACAACCTTAGGTAACATATGTGCAATAGACATTAGCATTTTTGATACTCAAGTGGATTTGAGCAGAATTGGATTTGGTCAAGGGATATTATTGCTTCACTTAAACATAAACTCAAAACCTTCTTTGGATTCATTCATTTCTTCTATTGGTGCATCTTGTGTGTTACTAAAGATTGTAGATGCTTTATGAGCTTTGTGATCCGGTGCCCCAATTCTAATCTTCTTGTGAGAAGAAGTTGGCAAATTATGGGTTCGAATGCTATGCATAATGATGATAGCAATACATTGGAACCCTAGATTCCTAACCTTATTCCACAAGAAGATCCAACAATTCTTCCTAGCATTCCTACTTTGCACCTTCCTGAAGCATCAAACTTATATGAATCCATCAACATTGATGACCTTGTGGCTCATGTCCCTAAAGCACAAATCTAGAATTAGACATAGAGTTGGCTAAATTCTAGCAATTTGTGAGTGTTGAACACATAGCTAAGGATGCCATCCCTATTGTTGAGAGTCTACAAAGTCTCTTGCTTGAATCATAACCAATGTCACTTCCTCTAATCAAATAGGGATTCAAGTGTTGACACCCATACCTAAACTCCCTATTCCTACTTATACTTCTACAATTCTCACCACTACTACATAACCAAGTAATAATGCTACCACATGTGTTTGGTTATCTATTGGGAATCATGTTTGCCATTATAGTAATGTTCCATATATCTACATTAATATCTACTCTGAATGCCACTCCATCTACATTTAAACCACCTATCACATTTCAAAAGACTACTCATATACCATCACCTAGTCCTTCATTCCAATCTTTACCTGATTCAGCTTATGATCCTGTCATAAACCAATTGTTAAAGAATATGAATTCCATCCAACAACAATTGGCTAACATAAGTAATAGTCCACCTAAGCCTAATATGACAACACAGTATCTCTATATCCCTTTGTCCTATTCCATCCTAAGAACTCCTATGCTGGAGAAGTTTGATACCCCTCGTTTTGAGAAATATAATGGGAAGGGAGACCCTAAGAACCATGTGGTAGCTTTTACCACTATGTGTAGCGATTTCTTCTTTGAGGATGTGATCTTAGCAAAACTCTTTACTAGGTCACTCAAGGACACAACCTTGGATTGGTTTTGCATTCTACCTCCTAATTCTATAACTTCTTTCATGCAATTAGTTAACAATTTCCTTGAGCATTTTCAAGCAAACATTGAACCTCAAGTCTCTTTGATGGACTTGGTTCATTGCAAACAAGGAATGAAAGAGAAAATAATAGATTTTATGGGATGTTATCAAGCCCTCTTCTCACAAATCTAATATTCTATTTCAAATGTTGATGTGAAAAGAATCTTTATAGGAAACTTACAACCTCACATCTGTGATAAGATATTATTGATGTGATGTGATTCATTCACTCATCTTTGCACATCTTTTTTGTGATTATCAACTTTCAGTTAGTCAGTATAAGAATAACCCCTTATCAGCTCCAGTTGGTCAATTTGAAGCCTCTCATAATCATTATTTCAAAAAACAAAACAAAAAATTTATCAAGATACATTAAATTTCAGCAAACAACATAAGAAAACATGTGGTGGTGACATCATCTCCTACTTCCAACCCTTTCAAGTTGAAACCAAAAAAAAGAAACTTCACACCATTATCGGAATCTCTCTTTGCAATCATGACACAACATTTGCAAAACAATCTCGTCAAGCTTCCACCCATTAGACCCCTTGATCAAAGTAAGATGCAATCATCTTCCTTTGATGCAAAGGATTTTTGTCAATTTCATCCTTCCATTGGTCAGGACACTGAAAGATGTATGCATCTTAAACATGAAGTTCAAGACCTCATTGACTCTAATGTCATCCAAGTTTCTAGTGTGAATGAAAAAGGGAATAAAGTGGTGGTGTATCCTAATACAAATATTCAAATATACACTAATCCTTTACCTAATCATGAGTCTAATGTTGTTGATATTTGCATGGTGGATGCTCACCCTCACAAAGAGTGAGCGCATTTGGAACCTGTTATATCTCTTAGTCCACATGATGCTACTATTGAAGCTCCTGATGGGCCTCTTTATATTACTATTTGAATCAATGATAAACCTATTTGGGGTGCTATGATAGATCCTATATGCATGGTGAATGTACAAACTGAAGAGTTTCTCTACATGCATGGTTTACATCGAGATACATATGATGTATCAGAGATGGCTATTAAAGCACATGATGGGTCTATCCTTCAAAGTCTTGGTGCTTTAACTCTTGAAGTTAAAGTTGGGCTAAGAGATTTGGATGTTAATTTTGTTACCATTCCTACATCATACCTATTTCATGTCAAGTTGGGGTACCCATTGATCTGCTCCATGAAGGCGGTCCCCTCTATTAGGTCTCAAAAATACAGGTTGCCAATCCTAAGAGGATGCCAATCTCTATGTTTAGATTGGCAATGTTTCTGAACTAACTTGATGAAATCAACCTTCAAGGTTTGATGATTTCCTTCGCTTTAGGTCCTGCTACACCTAGGCGGGTAAACCTTGGAAAATTAAAGCAGATTGAATGTGAATGTGTGGACTAATTAAATCTATCTACAATGGCATAAGATGTAGGATAGATGAAATGCTTGCTAAATAGTTTTATGTCTAATGTCTAATGAGTGATTGGTAGAAATTGTATAAGCAATATCAAGGTAAAAGGTTTTAAGTATTGAGTAAAATAAGACTAGTGCCTTGTTGGGTAACAGAGTCAATTTGAAGGACCAGGACTAATGGTTTCCTAATGGTAATAATTATAGTTCTTTGGCACAGTTTTAGTTTATAACTTGTATAAACATGCAAATAAATGACTGACAAACTCTTCTTGATAATCCAACCAAATAAAATTAGATATCTTATAATTCACCAGAAGGTATTTTAATCCTTACTTGAAGGAACCAAATGAAATGAATGGACGAGATTAACAGATAATATTCTATTGGAGATAGAATGGCAATCTAATTATATGGCCCTACTTAGTAATCCAAACTTAATGCTTCCAGGCTACTGTAACTAAATCAGAAGGGTTTAATTCCTCAAATGGACACCAACCTATTTAATCACACATATACAGCAAATGTGTATTGACAGATTAAATATATACTTGATACTTCAATCTGAATAACAAGGAAGTATAGAAATGGAGACAACCACACAATTGAACAATTTTAACAAACAACTGATACCAAAGCAGAACCCCTGAATCAGAGAACTTCAAATTTCTTCTTCAAATAAAACATGCAACATAGTCATTTTGAAACATTGTATATAATGTATATGAATATCTTCTACTGCTGATCATCTTTCAGCACTGATTGTTTGAACTTATATAGGGGTTTCTATGAAGAGACATGACTCTCCAATAAGTCTTTTGGTAACTTAACAAACATTAACAGCTATTACATAATCATGATTAGGCTTTATTCAGCCATAAATAAACTTTAGCCAAGTGATCTAAATACTCCTGATCATGGTGAGAATCAGTAAGATCAATAGCATCTCTGGTAATCACATCAAGTGTGACCATTTTTTCCAGGTGTCTGCAAGCTTCTTTAGATGCGGAGGCTTTGTCTTTCAGAGCTCATGTGGCCTGTTGTAATATAACTTGACAATCGACAATCCATTCTTCTTTGCTCTTTACTTCCCCATTGTCTTTAAATAATCTAGGCACTCCTACGTTTGAAGCATCAGTACCTTCTTTAGCATCAACTTTAAGTTTGTCATAGTAATTTTGGTGTTGTTTGAGTAATGCTCCTGCATCAGAGATATCTGTACTATCAGTAGCACTTCTTCTTTGTAGCTCAACCAATTTTTCTTGTATTCTCTTTTCAAGTCTTTCATGTTCTTTAACTGCTTTGTGATTTTCTGAGTAGTTATCCCAGAATTGGTTTAACCACCGCACCATGTTTGTATACCTGCTCTGCAGTATTGTAACAAATGCATCTATCTGAATTTGTGTTGCTTGGTCAGGGGATAATACTTGGATGCCCTGTGAGCTCTCACCTTGAGTTATTCTTTTTGTGGATTGGCCAAAAGTACTTTTAACAACATCTTTCAAGTAATCATTTTCTTTTGTCAATCTTTCACAATTCAATTTGCATGCATATCTCTCTTTGATCAACATTTGAGCTTGTGCCTTATTCAATTTTACAACATTGATACCAATGTCTATAGTAATTATAGGGTCAGTTTCCCCTGCTTTCAAAGTCATAATTTGGCCAAAAGTCTTTTCAGTATCTATGATGGCCGTTTTCTTATGGGGAGGGTATAACGCCTATATCATCAAGGAATTTTCATCATTATTATATCTTGTTCCCATATATACTTCATTAACTCCTTCTAGAGTAAGTTTGTACTTATAAACTGCACTATTCAGAAAACTATCAAAAACCAAAGCAGAATTTAAATCTAGACCAGGAAAAATCATAACCCCTGCATCCTTAAGTAACTGTCTACCCTTGCTAGGTGTCATGTCTTGCATCTCTTTATCTACTGTTTCTTTCAACATATCTAACAATTGTTTTTCATTATCAGCAGAGACATCATCTACTAACTCTCTGATCTCTTTCCCTTTGTATTTATACAAGAAAGATTTAAATTCTTTTGACTGAATAAATTTATCATCTGAGATAAAAGAATCATAGGCTGTTTGGCGTGGATCCTCATCAGCAGACCCCTCCTCATCATGTAGCACAACTAGAGGCTAATATTGTAGCATTTTCCTTTTGAACATCTCTAGTGTTTTGTCCTGTGGTTGTTCTTGCCCTGTCAGTTTGTCATCCTCAGAGGATACAACCTCAATCTCTGCTATCTACTTTTTCTTTTCACTTAAATCTCTATTATATTTTTCTACAACTAATTCAACTTCAGCTTCTTCTAGATTTCTAATAACATCATCATGTGGATAATGTATGTGCCTGTATCCACTGAGATTTTGTTTTCTTCTTGCAGAATCAATAAAGCCTTTAGGGTCAAATCCTTTCCTTGCCTCAGCAATCATCATGTTATAATGCATTAATTTATCCAAAATGAGATTGTAACCTTCTTTTGAAACCAAAGTAAAATCTCCAAAACATAAGGTGCTAGGCATAAATGATTGTTTATCATGTGAACTTAGATGCATCACATTTGAACAATGCATTTGCCTAATTATCTCTAAATATGCAAGTCTGTCAGGGACAGTCTTGGGCAATATGAATGGAGTATCTTCAAATCCATAAACTCTGATCATAGTAGCATCCTCAAAGCAATACCAGTCTCCCCAATTATGAGTGACAGTAGGGGGGCCACCAAAATCTTTTGGTCTGAGGAACCTTTTTATTTTAGCTGAAATTGAATATTCACAGGGGTGGTTGAAATACCTATACAGCACTTTCACACAGTGCTCTTCAAATTGAGCATAGCTGGAGTGGGCATATCTACTATCCCATACTCTGGTCCACATTTGTATGGGTATCTTTTCCCCTTTCTTATCTGCAGCAACAATTCAAAACTCACTTGGCCACAACCCTACTTCCTGGCCGTAATATAACACTGTGTGCATAAGCATTGAGTAATGTTCAAAAGAGCATGCTGGAGCACTATTTTTTATTGTAGACAGACCAAAGTCCATTCTATTAGCAATATAAGCAGCATAATCAAACTGCCTTGCATTATGACACTGAATGTCAGAAGCTATGACCATTAGAGGAATAGTCATGAACTCGGGGAGCTCTGAACCAAGGACTTGGCCTACAAAAAAATAGGTATACTGTATGTATGGTTCAAATATAGCTACATGAAAAGGAGGGCCATCATTTTCAGTTAAGGGCATCACTTCTCCTTCTACCCTGGGCCTATGAATGGGCAACCTCCATCCATTGTAAGTTGTATCCATTCTCCAATACTCTTTATCCAGATCTTCATAAAAAATAGGAACAGTGCATAAGTCATCTAAATCAAACACCTCACAAATAGCATTTTTTGATAGATGCACAATTGGTTCTCCCTGTGGGTTGCAGATGGCTTTCAGGCCTGAATTGTAATGTCTAGCAAGTCAAGAATACATTAGGCACAACCAGTTTTCCTAAATTCATGTGCCATGGGTTTGACACAGGAGCATTCCTAAACCTTCTATTATAGTGGAATCTGAAAAGCTCATATCCCCGAATTGGGGTCCAGATATCTCCTAGGCATTTATGTTTGTCTTCTAATCTCTCAACCTCTGCCCTAAGTTGAGCAGACCTTCTGGCCTTGGGAGTTGACCCAGGTAGTTGGTCAATCAAGTCCTGGTTGAGTTTTCTATCTTTCACCTTTTCCTCAGGGGTTTGTTCAATTTTTTATTTTTTGGACTTACTGGTTTCCCCTTGTGACTTTCTTGCTTTTCCCTTTCCTGGAGTTTCCATATTTAAAACTTTGGCAAAAAATTTAAACACAAGCTATACAGTAGTTTGTATGTATGTACCTGTCGCTTGTCAGCTGGAATCGATCCTCTGCTTTTGCCTCAAGAGTTCCTCTGCATTCTCTTCTCAAATGGCTTTGCAATTATAATGATCATAAAGGATTTCGTAGCCGTTTGTATTTAATTGTCTGATCAATTCAATATTCATCGCTGTGAAATGTCACATCGCCATAACTCCTTTTATCGGCGTGATTTTTAAATTGTTTGGGCGACCTTAATGCTTTTATGGCGTGAACAATCAATCGGCATGACCATCAGCAGGACTTGTTTCATCATCGTGTGATTTAGATTTCTCTCTGATGTAATGCATCTCACCGATATAATTTGTTTATCGGGATGATTAATACTATCGGGATAACATAATTATGTTCCCCCGATCTTTGTCATCTCACCGATAGTCATCTTTACTTTGGATCGGGATGACTCTGATATTGTCTTGCCGCTAGAGTATCAACAGGTATGAATTTATTCTTATTGGAATGAAATATACTATCGGGATAGCTTTTTAAAGATAACCTGATCCAAATCATCTCCCTGATGGCCCTTTCATATTCTTTATCGGACAGAGTATATCAAAGTGTCACCGACACCTTCTGATCTTCGTGACTTGTGAATCGGCAAGACCTCATTCCTTTGTCCCGATATGTCGAGTTATCCCAATACATATGTGTATCGCTATGAGTCTCGCCGATAGCTCTCTTATCGCCAAGACTTTGAGTATCGGGAACTTCTTTGTGTCTTATCCTGATAGTTTACTTCTTGCCGATGGCTATTTGCTTCGTTGCTCCTACTAGATGTTCGGTGAAACTCTTGCCGAAATACTTCATCAGTATGATATATACCATCGGGGCAGCTTTTGAAGGATCTTCCGATGGTTATCATTCATACCGATTGGAATGACTACTTGGTTCTCTTGTTGATGTAGGGTCATCGATATTACTTATTCCATCGGTGACTTCCATAAATCTCCTTCCGATCTGTATTCTCACGCTGATGGTTATTTTCAAATGATTCCTTATGTGTCGGTGTAAGCAAAACAATATCTTGCCGATGGATTGACCTTGAAGAAATTTGGCATTGCTCATCATTAGACACCTTGAGAGATACAAAAAAAAAAAAAAATTATCATGGTTTTTTGAGATGTTTTTTCATAATTTGTTCAAATATGATGGAGTGAGAAGATAGTAAAATTTCAAAATTTTACTATCCTAACAGTGGCTCTGTCTGGGATGTATACTCCCTGTGAGTATAACAAGGATCCAGATCTTCTGGGGAAGTAGACCACATATTTTATTTATTTTGGGGTGAGGTTTTTATGAAAATGGGAAAATGGAAAGTAACAAATAATGGGGAATGGGAATGATTCCTAGACTACTGTGCATGGAATAAAATATTTTTGAGAATTATTTGAAGGTTGTCCATGCACTGGTAACACTCAATTCTCTTTGTACATGTTTATGAAAAGAACTACTTCAAGTATTGCCCATGTACAGGTAATTCTTGCTTCTCTCCTGACATATTCTATACATAGTAAGAATCATCACCTCCCTTGCCAGTAATAACGAAAGGACCCAACCACAGGGCTTCAAATTTTCCCTGTTTTCCTTTGTCCTGACACCTTGCATTCCACATCAGTACCAGATCATTTATTTCAAACTTTCTGTCTTTGGCCTTCTTGTCAAAGAGATATTTTACTTGTGATTGTAATTTAACATTCTACCTTTGAGCTGTTCTTCTTGTTTCATCCAGTTCTGCCAGTTGTTCCAACCTTTCCTCCATGGGTTTAGGAATATCCAAGTCTTCCTAAAGAATAAACTTGTATACTGGTATAAGATTTTCCAATGGCAATCTGGCTTGTGCACCATACACCAACTCATAAGGAGATCTTCCAATTGCTCTTTTTATAGTAATCCTATCAGCCCATACTGCCATTCTTAATTTTGAATCCCAAGCCTTCTTGTTTCTGTCCAACATTCTTTTTATGATTTTCAAGAGGCTTTTGTTACTTGATTCTACTTGTCCATTGGCTTGTGGATGGTAGGGAGCAGCATAAGAAATAGTGATACCATGTGTACTGCAAAATCCTTTGAATTCATCAAATCTAAAACACATCCCATTATCTGTAATCAATCTTACTAGAGTACCAAATCTGCATATAATATTATCCATTAGAAAATTAATCACAACTTTATTTGTTGCATGTTTCGTTGGGATCGCTTCCACCCATTTTGTAAAGTAGTCAGTAGTAACTAAAATCCATTTATGCCCCCCACTTGATTTCTCTGAGATTTCACCTATAAAATCAATACCCCATTGATAAAATGGAGCCTCAACCTGCATAGGTTTTAAAGGTAGTGCTCCTTGATATTTTAACTTGCCTGAGAACTTCTAGCATGCTTCACACTTTCTAGTGTACTGGTATGAATCATTAAAAACTTTAGGCCAATAATATCCTGCCCTCAAGATTTTGTGGGCTGTAGTTTTTGCTGAGAAATGACCTCCGCACATGCCTTCATGCAACTCCTTCATAATATGTTTTGACTGATATTCATCCAAGCATAATAGTAGAACCCCATCTCTGTTTTTCCAATAAAGATCCCCATTGATGAGTACATATTTTGAAGCTTGTAGTTTGAGTGTCCTCCTTTTGTTATCATCATATCCTTCAGGACACTTCATATGTTTTAGATAATATATTATATCAATATACCATGGAGTGTGTTCAATACTGGTACATGCATCAACATTACATATCTGAGAAGCTTCTAGATTACTTTCAGACATCAATTTGGCAAGACCCTATCCTCTCACTAATTTAGTGATTTGGATTTCAATGTTGAATTCCTGAATCCTATTGATCCATCTACATCTCCTACCGGTGACTCCAGTTTGGATCAATACATCCTTCACTGCAGCATTAGGAACATATGCTATGATTTTGGCCCCCACCAACTATGGTCTAAAATTTTTAACTACTTTTACCAATGCATATGCCTATTTTTCAATAATGTCATACTTCAATTCTGCATTCTAGAGGGACTTGCTGAAGAAAGAGATAGGTTGTTCATATCCATCATTGTTTTTCTGTAATAACACTACTGCAACTGTATGATAGGAAGCAAATGAGAACAATTGGAATGATTTATTGAAGTCAGGGGATATTAAGACTGGGGCTTGCTTGATTGCCCTCTTAATATTGCCAAATGCTTCTAATGTTTCTGTTGTCCACTTTATTTCTGAGTTCTTCTTTAGCATTTTTGATATAGGACAAACAATTTCTGCAAAATTTGGTATAAATCTTCTGACAAAATTTATCTGGCCAAAAAATGATTGTATGGCTTTTACATTTTTTGGAATAGGGAGCTGATCAATTGCTTTTACGCTTTCAGGATCTATTTTAACTCCTTCCTTCGAGACTATATGACCAAGCAATTTTCCTTCTGTCACTGCAAAATGGCATTTTTTAGGGTTCAATGATATCCCATATTCTAGGGCTTTGATAAATATTTGTTCCAAGTGTGTGCAATGATCTTCAGCCTTTTCTGAATATGCTGTCAAATCATCTTGATACACTATCATAATCTTATTGATCAATTCAGCAAAAGCCACATCCATTGCTCTTTGGAATGTTGCTCCGGCATTAGTTAATCCGAATGGCATTCTCAAATATACATATGTTCCCCACGAAGTAGTGAATGCAGTCTTAAATTGTTCTGACTCCTTAAGTTTTACCTGATTGTAACCAGAGAAACCATCCATCATTGATAACAATTCACACCCAGTGACTTTCTGCAATATTGCTTCCATATTGGGGGGAGGATAATTATCTTTGAGGGAAGACTTATTCAAGTTTCTGAAATCAACACACAGTCTAATGTCACCATTCTTTTTTCTGACAGGCACTAAATTTGAAACCCAGGAAAAATGTCTAATAGGTTTGATTATAGCTCCATCCCTTAACTTTGTAAGTTCCTCTAGCATTTTAGGGGCTAATGTAGGATTAATCGGCCTCTGCTTCTATCTAAATGGTTTAGTATCGGGCTTCAGTGGTATCTCATGTTGAAATAAATCCTCTCTATATGCCTTTAAATCATCATATGACCAAGCAAATACATGCCTGTACTCCCTGAGCAAGTTGATAAGTCTGCTCCTGATTTTTGGGTCAAGACTTCTTCCAATATACACATTTTTTGGGGTTGTTTGTGTCTCTAAATTGATTTCTTCAAGGTTACTAGGTATCACTGGTGTGTCTTTCTTTTTATATCTGTCATGGCCATCAAACGCCTTTTCTAATGCAATAAGTCCTTTGGGTATCTTATTCATTTTCAACTGAACCACCTCTTGGCCAAAAAGGGTTTCCTTCCCATCATGTTCCTCTACAAATGCATTAAAATCAATTTCTTGATTTTCATAATAGTTAGCACAACGCAAGAAATTGATTATATCAGCACACTATCAAATACTTGCCAGTTCTATATATTATCAGGGATGGTAGGTCTAGTTTTAAATTCAACTTCTATGATTCCTCCTAATGTGACATCATCTCTCTTTAATGCAATGTTTGCTAAAAAGTCTGCCATAATGTTTTTAGACCTATCAACCTAGCTGATTGAAAAGGCATCAAATAATTCAACACTATCCCAAACTGCATTTCTGTACTGTCTTAATCTTTTATTTTTAGATAAGTATTTTTCTCTTACTTGGGAGATGACCAGTTCAGAATCACCATAAACAGCTAACTTTTTTATTTTGTGTTTAGTGGCTATGTTTAGGCCAATGAGCAGGGCTTCATACTCAGCTACATTATTTGTGCATTCAAATGTCAATAGGAAAGAGTATTTGAAAGTTTTACCTCCTGGTGAAATGAAAATTACTCCAGCCCCATTTCCTATTTTGCTGCATGCACCATCAAAATACATTTTCCACAGATCATTTTCTTCTTTCACAGATTCAGTGTGTATTGGATCAGTGTTATGCAATTCTGGTGTAGTTTCTCTAACTTTGAAAACTCCTAAATCTGTATCACAAAAGAAATTTATCTGATGCCGATCCATTCTTTCTATAATATTGTCATACCTTGGCTCTCTGCACAACTTGATTTCCTTGCCACCTACTGGTATGGTGGCATATGATAGATCTAATTGAACATTGCCTCCTGCCATTGCAGCCCATTGGCTTGATAGAAGCATTCCATAATACGGTGGGATATCAACCACAGTGATGTCAATGTTATATGTTGCTTCAGGGTGTGAGGCAAGTTTTATCTCTACGTCTTTCATAATACCAACTACTGGAATAGATCTGTTATCCATTGCATAACACTGGCCATACGTAGTATCAACCCACATTCCCAATTCCTTCATAACTGCTATAGGCATGATATTCATAGCAGCACTTGAATCAATCATACAATTCCTGACTATCCTGTTCTTGATTACTAGTGTAGTATATAATGGATCTACCTGTGAGGGATTTTTGTAAGTGTGTCACCAAGGTATACCTCAAGCATCTTAAAATTTTCTTGATGTACATTATTTGTTGTTTTTTCAAACCCTTTACATTTTGGATTTGGTGTATCAGAAATCATCTTGACAACTGTACTCCTATATTTATCTATTTTCATCATCTCTAGGAGTAGAACTGATATCTTCACCTGAGACACTGCATGTGCAATGTCAAAAGAATGGGCTATGATCTAGTCATTCTTTTCTATTTTTGTGCTCTCTTTCTCTTGGTTTTCTTTCATTTTACTTTTATCTCCCTTTTCTGGTTCTTTGGACGACAATTTTGTATTATTCCCTTTGTTATTCTGGTCTTTTATAAATACACTCCCGGGAGTTCCTTGCCCAACATTTGTTGTTCTATTCCTTAAGTTATAAGTGTTTCGAGCTTGAGCCACTGCAGCCACTGTGAGAGCTTCTCTTTCATCCTTAGTAGGTTTTCTCCATTGACCATATGACTTGTTGTTACAACTATCTTCTTGGTCTGAGAATACCTCTTGTTCTCCCATGTTGATATGATACTTCTGGTTCCCTACATCATACTCATATCCTTCTTCCTCTGAAGAAGAGTAATCTTCTGTCACCACACATGGTGTATCCTGCATCATATTGATGGTGTGATTATCCCTATTATAGTTGTATAGCATTTCCTCTTGCTGTATTGATTTAGCTACCTCACAGTATTTAGGTAAATGTGGTAAATTACATACAAAACACCAAGGTTTATTTTCTGCCATATGTGCCATGTTTCTTTTCAGGGGATCAGGAGTATCCTTTCCATATGGTTGCTTTCTGCTGTTATCAACAGGTCTTCCATCCTTCCAATTTGTATTGTAAGGCATATCATGCAACCTAGGTCTTTCATGCCTATGCTGACCATCTGGTTTAGTCTGTTGAATAGTTGGATTCTGAGGATTTCTATGATTATCCATCTTACTGACCACTCTTGCAGCCTTCCTATTATTTTCAATAGTTATGGCCACTTTCTGTGCTTCAGCCAAGGTTGCAAGACACCTGTTTCTAAGTTCATATCCTGTTTTGGGGTCAAATGCTTTCATATAGATACTTAGTGCTGCCTGGTGAGATAACTTGGCTCCATGTGGTACCTTATTATGTAACTTGGAAAACTTCAAGTTGAAATCAAATACTGACTCATTTTGATACTTCTGTATACTTATTAATTCATGTAATGCAAACTCAGGAGCATATTGGTTACCATACTGATCCTTAAACTGGTTATGGAAATCAGTTATTGAATTGATTGATGCATCAGGCAAGCTATTAAACCAATCTCTGGCATCTTCAGTGAGGGACATCATGAATAGCCTAATTCTAATATCTTCTCAATCCATACCAATATCTTGTACAAAAGCATTAAAACTTCTGATATGATCTTCCGCAGATATTGCATTATTTCCAGTAAACTTGGGAACCATATTTCTCCAAGTACTATCCATAGGATATGGATACAACTGATATCCAGTTAAATCAAATTGACTACATATATTTGCAAGGTTTTGGGGTGGGAAATTCAAAGGTGGTGGATTGGGATAATAATTGTATCCACCTGGTGGCTAATGATATGCATATTGTTGATGTTGGTTCATGTGGGGATTTGTGTGATGATTTTGTGGTCTATAATATTGTTGACCAGGGGGTGGGTAAGTATTTGCTATATGTTGAGATGTATTACGTATAGGAGGTGGTCTAGGGTTTTGGGGAATAGTATTTTGATGACTTCTGGATGCATGTGGGTTTTGAACACCACCTGTATTTTGCTGTGTATTTCTTGAAATATTCCCTCTATGCGGAGGTACATATTTTGGGGGAGCTGTTTTGGCTTTGCTTTTCCCTTGTTGAATTTCTTGCTGCAACAACTCTCTCTCTTCCTGTATCTTGTACCTTTCAAGTTCTTTCTGGAGCATGAGTATTTCATGTTGCTCTTCACTCATGTCTTTTAAATTCTCTGCATTGTTATTTATTTCCTGATGTTCTGGATTATCATTCATTCCCTGGTTTGAAAATTCATAACCCATCTCTTCTCCCTAATGTAATGACATCTTGAAGTCATGTTTAGCTTGGTTTTGATCAATGTCCCTCATAATTTTTGCATCATAATCGCGATGTTCTTAAGGAGTGGGTCTATACCTTGCTAAAATATCATCAATTGCTCCACTGAGGTTCTCATTTGAATCATGCAGAGGTGTGAATTTGTTGTGAATTGAAATATTTTTCTCTGAATCATTCTCTTGGATATCCAGCTTATTATCTTGGTGGGAATATTTTGAATTCCCATTTCTTTTGGAAATGTTTCTAAGTGGTGGAGATGACTACAAATTTCTACCTTCCATCTTGGATCTCCTACCATCCATTTGATATTGAATTCTTTGTTATAATTGTAACTAGAGTAGCCACCTATTTATTAAATAGGAAAAGTTTATATTTTATCTGTAGGGTTCTTGTCACCAGCAGAGTTACCAAATTAAATTTTTTTAAATGACTCTATGGAAGAAAGGATTAATTTCTAAGGTCTTTTACTAAGTACCCAGTGGAGTCACCAATTTGTTAGGTCTCAAAAATGCAGGTTGCCAATCCTAAGAGGATGCCAAGCTCTATGTTTAGATTGGCAACGTTTCTGAACTAACTTGATGAAATCAACCTTCAAGGTTTGAGGATTTCCTTCGCTTTAGGTCCTACTACACCTAGGCAGGTAAACCTTGGAAAATTAAAGCAGATTGAATGTGAATGTGTGGACTAATTAAATCTATCTACAATGGCATAAGATGTAGGATAGATGAAATGCTTGCTAAATAGTTTTATGTCTAATGTCTAATGAGTGATTGGTAGAAATTGTATAAGCAATATCAAGGTAAAAGGTTTGAAGTATTGAGTAAAATAAGACTAGTGCCTTGTTGGGTAACAGAGTCAATTTGAAGGACCAGGACTAATGGTTTCCTAAGGGTAATAATTCTAGTTGTTTGGCACAGTTTTAGTTTATAACTTGTATAAACGTGCAAATAAATGACTGACAAACTCTTCTTGATAATCCAACCAAATAAAATCAGATATCTTATAATTCACCAGAAGGTATTTTAATCCTTACTTGAAGGAACCAAATGAAATGAATGGGCGAGATTAACAGATAATATTCTATTGGAGATAGAATGGCAATCTAATTATATGGCCCTACTTAGTAATCCAAACTTAATGCTTCTAGGCTACTGTAACTAAATCAGAAGGGTTTAATTCCTCAAATGGACACCAACCTATTTAATCACACATATACAGCAAATGTGTATTGACAGATTAAATATATACTTGATACTTCAATCTGAATAACAAGGAAGTACAGAAATGGAGACAGCCACACAATTGAACAATTTTAACAAACAACTGATACCAAAGCAGAACCCCTGAATCAGAGAACTTTAAATTTCTTCTTCAAATAAAACATGCAACATAGTCATTTTGAAACATTGTATATAATGTATATGAATATCTTCTACTGCTGATCATCTTTCAGTACCGATTGTTTGAACTTATATAGGGGTTTTTATGAAGAGACATGACTCTCCAATAAGTCTTTTGGTAACTTAACAAACATTAACAACTATTACATAATCATGATTAGGCTTTATTCAGCCATAAATAAACTTTAGCCAAGTGATCTAAATACTCTTGATCACGGTGAGAATCAGTAAGATCAATAGCATCTCTGGTAATCACATCAAGTGTGACCATTTTTTCCAGGTGTCTACAAGCTTCTTTAGATGCAGAGGCTTTGTCTTTCAGAGCTCCTGTTGCCTGTTGTAATATAACTTGACAATCGACAATCCATTCTTCTTTGCTCTTTACTTCCCCGTTGTCTTTAAATAATCTAGGCACTCCTACGTTTGAAGCATCAGTACCTTCTTTAGCATCAGCTTTAAGTTTGTCATAGTAATTTTGGTGCTTTTTGAGTAATGCCCTTGCATCAGAGATATCTATACTATTAGTAGCACTTCTGTTTTGTAGCTCAATCAATTTTTCCTGTATTCTCTTTTCAATTCTTTCATGTTCTTTAACTGCTTTGTGATTTTCTAAGTAGTTATCCCAGAATTGGTTTAACCACTGCACCATGTTTGTATACCTGCTCTGCAGTATTGTAACAAATGCATCTATCTAAATTTGTGTTGCTTGGTCAGGGGATAATACTTGGATGCCCTGTGAGCTCTCACCTTGAGTTATTCTTTTTGTGGATTGGCCAAAAGTACTTTTAACAGCATCTTTCAAGTAATCATTTTCTTTTGTCAATCTTTCACAATTCAATTTGTATGCATCTCTCTCTTTGATCAACATTTGAGCTTGTGCCTTATTCAATTTTGCAACATTGATACCAATGTCTGCAGTAATTATAGGGTCAGTTTCCCCTACTTTCAAAGTCATAACGTGGCCAAAAGTCTTTTCAGTATCTATGATGGCCGTTTTCTTATGGGGAGGGTATAACACCCATATCATCAAGGAATTTTCATCATTATTATATCTTGTTCCCATATATACTTCATTAACTCCTTCTGAAGTAAGTTTATACTTATCATCTGCACTATTCAGAAAACTGTCAAAAACCAAAGCAAAATTTAAATCTAGACCAGGAAAAATCATAACCCCTGCATCCTTAAGTAAGTGTCTACCCTTGCTAGGTGTCATGTCTTGCATCTCTTTATCTATTGTTTCTTTCAACATATCTAACAATTGTTTTTCATTATCAGCAGAGACATCATCTACTGACTCTCTGATCTCTTTCCCTTTGTATTTATACAAGAAAGATTTAAATTCTTTTGACTGAATAAATTTATCATCTGAGATAAAAGAATCATAGGCTGTTTGGCATGGATCCTCATCAGCAGACCCCTCCTCATCATGTAGCACAACTGGAGGCTGATATTGTAGCATTTTCCTTTTGGACATCTCTAGTGTTTTGTCCTGTGGTTGTTCTTGCCCTGTCAGTTCTTCATCCTCAGAGGATACAACCTCAATCTCTGCTATCTGCTTTTTCTTTTCACTTAAATCTCTGTTATATTTTTCTACAACTAATTCAACTTCAGCTTCTTCTAGATTTCTAATAGCATCATCATGTGGATAATGTATGTGCCTGTATCCACTGAGATTTTGTTTTCTTCTTGCAGAATCAATAAAGCCTTCAGGGTCAAATCCATTCCTCGCCTCAGCAGTCATCATGTTATAATGCATTAATTTATCCAAAATGAGATTGTAACCTTCTTTTGAAACCATAGTAAAATCTCCAAAACATAAGGTGGGGGGCATAAATGATTATTTATCATGTGAACTTAGATGCATCACATTTGAACAATGCATTTGCCTAATTATCTCTGAATATACAAGTCTGTCAGGGACAGTCTTGGGCAATATGAATGGAGTATCTTCAAATCCATAAACTCTGATCATAGGAGCATCCTCAAAGCAATGCCAGTCTCCCCAATTATGAGTGACAGTAGGGGGGCAACCAAAATCTTTCGGTCTGAGGAACCTTTTTATTTCAGTTGAAATTGAATATTCACAGGGGTGGTTGAAATACCTATACATCACTTTCACACAATGTTCTTCAAATTGAGCATAGCTGGAGTGGGCATATCTACTATCCCATACTCTTGTCCACATTTGTATGGGTATCTTTTCCCCTTTCTTATCTGCAGCAACAATTCGAAACTCACTTGGCCACAACCCTACTTCCTAGCCATAATATAACACTATGTGCATAAGCATTGAGTAATGCTCAAAAGAGCATGCTGGAGCACTATTTTTTATTGCAGACAGACCAGAGTCCATTCTATTAGCAATATAAGCAGCATAATCAAACTGCCTTGCATTATGACACTGAATGTCAGAAGCTATGACCATTAGAGGAATAGTCATGAACTCGGGGAGCTCTAAACCAAGGACTTGGCCTACAGAAAAATAGGTATACTGTATGTATGGTTCAAATATAGCTACATGAAAAGGAGGGCCATCATTTTCAGTTAAGGGCATCACTTCTCCTTCTACCCTGGGCCTATGAATGGGCAACCTCCATCCATTGTAAGTTGTATCCATTCTCCAATACTCTTTATCCAGATCTTCATAAAAAATAGGAACAGTGCATAAGTCATCTAAATCAAACACCTCACAAATAGCATTTTTTGATAGATGCACAATTGGTTCTCCCTGTGGGTTGCAGATGGCTTTCAGGCCTGAATTGTAATGTCTGGCAAGCAGTTGAAGGAGTTCCACATTCAAGAATACATTAGGCACAACCAATTTTCCTAAATTCATGTGCCATGGGTTTGACACAGGAGCATTCCTAAACCTTCTATTATAGTGGAATCTGAAAAGCTCATATCCCTGAATTGGGGTCCAGATATCTCCCAGGCATTTATGTTTGTCTTCTAATCTCTCAACCTCTACCCTAAGTTGAGCAGACCTTCTGGCCTTGGGAGTTGACCCAGGTAGTTGGTCAATCAAGTCGTGGTTGAGTTTTCTATCTTTCACCTTTTCCTCAGGGGTTTGTTCAGCTTTTTGTTTTTTGGACTTACTGGTTTCCCCTTGTGACTTTCTTCCTTTTCCCTTTCCCGGAGTTTCCATATTTAAAACTTCGGCAAAAAATTTAAACACAAGCTCTACAGTAGTTTGTATGTATGTACCTGTCGCTTGTCGGCTGGAATCAAAATCCTCTACTTTTGCCTCAAGAGTTCCTCTGAATTCTCTTCTCAGACAACTTTGTAATTACAATGATCATAAAGATTTCGTAGCCGTTTGTATTTAATTGTCTGATCAATTCAATATTCGTCGCTATGAAATGTCACATCGCCATAACTCCCTTTATCGACGTGATTTTTAAATTGTCTGGGTGACCTTAATGCTTTTATGGCACGAACAATCAATCGGCGTGACCATCGGCAGGACTTGTTTCATCGCCGTGTGATTTAGATTTCTCTCCGATGTAATGCATCTCACCGATATAATTTGTTTATCAGGATGATTAATACTATCAGGATAACATAATTATGTTCCCCCGATCTTTGTCATCTCACCGATAGTCATCTTTACTTTGGATCAGGATGAGTCTGATATTGTCTTGCCGCTAGAGTATCAATAGGTATGAATTTATTCTTATCGGAATGAAATATACTGTCAGGATAGCTTTTTAAAGATAACCCGATCCAAATCATCTCCCCGATGACCCTTTCATATTCTTTATCGGACAGAGTATATCAAAGTGTCACCGACACCTTCTGATCACCGTGACTTGTGAATTGGCAAGACCTCATTCCTTTGTCCCGATATGTCGAGTTATCCTGATAGATATGTGTATCGTTGTGAGTCTCACCGATAGCTCTCTTATCGCCAAGACTTTGAGTATTGGGAACTTCTTTGTGTCTTATCCCGATAGTTTACTTCTTGCCGATGGCTATTTGCTTCATTGCTCCTGCTGGATGTTCGGTGAAACTCTTGCCGAAATACTTCATTAGTATGATATATACCGTCGGGGCAGCTTTTGAAGGATCTTTCGACGGTTATCATTCATACCGATCGGAATGACTACTTGGTTCTCTTGCTGATGTAGGGTCATCGGTATTACTTATTCCATCGGTGACTTCCATAAATCTCCTTCCGATTTGTATTCTCATGCCGATGGTTATTTTCAAATGATTCCTTATGTGTCGGTGTAAGCAAAACAATATCTTGCCGATGGATTGACCTTGAAGAAATTTGGCATTGCTCATCATTAGACACCTTGAGAGATACAAAAAAAAAAAAAATTATCATGGTTTTTTGAGATATTTTTTCAGAATTTGTTTAAATATGATGGAGTGAGAAGATAGTAAAATTTCAAAATTTTACTGTCCTAACACCCTCTATGTTTCAAAAGTGCTTAAAGTTTCCATTTGAGGGATGTGTCCATGTTGTACATCATAGTCAGTATCAGCATGTTGCTCGCAATGAACATTTTTCACCTAACTTCTTCTGGCCACAACCAATTGGAGCTGTGAGACCTAGAGAGGATATATTTTTCTTATCATTTTAGAAATTCGAAGCAAAGAAAATAGCAAAGTTATTGCTTTAGTAATATTCTCCTTGGTGATGTTCCTGAACCTCCTCGATCTTCTGAGGCTACAATTGTAATTCCTCTTGTCCCACAGGTAGTGAATGAGACTAAGCCCAAATCAAAGATTCTTCCCTATCCCTGAGCGTCTGGTAGATATGTGAAGGTTCTCCTGCTGCCATCCCTTCAAGGACAATGAGGTAACATCCTTGCACATAATAGACCTCCCTGCAATTGCAATATTACTTTTGTCCCACCTGCCTCTACAAAGACTAGTGGTATTTCATTGACTATGTAGGTTTTATTTGTTGAGGTTTCTCAACCGCTTGAGGATGCTCCTATATTTTCACTTGTTTCACAAGTTGACAAGGAAGAGCATTCCGCATTGAGGAACCTGTTGGCTTTTTCCCAGACTGGATGCTTATTCCCAGATTTCCCTACAAGGTAGCCATCAGTGATCAATAGGATCTCTGGGCCAGGGGCCAACAGTGTAGGAGATAGACTCTATATTTTATCTCCTCTTCTTCTTCAGGCTCTGCAAAACTTAGGGGGGTATGCCCTACTCAACATCCATGAGGATATGTATACAAAGGCTGGGATGCTGACAGAAAGCAGATAAGTCCTCCTGTGAGTAGACCAAAACTGAAAGATAAGAGCAAAGGGGCTAGCTTTGGGCCTATTTGCAGTTGTAGACAGAGGACTGAGGATCCTAATACTAATTCTAATGTCCTAATGGTTGTTTTAGATTTTGATTTGAATTTTAAGTTTGGATGCAAAGCTGGACATGGTTGTAACACAAACACAAAGCAAGATTGGTGCCTATCCAGGGCCTGGAGTCAGTAGACATACACCTGTGAATGATCAACATGAACAGCTAAAACTGGATTTCAGGGGGATATATGTGATACCTGCCTTACAGATATCTCCCAATATAGAGTGTTGAGTTATCTCTACTTATGGCATCCCTACTGCAGTATACCCTTCCCAATGTTCAACCTGAAAACAGTTTAATCTACCCCTTGAGCAGAAGTTAAAAGATCAGACATTCAACATAGGAATTCTATGCTCTAGAATCTAAACATTACCCAAATATCCAGATTCAGAAGAAGAATACATGCAATACTGGAGACAGAATTAACAAAACACATGCTAAGATAGCATTTCTCATATAAGATTAATCATGAAATCAGTGGGTTCCTGCCAAAACATACAACAAGAGATACATAGACTCACAGGTTTAGCTGTACAGAGCAACCAGATCAGCTTGTTTTGAATTACAGAGCCAAAAATCTTCAACTTTCAACAACCAAAAATGAGTAACACTTCCTGCTTATAACAGCCAGGTAGTGTACCACAGCAATTAATTACATGGTTGACCAAAAATCCCGCCAGACACACAGTATCAGAAAAATGGCGCTCAACGCATTACCAGATTGGCGCCCAAACATGAATGCAGCAGGTAGGGGAGGAGACAGGAAGAAATCTCGAGCCCTGCGCCACTGTCCGTTGATGTACACCTTCAATCAGGTACCAGATCTGTCCATACCTCTGCAACCTTCGCCATTAATAGCGCACCAACCCGCAGCCTCGAGAAAACGTCAAACTGTGCATCGCAACCATTTCCCGCCAAGATCCATCGTCATGATATTTCAAATATGCAGGATATCAATTATCCCACATGCACCCCGCGGCGACCTTTTCAACACTTTATATACTAGGCCACGAGCATATATAATGTTGGTGCTTTTGCTCCTGACGACACTAGTATAAGACTTCATCATCATCCTCCAACAGCATGATATCCTGTCGCTTGAAATATCACCCTGATGTCAGCATCATATCACAATATAACCTGCATGATAATCGCCTTCATCCACACAACCTGATCCATCGGAGGAACATCCTCCTGCTTAGCCGATACCAAAAGTCTGGCTGATGAACATCCTGATGACGTCACCGTCATATCCTGCTGACGTCATCATCATATCTGCCTACTGCGCACCTCCTCATATCCGGATGACATCATCATCATGTTTGCAAATATCAGGGGATCTCCACAAGATGATCAGTGTTGGAAATATGACCCCCCCGGACCTTGATGACGTCATCATCATATCGACATCAGGATGATATTCGGAAGATAACCGGATATTTGGAAATATCATCCTGTTGCACAAATATCATGATGCACTGTAGCTCCACTATAAGATCGGGGTGATAGATGAATATGCCAGATATTTGAAAAGATCACCCCCACTAGATAATGCACGAAGCCGACAGGCGGATATCTCCATTCGGAAATATCATGATGCAGATAGGCAGAGAAATAGATATCACCCTGACATAAGAATGACGTCAGCATCATCAGGATGATAAAACAATGAACATGAAGTGATACAACAACATCAGGATGATATTGACTAAAATCATCCTGACGTTCAAAATATGATGACCCCAGTGAATATCGGGTCATACTTAGAACTCTTCAACAACATCATCAGGATGATCATAACCAAGATCACCCGATGATAAAAAATATCACCCCGGCGAAATATCATGCAGGCAGAAAATATGATGACCTTCGCAAGCAACACGGCGATAACTGGAAATATGATGATGATGATGACGACCCTTAAGAAAAAACAAGTCAGGTCGAACAACTCAGAGAATAACCCCTTCAGAAGATCGGGGTGACATCATCATCATAAAAGGGAAAGGTGATAATTGGAAGATCACTGGATACTTGAAAAATCACCCCCGCAAGCAAATCAGGGCACACTGTAGCTCATCAGCAGGATCAGGATGATATGCAAACATCACCCGATATTGAAATATGATGATCCTAATGAAAAACAAGTCGACAGAAAACATGAGATGCTGACCACCATCGAAGCAAACATGATGATGATGACTTCCTCCTCGAAGAAAATATGATGCTGCAGCTGAAAAATGCCGAGGAGGTCCAACACTTAAGAAAATGGGCAAGAAGATATAGGGTTCAAATGAAGAAACCCCCTAAACATGAAAAAACAACCCCCAGGTCAAAATGAGTGCTAACACTGGCTCCGAATGGGGACGTGCAGGTGAAAACCTGCAGCGAGAACCAGATTTCTGGGCTGACCAGACAAAGAGCCAAAAAGCATGAGCTGTACAAGGCATTTACACTACATACATGTTTCTACAAATGTGCACAGCAACAAGTCATTTATGCAAAATAGAACTTAAGGAATTGGCCATGCACAGGCAATTCCAGAACTTCACCATCTAGGGCCTGGAGGAAATAAGAATCCTCCCCATGAGTACTGCAAATCTGATATGGGCCCATCCATAAGGGTTCAAATTTACCATGTTTACCCTTTTCTTGACCTTTTGCATTCCAAATGAGCACCAGATCATTGACTTGAAACTTCCTTTTTGTAGTTCTCCTGTCAAACTGATATTTCACATCTTGTTGTCTTTTGAGATTGATCTGGTGGGCTTTCCTTCTGTTTTCATCCAATGCAACCAGCTGATTCACTCTTTCTGTCATGGAATTTTCAATCTCCTCATCATTTTCCTGAATGAATCTGTAAACTGGTAAGAGATTGTTTATGGGCAATCTAGCTGATGCACCATATACTAGCTCAAAAGGTGACATCCCAATAGCCCTTTTTACTGTCACTCTGTCAGCCCATATTGCTAAGTTCAATTTTGAGTCCCAAGCTCTCTTATTCTTGTCCAATATCCTCTTGATAATTTTCATGATGCTTTTATTGCTTGATTCTGCTTGACCATTCCCTTGTGGGTGATATGGTGATGTATATGATAGATTTATCCCATACCTGTTGCAAAAATCAACAAATTCACCTGATCTGAAGCACATAGCATTATCAGTGACTATCTTGAATGGTACTCCAAACCTGATGATAATATTTTCTAGCATGAAATCTGTCACCACCTTACTTGTAGCTCTCTTAGTTGGAATGGCCTCAATCCATTTGGTAAAGTAATCAGTTGCCACCAAA
This sequence comes from Cunninghamia lanceolata, assembly GCA_027924645.1. NCBI lineage: Eukaryota > Viridiplantae > Streptophyta > Pinopsida > Cupressales > Cupressaceae > Cunninghamia > Cunninghamia lanceolata. Next base: position 11,302,440 of record BSBN01001652.1, read on the forward strand.
ATCCAACTGTGTCCCCCACTTGATTTGTCTGCAATTTCCCCTATGAAGTCAATTCCCCATTGCTGAAATGGACCATCCACAGTTACAGTACTGAGGGGTAAAGCACCATCATATTTCAGCTTTCCTGAAAATCTTTGGCAAGGGTCACACTTCCTCACTAACTTTTGTGCATCTGAAAAGAGAGTGGGCCACCAATATCCTGCCTTGAGAATTTTATGAGCTGTTGTTTGGCTAGTATAATGTCCACCACACAATCCTTTATGCATATCAATCAAAACATTGTTAGCCATATCCTCATCCACACATCTCAGCAGCACACCATCAGGGTTTTTCCAGTATAGCTCACCTTGAACAATAACATACCTGATTGCATGTAACTTTAAAGTCCTCTTTTGACTGTCACTGAAATGGGAAGGACAATTTAGATTTTGCAAGTAGTAGATAATATCCTTGTACCATTCAGATCCTGATACATTTACACTCTCATCTTGGACTGCATTAACTTGGCATGCTTCCAAGTTTGACTGTGCCATCATCTTGGCTAATCCTTGTCCTCTTATCAACTTAGTAACTTGTATGTCTATGTTGAACTCTTGCAGTTTGTTTATCCATCTATAGTCTCTACAAAAGCTTGGAAATCAATTTCTTGATTCTCATATTCATCTATGCAGTGCAAAAATTTCAACAAATCCCTATCATCATTAAACACTTGCCAACTGCATATATTTTCTGGTACTGCAGGCCTAATTTTAACTTCTACATTTGTAACACTTGACAGAGTGATGTCATCTAGCCTTATTGCAACATTGGCTAAGAAATCAGCCATAACATTCTTTGACCTCTCTACCCAGCCTATTGAAAATGCATCAAATAGTTCAATGGTATCCCAAACAGCATGCTTGTATTGTTTCAATCTTTTATTTTTTGAAGCATACTTATCTCTAATTTGGGATACAATCAGCTCAGAATCCCCAAATACTCTTAACATTTTAATTCCATGCTTGAGAGCAATATTTAGGCCTAAGAGTAAAGCCTCATATTCTGCAATGTTGTTTGTGCAATCAAACCTCAGCAGGAAAGAGAATTTGAGGAGCTTACCAGTTGGAGACAGGAAAACAACTCCAGCTCCAGAGCCTTCTTTTGCACAAGCTCCATCAAAAAACATGGTCCATAAGCCTTGCTGATCCAGTTCTTCAATGCAGACATTTTTTTCTTTATCTTCTGTATCATCTGAGACAACCTTGAAGTTATCACAGTCAGTGTCTACAAAGCATACCTGTTCCTCTGCTTCTTGGTCTTCCACTGTCTCTGATGATCTTTGTTCTCTGATTAGCTTAACATCCCTGCCATTCATTGGAATCATGGCATATGACAGGTCCAGCTGCATGCTTCCACCAATTAGTGCTGCCCATCTTCTTGACAACAACATACCATACTGTGGCTTGATGTCAACCACTGTTATATTCATTTTATATCTCTTTTCACGAAATGCTGCCAGTTTGAAATCTACATCCTTCATGATTCCAATAACTGGTACCTCTCTAGCATCCATAGCATAACATTTTCCACATGCCTTGTCAATTTTCAATCCAGTTTGTTGCATGATGGCCAAAGGCATGACATTTGTAGATGTTCCAGAGTCAAGCATACAATTTCTAATTATTTTTCCATTTATAACCAGGGAAACATAAAATGGTTCCACTTGTGAAGGACACTTTGTCATAGTCACTCCTAAATAGACTTCAGGAGTCTCATCTTCTTCATTACACATGACATGTTTCTCACCCTGGGTCTGAACATTTTGTTTAGCTTGAAAAGGTACCCCTGAGATTAGGGATATTGTCCTATTCTTGATCTCTTCCACTTTCATGAGTTCCATAAGTGGAACATAGACTTTTACCTGAGAGAGGATCTGAGCTATATCAAATGGAGCATAATTTTGTATAACAGTTGTAGCTTGCTCCACAATCTTGTTTTTATCCTGAGCTGATTTAGCTTTTACTTTCATAGTTCCCTGATCATCATTCTTGTCTTGGGAACCTTTACTTTGATCTTCAGCCTGAGGGATTTTGTTTTCTGGTCCTTGAGATTCATGACCTGTTCTATGTCTAAAATTCTGTTTATTATTTACCCACTGCCTTTTTTGTGGTTCAATTCCTTTATGACCATGCACTAGCTGACCTGTAGAAATATCTTCTGGCTGATGTGAGCTGCCTACTTGATTTTTACCTCTGAGATTGTAGTTGCTTTTGACTTGAGCAACTGCTGCAGCTGTGAAGGCTCTAATTTCCTCATCAGAAGGTTGTTGTAAGTTACTCAGAAAATTGTGTGAGTTCTGATCATACACATAGTTATCTTCATTATCTTCATCATATGGGAACTGTTGGCAGGCCTGAATTTGATGATCTGTATTCTCATCAGCATCATAAAAAGTGTATCCATTACCTATGGACATCATATTAACATCATCATCTTGCACATGATGTGGCTCATCGCATTCATTACAAGATGTAGCATTATCATACAAGGATTGAGAAATCATACACTGTGACTGTGAATGTGGCATCTGACAAATTATACACCATGGAGCATCATCAACAATATTTATAGCTTTCTTTAGAGGATCAGGAGTTTCTTTGACATGTTGAGCTCTCTGATTTGTGTTGTTACGTGGGAATACAGGCTTACCATCATGCCAATTGGTGTTATAAGGCATATCATGCAATGATGGCCTCTTTTCCTGCCTTTGATAGACTTGCCTATCAGGACCCATCCCTTTTTCACTTCTAGCTAATCTATAGCTTAGGTCCTTAACAACATTTGCCAATTTGTCTATCTTATCTTCAGGGGCAGATGTATTACCTTGAGTGTTCTGAGGCTTGTTTGGATTCCGCAGAATTTTTACATCATCCCTTCTATTTGTCTTGCCCGATGCTTTCCTGTTGTTTTCAATATTCACTGCAATTCTGAAAGCATCCCTGAGAGTAGCAGGACCTTTATCTCTTAATCCATATGCAGTTTTTGCATCAAAGGCATTGATATACAATATTATGCACATTGGTTCATTTGGCCTCATGTGGTGTGGCAATTTGTTTAACACTTTAGTAAATCTTGCATTAAAATCTGCAACCTGCTCATTTGACCCTTTAGTGATACTGGTGAACTCATTTACAAAAAAGCTAGGGTCAGTTTTGTCACCATATTGCTCCTTGAACATCCTTTTAAAATCATCCCATGATGAAATACTCCGGTCAGGCAGATTCTTGTACCATTCTCTTGCCTCATCTATTAAGGATTGCATGAATGACTTCATGAAAACATCCTCATGTTCAACCTCAAAGTTATCCATGACATTTTGAAAGGCTTTTAGATGATCTTCTCCTGACACTATGTTGTTTCCTAAAAATTTAGGCACTTGCAGCCTCAGATGCTTGTCAATGGGGTTAGGATACCTAGGAATACCATCAAACACCAGCTGCCTAAATCTATCTAACTGCATGGGCTGTCTGTTTAACTGATTAACATTAACATTTCTGTTTGCATTCTGGTTTCTTACATTGTTCAGTGGTATCCTAGTATCATTCACATTTTGTCTCTCATCATTATGCTGATGTTGCACTTCATTTCTTTGCTGATGTCTCTGCACATTTGCATTCTCTAGGGTAGGAACTGAATCATTTTGGGCAGTTCTTAAAGTTTGCACTTTCTGCTTCATATCATCTCTGATTTTCATGGCTTGTAGATATTCTAGTTCTGCTCTTAGATTTCTGATTTCTTCAGCTAACTATTCATCCTTAGGCCTGGAGGTAGATGGTCTCATACCATTCTGGTCATCATCTTCATCATCCCTCAGAGACTCTGCCTCTTCAAACCTTTCACTAGGGTCTAGAAATGGGCGTTCTTGGAACACCTCTGACCTCATTCTCATGCTACCACCCTGTTGCCTCTCATATGCACCTTGAATATCAGCTTCTGCATTTGAAAAGTAAGGCACATGCTGTCCTGATGGCCTAGGGTTATCTTGTACATCATCATTTTTTCTGGGGGAACCCTCATGACTAACTGAGACAGCTCCCTTTCTTCTGTACATCATTCTTCTTGTTACTGGTAACTCTTCAAATAAAGGATTTTGTTGGGATCTTCTCCCCTGCATATAAATTTTACTTTGACCGGTTGGGAGATTACTTCAGAGTCGCCACCTATTACTAGGAACTGTTTTCTTTTGAAAACCAGGGTTCTTTCACAAACTCCCCAGTAGAGTCACCAATTTCTATTGGCTTTTTCCCAGACTGGATGCTTATTCCCAGATTTCCCTACAAGGTAGCCATCAGTGATCAACAGGATCTCTGGGCCAGGGGCCAACAGTGTAGGAGATAGACTCTATATTTTATCTCCTCTTCTTCTTCAGGCTCTGCAAAACCTAGGGCGGTATTCCCTACTCAACATCCATGAGGATATGCATACAAAGGCTGGGATGTTGACAGAAAGCAGATAAGTCCTCCTGTGAGTAGACCAAAACTGAAAGATAAGAGCAAAGGGGCTAGCTTTGGGCCTATTTGCAGTTGTAGACAGAGGACTGAGGATCCTAAAACTAATTCTAATGTCCTAATGGTTGTTTTAGATTTTGATTTGAATTTTAAGTTTGGATGCAAAGCTGGACATGGTTGTAACACAAACACAAAGCAAGATTGGTGCCTATCCAGGGCCTGGAGTCAGTAGACATACACCTGTGAATGATCAACATGAACAACTAAAACTGGATTTCAGGGGGATATATGTGATACCTGCCTTACAGATATCTCCCAATACAGAGTGTTGAGTTATCTCTACTTATGGCATCCCTACTGCAGTATACCCTTCCCAATGTTCAACCTGAAAACAATTTAATCTACCCCTTGAGCAGAAGTTAAAAGTTCAGACATTCAACATAGGAATTCTATGCTCTAGAATCTAAACATTACCCAAATATCCAGATTCAGAAGAAGAATACATGCAATACTGGAGACAGAATTAACAAAACACATGCTAAGATAGCATTTCTCATATAAGATTAATCATGAAATCAGTGGGTTCCTGCCAAAACATACAACAAGAGATACATAGACTCACAGGTTTAGCTGTACAGAGCAACCAGATCAACTTGTTTTGAATTACAGAGCCAAAAATCTTCAACTTTCAACAACCAAAAATGAGTAACACTTCTTGCTTATAACAGCCAGGTAGTGTACCACAGCAATTAATTACATGGTTGACCAAAAATCCCGCCAGATACACAGTATCAGAAAAATGGCGCTCAACGCATTACTAGATTGGCGCCCAAACATGAATGCAGCAGGTAGGGGAGGAGACAGGAAGAAATCTCGAGCCCTGCACCACTGTCCGTTGATGTACACCTTCAATCGGGTACCAGATCCGTCCATACCTCTACAACCTTCGCCATTAATGGCGCACCAACCCGCGGCCTCAGGAAAACGTCAAACTGTGCATCGCAACCATTTCCCGCCAAGATCCATCGTCATGATATTTCAAATATGCAGGATATCAATTATCCCACATGCACCCTGCGGCGACCTTTTCAACACTTTATATACTAGGCCACGAGCATATATAATGTCGGTGCTTTTGCTCCTAACGACACTAGTATAAGACTTCATCATCATCCTCCAACAGCATGATATCCTGTCGCTTGAAATATCACCCTGACGTCAGCATCATATCGCAATATAACCTGCATGATAATCGCCTTCATCCGCACAACTTGATCCATCGGAGGAACATCCTCCTGCTTAGGCGATACCAAAAGTCTGGCTGATGAACATCCTGATGACGTCACCGTCATATCCTGTTGACGTCATCATCATATCTGCCTACTGCGCACCTCCTCATATCCGGATGACGTCATCATCATGTTTGCAAATATCGGGGGATCTCCACAAGATGATCAGTGTTGGAAATATGACCCCCCCGGACCTTGATGACGTCATCATCATATCGACATCAGGATGATATTCGGAAGATAACCGGATATTTGGAAATATCATCCTGTTGCACAAATATCATGATGCACTGTAGCTCCACTATAAGATCAGGGTGATAGATGAATATGCCAGATATTTGAAAAGATCACCCCCACTAGATAATGCACGAAGCCGACAGGCGGATATCTCCCTTCGGAAATATCATGATGCAGATAGGCAGAGAAATAGATATCACCCTGACATAAGAATGACGTCAGCATCATCAGGATGATAAAACAACGAACATGAAGTGATACAACAACATCAGGATGATATTGACTAAGATCATCCTGACGTTCAAAATATGATGACCCCAGTGAATATCGGGTCATACTTAGAACTCTTCAACAACATCATCAGGATGATCATAACCAAGATCACCCGATGATAAAAAATATCACCCCGGCGAAATATCATGCAGGCAAAAAATATGATGACCTTCGCAAGCAACACGGCGATAACTGGAAATATGATGATGATGATGACGACCCTTAAGAAAAAATAAGTCAGGTCGAACAACTCAGAGAATAACCCCTTCAGAAGATCGGGGTGACATCATCATCATAAAAGGGCAAGGTGATAATTGGAAGATCACCGGATACTTGAAAAATCACCCCCGCAAGCAAATCAGGGCACACTGTAGCTCATCAGCAGGATTAGGATGATATGCAAACATCACCCGATATTGAAATATGATGATCCTGATGAAAAACAAGTCGACAGAAAACATGAGATGCTGACCACCATCGAAGCAAACATGATGATGATGACTTCCTCCTCGAAGAAAATATGATGCTGCAGCTGAAAAATGCCGAGGAGGTCCAACACTTAGGAAAATGGGCAAGAAGATATAGGGTTCAAATGAAGAAACCCCCTAAACATGAAAAAACAACCCCCAGGTCAAAATGAGTGCTAACAGAACCCTTCCCCATATTCTCCCAGCCTTCAGTGGTTACTCCTATTTCTTCTAATGTTCCTGAAGAAAAGGAACCCATGTTGGAAGATACTATGGTTCCCCTTAAAAACATCACAAATAAAGCTAAGCGAAACAAGATTATGAGAGAAATAAAGAAGCGTCGTCATGCTATGGATCACCTTGTTGTAGGAGAAGAGAATCTCCCTCCTCATAAGCATTTATAACCGATGGATGCCAAGGAGATGGCTATCACTAATGTGTCTCCTTTAGAGAAAGAACAAGCTTCTCAAGCTACTATGCAGCCTATTGTACTACATTCCAATAGTGATTCTAAAGATAATATAGGTATGGCTATTGTTCCTTATACCTCATGTGATATAGTTCCTTTTGCATCTTGTTCAATGATCCAAAAGGATGATGAACTAGATTGGGAAGAGGATGACCTGCTTTAGGTTGACTTGCATGTGAGGTACCTTTTTTCTATGTTATGCATGCATGTGATTGTGTTTTCCCTGAGATGTGTTGCTTGATGCTTTATTTATGTTTATGTGTTGTTATTATTGTTGTGTCGTTAAGCTCTCTCTAGATGACCCTTGATACCCTTGTAGGTGCAAGGATACAAAGGGACCAAAATCCATTGTGGCATTCTCTCTATTTGTATCATCATTCTTCTATATGTCATAAATTGCATTGTTGTTTCCTTTAGGGATGATGCGAGGAATAGGATGTTTCAACATTCTCTCTTGTTGACCCAAGGGATTTTTATCTGATTTAATGTGTTATTTCTTCCTTTCTCTCTATATTTTTACCAACTGGTGGATGATGGCAATTCCAAATATATAGTCTCAAGATATCGCACTTACAAGGCTAGGGCTATCAGCATGCAAGCATAATTAGTCCATCAACAAAACATGGAGGGTTGAAGGTCAACTCTACGGGAGTGAGTTTCATCCCCTGTACTTTCAACTCAACTAGGCTTTGGAGGGATATTCCAAGGGGTATACCTTAATAGGTATGGAATTTAAACTAGCTGAACAACTAAAAACAAATGAACAACCAAACCTAAATCATTATCTTGGCCCCAAAACTATCACTGAACCAAGAACAACTGGCTGTCACAAAACCCCTATATAGCTAATGCAAACTATATGAATGTATATGTACAAAAAATATGGATTTTCCCCTAAACCACTGGTAAATATTTGTTTAATTTAAATAGTATGAGATTAGTCTAATGGATCCAAGATTAGTGCCAATCTAATTGGGCTACAAGTCACAGGTGATAGAAAAGAAATCAAATGGAAGGGAAATAAAGAAAACTTGATCTAAGCATATGCTATATCAGATTGCAGATTTTGTGCTTCAAACATACTTAGTAATCCAAAAAAGAATTGCATGCATTCAAATGCAAAGAATAGATGATGATTACAAGGCTTGCAATATGTTTAAAATGATATCACATTTTTAAATGTCCAATACAAACTTATCAACAAATGTGATAAGAGGAATACCCTAAATACATACAAACTATCATATAGATATTCTCTGCACAATCCCTATTGCATATCATCTTTCATTTGTTTCACCATCCCATTACTTCTCTGCAATTAGATATGGCATAATTTGGAGCCCTAGAAGCATTTTGGACCTACACAGGCTCCAGCCACCACCAATGAACCAACCCAAAATATATCTCAAACATATGCATATATATCATTTTTTATCACTGTAGCAGTCATGGACGCGGGAAAGAGTGGTCAACAAGGAAAACCAATTTCCTATACTGCAATAAATTCACTTATGTGTCCTTGGAACATGCCCACATGGATTTGAATTTGAAATCCACAGAAGAAGATTGTCTACCCATGCGTTGAGTACAAGAAATTCAATGCAAAGGAGCTATAGTTGCATAGGGGGTGAGAAATCCATTTTCTACAAGCAATTGGGCTCTAAAAAAGAATTAATGGTGGCCATGAAGGTCATTGAGAAATCCCATCGCATCCTAAATAGTAGAAAGAGCTGTGAAGGTGAAATAGGTCAAACCTTGACCAATCGGGCTTCCTCTAATCAGGCTTTCACCAATCAGGCCTTTGAAAGGTGAAGAAGGAAACCCCAATCTCCAAAGTACAAAAGAGGTAATAGGGAAACCATTGGGCTTTGGAGATTGGTCCTTCACTATGCATCATACTTTTGAAAAGAAGAAACACTTGATCCCTAACTCTAAAACACTTAGAAGAAGTTATGAAGCTTTGTCAGGGATGGAGGGTCTAGAGAATGGACTGTCAAAACCTGTAGCTAGAGTAAACACAATGAAAAAAACACAAGAAATAGAATGCAATGGAAGATTTATATGTTCTATATCTTAGATAATTACAATGCTTATATGCTGGCAGTATGCAGCTACAATTTGGCTCACAGGCCCGCCTTTCGGATTACAACATATATGAAAGATATGGTATTGAATTGCCTCTAGAAAATAATTATCCTTCTATCTTATTGATACATATCACCTACTAACTTCCTAATGCATCTAAGAAATGTATATATAATCTTCCAGCTGATAGAATGCTCCACATCAGCATCAAAAGGCCTCAAACCCCAATGTAAGATGAAACGTGTAGGTTAGCCCACAACTCATGGGAATGCTTCACAAATGAAAGAAATGTGTTGCAGTTCTCAATGAAGGTTTATCTAGTCCTTTAATGCCTTGTGATATGCTCCATTTAGATCTACAATTCATGGAATGCTCCGCAAACCATGTATAATCCAACTTAATGCCAATTGCTCTACTATGTGAAAGGTGATGATCTTCTGATAGAAATAAATCTCCATAGATGAATCCAAATCTCATGAAATCTGAATATGACATAGATGCCATAGTGTAGAACATAAATCATACTCCGCGAGCTCTAAAATGATGATGCAGTAGAATGCAATGGAAAATTCTAAAATTGCAATTGACTAAACTGCAACTGAAATGCAAGAAAGAAAAGAAAGCAAATATTTTTGGTTGATGCAATATTGCTCTTGAACTTAGGATGCTCCTACATCAAACACCCAGGGTTGTTTGAAAAGTGAGTCCCTCACTTTGCTGGGCTAGAGGAAAACTAGTGTGGTCTACCTCAGCCTGAGATATTAATGATGAATCTTTTTCTGGTCTTCCTTTCCACTTTACCAGGTACTCAATATACTTCTTGCCTCTCATGTTGCACCCAACTCTGCTATTCCAAATCTACTTGATTTCCTCTATTTGTTGTGGTAACCACTCTTTCCATCCAACTTTAGTGCTACCACCTAATTCTCCCTCATGATACTGATATAAATCTACAATGTTGACTATAGGTGACATGCCAAATGTCTCTGGTAACTCAACTTCATATGCATTTCTTGAATCAAACTTCTTAAGAATCCTACATGGTCTAAACTTCTTCATCTTCAACTTATTGTATGTCCCCATTAGAAATATTTCCTTTCTCAGATATACCATCACTTCATGTCCAACAAAAAATTCCTTATGTCTTCTCTTTTCATCTTCTTGTCCCTTATACTTGATGTTCATCTCCTCCAAATTCTTCCTGACTTGAGTGTGTACCGTCTCCATGTATCTCGCAAATTATTTTGCCTCTACACTTCTCTTATTTTCCTTACTAATGTCTCTCAAGTCTACAACTCCTTTAGGTTGTACTCTGGTCACAAATTTAAATGGTGTCTTCCCTGTACTTCTACTTACTGAGTTATTGTATGCAAATTCTACTTGCAATAGAATTATATTCCAATTTCCTACCTTATCTCCTATTAAGCATCTCAACAAGTTACCCAAACTCCTATTTACCACTTCTGTTTGTCCATCAGTTTGTGGGTGAAATGCGTAACGAAAATTTAGGCAGAGTCTTCATCTTCTTCCACAACATCCTCTAAAGATGTCCTATGAATCTTGTATCACTGTCTAAAACTATACTCTTTGGTAATCCATGTAATCTCACAATCTCTTTGGAAAATAGTTTAGCAACATGTACATCATTATTTGTCTTCTTACAAGGAATGAAATGTGCCATATTTAAAAATCTATCCACTAATACAAATATAGAATCATGTCCTCTCTATGTTCTTGGTAGACCTAATATGAAATCCATGCTTATGTTTTCCCAAGGTCTCTTCGGTATTGTCAAAGGTTTGTACAATCCATTATTTTGACTATTCCCTTTTGTAACTTGACAAACTCTGCATTTCTGAACAAGTTTCCTTACATCTTTATATATCTGAGGCTTAAAATAATGTTCATTCACCAAAGCTACTATCTTATAAATACCAAAATGTCCTACTAATCTACCACTATGCTTCTCCTTGATGAAATTCTCTCTCATTGAACTCCTAGGTGTACACAACTAATTCCCTTTGAACAACATATCCTCCTAAATGAAATAATCCAACAACTTGCTTCTATCTATCACTATAGGTTCCTTACATGTTTTCCATGCTTCTGCAAAATCAAGATCATCTTCATACATATGCTTCAGTTCTTCGAAACCTAGTACTTATACCCTCATCTCTATCAACAAACTCCTTCTCCTGCTCAATGCATCTGTAACTTTGTTTGACTTTCCATTCTGGTGCTTCAATACAAATGTGTAACTCTACATGAACTCTACCCATCTCACATGTCTCTATTTCAACTTACCTTGACTATTCAAATACTACAAAGTTTGATGGTTAGTGTAGAATAGAATTTCTTTTGGTAATGAGTAATTTCTCCACTTCTTCAAGGCTTGGAATATGGCATAAAACTTCTAATCATAAATTGAATATCTTATCCTTGCATCATTCAACTTCTCACTGAAATATGCTACTAGTCACCCTTCTTGACTTAATACTACTCTTATTGCATTTCCACTGGCATCACAATAAACTTGAAATACTTTATCAAAATCCGGTAATGCTAATGCTGGTTTCTCTACCACCTTTTGTTGCATTTAGGTTGTCATTGATGTCAAAAGTGGTATGAAGTGCTACAGTATGGAAATGTATAAAGAATGTCAAAAGGAAATTGTAGTAGTATAGTGATCAAAAGAATTGTGAAGAAGATCAAGAAAGAAGACAGAAGGAGATGGATCAGTCTCATTTGTACATAGTCATACCTTATTTGTTGAAGTTCATGTGTAAGTTCATATCTTATTTATATTGTGAAAATGACTGTGTTTGAAATACTTGATGAGTAGAGTTGGATTTTTGTTGTATAATGATTCTATGAACTCATGATGATTGCCACTGAGAAAACAAAGATGTGAAAGTTCTAAGGAAATTTGCCTAAGTAAAGTTATAGTCAGTCAGGGGGTCACAAGCCTAGATAAACGTACCACATATATCTACTATTGAAGATACTACCCTGTGGATTGGAAGATAAGTAGAAACAAGTGCAAAGAATGTATATTCCAAGTTTTAGAGCATGAAATTCACCGTAAAATAGTTTTGAGTCAGAAGAGTGAAGGTGGCTATGAAATAGAGTAAGTACAGTCATGGGGAGATAGGAAAATGCTTCCTATTTATCCATAGATGAAGATATAATGATGCAGTTTGGAGGACATGTAGATATGTGTAGAAAGTATACATGGTTCAAATCTCAAGTGATAATATGTAATGCAGATGGTTCTCCAGAGTTAGATGTGTGAAGATATGTCCTGGTCAAAGAAAGTAATTTGAAGGAGATAGTTGAAGACACCACAGTTCACCACACTTTGATAGTTGACCTTGCTGATTGAATGATGAACTCTTATGGCTATATGGTATGCTCTATTCGAGTTTCAAATGATTAAGTTTAGTGCATGAATGGTTTCCATTGCTTTATCCTAAGATTGTGTAAGCAGAAGTTGTAAGGACACCGACATTAGAAATCAAGTGAATGTGCCAACTTGAAACATCCTAAGATGATAACAGAAGTATACATAAATGGTTTGTAAGTCCCATAATATTCAATAAATGGTCCACATGATGTAATTCTATCTCCTCTAGTACCGCCTTGGGTCTATAGTCAAATACAAGAAAGAATAAGTGTTGTGGAGCCGACTTGGAGTATAATAAAGGTTTTTTCCATGTGTATGGAGTGTGCACCAGCCAAGAAGAGTGTGCTAAGGTAAAATAGGACCTGATTATGTTTTTCTCTTGAACAACATTGGGTTTCTACTTACCGCATGTGTTATGGAGCTAACTGTTATGGCTAGTACATGTTTCAAGTTATTTGTTTCATCTTGGCTGACCAAGGAGAAAGATTTTGATACTTTTGGAGGATATAAATGTAAGATCAAATGTGTCAAGCAATGTATAAATGGATATGAAGTGATAATACTGATACTGTGTGAATAAACTTACTATAGAAGCAGATCTTATGATGAAATGTGGAAAGGATGATTATGATATTGTTGTGGAAGTAATTGTTAGAAATGGGATGATGGAGAAGAATTTCTCAATCTATTCCATTGTTGTGGAAGTTGATATTGTAGTTACTCAGATATAAGATAATAGTGTAGAGGTTGAAGTGATCAGTAGATAGTTTTTGTGAAGAACATTTGAGTCAGATACATTTTGTATTACAGATATTGAAGAATTGTTGTAAGTGTTGTAAATCTTTAGGGAGTTACAACTTCCTTTGGGTTGTAGCCCATAAATAATATTGCAATTTTTTTATCTGAGGCTGGATTTGGATAGTAGATGCAAGCAACTTGCTCACCATGCTTTTTCCCTTCTAAGGTTTACCACGTAAATCTAGTGTTATGGATGTGCGCTTATATGTTCTTGTGTTTGTCATGCTTTAAATGCCTATGTTAATTTGAATGTTGATGGAAGAAAAGAATTTGAATAAGTACAGATTCACCTCCCCTCTTAGTACTTTTATGTGTTCAACAAATGGTATCAGAACCAAGTTCCTTGAATACAACCTAACAGCTAAGGTAGATCTTGGAGTTGAACACATGGGAACTCAAGTACTGCTGAATGGAAAAAAACATCCAAAAGATGATTTGAAGACATGACATATTTTAATCCATAAGATTGTGAGGTTGACTTTGAAGGAGAACTCATTTCTTCCCTTGAAGATCTAGATACTGCAAGTAAAGAAAATGAAGAGTATAGAGTAAAGCTTAAAGAATCAAAGGAAGTGGTTGTCAAACTGAAATCTCAACTCAATGCCAGTTCAATTGAATGCTCCAAATGTGAAGAAAAAAATGTCACTCTGAGGAAAGAACTAGAGAAAGTAAAGGATCAGATAGACAGAGGCCTAAAACTTCAGAAAAGAACCAACATCCTTGATGAAATAATCAGTTGCCAAAGACCACTCAAGAACAAGGGTGACATTAGATTTATGAAAGGTTAGAGTTCAAAGACAAATGTACCTAAAGATTTTTTGGAAATGAAAAGATTATGTTTGAAACTGAAAAGGGAGAGTCCTACACTAAAGAAATTGAAGAAAAGGAGTAGGTGATAGATGATGATTTCATAAGTGTCAATGAAGCTTTTAAGAGGTCTCCTCCTAGATAGGTTACTAATCCCAGGTTCTCTCAACCCTTTTATAGTTATTTTTATTCTTTCTATAATTTTGGTCATAATTCTATTGATTGTAGAACTAATGCAAGAAGAAATGATTACATGAGGAAGAATTCATGTGTGTCTACAAGACATGATGAGATGTGATCTCTCATTCCTTATATGCCTATTGTAATACATGCAATAAGTTTGGTCATAGGGTTGTTGAGTGTAGAACCAAGGTAAGGAGAAATGGTATGACTCTAGAATATAATGTTGTTTTCTACAAATGTAACAACCTTGGGCATAAGGTAAGATTCTAAAAAAGTGGTTTTGAGAAACCATATGTTCAGCACAAGAAGACAAAGGAAATTGTAACTCAACAAAAGAAGGAAATGTAAAAGATATGGTGAAGGAAGAACAAACAGAGTGATGAAAAGAATGAGGAATGTGTGTCTCTACCTAGTGTATAGGACTCCATTGTTGATTAAGACAAGGCACAAGGTCAGGGGGAGCCAATCAGGGCATATTTATTTTTCCCCCTAAAAGTTTGTAGCTTCTACAAGTGGAAGCATAGTAAACAAATGAGTTGGAATGAAAACTACTAGACAAGATGTTGATATGACAAGATAGTTTCTTTTTCCCAAAATTCTAGAGAAATATAACATGATGCAAAGGATTGTGGAAATTTGTTGAGTCTCTATGACTACACAGAACAATCTGGTAGTAGGTTACCTACCCAATATAGGTGCATTAATTATGAATGGTTAGGGTAAAATGCAAGATACTTGTACTTCTTTGGATCTATTGAAACCCATTCATGATCAAGTATTTACCTCTAGAGCTAAGTAGAGAAGAAGTATTTCAAAGAATTTGATGAATCTGAGGAGAATTGAATTGAAGATAAAGCCTTAGCAATTATACTGTTATCCTCAAATTTTACTAGCTCAATTCATGGGATAACCCCTATGAAACTTGTCCATTTCGTAGCCCACAACCACTATGCATGCATAACGAGGAAAAATTGAAATGACATCATGCATGGTCAAGCCCCTGAAAGAGTCATTTTGAGTTGTGCTTATTTACCTTTTTCAAAAATACAAAGAAAATAATTTTTCATGACTTAGCATTTTTCCTTTTGATGCAAAGTTGGAAAATTTTAGTGACTTTGCATATTTTTTGAAGTTTTTATACATATGTAATTGTGGAGAAACTATCCGCAACTACATATGTAGTTACAGAAAATTTCTCTGCAACTACATCTCTTCCAGATACGTTCAGGCATTAATGGCATTTTTAATGCATGCTTTATATAGGTTTACCATGTTTTGTTTTTACTTTTACCATTAATTTTTACCACTTACCTTCATCCTTTCTGAAGCTCCCTGCTACCCTCCTATTCATCAGGCATTTGTTTACCTATGCCTATTTCGATCTGTGGATTTCCTTCCAATTTTTTTATCGCAGGTAAAGCCTTTTTCTTTATTGCTATGTTCTTTTGTTTCCTTTCTTTGTGGTTTATGTTTTTGTAGATTTTCTTGTGCATTGTTTGATTGTATTTCCAAAACCCTAGGTCTTTAAAGTTTTACGTCGACCCTGTTTTGTTTCAATAGGGTTTCCCCATCAGATTTTTCCCCAACCCCTGAAGTTTTGCATCTAATAGTGTTGCCCAGAGAACAATCTCTGAGCAACACCATTCACTGTTGTGAACTATAAACCCTTTTAACGGATGTTTTTTTCATTTTTAACCTCAGTAAACACAAGGGTGTTGTTCAGAGATTTTTCTTCAAACCACACCACTAGTCTTTAAGACCATTGTTGTTTGAAGAAAAATCTTTGAACAACACCACAAACCAAAACCTAACCATTGCTTAAGTTTAAAAGGAAAGGAAAATGAAAAGTGACTTTTGGAAAAAATTCTCTGAAAGTCATAAACATGAGTTTTACCCCAAATGACTTTCAGAGAATTTTCTCTAAAAGTCACTTAGAATTTTTTTCATCCCTATGTACTTTAGAGAAAATTCTCTGAAGTGCATCCAAATGACTTCCCCATGTACTTCAAAGAAAATTCTCCAAAGTGCATATCAACTACACTAAGTGATGTAAGTCGTAGAATTTTCCTTGACTTGCATTGAAATGATTTACTCCAAGGATGTAGTTCGGGGAAAATTCTTTGACTTGCATCATCCATGTCTTTTCCTACTCCATGTAGTTCAGAGAATTTTCTTTAAACTACACCCAAATTGTAGTACCCCAGGCAATGTCAGGAACATCTCTCTGATATTCAGAGACAAAGAGAGCAAGAGCATAAAGGATGCTAATAGTAAAGTGGTAGTTAAGTTGGATGGGGAGTTCTTTGATAAGATATTCAGATGTCTTGACAATGAAGATTATTCAAATGTAACCATGGAGTTAGCACAATATCATTATGATAAAAACATGGAGAAGTGTAAGAAAATTATGAACTCTCGGTGGCTCAAGACTCCCAGGCCTACAATTGAAAGGTGTCCTAAGAACATATTTTAGAGTTAGTTCAACAAAGAGGCAAGTGATCTAATTACTCTTTTGAGTAGATTCAAGGGACTCCCAAAATCCAATACTTTTCAAGAATGGATGTACCAATACATAGTCATCATCAAGAAAGGCAATCAACAAATACTTTGGGGTAAACAAATCAATGATTCTATTTGTCAACAACTCTCTAAGGTATCAACCTCATTGAAATTCTATATGATTTCATATTTGGTATATGTTGCTGCATGCATGAGGTCTTTTCCTGGCTTGTCTTTGATTGGAGATAGAAGAAATATATCAGTGTATGAGTACTACCCACAATTGAACCTGAAAGGGAGTATCAAGCATTTCAAAAGAATTAATGATGCCTACTTTTACATGTATATTTGTATGTTTGAGAAAGATCTTGAGAAGAAAAGGGTTTCAAATGCTACATGGGAATATGTGAAAAGGTTTAGTTGCATATTTCTACAGTTTCCAACCTTTACATATATTAGACTTGGGTGGTTCAATGGGAAACCCTATATGTTGCCAAGGTATCCAGGAGACAAATTGATTCTGATGGAATTATGTAGATAGATAATGAATGTGCATAGTCAACAAGCATAATCTCATAGGTCCAATTTCAAGTTCCCAGTGACCATTGGCCAATACATAGTATCGACAAATCCAAAAGCTAAGGTAGTGGAAACTACGATGCAATGGATAACTCTCAAGAGGTATAAGAAATGGAATAATTTTGATTACAAGAGCATGAAGGACAAACTCAAGGGGAACTATACACACGTGCACAAAATTGAAGATATATGAGCTGAGTCTAGAACTGATGAAGAAGGAAGCTAAACTACAGTTATGATACCTTAGAGCAAATCAAAATTTTTGAGCTTTCTGATGTTCTTGATGACATGCAAGAAGAGGGTGATATATTGGACCCTACATATGTAAGCGATAAAATTGTTGACAATCCTCATCCACCAATTCAATGGTCAAAAAAGGAGTCCACTTCTATAAGGGAAAGGTTCTAATCTGTTCTTGTAAACACCAATGTTTGGTTGGAAGGTAAAGGGATAAAGATAAAACTTTTAAAAATAGGATCGGAAGAGGAGCATGCTGAAGGAACCCCTAGAAAGAGAGAGGAATTAAGAACAAAGAACAAAGAAGATACTCCTAGTTCTAAAAAGAAACTAAAATTTGTTTTCAAGAACAAAGGAGAGAAATGCAAAGGCAAAGAAAAATAGGGAACATCTGCGTAGGTAGACGTTGAAGAGGATCTTGCATTCAATCATAAGATCCTCCTATTACCTCTCAGTTGAAATCTTCTTAAGTAATACCCACCTCCTCACCTCCTATGATTTCATCAGTGCAATCCCCACCCATGGTATCTACTACCCCTACTGTGTCAGTTCAAACCATTCATTCATCTCCTTTCTCACTCACAAGTGAGTCATTATTTCAAAGCCCTCTTCATGGCAATATAAAACATATGTTTGGGTCACTTTCTTCTTTGCCTAGTCTCTCAAAGGTGTCATTACCAATTACTGACATGTTCATTACTACTTAGTTGGACTTTGATAAGTTCATGCCTGCGTCTGCACCTAAAGTGTCAAGTAGTGTGACTCCCACCACTGTGTTAACTCAAACACCACCAATTGTCACTACCACTTTTGTTCCACCTGCCATTCCATCTATTTCAAAACCCATGGTTACTATCACCTTGTCATCAAAAAATTTGGTGACAAAAACATAAGAAGAGTCATCTATTCTCACTCCTTGGTTAATGTCTCAAAAACCAAAGGGTAAGAAACAAGTTGTATGCCCTGATGATTTTGATTTTGGCCAACTAGTTCCAGCAAAGCCCAAATTAGAAAAGAAGGCCAAAAGAATATCAAGGGTGATGGTTGACTCATTAGGTAATAAGTATGTTGAAGTGGCTATGCCTCCAAAGGACAAAAGTATTGAAAAAGTCTAAGCTTCTAACTATGCCATCTAAAGGATAGAGCTTGGCAAGAAAACACATGAAAGTGCAAAGGAGGATCTATAAGCAACATTGGTTGCATTACTTGAAAGGTACGATAGAGACAAGTTGATCAAGGATCAAATTAAGATGCAAGTAGAACAAATGACTTCCATTCTACTTAAGATAGCCCAATTTTTAGAGCGAGTAGAACCTGTTGATACATGTGTTGATGAAGAAGCCATCCAAAATACTGAAAAGATTGGTGCTCAAGGTCAGGCAATCAGTGTCTAGATAGAGAGACTATTGGCCCAAGGTATTCAATTGATAAAGTACTCTATTGAACTTTACAACAATTTGGGTGAAGTAAAGGCCAAAGTAAACCAAAAACTTGATACACTTTCTCAAGACCTGTAGTTGATAAAGAAAGATATTGAGACATGGACCAAGATGCAAGATTTCAAATTAAAAGAGCTAGTTGAACACGGGGTGATCTCCAATAGAAAATTGTTTGTAGAATATAGGGAGGTGATGATACATAAGAAATAAGTCATTAAGAACCTGATAAAAGATCTCAAGGAAGCCCTAGATGTGGGCATAGACCAAGGGTTGGATATTTCAGTTAACATTGTTGAGCTTCCTTTCCATATGTTAGATGATAGCCAGAAAAATCTCCCTATGGATATAGTTGTCGAAGAATTCACTACACTAATACACACTGAGATAGAGGTAGAAGCTTTCACATTCTCTTCTATTAATAAGTTAGTGGATTTTCAAGTAATTTTGGACAAGATGCAAAGGATCCTGAATAGGCACAAGAGTGGGCCTGTCACCATAGTGGACTCCATCACAAGAGTCCTCATCATCTCTAGGCACATACCAGGAATGGACGATAATAAAGTTCAAGAAGCCTTGAAGATATATGAATATTTTATAGAGAAGGACAAAAATGAAGAAATTCCTATGTCTTCAGACAATTAGATTATTTTTCAAAATTTTCATATGTAGTTTTGTTTTATATAAATGATATCCTACATGTCTTTTTGTACTATGTAAATTGCATGTAGGAGAAGCACAAAGTCCCAAACAAAATTGCACTTTGTCTTGAATAAGTCAAAGTAGTTGTAACTTTCCTATTTTTTCTCATAGCATCCCTCTATAAATAAGAGGGGGCTCTTTTGTAAATATTATCTTTTAGCTATTGAAGTGAAACTCTGCCGCATTAAGGAGCCTATTGAGACTTTATGTTCAAATTGTAAATCTTTGTTTAGGTGGAAATTTGAAGGCTTGTTTACTCTAGGTTAAATACCTCAATTTCACCACTAAACATTGGGGAGACAAAGATCAAGCTTGTAGACAAGCTTCTAATCACTTTGCCTCCCTTTTTATGCTCGTGTGGTTATAGAACATAAGGCCCTAATCAAGATTTTATCAAGTATTGTACTTTCAACCAAGTAAAACCCTAATTATGCCTCAAATTAACAATACATAGAAACTGATGAAGTATCTGATAAAACTAAGCACAGAAGTGTAGAGGGGTTTCAGAGATAGTGTACCCAGAATTTAAGGGCCACCTAGACTAGGGCACCCACCCCAATGTCCTACAAATTCCTGAACAGGAAAACCTTCTACACAAGGTGTTTGAGATTGCCAAAAGGTTCCCAGATCTCAGTTAAAACACCTGGTTGGACTAGGGCACCCACACTAATGTCCCGCAAGTCTCAGAATCTAAAAATCTAAAAGTCTATCATGATTGTATCCATAATATCCTTCTTTCTATAGGTTCTTTTTGCTAGAACCTGTGAAACACGATTTGCACATACAAAAGAAGGAAATTATTGCAGCTATATAGGAGCTTGCCTCAGTCAAGCCCCGTCTTCAGTATTTCTACCTCAACAATAGCCAAAGGAAAAGATTTGTAGAAGTGTGTGCAAACCTAAAAATGTGTTATACATAAAATCAAACCCTAGATGTATGAATCAAGGGAAGATCAACAACTTGCTTTGCATCAATAAATACATACAACTTCACCTCAAGGAGATGAAACAAATAAAGACTTGCATGAATAAGAAGGTGAATCAAAAATGTCTATGGAGGATCTCCAAGCTCTCTGTTGGAGGCTTCAACCCTTCTCCCGGTCATACAAAAGGTGTACAAACCCTAGGAAGAGCAAGATAGACTCAAGATCTTGATTCCTAACCTTCATCCATTGTCTCCAAGATAGAAAATAAAGAATACTTCGAATAGCTTCAACAAGTCACTAATCTTCAATGGAAATTGTAGCAGAGTTTTGGCATCAAGCTTGCATAAGAATTGTGTGTGATAAAATGATTTGCAAATGTCTTTTTATATCAAGCTTGCATAAGAATTATGTGTGATAAAATGATTTGCAAATGTCTTTTTATATCAAGCTTTAGGGAATTCAAATTTTGAAGTAACGTCTCGATATCGCGCAAAAACTAAGAATTTGAAAATGGAATCTCAAGGCACTCAGCGGGAACTGACACCCTGCCAAAATTCAAAATCCCATGAAACCGAGGAGGACTAGGGCGCGGGCATCCAAGTCCAAGCCCCCAATTTCAACTCAGATCTACATTTTTGGGGGTCCTAGGGACCCTAATCTCAAACCTCTTTCCTAGTTTTATCAATTAGTTACCTCAAAAAGAGAATAGATTTCTCCTAGACTAAGTCAATTAGGGTTTCGGGAAGGCCAAAAAGAAAAGGTTGAGAGACCACCGAGAGTAAGGAGCTAAACTGAGGGAAATTGTACCATTTCATACAAGAGGACAATTTCTGACATTACATTTAGCCCCCACTTTAGTGGCCATATGACACTACGTGCATATGCAACTAAAGGAAAGTAAATACATCAATCTTGAAAAGGATACCCAAAAGAATACTGTAGAAGAAGCTGAAGCGTTGTTGATGAATAGGAAGAAGCCCCCAATTCTGTAATCTTGCAAGACCACAAAGTTAGGAACTGCATCCTGTAAAGGAACTCCTGTCAGAAAAATCAAAATCAACCTGCAATCACCACCAATGAGTTAGTATCAAAATGCTAAGGGGGTTGAGTGATGGAACATGGTGAGGGATGAAATTGAGGGAGATATATGCCCCCCTTGTTTCTACTTGCTTAGTTCGAGAGTAGAAACAAGGAGATATCCATGCGTTGATTTCAAGGGAAATGTGTTGTGAGGGTTATTTGCAGGAACAACGCTCAATACAACACATTGGGTAAGAACAAGAGTGGAACCAAGATTTCAATGCGACAAACGATATTGAAATTAGAGTTTGACAGCTCACGAAAAAGGCTCTAGAGTGAAAGAGCACACTTTTACACCTAGTTAGGGATAGGATTTCTCACTCACTTACTTTATGTAAAAGGGAGTTGTCACTTATCACTAAACTCATTCTTTTTTCTTGTGATTTGCACAAAGAGAGAGAGCAGGAGAACAAGAGAGCGACCATGCCAAGCCAACATCCATACCATCCACCATGACTAGAGATGCTTCAAGCCCGAGTGGTGGAGAGATGCTTCAAGGCTAAGGTACGGTCCTGATTCCATCCTTCTATCATCTTTCATTGTATTTTTATTTCACACTTATCGATGTCTATGCTAAGAGTGGAAGGTGGACAGGGTTCCCAGACAGGGGCACCTAGGTCCACCTAGGCCGCTAAAGTCTCTCTGGGGTGCCCTAGTCCCACAGGGGCGCCAGTGTCCCTCTGGGGCACCCTAGTCTTCTTGGGATGCCTTGGTCCTCAGAGGACACAAGCCCTAGGCTCAGGCATTCTATTTAGTTTTTGACAGCTTATTTTGGTTTCTAGTGGGGATTCTGATACTCTTGCTTGCTTTCCAATCTACAGGATGTCCCTAAGATGTGTGAGCACACAGGTGATCGTCTTATGGCACTTTTGTGAGAGCGTGCTAGCACTTTGACTGCTGTGGAGAGAGCACATACAGACAGTGGGCCTATGGTGGGTGTTTGAGATGCCCACAATCAAATTCCACTACGCGATGCGTATGGCACTGATGGAGAGATGGGATGCAGATACCTCCACATTCCATTTATCGATTGGTAAGATTACCATCACACTGGAGGATGTATTCAGGATCCTTTGACTATCGATCCAAGGAGAGATAGTGATAGTTGTTGGACATCGCTTAGAGGAGTATACTCGCAAGAGTCAGTTGTATTGTTTAGGTTTCACTATGTCACACGTAGAGTGAGGACATATTTAGCTCTAGTTGCTAGAGCAAGGATACAGAGACATTCCCTTACTACAAAGGATCATGATTGTCACAATTGCACTAGCCATCACACCAGATGGATGAGGCACTCACCTTCATGAGGGTCTCATGCATACTATCAGAGAGATTGAGGTGCATCAGACTATCTACGTAGACCACTATAAGATGCAGAGTCTGCTGGTCTGCACATTATTACAGGTTTGGGCCTTTGAGCACATCAGGTGCACATGACTGATGGGTTTTCTAACAGAGGCAACATTCACCCATCCGCACATCTACGCCTACCCACTCGTCTAGTGTTGGAGGCATGACAATCTATTATACTGGAGAGTGGTATTTGATAGATTATAGCTTGGTGACATCATCTGGAGACCGTATCATGGCTTCATCAGATGGCCCAACAAGCAGAGGTAGTTGGCTCAGATGCAGAGGGATTGACTGATGGTCGGTCACCTCAATCACACTGTATCTTGGTTTTAATATGGCAGGGTGGCACAATAGTTTAGACAGGTACAGGATGTTCCTACAGTTCATCTAAGCTATGCACGTGCAGCTCGGAGTGCAGTCAGAGTCAATACTATCTGATGGCCGACTATAGAAGACATACCAATTAGTGATGATGAGCATATTGAGGATGTAGAGCCAATATCAGGCATAAATGATGTTAGGTGTACCTGAGCATATCAGACCTGGTGGCACACAACATGGCCTGCACCTATCTTTCAACTCAGGCATCCCACAGGAGATGCCCGACTTTGGGCTGGTCATGCTATTGACATAGGGGTGGAGGACGACATCAGTGACTTCACAGGATACTATGATCTCAAGGAGGGTATGGAGGAGGACAAGGATGAGTTCAAGGAGGTCCCATCATAGTACGTCTTCAGAGTGAGATCACGACAGAACCAGTAGGAGTTGGGCACTAACAAGGAGACTGAGTGGAGACCGCGGTCTAAGGCTCGTGGTCCTACTCCTGCAGACGATGTGAGGCCTAGTCAAACAGAGTGAGGGGAGAGTAGCAGGCCTATGCCCCTAGCTTTAGATTATATAGCATAGCTCATCACACCATCAATGATCTGCAATCCATCCTGGCGAGATGGAGATCCGAGTAAGGTTTGATTGATTGTTTTATGTTTTGATATAATCTATTATTTATTATTTTTATATGGGAGTCTAACATCTATCTCATCCTCTATTTTGCAGTTGGGACTGATGCATGGTGAGACTTTGTGATTCACGTCATCAGAGACATATTACCAACAGATGCCTTAGAGTAGCGGGTGCAGGTAGATCCTTGGCCATGGTCATCCGTTGGGTGGCATGCTGAGTTATTTATGCCTGTCGTCAAATACAGGACTACTACAGAGGCTATACTAGAGCAGTATGCATGAGAGAGAGAGAGAGAGGAGTTTTGACAAAGAGTTGAGCATGTTGAGGTTGAACTTAGGGCACAACGAGAGTAGACGGTAGTGGTTCCTAGATCAGAGGGAGAGCCAGCTATCAGTGAGTTCTTACTATGGGAGGTCTAGCAGGCAAGAGCTGACAAAGACAGGGTTCAAGCTGAGAGAGACTGGTACCAGAGGATGTACTAGGAGGCACATGAGTGGATGATAGAGATGAGAGGTGAGATCAAGGGGTTACGATCATGAAGTGTCTCTAGGAGTCATTTGTAATTCGTAGCCACTCATCGTCAGGCTTCTGTCACTCGTGCACCACGAGGGCCTGAGGGTATAGGCGATCGAGGTTCAGCTATGTGATTCCTAGACTTTAGGCACTACTACATCCCATTTTGTTTTGAGGGATAGTCGACTCGGATGTATACGTGAAACTGAGATATATATATGATGTTTATTTCTTTTGATCTATGTGTAATGGCTTTTGATCTGTCACATGTGATTTTTGTAAAAAATACAACTAGTGATGATGTCTAAAGGCTATAATTAATGCTATTGTGATATACTAACAATTCTAAAAAGAACATGTAGTAACAAGCACAATGATTAATTATTTTACACAAAACTTTAACTTCCATGCTACATTCAGTTAATACAAAAGTGATCTAACCAATTATTACTTAAACATGATACAACAATGATCAACCGAACAAAGATATAATGTTAAATGAATTAAGACAAAATGGTACTATCTTGTTGAAATTGAAAACTAATCTATGTGCTAAATTAGCTTATGAACATTTAACATCAGATCTCAAGCATAAAACCTTTTGAGGTATGCTGCATTAATAGGTTCTTTAAGAGGCGTACCTTGTTCATCAGCTAATTTATACCCTCCAGATCCAAAGGTTTCAGTGGTGATATACGGTCCAAGCCAGTTGGGGCTAAACTTACCTTTTTCACCAGGCGGTGCATTTACATTGCGTTGATTTTCATAAAGAACCAAGTCCCCAACATTAAATGAACATTGTATGATTTGTGCATTATAGTCTCATTGTATTCCTTTTTGATAAGCCTTGAGATGTTCAAGAGCGTTAACATGTCTTTCATCAAGCATCTCAAGTTCCTGTAATCTTTTCTCTCACTCTATGTCATCATCCATGATGTCTCTTAGGGAAATTCACAAAGAAGGAATTTCTAACTCCAAGGGTATTATCACGTCTGCGCCATAGACAAGATTATACGGTGTGTTACCCATAGCTATTTGAATAATTGTTTTGTAAGCCCATATTGCACAAGATAATTGCGTATGCCAATCTTTTTGATGTTTATTAACAGTTTTCCTTAAAATCTATCTAATAACCTTGTTTGAAGCTTCTGCTTGGCCATTTGATTGAGGATAGTAAGGCATAGAGAAGCGATGTTGTATATGATATTTTTTGAGGATCTTTTTCACATCCTTGTTCTTGAATAGCGTACCATTGTTTGACACTAAGGAGGAAGGTATTCCAAATCAATAAATTATGTTATCTTGTATGAATTGACAGATTACATCGGCGGTTGTGGATCGCAAAGGGACTGCTTCGACCCATTTTGTAAAATAATCAGTAGCAGTAATGATAAACGTATGTCCTTGAGAGGAGGGTGGGGAAATCTTGCCAATTAGATCCAAACCCTAGATAGAGAATGCCCATGGTGACACCTGGGCACGAAGTTCTTGAGCAGGAGCATGGATGAGGTGTTTATGTTGTTGACATTGCGGGCATCTCTTGACGTAAGCAAAGGAATCTTGTTCCATATGCTGCCATTAGAACCCCATACGTAACAATTTTTGTGCTAATGATTTTCCACTAAAATACCCTCCACAGGGACCAGAGTGTGTTTCTTCTAAAGCTATCAGAATCTCTGCATTACTTAAACATCAAAGTAAAACACCATTATAACTTCATCGATACAAGACATTCGATAATATAATGTATCTCATTGCTAGTTTGCATAAACAGATTCGGGCATTCTTAGATGTTGAGTCTAGAATGGTTCCATCACGTAAATAGTTGAATATATAGGAGAACCATTCATCAGTGTATGTATTACCACAGAGTTCTAAATTTGCAACTACAGGGCTTTCAATTATCGGTGTCTTAAGATTATGAACAATGAAGGTAAATTCCTTTAGAGAACCATTAGCAGATATAAGGGAAGTTGTTCTTGCCATTGCATTTACATGCCAATTATCTTTCCTAGGAATGGTATCAATCATATATGATTCAAACTATCTTAAGAGAGATAATGCAAACTCATGATACTGAGATAGCTTATCATGCTTAGTTTGATATGATCCTGTTATCTGTTTAACAATTAACTGAGAATCTCCATATATTGTAATATTCTTGATACTAAGAGCCAAAGTTGCACGAAGTCTAGCTATAAGAGCTTTGTATTCAGCTATGTTGTTTGTACATAAGAAATCTAAATGGTAAGATAAGGGAATCAGCTTACCTAGGGGAGGTATTAATATAAGACCAGCTCTGGAGCCAGTTCGACATTTTGATCCATCAAAGTATAACTCCCATTTCTCTTCCATAGAGATTGTTAGAATCTGTTCATCAAAAAAAGCATCGACATTTTGTATTAAAAAGGGTGAGGGAACTTCAGCTAACTAGTCAGCTATCACTTGCCCTTTAATTTCTTTTTGTGAAATAAATTTGAGGTTGAATTTTGTTAACAACATAACCCATTTAGCAAGATGACCTGATAAATCTGTTCTTGCGAAGAGATGTTTCAAATAGTTGAATTTCACCATTACATGTATTTCAGCATTTAAGAGATAGTGTCTAAGCTTTTGAGTGGCAAACAATAAAGATAGGCAATACTTCTCTATAACTATGTATCACACTTCATAATCAAGCAAAGTATGACTGATGTAATAGACAACACATTCTTTGCCTTCAGTATTATGTTGTACTAACAGAGCTGCTAGGGCATTGTTAGATGCTGAGATGTATAATAGAAATGGTTTATCAGAAACAACAGGTTGTAAAATAGGCGTATTATCTAAGTAATCCTTTAATTCATTGAAATCTTTTTGACATTCAAAATTCCATTGAAAATGAGAATCTTTCTTTAGTAGTTGAGTAAAGGGGCGAGTCCTATCTATGAGTTGTGAAACAAATCGGCAAATGGCCTATATCTTTCCCTACAAACTACAAAGTTGAGATATGTTCTTTGGTATTGGCATATTAACAATTGCATCTATCTTTTTCGTATCAACTTCTATACCTTGATTTGAAACAATAAATCTAAGTAACTTTCCACTATCCACGCCAAAAACACACTTACGGGGATTCAATCACATATTATATTTTTGTATGTGCTCAAATATCTATCAAAGATTTGTAACATGATCCTTACGATGTATAGACTTCACTAGGATGTCGTCAACATAATCTTCTAGAATATTGTGCATGTAGTCATGAAATATAAGAGTCATCGCACGTTGGTAAGTAGCTCCTGCATTTTTAAGTCCAAACAGCATGACTACCCAACAAAATGTACCCCAAGGTGTTATAAAGGATGTTTTATATTGATCAAGAGGATTTATAAGGATTTGATTATATCCTAAAAATCCATCCATAAAAGATAGCAACTCATGTCCGGCTATGGAATCAATGATCATATCGATATTAGGTAGTGGGACATCATCTTTCAAAGATGCCAAATTTAAATCTCAGAAATCTGTGCACATTCTTATATGACCATCAGGTTTAGTGATGGCAACAATATTTGAGATCCACGGAGAGTAATCAATAGGCCAAATAAAACCAGCTTGTAAGAGTTTTTCTATTTCAGTTTTAACAAGCAAAGCAATCTTAGGATTCATCTCATGAATCTTTTGTTTAACAGGCTTAACATCTGGTTTCAACACAATATTATGCATTACAATCTGAGGATCTATACCAGGGCTATCTTAATATTTCTAGGTGAACAATTCTAAGAATTCACTCAATAATTCAGTCATTTTTTCTTTTTCTTCCACATCCAAACAATCACCAATAGGGATAACTTTATCAGGATTATCCTTATCCATAACAACATCAATAGTCTTTCCATTAAGAAGAGTGCTATGGTCAGGGGGATTGTAGGATTGTAATTGTTCTTCAATTTCTTCATTATGCTTTACTGTAGCAGTTATTGTGCTAGTAGTCTTTCCAAAATATACATCATTGTTGAAACAATAAGGTAGGCCACATTTATGGTGATAATGAGGAATACCATCATAAGAATCTAAAAATTCCATTATCGCTTCATCCGCTGTAAACATATCTAAAGGAAGTGATCTTAGAGGACAATTGGCGTCAATCATCTTAGGGTATATCAAACTAAGTGTTGCTATGGTATTCACATTTAGAGTAGGGTGTTTGCTGGCTTTAGATTCCTTGAAAGTATTATATCCAATGCCACTTGAGTAATGTTGCAAAGTGGATTCTATAGGGACTTTGATTCCTTGTTGATTTATGCCACAACCATTACCTACATAGTCACAATTTTTGTAAAGGATTTGGAATCCTTTGCCCCAGAGAGAGACTATTTCTTTAGATGAAGGCGGAGCTTCATAAGTCTCATAATCAGTAGTATAACTGTGAGTATTATCCTTATTTGTCAACAAATAGATCTTGTGTTTATCATTTGAAGCATGTGATGTGATCGATGCAATATTTGATGCTTCGGGGACAGGGTTTTTAAGTTTATACTCTCCTGTGGAGGAAGATACAAAATCTAGCGAACCCCAGTCATCACTAACAAATGCATTTGATTTCTTGGGCTCTTGCATAATGTTTTTAAAGGCAAGAGGAATTGACAATTCAGCTTTCATATTGTTTAAAATATTAGGACCAACAACATGCTTATGCACTTCCATTTGCAAACAATTGTCCGGTTCAGGATCCGAATGGATAGTATGCAATTTTCCTTTAAAGATAAACTTAATCAAATGGTGTAAAGTAGAAGGAACTGCTCCTAACACATGTATCCAAGGTCTACCCAGAATCATGTTGTAAGATAGAGAAAAAGGCATGACATGAATCAAAGTAGGCATTATCACAGGTCCAACTTGTATAGGTAAAGTTATAGTACCCACATATTGTCGTCCAACATTATCAAATCCATGAATACTTAATGATTCCATTTTGACAACAGATATATCAACTTTAACCTTATGTAATAAATCAATACCACAAACATTAAGGGCTAACCCATTATCAATCATAACTCTCTTAACCAATGTTTTGTTGATCATAATAAAGATAACCAAAGGATCATACTACTTCTGAACCTTGAGAGATGGTAACTCATGTTGTTGGAATAAAATGTTTGTTTTTGTTGCATGCATACAATCTAGTAAAGTGGCAACATCATTTGGTTTAACAACAAGAGGAACAATCACCTTTTGTAAAGCTTCTTGTAGCATTCCATGGTAAGTAGGTGAAGTTTATATAAGTTCCCAAAGAGATCTTCACATGAGTAGCACGAAGCTGCTCTACAAGATCATAGTCTTTACCACCTTTATATGTTAATCGAGGTGCTTGAGGAAGCATAGGTTGAGAAGCAAGTAAAGATATCAGAACATTCATCTATTGTGTACTTTGTGTGTTATTTCGACTATTATATGCATGAGCAACCACATTATGATTGGTTTGTTGTAAGTTTTGTTTCGCAATTTGTCTTGCACAATCATAAATGTGATAAGGAGATTGAGAAGAGGATGAAAGACCTTTAACAACAAGCACAGGTTTAGAGGATGGTTGAACCACATTTGCACATAGAGTAACCACAATTTTTGGTTTTTCAATCTCTTCTTTAGATTTAGGAACATAAATCGCATTTACAAATATTTGAAATAGTGACGGCTTTGAGGCCATAGTAGAATGTTCAATCAAGATAGAGTCCTCAAGGGATTCATCTAACATATCAAAGTCATCACAACTAAATAGCTCATCATAAGCATGAAAATCTTGCAAAAAATAATCTGACATTCTAACATGCTCTATTTAAACCAAGATTTAAATGTACAATGATGACCTTTGCAAATGAAATACAATTTCCAACAATAAATGATAATTTCCAACTCTTTTAGTGAAAAGATAAAGAATGTAATCACAATCTAACATATACAAATTTCACTAAAGAGGTTTTCCAATCTTTTTTTTTTTGATAATGCGCCTGGTAAACTTTTTAACGTGACCGGTGACGCTGGTGCGACACGCCCTTCGGCTCCACATGAATCCTTTTTCCCGGAGCAATGTACCGGTGAGGCCACAACATGGGGGACATCATCCCCTAACAAGAACACTTCAAACCCGAGAGCTCGTTGGCCCAGTGAAGACGTAAAGCCTTGCGAGCTCGTTGGCCCAGTGAGGGTTTAAACTCTAGTGGCCGCCACTACAATTGAGCGACTTAACCACTGAACCACACCATCATCGGTAGAGGTTTTCCAATCAAATTATGCTTTAGAACAACAAATTATTTCAGACCTAAAGTTTAAAAGGATGCAAATTCTTTAAAGCTCAGGTTCACCAAAATGTTTAGGTGGAAATTTGAAGGCTTGTTTACTCTAGGTTAAATACCTCAATTTCACCACTAAACATTGGGGAGACAAGGATCAAGCTTGTAGACAAGATTCTAATCACTCTACCTCCCTTTTTATGCTCGCATGGTTATAGAACCTAAGGCCCTAATCAAGATTTTATCAAGTATTGTACTTTCAACCAAGTAAAACACTAATTATGCTTTAAATTAACAATATATAGAAACTGATGAAGTATCTAATAAAAATGATCACAGAAGTACAGAGGAGGGGTTTCAGAGATAGTGTACCTAGAATTTGAGGGCCACCTAGACTAGGACACCCACCCCAATGTCCTGCAAATTCCTGAATAGGAAAGCCTTCTGGACAGGGTGTCTGAGACTGCCAAAAGGCTCCCAGATCTTGAATAAAACACCTGGTTGGACTAGGGCGCCCATACCAATGTCTCGCTAGTCTCAAAATCTAGAAATCTGAAAGTTTCTCATGACTGTATCCATGATATCCTTCTTTCTATAGCTTCTTTTCACCAGAACCTGTGAAACACGATCTGCACATACAAATGAAGGAAATTCTTGTGGCTATATAGGAGCTTGCCTCAGTCAAGCCCCATCTTTGGTATTTCTACCTCAACGATAGCCAAAGGAAAAGATTTATAGAAGTGTGTGCAAACCTAACAATGTGTTATACATAAAATCAAACCCTAGATGTCTCAATCAAGGGAAGATCAACAACTTACTTTGCATCAATAAATACATATGACTTCACCTCAAGGAGATGAAACAAATGAAGACTTGCATGAACAAGAAGGTGAATCAGCAATTTCTATGGAGGATCTCCAAGATTGTTGTTGGAGGCTTAAACCCTTCTCCCGATCATGTAAAAGGTGTACAAACCCTAGGAAGAGCAAGATAGACTCAAGATCTTGATTCCTAACCTTCATCCATTGTCTCCAAGATAGCAAATAAAGAATACTTCGAATAGCTTCAACAAGTCACTGATCTTCAATGGCAATTGCAATAGAGTTTTTACATCAAGCTTGCATGAGAATTGTGTGTGATAAAATGATTTGTAAATGTCTTTTTATATCAAGCTTTAGGGAATTCAAATTTCAAAGGAAAGTCTCTATATCGTGTGAAAACTGAGAATTTGAAAATGGAATCCTGAGGCACTTGGCGGGAACTAACACCCTGCCAAAATTCAAAATCCCATGAAACTGGGGAGGACTAGGGTGCGGGCGCCCAAGTCCAAGCCCCCAATTTCAGCTTAGATCTGTATTTTCGGGGGTCCTAGGGACCCTAATCTTAAACCTATTTCTGAGTTTTATCAATCAGTTACCTCAAAAAG
This sequence comes from Cunninghamia lanceolata, assembly GCA_027924645.1. Classification (NCBI taxonomy): domain Eukaryota; kingdom Viridiplantae; phylum Streptophyta; class Pinopsida; order Cupressales; family Cupressaceae; genus Cunninghamia; species Cunninghamia lanceolata. The sequence goes on from BSBN01001652.1 coordinate 11,334,923, forward strand.
TGAATAGATTGCTCCTAGACTAAGTCAATCAGGGTTTCAGGAAGGCTGAAAAAGAAAAGGTTGAGAGACCACCGAGAGTGAAGAGCTAAACTGAGGGAAATTGTACCATTCCATACAGGAGGACAATTTCTGATGTTACAATCTTATTCAATCAATATAAGAGAAGCAAGTGGGCATTCAATCTTTGTCTTAAAACAAGCTTGTGGTGTGTTGGAAATGTTCTTATGTGTTTTCCATTGCATTTTCTTGTGCATTTAATCGAATCATGGTGTGGATGTAAATAATTTGAAAGGTGTTCTAAGTCTGATTTTGAAGTATTTGGGCTGTAATATGACTTTTAGTTTTGTCTCTTATGTTCATGATTGAAGGTGACTTGAAAGACTGTGAGCTACAAGTTATCATCTAAGATTGTTTGATCTTCTTCTGGCATATAGTGAAGACTCTGGGCTTCACTCTATTCCATACCTTTTCATTTTCCAATTAGCGTAAGGAGCAACAAAAGACTTTGGGCTTTTGTGGGTTTCTTGTTGTTGACACACCCCGGTATCATTTTAGTTACTCTTACGTTTAGCTAATGTGGATATTAGTTATTATTGCTCCAATAGGTATTTTTATAGTTTATCATTTATTGTAAGAATCAAAAAGGGTTTTGTTATAAGTTTGTAAGAGAACATCAATTCTAAAAAAAGAGAATTAGATGATATGGAAAAACCCATGTGATAGTTTTAGTGTAAATAAGCATAGTTAATTCATCATAGTTAATAATAAGAAGGGAGCCTCCCCTTTCCGAGAGGAGAGATATAATCTCATCATACTATGGTTGATATAACCATTTTTTCATCAGTTAGTTGATAACAAAATATTCACCCAATAGTTTTTGGCAACTCTACTGGGGATCTGGACATGCAACCAAGATCCTCACACATTTGTTTGAACTACACTAGTACCTTATTGTGTGTAATTATTTTGTTGTTGTTGCTGATCTCTCTTTCTTGTTAAGTTTGCAATCTAGCAGAACAAAGTTATAGTCATGGTAGAAGGACACAAGGACTCATAGATCCTATATTTGAGTTGTTGCAAAAGCATAATTTTGATCTTTTGGTTGCACGAGAAAGGACACCTCTTCAGCATACAAGGAGTTTCCCTCCTACCAACACAAGATCTCCTATACCAAATGAATCTTCCAATGCTCATAGGGTCCTTCCTATCACACTACTACAAAGGTTTGTTATTTCTCCATTCAACCTAGGAAGAATGGTTGCCCCAGGTCCATGGGGAAATGCTTTTGGTCCTTTGAATTTGACACCTCCAGCACATGATCTACCTCGTGGATCATGAAAGAGATTTCCTAAGTTCTATGGTGATGGTAAACAACACTCAGATGAGCACATTGTTGCATTCTACATTGCATGCAAAGTTCTTGGGATGGAACATGAAGATGTTTATGTGAGGTTATTTGTAGAAACACTCCAAGGAGTGGCTACTGACTAGTTTTACCATCTCACAACTAGAAGCATCACTAGTTGGGCTACACTTCAAACCAAGTTTGAAAAGAGATTCAAACCAATAGAGGATGCCCATGCTTTGTTGGCTCAACTCACTCAAATGAAGAAGGAACCACATGAGCCCATGCATGAGTTCATGGAAAAGTTCAATAAGCTAAAGAATAGAATCCCAACTATTGCACAACCCACAATTGAGAACTTGAAGTGTTTCTTCATCGACATTCAATTGCCTAAAGTGAGTTTTCTTCTACAAAGACTAGCCCCAACTGATCTTGCAGTTGCTCAAAGTTTGTCTATTAAAGTAGAAGATTATTTAATCCTGGTGAGAAAATTGAGGAAATGCTCAATCAAGCCTAGAGGATATCTCTTTTCAGATTCACCTTCTACTAGCACCATGGATCCTATGGTGCAAAAGCTAGCTAATGAGTTGCTATCCCTCAAGAAGAAAATGTCTCAAGATTTGTCCATTCCTTCCTACAAGGACATTCCAAGGAGGACATATCCCAATGCTTCTAACTATCCCAAAAAAGCTACAAGGAACCATAATTAGAATAGGCTTCCCTTAGCACAAGGAATGCTCGCGCTGGAGGCACCACTTGTTAATGTAGCAGTGGGCTTTTTCAAATCTAAACAAGATGATCTTCCGCAATTAGAATATACCTTGAAAGATGGTGCTAATCTCTTCATAGACGATGAAGAAGAAATAGCTGGTGACTCTAACATCAGGTTTCTAAACTATGAAGAAGTTGAACAAGAAGAACATACATACGGTGAATTTTATGTTGTCTTCACCCACTCTCAAAATCAACTGAATCAATAATAGGAGGTTGATAAAGCTAAGTCAAAGGATGAACCACATCTGGTGATCACAACTACTAAAAGGGGAACACCTTTACCAGTTTAACCAAAGGACATAGTAGGAAATAAACAAGTAAGTGCACCCTATCCTCCTACTTCTTCTATATCTAGACCTAGTGCACAAAATCCAAAACCCCTAAGTGAAAACCCCTCGTCTTCGTCATCTTTTCCCTACCAATCTTTTGATATTATAGATCATGCTAAGAAGACTAAAATTCAAATTTATGAGGTTGAATATATTCAATCCAACCCCAAACAGTTTGAGAGACTAGCCAAGTTTGTCAAAAATAAAGGAGTACATTCTAGTCAAGACTCTTCCAAAAGTGCACCTATTGCTCCTAAACCAAAGCTTGCACAAAGTAACCTGGTTGCAACTCCTTCATCTACTCCTAGGAAAATATAACCTTTCTATATTTCCTTACTTGTCAATGGTCATGAACTCAATAGTTGCATCATTGATCAGGTGCCTCTGATAATGTGATGCCAGCCAAAGTAGCTAATGCTTTGGGATTAACTTTGATAAAGACTTTTTGCCACTAATTTTCAATGGAAATGAAACAAGTGTCCCTCATAGGGAAAATCAGAGATGCTCAGTTTGCATTTGCTACTTTTCCTGAGAAGAGGATAAAGATGACACTTCTTGTAGCTGATGTCCCAGCTTCATATGGAATATTGTTGGGATGAAATTTTTGCAAAGATGTTGGTGGTGAAATAAACATGGATTGGTTCAAGGCCAGGATACCTATCAAAGGTGTTATGCATAAACTTCTTCTAGAAAGGGAAGCTAAGTACACCATGACAAAGTTTGAGCATCCAAAAGCTCAAATTCTTTTTTAGTCCTCTAGAATAGGCACCTATTTCTTGACTACCAATGATGTTTTTGAGCCATCAGATGATGTTCCAAGTGAAGGTTAGGTAACTAATGAATCATCCTCTTCAAGTGAAGAGATTCCAGATTTTGAAACTGTCAATGTAGGAGGTTCAAATGGTGTTTGGACTTTAGAGTTTGATGGTAGTTGTTCTTCCACTGGATCTAAAGTGGGGATAGTTCTCATATCCCCAGAAGGAAAGATCTTCCCCTTTTCTTTCAAGTTGAAATTTGATAACACTAACAACATCATTGAATATGAAGCTTTGTTGCTATGAATGGATGTTTCATAGAAGAAAGGAATTAAGAATCTTCATGTGCAAGGTGATGCTAAATTGATTGTTTTCCAGGTGAGAAATCTATTTCAAACAAAGAATGAAATGTTAAGGCACTACCATGATTGTGTTTGGGATTGCATTGAAGATTTTGATGCCTTTGACATATCTATAATCCAAAGGGAATACAATGAAAGGGCAGATTCTTTGGCTATATCAGCCACTCTCATGGTTCCTCACAAGGATTTCAAGGGAAGCAAGTATACCATTGAGTTGGTATTTCGACCCAACGTTCCTGATAATACAATCATTGGGAAATTTTCAATAGTGATAACCATATCATTACCTTTTTAGAGAGGGTAGAAAATATTAGTGATTTATACTTTGAAGGGAGTGACTCTACTTGTCGAGAATCAATCTTTGAGGTAAACAAGGAAAAGGGCAAAGAGATTCTACAGCTAAAAGGGAATAAGATTCCCAAAGGATTGGTTTCTCTGGAGAACCTTTTTGATAAGCATGATCATTTTTTCAAATGACAACAACATTCTAGACCAAATTCATCAAGAAAGATCGAGAAATTCAATTTGGGTACCAAAGATGATCCCAAAATGGTAAACATTAGAAAATGTTGCTTGCCAGAGGAAAGAAATAATTTTGTGGAACTTCTACAATAGTATATTAATGTGTTAGCATATTCATATGCCGATTTAAATTCTTTTCGCCCTAGGGAAGTTCAACTTGAGATTCCTCTCAAGTCAGGTTCTTTCTATCATAAGTAGATACAATGACAATACAACCCAAAAATCTCAGTTACTATTCTTGCTAAGATCGAAAAATGTTGAATTATAGAATTATTTTTCCTATCCATCACTCAACATGGATAGCTAATATTGTTCTAGTGAGAAAAAGGAATGGAGAAATCTGCATTTGTGTGGATTTTTGTAATCTGAACTAATCATCACTAAAGGATAATCACCCCTTGCTGGTAGTGGATCAAGATTACAAACACTGACTAGTTCAGAAATGTTGTCTATGTTAGATGGCTTTTCAAGATACAATCAAGTGGAGGTGTGTGAAGCAGATCAATAAAAAAGCACCTTCACTACTCCATGGGGCACCATTGCATATCATAGAATGCCTTTTGGGTTTATCAATGGTGGTGCCACTTTTCAAAGGGAAATGGACCTAGCTTTTCATGATGAGATGGGTAAGTTTATTGTAGTCTACCTTGATGACTTGTCTATCTTCTCCAAGAACCATCAAGATCATTGTTATCACTTGCAGTAATTACTTGAAAGGTGCCATCAACATGGAATATCTCTCAATCCTAATAAATTCATTTTTGGGGTTACTGAGGGTAAACTTCTTGGGCACATTGTGTCTAAGAAAGGTACCAATATTGATCCCAAATAGGTCAAGTCCATTCAGAGTCTTACCCTACCTTCTAGTAAGACAACAATACATTCCTTCTTTGGTAAGGTAAACTTCCTGCAAATATTTGTTCCTAATTTTGCTAAGAAGACACATCATATCATTGATATGATGAAAGAAAAATCAACCTTTCATTGAAGAGTGGGAGGGAAAGTTGCATTTCATGACATAAAGGAGACAATTGCTCATGCTCTAGTTTTATTTTGCCTAGACTATACCAAAGACTTCATCATGTATAGCTATGCTTCAGAGCATACTCTATCCGCCATCTTGGTGCAACATAATAGAGAAGGGATTTAATCTCCAATAGATTTCATGAGTTGTCCTCTAAAGACTCATGAACTCAAGTATTCACCAATGGAGAAACATACTTACGCTATGGTAAAAGTGATTAAGCACTTCAGGTATTACAGTCTCAATTCTCATACCATAGCACTGGTGCCTAATTCAATAGTTAAGTCTATCTTGACTCAATAGGAGTTTAGGAGTAAGAGGAGTAATTGGATCACCAAGATCCAAGAGTATGATATGGAGATTAAGCCAACAAAGCTAGTGCGTGGGAAGGGTTTATGTTAGCTTATTGCCAACAACAAACCAAAAGAAATATCTGATGATGGGGAAGTGAATACTGAAGAACTTCCCATAGTCTTGTTCATGAGTACAATAGACAAGTGGTATTCCAAAATTGCACACTTCCTCACATATGGAGAGTGTCTAGAAAATTTGTCATATAAAGAGAAAAGGACAATCAAGCTTAAGGTTGTAAACTTCATTCTTTGGGACAATGGTTTGTATAAAAGAAACATTGACAAAAATTTTCTACGATGTGTGGACAAAACACAACAAGGCAAGTTATTGGAGTCTTTTAACAACTTAGCATGTGGAGGAAATTTCTCATATCTAGTCACAACTCACAAAATTTTGCAAGCAAGGTTCTATTAGACAACACTTTTTCAAGACGCATACACCTGAGTGCATAAATGTGAGTTGTTTCAATAGTTTGTGGGGAAACCCAAGTTGGCATCTCTACCCTTCAAGCTAGTAGTGATTGAAGAGCCTTTCCAGCAATGGGGTATTGACTTCATTAGTGCAGTGAATCTACCATCAAGTGTAAGTTATAGTTATGTTCTCACAACTACTGACTATTTCACCAAGTGGGTGGAGGAAATTCCTATTAAACATGCCACTTCAGAGGTTGTTTATAACTTCCTCAAGCAAAATATTATTTCAAGGTTTGGATTACCTAACAAGATAGTAGTAGACAATGATACTTGTTTCTCATCTCATGAGATAACTGAGTTTTGTTTTGAGTATGGTATCACTCTTTCTCATTCTTCTAATTATTACCCCCAAGGGGATGGTCAAGCTAAATCAAGAAACAAGAACCTGATCACCATAATCAGGAAGTTGGTTGGTGAAAATTAGAGATCCTAGCATAAGACATTGTATGATGCATTGTGAGCTGATCGTATCACCCCCAAGTGGGAAATTGGCATGTCTCCTTTTCAACTCCTATATGGTTTGAATGTAGAGATACCTATCACATTAGAGTTGCCTACTCTAAGACTGACCAAGGCAATTAAGGATGAGATTTTTGATAGTTTAATAGACAAGCATGTCATGTTCCTTACTAAACTTGAGGAACAACACATAAAGGTGGTGGACCACATGGCTGAGCATGAAAGTCAAGTCAAGAAGCTCTTTGACAAGAAGGACAAGCCTTGAGATTTCCAAGTTGGAGATCTAGTTCTTTTATGGGAAAAGAGAAGAGAACCAAAAGGGATCCATGGGAAGTTTGATTCTTTATGGAGAGGCCCTTTTGTGATTCACCAACTCTGTGGTGAAAATAGTTTTCTTTTGGCATATCAAGATGGAAAACCATTCTTGCTTCCTCACAGTGGACAACACCTAAAACTTTTCATTGAGTGAAGTTTAGATAAGTGTGTACCATCTATATATTTGTGTATTCTTTTTGTTTTAATTGTCTTGTGTTGAGTTTGTTTCCTGACTCTATAGCCCAATGGTTGGATGAAGGCACTTAGAGTTCTAGGATTGTTCTCCCTTCATTCCTTTCAAAGAATGATTGAAGGAAGGTCCCCAGTTAGAGCCAACTATTATCCTTGAATTTTGCTAGCTCAATTCATGGGATAACCCCTACAAAACTTGTTTGTTTTGTAGCTCACAACCCCTATGTGCTCATAATGAGGCAAAATTAAAATGGCCTCATGTGTGGTCAAGCCCCCCAAAGATTCATTTCGAGTTTTGCTTATTTCCCCTTTTGAAAAAATTCAAAGAAAATAGTTTTTTATGACTTAGCATTTTTCCTTTTGATGCAAAGTTAGAAAATTTTAGCGACTTTGCATATTTTGTGATGTTTTTATGCATATGTAATTGCAAAGAAATTCTCCACAACTACATATGTAGTTGTAGAAAATTACTCTGCAACTACATCCCTGCCTGACAAGTTCGGGCATTAATGGCATTTTCAATGTAGGGTTTATATAGGTTTACCATGTTTTGTTTTTATTTTTACCATTAATTTGACCACTTACCTTTGTTGTTTTCCGAAGCTCTCTACTACCCTCATGTTTGTTGTGCATTTGTTTACCTCTGCTGAATTTGGTCTGTGGATTTCCTTCTGATTTTTCAACACAGGTAAGTCTTTTTTGTTTCTTTCTACATTCTTTTGTTTCCTTTCTTTGTGATTTATGTTTGTTTAGAATCGCTTGTGCATCATTTCATTGTATTTCCAAAACCCTAGGTCTTTAAAGTTGTGTCAACCCTATTTTGTTTATAGTAGGGTTTGCCCATCAGATTTTTCCCTGACCCCAAAGTTTTACATCTAACAGTGTTTCCTGAAGAATAATCTCTTAGCAACACCATTCACCATTGCAAACTCTAAACCCTTTTAATAGTTGTTTTTCTCAGTTTTTAACCTCATTAAACATGGAGGTGTTGTTTAGAGATTTTTGTCCAAACCACACCACTGGTCTTTAAGACCGGTGTTGTTTGGAGAAAATAATTGAACAACACCAAAAACCAAAACCTAAACATTGGTTAAGTTTAAAAACAAAGGCAAACAAAAAATGACTTTGAGAGAAAATTCTTTGAAAGTCATAAACACGAGTTTTACCCCAAATGACTTTCAGAGAGTTTTCTCTGAAAGTCACTTAGACTTTGTTTTACCCTTATGCACTTCAGAGAAAATTCTCTGAACTGTATCCACATGACTTCCCTGTGTACTTCAAAGAAAATTCTTTGAAGTGTATATCAACTGTACTAAGTGATGTAAGTCATAGAATTTTCTCTGACTTGCATCAAAATGATTTACCCTAAAGATGAAGTTTGGAGAAAATTCTCCAACTTGCATCATCCATGTCTTTTCCTACTTGGTGTAGTTCAAAGAATTTTCTCTGAACTACACCCAAATTGTAATACACCATGTAATGTCAGAAAATTTCTCTAACCCTACACCAAAGTGATCTATCTCATACAGTTCAGAGAATTTTCTCCAAACTACACCAAACATTGTTTCAAGATGTAGAAGTGTAGTTTTTCTTAGAAAATGCATAGTTCCTGATGAATGAAAATAATCTAACTCTAGAGAACTTCAAACTCATTTTGTAGTTACTCGGCAGATGTCAAAGCCTTCTCCCAAGAAGAAGAACATGAAGTTCAAGTATCAAGGAGTGATCCCTATGTCTTCTATGGAAACTAATGTGGACAACATCAGGGAGATAGAGATTGGTCATGTGAATATGTCTGAATTCCTAGCTTGAGATTGAACAAACAACCCATTGCATCAAACATGCAGGTTGTCCTTAATAGTAGCATCTACTTGGTTTCTATTTTCCTAGTGTCAGCTCAAAATCCAGAGTTTGTTTTGGCAGTAGTTGCTCATTTTGACAAAGAGAGCAAGAGAATAAAGGATGCTAATGGTAAAGTGGTAATTAAGCTAGATGAAGAGTTCTTTGATAAGATATTTAGATGTCCTCACATTGAAGAATATTCAGATGTAACCATGGAGTCAACACAAGATCATTATGACAAAAACATGGAGAAGTGTAAGAAAATTAGCAACTCCCGGTGGCTCAAGACTCCCAGGCCTACAATTGCAAAGTGGCCTAAAAACATCTTTCGAAGTGAGTTCAATGAAGAGGTAAGTGATTTGATTACTTTATTGAGTAGAGTTAAGGGACTCCCAACATCTAATAATTTTCAAGAATAGATGTACCAATACATAATCATCATGAAGAAAGGAAATCAATAGATATTCTGGGGTAAACAAATTAGTGATTCTATTTGTCAACGTCTCTTTGAGGTATCAACCCCATTGAAATTCTATATGAATTCATATTTGGTATATGCTACTACATGCGAGAGGTCTTTCCTGGCTTTTCTTCAGTTGGAGATAGAAGAAATATACCAATGTATGAGTACTATCCACAATTGACCCTGAAAGAGAGTATCGAGCATTTCAAAAGGGTTAATGATGCCTTATTTTAGAGGTATATTTGTATGTTTGAGAAAGACCTTGAGAAGAAAAGGGTTTCTAATGTTGCATGGGAAAAGATGAAAAGGTTTGGTTGCATATTTCTATAGTTTCCAACATTTACATAGATCAGAGTTGAGTTTTTTAATGGAAAACCCTAAATGTTGCCAAGGTATCTAGGAGATAAATTGATTTTGATGGAATTATGTCAACAGATAATGAATATGCATAGTAAACAAGTAGAATCTCATAGGTCTAGTTTCAAGTTCCTAGTAAACATTGGCCGATACACAATATCGACAACTCCAAAAGCTAAGGCAATGGAAACTAAGATGCAATGGATAACTCTCAAGAGGTATAAGAAATAAAATGATTTTTATTATAGGGGCATGAAGGACAAGCTCAAGGGGAACTACACTCACATGCATAAAATTGAAGATTTATGGGCTAAGTACAAAATCGATGAAGAAGTAAGGAAGCTAGACTACAGTCAGCTTACCTTAGAGAAAATCTAAAATTTTGAGCTTGTTGATGTTCCTGATAACATGTAATAAGAGGGTGATATATTGGACCCTACATATGTAAGTGATAAAATTGCTGACACTCCTCATCCACCAATTCAATGGTCACAAAAGGAATCCACTTCTATAAGGCAAAGGTTCCAATCTGTTCTTGCAAACACTAGTTTTTGGTTGGAAGGGAAAGGTATAAAGATAAAAATTTTCAAAATAGGATTGGAAGAGGAGCATACTAAAGGAGCCCATGGTAAGAGAGAGGAATTGAGAACAAAGAAGATACTCCTAGTTCTGAAAAGAAGCTAAATTTTTTTTTCAACAAAGGAAAGAAAGGAAAACACAAAAAAAAAGAGGGAACATTTTCTCAAGTAGATGTTGAAGAGAATCCTACAACCACTGAATCACAAGAACCTCCTATTACCTCTCAGTTGGAATCTTCTTAGGTAATACCCCCTCCTGACCTCCTGTGGTTTTGTCAGTGCAATCCCCACCCATGGTATTTGCTACCCCTACTAAGTCTGTTCAAACCATTCATTCGTCTCCTTCCTCACCCACAAGTGAGTCATTGTTTCAAAGCCCTCTTCATGAAAATATGGAACATATGTTTGTGTCACTTTCTTCTTTAACTATTCTCTTAGAGGTGTCATCACCAATTACTAACACTTTCATTACTACTCAATTGGACTTTGATAAGTTCATGTCTACCTCTACACCTAGAGTGTCAAGTAGTGTGACTCCCACCACTGTGTTAACTCAAACACCACCAATTGTCACTATGACTTCCATTTCATCTGCCATTCCATCCATTTCAAAACCCACTGTTACTATCACCCTGTCATCACAAACTTTGGTGACACAAATAGAAGAAGATTCATCCATTCTTCCTCCATGGTTAATGCCTCAAAAACCAAAGAGGAAGAAACAAGTTATATCCCCTGATGAATTTGATTTTGGCCAACTAGTTCTAGTAAAGCCCAAATCATCAAAGAAGTCCAAAACAATATCAAGGGTGACGGTTGACTAATTAGGTAATAAGTATGCTGAAGTGGTTTTGTCTCCAAAGGACAAAAGTATTTAAGAAGTCCAAGCTTCTAACTATGCCATCTCAAGGATAGAACATGGCAAGCAAACACATGAAATTGCAAAGGAGGATCTACAACCAACATTGGCTGCATTACTTGAAATGTATGACAAAGACAAGTTGATCAAGGATCAACTTAGGATGCAAGTAGAAAAACTGACTTCCATTCTGCTTAAGATAGCCAAATCTTCAGGGCCAATTGAACTTGTTGATACATGTGTTAATGAAGAAGCCATCCAAAAGAATGAAAAGATTAGCACTAAAGGTTGGGTAGTCAGTGCTTGGATAGAGAGATTATTGGCCCAAGGTACTCAATTGATAAAGTCCTCTATCAAACTTTACAACAATTTGGGTGAAGCAAAGGTAGAAGTAAACTAGCCAGTTGATACACTTTCTCAAGACCTACAACTGATAGAGCAAGATATTGAGACATGGACCAAGTTGTGAGATTTCAAGTTAGAAGTTCTAGCTTAACACATGGTGATCTCCAACAGAAAATTGTTTGTGGAATATAGGGACATGATGATACATAACAAAGAAGTCATTAACAACCTAATCAAAGATCTCAAGGAAGCTCTAGATGTGAGCATAGACCAAGGGTTAGATATTTTAGATAAGATTGTTGAGCTTCCTTTCTAGATGTTAGATGACAACCAGAAAACTCTCCTTGTGGATAAAGTTGTCCAAGAATTTGCTACACTAATACACACTGAGATAGAGGTAGAAGCTTTCACATTGGCTTCTATTGATAAGTTAGTGTATTTTCAAGTAATTCTAGACAAGCTACAAAGGATCCTGAATAGGCACAAGAGTGGTCCTGTCACCATAGAAAACTCCATTACAAGAGTCCTCACCATCTCTAGGTACACATTAAGACTGGGCAATAATGAAGTTCAAGCAGCCCTGAAGAGATATGAAGATTTTCTAGAGAATGACAAAGAGGAAGAAATTTTTGTGTCTTCAGACACTTAGATTATTTTTCAAAGCTTTCATATGTAGTTTTGTTTTATGTAAATGATATCCTACATGTCTTTTTGTAATATGTAATTTGCATGTAGGAGAAGTACAGAGTCCCAAACAAAATTGGACTCTATCTTGAATAAGTCAAAGTAGTTGAAACTTTCCTATTTTGGCTCATAGCTTCTCTCTATAAATAAGAGGGAGCTCTTTTGTAAATATTATCTTTTAGCTATTGAAGTGAAACACTACCACATTGAGGAGCATATTGAGACTTTGTGCTCAAATTGTAAGTCTTATTCAATCAATATAAGAAAAGCAAGTAGGCATTCAATCTTTGTCTTGAAACAAACTTGTGGTTTGTTGGAAATGTTCTTATGTCTTTTCCATTACATTTTCTTGTGCATTTGATTGAATCATGGTGTTGATCTAAATAATTTGAATGGTGTTCTAAATCTGATTTTGAAGTCTTTGGGTTGTGATATCACTTTTAGTTTTGTGTCTTATGTTCGTGATTGAAGGTGACTTGAAAGACTTTGAGCTACAAGTTATCATCTGATATTGTTTGATCTTCTTTTTGAATACGGTGAAGACTTTGGGCTGCAATCTATTGCCTACCTTTTCATTTTCTAATTAGTGTAAGGAGAAACAAAAGACTTTGGGCTTTTGTGGGTTTCTTTTTGTTGACACACCCGGGTATCATTTCAGTTACTCTTATGTTTAGCTAATCTGGATATCAGTTATTATTGCTCTAATAAGTATTTTTATGGTTTATCATATATTGTAAGCATCAAAAAGGGTTTTATTATAAGTTTGTAAGAGAACATCAATTCTAAAAAAAGAGAATTGGATGACATGGAAACACCCATGTGATAGTTTTAGTGTAAATAAGCATAGTTAATTACTTGTTATAGTTAGCAATAAGAAGGGAGCCACCCCTTTCTGAGAGGAGAGATATAATCTCATCATACTGTGATTGATATAACCATTTTGTCATTAGTTAGTTGATAACGAAATATTCACCTAACATATACAAAGAGGTATTTATCAAAACTACTACTTCTTGAAACCTCAGTTGGTAAATTCATAGAAATTTGATGGCAACTCCACAACTTGTCGATGTTAGTGAGAAGCCTAGACCAAAATATAAGAAATTCCCCTTCAAGGCAACGGAGGTCAATATGAAAGGATCATTTTCACATATACTTGCATATGTTGTTTACATAGAATATGTTAGAATTTATGCTCACTCAAAAGTGGATGAAATTAATCATGTAAAATTTGAGGAGCTCAAAAATCAACTTCTGAATGATGATGATATCTATAAATATGAATATACAAATGTGGGGGCAAAGCACCTGGATATTTGGAAAGACTACCCTAATTTTTTTGATGAGCATGAATGGGTAATATTCATATTGAGCATAATTCATGACGAATCCATGTATTTAAACAAACCCTACCAGATTACCAAAGATACAATCAAGGCAATCACTAGGTTATGTTCCACTAGATCTATACCGGTGATGAAGTCAATTAAGAATGAGAAGGTTACTGAGCTAAACAGAGAAAAATTTGACAAGAGAACACTAGTTGTGGATGATATAATTGATCCAAGTGTTCGTTATGTAGCTATAGGAATTGCCTACAAAGTTTACTTCACAAACAGAGAAGGTTCCACCATTGGTACTACCATTCATACTGGATACCAGATGGTCAAGGAAGGAAAAGACTTTAACCTTTGTGAGGTCATGAGAATAACTCTTGGAAAATCTAAGGACAAAAAGAAATTGGATACATCTTTAGGTATGGTACATTGATTATTTGTCTTCCATTCTATTTCCTAAATGAATTACATGGTTGTAGTGGTAAAGTCTGGCAAAGGCATATTCCTGTTATGACTCAAATCAAGAGTCATATAAGGGGTTTTAGTGATCCAAATCACTATAAAATAATGTACTATGGTTTCTTCAAAACCCTTCAAACCAATATGCATGTCATAGAAAGAGTTCCTTAAAATTTTGTACATCAATATAGGGAGAAGATCACATTCTTAGTTGACAAGGACTATACCTATAAGGAAGCTATTGAGCCAAGAATTGCATGGATCCCTAAACTGCCATATGAGGTCTCTGCAGAAGAAGTAAAGGTCTATGCTAATATTTTTCTCAAAAAACCCAAAGACATCATTGAAGAAAGGTTTGGTACATATGAAGAAATAATGATTAAGATCCTCAAGAAAAGTGTCAATGAGCAGTTTGAGAAAAATAAAGAAAAAATCCATAAGGAGATGGGTATCTCATTTGTACCCACAACTGAAGCTCCTACAGAGGAAAAAGTCCATGCTACTACTATTCTACTGGCTACACATAGTTTAAGAAGGACTAGCAGAGATACTTCTGCTATTGTAAATGTACCACTACCCTTTGGATCAACACAAATGGAATCCAAATGAAGAAGGACAACCTCTGAAACACAAGCATAGAAGAGGACCGAAGAAAAGAAGCATGCAAGACCTAAAATTCAAGCCAAAAGGAAGAAGGTTAAGGGAATAGAGATTAAAGAGGAAGAAGAAGGTGAAGAGGAAACCTCTATGTTGAAAAGAAAAGGTAAGAAATCTAAGAAAAATCTTCTGGTGACTTCTACAGAAGGCCCTCTTCAATTGGAAGCCATTTTCAATGGAATTGAGAAACATGGGCTATTAAAACACACAACTGACTTGTACCTAGATGTTTCTTCTGAGGATCAAAAGACCATTGAAAAGGTAGTAGTTATGTATATGCTCAAAAAAAACTTGCCCATGATTGATGTGATTAAAAAAGTACCAAAAAGCCTAGCTCAAGCCCTAAGGTAGAAAAGAGAAGAAGCTATTAAAATGAATAATAAGTTGAGGCAACAAGCTCTAGAAAAGGTTGGATCATCTATGTCTTAGGAAGAAAAAGACAAATTCGCACAAATGCAAGCCTAGGAATTGAGGACAAAGCAAAGAGTGGACACTCTTATGGGATTGAAGGAAAGTGATAAAGAGAAAATTCAAAAGGAAATAGAGGATGTGACAAAGAAAATTGTGGATGAGGTAAAATAAACTGAAAATGTGGAGAAACCACAAGCTTCTCCACCACATAAAACTGCTTCTCCACCTCATATGACTACATCTCCTCCACACAACACTGAACATCAAGTTCCTCAAGAGGAGAAAGAAGAGCAAGCAACAAGAGATCAAGAACACGATGCTCATGAAGAAGAAAATGATTATCTGCATCAAGATATTATGGATGATGATCAACTTCTAGTGAATACAGAATAATAAGATAACACTACACAACAAGAGGAGCAGATAAATATTGATTTAGGGGAAAACTTAGAAAAAGAACAAGATACATCTTCCTTCTCCTCCCCAGTTGACTCTATCAAGGAGTGTCTAGCCCAACAAATGCAAATCCAACTAGTGGTTACTCCATAGCTACTACAGTTGCCTTTATTAGATGGACAAGTTAGCTTGTCCAATATATCTCCACTCCACAAGTTGTAACTGGGAGATATACTTCAATCCTCAGCAAGGCAAGAGATTCTACAACAAGTTGAAGGGGTTGAAGTATTAGAAGAGGAAACTAAGATGTTACAAGAGGAATTGCCTAAGGTAAAGAGAGATCCCACCTTGCCTCCTACTTAGACAATTAACTCATGTTGGGGTCTTTCAAGACCCATTCATTTTACCTTGAGAAGTAGGCTAAGAAAAGGATATTAGAACAAATAAATAACAAGAGGTTGGCTGAAGTATCTAACAGGTGTGCAAAGAAACATAACAATCTACAAGAAAATTTGAAAAACATTCAGAAAAGCATTAAGGATGCCAAGATCTTGTTTCAGTTTTGTTTAAAAATTGGCTAGCCACTACAAAGAACATAAAGGACCAAGATGACTCTATTGATTCATAATTAATTCAAGTGGTCAAAGTGTATGATCCTCTAAAGGACAAAGATGGAACCATTAGGGTTCAAATTGAAAATATACATAGTCAGTTAAAGCAACTCCTAGAACAAAGAGAAAATCATGAGAGAAACAAGTCAGCTAAGAAAAGTTGTGGATATGAAATTAGAAGTCTTAACTGGCATCTTGACTAAAGTAGAGAATGTGTCTTAGAAAGCTAAAATGTCAACCACTTTGGAAGAAGTAGAAGATTTGTATATTCAGTTTAAGAGTCAATCACACATTCTATCCTTTACAAAGAAGAATGGGACTCAAATCTTAGTTGAAGGTGATTTACAAAAATATTCTACCTTCCTAGTGAACAAATGTTGAGAAGGTATGGTAAATTTTGAAGACTATATAAATATGCAATGAATAAAATAAGAACAAGCAGTGTTATTCTAATACAAATAAGGCACATTGTACATATTATCTTAAAGGACATTTTTGCTACATTATTTTTGAAAAGTTAGAGGCTACTCCTAAGGGGGAGTTGACTGATAAAAAATGGTACGAAATATTTAGATAGGGGGAGCCTACTTGTTTTCTCTAGAATAGAAGAACACCATTAGCTCTTTTCCATTGTTGTCAAAGGGGGAGAAATATATGCATATCAGGTCAAGTGTTGCCATCGATGACAAAGGGGGAGATTGTTGCATTTGGGTTGTCATTGATATCAATAGTGGTATGAAGTGTTGCAGTATAGAAATATATAAAGAATGTCAAAAAGAGATTGCAGTAGTATAGTGATCAGAAGCATTGTGAAGTAGATTAAGAAAGAAGATAGAAGGAGATGGATCAGTATCATGTGTACACAGTCATACCTTATTTGTAGCAAGTATATATGGTTCAAATATCAATTGATAATATGTAACACAGATGGATCTCTGGAGTCAGATGTATGAAGATATCTCCTAGTCAAAGAAAGTAATCAGAAAGAGATAGCTGAAGACACCATAGTTCATCGCACTTTGATAGTTGGCCTTGATGATCAAATGATGAACTCTTATGGATAGATGGTATGCTCTATTCAAGTTTCAAATGATTAAGTTCACCACAAGAATGGTTTCCATTGCTTTATTCTAAGACTATGTAAGCAAAAGTTTTAGGACATCGGCATCAGAGATCAAGTGAATGTGCCAACATGAAACATCCTGAGATAATAAGAGAAGTATAAATAAATGGTTTACAAGTAACATATTATTAATAAACAGTCTACATGATGTAATTCTATCTCCTTCGATACTACCTTGGGTTTGGAGTCAAATACAAGAAAGGATAAGTGTTGCAGAGCTGACTTGGCATATAATAAAGGTTTTTTCAGTATGTACGGAGTGTGTTCCAACCTAGAAGAGTGTGCTAAGGTAAAATAGGACTTGATTATGTTTTTCTCTTGAACAACATTAGATTTCTACTTACCTCATGTGTTATGGAGCCGACTGTAATGGCCACTACACGTTTCAAGTTATTTGTTTCATCATGGCCGACCAAGGAAAAAGATCTTGATACTTATGGAGGATATAAATGTAAGATTAGATGTGTCAAGCAATGTATGAATGGATATGAAGTGATAATATTGATACTATGAGAATAAACTTGCCGCAAAAGCAAATCTTATGATATTGTTGTGGAAGTAATTGTTGGAAATGGGATGATGGAGAAGAATTTCTGAAGGTGTTTCATTGTTGTGGAGGTTGATATTGTAGTTATGCAGAGATAAGATAATAGTGAAGAGGTTGAAGTGATCAGCAGACACTTTTTGTGAAGAACATTTGAGTAAGATAAGTTTTGTATTATAGAGATTGAAGAATTGTTGTAAGTGTTATAAATGTTTAGGGATTTGTAGCTTCCTTTGGGTTGTAGCCCATAAATAATATTGTAATCTTGTTTTTATTTGTGATGTTGAATTTGGATAGTAGATCTAAGTATCTTTCTCACCATGGTTTTTCCCTTCTAGAGTTTTCCATGTAAATATGGTGTTATGGATGTGTGCTTCTGTGTTCTTGTGTTTTTCATGCTTTAAATGTATATGTTAATTTGAATACTGATGGAAGAAAATAATTTGAATAAGTACTGATTCACCCCCCTTTCAGTACTTCTATGTGTTCAACATCTTTTACTTCAACAACTCAAAACTCTTATGTGCTCCTGACATCCACTTAAAATCCTTCTAGTCACCCCTCATTGTTTTCTATCATTGGTTTGTATATAGTACTGAAATTTTTTATGAACTTTCGGTAGAAACTTGCTAGTCCATGAAATGATCTTACCTCTCCAATGTTCACATGTGTTCGCCACTCAATAATTTCTCTTTCTCAGGGTCCATCTTCAATCCTTCCACAAAAATCACAAATCCAAAATATACCAATTCTTCCTTCATGAAACTACACTTCTTGATGTTTATCAACAATTTCTCTTCTCTTAGCCTCTAAAGTACTTGTCTAATATGCTGCAAATGTTC
Source organism: Cunninghamia lanceolata (assembly GCA_027924645.1). Lineage (NCBI taxonomy): Eukaryota > Viridiplantae > Streptophyta > Pinopsida > Cupressales > Cupressaceae > Cunninghamia > Cunninghamia lanceolata. The sequence continues at coordinate 11,353,335 of BSBN01001652.1, forward strand.
TTCTTTTGATCTACTAAAAATTAGAATATCATCCAAATAGACAATAACCTGAACTTAGCTAAGAATTTCTTCAAAACCTCATTCATCAACCTTATAAAAGTACTTGGTACATTAGTTAATCCAAAAGGCATGACTAATCACTCATACAATCCCTCATTTGTCTTGAATGCAATCTTCCACTCATCTCCTTCTCTGATCTTGATCTGATTGTATCCACTCTCTAGGTCTATCTTTGTGAAATATTTTGCTCCACTTAAACAATTCATGATATCATCCATCCTTGGCATTGGAAATCTATACTTGACTATGATCTTATTGATTACGCTAGAGTCTATACACATCCTCCATTCTCCATCTTTCTTTGGTACTAGTACAACTGGTACCACACATGGGCTCAAACTTTCTCTAATCAATCCTTTCCTCAATAGCTCTTGTATTTGTCTATTCTGCTCTGCATTTTCTTCTAGTGTCATCCTATGTACCGCTTTGCTAGGCAAACTAGCTCCAGGTATGAGATCCATATGATGACTAATACTTTGGATTGGCAGCAATCCATCAACCACATTCTTTGATATTGTATCTTGGTACTCTGTCAACAGTTCAGTTATCTCCTCCTATGGTGGTTCTTCTTCTTTTGTGGTGGCAATTTCTGCACTTAGGGTTCCGTACTTCTTCAAAATAAATACAAAACACATGCTCTCATGTCTCAATCCATCTAAAAATTTCCTTCCATCCACTAAATAGATTCTAGCATTGCCACATACTTCACTTTTAGGTTCTTCTTCCAAAGGTATCAAGATATGTCTTTTCCCATTAGATATTATAGTATAAGTATTCTTCCTTCCATCATGTATTGCCTTTCTATCAGACTGCCATGGTCTTCCCAACAATATATGACATACATCCATCAGTGTAATATCACACAATACATCATCAACATAAGATCCTATATGCATTTCACAAAACATTGTTCACTCACCAATACCTTGTGTTCATATTGATTCCATGCTATCTTGTAGGGCTTCAAATGTTTCAATCTCTCTAGGATTAGCTTCCTCACCATCTCCTCTGAAACCAAATTATTGAAGAGAGGCATAGAATGCTTTGTTTATTCGATGATAAAAGTGTATAAAAGATGCATATAAATAGTATGCAACAGTTGATGAAACTGTCATAGCAGTTAGCATAACTGCAGAAACTAACGTAACCATGTAGTTACATAACAACAATGTAATACACTCTATTATGCCAACATAACCCCCCTTATTACATTGTTCCTACAATAGTACTAAGGTACCCCTCTTAATGCTAAAATACTCAACAAAGCTGATTACATAGTATGAAAACATATTTTATAGAAGATCTTCTCCCAAAGAACAAATCCTGAACCAAACAGGCCTCCATCATGTTGGCTCATCTACCCTCGAAAAGGTGTAGCTTCGAGCTATGTTCTTGAGCTCTTTAGTCCCAAGCTCTCAAATCACAGAGTCTTGAATTATTCAACAATGAACCCTAAGAGATACGACAGATCTTTGCCATTGTCTAGTGACCACGAAATGGTATAATTCAAGATCATATACTCATTGAAGCTCACTAGACAACAATTCATATTGAGCTCAACACCAAATCCCAAACCTGTCTCCAAAATAAAATCTTCACAAAACATACATTCTTCAAATCCATCAGCATCAACAAAGAAAAGAAAAACAACCAAAACCAAAAATGCTTCTCATGCAAAGCATCATCTCAAAGTGAGAAGCTAACTTGAGATGATGGAAAATCCTCCATCCTCCGATGCCGCCTACCTCCAATATGACCTTCTTACACTTTAACCAACTGATGCCTTAGATGAGTCTTTGGAGGCCTCATCAGGAATAGAAAAGATGTCCCTGAAAGTATAAGTGATCTTTGACATATGTGCATTCATAATTCAAAGATGATAATGTCAATTTGAACCAATGATAGACCCACACCTTATATCTCTAAGATAATTTTCCTTATCACTCCAATGCATACAATTTTATTTCAATATTTGGCCCATAATTGTATTCTCATCATATTTATACATCCAAAAACTTCAAAGTTCTTTAAATATTTTGAGAAAAAATTCCACTACTTATCTCTCCCTTTTAAAAAAACTTTTCTCCAAAATAACTTGTAAGTTTCTCCCTTAAAAACTTTTTTCCTTAACAACTTTTTAACTTTCTCCCAAAAAAAAATTGCTTTACTCTAAACTTTTCAATGTTTGCTTTAAACTTCAAAAAAAAAAAAAAACATTTTCCCTCTCATATGTCTTTAGTTTTCTTTACCCATCAAAAGGCCTCTTGCTAACATTTCATACATATCATAATTAATAACATGCCTTCTAAAATATATAAAAAATTTCAGTCAGTTTTAAATTCACAGTGTGAATTGCCTCTTTCACCTACATTTAACGTAACACATAAAATATTTGCCTTTCACAGGTCTGCACTGCCAACAAACACAAAATTCATTATAAATTGATCATCCACGGTCTTCACTTCATAGTTACCTTTGTCAATCTTCTTCAAATAGGCATGCACCTTATCTCTGCCTTCAAATGCATACAAACAAAGCAAATATAGTTGCTCCTTAGAATTCTGCTACGTTTCTCCTCTACATGAACTTCTTCTCCACCATCAAGTGCAACCTCAGCGTAGAGAAAACAAGAGCATCATCATAGTAAATTGCAACCTCTAAATTTATATGAACTGACAAAACTTTTATCACGCCTTCTTGTAGGTTAAAAAACTCCTCCAAATTGACTAATGCCTCTCCAGGTTGTATCAAATATTTGTTTAAACTGCAGGGAGATTCAAAACCCTAATTGTAGCCGTCTGTACGCTAGTTTGTCTTCTATGGCACTGCTCCTCTTATATCAACGTCCATCACAACCACAACTTCACACAACATTCTTCACACTTAAATCTTTCCAAACAGTCTCTATAGATCCACACTCTTCAGCAAACTTGCAATAGGCACTCAACAAAGGCGTTCAAAGTTTCTTTAATATTGTCTCCACTCACAGCCTTCGTTTGTGCTCATGTCTTCTTTATCATATGCTTGGACATTAACTATGGGAAGCAACATCAACATATGGCAGATCATAAATAGATTTCAAATAGACAGCCACAAGATTCCATTTCAATGCATGTTGGGAGGCACTTTCAACTCAACAGGGACCGGATCCATAATCGCTCTGATACCACATGAAGAGAGGCATAGAATGCTTTGTTTATTCGATGATAAAAGCGTATACAAGATGCGTATAAATGGTATGCAACAGTTGATTAAACTGCAATAGTTGATGAAACTATCATAGCAGTTGGCATAACTGTAGAAACTAATGTAACCATGTAGTTACATAACAACAATGTAATACACTCTATTATGCCAACAATTATCAGTGATATCACTATCAATGATAACCTTACAACATTTACCTTCTAATTTGCATCTTGTCCAGAACAAACTTTTCCTTTGTGATGGTTCCTTAGTTGTCTCTACTTGAAATAAAGCTCTCCTCATGACTAATGACTCCCCTTTATCTAGCTTTCCCACTCAACTAGGTGATCCAACTGGTTCTTCCTTCGCATAGGCTACTCTTGCATTATTATTTGTTCTCTTTCTAGTACTCCCCTAATGACATTCAAATGCTCAGTGTCCTTCACCTCCACACTTGAAATAGGTTCCTCTAAATGATCTCTTGTCGAATCCTCTTCCATCTCTCTAATATCCTTCATTGCAGTAAGAATTATGATGCCCTCTACTGTTGCAGTAGAAACTCTTGTCATCTTTGAGGTATGAATTGTTGTCTCTTTCTTCCTTCTAGTATGGGCTAGTCTCCTTGCTTTTCTCCACATATGGTCGTTCTCCTCCAAAATATGTTCTACCTCTCTAAAATTTTCCTCCCCTACCTCTCTATCTTTTCTCATGTCTCTTATTCATCTTGTCTTCAACATTCAACGCAAATTGATATGCTTCTTCTATTGTTGTCATCCTTACTAGACTTAGTTCTTCTTGAATGGTTATCCTCAGTCCATTTATGTATCATGCCACTTTCTCTTTGCTTGCTTTATTGTGTCTAGTCCTTATGATCATCTTATGAAATTCTTTAGTGTACTCCATAGATTTCTCTTTTTGTCTCAGGTTTTAGAATATCTTCAACAATTCAAACTCATAGTCAGCGAGTATGAATTGATTCTTTAATTTTGTCACTATCCTATCCCATTTTAGGATTTTCTCTTTTTCTCTCCTAGTCCTATCCAATTGAACTTCTTTCCACCAAATAGCAACATGTCCTTTCAACTTAGTTTTTGCAAATCTCACTCTTTCTAGATCTTCAATTTCCTTATATTCAAAGTATTCCTCCATGTCATTTATCCAATCAATCAATTCCTTAGGGTTTAAATTTCTGGTATATTTTAAAATATCCATTCTAGGTCTCTTACCAATCTTAGAAATAGCTTTTAACATCTTTACCTAATCTAATTCTTCTTATTCGAGGGCTTCTTCATTTTGGTCAACAACTTGAAATTCATCTTCATCACTCTCATCTTCATGTCTAGGGTTTATTCCTCTTCTTCTATCTTCTTCTATAGTATCCAATCTAACTTTCATTGTTCTCATAATCTCTATCATTGCTTCCATTCTTCCAGAAACATTGGCCATAACAGGCATTCTCCTTAGCGGCATCTCTTCCTAGGATCTAGTGTAATTGCCTCAATTCGACGATCTGACTACAAGGTTGCAACTACCTCACAATCGACACTGTGTTGACAAATGCACATAGACTTCCTCAGGTCAGCACTCTATTAACCACAAGATCTTCCATAATTCCTTTACTCCCAAAGGATTCACAAACTTCTCTCTGATGTCCCAAAGGATTCACAACTTCACTTTGATACCACTTGGTAGAGTCAGTGATGGAGGGTCCAAAGAATGGACTATCTGAACCTACAGGTAGAGTAAACACAATGGAAAAAACATAAGGAATAGACTACAATGGAAGATTTATATGCTCTATATTTCATACAATTACAATGCTTATATTCTGGTAATATGCAGCTATAATCTAGTTCACAGGCCTACCTTCCAGATTACAACATACATGAAAGATATGGCATTGAAGTGCCTTCAGAAAAGAATTATCCTTCTATCTTATTGCTACATATCAACTACTAACTTCCTAATGCATCTAAGAAATGTATATATATCATCTTCCATCTCATAGAATGCTTTGCATCAGCATCAAGAGGTCTCAAACCCCAATGCAAGATGAAACGTGTAGGAAATGTGTAGGTTGGCCCACAACACATGGGAATTCTCCGTAAATGAAAGAAATGTGTTGTGATTTTCAATGAAGGTTTATCTGGTCCTTTACTACCTTGTGATATGTTCCATTTGGCTCTGCAAGTCATGAAACACTCTACAAACCATGTATGCTCCAACTAAATGTTGATTGCTTTGCTCTCTAAAAGTTGGCGATCCTCTAATAGCGATAACTCTCCGTAGATGAATCTAAATCTCATGAAATTTGATTATGACATAGATGTCATAGTGTAGAACCTAAATCCTACTCCAGAAGCTCTAAAATGATGATGCAATAGAATGTGGTGGAAAATGTTGAAACTGCAACTGACTGAATTGCAACTAAAATGCAAGAAAGAAAAGAAAGCAAATATTTAGTTGATGCAAGATTGCTCTTGAACCTGGGATGCTCCTGCATCATCATGCCTCAAACCCTCCACCTTCCACCTTCTATAAAAAAGAGAGAGAAGAAAACTCCCTCTCACTAAAGTTTGAAATACTTAGACATTTTAGAAGTTTAATGCAATTCAATGATTGGGCCTTTTGCCTATCACTTGCCAAATAGAAAGAAACGACTACAACCCCAGCCTCTGAGATCTGTAATTCTTAGAAACCTTTGAAACTGGCAGAACTCAACCATTGGGCTTCCATTTTTTGCCTTGACAAAAGAACAAGGATGAAGAGAACTCCCACTTGCTACCTCCCGCAACAATTAGGAACATTGTAGCTCGTCAAGCTTCAGCAAGTGAACCTTCCATCTTCCACCTACAAAAATGAAGGAGGAAGATAAACCTCATGACCCCTAACACCTAAAACACTTAGATGAATTTATGAATTATCAAGGTAGAGCTTTTGGAGTCAACAGGAAAGGCATGATGAAGGAAGGAAGCCCGAAAACATAGAAAACACAAGTAAAACACTTAGGATTTTGGACTTAGCCATTTGGGGGGATTTTTCCTTACACTTCAAAAGGGAAAACACTTAGAAATATCATGGATCCTTAGGCTATTTTTCCTAAAGGAAAAGTAGGACCACAAGAAACTAAACAAGATTTTGCAAATACTTGGCTTGAAAATAAGAATCCCAATAGCCAGATGGGTAGATCCCTTTGTGTTATTACTTGTTGCTTCTTTTATGTTTTGATTTTTTGTGGCACCTTATTGGTATGCTCGACATCATACCATGGCCACACAAGCCATTGTGTATCATGTTTGTAGCATCACCTCAGTTTACCTTTTGTGGGGGCAACCCATTTGTATGATGTAGTTCTTTGGAAACATGTATCCTATGGGCATGTGCTTCTGGAAAGCTCTCATGCCTATTTTATGATTTGTTGTACCTTAAAGAAATTACTCCCTGATAGGAGTTAGAAATCACTTTAAGGTGGGGGCATACATCATGCTATGCTATATTTTGGTTACATATTTGCTTGTTGGTAAGGACTTACCTAGTGATTTGATGGCCCTCACTAGTTTGTGATGTTTCCTCTTTGGTCCATGAGCCACCAAGTGCAACGTAGTTGGCTAGCTTGTGTGATTCATGTGACTTGGCGTGGTCACCTAATAATTTACTAATTCTTACTAGTGTGTGATCCCAGTGCAACTTCTTTCCAAATGACCCCTAGTGACAGAGAAAGCTAACATTAGAGTCATGTGCCTTGTGTGTTTGTGTTACAAGTATGTGCTAATCGATGTTGTCATTGATGTCAACAAGCTTGTGTTGTCATTGATGTCAACTGTGTCTTCTGATGAGGTTGTTGTTGCTTGATTTAGTTTCTTTGTTATAGGTGATTTGGTTGCTTTGTAGAGGTACTAAAGATGTTGAGGATATGCTTCTATTGTTGAGTTTCTAAGTGCTTTTAGGAAAATTTGATTAATATTGGAAATAGTGTGTTGAAGGAGTCTTCTGACTTATAAAGTGTTGTTCAAGTTTTTTCTCCACATTTATTTTATGTTAGAGTTCTGAGTGTGCAATTTGGATATGTTGTTGAGAAGTGTGTGAAGATGTTAAATCTAGAATTTGGCACTCTAGATCATTGTGCAGTGAAAGTTATGTTCACCAGTTTGAAGACAGTGTTTGACAGTGTTTGGAGTGTGTCTAGAAGAAAGTATTTTGCTCCACATTTCTCTGTAGAATAGTTTCAAGTGTTACAGTTTTGGATATATGATTATGAGATCCTTATCTATCTTCTATCTAGAAGGTTTTTGATTTGGTGCTTTGGAAAGCAATTTCTTGTGTAGCAGAGTTCGATAGTCTTGTTTGTAAGAAGACAGTGAACTTCCTTCAGGTGAAAGTTGTTGTGGTTGAATTTATTGATTTTTAGGTGACTTCAAGATGTTCATGGATGTTTCTAGATTGTGTTAAAGATTTGTGTAAGATTTGAAAGGTGTGTTTATCTTTTGGGGAAGAGTGTGCTTAAAGGTTCTTGGTGTTAACACAAGATTGGCCAACTTGGTTGTTTGCACTAATTTTGGTTGTGCTTTGGTGATTGTGAAAGCATGTTGAAGCGTATAAGAATGGATTTAGGTCCATGCTAAGATGTGGCATGGTTTCCATTCATTCCCTTCCTTCACAGGAATGTTTAGGTCCAGACCTAATTTGAATTTTATGGGTTAAATAGTGTTACCAACCTTGGAGATTGTTTTCAATGGAAATGATGGTATAAATAAGTGTCAAGGATTCGTGAATGGGAGTGTGTGAGGGAGGTGATGTAGTGATACAAATTTGATCAAGGGAAATAAGAGATTTCATGAGTTAGGCTACTGAATGTAGTGAGCAGAAGGTGTCTACTTTTTTAGTGATGCTGTGAAGATGTGGTTGATGTTGTGATGAATATTGAGCTTCATTAAAACTGAACTCCATGCATAGGTTAGATGCAAATATATCAATTCAAAGCATGGAAGTGAGCCATTCTTCTCTTCTTTCTTTCTTTCTCAGTGGACAATGAGTCCACTTGGACAGTGAGTCCCTTGTAGTGAGCATTCTTTCTTTTGGCAATGAGCCCTATGGCAGTGAACCCTTTGTAATTTGATATTGTTACTACATTATATTGTGAGCTAATCCTCACCATGGTTTTTCCCATTTAGGGTTTTCCACATAAAAATTAGGTGTTCTCTTGTGCATGGTGTTGATGTTTTTAAGTTTCTATTATTTGTTTCTCATGTTTAATCATCATAATAGATTAAGCCCATTTAAGTGAACTAATGTGGATATGAATATGTTAGTAAGGGTTTGAAATTTTGTTACAACTGATTCACCCTCCTCTCAGTTGTCTTGTGCATTCAACAATTGGTATTAGAGTGAGGTTCCTTTGAAGAAAGCTTAATAGCTTGAGGTAGATCTAAGATGGTACACAAGAAATAGATTCCCTTATTTGATAGATTAGACTATGCTCTCTGGAAGGTAAGGATGCAATCCTTCTTAATTTATCTTGGTTATGAGATTTAGATATCTATTAAGTCTAATTACACTCCACCTGAGAATGAATTAACTATTGATGATGAGATCAAAGCTGTTGAAATAGATGGCAAGGCAAAATATGTTCTTTTAAGTGGTCTTACTAAATCTGAGCTAGTGAAAGTTGTGAATTTGAAAAGTGCTAATGCGATTTGGAAAAGGTTGGAAAGTGTTTACTAAGGAGATGAGAAAGTTAAAAAATCTAAAATGTAGAATTTCAAGCTCACTTATGAGACCATGCGTATGTTTGAAGATGAAAACATTACAAGCTACTTACAAAAGGTGGATGAAGTTGTCAATAACATCAAAGGACATGGTAGAAATATAGATGATAAAGAAGTAATATTGAAGATTCTTAGAACTCTTCCTAAAACTTATAGTCATAAGGTTTCTACTATTGAAGAGTTACAAATTTTGAATTAGTTTACCAAAGATCAACTGCTTGGCACCTTAACTACTTTTGAAATAAGAGAGTTTGGTACAACTAGTGGAACTGCAAAGGATGAGACTGCTTTTAAGGCTGGCAAATCAAAGAAGATTGTGGAATTAGATCCGGAAGACATTGATGAAGTGGAAGCTAACTTTGTGAGAAGCATGAAAAAGGGGACTAGAAAGTTTAGTGGTAAGTTGCCTTTCAAATGTTTCAGTTGTGGAGAAATAGGTCATTATACTTCAAGATGTTCAGACAGAGTTCTAAGAATTCAGAATAGAGAAAACAAAGGTAAGATTGTTAAGAAGAGTTATTATGTTAGAGAGGATGCAAGTTTATCTGATGATGAATCTAATTATGAGGAAGACAATGATAATGAATTCTTATTCATAGACCTAAGAGATGAAACCATTTCTTCCAATTCTAGAAACTATGTGACAGAAAAGGGTCTGTAAGCAAGCACTAATCCTAAAGGCTCTGTAATGTCTGCTCTTCATGCTAGAAAAGAAAAATATGACTGGATCATTGATAGTGGATGCTAAAATCATATGATAGGTGATACGAGTAGGTTTATTAAACTTGGAAAATATGATGGTGGTGATGAGGCTGCTAAGATTTGTGGGAAAGGTTCAATTAGTTTTGATGGAAAGCATAACACTGATGATGTTCTTTATGTCAAAGGCTTAAAGCATAATCTTTTGAGTGTTGGACAGATGTGTAGCAAGGGTTACAATCTTATGTTTTAGGATGATGACTGTGAGATTAGAAAAAGCTCCAGAATAGTGATTGTTGTTGGAAAGAGGATATGCAGAAATGTTTATAATCTCAAAGGTGGTGTCAGTTATTGCTTTATGACTCAGATTAGTGAGAGTTGACTATGGCATAAGAGATTGTGTCACATTAATTTTGATAGCATGGTAAGGATAATTTCAATTCAAGTTGTGAGAGATCTACCAAAAATTACAAAGCCCATCAATGTTATCTATAAGGAATGCCAGATTGGAAAATAAACAAGAAGAAGCTTCGAAAGAAAAGATTAGTCATCTACTGGACTATTGGAATTGGTACACATGGACCTTTATGGTCCAAGCAGAGTAAGGAGTCTTCAAGGTGACAGGTATTTCATGTTATTTATTGATGATTGTTTTTGATAATATAAGTCAGCAAAAACTAGGGGCCGAACCCTTACATCAAGACAAAAAGAGATAGCAGAGGCTCAAGAACAAAAAGAGCCACTAGACCAACTACAACATAAACAACATAAACAACATATATAGCCTATAACTAGCAAATAGTAAGTAACAATAGAAAGACAACATAAAACGTAACAGAACTAAGGAGATACATTCTCCCATCCTTTAGCCAAAAATTCAACAATTTCATCAAGTGTTTTTACTTTCTCCTCCTTCTCTCCGTTAGCATGAGTCCCAAGTTCCTGTAATAGAGATAGGTTGAGAATTATCATGCGATAGAGCACGCTACTTAAGAGCTGTCCCATAGAAGAAACCTTCTACTCCAGATCATCCACATGACCCCTCATAGCCGACCGGATAGAGCCTTGCTGCCAGCAAGCGTCTATAGCCCCAGCAAGGTTATCGTTACAATTCTCCTAAGTAGAGCCCCACTACCAGCAAGCGTCCATAGCCCCGGTAGAGTTACTTAGATGGCTTAATCTGGATTTTCAGTATAATCTGCTTTATTTATTTATTTATTTATTATTATTATTATTTTTTCTAATTTTGAAAGATTTCATAAGATATAACAATTTGTAACTTCATGATGCAAGGAGTGGACACTTGCTGAAATTAAGCTGAGAATTGTAATGGTAGCAAGGGTAACCTCTAATTTTTCACCTAATATCTACACTGGTAAGTTCAACAAACCCAAGGATTTTAGGTGTGTCATCGTGAGAAACTTGCTTTGAATTCTCAATCACATTTGTTGAATACAAAACTTCAGAAGATGAACAACTCTCTACATTCATGACGGTAACAAGTTATGTGTAAATTGCAAATGGTTAACTTGAATATCCTAAATTTTATACTATTTTGAATGGTTGCTAGTTTTGCTCCTTAATACTCTAAAGTAAAATAAAGATCCCTGGTGAGGAGACAACAAACAAACCAAACAAACAAGCTGTACAAACAACACAACAAAAGAAAAACTGTACAAACAGAAAGAAACAAAAGCAAAAAACAAACAGAAGACAAACTATACAAACAGCCAACCCAAAAGAAAATAGCAAAAGAAGAACTGTACATTACCCACAGCATTTTACATTAAGAAAAAAGGACTGCCCCCCTTTTACCTCAAGCCTGGAAGTAGTGTTTCAAATGCTGGCCATTAACTGGTAATGGCATATCTTCTCCAGTCAAGGTCTTAAGTCTAAAGGTGTTATCTCCTATTATTTCTGAGACTTGTAATGGACCCAGCCATAATTTATCGAATTTTCCATGGCTTCCTTTCTTTTCATGTGCTTTGTCCCAGCACAACACTAAGTCTGATATTCTAAATGTTTTGACTCTTGCCCTTTTGTCAAACCACCTCTTAACAACCGCTTGGTGTTTGGCAAACTTCTCGAGGGCTTGACCTCTTTTCTCCTCTAGTTGTAACATTTGCACTATTCTGGCTTCCCTATGGTTATCAAAGCCTAGATATTCATTGGCAAACTTCCAGGTTGGTATTCTCAGATTAACCGAAAGTATGGGATCAGTCCCATAAACTAAGTGATAAGGTGTGCTACCTAAAGCTATTTTAAACTTGGTCCTGTCTACCCATAATGCATATCTTAACAGAGTATTCCACTCTCTAGGACTTTTGGCAATTAACCTCTTGATTATGTCTAATAAAATCTTGTTTGTTGATTCAGCCAGTCCATTACCTTGAGGGTAATAATTTGAAGAAAACCTTAGAATAATTCCATATTCAAATGCCCATTTAGAAAATTTTAAAGAAGAGAAAGCAGGGTCGTTATCACATACCAATGAATAGGGCGTTCCAAACCTGGTGATAATGTTTTATTCAAGGAACTTGATAACTACCTCAGTTGTGGAAAATTTGTAGCAAGTGGCCTCAGTCCACCTTGTACAATAGTCTGTTACCGTCAATATAAATTTGTGTCCTGCAGAAGATGGGGGATTGATGACTCCGATAAAATCCAAGCCCCACTGTGCAAACGGTCTGGATTCGATCACAGGTTGCAGTGGATTGGCTGGATTTTTCCCTTTGTCTGCTGCAGTCTGACAGGTGTGGCAACTTCTGATGTGACTCTTAGTATCTTTGAACATAGTGGGCTAGTAATAGCCCGCCCTCAGTATTTTGTGTGTTGTAGCTAAATGGGAACCATGGCCGGTTCCATACTTGTCATGTAGTTCTGTCAACACTCTATCAGCTTCAGTTCTGTTTATGCATCTCAGATAAATTCCATCATGGTTCTTCCTGAATAGAAGACCTCCTTGCACCATATAATTTTGTGCCTTAATCTTCAAAGCTCTCCTCTGAGAAGCCTTCATCTTGCTTGGGTACTTTCCAGCAATTAGGAAGGTGCTTAAATCATCGTACCAGCCTGATGTGTCCTGGGAATTCAATACATATTGTTGTTTTATCAGATTTGGATCCATGTTTGCTATTGTCTGCACCAACGCCTGCCCTCTGACCAGCTTTGCGGGAATGATCTCCATGTCGAATTCTTGCAGTGTGGTGATCCATTTGGCTCTTTTTTCTCCAAGCTCGTTTTGCATCAGCAACATTTTTACTGCTGCGTCTGGTACTATGGCTTTAATCTGGCTACGCAGAATATAGTGTCTAAATTTTTTCACAGCCTTTACTAATGCGAATGCCTGTCTCTCGATATCTAGATATCTCAGCTGTGCATCCTTCAGAGGCGCACTCATAAATGCTATGGGCCTCTCTCCATTATTTTCACCTTTCTGTGTCAAGGCAGCCGCGACAGAATGAGAAGATGCAAAGGAGTAGATGTAAAACGGGCTTGTGTAGTCTGGACTTGCCAATATAGGAGCATTAGAAATTGCCTCCTTGATATCTTCAAATGCGGCTTTGGCCACTAGCGTCCATTCCATCTGTGCATCTTTCTTCAACATGGCATTCAACGGCTGCACGATCTCTACAAAACCTGTTATAAACTTCCGAACAAAGTTAATTTTACCAAAAAATGATTTCAATTCTTTCCTACTGTTTGGTATTTGCAAATTTTTTATGGATTCTATTCTATCCGGATCAATTGAAATTCCATTTTCAGAAATGACATGGCCTAATAATTTACCTTCAGTTACGCCAAATATACATTTCTTAGGATTAAGGGAAATCACATACCTTTCACATCGCCTGAGTACTTTTTTGAGGTCCTCAGCGTGGGTGGATGCATCCTTGGAATACACAGTTAAATCATCCATATACACGACAATGCATTTACCTGATAATCCACGGAATGCAACGTCCATGGCCCTCTGAAAAGTGGCACCTGCATTGATCAGACCAAAAGGCATTCTTCTATACGCATAATTTCCCCATTTGCAAGTGAAGGTGGTTTTTAGCCTATCTTCTCTATCAATTAAGACCTGATTATAACCTGAAAAACCATCTAAAAAAAGACATCATCTTTGCGCCATTTACTGCTTGCAGTACTTCGTCTATTGGGGGCAAAGGATAATTATCCTTTTCAGAGGCCTTGTTTAAATTTCTAAAGTCTATGCACAACCTGATGTCTCCATTTTTCTTCCTCACTGGTACTAAGTTAGCTACCCAGACAGAATGTCTGACTGGGAAAATTATTCCAGCGGACAGTAATTTTTTAACTTCCTTAAAGATTAAAGGCTCTAGAATGGCATTTACAGGCCTCTGTTTCTGCCTAAATGGTTTGACTTATTTTCTTAAAGGTATTACGTGAGTTATGATGGACTCATCAAATGTTTTCAAGTCTTCGTAAGTCCATGCTATGACATGTTTATATTCTTTCAGAACGTCCAGAACCTCTTTTCTAATTTTCTCAGAGCAAGCTTTCCCAATTAGTACTCTTTGTGGATTTAGCTCAGTCCCTAAGTTATGTAAATCACACCTACCCCCTTCTGTTTTGGGTAAGTCTTTCTGTCTTATTACCCTGTCGAAGTCAAAGATGTGTTCCAATTCAATTACTCCTTTTGGTAAGGAATTGCTCTTTAAGTTGATCATATCTTCTTCGTCCCATGTTACTTCAGGCCTTTCTTGTTCATCAATGATTTGGGCCTCAAATGCCTCATTACAAGTCAAAAAATTAATAATTTGTTGATCCTCCCCAAATACCTGAAAGTGTGTAACGTTGTTTGGTATACTGGGCACGTTAACTAGCTCAACAGCAAATCGTCTTAATCCTGACAGTGTCAATGGTTCTAATGTACTAGTAGCAACTGCTAACGCATCTGGCCTGTGGTTCAGCTCTCTAGGAATGTGTTCTATGTTAAAAGCATCAAACGAATCCATTAAACTCCATACTCTATGTCTGTAACTAATTATTTTCTTATAATTGCAGGCATATAGTTTCCTCACTTGTCTGACTACTAATTCAGAGTCTGAAAATACTCTGATGGTTTTTACCCTTTTCTTGATGGCCATGACAAGTCCTAAAATTAGGGCCTCATATTCGGCAATATTGTTAGTGTAGGAAAATTGTAATCTATATGCTGCCAAATGTGATTTACCTTGAGGATCTATGAGTTCAATACCCGCACCTGCGCCCTGTTTTGATTTGGACCCATCACATTTTAACGTCCACATGCCATTTTTACTTTTCTGATCTTTTACCTTGGCATACTTTGTCCCTTTTATTGCCTGTGGGGTGTTGTCTTGTTTATTCATGGGTTTTTCCGTTTGGTTATCTTGCATATGTGTGTTTTTAGTTTGCAACTCAGAAAGATAACTACCCTTGTCCTCTATTTCTTTTCCTAAATCTGGAATCAAGGCATCTATATTATCCTGAACATATCTCAGTGTTGGAACAGGATTCTCATTTTTCTCTTGTGACTCTACCCTCCCTATGCACTTTTTGTATTCATATTCAATGATGTCTTTGCATATTTCACAATTCTCCTCAGAATGTTGCCTATCATGGACTCTACATCTATTTTTATATAACTTACATTGGACTGGGAGATTGTGTGTAACGCACTCTTCCACCTCTCGTCTAATGGCATGACTAAATTTGTCTATTGCATTGTTTTCTTCATCTGAAGAATTTCCGTCAGACTCAATGAATAGTGCCGTTCTATTGCTGACACACTTCTTTCTAATGTTTAACATCATAATCTCTTCAATCTGCATCCCATTGTTGGTAATTCTATAGACACCTGGTTCAACAGCAGCATATAATATTTCATTAGTTCGATTATACTCTGTTATCATATGTTTCATTCTAGGCTCTGCCTCTATTCTGATCTGGTTTGGGATGCCTCTCCACGGTAACCACATGTGTGAAAAGTCAGTAGCCATATATCCGTTTAATGTCTTGGACCAATCTCTACTTAGCAACATTCCATAATTTACGGGTATATCCACTACCTGAATGTCAATGATTTGGCTTACCCTAGGGTCTGAAGCTAATTGCACTTGAATGTTCATGAGTTCTCCTATCACGCTAACCTCGGTCTTATCTAATTGCATGACAACCTTGGCAGATTTGGTGGGAGTCAGCCCGAGAGTTTTACATATTCCTAAGGGCATTACGTTGGCTGAAGCACCAGAATCTACCATGCAATTGTGTATATTCTTCCCACACAACCTAACAGTTAACAAGAAAGGTTGAGTATCCCTCTTATCCGCATGTATTACCACATTTGTATTGGAAGGCTGCTCAACTTTCTTACCCTTCTCCTTAGGTGGTGAATCACTATTAGGAACAGTTATATCAGCAGACACCTTGTTTGCTATGGATGTATCCAAGGATTTTAAGAAAGCATTTCTGATCCCTGGGGTCTTCAATAATTCATTTAGAGGTATACTGACCTTAATTTTCTTTATTTCCTCTGATAAGTAATTCATTAATCTTGTTGTCTCTATTGCTTCTGTCTTACTTGTTTGATCCTTTTGCACTGTTGTTCCATTATTTGTGTGCTGACTAGCTTTAAGTATGGCAGGATTGTTGCTAGCATTCTGATCTGGGGGTGTATTGATATTATTCGGAGGAGTGGAAGTGGTGAAAGGTCCTCCCGGCCTACGGTTGTTCCTCAAATTGTAGGTGTGGCTTTTATTTGTCTGTTGAAAGGCCTGCACCTCTTCTGTTTCATTTCATATCTCATTTTCAGATTCAAAAGGAAACTGAAAAGCATTTAACACAAAGGCTGATTCAGGATAAAGACTTTCACAATAGCATGGTTCATCCTCTAGCAATTCATCCTCTTTCTCTTCTGCAGTTGCAAAGGTAAATGTTTCTAAGACTAATGCTGTGTCACATTCTGAGGGTACTACCTCATTACCCTTAGGAATGAGAAATTCAGAGGTAGGGGGCTGTACATCTATGTTGAAAATACTAGCTGCCAAGTGGAACTGTGGATAGTCGTGCTCAGCATGGGCATTGGTATTGTGAAATCTGCACCAATTTTTGGGTGCTGTACTAGCCATTTGTATGCTAGTCGTTTGTTTTGTACCATGATTATCTGTATTCTCAAAAGGAGAAGCTAGAGTACCATTGTTGGGCCCAGTGTTCCATGTCTTGGGTGGCCTAGGTTGATTCTGATTTTTGTTATTATTGCCCCAGGTCCTATTATCTATCACTGGCCCCCTATTTTGCATTGGTTGCCCCTGACTGGGGCCTTGATGCTGATTGTAGTTTTGGTTCTGATTGTACTGCTGATTTTGATTGAGACTATAATTCTGATTTTGGCCTTGGTTGTGATTTTGATGTGGATTGTAGTTTTGGTTGCTTCTTCCATAGAGGTTCTCATTTCTTAGCTGTGTTACTTCGGTCGTTAATCTTTTCAAATGTGCAGTAATTTCTTTGATTTCTTCCCTATCCTCTTGTGCTTTTGCCACAGTTACATCCCTAGGAAGTTGGAAGAAAGGCTGACCATTATTTTGACTGTTATTGGAAGTACTAGCCGTGTAAGGAGTTATAGCTTGGATTGGAGTAGGATTATACACAGGTGTGTAAGAAGGAACCGGATTTACTAGTGGAGCATGCTGCACAGGGACTCCATTCCATGGGTGTGCCTGATTCTGCACCCCAAAATTTCCTCCATTGACAAATGGACTATAAGTTGTATGCCTCATTTCTTGGTTCACTGAGGCTGCCTCTTTATAGGCTTTGGATATTGAATCTATGTCAGGTTTTCTTTTGACAAACATGGCGGTTAAAGGATCCAAGGCAGCATAGTACATAGCCAACAAGGGAGCATCATCTATGGTATAAGGGGCTACCAACCTAGAATAGGCCTTTTGAAATCTATCATTGAAATTATCAATTAGCTCTCCCTCACCTCGTTTTATAGCAGCCAATTTATGATACAAAGCGCAAGGGTCAATGGATCCTCTAAATCTTGACAGAAATGCTTCTTCCATAAGTGCCCAGGAAGAAATGTAACCATTGGGTAAGTTTACGTACCAGCTAGAGGCCTGCTCATTAAAGGTGTAAGGAAACAATCTACACACAACATCCTCGTGCTCTAACATAGCCCTAAAACATGCTTCCTTAAATATTCTAATATGATCTTCTGGGTCCTGATGCAACTGGTATTTGGGACATATCTTTTCCAGATTTTTGGGCATCTCATGATAATCATTGAAGAGTATGGGTGAATTGACATCAAAATAAGCCATTGCAGGTGTTTGAACTTGATTTGAACTTGCAGGAATACCTAGATTGATTAGTGGATTAGGGTTTACAAGAGGATTGAGACCTCCAGGAGTGCCTGAACCAAGATTTAAAGATCTGAACAGTGATCTGTCAGGACTTACAATACTACGGATGTTAAAAGGTGACCCAGGAGGTGTTCCAGATGAACTTCCCGCTTGAGATATCTTCGGATTCCAAATTAAAGGGTTTTTACTTCGCCTTGTATCAGGTAGTTGCACAAATATATCTCCTGAACTGGATCTAGACCTAGTTACTCTATTACTGTCATTAGCCAGTTTGAAATGAAACCTAATTCAGGCAGGCCCTCCTTCTAGCGCCAGAAAACTGTTGGTGATTGTTTTGATGCAATCATAACAATAAGTTAAAATTCACATATAATGAACTGAAACTATACTTGAAATATAAGAAGGAATCATTTGAGATCCAACTAATCCCAAGTCTACAATGGTTCGGTTGGTCAAGTTCAGTTGGTCAATGTGAAGCTGTAATGTTCAAGGGGCCTTACGTAGTTTAGGTTTGTTTGGTGGCTTACTGGACTAAGAATATGCAAAAAGATCATAGATTTCAACAAGTATTTTGTTTATTTGCATACAAGTGTTACTATGCTGTAAGTTTTAGATGGTTTTCTTGAATTATTGCAGCTTTCTTCTTTATCTATTTATGAAAAACTGTCTACTTATAGCTCTGTTATGCATGCTTCTTCAAATTTGAGACAATTTTCTTTAGATTTCTACGTTTTCAGCTAAATATTTCAGATGGGGTGGGAAAAGTTAGAAAGATCTAATCTATACCTCATTTAATCTACTGAAGGATCTAATTGTTTCTGTTATGCACTATGTAAATACCTCAGTAATTTGATCAAATCCACAGAAAAAACCTTAAATGTAAGTTCTGAGCATTTTCACAAACATACATTTAAAATTGCAAGCTCTCAAAGAAAATATTTCAAAACACAAAGAAGAGCAGGAGAACACTCAGAAGATAGATGCAGAACTCCAGATTCTATTGTATTAGAAATGAATAGTCATACATGATTTACAATGTAGGAATGACTCTTAGTTTCATTGATCATACTACAGAGAACTTACAAGCTTTACAGATACAGTAAGGCAACCAGACATTCCACGCGCACCTTACTGCAGACAAACAGGCGACCTCCTTCTTCTACCTCTAAACTATGCTAAGCTAACTCACTGTGTGCTTCTAAAAGAAAAATCCCTGTTGTAGCCCCTGTTGTCAAGTATTACAGTGTAGAGAGGCACAATATAAAGACACTCTGATTGTCTTCACTACAGCAAAAAACCTAACCAAACCCCTGGTTCAAACCCTTGGTTACAGCAATAAATACAGGTGAACCAGCTCTTCAAAATATCTCTGAGCAGTGTCAAATCTAGGCGAAATATTGCCCCTTCTGAGAAGTTCCGACAGCTTGGCAATAACTTTTGTTTGTCTGTTGTAGTAATACCCTCAGCTGCAACTTTGTCCTTTATTTGAATGGCCTTGACTTCTTCACACTTCATCTTTATCTTCCTACTCCTGAGATTGGATTTCCTTCCTCCATGATGTCACTGTGATCAAGTTCCAGCTGCTTCCTCAACTGCAAGCCTGCAAGACAAGACAAGCAATAAGTATTACATTTATCACATAAACAGCAGGAAATTAAAATAATCGTTTAAATCCAGGTGACTGTGCAAAATCATGGGAATCGGGTCCAAAATACTCTTAAAACGCGTTCAAAATGCATACAGACTACTCAAAACCCATCGGGTCAACTATCGCTGACCGGGAAAATGCCACGGGCGCCAAAAAATGCTTTAAAACTCCACCACTATGCACATTCCCACCCATCGGCGTGTCAAAAAAAATCGCTCAGCCGATGTTCGCTGTTTGGCCGATCACCTTTCGTCTGCATGATACTTTGGAAATATGATGCTCCCCCTTCCGAAGGTCCAGATGACGTCATCAGGATGTTTCGCTTCTGTATATTGGGGAAAAGAATGACAATCATCATCATCATCATGTCGAAGGAAAATAGGAGGATATGAAATATGATCCTGCTGCTGAGGAAAGGAATATGATGGTGACGTCATCGTCATATCCGGGCTTCATTAAAATGCAAAAGATGACGTCACCGTCATGTTTAGTTAAGATCATGGGATAAATGTAATATCGGGTCACCTAAGGAGCATGATCAGGTGGTGAATGTAATATGACCCCTTTGCGGCCAAGGTAACCCTCTCGAAAGATCAGGATGATGATGATCATCAGGATATCCGGGGCTTTTGTTGAACTTAGAATATGACGTCATCATCATATTCGCAAACTGGATCATGTTTTGGAAAATATCCAGTCGAAGGGAAATGTGATGATGATGTCGTCCTAATATTTGCTTCTTCGTTTATCAGGTTAGGATGACGTCATCAGGATATTTGTAAAAGGTCATATTTCTCGGTAGGAGGACATTACGAAATATCGGGTAGACAAACAGGATCATGATGATCTTGACAACATGACAGGATAAAAAAATATGATGATCCTCCTCATCGAATATCATGATGACGTAATCATCATATTCCGTCTTCGGAGCATGAGGATGAGTTGAGGTCATCATCAAGTTAGCGCTAGGGTGATATTTAAAATATGATCATGCTGTTGAGGAATGGAATATCACCCTCCCTTAAAAGATAGGGTGATCATCATGATCATGCAAAAGGAGATCAGGAGGATATGATAACATCATCATCATATTGGCGAATATCAGTAAATATGATCCTCCCCTGAAAGATCAGGATGATGATGATCATCAGGATTTTGACATGCGCATGCAAATATGCAGATGGTGGATTTTCTAAGTAGGGTGATATTATAATATCAGCATGATATTATAATATCAGGTGATGTAAAAATATCATGATGCTCGTTGTTATGAAATATCGGGTTACACTCAAAACATGATGCTCATGATGCGCATAAGGTCATTCGACGGGTAAAGGGCACTATCACCTAAGATTCACGTCCGGATATTTCGACTGCATGATTTTATCAAGTGATAGATCAAGATCATGATGACCTTGACAACATGACTGAGGATATAAAAATATGATGATCACTTGCGATTATCAGGTTTGACCAAAAC